>JAFREQ010000029.1:0-1267931 GCA_025331565.1 Holacanthus passer | reverse complement strand
TTCAGTCTGTGTACAAATAACTGAGCTTTACATTTTCAAATTGTCCAAAAAAGTCCAATTTTGTGTGCAGATGATTCATTGTTATCAGTAGTCAGGTGACCTTTATCGTCACAGTAACAGAAAATAAACGTGTTTGGTTAGGTTTAGGCAACAAAACTACTGGGTTAGATTTAGAAAAAGATCATGCTTTGCTTTAAGATGAGTGCATTAAGTTATGTTACATAAGTGACATCAGTTAAATACATTACATCCATTAACTTATGGTCATATGTTAAAACAAGTCAACGTTGACTTTTGGTTTTGGAACACCGACCTCCTGGGTGAACCCAGAAGTTTGTGTGACCCACCCATCAACTCCAACATCATAGTCTATTAGCAGAAAAAATAATTAAATATGAAAAGGAGGGAAGCACTGGTTGGTTGTTGTTGGTTCAGGAAATAGGGTTCAATATCAGGAATTAAGATTGTTCTGCCCTGAACATGTTTTATACGTTAAAAAGACATTAAGTTGACTATTGAAATAGTTTTATATTTTTATATGCACAGACAAGTATGGAGCTTTTATTTTGACACCTGTAATGATAGGGGAATCAGGAAGTAGGAAGCAGTAAGCAGGAAGTAGGAAGCAGTAAGCAGGAAGTAGGAAGTGGGAAGTAGGAAGTAATGGTAAACAAGGAAAAGGCATGGCTGCATTGTGTTAATGGGGATGTCTAATCCAATGTAATCCATCATGTGGATCCCTCAGAAGGCAATGGGTGTAAGTGTTACATGTTCTCTATATGCTCATTTATTGACCGTGATGAGTTTTATGTTCATTTTCTAAGTTTGTATGAACATAATTGCTTAATGTGTTACAGCCTATAAGTTAGCAATATGGTCATATACTTACCTGTTACTCACTTAGTTTAGCATTAAGTCAATGTCAATTTTCATACTTTTCACACTTACCGGTTACATACCAAGTGGTATATTATTTAACGCTAGGCCGTTTATATTTCCCTGTTGCTCACATAGCCGTCCATTAAGTCTATTTTTGTATTTTCTTTTCTAGTTTCACTCCAATTCAATGTTGTCACTTTGACTTACCTGCCATGTGTGAAGTCAATAAAGGAGCAAGCACGCTCACTCTTGGCTCTTGAAAAGCAGTTTGGCTGGCTGCTTATCTATGTTAACACTTGGGAAGTAAAACACATAGAGAGGACAGTACATAGATCCTGCCAGAAATTCCTGTCAAAGTCTGCCCCCTTCATTCTGGAAAAATAACCAAAATCTTTGGTGTGTGTGCTTGTGTGTTCAAATACTGAAAACTGTTGTACTGTACTGTATGTACTCAAACAAAAACAACTTTTCCAAACTTCATTCATGCCACCACGTGACTAAATATCAAAAGTTTGATGTTGAAACACCATAATTATGGTAATTCTTCTTTTCAAGCTGAAACGCAGTGTGGCAAAACACTGTTTAGAATACAGTAAGTGTGAACAAAGAGGAACTCTGCAAACCAAAAATATGCAGGAGTTTCAAGAAGTGGCTTCATCAGACTTGGAGGATAAAAGCTCTATCCCCAAATCAGAGAGCATAGCAGCATTCAAAAAGTGCAGTGCATTGAGTGCATTGCTCTAACAACAACTGAACATCCAACAACTGTACACCACTCTCCTGATGTACACGTTGAAATTGTATGCATGGGACTGTATGGGACAAATTCTCCGTCTCTGGAAATTGACACTGCCTCAGGTCTGCATTGTAAAGATGGTCATATGTACCCATTTAACCACACACTCACAACCACTGCTGATAATGTAATTGCACATGTGCTCTCCGTGCACTAGCAGACTTAATTCCATGTTGCTTATTGCTTCTCCTTTCCATGCCTTTCTCTGCTCATCTCTCTGTCCTCCATCCTCTTGAATTGCTCTTATGGTACAAAGGATGCTGCCCGGAGAGAGAACTGTATAGCCAGTGGATTATGGATAATGTATAAAACTACTTCACAAATTACAGGGAGATTGTTCATTTCCTTTCATTGTTAAAGTGTTGCTGATTATTGTGCCACGTTTGAGGCTCTTAGTAGAACCCAAGGCTGTAACTACCAGCCTGGTCAGTGTCCCCAGGCGTTCTCTCTGGTTTTGCTATATTTTATTTAGGTTCCTTACTTAAGTTCCTTTTTAAGTTATGTAAGTTACGTTTAGTTGCAACTGCTGTGTGTTCTCCTCTCATTTGTCCAGCTGGGTTGTGACAAGCCAAATTGAAATGAATTTTTCTGTTACAACTTAAGTGTCCCGATTGTACACATTTCTGATCTGCAACATTTATCCTCTATCGGCTCCATTTATGTTTTGCTAGAAATGACACACATCTTGCTAATGTGGTTTTTTCCCCCCTGTTCAGCTGCTTCTGTTCACTTCAACTGTTTTCCAAGTACTTCAGTGCAGAAGGAAGGGTATTTAACCGTTGCTGCAGACTCTCTCTAGCCTCCTCTCTGCTCCTCTCATCTCACCATCTCAGAAGCAGGCTATAAACACTGGGGTTACTGGGGGTTAAACACTTCCATGTCCCCATCTCAGGGAGCACTCGCAAGGCACAAGTACCACTTCAACAGAGGTACAGCCATCTTTGCGTTGGTGTGTTTGTGTGTGCACACACCTTGTATTTTTGTGTTTGCTCTGTATATAAACAGTATATACATACATATAATCAATTGCCCTGTTTTGCAAACACGCAGCTTTAAATGCGCCTTGGGAAAATTGCATATGTGCATCTCAATACAAGTGCTGGCAGGTGCGTGCTTATGTCTTTCAAATAGATGCATGATGTAGTAATTGTGTGTGTTGGTGAGCACATGTCTATAATCAGACACACACTGAGGTGAATAGTACTCCACATCATCATTGTCCAGGCTCCATTGGGTCTGGCTAAATGAGACAGAGCAATAGATGGGAGTCTTTAGTGATCTGCTAACAATACAGCGCTGTATAACACAATACTATTAGGACACGCACTGGCACTCACTCAGCACTCTGCAGACACCCCATTGTAAATCCTATGAATAATTATTTAAGAGTGAATAAAGTTTGGCCCATTCGCTCAGCACAGCCGTTGTTCTTGTAGAATTTAAAGCAAAAAATGCTTCATAATACAGGCACGGCAGTAAATCTTAGCGTCGCAAATTGACAGCGTAATTATATAGTGCAGTGTAAAAGTAAGTCAGATAATTACAGTGTGTGCGAGAGTGACATTAGTTGGAATGGGATGGTTTTAAGAAGGATGGAGGGATGAGATCTTGGCCGTGGAGGAGGAGGAGAGGTGGAGGAGAGAGGAAGACGCTTGCTCTTGCCATTATGGTTTAATTAACACTAATCCCGAGGGCAGACCTGTGCATGTGTGTGTGAGAGAGTGTGAGTGCATGTGTGCTCTGTGGTGGCGCCCTCAGCTCTGTCCACATGTGTTTGGAATGAGAAGCACGCAGTCATCATTTATACCTAAAGTAAAACAACACTTCTGCATTTAATATTACAAACATGAACTGTCTCCCGCAGAGGGTCTAAATACTGGATTGTGTGGGTAAGGTGGGATAGTGAGTGGTGATAGTCAGGCTGTTATTATTTGGTCAGTGTGATGAATTATTTCCTCTCAGGTCAGATGGAACCCTGGTGCTGAACACTGCTGATTAGATTTTTACACTGGAGATACGGAGATGTAAACACATTTATGGAAACGTTTCCTTAGTCTTTCGTCTCCATTAGAATAATAACTACAACACAAACTTGGACTCTGTGTTTCCATTTAAAAACTCTATTACTAACCTGACCACATGCATTAATATCACTGTGGTGATAGTGTCAAGTCGGAATTTATATTCATTCTGTCCTATAGGATGCCTTCTAGTAATATAGTTTAGTTATCTTCATCATCACTGATGCAGAGAGAACAGGTTCTGAACCTATTCCCAAAATGCTGAACTACTCAGTTATGGTTTGTTCAAGTTTAGTCAACTAGACCTACTTTGTTAAGGTTAGGGAAGAAACTAGTGTTAATTGTTGGTGCAAGATGGGATGTGAACTGTCTCCTGTGCTGTCCCACCAAATTCTCACCAGACAAGTTCGAGGTTTTCTAATGATAATATAATTTACAATGATATGGCAGTCTAACCATCACAGTTTCTGTTGCTGAAGATAAGATAAGATATTCCTTTATTCGTCCCACAAGAACACAAGAAAACATCAAATGAAACCATTACAAGACTGTTAATATAAAAATAGTTAATTTAAAAAATAACACAGTGTATTCACCAATCAATGTGCTGTAGATAGAAATCACTGTTACATACGCACTGAACACTTTAATAGTGCAGGACAGACTGAATTTATCTTGAGGCCTGGGATGTCTTTCTGAGGCAACACGTAAACTGGTGAGTTTCCTGAATCCTCAGACTTTCATTCTGAGACTACTGAGTCCCTTCAATTCTGATTCCATCTAATCTGTCACTCTTCAGAATAGCTTTATTCAACTCTCTGCAATCCTGCTTTGTGATTTATCTCAGGAATAAACAATCAAGCAAAACAGCGCAGGAGCTCCTGTGTGTAGGAGTAACAGTCAGAATATTAAATTGGAAAGATCAGATCTCATTTTATGGTAAATTAGTCCATGAAAAACAGAAGCTGTTGGATCTCTTTAGGTAAACTCATAGAAAGAAAGAGCACAGCGTATTGTTTTTTGCTTGTTCTCCGCTCTGATGAGAGCCAGCAGGCCAAAGCAGTGCAGCTGACTGTAATCAGTGAACCGATCAATAAAATCTTCTGATGTTTCCACAAAGCGTTGAGAACAAAGAAGAGAAACCATCACATTTTCAGCACCTTTCAACAGTTCAGCCCAGAGTGTCATGAGCTTTCTAACATTTTTTACTGTTCGACTCACTCAAGTTTTTACCTTCAGATAAATTCACTGTTCTGCTCTGTCTAAATTCATTTTTAAACAATCCTGCTGTGTCAAATAAAACTCAGCAAAGAGTAACAAAGAGACATGTGACCTAGATCAGAGGTTTTCAAAGTGGAAGATGGGCCTCCCCTGGAGGGCTCCAAACCATATCTGGGGAGGTTCAGTGAGTTGAAGTGAAAAATTATTATATTAGCAATTACATTATCAAAAGGAGATCACATAGAATAGCCTAAATGTGTGTGATTTGGTTAAAGAGCTAGTTCAGAGATACAGTAGTGTTGAGGAAGTTTTTCCCGCTTTCCCAGAGACTAATTAACGGCAGACCTTCTTTTATGACATAATCATGAGCCCATAGGCACCCAGGAATTTCTCCAAGCTTTGTCTGAGTGGAGGCCCACAGACTCAGACTTTGAAAACCCCTGACCGAGGTAATATACTGCAAAAAAGATAACCATTTTGGTTTAATACCAGTAATCTATTTAGTCTTTAAAAAAGAAGCAACTTCAGTTTTCCAACTTTAGTTTGTAACACTGGCCTTCTCAAAAAAGAGCCACAAAAAACTTTATGCAAGTGTTTTCACAGGCTGAGTGGTACTCATTGTGATGACTAAACTGATTGAATGTGAAAACTGATTTTGGCTTTCAGAAAACCAAACAAATTCTAAAACCAACCAACAATCAGAGACAGCAAAATCTGTGTTCAAAATGTTGAATGGAACAAACAAAATGTTAATGATACTGCTCTACTGGTGCTTCACCAGTAGTATGGATAAAAATGTTATGTTTGTTATATATGTGTGAGGTCATTAGAATCAAATCCTTTATTCAAATCAATAAATGTAATGTGTTCTTTAAATTTCCTCCTAAAAATCCTCCTACTTCATGAAACAACATGAGCTGAATGTTTGATTTTTGAAAGGTCAGATGGTAACTAAATTCATTAGAAATCAGCCTCTGGAGATCTTTCCAGTGTGATGTGTTATTAGTGTAATGCAAAATGAAAGTGACAACAGAAACAAATATGCTAAAAACTGTTTTGTGAGGAAATCCCCTTCTTTGTCCCACTGATGAATCTAAATTTCTCATGAAATACATTTTAGTCATTTTTAAAATTTACAAAAATTAATCTGCAAGTTTCATGAACACAACGTAACACAATGAGTCATTTGATATCTGATATATTACAGGAGTTGCTCCTTACCTGCCATGTCAGTGGCGAAGGGTCGGTCCGGTCTCCAGCCGGTGTACCAGCCCACGACTTTACCCCCGGACACTAAGGGGCGCTCATACGCTCTTCCTCCTACAAATCCCACAGGCCAAACAGACACACCTCGAGTACTGCGCATCTGCAAAGAAGGAAGCAGAAGAAAACAACAGTTTCAAGCATAGAGATGGATGGTATACCAAAATGAGACACCTAAGTTTCAGACAAGGCTGTCCACTGTCCTGATGTTTGACAGCTGTGCTATTGGAGAACAGCAGGAGGCAGGTCTGCTCTGACATTATCCTTTATGAGGCTGGTTAAAAGTATGTTATGCTGCAGTAACAACAGCTGTGACACCGTCAAAGGCCAGACTTTTTGCTGATCCACATTCATCTTTCTTGTCAATCACAATACGAGTTCTACAAAAGCAAACCGGACATGATGTCTGAGCCTACGGGTGATATTCAATCTGAGTGAATGCAACAAAGTTGAAAAACCTCAGAAAGTCAGTGAATATGCTGGTGACGTTGGCTTTGAAATGAATTACTTGTGTGTCAGTTTGCATGAATGATTAGAGATCTTTAATTTCATCTGAAATGTGGGTGAGAGCAGCAGCATGCAGGGAGTCTGCAGCTAACTGAATAGAAGACTAAATGAAACTGTGCAGTGCGGAGCTGTCTTCCATTTTCACAGTGAGTGAATTTGCACACAGCCAGAAGCAGTGCGACGAGAAATGAGATGGAGCGAGAGCGAGATAAAAGACAGGGGGTGGGGGGTGGGGGTGGACTGTGTGAGGACGGCTGAGTTTTTGTGTTGGAGTATGAGACATCTGTATCTTGGGGTTATGTGTGGATGCATATGTGTGTATGTGTGTGTGTTTCCACTTTCCAACCCTGGCCACCCTGAAGCCCATTCATTCAGACAGTGCTCCTCATCGCTCACCCAAACAGCCTCCAGCCAGTCGCTCATGACAAAACAACAGAACAAAACCAAATCAGTAAGCAGCACTGCATTACTGCACCCAGACATCACACTGAGTTCCAGCTTTTAAAGCCACGGGAAACCAAGTGTGGGTATAGCACAGTGTATAGAGGATTTACAGTTCTGTTGCAAACTTTCAAGCAATCATGGAGGAGGAGACCTGGAGCCTGAGCACAGAATAGTTGAGTGTATAACATTGTTTTGGAAAAAATACAAACACCACAAAGAAACAAAATGTATTTGTTGGTGAATAATTTATGAGAAATCAGACATTCTTGCCATGTTTTTCTTGATAAATGTACACAAAAACCAATGACAGCCAGTCCAGTGAATGTCCAATCATGTCAGGAAAAGGTTCATGTTGTATTAGTGAAGGGAAGAACTGTCAATCTGCCATTGACAGCCCAATTAAAGGATGTCTGCCTCGAGCAAAGTGCATATCGAACCTTGCCAGAGCTCAATGACGGAAGCAAAACTGTAGACCCAGTTGCAGGGCAAGAAAATGTAAAACAGATTATGTGAATGTGCAGCTCAAAGTCTCTACTGACCGTCATACCGCCTCTAGTAGATATGTTAATTACAATGCAAATGTACAAGACAGTGACCGAAAATATATTGTAGATAACGTGAAAAATATGTAGAAACCCGTCACACTGTCAGCACTGAGTTAATTAGAGACACAAGATTTCAGTCTTAGACCCTTGTGAGGCAATGAAGAAAAATCAAACACCTGAGACAATTACTACATTAACATGTTAATGTGAGATTTGGTTCCCCTGTTGTTTCACATTGTGAATTTAATGTCTGATGAAGGTCCATGACTGAAGTCTTGTGTCTCTAATAAACTCTGACAGTGTGCAGGATGACTACCTCTTTTATTTCTCCATGTGATTTCATTTTCCTACACACCTGTCCACCACAACACTGAGTTTAAGTCGGTAACATGTTGAAATGATCCATGGACATCATGTCCTCATTCTCTACATGATGTTATTGATTGAAATGTTGTTTTACTTGTGTAACAGATAATGTTCTCGCACTATATCTGTCTTGATTTCAAAGAGCAGGACTGTTTTCACTCCGGAAGCATAAATCCAGAACAATCTATCAGTCATAGCAACATGAGTCTAATTTGCACATGTAGTGATGTGATTGGCTATTTCTGCAGTGAAGCTTGAGTATATATCAATCAAGTTGAACTGAATAAATAAACATAAATCTTAAGAACATTTTTAGATGTTGATTATTATGTTCCAACATTATTTCATGACGTACATACATGTTTTGTTCATTTGTTCACCATAGGCACCATAGGCACCATAACAATGGACGTATTGATCCTTTAATCATAGACCACGACAAAGAAAAATACTTGGTAATACTCTCAATCATTATGGTCAATCCACAGTATGACCAATGTGTGAGAACAAAAAATGTTTGACATTAAAGGGAAGGCAGATATTGTCACATATTATTGTAATAAAAACTCAAATTAAACATCCCAGCTCCAGCTCCATAGTTAACACGCAGACAATGAGAATGATATTGATCTTTTCATCTCACTCTTGGAGAGAAAATAAAGAAGCAAATTTCCCAAAATGCTAACTATCCAGTTCTTCTTGTCAATTCCAGGCAAACTGTCAAAAAAACATTGTTTCCTGTGAACCAGAGCAAAGAGCTACGAGGAGTTAAACCAGCAAATGAGAAAGCTTTCATGAGCTGGCTGGATCTCTGTTGTGTTAAAGCGATGAGATAAAGGAACAGGAAATTGATATTTATTTATATCAAACTGTCAGAGCTGATAACTGTAACTATTTATCTTCCAATAAATAACATGATGTGCAGTGACTTTATCTTTGGATCCTGCACCTCAAGAAGAACGGTGAGAATCTCTTCCTTTCCTTCACTTCTTCTTTCCCTTTAATTTCTCTCCTTCTTTCCATCTCTTTTGCCTCGCACACCTCTCTCTTCCAACGGGACCCCTGAATGACGTCAGCAGCTTTGAAGCCCTTTCCCCGTTAATGCTTTGGCCCCTTGAGTTTGCCTGTGTGATGCTAAAACCTTTCCCCCTCGTTTCTCTTTTGCCGCTGTCTGCCTTCCTCTCTCAGGTCATTTTTCAAAGACTCCAGCTCCTCTGCTTTGTGAAAAAAAAAACAGATGAAAAAGAAAGAAGAAAGGGAGGCTGATTCCGCGCGTTGGTCGTTCCCAGATCATTCCTGGAGTACGATCATTTTTTTGGCTTAGCGGCTAAGTTCTAGTTTGACTGCTAATGATCCCCTGGTTTGAATGCTGGATGTCAAAGCTCAGTACAATTTCACACATTACAGGGTCCCTGAACTTTTGAGCCTGCCTTGAGAAACAAGATGTACACCACAAAATGGTGAAAATACATCTTATATCCTGCAAAAAAATACACAAAGTGATGTTTGTCTTTGTTGTCTTTAGCTTTTCAGTGTTGTCAGATTTTTCAAAGGTCAAATGCGATTAATTTTCAAGCACTTTCAAAGCACATTTTTACAAGCAAATGTTTTCTGAAGTATCATCCAAGTCAAAATGCAGATATTTCTCCGCAGTTAAAAAAAAACATGATTATTTGTTTACATCCTCGAGAAGGTCATGCCTTGTAGATGAAATTATTGCCTCATAACCATCACCATAAAAACCCCCTCCATAAACCTTCAGAAAGAGCAAAGGGTTCTCAATTGATGTCTTAGCGAACACAAGCATAAAACTTCCCAATTCATCTTCACACCACATCCTGTTAGAAAAGGTCAAAAAGTAACAATGACGTTCACTCATGCAAGTTTGGGAGCATCAATTTGTAAAGCCTGAATCGTTGCTCTTGAGCTCATGTAAAGTTACAGAGCTCTGAAGCCTCACGGTCATGCTTTTACCATGACCGTGTCAAAACTGGAATAAGGAAAAAAACAGAAGTCATAAGAGCATCTGACGCATTGACTGTCAGAGCCAGATGACCGCATGACTTTTCACCAAAAACAGTTGTATACTGTGGCTGAAAACAGCGTTGATGAGATCAGTGAGAGTGAACATACCAGCTACTCCTTTCATATTAAACAGTCATTTGACCCATTGCTATTTTTATTATAAAAAATGTCAATCCAACTCTAAACTATTACAGTTATGAAAGAAAGGATGGGGTTTTTTTTTGCCATAAACTGATTCAAAAACTGGTTTTGGTGGTTTAGAATAAAAAAAAAGTCTGAAGCAAAGACCACTCACAGCTCAGTGAGTTGTTTATTCGACCAATCAGATGCAGGAAGGGTTCGTGTTGCTGTCTGACTGAAGGAGTAAGATGTCAATAATCCTTTGTATAGCCTAGTTAAAATGACACCTGTCTCAAACAAATGCCTGTCGCGCTTCTCCAAATTGCATTAAATGAGTGAGATGAAAGCTGTGGGCTGGCAGTGCCAGGCTACATCAGCAGCACATTATACTGCTTACCCTACTTGTGGTTTTTATAGCTTTCATTTGTCCATTGTAACTGGACTGTGGCCAGGCTATGTAGTTATCTGTGTAATGTGGGTCTGTCTGTCTAGCAAGGCTGTGTCATCAGACTCAAAATCACACTCAGGACCTTCCACATCTTTCTGTTACATGTTCTGAGGATAAAAAAATCACATTAAAATGACAAGTTAATCTTTGTTCCAGCACACAGAGCAAGCATTTGACACATGATCAAGGGGTGTCTAAGTTCAGCATCAGTTTAATCAAGCACCTTTCAACAACATGATATTATAAGATGGTAGAAAAATTACATTAAACCAGCTGTGTAGACAGTATTTATCAGATATCTGAAAGATATTGTATTTAGGTCCTGATGCAAGTCGCAGCTCTCTACAGATGTTGGCTCAATTTTCATTTTCAACATCGGTGTAGGCTGTCTTAACAACAACTCAATGTCAGTGTTTGCTGGGAGCCAAACAAAGCTGTGGGGTGACAGTGTTTCAACAGATGGTGCATTATTCTGCTCGATGGCGACTGCTTTAGCACATGCTGGTTTCCACCATCTGCAGACTACTGCTGGCACAAGAAAAACTTTGCAACACAAACTTCTTTGTTACAAGTTATTTTTGTATTTAGGGTGGCTGAGCATGCAGTAGATGCAATATCCTGCAGGCAGGTACAATGAAAAATAAATCTTCTGATTTTTGAGAGGATTTCCTGATTATTCAATGAACCTGAATTGTTAACCATGAAAGCAGTGTAAACCTAAGCAGTGTGGCATGGGGTTCATGAAGTGTCAACACATCCAGTATGGGGTTAAGTTCAGTGTCGACCAACGTTCCAGATGTCAGTTTTCAGACATGGGCTTTTTATATAAATGAATACCAATGGTTATTACATCAGCATGCAGTGACAAGTATTGTAATTATCTCCACTAATGAACCAAAGAGCTGAATGGTAAAAGTGGAGGCAGCATCATTTCTATAAATGCCATAAATGAGGAAAATTGCTTCCTCTTTTTACATCTTTGAGAAAAGCTGCTTTTATAAGCCAAGTTCCAGGTTGACTATAAAATATTAAACGTACATTTCTCATAGTGCCAGATGCCAAAGTATTCACAGTCAGTGACCCTGCCAAAGTATATATATGCAAATTATTATCTACATCCTTGGAACAGCCTGAATTTTCTTTTATTTTCATTCATTTATTAGCATTATTTACATTTACCAATTGATAATTAACAGAGTGCACTAAAGGAAACACTAAAATGTGTGCAAATTTGATCCCCGCAGTATGCCAACAGCAAGTGTTAGTAAATCAGATTGGGTCATTCCTACCATTAAACACAATATGCCAGTTGATACCAGTTAGAGACAACCCTTTTGAGGCCAGTATAGAATAATGAATGTCTAATTGTCTGAACTAGTAAATTAGGTTGATAGTTCAGAATGTGCTCTGATAGTTTCTGAGGTACAGGGTGATTACTGAGACTGGTTTGAAGATTCAGAGGATTTAAGGAACTGATTTGTGCAAAGAACAGAATGAATTCCTTCAGACAGCTCTGTCTCCTAGAAATTACGTTTATATACTACTAATTTGCAAAAGCACACACATTTTGCAAGAAATGTAATGCTATCTGGATTACATTTTTAGCAACATATTGAGGAAACATTTTTAATTAACTCATCTGCCAAGTTGTGAGATGTTGATAATGAACTTGTCTGTAAAAACTCCACTACTATATTTGATATGTTTCCCCAACAATATCACCCAAACATAACCCACTTGTGCTTAAGTTTAGAGGAAAATTGAAACTTTAAATATTGAAAAAGTCAACAGCGGCTTGAAGCACAACACAGGATGTATTTAGTTTATTAACAAACCTAACACAAACCTGATCTTTCCATAACCTGCATTCACTGGAAAAAAACATTTCCACTGAACAGAATCCAGGTAGCATACATGTTTCCTTCATAATGTAACCGACAAAACAAATTAATAGTATATAAAACACTTCCTGGTCTTCTGAACAACTCGGAAATTGGATGACTGTCAATTAGGGTAAAAAATATTCCAATAACATTACACAGAGGGACCATATTTTTCAAATTCTGGGACCTACTCCAGAAAAGCTTAAACATGCATGTAGCGTGCTCTGTAATGACTGGTGTAGAAAGATATAACAATATATGTGCCATAACATCTATGACATGTAGCAGGGTAAAGGTTAAACAAAGAGCTAATTGTGTGATCACCCTCAAACAAATGTCCAGCAGCTGCAAAATGTCAGTTGAAAGCTGATTACACATCAGATCTGAATTAATGGTAAACAGCCATCAAACTTCATATAGAGGGCTAAAGTTACTGAATTTGCCTTTCTAGACTTCAGCTGCTCTGAGTAGGACCCTGTGAGGAGGTGTGAGTAGTATCCTGACTTGGCAGCTGTGCATTCATTCCTGTAACACCTACATGCTAACCAGTGAGTTGGCTCCTATGTTTCTGGCTGTTGCTGAGGTTTTATTTACTGCCAAATTCAGGAGTAAACCAGGAGTTCAGTCTATCTTTTATTCATTGATTTTACTATCCTCTCATGTTTTTCACTGCTAACAAAACCCATTTCAGACACTTCCTGCAATTTCAAAACAGCTACTCCCACTTTGAGTTCCATTTTAGGAGATTTTATACCTTTATCTGAGAAAAAAAAAACACTCAGACAGTGTTGGGAGCATATGGAGTCAAAGAAAAAAAAATCGACACAACCTCGAATGTAGTCCTCTGAACAGAAAGGCTTCTACTTTGGGAAGAGTGTGTGTGTACATGCTTTTAAATGCTTATTTTTCACTGGAAGTTGAGTAAAAATCCATATTTCTAAAGCAAAGTACAAACAGTTGTTACAGTGGGAAGGAAAGCACACACCCCGTCTTGTTAGACTGGGATGCAGCTCTTTGAAATCAATGTAGCGTATTCATCACAGCAAATAGCAACAAGATGATAAAGTTGCCTAAAGAAAGGGTTTTAAAAGGAAGAGTACAAATATTAGAATGAAGAATGTATTAAATTACAGTAAATCTTTTTAAAATATTTGTAATTGTTTACGGAAATATACTTCCTTTAAGAAAAGAAAGTGTTTAATATAACTGCAATGATTAGATGATTAATCAATTAGTCGACTGAAAGAAAATTAATTTCCAACTATTTCGATAATTGATTATTCGTTTTTTAATTCGTCATTTTTCACGCAGAAATGTCAAATATTTGCTGCTTTTCTTTGTCATTTATGACAGTAAATGAAGGTTTTGGACTGTTGGTTGGACGAAAGAAGCAATCTGAAGATGCCATTTTGGTCTCTGGGAAATTGTGATGAGCATTTTTCATTATTGTTTGACATTTTATAGACTAAACAGTTAACTGATTACTCATGACAATAATCAGCAGATTAAATGATAATGAAAATAATGGTTAGTTGCAGCCCTAGTGTCTAAACAGCAGCCATGCCTCAGTCTTGTATTGTGTTGATAAAGAGCAGGATCAAGGCCTCAGATAAGCTGTGAGTCCTACATGTCATTCCTCCGGACTACAGTAATCCAGTCCATATCTAAGAACACAAACAACTCTCTCAGAAAGCCAGAAACCACACTTATGATCAGGTGTGTCATCAAGAACCAACTCTGCAGCTCCCCCGCAGGGACTCAACTAGGGAAGGGAAAATAGCTAAGGCTGCTGTGCAAGCTCACGCTGGGATTTTCTAGAGATAATGTTCTTTTTTTTTTCTAGTCCGGCTCCAAAAGAATACATCTCTCCTTGGGGTGTAAAAACTCAACAAATTCTGTGGTTCCACAGCTTGAGTCTCCTTTTCATGGACTGTGAAGCAGCTACACGTTTTACAGCTGAAGAGAACAGTCTTAGTTCATTGGTTTCTGCTGCAAGGCAAATAATTTCCTGATTAGACATCAATACAATTTAAAATGTTACACACTGACTGGAGATCTATATGTACCTCACTGGAACATTCAGTTGGATGGAGTTCTCTCTGAGGGCAATGCTGAATTGCACACTATATTCATATTTTGTACTTAACAGTTCCATTTACTACTTTCTTCTATTGCCAAATGTTTACAAAAAACTGTGCAATTTTCCCTAATTTCATTGTCAAGTCAAGTCAATGTTGTTTATCCTGCCTTGCCAAGCCAAAATGTCTGCTGTGAAAAGGGTCTATTTGGGTAAGTCCAACCCCCACCCAAAAAAACCCTTTAATGGGGATAAGAAAAGGCAGGAAGAGCAACAGAGGAGGGACTTGCAATTGATGGTGGATATACAGAATAGACAGAAATAAGACTAATAAAATCACAATGTGGAGAAACAGAATGATAACATATGGTCTGGATCGGCGAAGATGTCGAGCAACTTCCAGATGGCACTATGACAGGCACTTGTATTCTATGACCTGGGTCCCCGAACCATCGCCTGGTGTCTTCCATGAATGCAAATATCTAGCACAGTTACAAGGTCATTGTTTTGCAAATTACAAGTCTCAAGTCTTGGCTATGAAGTCAAAGCCGACAAGTTGCAAGTCCTAAACTTTGTGTTTTGAGTCCTCAACAAGTCATTATTTGTGTTTGCTTATTTGTGTGTTTGCTGGCGTGCCAAATGCACTTTTCCTGCTTATGTGCAATTGGCTGCTAAATTGATTTAAGTAAGTAAAAAAGGCTGAAGTGTAAGTGACTGAAGTCCAAAGGTGTGCAAGCACACATATGAGAAAGAAAGAAAATGGAGCAAAATCCATATATAAAAATATTTTGGATATGGGTGCTGAATGAGTCAATGAGAGGAATGATTCAAGGGAAATATCATTTCATTCTTCCACCTCTCCTGATGAGATCTGACGACCACACAAGCTCTCTGCCCTCACTCTCCACACTCATTTTGCTCCACTGATGAATGTTAAAGGCTTTTGTTCTGTCATGTACTTCAGTTAGCTGTATAGTTGGAGCCACCAGTGGATACTGTCATGTGTCGCAAAAGCTCCTGTCTCATTATCAATATGGCTATCTTCACCAGAGGACACTGCACCAAGATAACAAATAATTCTTCTTTGCTGCACATGAAAAATAATATCAGATGCAGCTGGGTGCATGACAACCTCTAAGTCCTGACAAATTACAGCACCAGCAGCTCAGTCAGTAAACGCATGCTATTTACAAGTAAACAAAAGAAAAGCTGGGGGTGAAAAATATAGTGCTGAGAGGAATCACATTTCATCTGAGTCGCAGCCAGGACACTCTGTCTGGGAGCGCTGAGGCTCAGTCAAGTAATCAACTCTGACTTCCTCCCCTGCAAACAAATAGGTGAGAAGTGAATTGTATGTACACACAAAGAGACTCTTAATGATGAAGTATATGAAATCCATTATGGATGTTCTCGTTTCCTGCCTCCTGCCCCAGAGAAAGAGCCGTCATTGCGTTGTTTGCGCACTGGGACGAGCGTTCGGGTGGCTGGGCCGGGTGTGATTTTAATCAAGCGTATTTTTATCTGTGTGTTATTAATATGCATGGCAGAGGCAATCGGTAAAGGGAGGGAAGAAATGAGCTGGGAGAAAATGAATGAATCAAATTAGAGAGGCTGGGGACGGGCTATGAAACTGTGATGCAATGGTGCATGATATGTGTGCAGGTTGAATGCTTTATGGGTTTATGTGAAAAAAGATGAAAGGGATGAAGGTGCACGCTTGAGCACGATTGAGTATGTGTGTGTGTGTGTGTGAGATTGTGTATGCCTGAGTATGAAACTGAGTGATTTCTGTGAGAACCTCCACAAACCTGTACATATACCGAAATGTCACAGTGTCTCTTTCCAACAGGGGAACTAGCTGTGCATGTGCATATACTGTATGTGTAGTTGTGTATATGTACCATTCAACAATGTCATTTTGTGCACAACCCAAAATATTAATGGAAAGCTCCGGTGATTTTGTCACAAAGCAGTGATTTAGGCTCAAGATAGCTGGTTCTATTCACCTCTTAAAAGTCATACATCACTAGTTTCTTGCTTATTTTGATTGCTTGTATAATGTGTTGTAAAATAAAACAGTTTAACATTTTGGGAAGTATTTGCTTTCCTGTGGCAATACACAGTGGAGCTCTTTCTAGGCAAACAGCTGCTGTATGCAGCAACTCAACATAGTGATTTTTCCAGGTGAGCTACCATTCTGCGTGTATAGAGACCAAAGCCTGTGCTCACAAACTGTCTGGAAAGCCACGCCATAGCTGTAGATACTGCATAGAAGTGCTAGGTACATCTCTCTAAGATGCTTCAACAAAAACTGTACATGATCACCTTCATGAAGGCAGGATTTATTGCAGAACTGTTGTATTAGATTACATTAATAAACTGGAAACTGAGTGTAAATCTGAATTGGTTCCCCAAGGCTACAGGACACACTATGAATCCCTGTGCATAAGCAAATGTTGTACATTACAAGTAGAATTCTTACTGCAAACCATACCAGACACAACTTTTACAATTAACCTGTAAGAAAAGAAAGTCGAGAAATACAGTCACAAAGAGTCTCTAAGAAGTTGTGAGTGGGTGGCGAGATCACAGCAGAGATATGACTAATGGCAGACTGTCGCACATTGTTGCTATTGTTACAGTAGTGCTAATGTTAAATGACTTATCAGACTGGTTCCATATCAGTTCCATACCGTCTCACCATCATGGAAAAAAACAAAAATTATGACATGTCAAATTTGTTCCGTGTTTGGGGTACATTATATTATATAAATTGCTAAATTATCAGACATAAACAAGAATCACTGTACACCAGGAAAAACTGACATGAGATCTATATTGTTCACGTCAGCTAATTCTCAGAAAGAAGTAGTCAAGATTCACCAAATAAAAAGGAGAAGCAATGTAATAAAATCCATGAACAACCAACACCCCAGACACAGGTTGTAAAAGATCCTCATCAGTTGTTTCTGGGAAACAAACTACAAAAATATCATTTTAAATATTCAAATTTCAAAATCTTTGAGCTATTACAGAGCGCAGTCTGTAGATATAACAAGCTGTAAGGGAAAACTGAGGACACAGGTTTAAGACACGTGTTTTGGCACAGGGCCTTTGTGAGGTTTTGCAAGCCTGTCACAAGCCCTGATGACAAAATGTCAGAGTCAATTTTATCTTAATAAAACAGGTTTAATGAACAGCAGCTCCTGTTGGACATAAATGTATGACACTCGCTGTTGCACACAGCAGTGAACCAGGGCAAAAAGGGGTTTAGATGAGAAGACAGTATGGGACGGTTGTGCAAACTGCATATTTAAAAAAGGCAGTGGAAATAAGCTGAGAGCTGGTGCATAAAACCTTTTTACATTTACACTGGCCCTTAAAAAAGCCTTCAACCTTTCCCTCACTTTCTTCTCTCTAAGGTTCATCTCCTTTCTGCTTCGCTTCCCTACACCCCCACCACATCCTTACTTCTCCCACTACACTATGTAATTATGATAATTGCTCATAGGGGTTTGAGGAAATTGAATTTCCCATTTCGCTCTGGTTCCTTTATCCCAGCAGTTTCTCTTTGTGCCGCCCCCCCATCGCCCCACGATTCTCTGCAGGCCTGGAGTCTGCTGTTTGGACACTTGATCATATAATCCTTAACGTTTGCATGTGTGCCTTTGGACCATTCCCTAAAAAATATAAAATACCAACTGACTCCCCAATGGATGTGTAACATATGAGAGAAGAAAATATTAAAGTATAATGAAAATCCAAATCAATTTAAAAATAAATCACATGTAACAACATGTTATTAAAGTTATTGAGTCCTCCAATCCAAAATTGAAAAGATCTTGGTTGCATTTCAGCACAGCAGTGGATTTCCAACACTAATACACAATCTGAAAAGCCATCACACTATAGCAGAACTAAAAAATGAACACTAGACCGAGTATGGCATCATTCGTGAAAGGTGTCCCAGAGTCGCACTTCAGCACAGAGCATTTGCCTAAGTACCTGCTCCCTAAAATAGTCGCTGCAACTGCTGTGGAGCTCTCAGGGCCGGGGGAGTTCAATTATTCAAAAAAGGTCTGACGAAAGTCTTGCCTGGCTGACAGGCTGCTGCAGTTGAATCAAACAGCCCTGCCATGCTGCCGTCAGCTGAAAAACCCTCCATCCCCAGAGTCAGCTTTTCAGGAATAAAGAAGGGAGGGGGAAAAAAGCACAGCTTAATTTTCCTGATTGCTTGTTTCACAGCCAAGTTTGAATGGGCTCCTCCATTGTAAAACTGACTCGAGAGAGACAGAGCTGGGGTCAAGAGTTGTTTTATCGGAGAACTCGGGTTTATTACAATTTGGATCACATTGTTTAGCTTTGGCCATCATTGTTACTGGTTATAATAATACTCTACTCACCAAAGTAATTGCTGAGAGTCGACAGAAGAAGCGTGAGCAGTCAAATGATCAGATAGGTTGTACAGAAACCAACAGATTAGTGGGATTATCTAAATTCCTTTATTTGGAGGTAAAACTAAAAGTGAATGTCTGTAACAGCTTCTCAGTGGCCAGAAAAACTGCGTATGCACACAACTATGGTAATTACAGTAGGTCAAAGCTGAACCCAGAAGCTATGAAGGCCCAAAGTGTTCAACATGAATTAAATAACACATGGAATATATGATAAATACAGGTAAAATATAAAACACTGAAATTATGAAATAATCAGCTCAGGTTTTTAGTCTAGACAGATGTGGTAATGCACCTGAAGCTTTTTGGTAACTGCCAAAATCAGCACAAGAAAAAGAACTTCTGCACTTACATGACATTATATAGATTACAACAATAATGGTTTAGCTTCGTGTAAGCCAACTAAGCTAATAAATCTGTTGGACTACCTAATGATCTTGTGTGATGATCGTGTAACACAGTGTAACTGCAGTATATCAGTATGTAAATAGCCACTTACAAGCTGATTTTCTTAAGACATCCATGATCTGTTTCACTAAAATTACATGGTTCCAGCTGTTAACTGTCTTAACATCTGAAGAACAAAGTTGTAATAAACCAAAACTATGAATTAAGTAAACTCTAAACTGTGAATAAACTAAGGCAAGTAAGAATCTGTGACATGCTCTCTGAGAGCTCCAACACAGCTAGCTAGCCATCTGTTTGCCAAGGAACACAACACGTCAGTAGTTGTCATTTTCACATTCTCCACTGTGTCATATAGAGTCCTTATTGTTAGCCTTTCCTGCTCAGCTTCCAAACTGTAGTCAGGAAGCACAGGTTTGTTTTGATCCCGGGCCGGATTCTTAATTGAGTCATAGCCCCATTCACTTTTCCAGCAGTTGGGAATTGGCAGGTTGGTCTTGAGAAGATTGAGTATTCATTAACTGACAAAATGTAACCTATACTTTATATTTACTGCAAGGTTGACAACTTACTGCTGGGTATAAATGTTTTACTGTCCAGTGATGAATTAAATGTTGTTTAACATAAGAATACAGTTTTGGAAGAAACTATTAGTATTTAAGACTCTCCTTTTTAATGTCAATAGTCAAATATTTTAGGTGGTTTAACACCATTAACACCATGTTAATGTGGTCTAAAGTGAGGGAGTGCCCATGATGACAGCACACGGTTTCTTGAGGGAAAAATTCAAAATCACCTTAAGGAACCAACAGGAAGCAGTGTGTGTGTGGGGGCAATCAAGATGTAATTGCATGGGTGGCATTAAAAGAGCAGTCTTGCGTTTTCTGACACCCTATTGACTGCTAGGAGGCGACTCAGCTGGAATGTGTCACGTGCACAATAAACCATGCCAAACCGAGACCTGACAAATGTGCCGGAGCAGAGAACACAGCCTTTAACTCTGGTCTTAATGCTAAATGCCTTTCCACCTGACTTCTCCCTCTGACTCTGCTGCCAGAGGGAAAAGGGGGACTCAGGGAGACTTGTTAAACATTTGCTAGGTACCATTTTTTTTCATGGGGGGGGGGTAAATTCGCTCATTACTATGCATTGTTTTTTAGCTCGCTCTTAGCCTGGGCAACTACTTTCATGTAATCAACAACTCAGAGTCATTGTTCCTCATTTGTTAATTGAGCAACTGCAGGTCATTCTTTGCCTTTTGCTTTGCAGAGGCTACAAAAATAGATAATAAATTATAGAATTGGTTAAAATCAAAATCTTTAAGACAAATTCTTCGTTTTGGTGGCTTTCAAAAATCGATCTTAATAATGTGATCTTAATACAGTCGATAACTGTTGTTGAGATCGTTGGGATCTTTCAAAGTTACAATCTTTTTTTAGTGCAATATTCCTTCTCTATGTTGTTCATGTATGACATTTACGTGCTGAACCATGGTGGCAGGATGTACAGACAGAAGATTCACTGGATTTGGCTAACATAAGGGCCTTCCACATTGGCAGCATTTTTTTAGATGTTTTCAATGTTGGTCACCTGTCAGGCTCAGAATAGACACGCTTCCATTTCATCAAATGTTAAGGCTTGTCTACGCATAAACATGCAACAACACTGACTGTCTACTGGGTTCTGAGTGCCATCAAAACATATGTCACCTGCATTACTGTAGGTCAAGCTTCTAATACTTCAAGTCTATTTTCCTCCCCAGCTGCACTTAGTGATAATGGCCATAGGCAGATATTGCACAAATCTTCCCATGTCTATATTAACTGCATTCATAATGATTGGTCAAGGCCCTCAGTTTCATATAGAACTGCAGGGGAACTACTGGGCAGGGGAAATAAATAGAACAAGAACTGTGGGTTTTGTGTAATCAGATATGAGGGTACTGCTTTATGGCCAGTATGGAGACCCATAATTTGTCATGTACATATGGTAGTACTGTATTATGATTGGTTTCAGGTTTGAGAAAGGTTTGAGAAGATCCAAACTTATCCTTTAATGGCTATGTTTTACAGACTCATTGTTGACATTGCATGAAAAACCCTCAGTGAATTACTACAAGAAATATTATTACAAAAGGGCACAGTAAAACAACATTTTATCTGCAAAAATGTTAGCTCAATCATTTTTCTTCCTGAAATGATAAAAGGGTGGCTAATATGAAACTGCCACCCACTATAAGCACAGTTACTGCCATCAGTCTAAAGCCTGCAGACAGTTTCTGCAGGTTATTACTGCCGTATGACAGCCTATTATCTCTCTATGACAGGCCATTACCTGCACAGAGGAGCTGGGTAATGAAATAGGCAGGGGGACAGAGAGAAGACACTGTGCTATCAACAAATCAAACAGATGCTCTTTACACTAAGCTGCAGGCACAGAATCTAACATTGAGACTGTGTGTCAGAGTAGACTCAGCTACAGTACAAGAGGCTCACAGTACAGAGGATTTTCACCCAAGTGTTGCATTCAGGGATGCAATGGAGGGAAAAGCCATCTAGAGTCAGCATGTGATTCTAATCAAAGCTTGATTTCTTTAGGCTGAACCAGTGCTTTGCTGCATTTGGATTGATTGGACACATTTTGTCTGTGACGTTAGCTAAGCATGATGGAATGGGCACCCACCAATCTAGTGTGCCATTTGTCCTCAGTTCATGTTTTGTTAAACCCTTTGGAGCTGAAAAGTTTAATTGATTAATCGATTAGTAAAAGGGCAGAAAAATTATTCTGGAACTACTGTAATAATTGATCAATCATTTAATTGTTTCTCAAGCAAAACTGCGAAGCATTTCCAGCTTCTAAAATGTGAGGATTGACTGTTTTTAAATGTTGCAAACTAATGAGGTATTTTTGGGTTTGCACTGTTGGCCAGACAAAAACAAGCTAATTTAAGACTTCTCCTTCGTCTTTAGGAAAGGGTGATGGGCATTTTCAGCTATTTGCTGATGCTTTATAAATCAAACAATTGGTTCAGGAAAGGTTTTCAGATCAATCGATAAAAAAATATATTAGTTGCTGTCCTAAAACCCTTATATTTACTGCATTTCTCCAGTAGTTACATTGTCTTTCCTTATAAACCCGACACGTCAGTCATCTGGGTTTGTTTTCACATGTCCAAACAAACCAAACCAGATGAAAAAAAGACAAGCTGCACTGCTCTCACTTAATGCAAATGTGCCTTAGGTTTACCCTGCTATTTAGCTATTTTAGATGTAAGCAGAGAGTGCTTTCAAAGGAAAAGAAAAAGTCTTTTGAGATCAACATGATGCAATGCAAACATTCAATTTTTTTCCTGCAAAGGGTCAATATAATGAGCGGAAAGCACAACAGTTTTGAATGTTCATCATCATCAGACACTACATCAAAGCTCACCATTAAATCACTCACTAGTAAGAAGTACTACAGTCAGATAAACTACAGTATATCTCTTCAATTTTTACTATATTATTCATTGCAGAGTTCTCAGATAAGTTACATAAACATTTTTTGCATTCTGAACATTTTTTTATTGAAGCAAATTACAGATTTGGGGCCAGCTATGTCTGAATGGCAGTAATCAGAGCACGCAATCAGCAATCAGAGAAGCCTTCTTTCAGAGTGTTTGTTCATTTATGAGAGTGAGAGGATTGTTGTGCTGCTTCTGCCGCAACTATTGGCTCGTCTTTCTTTGTGAACCTGAACATCTAGAGCTGTGTGTCTTTAATATACAGGACAACTGATCGTTTATAGTGATGTGAAAAGAGATACCCATAGATGTACATGCACTAACATAAACACACACACAGACTTGAGTTGCATGGAGGTGTCAATTTGCCGATATGAGAGGTCGATACAGGCATATCATCTAGACTGTTGTCCAACTCAGATTTACAGATCACAACTAGGATGTGTTTTATCAATATTTATATATCAGAAGACTTTCAGTGTCCCATATTGGTCTAAATGCTCGTTCAGAGGGTTTTACATCCAGATAAGTATACAATTCTATGAAAATCATAAAACTGGAAAAAACTGAAATTCTAAAAATAAAAGTCCATCATAATTCAATAAGACCAGTATTACTATCAACCCCTAACAATCTCACCCTGGCATAGACTCACACACAGAAAGCAAGCTAGAGCAAACAAAATCATCACACACACACACTGCTGAAGCAATTTAAGCTGATTTGTTTGAGAAAACAGTGCAGTTTGAGGCAATAGTACAGTGCAGAGGTTTGGAAAATACAGTCTCTCTCTCTCTCTCACACACACACACACACACACACATACACATACACAAACGCACACACAGCCCTGCTTGTTAATTTTGTGTTGGTGAGTGCCTCAGTAGAAAATTGGACAGCGATGGTTGTGACATCTGAAAGAACTGGCAGCCCTCATGCACCAAAACACCCCGAGCACCAGCCACACATCCATCTCTCTCATCTCTCTTTCTGTCAGTCAGTTCTCCCTCTTCTTAGTCTTTTCCTGTTTTTCTCTGAGTCATTTTAGCCTTCACTCAACTCCCACTCTCTCTGTGAAGACACCCCTTCAATACCAAGTGTCCACGTAGTTTTACCAGTTTCACGACTAGAATACATTGGTTTAACAACAGCCTCTCAGGTGAAGCGAGCGGTTCTTGAAATGGGGACTGGAGCCTCCCCGGGGCTTTATTAAGGTTCCAGTGGGATCCCATCAACATGAAGGAATGCTGAATTTCAATGTTTGAATTCCTTTCAAATGATCCCATTTGGGAAATGCCTAACAATGACTTTTACTGTGGAGCATAATGGTTACAGCACAGTGCAAACACAGTCAGAATGATGGAAATGGACCCTTTACTCTCATAGTGTGAAACTGGAGCAGTACATGCTATCACAGGTATAGCTCTTACCTCTATTATTTCACCACATGACATCAGTGACTAAATCTGTAGGACAAAATCCTATGCAACAGGAATGGTTCAAAGATTTATCAGGGATGTTTGATAGTGGCGCTCCAACACTTAGCCTATTTAGGTAGCCTATTCAAGTACAAGTGGTCAAGTACTGTAGTTAAGTATAATTATCAGGTACTTTTTTAAAATTCATCTGACTGCTACAGTTAGTTGTTACTTTACTGGTTAAAATTTTACATACAACACTCAGCAAGTAAGATGCAATTAATCAACATTTTAATTATATCCACATGCTAATGCATCAATATTAATAATCACGTTATAAAGATATAATAATATAGAGGCCACATCCTGCATAATGAGTACTTCTAATGCTTTAAAGCTAGTCTAACAGTCAGCTACTGGGGCCACAGGTGGCAATTATAAGACAATGTTAAATGCTAAAATATAGTGTAGCCTCAGTGAAGCGTCTCAGTGACGTCAGTTCAACAATATCTAAAGGCTTGCTAACATAAGCTAGTGGTCATACCAGACCAAGTGGGCTAGCATGTGTGGCTTTAAGTAGCCTAAATGTTGATAATACTTTTGTTATTTTCTATTTTACAAGTATTTGTTTAATACACTAGTTTTATGTGTGATGGAGTATACTCACCTTGGTTTATTAGTACTTTTAAGTAGTACTTCTTCCACCACATTCTAGCAATGAAGCTATTAGCATCACAATTAACTCATTGTGTATGTTTCCACATCTTGGTTTTCAAAGTAAACCACTTTAAATTCATATATTTCAGCTAGTAAAAGTTTCAGAATGACTGTATGGCAGCAAACAGAGTCTCACTTTGCCAGTTTCAGCTGTGTGTGAGGAGCCCTGAGTGTGTGCGGTGACACAGGTGACATGTCGGATGCGGGCTCACCTCTTCAAACAGCTCCAGGCTGTACGTGTTGTCGTCATCCGCGAAGAAGACCACGCCGGCGTCCCGCCTGCTCCGGTGCTGCCGGAGCCACGCGAGAGCCGCGTTCCTCTGCTCGGTGGCGCGTGGCATCCCGGCGCGCTTGAACCTGCGCGGGGTGAACACGTGCAGGTGCGTGTAGGGCACGCCGCACCGGGCCAGGAAGCGCGCCACCAGCTCCGTGCGCGCCGTCGAGTCCTCCACCACGATCCAGTGGAAGCGGGGCACCTGGCGGAAGGCGTGGGCCAGACGGGTCAGCTCGGCTTTCTGCACCGGGCGAGTGTAAGTGGGAGTGATGGCGTAGATGACCGGCAGGGCGGACTGGTTCTGGGGTGCGCCGGTCCGGGCCGCCCGCTGCGCCCTGCCGGTCCGAGCGGCTGCCGGAGCCCGGATCGCCCTTTTGCTGTCGATGTCGATCATGATGATGACGATGAGGACCCAGGGCAGCAGGATGAAGAAGCGGCTGAACAACACTGATTTCATGGCGAGGCTGAAGTTCCCGTGCGCCCTCTC
The DNA here is from genome assembly GCA_025331565.1 of Holacanthus passer. Classification (NCBI taxonomy): domain Eukaryota; kingdom Metazoa; phylum Chordata; class Actinopteri; family Pomacanthidae; genus Holacanthus; species Holacanthus passer. Next base: position 1,242,079 of record JAFREQ010000029.1, on the reverse strand, counting down.
CTTCTCTCACTCCATCACAAACAACTCCAGAAAGCCCTCCTTTAAATCCTGGAATTTTATTCCTCAACACCAAGCAGCAGAAACCTGCACCTTGAGTCCATTTCAAACTACGTGGAGCTCAATGCGTTCCCGTCCCGCCGGGACCGGAGTTCCCCTCCTCCTCCTCCTCCTCCTCTTCTCTCGGATGGGACTTGAGTGCTTCTTCGTCGTCCTGCCTTCATCCAGCTCACTCTCTCAAAAGCCCCGTTAAATCCCCATGTCCCGCCGTCCTTCAGTGTGCGTGTCCGGAGAACAGCGAACCGGAGCCGTGGTCCCTGCAGCGGCCGGTGCGGAGCCACCGATGTGCGCCGGCGAGGAGCATCACCCGGCGAGGAGCAAGCGCTGCTCTGAGTCCGAGGATAATAAAGCAGGAGGGGAGGAGCAGGTGCAGAGCGGAGGAGGGGAGAGGGGCCGGAGGAGAGAACCCGGGGAGAGAGAGAGAGAGTGGAGAGAGAGACAGAGAGAGGAGAGAGAGAGAGAGAGAGGAGAGAGAGAGAGAGAGAGAGAGAGAGAGACAGAGAGGTGAGAGGCAGAGAGAGTGGAGAGAGATAGAGAGGAGGAAGAGAGAGAGAGGAGAGGAGGAAGAGAGAGAGAGAGGCCTTGTTATGTTGTGCGCATCAGTGTCCGCTGAGAATAAACCCAGCTGATAGAGAGACATAGAGACAGAGCAAGAGAGTGTGTTGCCGGAGCCCGTGCCGTGTTTGTCAAGAATACATTATTAAATAAAATAAAAAACAGGAGGACTTGATGAGGACTCGCGGGACGTGGATACCTCCAGGGGTTCATGGGAGAGCTCCAGGGTCCCTGCGCTGATAGCAGGAGAAACATTTCATTTCAGAAATAGACCTATTGCAAACATGCTTTTGACTCTGACCGCCCTGGTCTTTCCTTACACTCCAAACAAACAACGTCTTTTAGAAATGTTAGGTCATAATATGTAGGCTAATAAACAAGCTCCAGTCACAGTGTGAGAAGGATTTGTTTAAAGAAATTAACTGGCCATCATCTGAAAGCTGAAAGTAGCTCCAGCTTTTTTATTCTGCCTCATGTGACAGTTAAGTGCATATTTTTTTGGCTGGTGGTTTTACAAAACAGACAATTGAGGATTGGCTCGCCTTGGCTTTAGGAGACTGTGATGGCTATTTGTCACTACTGTTAGTTGAAGTGATTAATGGATCATCAGATTAATGAAAATAATAGTTAATCGTATGCCTCTAATTTAAACCCATCCAAAGACAGATCCATGTGAAGCAGGGCTGCAGTCAATCTAAACATGGATTCATCTATCTAAAACAATAGAAGTAGTAGTAGAAAGAGTAGTTGAAGCAGTAGTTATTTTTGTATGTTGCTTATAGAAAATTCATAAAATTTTGATGTTTTAATAAATGGTTTTCCACAAAAAAAATGCTGAGAAATTGATGGTTCCAGCATCTCAAATGTGAAGATTATCTGTTTTACTCTTATATGATAGTAAACTGAAAGTCTTTGAGTTTCGAGGCTTGTTTTTTTTTTTTTTTTTTTTTTTTGTCAAGACTTGAAGGCTTCATCTCATTTCACTATTGTCTCACATTTTAAAAACCAAACAAATGTGATTTCTTTCCTTAAAGCTGGAACTGAAATCAGGGCATGTGGACCAGGACACTGAAAGTGTCCTTTGGGGTAAAATGAAGGAAAGGTCACTTGAATGTAAACGTGCACGTCTTTATGGCTGTACAATCTTTTAATCTGACACAGTCCAGCAAGGCAGAAATATTGTGAAGGAATCAACTGTTGATGATATCGATGCCCTCCCTTGTATCATTATCATTATCTGACTGCACAAAGTCAAATATACCCGCAGCTGACTTCTCAGACAGGGTTTATCCGAACAGAACTGGATCAAACAGGGTCAGCGGTCTGTTGTGGAACCATTCAGGGGTCCTTGAAACAGATGAGTGCGGGGGCTTCTGGCTTACTGGTGTTCTCCACTTCAGAAGCTAATCATTGATGGTTAATTATGCACACAACACGGATCAAGAGATCTGTCGGGAGGCAGGAGAAGAGAAATCACTGAGCCACACTAATAGAGTTGGTTCACACCAAACTAATTGCAGGCAAACAAGCTCATAATTTCACAGGATGAAAGCACCTTTGATTGTTTGGTTTAGGTAGCGGCCTGGGAATGCTGATGTCTGTGGAGGGCAGTGGTACCCGGCAGTACTTTTTAGCACTATGTTTGTGTTCAGTATTAGATTGTCCTCAAACAAAATGACTTCAGGAGGTTTAATCAATCTCATGCTCAGTGATTTTGGTGAAAAACAGGTAATGGGCTTACTAAAATATAAATCACTTTTAAGAGACTGATGTGATGATAGTGATTGGTTTAACAGGCTCTGTTCAAATATTAAATTGTCATGCTTTATCAACCTTGATTGCATCTCCTTTCATCTGTTCACTCACAATGAGCAATTTAGAAATTAAGATGACTCATCAAGCAAAATGCAATTTTGAATGAGATCATTTTGAGACTGAAATCACCAGATATTATTAGTAGCACAACAGTGACAGAGGCAGAACGAAATTTTTATTTTATGTAGGACCTTGTAAATAAGATCTAAGAAATGTAGCTGGATAATCAAGTGTTTTGAAACTTAATTTCTCGTCATACTTGATTTGTTTCTTTTTGAATTTGCTTGAATGGAGCATGTTAAGAGTGAGAAGCCTCAGCATCAATCCAAGTAATGTCTGAGTCGCAGTAATCAACAGCTCAATAAAATCCTGCCATTTTATGCAATAGTACAAAAAAATCAGCCCCATGTCAAGTCACGACTCCTTTCCTGATCCATCAATCTTTGTAAAAAAATTTCTCCCATCTACTCCTTCCGCTTTGCTGTCACACCTGTCAATCACTTGTCGAACCACGTTGTCAGTCACCTGTCTCCACATTAGAAATGCTGTTTTATTCATAGCAAGTGTTCGTGCCTGTGTGAGTATGCAAATGACAGACAACTGAAAGGACAAAAATAGACCCTTTATTATACATAAATGTAACTTTCTGCACAGTACAGTATGTGCTGCTCTGCCACGTAAAGCATCAGCCACTGAACATCAGCTTTCAAACAAATTACCTCTGCATCTGCTTAATTCTCCCAGCTAAGAAATGCTTTTCTAAATCAAATGATAATTTACGACAACAAAAGCTGTGTCAGATGATGAATGCAGATTTTGTTCGGTAGTAGAACTGCTCTGGAGACAGAACTATAAACCTCAATGGGCAGAAAACTGTTTGTGAAATTAGACACAGTGCCAATGAAAAGCAAAGGATAAAAGAGGAGCTCGCTGGTATAATGAGGACACACTCTCTTGCTAATAACTCAAACTGAAAATGAAATACAGTCTCACTCAGTTTTATTTTAGCTAGCGAGCCCACACCTCCAAATTTATTACAGCTGACACAAAGGGGCATGACCATTCATTTAGATTTGTGCTTCTATCTATTTTATTGTGTGTCTGGCTCTGTTTGAAACCTTCAGTTGCAGATGACCTAAAGTAGGTGTCCAACATAAACTCGGTCATCAAGAAGGTCCAGCAGAGGACGTGCTTCCTGCGCCAGCTCAGGACGTTCGACCTGCGTCAGGAGGTGCTGATCCAGTTCTACACTGCAATCATGCAGGTCTGATCTCAAGTTATCCATCACTGTCAGTGTCAGCAACCCTCTAACACCAACACATCCTTTCACTTCCATTATAGATCATATTTTTACAGACTATATTTGTTACAGTTTGATATGCAGAGTTTATAACATGTACATATCATCCTGCACTTTATACTCCTTATCCATATATTCATTCATATACTATACATAATCATCCATGTGTGCTTATTAATTCAACATTTATTCCTTTGCACGATTTGTATTGTTAGAATACGTGACTTCTATAGACTTATTTATATCTCATTTTCACATACTGGTGTGAATTATAAGCCTTGACCGTTTTCTAGCATTCTTTACCTTTTATTTGTTCAGCATTGCAGTATTTGTTGTCCTTGTTCTTAGTTGTATGTGTTGTAAAAATGGAATGCAATGAAACGCAATGGAAGTCAAATTCCTTGCATGTGTACACATACTTAGGTGTCACAGTTCTGCCTGCTAGGCCTCTGTGTAGTTTTTTGTTTAGTCTTAGATTTTCTCCTGCCTTAGTTCTGTTTTAGTTTACCTGCCTTAGTTTTCATGTCTTAGTTTTCGATCTGTGTTGTAGTTTTGTCTTAGTTCTGTTTTGGTTTTCTGTCTGTGCTCTGTCAGTCTGTCATTATTCACCTGCCATAGCTTCTCACCTCAGGTCCCGGTACTTTCCTACTCACCCCGCCTCTGCATCACCTTACCTGTCAGCCACTCCCACCTCATTTTGTCACCTGTGATCCCAGCTGCAGCCAACAACCAATCAGGACTCTATATAAGCCATTTCACCCCACTCAGCCTTGCCGGATTGTTCTCTCTATTCCTCTTCTCTTGTTCTCCTCTTCTCTCTCTTCTCTCTCTCCTCTGTTCTTGTTCCCTCATGCCCGTCAGTGCTTTCGTCTTGTTTGAATTTGCTTGTCATCTCGGATTGGATTTTGGATCTGCTCTTCTCTGATGAGATTTTTGGACCATCCTGAACACTAGTGTTCTGTGAGTTTCAGTTAAAGATTTCTTTGCCTTTATTAAAAGACCACTTCAATCATTCTCGTGTGTTGCGTTTGAGTCCATCCACACCCCCCGTAACACTTAGGCAAAAAAGCGACTCTGATACCCAAGCCTTACAATGCTCCACTATATTCATCACACTCTCCAGCTAGTTAGCAACTAGGTTGTGTATTTGCTGTTTGCAGGCAGGCAGCGTACAGTGCATTTATCACAACTTTAAAAAAAAAAAAAAAAAAAAGAAGCTGCCTGCTCAGGGTAGCAATGAAATTAATGAGAAAGGCTTCATGGAGTTGAGAAAAACTGTCGTGTCAGGTCGGAAATCCTCTGTGGGTTTGTCACAACAAGCAACACCTTTCACTTTACATCACAAAACACTGACTCAATGTTAATATAAAAATATTGATTAGTGCAGTTTTAACTTACCATAAATATTGAGTTCATTTGTCTCTGATGTTTGCCAGTTTGCCAAACTGTGCCTCTGCCTTGTGCTCTGAAAAAGAGGTTCATATCAGCCAGTGTTTTTTTCTATTCCTGCCTCCAGAAAAGCTCTGAGAAATGTTTATACAGCTAAAATGCCAATCTGCTCAGCATTACCTGAGCACTTTATCAAAGTGTGATAGCAGTTGGTGCAGTAAAAAAAACCAACCACAGTTCATTTTCAGGTAATCCAGTTCATTATTCTTTCGCCTCATCAGTGTATTCTGGTCTAGCTCTCTGTGTTTAGCTATTAAAATCATCACCACTAAACAAGCTGGGCCCAGTGCCGTCAACCTGGATGATGCGTTTTCCAGCACCATTACCTTTCACAAAGACTTGAGTCAGCTGCCTGTCATCAATGTAGGGTTGGATTAGGAGATGCTGTTGATTTGACCCTGAAGGCTTGGCTATTATGTGACATGATGTCAAATGTCAGAAGCCTGTGTGATTGAGGGCAGCTGGGGCCACACAGTGGTGACACACAATGACGAGGATGACTGAGGCCTCGCCTGCTTGTGGCAGAGTGCTGCTAGAGGACAGAAAGACTTACAGTAGAGCTGTGATATATGATTGAAAAGACCATGTCAGGTATGATCAGAATTTAAATTTGTTCCCCCTATTTTCAATGGACACTTTTCAGAGTGATTCCTGAAGAAACATTGAATATTTTTAAGCTGTTAATAAGTTAATCACGTGTGTGGTTGTTTCAGTCTATTTCAATTTTTTTTACTTGTTCATTAATCACCTTCTGATTTAGTTTTTTGGTATAAAAAGTGTAGATGTGGGCATGTTCACAGTTCAGTAACTATACTGGGGTATATGGACAAAGAGATGGAGAGATACTGTGCCAATGCCATGTGCTGGGAGAGAAAAAAAAAGCACTGACAGAGAAGAGATGATGTGAGCATGCGTGTGTGTGTGTGTGTGTGTGTGTGCGCATGTGTGTATGTGCATGCATGCTATGAAGGAGGCAGAGCCACTATATAACCCTGAGGTTATCTCTGTCGTTCCTTCAAATACAGCTGAGATAGATGATGGAAGAAGGAAAGTATAAAGGAGTAAGTGAAAGCATCGCCTGAAGGGAAACTGAAAGAAAAAGGAGAGAATGAATGAATGAAAGCAAGTAAGACAGGAAGAGAGACAGAACAAATGAATGAAAAAAGAAAAGCAGGAAGACGGGAGGGGGAAAGCGGGGGCAGGGGTAAAAGATTGATGTTTACTGGTGGAAAAACATCCTGCAGTGTTTGGAGTTGGACCTGCTGCAGAAATGCCACGACCAACTAACTGGAGCCCAACGGCTCCAGTGTCCACATAAATCACATCTGAAATGCAATTATATGATAATTCACAGTACAATTCAATTCAGGGGGACAATTCAAATCCGCTCAAAAATGGCAACCCGATCACAACACATTTGTCAGCACTATTAGCATAGAAATAAGTTTCTCTCCAGCACTTCTGCAGATTGGTGGTTGACTTGACTGCACCCAGATGAAAAGACATTCAGAGGCAGGGCCTGACATTTGATTGCATCAGCACCAAACAAAGTCAAGAGTGTAATACTATGTAAGATGTTGGCCAGTCTCCCGACTCCTGACATTTTCTTATATATAGAAGAAAACAACAGACCTATATTCAACACGTATTTGACTAAAATGTTAGTTCAACCAGGAGAGACAAGCAAATGAAGAAAGATAATTTATTTCAACAAGTGACATAATATTGAAACTTGACAGAGAGTCGTTTTGGACTCTGGGGGGAGACGTCTTGATTGAAGAATTACTATTTACGAATTACTGTCCGGAGTTTTTGGGGGTTTTTTTTGTTTTTAATTTGTAGCCAATGCTATGGCTCGCTTTTTTAAAAAATTTGTAGCCAATGCTATGGCTTGTGAGTCAAGAGACAGATGAACAAACACTTACAACAGAGCAAATGAAAATTATGTTTCTGCAGGTATTTAAATGATGATGCACCATTAAATGAAGCTGTAGCGTAAGTTCAGGCAGGAAGACAACAATGCTTCTTGATCACAAGCTATCGCTCATTTTTCATCCTCCGCATGCTCATTTCCCGTCAGTGTTTGGAGCTGTCAGTGGAAATCAGCTGTCTCATCAGCTGATCTCTTCCATCCAATAGCTCGGTGTCACACCCACATCGCTAACCTATCATCTTTCTGCTCTCCTTTTAAAATCCGATGTTTCTCTGCCCCTAGCTCTTTCATACTGGTGATTTGTGCACCCCTCCACCTCCCTGTCTCCACCTCTCCACCTAAGCTTACTTAATGATGGCAGTGGTATCCTGCTTGGAGTGTTTCAAAAATTCAAAAAGAAATTGGGTGAAAAGTAGATCTGGAAAGGATAAAGTCTTTAAATGGATCGAATGAATTTGAAGGAGTAGTAAAATTCCCCACTCCAAGTGAATTTCCCCATTGTGGGACGAATAAAGGAATATCTTATCTTAAAGACCTTATCAATCTTATACACATGGAAAGTGTAATAGGAAGTCTGTTATCACTGATGGAGGGCTAAACCTTAGAAATACCTTTGAAGAGTAGTTTGAAGGCCGGTTGGAAAATAGGTTGGGAGCGATGGATCAGAACATCTAGCATTGAGCTGGATACAGGCAACAAGACCTCATATGTACTGTGGCTTGAAGTGCTGGACGTCTGAACAATGGCAAATGAAGGTGATGATTGAGACAGGTTTTGGTGACACATACAGGGAACAACGGAACACAGCAAACATTTTGAAGCCAAAATCGTAGCTTAAGAGGTTGAGGTCGACATGGCCTGGAACATGACGGCTATAATTGTGATTTTTTTTGTTGTTGTTGTTGTTTTGACAGATAGCCATGATATGCATCTCATGAATGGCATGATTTTGGGACAGGAGAGCGACCTTATTAATGATGCCTATGACTGCTTCATTGTCGCAAAGCGTTTGACTCCAGGAATTCCCCCACGCCTGACATGCTACAGCAATAGGAGAATTCTCATAAGGAGCAGAAGAGCCTTGGAAATACCAACTGAAACCTGCTGAGGGCGCAGCATCTGAAAAAAAAACTTGAGGGAGTCAGAGGAATAGGCCAGATGGATGTAGAAAAACATAACACAGATCCACTGAGACAGAATTTTAGATCTGAGCAGCAGCCTGCATTGACCAGTATGACGTCATGCAATTGCGCACAGAAGAAGCTATGGACCACAGTCTTGAAATAAAGGAGCCCTTTGGAATAACGCGCATTGGGAATTTAAGATGAGCAAGGAGAGGGTTAGCTCATTTGAATCGGTAAATGCCACTGTGAAGGAAAACTTAGGATTATATATTTATATTTTAAAGGTGACTGAATGTCGACTATGGAGAGCCATGTGCCCTGACATCTTGCCCGAAAATATGTGCAATTTGACAGCAATAAACAAAAATACTTTAACACTAGCAAGGCTATCAAGATTTACATTTAGCAAGATGTGTCAGACAAAACAACATGTTAAAGGCAAACTACTGTTTAGCCGGGTTTTATTTTCAAAGCTCTGACCATTATTTCTATCAGTCCAAAGACTGGCAGCAAATGTGTGTTCCAATTGGGTGCCTAACCTCAAAAATCCAGATCAGTTTAAAAGAATAGAAAGTGGCACACCTCAAAGTAATTAATGCCTGCAGAGTTTCACATTTCTATAATATAATATATATATAGTATAATATATATTTGATATATAATATCAAAATTGGTGACACGTTTCAGCCTTGAAACATGTCAACAGAAAATTGCCTAAACATGTGTATTATAATAAAGGCTGGCTTATATCTTTGCCAGACCTGTAACAACCTGTTTTAACTGCTCTGTGGTGTCATAGCCTATGATCATCTGCACCGAGTCACTGTAAAACAAACTAGACAGGTCTGAAAATTGTTACAGTGCGTATATGACAGATGGAATAATGTGCATTATCAGCAAGTCAGATCAAGCAGTAGAAGAACATTTAATGGCCTCATATTTAGTGGGGGTTTTTTCCCCATTCTGATATTCAAGCATTTTCACATGGTTGTAATGTTTACTGTCAGTTACAGCAGTATTTTTGTGTTTTCTCATGTTTTATGTTCAAAACGTCATTCTAACACCAGCAGTAGTAAGAGTAGTGACAGTTACCGGAGGACTCCAGCAGGGGGAGCGTAGAACAGTTGAGCTAATTTCAACATTTCACCTTCCACTCTTCAGTCATTATAGACATGGTCTGAGGAAAGTTTCTGTCTGTGTATCTTTGTTTCAAAATCCCTTTTCAGGAATGTGTCCTTCATAATAAGGATTACCTGTGTGTTAGATGAATGTGTATGTGCTCAGGAAACTATTTGTAATCAGTGGTGGAAGAAGTACTCAAATGACTCAAGTAAAAGCACTAACTAGCAGACACAAGTAAAAGTATCACATTAGCCTTTCTACTTGAGCAAAAGTTTTAAAGTATTCTAAAATATACTTAAAGTCCTTGCAGATTGTATTCCATAATGTAACGGTCTACAATATCATTAAGTGTTCCTACTGTATATATTTTGTGTAATACAAAAATAAGAACGCTGCAGATGATGTCACTGGTAACACTGACAAATATTCTCAGTTATTTGAAAGGTCATTGTTCTTATTGTGTTTATTTTTTGTGTATTGTGTATTGTGTTTGTGTCCCATTCTGTGAATCAGAATTGGGGGTTTTAGGAGTGACCTCCCGTTAAGTGCCATTGAGCAAAATAACACACACAGAAAACTAGTTATACCTTTAAAAGTTTTTATTTAACTGAAAAAACTGCCATCTAATACAAAATCATTGTGCTCCTCTGTCATTGTGATCTATCAATATTTTCACAATTTACAACACAGGAATAGCCACTGACCCAGGATTTCAACATATCATCTGTTACACAAGATATACTTTTGCCAGGACATTCTTAAAGGAGATTTTAAAAAATTGGGTTTGGTTCAAATAAGTATCACAAGGAGGGTTGACAGTCTGACTTTTAAATTCCATTTTAGTGTAATTAAGAAAAAGGTATCGTTTTGTCTTAGAACAAAGTAATAACCATCTGCCAGCAGCCAAACTTTAATAAAAAACCTAACCTAACCATTTCTGTAACTTGGGACAATTCTTCACAATCAACTATAACAACATGAAATAATCAGTTCTGGAATTCTCTCAGCCACACAGATTACAATAATCTTAGTACCGACATATGTGTTTATGTTCGTAAATAGCCAGCTAATGGCCACAGGATGCAGATTTTCATACCTTTATCGTGACACCATCAGCACGTTATTTTCAATTCACCAGTACAATCCAGAGTCTGATCACATAGATTGGCATCAAACTTACACATTTGAGTTGTATTTCGTTTGGGGTTCTTTAGTAGTTTGATTTTATTACTGAAGAGGGTGTGTAGGTTCAATATTTCAAGGATTGTCAACAGCAGGAGTATAAAAAACAATTCATATCTTGATCACTGGAAAAATGTACCATTTACTTGGATACTTTAAATGCTCCTTCTCCATTGTCTTTGTTGATCCTCAGTATTTGTTCCACTGCCAGAAACAGTGTTGTTAGGGCAGATGAGCTGAAGTTTACAGTCTCCTTCAATTACCTCAGCATGCTACAGTGGATCAACCACACTTGTGGCGCCTGCACTTGGCAAATCCTGCATGTGAAACCTTTTCATAGGTCTCATCTGAGTTTGCCTTTTGTGGTACCCACAGCTGAGATCAGGTTAAGGAGATGACAAGCACAGCGATGATGCTTTGGCAGCTGATATTCTGAACAATCATCTTCGACCATGACGGATGATGCCTCAACAGCCTCTAGCTCCACTCCCAGAACTTCATCTTCCTCACTGTCATTTACTTCCACTACCATTTCCCCTTCAGCTGAACTTCCTTCTTTAGATGTGTCCATATTGTTGTTCACATCAAGGCCATAAACCTTGAAGGCCTCGTTGATATTAGAGCCATTGACAGTGGTGGTCCCTTCAGTTTTCCCATGGATGCTGTGTTCTGTATATTGTTAAAGACACCAGCTAATACATCAAATGTGTGGGGACCTTTAAGCTGAGTAGCAAGTGCTACTGAGCATCTCTCAAGACCGACAGGTCCTATCCAGTGAGCCGTCACTCCAGTATCCACTGCTGATGTGCAGTCCAGCAATCTGTTGTTGTGGCTATGTAGTGTTATTGATATTTGTTATTGCTTTGCTTACGTTTACCTTCATTTCAGTTGTACTTTTTTCAATCTTGGTTCAAACTGCTGGATGAGACAACACAGTGGAATGAGGCTGAAGCTGCTGCACCAGGCTTTTAAATCCTGAGTGTCATGCTATTCCAAAAGGGTGGACAATAATCTTTATCGCTGCATGGTCAACACTCTTCTGAGAAACTTTGGTGCTTTACTGTAGTTTTCACTGCTTGTTGTTTGAAATACTATCACTGGACTCAGATCCTTTCCTGCTGGCAGTGCAAGGTATCTGCGAGGTATCTATCATTGGAGATGAGAGCTGTGCCTTCCCTAAAAAATAAAAATGAAATTAAACTCAATTAATCTTAATCCTGTTTTATTCAGGTTATTAGATACGACTAACAATGAATCATGCTTTGACCCATTTTAGTCTGATCAGCAGTGTCACACTTTAACCCCACATTGAAGTGTTAACACACTACACCTTAAAATTAATTTAACAACAGCTGGGCTGTTTACTACAATGTTAATCCTCACACTGTTATTCTATGACGTTAGTGTCATCTAATTTTAAATCTTAACTCCACTGAAGGAGCACAGGCGCTTAAGAGCCGCTATAGCTGCAGAGGACACAAAACCACCGCTGGTCCCGATATGAAAAATGTAGTACAATAATGAACTACTTGTACTTTGTTACATTCCACCACTGTTTTGATACAGTACGTTTGCATATCAGAGCCGTGGAAAAACTATGATTGTTCAAGTGTGCAGACTGTACTTATGTTGCTGAAATGTCTGTGTTATTTAGTGAGTGTATGTTTGAAATTATGCGTTGCCATATGTTTTTTAGAAGGAAGCAAAGTTATAACATATTTTGTGAATTTGTTTAATTTAAGTGCTTCACTTGACTAGTGATTCAAAGTTGGAACTGCTAATGCACGTGATGGTGGGCGATAGAATAGAAATGTTAGGATGTCAGTTGATGCACATTTTTGATGTTTCAGCATAATCTAATGATGCTTTTTTTAGTTCTGTAGATATTCAGCAGGAGAATTGTACACATTGTGATGCTGTACTGGCATTTGTATTTATCACATATGATTATTTTGACATATCAGGCATACACATGATCTGAGGAAGGTTTGTGTCATTCATTCCAATGCTCTTCTGCAAGAACTGAGACAAGACAGCAGACACCCTCCTGCACCTTTTGATTTTAAGGCCTTTACCTTCTTATTTCAACTGAACACCAAATGTCTTTATCAATATAAAGTACGCAAAAGATATTCCTGTGTCAATTTAATTTTGTCATGCTATAAATGTTTAACACAGGCAGACCCAAAAAAGTCCAGCTTTTGTTGACACTGTCAGAGTGTGGTCATTTATGAGGTTTATAGTGTTCTCTGTATTGGACTGTAATATATTGATAACCTTTGAGGAGAGTCTGAAGTGTGCACCTTTATCCCCATCTGCATGATACATCCCACTGAGACAACAAAGACACAACGACACAGGGTCCTTGGAGTCAGATAGGGGAGGCAGTGGGATCCAGACATGAAGATGCTATGGTGGCAATTTTTCACCCCAACATCAAGCGTGGCCATTCAAAACAAGCAGAAGCACTTCTGCCATTCGACATGTTCAAACAATACGTCATATTACCAGGTTTGTTTGAATTCAGGTTAAGGTGAATTCACTGACAACCAGGGTATTACTGATATGGTTAATGGTAATGTCACACTGCTGCATGGGCAGAAATAAATGTCTTATCAAAACGTCTGTTTTGGGGTTATAGTACACCAGCTGCTTCTGGACTAAAGCAAAATGCTAGATTCTTTATTATAAACTATATATATATGAAGTCTCTTTGTGGTCATTTAAGGTCTTTATGTGGCTGTTTCTCCTCTCTTGTCAGTCAGTTAGTGTGTCTTTTTACCCGTTTTGTATCTCTTCATGCTTGTTTTGCATCTTTTTGCATTTCTTTTTGTTTGTTTTTGTAGCCGTTTTGCATCTCTTTTGTGGTCATTTTGCATCTCTTTGTAGTCAGTTTGTATCTCTTTGTAGTCAGTTTGTATCTCTTTGTAGTCAGTTTGTAGTCAGTTTGTATCTCTTTGTAGTCAGTTTGTATCTCTTTGTAGTCAGTTTGTATCTCTTTGTAGTCAGTTTGTAGTCAGTTTGTATCTCTTTGTAGTCAGTTTGTATCTCTTTGTAGTCAGTTTGTATCTCTTTGTAGTCGTCTTGCGTCATTTTGTGTGTTGCATGTCTTTGTAGTTGTTTTGAATCTCTGTGGTCAGGCCTGAGCCTGGTATGCCCATTCAGTAATCCACCCATGTTAAAAGCTGATGTCATGCTGCAGAACCCAAAAGTTAAAAACACTCACTACAGACTGAGGATTCTTTAAAAGCTTTCAGTGGTCACATTGTGTCAGCAGGAGCCACAGTTAATGCTTCCCTGAGCAGCAGGACAAGGCCTGCTGGAAACATGATTATTCATTAGAGGGACCGGGGCTGCCTTCTTTAAAGGGTACTAACATGATAAATAATGCTTGAGAGAAAAATAAATAGTTGGAACATAGAACATGCAGAAAAGTTTCTAACGGTGAAATTCAATTATGTCACAGCTCAAAACATTCCAGACAATTTTCACTTCCTTTCTTGGATTTCATTAGACTGAATCAGAGCACATTTGCCATTTTCAATCAACAGAATACATTTATGAGTTTGATACAGTTGAGTTTCTGCTCATAATAATACCTTTGACCATTTGGTTAAAAGCTTAACAATGTGAGAAAGGCCATAAAGGGTAAAATAGCCTCTTCTGTGTTCCCATCAGAACCTGGCAGCGCACTGAATTTATTCTCTGCTCCTAAAATCAAATCTCCAAAAGAATAGCTCTGTTTTTGTGCCTTCCTTCCTTCAGACAGACTGGATAAAACATAAAAAGATGAAATATTTTCTCTTCCCTGTTTATCAATTTTTCTCTCTTTCTTTGTCTCTTTTTCCTCCTTGTCCCCCCCCTTTTTTTGGCTGGTAGTTTTATTCTCCTCCCATTTCATCTCATTGGTCTGATTCTTTTCTTATTTCATTTTGCATTTATCTCTCTTTCCTCGCTCTCTCTTTCGGGGAGCGCTGAAGCAATCTAAGCTGATTTGTTTGAGAAAACAGTGCAGTTTGAGGAGACAGTACGGTGCAGAGGTTTGGGAAATGCTGTCTCGCTCCCTTTCTCTCTCACACACACACACAGAGCAGTCAGTAAAAACCCATCCTAAAAGAGCCCACCAGCAGTGATGGGGACACTGATTTGGGCGACTTAACACTGACTCCATGTGCATATACAGGTAGCTCACAGGTAGCTAACACACTCCATGCAGCAATACACTCCATACTTTTCCCCACATTCCCACCACCTGGCTTTTTCTTTGTGTGCAACGCAGGGCTGGACTCGGAAGCGAATGCTCTACCTTGCGCCGTCTGTGCGATGACAATGACGGCTGCAGCTCTGCCAGCGTGTTGTCGAGCCAGGACAGGAAAGTCTCTCAAGCGTGCCCAGCAACCAAACAAACTGCTGTTTGACTAACCTTGAATTACTAGCAATATCTGGCCCGATTAGCATAACAGAGGAGACCTTCCCTTTAGAAACACAGCTTCAGTGTGTGCGTACGTGTGATGTGATGCTAACTACATGTGTGGGCTTGGCTCAGCGAATGAGTGCTGCAAGTTGCATTTGACTGTTTGAGATGTCAGTTTTTAGTCCGTTGGAAATCTGTTTGGGCTTCAGTGTGTTTGGCTCAAGGACACGTTAGCTGTGCTTTTTTGGTTACGGGACAAAGGAAAGAGTCTGTGTGGGCGTGTGTTTCAGTAGTTATAAATAATAGAACTGATACCTCTCAACATACACTGCAGGTAGGCCTACTATTAAATCATTTAGTACTTAAATGATTTAAAGCCTCTATGTGTAGGTTTGAAAATGTCAAACTCTATTGACCCCTTGTTGACCCCACAAAATAAATCAGCATTTTAAGTACAAAGGTCCAAGCAAAGTCATGAGGCATTCATGTTAAGTCAAGTCCCATGTCTTTTTTGATATTGTTCAGTCAAGTCATCCACTTCTCGACTTGAATCTGAGTTGGTGAACAGGCCGATGACAGTCATGTTGTCATCAAACTTGATGATGCCATTGGACACGTGAGTGGCCACACAGTTTTGATGGCATCCATGTATGTGTCAATGTTGTTGTCTTGAAAGACAACTCTGAAGGGTTGAGTCTGATTGGTCTGCATCATTGGAGTGTCTCACTAGAGTTTTTGCCTGCAGGCAGTCAGAAGCAGAACTGGGACGTGGTCTGATTTGCCAAAGGGGAGACACAGGAGATAGCAAGGATGGCATTCGATCATAAGGTGTTCTAGGTTAGGAGAACAGTCTGTAGAAATGACTTCCACATCTGAGCACCACTGGTTGTTGACCATGAAGCAACTGCCTCCTTTTCCAGTTCTGTTGTCCAGTCCTGGTGGTGAATGGAACGTCCCTCTGTGACAAAGGCCAAGTCCAATATCAAAGAGTCAAGTCAAGCCAAGTCTCAGTGAAAGTCATAATGTTACAGTTTTTAGTATCACATGGAAAAGCCATCCTGCTCCTAAGTCCACCCAGCCAATGACTGGACTTTGGTTATAAAAATACTTGATACTGGAAGTCAGTTTGCACATTTGCCTATGTTTTCCAGGTAACAGGTAATCCAAGCCGTGAATATTCCTTATTGTTTGTTGATCATTTTGAGAAAGTGTTGTCTTCCAACACTCTGGTGTGCAGCAGTGTCCCTATCATATTGTACGATAAGGTTCACTTGAGTGGCACACATGATGAGAAAAAATCAAAATAAATGACAAACAAATAAAAGAAAAGAAGAAAGGCAGCAGCCATCCTTGGCACCATCTTTTCTTGACCTACAGATTTTGGCACTGCTGGTGACTCCATGCTAGACAAAAGACACCAGATTAGAAAAATGTAAATGAAAGAAATGAAAGCAGATTTTATGATGTGAACTATCATCTCAATCATCTAGACGTTACAATGTCTGGAGGAAGTGCAACTGAAATCTCAGTGACCTGGATTCAATTTTCTCCAGACACTAATTTATAATTGTCCCTTCATCCCAGTACTCTATGTTCCCTGCACCAGTCCTCTTGTTCTATGGTTCCCCTGTTTGGTTCACTGTCTCAGAAAGAGTCCACAGCTTAAAACACAGCGGTGTCTTAAACTGTAGTGTAATATATCATACAGCTGTTTGTATGTTTCACTGTACCTTTGCTGTCTACCAGTGCACCGAGAGCTGGGCGTAATTCATCTCCACTGTGACACCTGCTATCCTCTCCGAGCGGAATAACTTCCCTCTGTCTGCTCAGGGAGTCCATCTTATGAATTCAATTTTCTAATTAAAATATGAAACAAGGATCCATTTGGGAAAAAAAAGAATAGTTCCTCAGGGACCAAACTGGATATCTTCTATTTCAACTGCACACTATGAGATGACTGGCATGGGAAAATTCCATCACCCCAATACTTATTTAACACTTTCCATTTACAGTCATATGAAGATATGTGTAATCTACGTTTGATATTATTAAATTGATCAATGAATTGGTGGGTGTATTCATTCAGCAACATTTTGGTGGACTGGTTGCAGAACCAGCCACCAGTTCATTTTCCAGCCATTGTGGACGAATGATTTTTCACGCCTGTAGCCTTTAGTGTCTGTAAACAGGTCAGTGTAGACAGCAGCCTCATCTGTAACACTGACACTTAGTCATTAGCCATGAGCCAGACTCTCGGCCCGAGAGATTAGCTGCGAGCGCACTGCTACTTCAAAGCCGTAGGGGTGAACACAAAATGGAGGTGGAATTCAGAAAAAAATGTGCTTAGGTGCAACATCGACCAGGTAGAAGTGAATCTGAAGTGGTGTTTGGAACAGATTTTGTAACCATTATTTATTGGAAGGAAGTAGACCAAATGCAGATTTGGCTGTTGACTTGAAATCTGCTAGAAGTCCTAATTACCGAAGCAGAGAGATAATGATTTTCTCATGAGCTGTAATCTGTGCTGACTGCTGATTGTTAATCCTAAATGACTTGATGCAGAGCTCTCAGATTGTGACACTCATTTGTTATGATTTCTGCATGATGATAATCGTGCAGGTGTCTCCCACTAGATCAAGTCTCTGCTGTCTCTTTCCCTCCTCGTAGTCCCAAAGCCATCAATCCTGTGGTTGTCAGCATCAGGTACAAGTACACGAGATACAGTATAAATTGAACCTATTCATCTGGACTACAAAAATGGATTCTAATAATAATAATAATCTATTTACTTATTTATAATCATTCATAAAGGAGTATATTGTAATATCTTTATATAATATTCCTCCATTCTAACATACATATAAACAGTATGTCAGTACATATACTGTACATACCAACATAGATGCCATGAAAAAACACTCATGAATTTAAAATTGTGTTCATAATTAAGCATCAGTTAACAGAGATAATCACATGTTCAGTATTCCTGGAAGTAAACAATTAATAATGCATGCTTCAGAGGTTGCGCCTGTGGGTTTAATGTAGACGACAACTGCCTGTTCACAATATCTGTCTTGCTGTTTGACCTATGTCCCACGTCTCATGTTTAAAAGGCCGTACATGGGGACATTATGAGGTACGACTTAAAAGGGTCCAACACATGTATTACAGAAGCCATTTTTCAAGGTACATAACCTTGAGCGTGTTTGGCTTGTGAATGAGTGGGCAGAGGAAGAAGGCAACTCGCCGGGCTGTGGAAGAGCTGCTGTCCACCCAGAGTGGGAGGTTGATTTATTTGAAGCAGTATGCACGACTGCAGACTGTGGACAGGATGACAATTTGTTTCATGTGCAGTTTGATCTTTTTCACCCAGCGCTGAAATGGTCCACTTGTCTGGTGTCCAGTGGGTTACACTCTAACCTACAGGACATGATCTATGATTTTTTTTTTTTTTTAGCTTTCTAGGAACATTAAAAAAGCATGAGGTGGTTAGGATGATGTCACAGTACCACCACTTTAAATAGCCAGCTCTCTCCATCGAGTTTGATGTTACAGCTTCCCAAACCTCCCTCCATGCAGCAGTCAGCAGCTGTCAGGGGATGTCACAGGAGCTCTTTGTGCTCGTGAGGACTCCTCTCTCCTCTCTGGGTGAATCCTCCGGTTCAGAGCCACAGGTTTTCTTTCCGCCCGCAAGACAAACAGCAGCACTGCAGCACCTATTGAACCAAGTCAAAAGGACACTCCTGAATTAGCTGGGCGATTGAATTCCACTGATAGGCTGAGCATAAACACGTTTGTCTCCATGACATCAATACCATGATAATCTTGCTCCATCTTTCATTTTGAGCCACTTGATAACTTCTAAAAACATAATTAATTAACTCAATTGTTACAGGAACAGTGCGTTACAGTGATGTATTGACCTTTACTTTGCCATTCAGTTACTCAAGCACAGTATCTGCCCTGTTCTTTCTTTCTCCATGAGCACCAGAATCATTTAATGGATCACTTCCTATAATGTCGAAAAGGGTGGAATCCATAAACATTTATGACCTCCCTCTTTTTTAATTAGCTGAGAACATGGGTTAGATTTTCATTATTGTGGACAAAAATCATTTTTAATTTGCAGCTGTTAGAGGAAACAGTATTCAGTGATATTTTGAAATCCTTCTACTGGGATTTATTCCTGATTAATGTTCAATTTTAATATTAATAGAGTGTGCTGTGGACCACATTCTGCAAAATTATTACTATACTGACACAGTGCTTTGTAGGTTTAGTATTAAGACAAATAGGCTGCACTGAAATATGGAGCAAGACTACACCCAAATGTATGATAGCATTACTCTTCTTTTCTCAAATTTCACACAACCCAATTCCCTATGAACACTGTAACCATGGGCTGGAGTTTGCATCACTATGCATGATTTCTTTTCTCATGCACATACACACACACATACATCAGCTGCATACAGAGCATGAACAGTTCTGGCCTTCATGGTTAAAAAAAAGCTGCACTTAACAGAAACTTCACCAACAAAAAAATCAAAGATTACAGTTGTCACACTGGTGGACTGGATGTGCTGTTTGATTGACAGGTGACCTCTGGAGTCCCAGTGACAAAAATCACACTGGCAATGTGGTCATGACACTAAACACGGGGCCCGACAAAAGAAATCAGCTCACAGATATACCCCTTCAAACTGTGTCTTGGTTTCTCATTTCACTTGAAGAATCTCTTCAGTCTGTTCCCCACATTGCCAACTTTTGACTTCATCACTCCATTCTGCCATCATAAAGAGTCAGCTGCACACACACACACACACACACACACACACACACACACACACACATAGGTACTGTATGGTCATTATGGTTGATGGTTGGTTTCTCAGCATCAGGTAGATAACACGTTGTTAATGGCAGCAACACACCCAGTTTAATTCTTAGGGAGACATAACAGCTTTCAACACAGATGCACACACACACACACACACACACACACACACACACACACACACACACAGACACACACAGGTGAGTACTCATGGACCAGTCCATGTATGTATGTGGATGAGTGTGTCTCTTTACATTACCAGCCTCCCCCACTTCCCCTCCTTCTCTCTCTCTTGGTCATCCGCCCATAGGCACAAAGGCCTACATACATGAACACGCTCATGCTGAGTGGGGAGAGGCTGAGGATGAGACAGCCTGACAGTATAATATTGAAAACACTGCTCCCTGGTGGTCAGGATATCGTAAGCACAGCAGAAAAGAGAAGAGCCAATTAGTCTCCGAGGCTGAATCTCACATCGTCTTCACCAAATTTGCCCTTTGGCATCCATCTATGAAGTTTTCATTTGCCGGTATGCTTTCAACTAATCTCTTATAAAACACTTCTTGGAGGCTGCAGATCAGTACAACCTGTCTCCGCTCAATGTTGTATCACTCATTGACATCACAGTGTCCTCCCTCAGATAGATTTACAAATGCACAGGCAACTATTTGTCAGGATCATCATCATAGTGAACTACGTTACTTACTTCCATTATTACATTAGTTATTTAGGATTAATTATGTCCCCTTACAAACACCAGTTCATGAAACATTTAGCTGATATCTTCACATGTGCCTTTATGGGAATTCATAAAAATGTGGCATGATGTTTGATATGTGACATTGTGAAAAGTGAATTGAATGTTTTCACATATTGTGTTTTAAAATCATATGTGTCATATCTCAAAATTAGCACTTTATTTAAAGCCGCATGATTCTTTTTTGTTAGTCTGCTTGTTTTTGAGTGCTTAGGGTCAGAAATATGCAATGACCTGAGCATCATATGTATGGTTGACAACAAATATAACAAAATATTAAAAACAAAAATAAATATTTTGACTAAAAATAAAATGTCGATATGGCAGATGTATCATTAGCATTTACAATTAGAATTCCAAAAAAGTTGGGACTATATGTAAAACGTAGATAGAAAAGGAAAGCAATGATGAACAGTACAAAAACAAGATTCAAACTGATACAATTTGTTGTTTTTTGTAAATATCTGTTTATTCTGAATTTGATGGCAGCAACACGTTTCAAACAAGTTGGGACAGGAGCAACAAAAGACTGTGAAAGTTGTGGACTGATCCAAAAACACCTGTTTGGATCAGTCCACAGGTAAACAGGTTCATTGGTAACAGGTGATAGTATCATGATTGGGTATGAAAGGTTCATCCTGGAAAGACTCAGTCGTTCACAAGCGAGGATGGAGAGAGGTTCACCACTTTGTCAAACACATGATTGGGTAAATAGTCCAGCAGTTCAAGAACAATGTTTAAACACATTACAGAAGGCTGGCTGAAAGCAGTGAAATGCTTACTGGCAGAAAACATGTTTGTGACTGACACAATATTGGAGCAATAAAGGGAACTGAGTGTGTAAACAAATAAATGCAGCAGTGAAGTCTCTCTGCTGAGTGTGTGCTGCAGCATATGGCTCATATTTAGATGAAAATATTTTTTAAAGTTGGTTGTGTTTCCCCCTACTAACAAAGTTGGGAGAACCAAATGTTTCCCCCCCTGACTGTTTGCCTACTACTGTACTGTACTAACAGCTGTCCTCAACACATTTTAAAAGGATTTTTCAGTACTTCTCTATAATCCTGTGATTCTGACCGTTAAACAATAATTGATTTCTTGTTACAATTGAGTCATGTGGTAATCACCTCTGTGAATCATGTGTCATGTGGATTAATTCATTTCTGCTTTATAGAAAAATAAACCCCAGCATGAAACAACTAGACAAATATGTGTTAGCATTATAATGGTTGCAGCCTTGTTAACATTTTGAGAAGGATTGTACTCTATTGTTGACCTTAGAGTTGAGTTGAAGAGAAATACCACTTCAGTTCCTGTACTTGGTGACCAGACCGAGATTATGTGGTTGATACTGTGTCGACTTTCGATTACCTAATTTCTCAGTTTCACTTGATTTTGACATCACAGATTTTTCTTTTAGCCAGACAGACGACTTTGGCCTGACCTCTGTGACTCACTTTCATCCACTGCGGCAGCAGCAGACCCAGCTGGAGGGCTGGAAGAACCTTATGATCAGAGTCACATCAATGTCACAGGTGTCATTCACGCTGCCAAGAACTGTAGTTTCCCCTCTGGGTGAGTTCTCTTGCTAGTGCAAATGTAGTCGACCTACAGGCTTGACTAAACCAAAAATTCCTATGAGGGTTGGGCTTGTGTGTACTTTTGAAGGTCGATACTAGCACTATTAGCTGAAGTACTCAGAAAATTTACTGAAGTAAAAGTACCAATAACGCAATGTAAAAATACACCATTGCAAGTAAGGGTATCAGCAAATCAGCAAATTAATATCAGCAAATTCTATGTACATTAAGCATCAAAAGTAAAGGAACACGTTGTGCAGTTAAATGTCCTCTGTAACTGATATCTTATCATGACATAACGGATGCAGCGATGCACATGTAGCAGTTCATTGTAGCTGGTCGAGTTGGAGCTAGTTTTAACTCATTTATATACATTTCTGTGTTTTAGTCTTGTGGTTTTCAACCTAGAGCTTGGGCACCTCTAAGGGATCACCAGGTAAATCTGAGAGGTCATGGGATGATTCATAGGAGAGGAAAGAAGAACAAAACAAAGTTCTACACCACAAATTCTTTTTTTTTGTGACATTTTTGTGAAATATAACAGCTGTAAATGTAAATGAAACTATATGAAATGTTAAGTGGAGAAATGTCTCTTTGTCAGGACTGCTAACAACCCAGAAACATCTGACTGGTGTCAAGGGGCCCCAACCAGATGCTGTTTTTTGGAAGCTGTCACAAGCCGACAAAAGTTTGGAACCAGTAGTTTAATCCTTGATAAAATGTTGTATTTTATGTAAAATATATTTTATTATAAATCAACTATATATATCTGTGAACATTCTTAATTTGGAAAGTAACTAGTATTGTAGCTATAGATGTTAAATAAATGTAATACAGTAAAGTGTAGAATATTTTACTGTAATAAAGTGAAATAGTGAGTAGCATAAGATGCAAATAGTCAAGTACGGTAGAAGTACCCCAAATTTGTACCTAAGTACAATCCATGAGTAAATGTACTTTCTGCCACTGGCAAAGGTCAATTTACTGATGCATTAAAAATATGTATGTGTTTCTATTCAAATCCAGACTTACATTAGATTTCAATAGAAAACCAAAACAGGGTTGTTTAATTTTACAGTTAATATGCTGTATAATCAAACTGCATCATATCCATCGAATCAGTAATGGATGACAGTGGCTGTACCCGATCACACTTGTAATAAATGTCTAATATCATCCCATACTGTGCTGTACGTACTATTTTACTTGTTTCCTTTCTCTTTGGCCTAAATATTACATTTTTTCTGAAGTGAAAATTAAGACAGTAAATTTGCACATGACGAACAACGTTCCTCAATAGTTATGTGGAAAGTCCTCTGATAAGACAATTAAAGGAACCAAACATGCTGATAGCTGAGTAAACAAGTTGTGGGAAGTGTGAAAACTCATGTAGGAGGAAATCCCCATTTCTTTATACCAACTATTTCATTCAATCACATTGTATGTCAGGATATTGATACTGTAAATTATTAAAGAAAGTGCCAAGACACAGTGCTGGCACAAGGTTGGGTGATTTAATACATTTGACTCTTACTGACAATTTTAAGTCTGTTTTTTTTGCCATGCCAATGTATTGCTGACATATGTTTACACATGGCACACAAGTCAATAATATAATATAATATAATAAAACTATTTTTCCCATAATGTGTTTTGTTTAGTTGTAACCATAATTCTCTAAAAATGAATTATCCAAAACAAGAACCTTCACAGTTCCCCTTTGTTCCTGCACTGACACTGACAGTCACGGGAGGGGGGTGCTGTAACCTCCCCTTGTCCTGGTGTCACGTGACGCAGCTCTGGTCCTGATGCTGCTGTTACCGGGACTGTGTATAGGGAGTGATTAATGCCACGCAGGATGACGATAAGCCAGGGATCTGTCAGGAACATTGCCTCCAGAGGGACAAAGAGCAATTTAAAATATAGCTACATTCAAAATATAATTCATGAAATGATTCATGATTTATCACAAAACTTGTGTTGTAAATATGGGTTTTCAGCGTTATCATAAAATGCACCTGAGGCACTAAGAACAACTTCCTATTTACATGTCTACATTTCATTTACTGTGCATAACATCTAAAGTTACTAAAATAACAAATATCTGGTAGAAAAGAAAAAGATGACACTGAAAATCAAATCCACCTGGATCAGGTGACAGACATGTTACCATTAACCTTGGCTTGCAGTAGTGAAGGTAACAGTTAAATCCCACAGTCATACTGTTTGACTGAGGAGCTTAAAGTAGCCTGTCTGGACCACAAACACCACAGAGCAGCTTCATTCCACACCATGAGTAATTGAGTGGGAAAACTAGACTGAACACTGTAACTACAAGTGACAAAAGAGACCAGCTTTAACTACTTTCAATAGATTCCCTAGAATGGCGACATGATGGCATTTAGTTAAGGCAGCAAGTTGTTTAATGTCAATAATCACCCAAAGTTATGGCTGTAACAATAAAATGATAATAAAATACATTTTGTTTATTAGATTACCATTGGCATATACAATCACTGCCGATGAATAGTTCATTTGATTTGAGTATACTTGTTCTGTTCGAGATCCAGGTCTGTAGCTGTATGACCTCCTCCTGCTGTGGCACTAATCACCTGCCATAGTGAAACACGCCTCCTCGCTGCCTGTGGAAATTCCCCCTGTTCTGCCATTTAAAGCTCCGCTCTGAGGCGGCGGAGCGCGGCGAGCTGCTCTCATCACACCAGGCTCAGAGAGACCATGGACACTCCTGTGCACACAAGACGATAATAACAGAGAGAGAGGGCGGGTGTTGCATGTTTTTTAGATGGGAAATCTGTTGGGCAGCTGGCGCTTCAAGGAGCCGAGTACCGTGGAGGAATGCGACTCGACGTGGGGGTCGGACTCAGAGAGCGACGAGCCGGCGGCGGAGGAGGACAGCGGCATCTCCGACTCCATCAGCCCGGCCGAGAGCGAGCGGGGCACCGGGGAGCCCGGAGACACGTCCCCGCAGGTACACCCACGGTCCTCTCTCTCTCTCTCTCTCTCTCTCTCTCTCTCTCTCTCTCTCTCTCTGTCTGTGTGTGTGTGTGTGTGTGTGTGATGAACTGGGGAGAAACGGGACAGGTCAGAGCTGACCGAGTGCACCTATTACGCGCATGCGTGAGTGAACGCGCATGGTGAAGTTGTGGCTCGTTATGTAACCAGTGTTCATACAGAGGCAAGTTTATGTCCATCAGTCAGCTGTAACTGACCCAGGATCAGATGTCAGACTGACTTCATAGCGAGAACATGAGCTCCACATCCAGCTGAGCAGGCCGAGTGTCAGGTGACCCTGATGGAGGACAGGAGGCTGGAGGCAGCGTGGCTTTAAACTGTGTAGGCAGCAAGAGGTTTGTGTTTGACATGGTTTCATTTACTTACACGTGTCCAGCAAATCAATTCAAAACGTCCACTCAGAGGAAAAGATGCAGTGCAGCCAGAGGTCAAGTTCATCTAATAGGCTGTGAAATTATAGCCAAGCCAGCTTCCACTTCCTGCAGGTGTGGATGCAGCACAAGGTGGACAAGACTAACAGTCATTTAATCCACTGTCAAACTATGTGTTTAAGGTGGAATGTTTTCTTGCATGTTATTTAATGCATGAGTAAATCAACAGACCTTAAATGTCAATGTGACAAATCTGACCATTCCATTTGTTTTCATTGGCTCTACGGTATGACATACACTTTAGTGATGATTACATATTTAAGTGCATAATGTTTAGCCTATATGAACTTCAAGGGCAGAACTACCGGGGCGGCATGGGGCCACCCCTACAAATGTCTTGCCACTTCAATTTTGGACAATCAAATCTAATTCACACAGCAAACATGCTGTAGAAATGAAAAATTGTGGCTGGTTGGAAAGAGTGGAGACTCCGATGTCTGCAAGTGGTGGCTCTTCCTGTAGGCAGCTTTCTGTGCAGCTTCTCCTGGTCTGGCTGCCCACAACAGCTCTGATGGTGGTATTTCCTGCTAAATGTGCGTAGGACGCCAGCTTCCACTAGTAGAAATACAGAACAGCCACAGATGGATAGTGGCAGGGTTGTTTTGTTGAAGCGTGTGTAGTGATAGTAGCTTGTCTTTGATTGCATGAGAGACAAATAAAACCTGACTAAACCCAAATATTCTTTTACAGTTTTCTCTGGTTTGCCTGAAACTGCACAGTCTTTAAACAAGTGTCCAAATTTGACATTAATCGTGCAAGTGGAACATACAAAAGCAACCAGTTTAAAAGCACTAAAATCACTTGTTCCAAGCCCCAAACAAAAAGTCACGTTAGTCAGCAATCCAGTGACATTTCATCCAAAGCTTCTTACCTGAGAATTTGGGCTCAGACCAAATGAGTTGCTGTATAAAAAGCAAACTTTTGGGCCTTTTCCAAGCAAATATTGACATATGGGATTGTTTGCGATTCCATGCCACCGTCTTGCTGCCACATGAATATTTCTTTAGATCCTCCCTTGATTGATTGCAACCAGATTATTTTTCTATATATAATTGCAAATATTATATATCCTCACTTGGAGAAACAAAGTGGTGGAACATGTTCTGCTGTGCTCTGGCAGCGCTGCATCTATGGCACAGTGCAGTAACGTGTGCCACCGGCCACGCACAATATTGACAAGACCAGGATGCAGAAAGGGCAACTGAGTAGCCTAGATACATACTGTCTTGTTGAGGCAAGCATACGGCTAACACCGCACTTTAAATTTTATATAAGCTGGTTATATGCTAAGATATCCACTCACATGGTATGAACTTTACTGAGCCATTGAGACACACTTGTCATCGTGGCATTTAATTCACAGCACTTCATTGAAATGACCATCCTGTTACTGCCACTCGTACCAAAGTACACTACACAGTGTGGGTGGCATCTAGCAGTGAACCAACTGTAAAACTGTTGTCAACTTTGAGTGACATGAAGTGACTTAGGTAGATTATACACCTAAACAATCAAAAAAAACATTCAATCTTATTTTATATGTTGCATGATATGTAGTGATGATATGCCAACAACCCTGGCATTACTGACTACACACTGCACACTTATTTTGTTAGTTAATTATTCGCCTGCTGACAGGAAATAAAATATTTTATTAAACTCTATCCCCATGATGATTGTCCCAGTGCCCTGAATGATCACAATGGTTGACTGGATGGTTGTTATTAGACTGTTTCACACTGCTTCAGAATATTAAAACCAGCAGGTTATAACAGGACTATTTGAGAAAATGTAATTCACTGGATCACTGTTTGTTAGATTGTTTCAAAGTGATTAAATCATACCTCTCATCATTTTTGCCATGATTACAACCAGAAATGGCATTTCAGTGAAGGGATTTCTCAAAGGTTAGGATGCAGTTTGCAGAGTGGAATGTAATTTCGTTTTAATTTGCTGTAAAAAGACTCAAAAATTTCAATCTAAAAAAAATCTTTAAAACAATGTGATGCCTATAGTTAGATAGTGAGATATAACAGGCCTAGTGTAACACTGCAAGCCTTTCTGACCAGTTGAAGTTAGCATGACCCAGATTTTATTTGAGAATCAGATCTAGTTTATAGCGTCCTTTTGTTGCGATCGCACGGCAGCACTGATGTGAATTGTCCTCCTTTGCTCGAAAGAAATGGATGATGACAGGCCTCGACCTCAAAAGCAAAGTCGATGCTTTTAATTCAGCTGAATGGTAGACGAGTGCTACGCTGCATCTGTTAAATCTTTCTTTCTTTCTTTCTCAGCTCACTGGATCCCCAGAGTCTGCTCCAAAGATGAAGAGGAGTTTCTACGCTGCCAGGGACCTCTACAAATACCGTCATAGCTACCCGGTACACAAACACAAAATTATGTCATTGTGGTGCCATTGATACCCACAAATGTAGACAGACAATGTTAACGATAATAATGTTGAATATACAGTTACTTTCTCAATGTTGTAAAAACCCAGTGTGACATCTTTGATCTGTGTGTGTTTGTGTGTAGAACTACAGGAAGTCCCGGCAACCCAACGAGTACCGCAACCTGCGCTTCTACCTGAACAAGATCCCTCTAGTACCTGATGGTGAGATCATATACACACAGATGCGTGCACACACACACACACACACACATTCTGTGGGAGCGGACCTCATGCCACTGTGGAGAGAGGCAGTGTTGGCTTTGGGCTTAACGAGTTTTGTTTAGCTAAAGGTCATGTTTGACTGGGAAAGACCAGAAGATTAGTGGACTGATCCAATGTTTAAACAAGCACACACACACACACACACACACACACACACACACAGTTGTAGGGAAAAATGGCTTAAACTGATGAACTAATTCATCTACAGGGTTCTCATGGTCCCAACACAGTACACGTACATGCACATTAGAGACGTGTGTGGCAGCTGATTCACCCTGTCTCTTCTCAGGTATCTATATAGAGGAGATTCTGACTAAGTGGAGAGGCGACTACGACAAACTGGAGCACAATCACACCTACATTCAGTGGTGAGACATTTTATCTGTCGTTTTCATTTTCACTTATATGTGATAACACAAGCTCAACTGGTAATTGACTGTTAATTGCATGTCATAAGCCACAGTAAGTGAAACGTCAAAGCTTGTTTTTTTTCTGTCCTGTTGTCAAGTAGATAAAAGCAGAAATAAAGTGAGAGTTTTATCAGCTGTACTTCCTGAATGTAAAAGGTGTTTAAGAAGCGGAATGGATTTGACACTGGCTGCTCACTAAGCCTCATCCCCTTTAGTTACTGTGTCTACACCTGTTTAGATTTTAATTCTTACGTGGCACATTTGGAGTTCACAATGATAATTGGGGCACATTTATCGCTCAGAATTCTTGAGTCATTTTTAAAACAATGGGTCCTTCATCTCAGACAGATGTAGAGAAAAGCAGACAAAAGCTTTTAGAATGAGCACTAACTATTGTGTTTGGCAAACATAATGTTATCTGGGGTGCTAGGCTGAGGTTGCTGAAATGTAGACGTCCCCAAATCCAATAAAGAGCAGGCCAGGCGTTAATTCTGATATCATCCAAGACTGGCTTCCACACGGTAGGGAAATCCAACACAGTGGATGTGCACATCGCTTTAGCATGAGGAGAAATCCACAGCTTGACAAGTCTGCTGTGCCCAGTTATTGATAACCTTTCAACTAGACATGTATGAGGGAGCAATAATGGCATTAGCTTTGTGTATGTTATTTTGTGAAATGAGTAAAAATCTACATTATTTAGTAAACAAATGTGTTTTCATCACATCCAGAAATTCATTTTCATATTTGACCTTGTGTTTCTGTGCGGCAGGCTGTTCCCATTAAGAGAACAAGGGCTCAACTTCTACGCACATGAACTGACTCAGGACGAGATCAAAGTAAGACACACAAGTAGATGTACTGTATGTTCATATAGACTCTTCACACACTGTCATATCCTTTCACCATGTTTACAAGTGTGTTTCCATCTGAGCTTCCTGCTGCATATATGTTTGGTTACACTTTCTCTGCTTAAGTGTTTACCACGGTTGAGTGATGAAGTACTATGGAGCTAATTTCCTGTGGTTTCAGCTGTTTAATCTGCTCTGCTCAACATCCTGGTGTGTTTAAACTGACTCATAGTGCCACCTGCTGTTGTGGAGGACCAGTTACTCAGGACAGTTGTGAGGAAATCTCCGGCACAATAATGCATGAAAAGACAAAGTCAAAATTTACAAGACATTTTTTTGTCACTGTAGGATACATTTTTTTGTACTTTTGTTTGTACTTTGTTTCCAGAGCATGATGAGAAACATGTATATTATTTGTATATTTGTTTGTTTTGTATTTGCAAATTACACTGTGTTTGATTGTGAATTGTAGGGAATTTGTAAAACATGTTTATTTGTTAAGTTTCGGCAGGAAATGAGCTCCATAGAGTACATCTTCAACGAACCATATACTTGAATGTTTGTGTCCAACATGTATTTATTCTCCTAACATATGACTAAAATATGGCTTAAAAAGAATATCTTGAGCTTGGCTATGCCACAATGTACGATATATATTTTGATATTCAACCAAAATAACATCCCATAAATTGTCCAATAGTGGTTGAAGCCAAAGGATAGAGGGGACCGGGGGACAGTTGCATAAAAATAAACAGTCTTTGACTTAGATATAACTTAAAGTCAGACATTTAAATTTACCTATTGCATACGGCTTCCCTGTGAGTGACTAATGCTGCTAATGATGCTTCACAGAAGAGAAAAAATGGCAGACAGCAACACTTTGTGAAGGAAGATGGACACATTTTACACCTGCTGGAAACCTATGTCTGCATGAGGAATAAGTGTGTTCTTAGTTTTAATCAGTTTAACAGAACTCTGAAGCGACACCATATCAAAAACTTAATTCAATTCAATTCAAAAAACTTTATTTGTCCTCAGGGGGCAATCCAAGCCACCTGAATATACCATGGACTGCTGTGAGCTTTTCAACCGCAGTGAATAAGAAGAGTGACAAGAAAAAGAAAGATGTGGTCATCTGCCGTATCAATCATTAATTGATAGTCGAATATATCTTATATATTTGACCCTGCCCTAAGCTAACAGTTAGTTTCTCCTTGGTTATGTGAATTTATTTTGAAATAAATTCACATTCCACTGTTAATGTCTGCAAATTTCCTCACTGAGGGACGAATAGAGGTTTATCTTATCTTAATGATTGCACGTTTGTCTCTGACCAAATTCAGATGTGGTTTGGGTGAGACAAGTGTTTTTAAACAGCGATTTTCTGTCATCCTCAGGTGATCTGATAACCATCTGATCACCCAAAATGCATGTTGGTGCCAAAGGGAAAGGTGGTGTTGTACCTGTGATGGTCTCTGAGCTGCTCTCTTTAATCCTGTCAGGAATTCCAAAGCACTCGGGAAGCAAAGCGGAGATTCCTGGCGGCCTATTCCCTGATGTTGGACTTCTATGGCATCAAACTGCTGGATAAGAGTGGGAATGTTGCTCGGGCTCCCAATTGGCAGGAGCGCTTCCAGCACCTTAATGAGTGAGTACACACAACACACACACACACACACACACACACACACACACATTGTGCACCTTAGGGGTATAAAATTGCAGCCAGAATTTGTGTGAACTTATGGCTTAGTTGCCAATTTTTGCTTTTGTGTCCTTTAGCAAGGCAATTATTCTGAATCCATTGCAACTTAATTGTTCTTGTATCAGCAGCCAAATGTGAAACAACATGTTTTAAGTCAACAAACAGATGGTTAAAGGGTAATTTAAAGGTTGATTTGTTTTTCTTTCACATCCTCTTTGGATGGTTTCATGGCCTGAGAGAAGTCATTGCATTTCCTTGCCAAAGCACCACCTGAATGTCACACATAGGAATGTGTACTTTTAGTTCGCATATGTTTTTATCCTTCTCCCCAGCACAGTCTCAGTGCTATTACTATAACCTCAAGTCATGAACCACCTCTAAACCTTAGCATCTGATGATAATTGTTGCCATTATCCCAACCACATGAAACAGAACACATTCTCCACCATAAAGCAGCAGCTCAGTTTTATTCCCTCCTCTTGCTTTTAACATCCCATCAGATATGCATAATGGCTTTTGCATCTGGTGCAGCGTGGTTTCTAGATCCCTCTCAGGCCAAACAACCGTCAGAAACAAATTATTCTTAATAATTAAGACTCTGTATTGTCAAAGCCCAGAAGATCAGAATACAGGTTGACTGCAACACCATGAGTCGTGCAGACAAAAGACAGTCTTTTTGGTCAATATACTCATATATACAGTTTCTCATATGAATTTCATCAAATGAGGTAGTGCAAGTTATTTGCTGTAGAGCTATCAAGAGCAACTCTCAGAGAAGTCAATAACTTCCTGATCACACAAATTGAACACATTAAATATCAATGATTTAATATCAGTGTCAAAAAATTAATTTTGATCCATTGCCCATTTTATATATTTCCTCACTTTGTCTTGAGCATAAAACCAAATGAAAGGGTTTTTTTTGTATTCGTAAATAAATGACAACGTATTGAATCGTTTATTCATTTCTTGAGCTTGGATTCCCTATTGAACATGAAAATAGCTGCTGCTACAGAAATGTGTGACCAAATACACAAACACTTTCTAATGAATAAGCAACTGAAGCATCATCGCACAAAAAAGAAAGATTTTGAAAGCATTGTCTCTGAGAAGGAATTGAACCCAAGTCCCAAGAGACTACACAATGTCAAAATGGGCCATGCTGAGATGTATAGCATGACTGTCATAGAAAAACTCCCAATCTCTTGCTGCTCTTGTTGTAAAGTGTAGCAGCAGTAAACGGTACCTGGACTGACTCCTGTATAGTTTTGCGATGTGCTCCGCTGGTCCTACTTGAAATGATGGGTTTGCTGTTTCCATCTTGTTCCGTCATGACAAAGCAAACCTTTGATAATGTTGAAGCTTGTGTCGTGTCAGATGATTTAAAAGAGTTCCCTCTGTTTTGTCCTTGGCCTCCCCATCTGGTTCTTAGACTCTACTCATCTCTTTCCAGACAGTAGACAACAGGCCTGACCTTTCTTTTTAATATCTTTTTGCCAGTTGTCTCTTTATTGATTGTCTAACTGTTATTTAACTGCCACTCTTTTGACAGCTGACTTTAAGTAGTGAATATGTTCTACTTTATTTGCAACAAGATATATTATGTATAAGGACAAGAAGTCGACTCAGACCACAACTGAACTTCTGAAGAAAATGAAATGCCTTTTTTTTTAGAATTATCATTGATTCATTACTGTGATGACGGTATTGGAAAATCCATGTCATGGCAACACACCGGTGTACCGCCCACCCCTATTATACAGGTCCACTCAGTATGATTTAATGTCTCATCTATCATTGATACAAGGTTGAATTTCAGACTTTAACATCCTTTTATCAAAGCAGACATTTTGACTAGTCATAGTAGGAAAAGTACATGTGTTATTAATAACATTGACAATGTGACAGTGAGCTAACATGAACAATACCAGGATATCCGTGCTTTTCCTACTGTGACATTTCAAAATGTTTAATGCCATGTTATAAACAGCGTATCATTGCAATCATGTTGCAATTCACAACAATTTTAGATTCCAGCAAACCTTTTCACCCCCTGCTTTGTTCTTTCAAGGTCTCAGCACAACTACCTGAGGATCACTCGCATCCTGAAGTCCCTGGGCGAGCTCGGCTACGAGACCTTCAAGGCCCCGCTGGTCCGTCTGTTCCTGGAGGAGTCGCTGTGCCACAACACCCTCCCCAACATGCAGCACAGTGTCCTGGAGTACTACGTCTACACCATCCGCTTGCCAGCCACCCGCAGATGCCTGCTCCGGTACGCCCGCCAGCACTACAGGCCTGCCCACGCCTTCCTCTGGGGTCCGCCACCTAAAAGGCGAGGTGGTGGTGTAGGAGCTAGTGTAGGTGCTGGAAGTAGTGGGATAAGAGCACCTGCTCCAACACCGGAGCGACCGAGGAGGGGGGACGAGAGCGCCACCTCCACCTCTGCAAGTAGCGGGATTATTGTGTCTTCCCATGATGCCATGATGTGCCAGGAGCTGTCTGCAAGAGGGCTGACGGGCTGCGCGGGACTCGGCTCCAGTATGGCTGGACTGGAGGGAGCGTTGATGATGGTGGGAACTAGAGCAGAGAGGAACAAATATAATGAGATTGTTCCTTTGTAGAGAAGAGAATTTGATTGTTATCAAATTTTGAAGGCAGAAAACGTCTGTTTTTAAAATTAACTGGTTCAATTATAAAGAACAGAAGTTATTGTTTATGCCAGAACTTTTTAGCAGCATTACTATGAAGCTTCTAGATGACCCCTTAGGACACTGACACTTAGGGTCAAGATATTAACAGTAGGACATATTAATTGAATCTGATAAACATGTTAGAATCAATTCAGGTCAAGGGCTTACCATAAACAACTAGGCCTACTTTTTTTCTTTGCTGATTATTTCTTTGCTGATCAGTTTCACTGTATTGAATAGGGGGTGGAACTAATTGGGGAGGTGGGAGGTCACATCCTGAGCCAAGCTAAACAAACTCACCTTGGACCAAATCCCAAAACCATCTAAACCAGTAGAGACCTAAACGTGTGTTCCAAGGCTTTTCCTCATCAGGGCTATGAAACAACTCAGACAGAAGATTGCCTTATTTAATGATTTGGTCTGGAACTGTGGCAGAAGGTGAAATGTGTTTACTGACACTGAAGACCATTTTAGAACCAAAGGTGTCTGCTGATTGGCATGTTGGTCTCACGTCAGTCCTGCTTGCTCATTAAACACTGTAGCCGGAGCAACAAGCAGGACTGAACTCAGAACTTTCAACAGGCTTTGTAAAGTGAGAATCAAGTGTGAGATCAGGGAGAATTTTTTTCTTTTTTTTTTTTTTTTTAAGGAACACAAAAGAGGAAGTGTGAGAAAGGACAGGGCTCAGCTAATTTGTCATAGCAATACTTTGAAACCATATTTTTTGAGATTTGAAGTCCTCACTTTGTTTTTAATAGTAGCAGGTAAAACTCAATATGTAACTGCTCTGCAACTGTCCGTAAGTGAAAGGTAGCTGCTCCCTACAACAACTGTATATAACTATTAAGCAAAAAACTGGACTTGTTAGTGACTTGATATGTATAAGAAACAGTTAAGAACAGAGAGGCTTTTTAGTGACACCACTGCTCTCCTGTAAACAATCACGGCGCCACGAAGGTCTACTGGAAAAGTAGCTATGTGCGCATAATGAATAATTTAGAACATATAACAATACGTCCAGATGCCTGCTGCTGTTTCAAGGCAAAGTCAGCAGTGTCAATATTAATACGATAATACGATATTTCAAAATTTAGGTTAGCAGCAGTGTTTGCAATAGGTGACCTCATTTATCTGTGGTGGTAATATAATTTTTGGCAGTTGTGTTTGGTTGATCAACATTTTTTTTCCAAATGTGCTGTTGAATCAAAAAGGTTTCTGCAAATTTTTCTCTGGATGGTTTTGTGTCATGATGATTGTTTCCTCCATTTTGTGTTAAAAAAGCAAACAACAATAGTTTGGAGGTTTGCAGGTAGTTCAAATTCTAAAAAGAGGTAACGTCCCTACACCCCTTTTGCTGTTATTGCAAATAGCAGAAAACATCCATCATGGCTGCCACAGAGTGTGCTGTGTCACCTAAAAGCCCTCTGTACTTAACTTAAATACACAAGGTGATGGGATGTGGACTGTGATTGAAGTTGTTGTGATCAAACAGGTGATGTGTAGTGTGTTACACTTAGCTGACAATCTGTGTCTTCCTGTTAAAAGTGCTTGAAGTTTTTCCAAATCCTTGACTCAGACACAGATCTACATAGATAATCTACTAATGGTCAGGAACTTGCTGCGTCATGAACATGAGTGATTGTTCTCACATTGTCTAACCTTATAATGATTTGTCATTAATTATTTGTTTTCGACCAGGCTACACACAGCAGGCGGTGATACTGTTGACTTTATCCCTCTCAATATGACAGTTAAAAGCTTCTAGATGTGAGTTTGTTGAAGAGCATCTGGTAATATTTTTGTCAGATCTCCTGTATGGTACAATTTGTTCATTTACATTCCAAAAATATTTCCACTAGAACTACAGTAATTAAAACGAATTATTTTTTAGGGTTAGCAGCTGCTCAAGAATGTGAAGCAGGTTTTGCTGCAGATTTTACACTCAACTCCAAGATAAGTTAAGAACCATCACATCATGATCATTACAGAGGTCAACAGCATCACTTTGCTTGTGTTTAGCTTTTATTATAAAGTGTGTATTGGTCCGTCCATTCAGCCTATGAAGACTTGGCAGAGGCCTACACAGACAAGTTCAGACAATTTTGTTTCATTATGGACGTCATTTCAAACACAGACATTTGAGTTCTTGGTTGCAATAGATACATATCTGTGAAATTAAAAGCCATGTGAGGTGTAAGACAGCAGTGATGCATGTGATCGGGATCGAAACACTCCTTCCCAACTGTGTCAGCTCTTCTTCCTGTAGGATAAGGCCTTTGTTTATCACTAGCTGACAAGGTCTCTACGTTGCTCCCCAGCCAAGTGTATCTAATATAATTGTAAAAATAACTTTTCAGGTGAATTGTGTGATAACATGGGCTCAAGTATCTGATTTTTTAGTATACTATATGTGTACATATATACTGTATGTGTGAGTGTGTGTATCTGATATTCTTAAGTGCCTTTTTTGTAATTTTTATGTTCATCTGTAAGGAGTGTCTTTCCCAACTTATTTCCTGTGCATCCTGTTTTTTGTACAGCATTTTGATATTTACATTATTGTTTGCATTATAGTCATATACAGTATGAGAATTAATGTACAGTAACAGCAGGAATAAATGACATAAGAATTGGTATAGAGCAGAGGTTAATAATATGTAATACTTGAACTTGTTTGTATCTGGCCTGTTGATGAAAATGTGATTGTTTCATAGAATATTCACTATGCTTGCTGGGAACACCAGTGTTAGATGGGCCACAATAACTGGACATTTGCCCTAAAATGTGAAATTTGCCATACTTGACTCAAATAAAAATGGGGATGTGGATTAAGAATTTCCTTCATCATCTTCATCTGTTTAAAGAATGTGAGCACTGTACACTTTACTTTGAAAGTTTGCAGGCACACATTTGTCAGGTGCACAGCTGTTCTGGAAGCAGGAATAATCTCATTGGTGGAGGTAAACCTCAGCGGTTGGAACCCCAATTTGTCTGCCAAAGGCTGAACAGATATCGCTGTTAAATAAGCTCACTGTAGAGGATTAGACATGCAACGGGATTCACTTTCAAACACTTAATGTAACTGAGATTATCTGCCCAAAT
The DNA here is from genome assembly GCA_025331565.1 of Holacanthus passer. NCBI lineage: Eukaryota > Metazoa > Chordata > Actinopteri > Pomacanthidae > Holacanthus > Holacanthus passer. The sequence goes on along the minus strand of JAFREQ010000029.1, from coordinate 1,205,058 downwards.
TCTGAAACATCACTGACGTCAGAGCCTCTGCTGACTGGAACTAATGCAGCAGTAATATGCACATTGTTGCCACATACAATATGAAGAAAAGAAAAAGCAAAGGACAGGTTCATGGCATGGCTACTTTATAGATAGAAGCTGAGTGAAAAAATAGCACAAGTTCTAGTTTATATTTTAAAACTTAGCATTGACTGGATACCCAGACTAAATCTAGAAATGGATAGGAAGATTATTGAAGCATGCAAAGACATTGGACAGAGGATGACATTCTGTCAGATTGTTTGATCAGAAAGCAAAAACATGATGAGTGACTGGGCAATAGATAGACTATGAGTACTTCTGCGGTAGGAAACTGGCCTTGGAGGGGACAGCACTGTTCACGCATCATGTTAGATCATCACCGCAGCTGCAGTAGGTGTTCATAGTCAGAATGGAAAATGTGTCTTGGACATTACAATGGCACTTCTGCTTCATTTTCTTAACATCTTGTTTTAACATCTTGTGCACATTATGTGGAGTGGATCTTTAAACAGAGCTTGATTACAAAGCACAAGACAAAAAGTTTGTTTCTGGTATTTTAGTGAACACTCTCATATTATACTCTGTGTGTTTATATTACACAATTATACAGTTATTTTCAGTTGTGTCCAGACAAGACACAGATTACCTTGTTGGCAGGCATACAATGCAAATGCACATTCATGTTATATTACACTGAGACAAACAGACAGCTGACACATTAACACCAGCAGGGCTAAAGTGCAGCAGCAGAAATCCTGCCTGTGAATTCACAGAGGTTAAAAATGACAAAGGTTTTCTTCAGTCAGAACGTTTGAGGATTGTTAACCATTCATTACGTGCATGGTGCATCTTCCAGTCAAGCTATAATACCTGTGTCTTTCAGAGTCGAGGAAAGAAAGAAACACACTGTTCATGAGAGCTAAAGAGGCAATAGGAGCTTTGCGTTATGGGAACTGAAGAACTCGCCCAAATAAGTGTTTTCTTCACAAAGAATTTAGAAGATAGTGAGAGGGATGTGACTAGAAAGCTTTTAGCCACCAAGAGAGGGAATGTGATGGACAGAGTCTTCATCGAACATCACATCTGCTGTAGTGTGACTCATCTACTGAGTGTTTCTTCCTCTTACCATCAGTGACAGCGGCGATCCTTCTTCTTGTCTTTGCTGCCGTCGAGTCTCGATGACAAACCGGTGGACAGGATTCATGAGGTGTCAAAGGAGCAGCTTCACTGGGTTCTGAATGCCTCTGCCATAAGAACAGTGTGATCTACACTGATGAAGTTTTAAAAACATATTGTTAAACAGAAATTTTAGGTTTATTCTTCTTTAAAAATGTGCATAATATCTTTCTGTTAGGTCTATGACTGGCCCTGATTTAGCTTATGTTGATCCATGTGAAGGCTCATGGGAGTGCTGTATAAAGACCACAGTGTACAGAGCAATATCTCAGTTTGAACTCTGACCACCACTTAGATCAGGTCAGTAGTAAGAGACCTCCTACGTAGAGCACAACGTCTTGTTGGTGAAGAGGAGGATAGAACATAGAAAAGTAAAAGGTGCAGCATTTCCGACATGTTCAGAGATAGTCGGGGTGGTCGGGGGGAGACTTTGATTCTAGAGACCAGGGTCTGCATCCTGAGTCTATCTGTGGTTAGGTTCAGGCAACAAAAGCACTTTGGTTAAGGTTAGGACTGAAAAGGATAATATCCACACTGCAGTTTTTCAAAAATCAACAAATTGGATGAGGTCAAACATTAAATATATTGTCTTTGGACTATTTTCAATCAGCAATTTATCACATTCTGTTTATGTTTTCCACAGTGTCCCAACTGTTTAAATCGGGGTTGTAGTAAAATAGTGCAATGGTTAAAAAGAAATCTTTTTCTTCAGGCTCTATGATTGATTCCTAATGGCTTGAATTTATTTATTCATTTGAATAAAATGACAGCTCATATTTATGCACAAAACATTTTCCATCCTTAGAGCACATTTGAGCTATTCCTTTCCCACATCATGTTCTTCCTAAACATCCTGTTCTTGACACTGAATTATGGAAGCAAGATACCAACAAAACGCTGTGTGTGTGGCTTTCATCTGACCCCAAGCTGTGTCATAAAACTTCCCAGGAGTCAGTGTGTAGCCTGGACTTATCTTCTAAGATGACGAAGAGTCTACAGTGGATGTCTAAATGCAAAATCAAAAAATGTGACTTGATGGATGAAAAGTTCTCTGGATGAGATTTCATGACAATGCATTTCAATCTTAAGTGCTGGGAGAAGTCATTGTATGGGTATGAGTTTGGGCCTCAGGGCCTTCATGTGACAAGGACCCATAAAGGTATGAGAATGAACAGCCATGGATGTGGTGAGGGGCCATAGAGATGTGCAGGGTCCAGAAATGTGTGCTAACCCCTGAACCTGAATGAATGGATCACTGTGAATCCTACATCAAAGTCTAGGATGAGGCTACATGCATTTCAACTGATATGAATTATTTGTTAGTTCTAATTTTTTCAACCAGTATTTTTGTGACAGTCCTAACACATGATGCATTCTTATTCTTATTCTTATTCTTATGTGCTGTTAATTATCTGATCTGTACAGTGACGGTTTTGCAATCTAGATCAGAACTGTTTTGAAATGTTGAGGCATCCTTATCAGACGAATGTGTGCTCTCACTGTTGACACTGACTGTGCCCGTGCTGTTTGCCATTTGCTTTCACATGTGTGTATGTGTGTGCGTCTCTCCGGCTTGGCGCTTTTTTTCTTCATTGTTGCCCAACAACAGATGGTGTCTCCATGTGTTTCCTGTCCTCTCGTCTTCCATTTCCTCCCAGCATGTTCTGCAGCACGGCCCAGCGCCTTTAAAGAGATATTTCACAATATCCTCCTCTCTCGTCCTGGAGGGGAGATCATGAGAGCTGAGACGCCGCTGGAGACTGCTAATCACCAACGCTCACTTATTTTCACAAGACTACGTCTAAAGGACACATCTGTAACACAGCAGAGGGCACGACAGTGGTACTTTCAGTTTTCAAGTTTTTGACACGAGCTGATCTTTTCCTTCTCACATTTTTTGTGGATATCAATCCAAAGGCAGACAGTTGAAGGCTGAGTGCTGCAGGTTATGGCAGATTGCACTGAACAACCGGACGAAAAATTTTAATCTTAAAACTGATTTTCATTTTCTTTCTCTGTCCATGTCTTATTTCCTTGGTCTATCAACCAAAGCCTTTCAGTATAAAAGGTGTAGTTTAATACACATTTAATAGCTTTTCATGATTCTGAGTCGTTTGAAGGGGACATTTTGTTTTTCAGTGCTTGTGCACATACATTCTGGAGTCAGACAGTCCAGACAACTGTAAGAGATCCAAGGTCTTTATTGAACCACAACCTAATTGCATTGGGCTCTAAATATTTTGGGAACCCATTTCTCTTTGGGCCCTCTGCAGTCCACTTCAGTCTTTAGACTGAATAGGTTTAAACTGTGATTTGTCAGTCCAACGTTCTGTAATCCAATTTCAAAAGTGTTAACCGTCGACTGACCTCCTATTTCTGTTTGGAAGTTTTAAGAATAGCTTTGCTGAAACAACACACCTGTTATGCTTGTTATAGCATTGTTGTGCACTTGACACTGAAACAGGAACCTGTTCATATTTGAAGCTGCACATATTCTGATGAATTTCTTTACCAGCGACTGGTGATTTTTTTTTAATATTCTTACATCACTGTTGCTCAAAGGTATCTTTGTCTCTTTCTGTCCTATCAATTATCAGTCTGGTTGAACAATTGCACCATTTTGTTCTCCATGATGAATACCTTTTTGCAAACCCTTCCTACAAAAAGCAAAAAACCATTAAAAAACAGAGAGTAGTCCTCTGAGTCCCTGATGGCTTATTAGAAAGTGAGAAACCTATTAGCATTTATTAAGGGTGACTTGCAATCTGCAACATGTTTAGGCTGCAATTGTCTGCACGTCAGCTTTATCTATATGTTGTATTTCTATTGTAGGTTTGGTGATCACTTCAGCCAGTTCATACCAGACAGACCTTTACATTAGCAGTAGTAAGGCTGTACTTCACAGGGGTCATTGTGTAATCTTTCAAAGACACAAGGCCATATTGTTGGGTGTAAAAAAAACCCTCACTGCAGGCTTTTCAGACAGTTGTGGTTCTGCTTCAGTCTTGGCGATCAGGCAGAAACTGAAGTTTTGGTTTCGGGGGCTTTCCCCGGTTTCTTTTGTGGCAGAAACTGGGGATGAGGCAAAAAGTCCACTTCTGCTTTCTGCTGTGTGGAAAACAGGAAATGCATATTTTTCTTCATTACCTCTTACTGACCCAGTTTTGACCCGAAAAACTTTTTCAGAGCCAGAGAGAATGAAGCCCAAGATGCTGATTATCATCACCCTGTCTTCACACATGCACACACACATGCACACACCTGTTCACAGTGTGATTTAGACTTACTGTTCATGCAGGTTTCTTAGAGACACAGTGATATGCAATAACCAGGCTAGACTAGTGTCACAGTTCAGCCAAACATATTAACATCTTTAGGTTGGTAAGTGAACCTCTGCAGCAGTGATGTATTTCTGTGGGTGGGTTACAGTAGCACTATTGCTCCACCTCGTGGTAAGAGCCATGCACTGCATATTTTATCATTCCCTCTTGAAAGCAATACACAAAAGTACAAGATGATTAGGTTAAAATTTGTGCTTTTATTTTCCATCTTTCCACCAAAAACAGCAGTATCAGTATTTCTTTACTGCAAATAGTGCAATTATCAAATTCAAAAAAAAGAAGACATCTTCATATTTCACATCAAACCTGGTCATTTCCTTTACCTTATAAACGGTATGTGCAAAGGTAAAGTCAGTACAATAAGTCATAGAAAACTCCAGTGGTAATGAAAGTAAGTAATTAAAGCAGTGAATTGTAAGAGGATACAGCACATGAACAGAATATAATAACAGCAGGAGACCATGCAATGAGCAGAACAAGTTCAGTAACTGCAATATGAAAATACAACAGTCTGAAATATGTAAAATATACTGTGAAAAAAAATACTTTTTATATGCATGATGTGCAAAATGTGAATCTTATTCACTTCAGCATGTCCACGCAAACCTTAGAGTAATACAGACAGTTGAACAACAACAATCTCACACAGAAAAACATTTTACAGACGGAGGAAGCTCTTATGTAGACCAAAAAAATTAATTGCGATACAGAAATAAGTTGCACTGATCAAAAAGCCAGTATAACAAATGGTTAGCATGACCTCTAGTGTTCATCAGCAGAAATCAAATCTTGAAATTTCAGACACTGAACTGTTCTTATGACAGTTTCAATATATCATGATATACTGAGCTCACTGGCCACTCATTTACACTTTAAACAGTCACATCCTCCCTTCCTCTGTATGTATTAGAGATTATATATTTTTAGTTGTAATTCTAGTTCAGACTTGCAAGTACACACGCAGACAACATCCACTGTTGGCTGGTTCCTATCGCCTCTTAACTTGCCAAAGAAACCTACACACACACACAGAACTTACCGTGTAATGACATGACCACTGATATGAATGTTTTTACTTTATTGTTGTCAGTTTTCAAAAGAAATTCCTTCATGCTAGTGTCTTTCAATTGCCTTGGGATAAGTTATGTACATGGACAGGTTTGAATAGTTTCGAATGGTCTCAGAGAAAGAATCCTCATATCCCCATTTCCTCGTTTCTGTCCTTTCCCTGGACTCTGTCACATACTCTGAAATGTGTGTGTCCCAGCCCCAGTGGGACACTCATGACCGAGGTTGCTGGGTCAGGGAAATCAGCCAATCAGAGATGGCTGCTTCCTATTTCCTGTCCCGAATGGCAAGCATTCCCCAGCAGTTCAAACAAGGATGTCAAACAAATTGCACAAATCCCTCAGATACTTTAATAGCTGTTTATTTGCACAGACTGTTGGTCACTTGTATCAAGTTAAATTTAACACTGTTCATGTCCTTTTTAATGGCACTGAGAATGGAAACACAACTTCACAAAAGGAAAAAATGTGAGTCTGAAAGCAACTGTTGGCCTGTGGCAATGTATCGTAAGTCTGTGTGAGGCCAGGCTGGTTTCTCTAAAGCTCCAAAATTTCAGAGACTTAATGTTACACTTGGCTGTATTGATGTTCAATAAATTGATCATCACACATCATTTGGATTATCTCTATACATTGCACACATGCCTACTTCTTTTTTGCACATTCCGGCACAAACTGTACAGCTCTTTCATTTTTTCCATATTTTTTAGAATTTCTTATTGTACATTTTTCTTTTCTCTATTTTTTTTTAAACTTTTGCAGTACTTGCTTTTATTCTATGTTCTCTTACAATATTTATTGTTATACATCAAAATACCAATTGAGTTTGCAATGGAGTAGTTATGATAACTTATTATGAGTTATTATGGACATAAACGCAAACCTGCATCGAACAGTATCCTTGTGTTTTGGTTGGAGGATTTAAGTGAAATAACAGTAACAAAATGTAATGGATAAATTATATTACGTGAAAAAGAATGATTGTGCACTGAAATGTGAACTGACAGAAAAATCAAATAGAATGTTCCTCCCCAGCTGCTGGTTGAGTTCCTGAGCCAGGCAGTGCAAACAGTCCCACTCCCGGCCACCAGGGGGCAGACGCCGAGAGTGTAGGATGTTTACACTTCCTGGAACTCAGCGGTCAAAGGTCAACTTTACAACTTTAGACTGGCTGCCATACTATTTAGTATACCAGAAAAATGTCCTAAAACATGCTGTCAATTGCAAAATGCCAAAAATACCAGTGTGTAAACTGCATCCAGTTGCATTTTGCAGTATGCAACCAGCAGCTTCTCTGAATATACTGACCCACAATCCTCTGCGCAGCACAAGATATCACATGGACTGAGTCGCTGAGAGAGCACAGACTGATAACAGCTCATTGACAGATGACAGAGCATTCAGGTGTAAGTACGACATATTTTTTGCTACTCGTGTGTATAATTAATACATTAAATTTGGCACTATGAACTGCAGTGGATGTATGGGCAAGAGGGTCAAAGTTCAAGATCCAATGCTATATGAGGAAGTAGTATGTCCAAATTGTATACTTTCTGCATGCAACAGTATGTACTTTGTAAGGGCAGCTGCAGTACGACTACGTACTACAAGTAAAAAACAAAGTCTCCGATTTGGAACGCAGCTACTGTGTCTGACTTTAGTTCATATGAATGTTCAAAAGCACATTTAAGATCTGATAATGTCAGTGAAGTAGCACAGATGGCGGCTCTGGACAAGGTTTGTTCTTGCGAAGACATTGGTTCATTTTACACAGAATTTATGTCTGTGTTCTATTTTGCATAAACTGTATTCAAAGAGTCAGGCCAGAAAAATATGTAATACTTTCAAACATACCTCTTGTGCACAGGTCCCCAACCTTTTTTGTTCTGTAACCCTGAAATCGAAGCAATGTCAACTTGCAGCTGCCAGTCAAAAATTGCATTTTGAGCAGTGTAAAAAGGAAAACATCATTTTGTATAACAGAACATACTTTTTGTCTCCTTCCAGACATGTCATACCAACAGAGAAGTCTTAATTCATCTTCTTATTATCTTGTAACCCTCACTGGTGTTCTAGTGGCATCTAGCTTTGCAGACAGAAATATCAACCTGAAATTTCTGCCTCTCCCCCAATACAATGAAGCTGAATGGAATATTGTTTGAGGAATTGAAAAATTACATTTAAGGATAATCTTGTCAAGAGTTTTCATAGGATCTATTTCTTCAGTAAAAAGCAGTCTGTTGTTTCTAGAAAGTCACATTGCTGTTTCATTTTTTCAAAGCTGTGAGCACCACAAATGAAAGATGTAAAAAAAAGTGTTGTTTTGCTTTGTTTGTGTGACCTGACCCTTTAAAAGGTCAAATTATTAAGCAGTAAATTTTATTACGATATTGGCATCATTAATGTTACCAGGACCATCACAGAGAAGACCTAAAAGACCTAAATATACATTTCCCCCTCCTGCTTTGGCAGAAAATCTGCTGGATTAGTTCTTTTCAAATACACTGATATGGGATTTAGTTACGTCTAAATACTGCAGCAGCAACAAATATCCCGCTGCATTGTAGGCTGCTTGGTTTGACGGCCTCTTTCCATGTAGAGGAGCTTTAAGAGCTAAACTGTATTTCCTGGGTTTTGCAGCACCAAGGAAGGAACGCTGAGACTGTTTAGTCAGAAACTGCAGGAAGCACAGCGTGTTTTCATTCATGCTATGATGAATGTGGGTGGTGGAGTCTGTAATATTAGAAAGCTTCCTTCCTTCTGTCCTTCCTTCCTTCCCTGTCTGTGGCCTGTACCGTGTGTTACACCCACTTCCCCTCAGCTCCAACTTATGAGAGGGGAGAACGTCAACACCAAAACATTCAGGAACGACCATTTTTCTCTCCCCTCCCACGTCGTCTTCTACCTTCCCTTCCCCCATGCTCATCCTCACCTCATCTTTCACTCACTTTCTCCTTCTTCCCATCTTGCTCCTTTCTCCCTTTCCTCCTTTCCCCTCCTCCCCTCTCTCCTCGGCCCTCTGGAGAGGATGAAGCCGCTCCCATCCACTGGGAACAGAATGGCCTGAATAGAGACGCCTATCACTGCCACCCATTTCTCACTGGAATCTCTCTCCTCTTCCTCCGGTTTTTCTGTGATGTTTTGCTTTGTCCCATCGGTACATGTTTACTCCTCCTATGAATTGAGCCCCATGGTTAGATAAAGTTTTTGTTACTAATAGCCATGCAACTTCTCACTTCTGAAAGTTCATTGTGGGGCTGAGATTGGGGAAATGAATGTCACTCGGACTTGTCATAAGCTGAAAAGGGTGGGGACCACTTCCTCAAACCAAAATATTTCAATCACAATTAATGACAGTGATGTACAGTACTTTACATTCGTAAAGCTACTGGTGTCATGACTTGTTGTAAGCCCTTGACTTTAAAAGTAGTGCATTCTAAGAAAATGGGTGTCAAGAAAAAACACTTAATGAATAACAATTTTTGGTAGTTTGTTTCAACAGTTGTATCAGTTATGATGATATTGTAGTCGCCACCAGCAGCCAGCCGATAGAACACACACCATGCATCAAAGTATCACAAGTATCAGGTTCATAAGTATTTGAAATGAGCAAATGAATGAGTTTTTACATTTCGAGCATTTTAGTATTACTTCAAAAGAAGATATACTGCATGAATTACTGCAAAATTAGTTAGTATTCTCTTTCCTAATGGCTGCTTTTCTGCCACAGTACACACTAATTCAACACTAGCTCCCTCCCGACCCTGCCACCATCTAAAATAATGGGATTCCTGAATGACTGGCTGAGCCCTCAATAAAGACCTCACACGAGGGAGGCCGTCCCTGTTTGCATTCACTACAATGTCAGTAATTGCAGCTTTTTGTTAAAGAAGCAGAGACTTTCAGCCACTTGATTCTACTCTTGTAAGAGCTAAATTAGAGGGAGTAAATGAGGTCTAATACTGGTGTTATCAATGACTTTGAATTCCAATTTAATTCAACTTCTTCCTGTTGATTTTGCTGTACAATTAGGGATTATTAGCGACATTACAAAAGTGTTTAACTGCAAATAATGTGGGAGCCTCACATATTCGTGTCCCATAGGATTTGCAGCTTGTGTTGCCTTTTTTTTTGAGATGTCAGCAATTACTTTGGCAACTTTGGCACTCTTATAAACCAAATTACTTGTAATGTAACCATTCTCTTAATCAACTGTTACTATACTTACACACATGATGACACACAGGAGGTGAAGTGTAGTGATGGTACTAGCAGTTGGCTGCTGCAAACATCCGACTGAAAGCCCCAGAACCAAACACTAGCTTCCAGTCAAGGATGTTTACAGTAGCCCTGACTGCCAACCGGCCTGGAGAGGGTACGGCACCTACGAACACACACACACACACACACACACACACACACACACACACACACACACACACACACACCATACACACTCGCAGACCTGCAATATGGTGAAAAGAAGTTAACATTTAGTTTGGCTTCAAATGTCTAGCAATGATGTCACATTATTCCACCAGGTGAATTAAAAAAAAAATTACAATCTTACAACACAAGCATCATCACCATAATCCATAAAAAGAGTATCTTATGACGAGACATACATATACAATACATGCATGTACAGTATTGTGAGATGTGAGAGAACATAACTCCACAACTCTACTGGAAAAATCCAGCTTCTGTCCCACTGCCAACTCACGGGTGACTTTCCTCTACAGCTGACACGTCCCGTCTGTGTCCCTTCCACCCTTTCTGCTGTCTGTTCCTGTTCTCAAACTTGCAGACACCTGCTTCTTGCTTGAGAGGCATAATCCATCATCACACAAAAGCGCAGGATGACGCTGAAACGATGACGATGATGAAAATTACAGTGGCGCTGTTCTTTACAGATCTGAAGAAGGAACACATATGTGTATATATGTGTGTGTGTGTGTGTGTGTGTGTTCATTCTAATCCGTTTTTACAACTGAATTCTAGTTCTGTTTAGCTTCCTAAAACAGTCATAGTTAGTTATTAATTGTTCACACACACACTTCAGTATTAGAAAGCAGCCTTCATTCTTTCTGTTTTACAGTACAGACTTGGTGCTGAGCAGTGACCAGCAGAGTTAATGGTTTCCACTACGTTTTCTTTCCCTGGCTTTGTTGTCCAGTAAGCATTGTATCAGCATGTGACATTCCACAACCTTAACTCCCAACCCACACACACACACACACATATTTTACCATGTAAACACAACTCAGCCTTTCTGTTTAGCCATCATACACACTCCCACAGCTCAGCTTACACACACACACACACACACACACACACACAAATCTAATTACTTCTTCTCACGAAAATGAATGTGGAGGACTCCCATAGTGCCCTTTCTGACCCCTGCTCCCCCAACCCAAAAGCTCACTTCCTGTTTCTTCCTCTCTCTCTTTATTTCTCATCCACTTTTTCTTTACATTATTACACACACATACACACAAATTGCAGTGCCCATTTCTGCTCATAACACAAACTCTCCTTCACACACCTTCGGCTGCCATGCTGTATAACCGGACTAATTTAAATGATCGAGAGACTGCCCAGTCCGTGTGCATGTGTAACAGTTTGCATGTCTTTGTGAGCATGAATGTGCCTTTGTGTGTGTGTGTTTGTGAGAGAGAGAAAGAGAGACAGAGTGTATGTGTGATAGAGGTGGAGAGCGAAAGAGCAAGAGAGCATGTAATCACATGTGTGTCCTGTGCTGAGATAAAGACAGGAATGCCATTTCACCCCCGTTCCCTCCCTCTGCTTCAGTAACAAAGAACCAAAGTGTCAAGCTACTGTAAAGCAAGCAGCGCTTTTTTTACCAACATGTACTAAAACTGGATGAAATGTAAATTGCAAAAGCCACTTGGAGCTCCTCATATTTGCTACAATGCAGTTTCTGATGTAACTGTTCTATTGTAGCTGATGATGTAAAAGCCTTGCTCGGAAGTTAGTGGTAAAAGGTGGAGAGCATGTTATTATTGAGCAGGTCCATTCTGACTGCTCAGTTCAGACGTCCCGAGCCAATCCTAATGATCGGTATCTGGGCTGATCCAGGCATATTTTAAAAGATCAGTATTGGCTAAAATAAAACATATCAAAAACTGTCTGACACTCAGGTTAAAACAAAAAACATTACACAGATTCTCTTTTTTAGCTGACAATGACCTTCACCTTCGCCAGTTTAACTGAGAAACACTGCAAATGTTGTTAGTTACATAAGAAACTTGAAGTCAGAAAATGAAACTTTTGGGTTTGTGTGGCGCTCTGGTAGCTACACACTCTTCTCAGTCAAAGATCAGTTAGGAAGTGAGTGAGGAAGAAGCTCCACTCTGTAGTGAGTTTCTGTAGTTCCCAACAGAGTGAGATGTCTTCTCTCTGGCTGATCGCATCACGTCAGCTTCAGCTTCACGTGGCATTTTTCCATTAATCTTCCATTCATATTAATAATTTGTTGGAAAATAACAAGATGCTCATGTGCAAGTATGCATGTGTGTGTGGACTGCATGCGTGTGTGTGTGGACTTATGGGTATTACGCTCTCTGTTTCCCTCACTCAGGTCACTTGGGGAACAAAGCAAACTTTATCAGAACATTGCAATCCTGCATTCCCCAGATTCTTAGCACTTGGCAACTGGCTGAGAGAGAGAGAGACAGAGAGTGAGAGAGAGAGAGAAAAGGGAGGAGGAGGAAGGCGGCAGGAGAAATAAAAGCAGGTCTACACACTTCTAGTCCTTACTCTTCTGCGACAGGTTTGAATATAATCTGCATTAATGCTCAGTAGATATAGGTAGTAATTTCAGCTTCACAGAAATGTGAAATAAAATGGCATTTTATGTGAAAAAAATATGGTGATTATTGTTTGCAAATTGATTTGTGTGTGTGTGTGTGTGTGTGAGAGAGAGAGAGAGAGAGAGATTGAATGTAACTTCCAGCCAAAACCTCCAAATATACTTATCTGAGCAAGCTAACACTTTGGAGAAAAGACGAACTAATATTTATTTGGTCCTTTGTGATACATTATTTGTCACAAAACTATCACCTTAAACAGAATTTCCAGAGGCATATGTACAGACATTTTATTTCAAAAAATGCATGAACTGTAAAGTATTTGTACAGTTTGCTACTATTTAGAAATATGTCTGACTTTTGTATTTTGAATGGAGCTCTCTACTGTATGCTGTGAATGTCAGGACTAAATGTGATTCCGAAATGTGGCTATTTAATGGGGCCTGTCTTATCATAAGTACACACCCGGTAGTGCATGACTCAGGGCCACTTTTTCAGTTTGGCTTTCATGCAATCCAGCCAGCAGCTCCCATTCCGATAAAATCTCAACTCTTGACACCACTCGCTGCCAATGCGAAGGTGGCATTTTGGTTTGGACAAAAATGGTTTGAATGACAGGTGAATAACTGATCAAAGTTGGAATTTGCCCAGTGAGTGCCTTGTAAAAGAACCAGTCCTTGAGTATTTTGCAGGTTTTGTTCTTTTTCTGAAAAGCCGGGAACCAAATGCCATATCATTGAATAATTTAGCGTGACATTCAAAGTAACAGGGTTTAAACTAAAAACTGAACTGAGATTTTAGGCTTGCTGTGCATTTTGTGTGCCCCCATAAATGTCACCATATTCCAACCATTACAGGTCCAAGTTTTCAGGCTCTGTGAACATTACATATTATGTATGTGCAAATGACTGCGACTTAAGAAATGCATCGTGCATTATTGTAGCAAAACTATTTACAAATGTACACAAAAGCAAGTTAAGTCGAAGGCAACTGGACTTGGTATAGATTCTTGAAGACGTTTCACTTCTCATCCGAGAAGCTTCTCGGATTGTTGCTTTTGTGTACCATGACCTGGATGACTGAGAACCTTCACAGACATTTACAAATGTAGGTGGAGAGTTGTGTAACTGTATCCAAATCAGTTAAGATTTGTGTCTATAGCAATCTGCAAATGTGTATGGCTCTGTCCTAAGTTCAAAAATACATCTACCTGGCAAAGCAGACATCTGCTCCGGGGCCCACGACCGTGTGGAGGCCCGAAGACTTCACATTCAAGTGTGGCAGTATAAAATGAAATGATGAGGGCCTGAAGGCATCAGCTGTGTTATTAACTTACCTCCAGGTTAAAATCTAGTTTTAAGGACTTTGTTATTTCCGCCTAACATGGTGCATATTCCTACATACATTTCTGTGTAGTCAAATTAAGTAGGCGACATCTTATTTTTGCTCTGTGGCAGCTTAATCCGGCTCACCATAACTGTAGACTGTCACTAACAATAGATTCAATTCTTATCTCAAGATCTGAGTTAAGTGATACCAACAGCCAGTGCTTGCTTGCAGTCTGAATGAATGCTGTACACATGTAGCACTTTTGAAATTTGTGTTTGAATGTTGATAAATGTTAAGAAATGTCCAGTGTTGCAAACATCACCCCTATAGTTCCTGATACTATATAAAGAGCAATGACTTTCGAGGGGCAGATGATCTTCAGCAGGAGCTAAAACTTCCTCTTATTCAAATTCAGAAAAAGTTTCAGAGTTTTTAAAAAAACTTCCTGGGGTCTTAGGAGAATTCCACTGGGTGGAAGGGAAACGCATCCTGTGTCTCTGTGACTTAAAAAGTCCCGAGAGAAAAACTAGATCATAGAGTCAGGAAGCAACGGGGGATCAACAGACCACGACGAAGGGGATGCCATTCTTCTCTCATAAATACAACACATACTATGTCATATTTAAAGAACAGCTTCAGACCCCAATGTCTGCACTCTAAACCACATCTGCAGATGCATAGACTCTTCCATAAACAGGCACAAATTATGCAATATCTACATACACCATGACCTCCACCAGAAGCTTGCTCCTGACTCCGAACTGCATGTGTAATTGGTGACTCAGTACCTGGATTCCTGGACTGTCCCGTTGAAATTCCACTCCACTAGTTACTGCTCAGCTTAGTGGATTTTATATTTACAAGGTTTCCTGCCATGGCATAGACATCAAATGACACAATATTTGTAAAATTTAAGCACCAGACTCAGCTTGATATACTATTCAGTAATATTTGAATACAAGTTAAACAAGACTTAATCTGCACCCTTGACCTCATAGTTTTAGCATTATTACTTAGCACTTGCCAATGGCTATGACCTTTGCATTACTGTGTGTGTGTGTGTGTGTGTGTGTGTGTGTGTCTACAGGTTTCAATACCTTATCTGATAAGACAGATCTTGCCCTTTCCTTAACACCCTCCCTTCCTCTTTCATTCAGCTCTCTCTTCTGACGAGTTGACCTTGTGTATCAGTCTCTGTCAGCAGTTTAACGCACTGGCAGATATTCCGATCAGGGTCCTGAATACTAACAGAGCCGGTGGCCTGTGAAACCAGAACTCTGATCATTAACACTGTTGACTCCTAAAGGACAAAAACGGCAGGTTAATGTTGCTTGACACCCTTGGGTGCAGAGTACCAGGGGCTTGCAGGGAAGCTATGTTTAGCAATGATGTTGGAAAAGTTGATAATAAACCCCTGGTCTTTCTCAATGAGTGCCTAACACATACTAACACTCATGTTTTTGTGTAGCCTAGATTTTAATGTCCTTTACACGCCTGCTGTAGTTCTTGGTTCATTCCACCGTGATAACCGTCAAATGTTTTAGGTTAAAAGAAAGTTGCACATTTTTTGAAATACGCTTTTCCTTTCCAGAGAGTGAGACAGAAGATTGATACCACACTGATACCTTCAAGCTTAACTACCCTAACCATGACCTGACTCTGTTTCTGTACATGATGCAAAAACATGAGTGAATGAAACCTTTCTTTCAAAGTCTCTTAAAGAAAGCCAAGATGAACAACTATTTCTTTAACTAGCCCTTTTAACTAACACGTCTTTTTGTTTTCCATTCAAGCCTCATTATATTAAACGTCTGCCTTGGTGCCACGAAGCAAGAGACAACCTAATTAAATTACATGATATTCCAGAAATGGTCTGATTATTTGAAGGCTTTTAACTTAATTGTATAGATTATAAAGACCAGTAAAAAAAGTTCTTGGCTGGAGGGTTGGCTGACAGAAGTTTCAGATGACTTCTTCTCAGGTTCAACTTTGAATTTGCTTTACATTAGTGTGAATACTGATGGTTATGTATATAAGAAAAGCAGCTAATTCATTACATTAATGTGGCTTGAAAGGACAAAGTAATGGAAACTAGTAATGCCATTTATGGGAATAAAACAAAGCTCTGCGAAAGACTGTATATCCGCTCTGACAAGATGCCCCATTTAAATTTCTTTATAGATTCATTGTGTCTGTGTCTGTATTCTCTTTGTTTCAACTTGGCTCCATATTAGCTCGACTGCACCGCAATCAGTTTCTTTAATTTACTGCTCTTCTCTATTTATATATACGTTTTATGGAATCAATAGTTCCATTTAAAAAAAGAATTGTCTTGGCTTTACTCCCTTTTTGCCGCCCCCGTTGTGAGTTCGACTCCAGATCCCTGCCCCATATTATACTGCGGGATGGGCCAAGAATTCAGGAAGTCACTCCTGTTGTCTCCATGGCAACCCTGAGGTCAGCCCTGCGAGGCCGGAGACCCCTCCTCAAACACAAAGAGCCAAGAGGCCTGGATCAACACAAATAACCCGGCTTACACACAGACACACATACACACACACATACACAAACAAACACACACATACACAGACATACACTTACAAACACAAATGCAGGCGAGCTCACAAGGACATAAACTGCATTCCTCTAACAGCACTTCCTGTGTAATCTCTACAGCAACGACACATATTCAATGTACAACATGAAAACTCCTGTACTGGTGAAGACACAGCATTGGATTGCAATGATTCCCGCCGTGCAGTCAAGTTAAAGGACTATGTCAAGTTTTTAAAAAGCTGTTATTCAGCTTACTGGTTAACAAACTGATGCCACATTCAACCCAATGCCCTGAGTAGATCATTGGCTCTGCTGCTACATGCTTCAAACTTTAGACCAAGTTTCACAGTATTAATAAACTGCCGTTTTATGAAAGTACTGGATAGTTTAGGTAGGTTTGTGTAAGACTGACATATCACACATCTTAATTTGAACTATTTCTACAGGAAGTGTTGATGGTGTGTAACAGAAAAATGTAAACAGCTAAAACTCACAGCATTTTCAGTGAATACTTGCTCGATCACCTGCATGGAAGTTAAGAGATGTCAGACTCGGGCAATGTTAGTAATTTCCTGCTTTCACACAACAATGTGTTAGTACGGAGCACCACAGACAATGACCTACCAGGAACCCCTGGATGGTTTTGGTACCTAAATTCTCACCACTTACAAGGTAGTTTGACCAACAAGCTCATGACCTAAAAAAAAATCCTTTTTCAGGATTTCTGCCTTGTCCTGTTGGAATAATACTTAGACTTGTCTCACTGTGAAAGCTTTTCCTCAGTCCTCCACACAGTCATTCTGCCTGGGAACCAAACCGACCACCATCCCAAGGGAGGAAGAGTCGGATGAATAGGCCGGCCTCGGAGGGTCACATTCATATGCAGCCCACTACAGATTACTGATTACTTAAAATGTACTTTTAGAAGCTGACTATTCAGTGGTACGTGACAACACGGGTGAACTATGTATGACCTCTGGTTTGTGATTATCAAAAGGCAAAGAATGTGAAGTAAAAACCATTTTAAAGCATTTTTTTAACCATTTGAAGATTCTGTCCTCTGGTTAAAATCTACTTAAGAATATATCATCCTATAGGGGAGCATAACCTCTAATGCACCAAATTTAGACGGGCTTATCCTCCTCTGCATCCCCTTTTTCTACTAATCTACTGATTTCTCAAATTTAAAGACACATTCTATTAATGTATGACCTGATTACTTCACATTATTTTTGGAATAGCCTACTTGAACTTCAAATATGGTGTGACTCTGTACATTTCAGAACTAAGTGCCATACACAGACAAAAGCCCGTATAGATGTATTTTTGTCTCCATAATCAATCACAGTGAAAATCCATTTTCCTGTTTAAATGCAGTAACTCAACTATTTTCTCAAAAATGACTGTGTAATCTGATTACTTCTTTCACCTTGCTGCTTGTGTTGCAGTCAAAATGGCCTTTTGAGTAAAAATTAGTTTTAAGTTATTTACAGTTTGCTTTCAAACAGTAAAATGTACATTAAAAACTTGAACTGATGATATGCAGTCGTTCAGAGTATAAAAATAAGTCTGAAATGATGTCATCTGATATCCCTGCAGGGTTTTTTAAATATTCTGACATGGGCTATAGATATACACTGTGAACTATATTTTCTATAAATGCAGAGATCACTTTCACTTTCTTCAGCACTTATTCTATACTGTGTAGTACAAGACTTCTGACAAGCATCACAGCTCATTAGAGCACTCAGCCTGAACTCTGCTCCTGCTTTGACTAACACAATACAAAAATATCAATGAAGAACTCTATTGATTGTCAGCATAGTATAGTGCCAGATAGAGCCTGAATAGAGACATTTGAGGGCTTGTAGATCATTCACTAAGAAGCACCCAAGTTGTGAGACAAACAGAGGAACCGATCCTCAAAGTTATTTTTTATTGAACTCTTTTCATGTTGGATCTATCCCGAATATAAGAGTGACACGTTTTAATACATTTAAAATCTCGATGACTGTTTTACAATGTGCGCAGGCGTGCTGAGAGCTAAGGTAACTCAAACTTGGTTAATTTCTGATCGGAGTTCGGCATCAGAGTGAGGCAGACACGGGAAGCAGTCCGGAGGGAAGTGAACTCACCGTGAGCGGCTGCAGACAGCGGACCAGCCTCTCTGCTCTGTCCCCTGAGCTCAGGATGATCCTCACAGGCAGCGATGACTGGATGATGAACTTTGACAGACAGGGACATGAAGGTCAGGAGGTCGGATGTGAGACAGATGGAGTCTGGTGTCCCGGTCTCAGTAAGTCCAGCACAACAGGACCAACCTGCTGACGCTTTTAAAGTTGAGCAGATCGGAAGGTGTCGTTCCTTATATTTGTCCTCTGAGTCTCTGCTGTGTCCTCCCCTCTGTCCCAGCGGATACTGTTCACTCTGGAGGGTTTTGGAGGAAGAAAACTGGCCGGAGTCCGGCCCTCTTTTCAATGACCGCTGTCAAGTTAGCGCAGCATCCGTCAGCACAACAACAATCCATTTCCGGTCAGTCCGGTCAGCAATAAAAAAAGAACAACGTTGGTTAAGTTTTACAGAAAGGACTTCAATGAGATTATAAAAGTCGCCTAATCGTTGCTAAATATCGCATGTCGTCATTTTTATGTAAAATGAGTGCTTTTGTTATGAAAGCGATGTCACTATTTCCGGTATTATGTTGTCTACTTGTGTTAACTTGGCGGAGCTTCCACACTGGCCAATAGCCAGGAAGCTGTAGGACAGGAGGGCCAACACTTACCTTGCGGACTAGTACACACACACACACACACACACACAGACTTGTTTCACTATCCCCATGGGGACACTCCATTGACATAATGCATTCTCTAGCCCCTGACCCTAAACCTAAACAGTACTTGTATAGTATCTAATTGTAACCCTAAAACCAAGTATTAACCCTCAAAAAACAGTCGGGACCCATGGGGACCTCAATTTTGGCCTCAGGGTGACAGAATGTTATTCGTAGGTTGGTGTGTGGTCAGTAAGTCTGTGCATCATGGGAAATTCCCCAGCAGTCTCAGCCTATAGCTGCACAATTAAGGGATGGTTCATGGTTCAGCTGAGAATGTTCCAATACCACGTCTCCTTTTATGTGCACACATTCTCCAGCTTGCTTTGTTGGTTATGTAAAGAGGCACATGTTATACTATATTTACAAGAAGCCTCAATTCAACACATAAAATAACCCAAACCAAAACTCTGATTGTAAATCAAACTATAAGATCATGAACCAGTTTAACACTCTGTTTAATGCTATATTAGAGCTAATATAGCCTTGAAAGCTATAAATTAGATGACTTGATCAACTGTGTGGTATCAGTTCAATTTGTATTGAGGTAGGCATGTGATGTTCATGCAGGCTCTGGTGTCAGGGTCTTGCTTCTCTCCGTCAGGGATTTATTTAGACGTACGACAGCTTACTATAGACACACAACAGAAAAAGGTTATTCCTAAGAGATGTCAGTGGATAGTATTCATAAGTTACTGTGTTGGAGAACTGCAGTGAGTGAAATAATGGCACTGTTTGTATCATGATTCTACAGTGTCACAACATTGTTATACCATGGTATTACAGTTGTACTGTCAGGTAGTGACTAAATGATGGTTGCATTTAAATAACATCAAACAATATTACCATTGTACCATGTAACCATGACATGAAAGTCCAGCCTGGGTCCTTTGATGCAGTCATTCCCCATCTCTTTCTCCCTTATATATCCTGTCATCTTTCTACTACTATCAGCATTTAATAGACATAAAATGCCCAAGAATAATAATAAAAATAGAATAAGATCAGCAAGCATTTAAGCATCTAAAATCAGTGGTAGAGTAAAAATGTAAAAAAATAAAATAAAAAAAACCCTGCAATGAAAATGCTACTAGTAGTAAAAGTATGCAAATATTATTAGCAGCTTAAAGTATGGTTGGTACTTTAAGTATCAAAAGTCATCCATGCAGAAGAAATTTCCCCTGTGAATATCATACTATTATATTATTTGATGGTATTTGATGATGTATTTAATTAGCATTTTTCTGTAGTTGGTCAATGTGGAGCTAAATGTACATGTAAATACATAAATGTTTTATATACCATACAATTGTGGAGGCTGATGCGTCATATTTTATATTCATTATAGCTCATCATTGGGTCTGTATGTAAGTAATAACTAATCCAGTCAAATATATGTAGTACAGTGTAAAGAGCAATGTCTCCCTCTGTACTGTGGTGGAGGAGTGCATGTAAAAAATGGCACAAAATGGAAATTTGACCTTACGCACTGCACTTGACTAAATGTAACTTAGTGACATTCCACCAGTAAGGTTTGATATTCCTGAAAATGGGGTAAAAAATTTTAAAAAATCAACAAAAAACAAGTATAAGACTAATATCTGTCCAAGGAACAGTTTTGTACCAGACCAAACATCACAGTCAGAACGTCTACTGTAGTTTAATAACACTGGTGTGAAAATAATATGATGAAGGTGATTCCATCAGGTATAATATAGTCACACCATTTTCCATCAATACCTAGGCCATATGTTGTACACCATGAAGTAGTTCAGAATGAACTGTTGCATCTAATGTAAGTAAACACAGGCCCAGTTGGCCCTTGTGCCAGTTGGCATGGCCCACTTTGAGCCTTCAGGGTTGGAGAGCCTTTGTCCAAGCACTGTGCAAGCCCAGATCCTAACCCTGAACTGGCCCCTTGAAGAAGGGACAGTCGACACAAATGTCCTCACTTCATGAACATTTCCTCATTTTTAAAAGATGAAAAGTCAAACTGCTTCTCTGCACACACGCACGCACGCACGCACACGCACACACACACACACACACACACACACACATCTCATGCTTTCAACCTGAAATGGCAGGACACATTTTTGCTGTTTGTTTTTTCCACTACCCTCATCATTGCTCTGTTTAGGGTACAAACCAGAGCCGAATCCTACTGGTTTCAGGATCTGAATGCAGATAAAATACGATAAGTGTTTATACTCCAAACACCATAAGGATGAGGGGATTAGGTAAGAGAGTTGATACTCAAAGCAGTGGTGGGAGGTGTGACCTATAGAGGATATCCCACTCACAGTTTACTGGAAGACACCAAGATACAGTTGGATCAGATCCAAACAATTATGGAAATCATCATCACACCATCATATGACTAACAACTACTATGTACATGCAAATTTAAAGAGGTTTTTGCTAACTGCTTCCATCTTTGATGTGGTTTTTTTGACCCCTCTAGCCTTTCCATGTTTTTAGCCACATGTGGCTGTGTGGCTCTGGAGATGCAATGTCAGCCAGTTGACCTGTCAGTCCACCACTTTGGTCAAGACTGAAATGTGTAAACAACCATTTGATTACCTGCCATGACCTTTTTGAAAAACTGTTTGGATGAATATGTGGCGTAAGGATGAATTGCAATAACTTTGGTGAACCCCTGACTATTTCCTGTAGAGCCATCATCATGTCATAATCTTTATTTGTTCAATAATTTGTTTGTGAGTATGTTAGCATGCTGACATTATCATTTAGCTGTTGACAAATGACAATGTTTGTATTTTTGCATATTGAGCTCATTGTCATGGTTGAGGTCTCTTAGTTGATTTCTGTGTTTTTTCTAGTTTGTTTTCTGTGCATTTTTACTTATATACTCCAGTGTGTTTGGTTTAGGATTGTTTCTCTAGTGTTTTGTTCAGATATTGCTTCAGTGGCTGGAAGCGTGGTCTTCAGGTGCTGGGGCTCTCCAGTCACAGCTGGATCCCATGCTGTCAGATCGTCCCTTTCCACGTCCCCTTACCATGTCTTCTAGTGATTTGCATTTTCTATGTTTCCAGTGTGTTTAGTGTTTCCCGAGTCTCCAGTATTTCTTTGGTTTTGTCTCCCCTGAGTGCATCCCTACCTGGTCCACTTGCATGTCTCCTGCTGTTCAGCCTCAGCACCCACTGCCCAGTCTTCAGCCACTGAAGCAACTCCGTTCCACCTCCAATTCTACTGTTAGGAACCCCTTTTTGTTTTCTTGTATCCTGGAGTTTCTTTATTTAATAAATCCCTTTTACCCCTTCACCCTCGTCTGTGCCTCGCTCCCGGGTCCCATTAAGAAATAACCTAAATTGTCACACTCATAGCCTGAATATGTATCAAATATGTCAAAAAGTATCTGGTTTCTGAACATAATACGTCATCAGTGTACAAAGCTGTTTTGGGTTCTGTGTTATTGACCTCAATTCAATGCATACTGTTATTGTCCCTTATTGCTTATGCCAAAGGTTCAATGTAAAGTGCAAAAAACAATGGCAGTATGGGGGAAGCCTGAAGAGGACATTTCTAGCTTCATGCAGTGAGCAAGTAATCCATTTATCTTGATTCTTGCTGTAGGAGCTGAATCTTAAGTTTTTATACTGTCAAAGAAACTAAACTGTGAAATGTGCATGTGCCTTGTGCATTTGCATGTGATAAACAAAATGGGGCCGTGCTCATAAAAAAAACTGCTCCATAGTGCAACTGGTGGTGAAGAACTCAGAATACCTTTAATTGAATTCACACACTGTACATTTCATTGTTAATCACATCCAAAAATATCTAAATTAAATTCACATACAGTATATGTACATTTCTCTGTACTGCGATTAGAAGACTAACAAAATGGCCACAAGTTTGAGAAAGAAAGACAATCTATCAAAAAAAAAGCGCATTTATTTTTCGGGCATTTTAATGTAAATATTTACTAAAACAGTGCCTTCTAGTTAATCTACCAGTATAATCCATACATTCAGAGTTTAATCACACACTTTAAGAGACAGATTTCATGGGCAAATGAGGCATGAAATATACAATGGTCAGGGATAAAGGCATTTATTGCCTCTCCTAGACAACATCTTTTTCTTTGACAGTAGATGATCAAATTCTTTCAATTCTGAAAAAAATCAATCTCAATAGAGATCATAATCCTCAAGCAAAGCAGTTTATACAAACAGTAATCATTATACTACTGAAGAAAACCACGGGGGTGAACAGAGGTAGTGTTTGTGCATCTAAGCAAATGTGTGTTTCGTATACATGAGATACATGAGAATGCACGGCAGAGGCGAGACAAAGGAAGGGGAGGAGAGGAACTGTAGGTCAAATTCCACTGATCTGTGCCCGAGAACAGATGACAAAACACAGATTTCTATTAAGAAAGTGGTCAGTTTCAGTTGAGTTGTTTTACTCATGACTGTCCTCCAGAGTGTGTTTTCTGGATTCCCCAGGTAGAACAATAAAGCAGACTTGGCTCATCTCTGTTCTGTGTGAAGTGTCCCTCGAGGACCACGCCACAGTGCAGGGTTTCAATTCATTCAATTCAATTTTATTTATATAGCGCCAAATTACAACAGAAAGAATCTCAAGGCACTTTTCATATAGAGCAGGTCTAGACTCTACTCTTTATGATATTATTTACAGAGAGCCAACATCATGACCAAGCACTTAGTATCTTCCTGGGCTGCAGCCCAGGCTGTCTGTAAGGTGGAGAAGCAAGCAGCCCAGTGGCCCCGAGGGTCGACTGTAAGCAACCCTTCCCAGTGGCTTGTGTAGATTTTGTGAGAGGAAGAAAAGTCAGATTCGATCCATAATGTAATAATTAGATCCATAATGTCGAAAAGATTTGAACATCATAATCATCATTATGTTGGGGAAATCATGTATTGCTTGTAGCAAGTTAAATTGTAGAGCTTGTGGAGTGCATTTCTTTCCTTTTTTAAAAAATAATTTTTGGAATAATTCCTCCCTTGTTTTAAATTCAGACAGGGAAGCTTGCACAATTATGACAGCGTGTTTGGATTAATTGTGTCTGAGTCTGATTTCGTGCCTTCCCACTGAAACCTCTAGTCTGACTTCACACTTGTTTAATTTTGTTGCAAATTTTTTCCACAATGATGGCCATTCTTCAACTACCCTCCCAAGAAAAAAGTTGATGTGGCTTGAATGCTTATTCAGTGGCACGTTTTATCTTCTGCTCTCCTGCTAACAGTGTAGAAATACAAAGTCTAGAATAGCAATATTTTCATGGAACCAATGTTATTATCTTAGAACAGCATGGCCCATCATATTGCTGTTAGTGTTATCAGTTGTTAGGGCTGTTCAATCAATCTTTTTCTCAGTAAAAATGCTGGTGCATTTAAAACAGAGCCAAAAAATAAGTACATTTTTCAATTTTCCTAATTTACAGAGATGGCAGCAGATATCTCAGAGGTGTTTTTTGTGAAATGTGTGAGTTACCAAATTGTGCAGTTCTTCCACCACAGGGACTTTGCAGAAGGAATCTGAAGCTGAATCCAGCTGTTTTCCCTTCACATCAACTTCCTTTGTAGCTTAACCATGAGAATATGCCAATCTCATTTTACACTCAAACTTACAGTGTTATCACTCACCAAAGCCACAGCAGCATCAGGACTGTTAACTGATTTGCAGCCTGTTAGTTTCTGTTTGTATCAAATCTAACATAACGTATCAGGAGAAGTATTATAAAAAAACTTGCTGTGGAGGCCAATTATAATTTATGCAGGAGTTTGAGGTCACCTGTTATTTTGCTGTTTTACATTTTCTCTTGTATCTGTGTTCTACATCTGCTGCTGATGTGCTGCTTTCACACTGCAGCCAGAGATATGAGATGATCTCAACATATTCTGTTTGACATAATATAAAAGTATTCAATGTATATATTATGGCCCTTTTATTGAGATGTTTTACTCTGCTGCCTTCTCTTCTCGTTAGCCTCGTCCTCTTCCTGTTACTGTCATCTCCTGCCTCTCAAGGTATGTTTGTATATGCACAATTCTGTAGGGGGAAATGAGCACTGCTGTATTTTTAATACAATCAGCCAGGAAGAATTAAGTGTCAAAGCTGTGCGTTTTGACACACTGCTGCTCACATTCTTATCAAAGTTTTGTTTATAATACTGCACAGTTAAGATGAATCTAAGATGAACAATGCAGATATGTCACTGTGATTGAGTTGGGTTCAAGTGTAATCTCAGGCCGAAGACCAGTCAAAATGTGCCAGCAGGCTGAAGCCGTAAACCACGATGTGAAAACCGGTCTGATGGGAGCAAATGTATGTGTATTCCCATCCAAGACACCTTAACTAGGGCAGTTATTATAAATCTTAATCACGTCTGTTTTAATATAATGCAAAAGAAAAAAATAAAATGACTCAGGGTTTGAGATAAAGAAGTCATGACACTTGTGAGTGGTGTGTGTTGATTTGCATTAAAACAGCCCCATCTAGTGGACGCAAAGGGTAACATGCAGTCAGAGCTTGACATATCAGTACACCTCTACACACACTCTCTCTCTGGGTAAATGAAACATGATTGGTCAGGGATTAAAGGCATTTATTGTCAAGAATCAGTGTTTTCATAACCCAAAGTTTCAGCACTGGCAATCATCATCTGACCAGCAGGCTCTGGTTCCAACTTTGTAGAGATTGCAACACGACAACAACACTGCTATAAATGATCACATGGATTGTCTGTGACAACACAGAGGATCACATCCTTATTCTCTATAAAATAATGTCATTACAGAGATAAGACAGAAATATGATCAGATGAGAAACACACAAAATGTTGATTTTTCATCTATAACTCAAACTCTGTCGAAAGGTCATTTGGAAATCACACACACAAAAGCATTTCTGTTTGGTTTGAAAATACTTGTACATCTACCAAATGTCCTCAGTCTGCCAGTTTAATTCTGCACAGATCAGTTCAACAATGAATCGCTACTCATTTGTTAAAATCTTTAGCAATCTTCTATTAAAATAGGTGGATGGTAATCCTTGTAATACTTTTCTAAGTATGAGAGTGCTGTATCAAAATTTCAACAAACTAGAAAAAGTATTTAACACTTTAATTGGTTTAATAATTAGTAGTAGAAAATTATAGATGGACA
The DNA here is from genome assembly GCA_025331565.1 of Holacanthus passer. Taxonomy (NCBI): domain Eukaryota; kingdom Metazoa; phylum Chordata; class Actinopteri; family Pomacanthidae; genus Holacanthus; species Holacanthus passer. Next base: position 1,178,751 of record JAFREQ010000029.1, on the reverse strand, counting down.
TGAAAGCTTCCACTCTGTTTCTGTGCATTAAATATTATCTTAAGAAGTAAAGATTCTCCTCATTTGGGCCCACATTTTGGTTGCTGTAGCCCATATGGCTTTTTTTGTTTTTAGTGAATTGGTTTCAGTAAAATCCATTTTGTTTTTTTTGATGGGTGCTAAAAAGAATTGGTTTGATGTTGAGATGAAGATGGTGCTGCACATGGTGTGCTAGTGCATATTGTTGTGTCTTATTTTGTTTGTAAATTCACTTTTCTGCTGTGGTACCCAGAACTCTTTCACCAGAGAAAAGCCCATGCAGATCAGGGGAACAACCCCAGTGGATTTATTTCCCACTGTCATCTGTGGTGCCCTCACCTTTCTTCATTCAGTGAAACACCGGAGAGGCGAACGTGCCTTTGCACACAGCTCCCAGGAATATTTCTCTCCTATGTGCATTCATTGTGCAACAAACTTGACTTTGACTTCAGCCACTGGTTGGTAGTAGTGACTTTTCTTCATCTTCCATTTTATGCTTCATGGAGATGTGGCTGTGTGAATCGATACCAGATTCAGCGTTACAGCTGGCAGGCTTCAAATTATTCAGAGTGGATTGTGGCATAGCACCTTCTGGCAAAACAAAGGTGCAGGAATCTGTTTGTATATTAACACTGGCCAGTGTAATGATTTGACAATGAGCCTGCAACACTGCTCTCCTGACCTGGAGAGCAACACTAAAATGGTTGTCCATCAGAGCACCTTAAAGCAGATATTAAAATGTGTATTAGTATTAAGTAGTACTGATATTCTATTAATATTTACATTTTTGTCCCAGCAGTGTAAAATTTCCACCTAACAAAAGAAACCCTGTATTTTCTGTTAGCTTGAGCCATCGATGCTGTGGGTGAACTGTTCCCCAGAGTACATGCCATGGTACAGGGTATCTTTTTGGGCTGCAGCCCAGGGCATCTGCAGGCTGGAGAAGCGAGCAGCCCAGTGGCCCTGAGGGTCCACTGTCACCACCCCACCCAGCCCATCCACTCTGGACTTCATGTAGGCCAGGCCTAGATCACTGGCTTCCTCTACTGACTTACCTGAGAATAGAGGAGAGAAGATGTTTAGTCCAATAGTAACTGAACTCCTCCACCATGCATGCATTACATGTAAGAATCATTTACATTCACTTCAGAAATACTGTGTATGTGTGTGTATGTGAGTGTGTAGGTATGTATGTGTTACCTTGCTCCATGTAGAACAGGATTTGTCTGGCTAGAGTAACCTTCATGATGACTTCTCCGTGGCCTGTAACTGACACTGCTCCTATCTTGTTGTCAGCATAACCGCCACTTCCTTGATATACACAAAATATCACAGAATCCTATCAACCTTAGAATCTATTTAAAATGCAGTGCTAAGTGGTTTTGTAAATTCACTTATTATGGGGTACAAAGTTTTGTATTTGTAGTTTCATAGCAATATGTGATTTTTCAGGCAGATGTGACTATACAGTAAGCTACAAAGTGAAACATACTGTAGTAAATAGGGAAAATAGGGAACTATAATAAAGACTTTCATAACAGTTTTTCTTCCCTTTCCCTGTCAGTGAACAATACTATGAAACCTTACTTATTCTGGTTAGGAATATAAAGTGTAAAAATAACAGATTATTACAGATTACAGAGCAGCAGTTGGCATAAGGATGCACTTACGCATCCATTTCACTACATGGGAGAGTAATGCTTGAGCTTATTTTCTCTTGAACTGCACTGTAGCGGTATTAATAAACCTAAGCAAACTTGACACTTTATTGACCGTCTATCTTTGCTACAGTTAGGTCTTGTCAGTTTATTGTAACTTTCCATACTGATGTAGTTTGCAATAGCACCATTATTATGGAAGAAGAGCAGCAGTTACAGCCAACTGAGGCTTACACAAACAGAAGATGATTCATTAAAAGGTTCAGAAATAAATAGCTATAGAGAAGCCCATCTGCACAATACACTGACTAACAGCCAGTGACTATTTAAGTTACCTGTGGTGTAAATGTTTCAGTGTTCTGTGAGTTTGTGCATTTCATCAAAATGATGACTGATGATTAAATTTGAAGGTTCATCATCTTTTCTTACGACTTTTAACACATAGCATTTGTTTAAAGTCAGATGTCTGTTTCAGAGAGGAGGCTGTGACTTGGCCACTGACTCATGACAGTCTAATCACTCATTTACTGATAGTGACAGATTAGATAGGGCTAAAGGGGCCAAAATCCACATGCTGGTGCTTGCTAAAGCTCAATACAAAACAGTGTTGTTTTCGTCAACAATGACGATGACGAAATTATTTCGTTGATGCCCCCTTTTTCATGATGATAACGAGACGGTGACGAGCTAAACATGGCTCTTTGATGACTAAAACATGACGAGTCGTGTGTGAGTTTTCGTTGACCAGACGAGAGTGGACGAAAATGTTAGTGGGTGGTCTGTCAGACGTTTAAAATGCATGACATTTCTGCCTATTATGTGTGTAATCTGTCAGTCAAAAGCTAAAAAGTATCTATCTTTGTTTGGTCACACCCACCACCGAGCATGCAGCGCACATTCTGCACAACACACCGCTCACTAGTGACACACACAGCACGGCAGCATTGCATCTCCATCAATGGGAAAGTCTCAGCTAGAGCTATCAATCTGGTAAGGAATCTGGTTATTATGCAAAGGCGTTAAGGTTAACTGTTGTTTTATGAATTGCAACACTTGATACAACCTGTCAACCTTGATTCCAATTTCCAACACTTATTGACATAAATTAATTTGTTAAAAGACTAATACACTAAAACTGACTAAAATTAGACTAAAACCTTTTTGAGTTTTCGTCGACTAAAACTGAACTAAATCTATCACATGTAGAAATGACTAAAATGTGACTAAATCTAATAAGCATTTTCGTCCAAAAGACTAAGACTAAAACTAAGATGGCTGCCAAAAACAACACTGATACGAAACATCTCTGAGATGATTCAGCCCCTGCCACACCCATATATACTTACTGTATCTACTCAAATGATACTTTGGGTTCTGGCATATTACTCATGCAACATTAGGTTATCAGTATAAGCCAGTGAGTGCTATGGCTCTGACATATTGAATATGAATTGGTTAGCACTACACTGGTTGTCTACTGGAAGGTTAAGAGAAATTTGAAATAAAAAGTTGCATTATGCATGTGTCAGCACTGAAGTTATGTTCTTAGCAAACACAGAGCTCATAGTCAACAATCAACCAAGAGGGTTTTGTTTACTAACTAACCACACATTGGTCATCTATTGGTCAAAGGTTGACAAGACATAGTTCTCTAGAACTGTCTCTCAAGACAGAGAACTAGGAGTCAGTCTTAAAAAACATTCCTATTGTTTTTGTCAGACTATGAGTTGGTCTTTCTCTCTCTCATAAAATGCATATAATTCCAAGCTATATGTGAGAGGACTGACCTATGCAGGCTGTGTCACCCACTCGTCCCTCCATCTTGTTCAGCATCCCACCAGTGGACGTTGCGCTGGCTAAGTTGCCCTTGCTATCGACTGCCACTGCTCCAACCGTGCCCATCTTCCCCCTACATAACAAAACACAGGCAGAGCAGAATTATGTTCGATTAACTTCACTTTATTCTAAAGAACAGTAAAGCCAGCAATCTGGTAACCAAGTTATACATAGCTCAAGGAGCATTCCCCCGAAGAAATTGTTCTTTTGAGTATCAGCTCCTCACTTCTTGGAGGCTCTCAAAAGTATGTATCTTGCTCTTTTGTGGAGAGTGCAGCTGTAGTCAGCTGGGCCTCGCAGCAGTAATAGTGAATTCCAATGATGACCCAGAGTCACAGCAAAAAACCTGTCCAAACATCCATAAAGGCTTCCCAAACTACTCCTGCTGCATAATTCAATTCGCCATTGTTGATTCTTGTGCTCAGTATTTTCCAAAAAAGTCCTCACACTCCTCACAAGTCTTTACTTCGCTACATCAGGAGGTTCTGAGACATGAGCAGGCAATAGCATGACAAGGAAGTATGTTTTAGTTATGCTGGGGAGAAATTTTTCACTCAGCTAATTATGCCTTCCCCCGTCTTCGCTCCTCTATCCTCAAACCTAGAAAGCAAAAAATTTGCCATTACTGACGATATTCCAGCCGCTTATATGTGTCTCTGAGGAGACGGGGAGCAAGGAGAGAGGGGACTTCAAGAGAAGTTTTGAGGAAGTATCCTATGAGAAGTTGTATTTCTGAACAACAACACCCCTTCTATCAGAATCAGTTCAGCTGATCTGATGACGCAGTTAAAGGATTGAATGCTGTGCCTCATAAGTAATTGCAGTCTCCTCAAAATTATGCTGGAGGGATTTAGGATGTCCCCTTTAGTACATACAACGGTAATGAGCTTAAAACAATGTTATGTCTCACATTTGGCATTCCACAGGGTTGGCATCAGGTGTCAGGTTCTTTTTCCAGCGCATGCGGGAGTACTCCGTGATAAGGGACTCTTGGGACACCTCAGGGATACCCATGGACCGGGCAAACTGATTGGCACCCTCAGCTGTCAGATACACATGACTCGTCTGAAATAGAGATCAAAGTTCACATCTATGAAACACTTCTATAAACTATTACAAAACCTATTTGGCGAACATTGAGTGTGTTTTGGGGTCACTTTAAAAACTAGATTGCAGTGATAATGATGATTGCTGCTTTGTTGTTCGTCAAGATACATTGCTTTTTATTTTGGTCTTGACAGAATTCCTTATTTTTGAACTGCAAATGGCAAAGCATCTGTTAGCCTTAGCAAAGTAAGTAAGTATCATGCTTTCAGTACATGCAGCAAGGAGTAGGAGTTAGGGGTAAGGTAGGAGTTCAGCATCATAATGCTTGTACACAACAGAGTGTGCTGTTAACGCTGGAGTACGTACTTATTGATGTGTGGTTGCACATGTGGTGTGTTTATCTTTTCTTGTGTGTGCTTCCATGATTATGCCTTGACCATCCCATATTTAAATATACATACCTTGTCCATAACCAGTCTTGCAAGCTGGATAGGGTTGGCTATGTTGCGTACACTAGACACGGCACCGCTACCCAGTGTTTCCCCATCCATCACTAAGGCATCCATCTCCACCTCTCCTTTGATGTTCAGCACTGACCCACACCCTGAAACATGATTTTAAAAATGATAGGATAGAGTCTTGCCTCTGGGGACAAAGAATCTTTTGTTTACAGAGTGACAGTTGGCCTGCAGGCAGAGCTAGAGGACAGCTCATATAGTATCTAAAATGAAAAAAGGTTCATCTTGGGAGTTGTTTTATGGAGCATGCTTGTGATCTGTGCTTGTAAAATTGGCTATAAAATGTCTAACAGTAAGACAGATTTAGTATTGAGTTGTGTAAATATCTTTTAGGATGTACTGGTTCCCTTTCTTACATATTCATATTATAATGTCTGTCAGCATGTAAACTGCTGTGCTTAACAATGACTACATTCATTCAATCATTCATACATTACATATTTTCTGAAATACTTATTACCTAGTAATGTTTCTTGAAAGAGTGGTTCCCGCACGGGCCCATTTTGACCAAGCAGAATTTGTAAAAGGCCATAATGCAATAGATTAGGGCACTTGACATGCGTGTTAAAACAAGTGGGATTGTGTCTTCGTCCTGTGAGCTCACTAGATCAGCAACTTTTAATTTGGCATTGGAACCCCTAGCATGTGATATCAGAGGTAACAAATAAGTGGTGTTAATATGTACGGGTATGATTTTTAAATGATTTTATGCCAATCATGTATTATTAACTCTGTCAAATCCAGCATTCTCAGTGCCACACTTACTTAAGGTCTGTTGTGGTTCATATCTGATACCCCTTTCAGGCAAGGATTTTATTTTAGCAATTTTAGTAATTTTGCATCAAACAGTAACTCTACGAATGTCCAGTCTATCCTAAGGTGTTGTCCTTGGAGTCCCAAACTGTTTTTTGTAACAGGCTGGCTGTAAACATGTTTACATGTACCTGCATTGAAGTAGGGGCTATTCTCCAGCTGGGTCACAGTCTCTATCACAGCGTCCATGCTGCTGCCCCCCTCCTTGAGGACAATGTACCCTGCTCGGGCTGCTGAGCACACTCCTGAAGTGGACTCTTCTGCTCGCTTCCTTGGGACATGACCCGCCCCTCCGTGGACCACTATCACTGGCAACATGTCAATCACCTGAGAGGGAAATGTGAAGAAACAAGACGTAACACGAGATGTAGACACCAGCTTTAAAGGTGCTACATGTAATATAAAGCAGTCATTTCCGGCGATCGTGCCTTTGTTTCATTTGCATTCATCTGTAGATAGATAGATAGATAGATAGATAGATAGATGGATGGATAGATGGATGGATAGAGAGAAAGAGACCACAGTGAAAATCCCTAATATTGTCACACAAACCTAGAAATAATCAGAAAGTTTGAGGATTCCAAAACATTTAAAAACACCTGGTATTGACATTATGCACTATTTCTAGATTGTACAGAAGGTCAGATTTCCTTAAGTTGTGTCCCAAGTTGTGTTAAATTGTGTTCCAATCAGATGACCCTCACATGACTCTCATCTACTCATCAGAGGCTCGTGCAAGTAACTCACTCAGTAGTTCACCTCTTATAAATATGACTGTGCCTCAAGTTTCCAGCAGAAAATTGCTTACTAAGTAGCACTGTGACAGTAGGAAGTATGGGAACTAAGTGAAAGTGTCAGAAGTCAGATGATTTTTCTAAACAACGAGGAACTTTGACAGTGTTAAATCATGACTAGACTTAAAGTTTCTAAGGAGGCAGTGCATGGAACTCCTAAACACTTTGCAGAAACTGGATCAGTTGTATCTCTAGAGCACGATCAGGCAGAACAAAAGTGACCACACCATCAGAAGATCAATACATCAAGCTTAGTTCCCTGAGAGATAGAAAAGTCACTTCATCACAGACAGAGAATTTGCTAAATAAAGAGCACAAAACTCTAATCAGCAAAAAGTCCTGTCAAAAGAAGGCTGTCTTGTAGTAGAGGAAACAAGGCCAAATGCTCGGGGTGGGCTAAGAAATACCAGTAACAGAAGTCGTGAATGTAAGGAGACAAACAGGAGAGAGAATGATACCACAGTGTATCAAACCAACAGTGAAACATGGTGACTGGAATATTCAAGTCTGGGGCTGGTTTGTCTGAAATTCATGTACATTTGTCAAAGAGTCAACTTGTTACAATTGTTAAACTGTTTTTTCAAAAAGTAGCGTTACATTGCAAATGATCAGTGGTCAAAATCTCTTTTAAAACATGAAACCTGTCAGGTCGTCTGCTAGCAGTCTGCTAAATGTTGTATATGGAGTATTTGATTATCTGTTTATCTTGTGGATTATTTTGAAAATCCTTCATCTCAGTTTATTTATTAACGGTTTGATTGAAACGTCCAGTACAACGTCACCATGGGTTGAAACAGAAATAGCCTGTCGTTATATCAGCTGTTAGAAAGTGGTTAAACCGGTTAGAGGATATATTATTAACATTAATATAACATTAAACTAGAGCCACCTGCTTAGCTGTATGTATGCTAACACACTTTAGCAAATATAGCACCTATTGCAATTGCACAGACAGTAGCTAACAAACGCAGTTATAAGCGAACATAGTGATGTTATATCCCTGTCACTGACTGGGTTCAGAGTCAAACACAGCAGTTTAGCCATTGGTCTTAATGGAAAATACTCTGTGCATCTACTTACCCTGAAGGTTGATTTTCAGCAGCTTTTCGAGACGTATACGGCGAGAGTCTCACAGCTGACGACAAACAACTTCACTTCCGGGATGTGGCAATAACACGACAACAAAATAAAATACAGTTCGTGATGTGTAACCTCACCACCAGGTCTGAACTCCCCCCCGCATAAATTTGGAATATGCAAAAACGTACCTTTTGATTCGTCAATCAAAATCGTCAAAATATGATCTATAATAATAAACAATACACATGAATTCATAAACAATAGCAAAAGTATTGTGCGCTACAAAGTAGATGGGAGGCTACATCATACGACTATAAAACTATCTCCACTTTTGCTCGGCCTTCAAAATCAGCTCAAATAACAAAAATGATGATTTCAGTCAAGTTAAAGAGTTAAAGTGCAACCTATGCATGAAGAGGGAGGAGAGAGAGAGAGATTATTAAACGGCCCAATCTGGCAACCCTGTCTGCTTCTGCTTTAACCTAACTTCTTCCTCAGCTCTGTTTGTGTGTGTGTGTGTGTGTGTGTGTGCTTTAACCTGATTACACACCAACCCATGGGGAGATCCTGTCACCTTGGGGACAAAACTGAGGTCCCCATGGGTCCAGACTGTTTTTTGAGGGTTAAGACTTGGTTTTTGGGTTACAGTTAGATTAAAGTTAAGGTTAGGGTAAGGGGCTAGGGAATGCATTATGTCAATCCAATGTCCCCATGGGGATAGTAGGGGATAGATAGATAGATAGATATATAGATCGATATATAGATAGATAGATAGATAGATAGACTTGATTTGTCCCAGACTGGGGAATTCTTGAATTGTTTTTCTTAGTCTTTTATGAAAACTAGATAATCCAGTTAAGGAATAGATCAAGCATTTTGCTACAACATGACTTTCATGATTTTCATTTTCAAATATTTAACTACAGGCATGCCTCTATATGTATTGAAGTTTTATTTTTGGGTTGCTTGACTTAACCGTTGCCAATCAACTACAAATGAAGTGTATACAGTAGACTGAAAGTTAAAAATTGCATGCAAGCAAATAAAGTGAAGAAACTCTGGGTATATGTGACATGTGTGCGTGATCCAGGGATTCCAAACACATAGGAAATGGAGACAAATAAAAAGTTTTGAAAAGCAGACCTAATATAGTTCATGGTTAACTGCACAATCATCTCATTTATCAGCCACTAAAAAACCCTTCACTTGAGTCGGCTTTGTTACATCTGAACCTATCATGGGCTACTGGCATGATACTCCACTAAACTGGTTGTGTAGTTTTGTCTGTCTATCATTTGTTTAAGTGAATGTTTTAGATGTTTCCATCTTCCTTGCCATTGCTGGTTGTGCAGCACTATGGGAGGGAACAGCGTGATGTCACAAAGTGACAGTTGTAGTTGCGTGTGTAAACTACTTGGCTTTCTCCTTGAACATTGCTGCCCTAAATAGGAGCCTCTCAGGCTGAGTCAGAGCTGTTAACCAAGTATGCGTTGTTGCATGAATGTGGCATTGTTCAGAAGATTATTTGTTGATGTGGGCATGCTGTGAGATGTTGAAGGGTTTGGTCGAAGTTTGTCTTCATGCCTATTCCTAACATGCTGGCTGAAGACTTGCAGCTGGCGCTCCTCTCAGTACATTTTCCTCCCTCAGTACATTTAAGTAGCCCAGATGTTCAGTGAGCTGACCGTGGTGCTGAAATCCAAATCAAGATTTACCAGCTTTTATATTCCACCATGAACTTACTGTACAACACTTTCTGACCTGGACTCAGCTGATCTACAACACAGTGTGTAGGAACCTGTAGGGCCCTTTGAGGGTTCTAAGAAAAAAAGTGGTATAGTGTCATTTTGGCACAGGATCCTCTGTAAAAGTTGTCAATTTCTAATGAAATCATGGTCTACAATGAGTCTTGGGTAGTTCAGATACCAGTTTTTATCAAATCTGGATCTGTGACTAAAAATAGTCTAAAGTACATTTGTTTCTAAATTTAGGTTAATGTAAAACAATGAATCTTGTCTAAAACAGTTTGTGGGATTAACACTTCACAGCTATGGCAAATTCTCATGTCTCTGAATCGTAACATCTAGGAACCTCTCTCTGGACCACACAGCCTATAACTAAAAAGCTGTACACTGACATACTGTAAATGTCACCCTATAGCCATACATGTGCACGGCTACAGTATGTGGTAAACCTCTGGCTGGATTGTTTTTCAGCTTGAGGAAGTTGTGAATGTGTGTGTGGGGTGTGTGTGTGTGTGTGTGTGTGTGTGTGTGTGGTGGAAGCTGGGAACGGCTGGAAGGATGGATGAGGAAGGACATAAGGAAGGAGTGGAGAGAGAGGGAGGGAGGGTGGGAGAAAGGAGGAAAAAAAGGGGCATGCGCGTCATTCTAACACACAATGATTGGTGGGAGAGAGGAGGAGGAGGAGGAGGAGAGTGCAAACACTCTTACTGTGAAGGGTTTTGTACAATACTAGTAGATGGTTCTTTAGACTTGCACTCATTATTTCTTATATACAGTATTACTAATAGCATTTTATTTCGATTCACTACACACACAAGGCTTACATTTCCTTTTTAAGGTCTATTTTTGAAGCTTTTTCATTCCTTTTACTTTACACTCTTGGACACTGCATATTTAATTTTTTTATTTGAAAACTGTTGTTCTACCTTTTATTGTACTGTTGGTCTATGGCTCCTTGACACACTTGGATAATGGCCGGGGTACATGAAAGACTCCAGGCTATTTTTAAAAGACCCCAAGATTTAATGACCTGTCACAGATTCAGTCATCTTAAATCAGTGCAGGTGAACTTGGGTCCAATCTGAATTCTTTAGGGTACTGCAAGTACCACATCACACTATGCACTATGAACCTCAATCCCTTTATTTATTTGTTTAATCTTACAATACCGTTACTTTATTCAAAAATAATAATGTAATTATAACTCATAATTAATAATATTAAGATATTTTAATGAGAGTTTAAGGGAGCAATTAGAGGATAACTTAATTGTAAGATAAGAAGGTATTTTAATTAATTATCTGTATGGCTTAAGGAGATTCTAAGGGAAATAACACGACTCATCCCTTAATTGGTAACTTTAAAGGTTTCAATGAAAGTGAAAATTCAAACCCAATATAAACCCCTGAGTGAACCCCTCTACCTTAATTGAAAAAGTAAGGGACTTTAAGTGACAGATTGAAAGCTATTTGGCAGATTTTAAGGGGTGCTGCACCTTAAAAATGACAAAAGCCATCCTATAATTTGCAATATTGGGACTTTCCATTAAGGTGAAAATTCAAGGGGAGTTTTTAATGTTATTTGGTCAATTAAAAGTGGAAAAGCTCCTTAAACACTCTTAATCCATCAAACCCATTAAAACCCCTTAATATGATAGAATCTGGTGATACACTGTATTTTTTAATTTACCCTAAATTTGGTATAAATGAAGGGGCACGTGTAATATTATCAGCATATTTAAGAGCATTTTACCGCTTATAAATAAGTGATTCTTATTTCAAAGTGATTCCATGAGCTATGATGCTCCTACAAGACCCACAATGCACCTTTAAGGGACCCTTTATTTCCTGTGTGTGCTACAGGCTGAGCGTGAGCGCGCATCTTGACGGCGAGTGGAGCCCCCCATTCTCAAATGAGGGCTGCGCGCTCCCGCCGCAGGAGAAGTGAACGCGCTCGAGGGGCTGCGGTCCCATTGACGGCTCCGTCTCCCTGACAGCAGCATCAGCATCCGCGGCGGCGCTGGAAAACAAGCAGCGGCCGCCTCGCCCCGCAGCCTCACAGCCGGAGACCCGAGCCGCCTCCGGGGGACCCCCCCCTCTCTGCCCGGCCTGCAGGAAGGAAGCGACGTCCCCCTCCAGTGTGCCAGCGTCCCGACCCACCGCCGGAGACATGGGCTCCCCGTGAAACGGAGGTGGTGGAGGGCAGAGGAGGCGGGCGGGCGGGCGGTGGGAGGGGGGTGGGGGGAGAAGACAGCGGAGCAGCGAAAGGGAGAAGGAGAGGCTGAAAACCGGGAACCGAAACGCTACCACCACCGCCGTCACCGCCGCTGCTACCACCGCCGGAGCTAGCGCCGACACTGCGGCGACTGCTGCCGCCCTGGCTGCCCCCCGCCACCACCATGGGAACCCCGCATCAGCCGCTCCGACCGCCGCTTTGTCCGTGGGCCATGTCGTGATCCGTGGGCTCCGCCAGCGGGTTTTCTATCCGTGATCCCGACCGAGGCGAGGAGGAGGAGGAGGAGGAGGAAGAGGAGGAGGAGGAGGGAGGGAAAGTGGTGGTGGGGAAGATGTTCGCCTCGGTGGGCCCTCGGGGCGGCCCGCGCCCACCCGTCGCCCCGGCCATCCCGGAGCCGGACCTGAGCCATCTGACGGAGGATGAGAGGAAGATCATCATGGCTGTGCTGGCTCGGCAGCGGGAGGAAGAGGCGAAGGAGGAGGCCATGTTAAAGTAAGAGAGAGAGAGAAGAGAAAGTGTGCGTGCGCGTGCGTGTGTGTGTGCGTGAGAGAGAGAGAGACTCGGCCTGGGCTATTTCCGTTCTGAAGAAGTCCATCCACCTCCGTTCTCTCTCATGGGTGAAATGTTTCAGCACCACTCTATCTGACCATGCATGCATGTGTGTGTATGTGTGTGTGTGCATGTCTGCATCCTGCAGGTCCCGCCACACACAGCTCACTCACTCACTCACCACAGGCCCTCATAGGCTCCAGCTGTGTGCAGGAGCAAACATGCAGGGGCCAGTGTGGACCAGGTTCAGTTTGCAGATTCTCTCCACTCCTGTGAGAGTGTGGTGAGGGCTCAGGTGTAAGTTCCTCAGGAGGAAGGAGGCTGGTGGGAGAATGAAGCTGTCACCATGCCCCATCATCAGCATCATCAAACTCCACTCAGATGAGAACTATTTCTTCTCTGCCTGAGTCAAGTGGCGAATATTTGGACCTCACCTGAAATATTTCATTTATAGATGCAGCAGGAAATTGCAGTCTCACTAACGCCTGGCATTGCGAGTAGTAAAAGTAAAACCCTCCCTGTTGGCTTTTATCTGTGCAGAATCCATCTCAACAGCTGCTGTTCTCAGCTCTGGGGTGCGGTTGAGCCTTTCCCAGCCGTATGCACTGTATGTAGGCCAGTGCTCTTGCAACAGACATCACACGGGCTGTTATAGAACCAGTAGGCCTATAACAGGGGGAGAAAAGGTGCCTGTGTCATGTCATTCTGAATCAGGAGTGGCTTATATTCACTGTGTGCATCCACCTCCTCCTCCTCCTCCTCCTCTATACAACCACCATACATGCGTGGAGAAAAGTCTCTCCCAGATTTATTTGTCACTGCGATTGGTGCAGAAATGAACTCACGACCAACCCCCCCTGCCAGAAAATGCATTAAGTTGAAACGATGCCTTTCTCACGTTTTCTGCGTGGTCTGCATCCAGCTGCATGCATAGATGGGCAGATAGAAAGATAGACCGACCCACCTAAGCGAGGCGCTCCTCAAGCTTTACGTCCCTGTTCTATTTTAAGCCCTCTGTGCGGACTGATAGCCCAGCACTGGAACGGAAGATCGATTCATTGCATCTAAAGAAGGAAATGTCCAATATATAGCCCTGGCTCTAAGTGGCTATGCATCATTTTCAGTAATGTATTAGCAGCCGTGGCTTCAGTCATGTCATACTGTAGCGGCTGCAAATAAGGCAGGCTGTCAGCACATACATGTCTTCAACTATGTTGGCTTCAGTACCGTTTCCTCGCATCACTGTTTGGATGGAGACTGACATAGCTAAGCAGTGTGTGTGCGTGCGTGTGTCTTTACGATTGGGTCTGCACTGAAAAGCTGCACTGGTTGACTAATACATGCATGGTGAGTGTACTAGCAGTAGGGTAGTGTGGGTTGTAATGCAGAGAGGCAGAGAATACACTACTCTTTTAAGATATACTCACCATCAGTCTACTGGCAATTAAAGCATGTAGGATCACAGTATATGTATGTATGTATATCCCCCTGTGGATATAGCCATAGCAACGATGATGTAAATACATTGTGGGTAAACAGTGACGTCCTGTCAATAATTAATAACCATCAGGTAACTGATATATGATAAAAATAAATTTCATTTACAGACACATAGATGGGTAAATGATAGTTAACATCCTCTACAGTCCTGTACACCTTCCTTACAAGCCTAAATCTCAGTTACATAAATGGAGAGGTAATGTGCAGGAACATGGTATAGTAAAGCTCCTCTCTACAGCAATATAATAGAGCATCAGTGATCAGTAAGTAGCATCCATTCACTGTAATATAAACATACAAATTCACCTTTAAGACATACAGTACATAAAGAAAGTATGTGCATTTTATTGATACAATCAAGCACAAGTGATCAAACTTATTGACAGTTCAGCAGGTAGAGTAGCCCTCATTACTGCACTGAACTGATCAAACAAGAAACTCGGTGGAGGTAAATTCTTTCCTTGCACTGCAATCGTTTAATGTCAGTATTTGCATCCTTGAATCGATCACTTATTTTCATTTCACAGAGACAGCTAGTATATTTCGCTGCCCTCACCTTGAAGGTAGAAATGTGTCGAAATATCTCAGCCTTAAAATGAATACACACATACTGTACAGTTTACATCCATTGTAAAAGCCCAGGTAGATGAAAAATGTTATGTAGGTGTGTGGCGTTTGTGTGTGCGCGCATCTGGTTTTTCTGGACTAAATGAGAAATATGTGCTATATACAGGTACATTGCAGTGCACTGTAATACTTTAAAATATGACACTGTATTTTCAATATTTTAGCTGTGCTGATCTACACAAGATGCATAATATGAATTCAATATTATCAATACTGTTATCTGATATCTAGAAAAAGAAAGTATGTGGAAAAACTCCACTGTGTGATACTTTCCAGACAGCTGTGAACATTACAAAATCACTCAGGCCTTTTCTCATATTTAAGACTGGAATCTCTCAGAGAAAATAATCCGACCTTAAAGGACCATACCAGTGTTTTAGCCCATTAACTACAGTGATCCAACTTGTTCCCTCTTGATACTGTTTTTGATACTGCAACATATGAAATCTGCCAATACAAAGTAAGAATCCAATACCAGTGCTGTCTTTTTCCCTAAACTAGATTACATGCTTGTGTGGAACTGATTGGGATAATTTTTATGTAAGGCAACATGAGACCATGGATTGCTCTAAGACAAAAAAATTGAATTGGCAGCCTGTGGTGAATGGATGTAACTGATAATGGAAGCAGAATTTTTATAATGGCATTGACGTAATTTTTTTTAATTTGCACAGATCTCATGTGGTCAGTAATGGTGCTGATATCAATTCGTTGGACTGGAATTGGTTCATCCACACTAACTACAAATCACATTTTACATCACAGCTAACCACTGTGTAAACCATATTGTAGAAAATTCAATGCATTTTCACTACAATTTTAGACATCCCTTGACTTTCAGTTACTTTAATAAATTGTCAAAATCAAGAAAATGTAAAATCCATCTCTATTTCAGCTGCATTGCCATGTAATAGTAATGTAACACCGACAAAAAAATAATCCAGACTTGATGAAGCATGATGGATCACACAACTCAAGCATGTTTGAAGAGCTGCTAATTTATTTTCATACCATGGGGGAATGGAAACCAGTGGATGCCTGAAATGTTCGGAGAGCACATAAAATGTGTAGCATGCAGTTGAAAATGTCAGCAAAAGTATTCAGACATCAAACTTTTCAGGATCACCTGTAAAAAAGTAGCATTAGTGAGTCTCTTCTGCAAATACCAGTGTAACCTGAGGATGTCAAATCTTCCTCAATCACACCTTATTTTAAAGAGTCAGTACAGTAAGGGATGATTAGAATCCATGCAGAACAAAGAGATATCACCATTCCTCATGTGGAAAAAGTGTCTCATTGTCTCAATGAGAGGGTTACCCACAGTATTGATGATAAAAAGACATGTCTTCTGTTAGACAGTGTGGGTGTTGGCGGGGATTTCTCTCTTGAGTTTCCTCTGTGATCAGACTGATCAGAGCCCACTGTTCATGTTTATGGATGTTTTTGAATCACGCTGAATGTGTCAGCGGACATACTGGAAACATGTCATTGTTGTCTAAGGCCTAAAGGTATCTCCAGCGCTGCAGTGAGAGTCGAAATGTGAATTCAGAAAACAGTTTAGTTTGTATTTGGAGCATTTGCTTTTTTGATTTGGTTCGTCTGGTTGTGTGAGTGAATGAGTCATTCGGACTCAGGTGACACAGAGTAGCTCTGCAAAGACAGCTAAAAATGTAATGTTTTTAAAAAAGAACTTTACAATTCAGTAGGAGTGAGAACATAATCAGAACCAACTAGAGAAAACAACCTTAAAACATAAGGTTTTATGAGCATAACAAGGCAAAATGTTGACATCTGAAAGCTAGCGGTTACTCATAGGAAAGCCTGGCATAACAAACCCAGGGCTAAGTGCAGTCTGGAGTGATGCTCATATTCAAATGTTTAACTCATATGAACACAAGAAGAAACGTTCAGAGTGCTATACTGTTTTGCAGGATGACAGGTGAAGTCTGTCCAGCGAACCATTCTTAATTATAAAAGGAGAGTTTGGAAATATGTGAACGAACTATATCAAAAAAACAGTAAGATCTGCATTAACACTATTTTCCTAACTGTGTGTTTCAGAGAAGAGAAGCCTATCCAAGCAAGAACGGTGAACCTGGTGGGGCAGAAGAAACCTCCGCAGCAAAACGACGTCCGGTGAGTGGCAACAATTGTTATTCAACCACCAACTCTCTATCAACTAAATGATATGGAATTTTATGGCCTAAAATGAGTTTAAAATGGGTGTTAAGGTTTGCTTTTGCGTCACTTTAACGTCATTTCACGCAGTGGCCCAAAACAACCTCCAGTTTAGAGCTGACAGTGTGTCCTCTTGCCTCACATTCATGCTTTGTTGTGAAATCTGTTTTACACCTTGGATGAGTCTACAGTATAAAAGATAAATTCATGTTTTGGTGACTATCTTTTGCAAGTGTGACTCAAGCCATTATTATGTAATTTGTATGATTCTCTGATGCTACGTGGAATGGCATTGCACAGACACCTCATTTACACTTTGATTTATATTTAGGAAATATGACTCAGTTGGTGTCACTGAAAGTATATTTTAGGAAGCCAGACAATTCTTCATCTTCTGAATGACTTTAAATCCTGTTAAACACACACAAAGCCCAGTACCTGTCAGTTATCAATCAGATCGCAACCACATAGCTTCCGCCATAAAGACGGACACGGTCAGCGTGATAAGTCCGGTCTCGATCCCATTGAGTCATTAGCGACTAGCTGATGTTGTCGTCCTCCTCTGTTGAATTGCTTCCGAGGCTGGAGTCAGATGCTCTGGCTGTCTCACAGTTTGCTCAGCTCTCCTGCCAAGCTGCTCGTCTGGAGGGATGACTTCCATCATGTGTATGTGTGTGTGTGACATATTTCACTTCTCCTCACCTGTATCTGGAATTTCACATGGGCTTTGGAAAACAGACAAACAATGCAATGTGATGTATGATTACCTTAACCAGCATAGTAAATAGTCTGTTTGCTCATACTGAAGCCAAGCCCACATGAGTCATTTTCTATCAAGTGAAATGTTCTTATTGATCATTCGACTCTCAGTCCACTTTTATCTCCAGCAATTTATTGACAGGTCCAGATTATGAATATGTGGAGATGCTCTGGTCCCACCACAAAGTAGCACAGTGATGTTCATCCTTGTGAAATAGGTGGTGCTGGAACCTTGTGACTACTTGCAGCGCTCGCTGGCAAAATAATGTGGCAAGCGAGTTATCACATGGTAGCCAAACAGGAACATGGTACCCCTAGCCAGTCTCTCTCCAAGCTAGCTGGCTAACACCTTGATTGGTCACTAACCACATAATACAGCTTCCTGGAGAGATGTAGCTGTTTGTGGCGTCGACTCCTGTCTCTTAACCATCTACAAACTGTGCGTCTGTTTCGGAGCAGTTTATTCTCTGGAAGAGCAGGGTTATATGAAAAGGAAGGTGCTTTCCTTCAAAGGTCAGCAAGGTCACAGCTTCCAGTTGGTTAATAGCACAAGTTAACTAAAGTTGTATTGGTCATGACAGATTAGTGCACCATTTGTGGCAAAGTTATGCTGTTTAAAATGCTGGTGTAACCAGGCATTTATTTTTCATTTACAGTGTTTTTTTCTTACTCCATAGACGAGCTACAGCAAGCTAAGCAGCTATCAACCAAAGATACTGCACAATTGATGATTCAGTCTAAGAGCACCACAAACTAAGATAAGATAAGAACTTTATTAATTATTAATCCTGAAGGAAATTCTTGAAAAAACAGGCCAGACAGACTGTGGATTAACATGCATGTTCCCAAGAAACATGCAAGTGCTGTGGCCTGTCCAAGTCCACAATAGGCCACAAGCTGACCTCCATGAATGATGCCTCATCGCACCTACATTAGACAATAATCTAGACACCTGAACAGGGACTTGAACCCTGGACCCTCAGATTAAAAGTCTGATGCTCTACCGACTGAGCTACTCAGGCTTCAACTTTGACTAGCTAAATGTTTTCATGGAACACACACAAAAAAATGTGCTTACTAGTTAAATTATCCATCCCTGCAATCTTTTCCCCACTGCATTACACTACATGGACTTTTCCCAATAATAGCATCAATTATAGTGTCACAGAGTAGGAGGGATTATTTTGGTCATCCAGGGTTGAGAAAGTAAAAACTCGTTAATTCTCTGAACAGACAGTGTCAGGAGACAAGCTGTTGGAGCATTTTCAACATTTGGATGGGTACCAGTTGAATCATTAGTTAAAACAGGATTGCTAAAAAGTCCACGGTACAAGACTATACACAATCCTAAGCAGAGAATTAATTAAACATATTACCAATTGTATGACAAATCAGACTCTGATAGAATCCTGTCACACCCGTATCTCCTAAATAGCAATGGCTGCTGAGAATCATGGGCACTGTAGTATTTGTATGCTTCCGTCCTTTTGCAAGCTTCTAGGTTGGCTTTTGATGAAATAACACCTTCCATCTCGTCTCCAATTAGTAGGAGTTGGATGCTTGATGGGTTGGTCAGGAGTGATTCTTCATAATGGCACAGCACTGTGATCATCTTTCCTTCACCACTGTGTGTGTGTGTGTGTGTGTGTGTATGTGTGTGTGGTTATTTGATCAGTGGTTGTTAATACAGACTTGAATTGCAAACGTTACTTGAAACAGACTCTGTCGTTTTCACTCTTTGATGTTATACGAGCATCTCCATCCCTGCTGGCTTATTTGCACACTGAAATGCCAGTTTCCATGCATTTCTGTTCGCAGTGACTTCTGCAGCCAGTAATGTCTTTTTTTCTGCCACACAATGATCAAAGGATAAAACTTGTTTATGCTCTATCTCTGTGCACTGTATGTGTGTGTTGGAGTGTGTGTGTTGTTGGATCAGAGAGCAGGATTACAGAGTAAGTCAGCTGGAGCACATCTGCTTCTCTGAGGAATCCCACAATATGGCCCCCATTTATAACATTATACAATCTGTGCCTTTCCGGTCAGTGTTCCCCACATTATTCACCAGACGTTACAGTCAGTATTCCAACAGTTTTCCTTCTGCCAGGGCCATTGAACTGGGACAGAGATAACATCATGTCTATAAAGTAATTTTCATGCAAACCACACCAAACCAGGAGTACTCTGGAGGCAAATTTGTAATATTGGGCTATGATTCTTTTAGCTTCTATTTGGACTGAAAACAGTACTGTGTTAAAAATGTAAAGGCTTTGTTGGTGGTGTGTTGCTTCAGGTATATTATTAGGTGGTGAAAGTAACAAAGCAATGAAGTAGAGTTAACCTGTTTACTCTATTTTCATTGATTGGCTTTTGTACTTGACTGCCAGTCATTTCAGCAAAGTATATTTGACAGCTACATTTTTAAACTTTTTGCAGCAGAAACTGACTGCTTGTAGCCTAAATTAGATGCTCATCAATCTTTTACTGTGACAAAGAAATTCAAATTTATAATGCAAAATTCACACATAGTTTAAATCTATGGTAGTAGCTGTTAACTTTTTTTTAATAATTTAAAAAATTATTATTAAATACACAAATTATCTGAATAGCTAACAGCAAGAGGAATTCATAAAAGTTCATCATTCATGAACTTGAATTGGTTTGAAACTAACCAACAAAGATTTTGTGGCATCTAGCGTGGTGTTTGCAAAGTTTGGACTTGTTAGTTGGTGTGAATCACCTACCTGGTCATCGACAGACCAGATAAAATTTGTGTTGTTAGATGAGGATGTGCAGCCTGATAAACAAAATTCTTCAACATTTCTTAATGTCAGTGTATAGATCATCTCGTAATGGAGAACATTAGTCATTCTTGTACTCATTTCAGTAAGTTAAAATAAGAAGCTGAGGGAAACCCTGGATGGCAGACATTAACTGTTCATTGTGTATTTCTGAAGGCATAATGTTTATTCACACAATTATCGTAACGTCTGTAGGAAATAAAGTGGGCAGGAAAACCTGGCTGCTGCTGGTCGGTCCCTGCCAAATGTTTGTCAGGTTGATCGGCTCAGCAGAGACTGGACTTCTGGTGAGCTGTTGATGTGGCTACTGACAATCTGAGAGCGCTGTAAGAGAAAATGGCTTCCTTAAAAGTTGACCACTGTGTACTTTTGAGTCCATCTCTTGGGGTTTTAAAACTTTTAATAAGCCCAGGAGTTGTAAAAGTTTCTTGGTCTGTAGGGGAACATGTGATCCTTCAGCTGCAGTTAATCACCATATGCAAGGCTTTTAAATGATAAAATCACTATGTCACAATATGTGTTATTAATGACCTTGTGCGACTGAATGCATTAGCATTTTTCCCATTCAATACAATACAATGTTTATTAGTCATTCAACACTTTGTATGTTCTCTTGATGGTCCACCATTGAAATTCTTGTATTAATAATGCAGTATTTTTGCAGTGTTGTTAGGCTTTACTAAGTGCTTTTCTCAGCATGATAGAAATGTAGCAGTGCAATTTTCAAAATACATGCATCGTTAAGAGACTCTTAACAAAATGATATGCAACAAATATTATAGTTGTAAAATATAACTTGTGCGATTCACTGGGTTAACTTATTTATCTTTTGCACTACTACAAGAGCTGGTCAGGTCGGGCCAAATTTCATCAAAGTGCCTTTAGTTTGTTTAGATGTTTTAGTCCTCACTCCACCCCTGTCCCTCCCTCCCATCAACAACGTCTGCACACTGAACCCCGTGCGTCTGTCAAGCCAACATGGACGTACTGCAGTGTAAGGGTGTTTACACTTCACATCACTAAATGTGATTGGCCAGCTGTAACCTCTGTGACCCCTGGGATTGGCGAGGAGTCACTTCCTCACTTCCTTCAGGGATTGGCTGTTATCCTGGTCTTCCCATGAGTCTCTGCTCCAGTGGGGACCGGGGAGGGACACACTCGCAGTTACATTTCTGTATGTTGTAGAGAGTTCCATCTTTAGCGGATAAGACACAGGACCTTACATTTCTTTTCTTTTTTTTTCTTGCTGGCTTTTTCAAAGTCAGTCGGAAGGAATGAGAATTTAATGACTTGATGGTATGAACTGTTTATCAGTTTATGAGTATACATGTAAAGGTTTTGCACATTTTGGTTGTTTATATTCAACTTGGGTCTTATTTTCAAGTCTGATAGGAGCACTCATTAGCAGCCAGACGACCACACAGATTTTAAGCAAATCCCCAGGTCGCCCAATTTATTTGGAAGAGAAAACAAAGGTGAAAATGTTTATACCTGTTCTGAACGGCCATATTCAAAGGCAGGGCAAAAAACATAACACAAATCATAGCCAATTTCTGGCTGTATCACACAGTTTTTTGTACGCAACAAATCACACAAATCAGCCGTCTCTCCTGGAAGGACCACCGTGCCAACTGTTGCGTTAATGAGGGCGTGACTGTCAAAGCGAAGTTTCAGAAATTGTTGAATGCAGCCCATCTCCAATTCTGCTGTTGGAAATGGAGCACACACACTGTTAGACTTTGTTTTGGAGCCTTTAAAAACTGACATTCTGGTTTAACGCTGACCCACAGTATATGCCATAGAAGGTCGGACAGTGTTCGTCTGTACTCCAGGGGTGCTCACTTTTAGGTTCACCTTTAAAAAAGTAGTTCATATCCTGGCTAAACTGCTCGATCAAGGGTTAAGTGATCATTTCTATTTTTATATTGTCCAATTGTGGTGACTCAAGATCGCCGATAGACGATATGATTGCCAGGGGGTGGTGGGAGTAGGATGGGGTGGGGGAGTTATGTCACAGTACGCTAGTGACTGCATGACTTAGTCTTCGTGTCAAAGAAAAACATAGCATCTTGTATTTGAGGATTCAAAGCATGTCAGGCAATGAGACTGATCAACTCAACCCAATGGTTGACCCATGGTGTCGTGGATGTCAAGGGTCCTGCACTTTCTGACTACTATTTCCCAACAGCACTTTGTTAACACTTTTTCATTCTTTTTTCATAGTATCAGAACCCAAAAAAGATCTATTGACAGTATATCTGTGCAAACTCAGAGTTGGCTGGTAATCATATCTCACTTCCACTTCTCTTTTAAAATATCTGGCAAAGGTCTGGCTGCCAAGTTCCGTATTCTGCCGTCTTGGTTTGCTTGAAAAAGTAATCCCATGAGTGGCAGATAATTGAAGCCCTTACTCTTTCAAGTTTACTGACCAGGTGCAAAAATACATTTTTTTTTTAGAATTTGAGTGAAAACCATCCACAGAGTGATACCAGACAAAGATGACCTTCTTTTCTACTCCAATGAGCACCTTATGGACAGCTGCAGTATTGGACAAACATGCCAGATGGGAGCAATGTTTTTTTAAAAAAAAAACAGAACCATCTCTGGACATGTCTTCATTCTGAATCACACAAATAATTGTTGACCATTATGATATATTAGTGAATTCAGCTAAAGGGAGTGTCACTGCTTGTAAAAGCTGCACACAGGCAAAACAAGTGCTCCTCTTCAACTACAACTCGTGGGAAAGAAAATTGCGGTTTGATTTTACAGTAAATGTCAGGATTTAAATTATGTAAATTGGTACCTTAATACAATGGAGATTAAAAATATATCAAATGGGATGGTTTTGTCATTTTTTAAAACAGTGCATCCCCCTCAGACCGAGCTCTGTATATGTGTGGGTACATAGCAATGTGTGAATAAGCACTCCATGTGTGAATGTGATTGTTTGTGTCGAGGAGTGTTTGTGTGTCTTGTGTGTATACATGCTGTTTATATGTGTGTTTGTGCTGCCTGGCTGTGTATGGCTTTGCCAGGCCATATGGAGCGCTGTCTGGGGAGCACACTACCCACTTAGCTCTGCTGTTGGCTCTGGTGCTCTCTCCATCTGTCCCTCATCTCTCTCCCACCCTCATCCCACCCTCTCTCTCTTTCTTTCACTCTTTTTCTCCTTATCTTTTGTTCTATCTTTTATTTCTTATTTCTCAGAGCTTCTTTCCTTTCTCTCACCCTCTATCTTCTGTGCTTTGTCTAATCTTATCCCAAAAATAGTCTTCGTTAGGTATTTGTCGAA
Source organism: Holacanthus passer (assembly GCA_025331565.1). Classification (NCBI taxonomy): domain Eukaryota; kingdom Metazoa; phylum Chordata; class Actinopteri; family Pomacanthidae; genus Holacanthus; species Holacanthus passer. Next base: position 1,155,298 of record JAFREQ010000029.1, on the reverse strand, counting down.
TTACAAGTGTTCCTATGTTGATGTGTGCACTTCAGTAATAAGGTGCGTGTGACAGAGTGTCCTCTCCAATACTCTTCTTTCTCACACTTTCTGTTTGGTGGTAAATGCTATCGTCCAGCAGCTACTGTCTTCTTGAACATCCACTTTGCAGAGAATGGTGATGAGGTGCAGAGCTTGACTGACACAGCAGAGCTGGTTAACGGACTCCTATGGGCCCTGACTGTTGCTGGTCCTTTTTTCAAAGGCCAGGTCGGGGAGCCAGTAATCGATGAAATGACCGGTGGGGGGTCTGCTGTTGTCGGCTCATTGACAACAAGTGGTAACACAGTACATGTTCCTCCCCACATCCCAGGTTACATGTCCACAGCTCCTGGAAAGGTCCTGAAAAATCTGGAATTCTGTTAAGCTGTATCTTGCATGCATCACTATTTATATCATGTTTGAAGAAGTGTTTATTCGGCATTGTGCATGCAGTAGCACATGGTGTGCTCATTAACATTTACTGAAGTGCATTGGGATCAATTATAAGAAGATTATAGGCACTGAGTTTGTGGTTAACTATGAACAGGTGAACATCATACTGTAGGGCAAACATAAATAAAACTCAACGAGAAAAGCACTATTTTCTGTCTTGGGAAGGTCTGAAATTAACTGTGAATACTACGAAACTTTACTGTGGGAAGTGTGATTCTCTCAAATACCAAACCAAATTATCTTTCTAAATCTATGAAGGTGTGTACAGACTGAAGGCAAAACAAATTTTTGACTTGCCAAACTTGAGTGTTTTTGCAGACTGTTGGCCTCTAACAGCTAATGTACCAGGTGTACAGACACGAGCAGGTTAGCGAGCAAAGCATGCACCAACTGTGTGTTTGTGTGACAACTCAGCTGCAGGAACATCCAGTCCTTTGTTTTGTGTCTTGTTGTGTCCTGTTTTGTGTCTTTATATGCACTCATGCTGCCTCAGGTGCACTTTATGTTCAGTCTGATCACACAGGTTACACTGCATTCCAGGTCACTCATTTAAGATTCAAACTACTGTTTGAATATGGGAAAGAATCCATTATTCCAAATCCAATAATATAGTTCAAATGAGGGAAGTGAGGAAAACTAAGAAGGTATTCAAGAAACACTTGGATTAAATGCTAGGAAACAGGCTGGACTGCTTAGCACATCGTATGAAGATGAGCAGGCAAAGAGAGAAGGGAACACACAGATAAACACACTTGGAGGGGAGGGCTGCAGGTGAAACCAGTCAGGGCCTGGCAGTCATCAAACTGGTGGTAAAGACACACGGACACACAACGGCAGGAAGTAAAGTAACAATACACCTGAGGACATACCCTTTCAACATAAAACAGGAAATAATTTAATTAAAACCCCAAACTATGACATACAGTAATGTTGGCTTGCCACTCAGGGAAGCAGCAGAAGCACATCATTGTCAATTCTGCAATGTACTAGTTCTTGTACAACCTATGTTGGTTGCATTCAAATTAATGTGATCATTGTGTTGGTTCTAATGTATTTCATTGTTTCTGTTGAATTTACAATGAAAAAAAAACAGACAAGAGGTAACAGTAAAACACTGTCTTGCACACCTTACATACACAAAATACTGTATTTCTAATGGTAACAGAATGAACAAATGGAGTCAAAGTAGGTAATACTTTACAATAGGAAAGAAGGGAGAATGTAGGATAGAGATGTGGATCTGTGCATCTGTTTATTTCTAGTTTCAGAACTGACATTAGCTCATGAATCCAGCATGAGTGAGATGGAGGGGTGGGGGACTTCCAGCTAAGAAGAATAAGCCTGCAGGCTAGTAATGTCGAGAATGCTATTAGATCTGATTAATATCCAGATACCTTGCTGTAGCTAGGGACAACCCCAAATGTTGCGATAACAGTATCTGGTTTAACTTGTCTTTAAATTTGTAGGAGAATGTGTTAAAAATCTCAGTATAGAATGTGTACAATTTTGGGCATGTCCAAAACATGTGGCCTAAAGTAGCAGGGTCCTGATTACACCTGATGCATTTTGGGTCTGAACCAGGGCAGATGGTTAAGTACCTTGAACTATAACAATCTGTGTCAAGTACAGACTGAGAATGTATGTATTCTTTTGATAGCTCTTTGCCAGGTTTCTTCAAAGAGCTCTTGTCCAAATCCTCAGCCCACTGTGCTCTCAGGTAGTGGAGAGAGTAGCATACCATTTTCTGAATAGTACTATATAAGTGAGACACATAGTCTGGTAAGAAGGGCTTAATCTTCAGGCATTCATCAAGTGGATCGGTCGGTAGTTTGGATGGGAATGTTGAAATCACAGCTTTCTAAGTGCCTGAGAAATGAGATTGTGGTAAGCAGTACTGTTTTACAAAATGTTCCAAGGAAACAAACAGCCCATCAGTGAAAATGTCCACCACACAATGTATTCCCTTCCCAAGCCATATCTGAAAAGTTGCATCTATCAAGGAAGGTTCAAGGTAAAAGGCATAGACACCAAAGCCAGTGTATGGCCAAAGTGTTTATGAAATTGGGTTCATATGAGTAGGGTGACTCTCAAGAAGGGATTATCTGTATGAACCCCTACAACCAGTGGTAGAGGGGCACATGGCATAGAAGCTGGGGAGACTGGTGAACATGCTTACTGTTCCATAAGGGACCAGTGCAAGCCTTCTCCATTCACAAAGGTATCATACCTGATAGTTTGTGGATGTCGGCTGCCCAGTAATAATAAAAAGTTTGGCAGCGCTACACCACCATCTGCCTTGCGCCTCTCCAAAACAGCTTTGTGTACGCAGGGTAGTTTTATTCCAAATGAATGTACTACCACATGTATCTAAGTCTTTAAAGAATGATTTTGGCCAAAGATGGGAACTGTCTGAAATAGGTACAAAAATCTGGGTGGAATAATCATCGTTATTGAATTAATGTAACCAGCCAGAGACAGTGGGAGAGTTTACCAGCGCCTGAGGTCCTTCCTAGCGTGGTCCATAATTGGTCGAAAGTTATTTTGGAACAGCTCTTTGTAACATTGTGTTACCTTGACTCCCAAATATGTCAGGGGACCAATCGTATCTCTGAATGTGTCTGGGCTAAATGGCACTGTCAATGCTTTCCTATTAGTTTGTAATTGTACACATTATTATAACCTAGGCCATGCCAAATTTTGAAATGGTATCCATGCACTTTGTAACTAAAACCTCAGTGTTAGACATGGACAACAAGAGGTCATCGGCATATAATGAAACTTTGTGGCTTGGCCACTCCTGTAATACCCTCAATCTCATTGTTTTGCAGCAGAGCTATAGCTAATGGCTCGATGGTGAGATCAAAATCTGAGGAAAGAGATGCCTACTTGCACATTCATAATGACTTTGTCTTGATTTTAAGAACAACTGCTTGCTTAGGGGTAAGAAGGTCAAACTCTGTCTGCAGTAAGATCCTCTTCTTGCAGAGGTCTGCAGATGTGGAGACAAGTTTTGAAGTATATCATAAATAAGCTTGGCTAGTTCTGGGAGGTGTTTTGACTTGCTCCTGTTGAGACGGGCTGTGTATTCTATTATATACTCAAAGATATACTTTTACTGTTTCCCATAAGGAGAATATATTAGTATCAGGTCGCTGATTACTTTCAAGGAAAAAATTAATCCATGCTGAAAGGAAATCAACAACGCCCTTGTCTAATAAGAGTGTTGGACTAAGTCACCAATTGCACCGTGTGGTTGAATTATCCATAAGCCAGATTTCCACAACGGCTGGTGAGTGGTCTGTGATCACGATATTTTCATAGCTGCAAGATTTTAGAAGTGGAAGCATTGTTTGTCCAAAAAAAAAAAAAATCAATTCTTCATTGTCTGATGCACTCCAGAGACAAAAGGAAACTCCTTCGTTGTTGGATTTTTTTCATCTCCATGGGCCTACCACACCACTAGGCTGCCAGAAGGTCTTAATAATATGAGCAGATTTAGAGAAAGGGTCCGTTGGGATTTTAGAGTTTTCAAGAGAGGGCTTCAAAATGGTATTCAATTCTCCTCCCAGTATCAGGTGGGATGTGCCCAACTCTGGGATGCAGCCAAACAGCTCCTTAAAGAAATGAGGGTTATCCCAATTAGGGGCATAGAGAGGAGGAGTAGGTTATACAGCCTGCCCTGGACCATAACAAAGTGTCCATTTTTATCAGCCACTACCTTTGAAGATATGAACTGCACATTTCTCCTAATTAAGATAGCTGTTCCATGACACTTGGAGTTAAATTTGGAGTGGGAGATTTGTGACTCATGTCCTCTTTGTAATCTGACATACGTGTATTTCCTTAACTTCCGTGAAGTGTGTTTCCTGTAGGAATAGTATCTGCCATAAGTTTCATCAAGTGGGAAAACACCTTACTTTGCTTGATGGGGTGGTTGAGTTCCCTCACAGTCTATCTTAGAAATTTTGTTGTTGCCCTCGTTATACTGTCCATAGGGTCAATGGCAGAAAAAATGAATTTGAAGAATTTGGAGATAATTGTAGTGTACAAACTATATTATAAACCCTTGTACACAGTCTAGTACAACACTAAGGCCTAAAGAATTACAGAAGTATATCTCTGTTGTTGTTGACTGTAAAGACAGTATGCTCCATTAATCAGGGGGCCTTATTTGTTGAGTCATGTTGGTTAAAAATAAATATGCAAATCAGAACATGTTTCATGTCTGTCATTGCTTTAAATGAATAACACCAGAACAGACACCCTCTCTACAGAGCTGCATTCTTAATCATACAGCCTGTCATTTTCTGGCTAATTTTCAGCACCAGTTCTTTTAGCCTAAAATGAAAATCTTATTTGAAAGCACTTTTTTGAAGTTTGATTGAAATATTCATTCTTAGTCTTGATAAAACCAGACTAAAATGTTCATGGTTTTCTTTAACTAAGATGAGACTGAAATGTCCAGCATTTTAGTGGACTGAAAATTGACTAAAAATAAAAAAGGATGAGGTTGACTAAATATTACCAAAACCAACATGGACTGTTGATCTCAGGACTAAGACTAAATCTAGAAATAGAGACAGAGGCAAGGCAATGATGATATTACTTTTAAGAATTAAGTTATATTTAGAGAGACACCTTTTCTGATGGAAGGACAAGCACCATTTCAAAAGAATATGGGAGGCACATGCCGGTAGGTATTAGCGTGAGAGCAGCAAAGAGAAGAGAAGAGAAGAGAAAAAACAAAGGGGTGCTGGGGTTTTGTTGACCTGATGATGTCACGGGTCGCAGGCCACACTCGACCAATGGTAGACGAGGTACCGTTGGTACATAGGTGTGAATACCTGAAGGATTGTGGGAAATGTGAAGGATTCTGGGAGACATTACACTTCATAATAAAGGTTCAGTTTTAGTCACACAAAGAAGAAATGTATCTGTGGGTCTCTCATGGTCTCTACACTGCTGTGTGTAAATCGCAGCTGTCAGTTTTGGCACGAATCATCACTTTTCTTTTTTGGTTGGATTTTGCCGAGAAACCTAATCTGCTCTTCTTTTGTATATTTTCTAACCAAAACTTTCAGTGTTTTAAAAAAAGACTATATAGAGCAATCTCATATGGCAGCCGAGATTAATATTACTTGTATCTCCTCTTCAATAAGTTGTATATACGATCAAAAACCAGAAGGGAATATGAGAGAGTGTGATATAAGAAAATGATGGGAGGATAGAAGGAGGGATGGAGGGAGTGGGGGAGGTGAGAGTACAGCCGAACAGCTCAGCATGGTGAGTTCTCTGACGGAAGTGAGGGAGGGGAAGGGACGGAGGAGGAACAACAGAGCTTGGCACAGATAGAGAAAACTAGAGAGCGAGAGATTCTCCATGTCCCTGCTGCCATATGGTGAGCAGCCAGGCCACAGCACAGCACATACATACACTAATGGAGAGGTAAGCACAGAAAGGGCTTGTCATATTGTAGAGACAAATCATATATTCTCAAGGGAAAAAAATGAATAAACAATTTGACTATAGTTTTTATTTTGCATGTTTAACTCCTTTAATTTCATAAAATATATGTTATGAACAATTACCAACTAACAACACCAAGGGAAAAATATGGCCCATGCCAAATTCTATTACCATCGCCAAGTTAAAAGATCGGCTTGTTTTCCCAAGCCCTTCCATATTAGAATAATGGTGGCTCAAATCTTTCCAGTTGTGAAGTTATCCTTTCTTGATATGACTTCACTGTGCAAGACAGGACAAATTCTATCCAAAAATCCCATCTACCAACCAAAACGCAACCATCAGGAGTCAGGACCACGGCTGAACTAGCACTACTACTAACACTTTCTCCAGATCCTACGGGTACCCAAACTTTACCATGTGGCAGTTAGTTTGTGATCATTCAAAGAGGCTGTAATCAGTATTTCTATATTAACAGTGGCTCACAGGACTACTTACATGTGAAAAGGGTCGCTCATAGCGTTTATGAACCCATGGTGCTTTGCTGTGCCTTTCAGCTCATTGTTTTGGTGTGTCTGCAACTCTACTGTTTGGTTGACTTTCATGGCTCTATCAATAAATCAACCTAATTTTCTGCCACAGAAGGCAGCATTTAGCAGCAGGTAGTTGGTGGACACCAAAACAAAGCTTAGACTCACATTTTTGAGGTGGACATGACATGATTCCAAATGAATGCTAATGTTGCTGTCTGTCTGCTTGATGTGTGAATTGGCAACAGTTTACTATCACAATAAGCACATCAACTCAACATCAACCCTAATTCCAAAAACGTTTGGTCTCTGTGATGATGATTTGCAAATGATTCGAGCTGTATTCAATTGAATACAATAGAAAGAACATATATTTAATGTTCAAACTGATAAACTTATTGATTTTTGTAAATATACACTCATTTTGAATTTGATGTCCTTGAGAGGCTGAAAAAGTGTTTTGACACAAAGATAGAAATTTTGAAATCTATCTCAGTGGACTACAGGACAATACGCTTACAGATGTGCAGCCTACATATTCTATGTATGACATGCAGAAACACATTATAGCTGAAGAATTTCTTTTTTTCTATTACAAAATACTGTTTTCAACATACAGTAAATTGGATATTTACCAGCAAAACTGACCTGTTGCTTTGTTTAACCCTGGGTTTTAGTTCAATGGCAGAAAATCATGTCTCCAACACATCTCTATTAAACACTGATCATTTTGTTGTTAGTTACTGTAAAAAATGAAGAGTCATTTTGACTTCATCCAATAAGATCAAAGGTTTCCTAACAGATTTTGTGCGTGTTGGGCATATTTTATGAAAATATACAGTAGCTCACAGTATCACAATGTTAACAACTCATAATACAAATTTTTTTCAATTTCAATTTAGTTTCATCTTGGCAGAATTAAAACATTTTTTCTCACCTGTGGTGCCTCATAAGGCTGCCTTTTTATATGCGTATGATGCGACCTAACACAATGCATATGACCAGTTTCATAATCGCCAGGTTCTTATCAGCCTATAATGGTGATAAACTCATATCTGCAAATAATAAGGTGTTAAAATGAGTGTAGGTGGATCTCCATTGCATACAAACAACTGCAAACAAACAAATTCCTGCACACACACACGCACACACATACACATTGTATTAATATCCTCCATTGACATAATGCGTTCCCTAGCCCCTTACCCTAACCTTAACCTAATTCTAACACTAACCTGAAAACCAAGTCTTAACACTAAAAAAGCAGTCTAAACCCATGGGTCGGTGTGCAGTCAGGTTAATGTCTCGGGATATAAAAACAAAAGACACACACACACACACACACACACACACAGATGTGCACCCAGTTGCTGCCAACCGGAAACCCATATCTAATTCTGGCATGCATTTTATCTTCCATTCAGTTTCATAAATAGCATAAGAGGGAGGAAACTTTTTTAATACTCGTCTATTGTAGAACACAGAATGAGCTCCAATAAATCTTGTAGATGACTCACCTACAGTAAGAGCATATGTGTGTGTCTCTGAGTGTGTGCATATCTGTGTGGGGGCTAGATTAAAGACAGGAGTGTGAGAGAGTTGTGGGGAGGTAGAGAGGATGTGGAGAAGGAGACAGGTTTGAGAAAGAGTTGGGCGAGAGTGAAACTTTGACTTTGAAGGTCTTCACTTTAACATCTCAGAACAGAAGAGAGTACAAGGGACTAACGTTACTTTAAAAATAAGTGTTGGAGAGTAAATGAGAATGAGACAAAGAGAGTTGGAGTACTTAATTTCTAAATGGCTGTGAGGTGATTTTCTCTGACACTGACTCATTGTTATTTGATTCATGTCTGCCTGTTATTTGAATATCGATCCAGGAACTGGAGGAGTGACTCATACTCGGCCATAGAGGCCTGAGTCACTACAGGAGAAGAGTCAAAGCTGGCTCCCAATCCCAACCTGATGCCACCCTGCTTTATGAAAGCCCAGGAGTAGAGAAGGCAGTGCCAACGTTTGGCATAGCAGCAGTGATGAAGGACTCAGCTATTTTATCTGCCTTATTTTTGGACATGTCTATTGTATGTCAGGCAGGGGGTCTGAAACTTTTTGGAGTTGTTAAACTGAAACTTTGAGCTTTGATTGAGGATTCAGGCTCTGGGAGAGAGTGGTCCAAAACCATTTTGGAAGCAATCCTGGAAACTGAATAGAAGTTTTGCTTGCAGAAATAACTAGAAGGTCATTAGCAAGAGGTGAGAATGAGTGGACACACAATGATATTTGATTCAAACTGATTTTAAGTAAAAAAGCAGCAAAGTGGGGTGACTGCAGAGAGAATCATCCCCACACAATATGTTTAAATGATAAGGCTGATGTTATTCTGTTATTCTTATTTATAACAAATCCTGTGACAAACCCAAACCCAAACTGGAAACTTCAGTGAAAACAGAAGTTTTTAGCTAAGGCCACGCAAAAGGTTTGCAGTGAATTAGTGAATCGGTTTGGGACTATTTTTGTCGATGGACTTTGGGCGTGCAAGGCCCCGGTTAGTTTGTGGTACTTTGATTAATTAATGGTTTGTTTGGTAAAAGACTTAGCACAATATAAACTCAAAGGATAATGTTCATCTCTTGTCTTATTTTAATACCTTTATCTGTTTTTTAGTGGATATTACACTGGTGCATACACTTATAATGAATTTGTGGTGACTGACACACTACAAACAAGGGGCAGATAGTAATGTACACCAGCTGATCTGATGGGTACTTAAGGGACCACAGCTCATTTTTGCCCTGAGACCCAAAGGTAGATTAATCTGGTCCTGGCTAGTATTTATGGCAGCAGGATGTATAATTAACTCAAAGTAAACTACAGTGCAACACTGTGGCTCATTGATGTGTTTTAATAGTTTAATGGAGCAGAGGAGTAAGAGACATCAGGATTTGACTACACAGACTGTTGTTGATTTTGGTCTTTTCATGGGATTTGTTACCAATTAGAAAAAGGAAGGATAATGCCAGCCTCATCCTTCAAGGAGCTGTGTGTTTACAGAATGAGTTGAATGTCAGATTGATTAAAGGTCTAACTTTAGTCCCAATAAGACCAAACACATACGTTTATGTCACTGTCCCTGTTGGGACACTCCATTGGCAATGCATTCCCTACCCCTTACCATAACCTTACCCATCACAGCCGAATGCCTAACCCTAACTTTAACCTAATTTAACACTAAAACCAGGTCTTGGTGCTCAAAAAGCACTCTGGACCTGTGGGGACATCAATTTTGTTTCCATGGTGACAGGAAGTCCCCATGGGTTGTTGTGTAGTTAAGTCCACACTGGGATATAAAAACCAACAATGCACACAGTAAAACACATCAAACTGTGATCATTATATTATTTAACATATAGACTGTACTTCTGTGTGTGTGTGTCTGTGGCTATGTCCTCTCTGTTTGTCCTTACCAGGTAAAGGTCCATGTGCTGTCAAGCTTTGAGTTACGTTGCATCGTAGCATCTATCACAGCGCTATAAAGTTAGTCCAGAAGTTCCTCCCTGCCTCTCCTGCCCCTCCACTCCTCTACCCTCCACTCTTCCCTTTCTCTTTTTTGCTCTTCCTGCCCTCAAACCTTCCGAGTGTTGTCTGTGTGGTCAAAGTCTGATATTTACTCCCGTTTTTATGTTTGCTAAAAACTAGTGTCCAGCTGTTTTAGGAAATTACTGAGCCTTTTTAAAAAAATAATACTTTTGACCCATTTTTAAAGATTTACATCTTCAGTAGGAACCAATGGGCTTGGGCCTGAGCTGGATTATTGGTTTTGGTCTTTTTATGTAATTTGTTGACAGTAATAAGAATAAAGAATAAAGTCAGCCTTAACCTTTAATGAAATGACAAATCTTGTAATGATGTGCAATGATTTCCAGGAATTTTCACTTGCCAGTATATATAGACACATCACTCCATTGACATTGACAAAATCTAAAACTGACAATTTGTGAAGTTATTTTCTATTAAAAAATGCTGTTACTTCCCTCCACTGACAGATTTGCTCTTCATTCTTTAAGAAAAATAAATGTAATGACCAATGGATATTTTATTCACTGAAATCCTAAAAATAGGTTGATTTACTTTTTATAACTGAAATGATCTCAACTGAGTTTTCTGCTTTCATTAAGAAAAATATGATTTTTTGCCCTCAGTACAAGCTAAATGAGGGAACTCTTTGCAGTGTGTATCTTTCTTGTGTAATCCAATTTCATTTACATTCTCATGGACAAAGCTTGCCGAGCTTGTTAGTGCGGCACAGCTTTATTATGAGACACTTTATGTTAATGATGTTTTCCTACTGTGAATCATGGACCATTTGTTTAAAATATGTATATAGGCCTACAGTAGGTGATTTGATGGGGGTGATGGTGGATGCCTTCCTGCTTGTCAACAAAATGACCAAAATGTGTATCTGTTGTTAACCTAACAGGGTTCAAGAGGTCGCTAATAGATGGTCTGTGGTCTGGGTCCAGACCCAGATGCCATACTATCTGGACCGATAACTGATTAATTACTGGGAATTAGTACATTTTACAGATGCATTTGTGGCATTTTTAGCCTCTACAGCACAGATTTAGCAGCAAAGGAAACTCACAGACTAATTGCATGCGTTGTAAATCATCTCACCTGATGCTGCCTAGCCAATCAAATCTATGAATTCCACTAAGCATTGCAACTCGAGTCAGTGAAGGAGATACACAACACACAGGGGACAGATGAGGCGAGATGCAGACAACAGAACAACAGCATTACATGAGTCAGAGAGTTTCACACGGCATGCTCTAAAAAGAGAAAAGTAGACAGCAGAAAAGTTGACAAAAGTTTCAATGTCTCATATGTCTCATATGTCCATTCACCCCCACTCGTTAAAAATTAACATATTGGCTGCTATGTAAGTATGTACACACATAGATACACACAATGTTTATTTTTATAGTCTAGGCATTGAACGTTTTAATTAAAGAGTGTGTGAGTGTGTTGTGTGTTTGCATACATAAGTGAAGGTTTTATTCCCGCTTTTCTTTAACCTTGTGTCTTACTACATTTGAATATGGATATTTCCCTGCAATTTCTTAATGAGGTCTATCTATCTGTTTCTCGGCCGCTCTGTACGTTTCTCTCTGATCTCTTTCGCTGCCTGTCTTTCTGCCGCTTTCCCTTCCCTTCCCTCTATTCTCCTTCCCTGTGTCATTCTCATAATGATCTGCCACCCCCCTCCATACATTTCCCAACACTGTTATTTGATGTAATAAAGATTTTTTTTTTCACCTGCAAGAGAGAATTTGGCTTGTTGTGGTTGACTGATTTGTGGAGATGTCCTTGATATATTTGCTGCCACTGTTCTCATTGTTTGCTTCTTCATTTTGTCCTACTTTACCACAGTCATTGCAAAACACACACAAAACCACACATGCAAGGGTAACACACCACATTTGTGTTATTATATATATTATATATATATCTTAATTGTCTGTTGTCTACATGGTTTCTGTTGACTGAGGACATAGACAGCAAATGATGTGTCTATCCACTGGTAGATTGGTGGCTCTGGTACTTTTTAACATGTTGAGTGATAATAGTTAGCATGTGCTGGGGGAAGAATTTTATGCAAACTTGAGTGATAGTATAGGCTGGAGAGTATAGGTGACCATTATGGCATAGAGTGAAAACTTTATGTTGAAGGATAGTAGACTTCAAAGCTTCAGTGAGAAGTGGCAACCTGAAAATTAAGCCAATGTGGAAGTGCCAAAAACTGCAGTTCCTCGAATGGCCACTTGATGCTGGCTCCAAAGGCGAGTCAATCCCCATAGACCCCCAAATAAACATGTTTACAGCCTGGTTAAAAACGTTAACCTAGATGCTGCAATATGTTATTGTTTGAGTTGAAGTTGATTATTGAGACTATATGGTAACGTAAAATTTGATGGCAGATGCTATCATACTTTCAAATTTTGCTATTATTGTTGTTATGAGTCTAAGGAGAGATGAGGACAGGAGAGAGACGTCAGCCACTGTCTGTTCCATCATTTGTGAATTACAGTTGCAAGCGTGTAGGGAGGGTCGAGCTTATCACAGCCCTATGCTTACAGGATTCTGAAATTTGCACCACATGAGCATAAATGCTTTTCTACTCACGGATCCTGTTCTTTCAATATCACTTGCATGTTCCTAGTTTTTATATAGGCAGGTTTTGAGACTAATTAAAAGCCATAGAGAAGCTCCATTTCTCACTCTTTTTTGATGGAGCCGACATAATGTGCCCTCTTCAGAGAGAGAATGTTTTTACTGTAACCTTCTTTGAATAAGCTAACTGTTAAGCATACACTTACGGGCATATGTTGAGTGAAAACTTTATTTTGACAGATGGGCTCGATGCCAATACTTTTTTTGGCTTTCACTTTTTTTTGCCATGCCCCATTTCAGTGGAAACCTCTGAATATCCAAACTGAATACCATAAATTCATAAATTCTAAAATTGATTTACTTCAACTGCTGACCTTTATTTGAAACAGGCTTAAATTAGAGACATACCTTTTCTGTTTTATAGAAAGCATAATTCATCATATTTTATATGAGATATCTCCTTGTTTTCAGATCTGCTCCCATTTGAATTTGCTGTTGATGCTATTTACTGTTAACGCAGCCTTTAAACTTCTTCCATCCTTATCTGTTGTCTTGATAAATTCATTATAATATACATTTTCAAAGCATTGATCCCCTCAGCACAACAACACAGTCTTGTCTTAATTCCACCACCCCTCAAAGTCTTTTATCTGGCCTTTATTGGTGGCTGGTCTTTATTTGTTTGTGCAGATCAGATTTATTATTTGAGACTTGGCCATTATTTGAATTCTGGCTTTTATTTGAGATTTTCTGGGCTCAGTTTGGGCTTGCCTTGGTTTGGGAATTACGAGGACATTGAGGTGTAGACTCTCTCAGTTATGTCCTTCAGACAGCCCTGGACACAGTGCTGATTTATAGTAGGGCCCACACTAAGGCCATTACAGTTCTATAGTAAAACAACACAGGAGCTGCGTTGGTGCTGGCATGTTGGTGCTGGGTTTTGGTGAGAAAATGAACTAAGAAATTCCAGTTTTAAGGCCACACACTGGTTTGTATTCCTTTGAGGTTTTTATGATTCTTGAAACTTTGCAGATGCAAACAGTAAATAAGTACAATATTAAAAGATGCTAGACATGCTAGAAGCTATTTTATCTGGGGTGTGTATGTGCACATACATTATTTGATTGGCAAAACAGTGCATTGTCAGATAATGCTGTATTACAATCTGTAATAAGTTTCAGTGACATCTCATTTCCTCTCTCTATCTTTTTTTCTCTCACTTCCACTTCTCATTTATTGTTATATTTTTAGTTCATTTTTCACCCATCACCCTTTTCTCTCTTCGGTATGTTGTTGACTGAGCATACATAAAATGAGAAGTGGGGTGGAATTGCACCATGAGGTAATAGAAATAGAAAACTAGAATAGAAAAACCAAAGAAAGAGGCAATGGATAGGTAGAGGTAAAGCATTTTGGAAATAATCTAAAACTCAATCAACCTAATAAGCCATAATAATGACAGTAAGGACAGAGGGACATTAGGTGAAGTGAGGATGAGGGAACGCGCTGAGTCCCTCTATGCATTTAATACTGAGTGTAGTTACATCCAGCCAATATGGATTTATTAAGCCTAATACCAATAGAAGCTATTTTGGATTAAAGCCACCTATCATCAGCAATAGTGCCCCTGAAAGAACAAATAAGACAATTATAATCAAAAAACATAACCTCGTATTCATGTTGAATCTTACCAAATGGGATTCCCATGAACAACCAATACAGTATTGATCAATTGTACAATGTACATATAATCAATCACAATACCCATACTCTATTGGTATAACTCTATTAGGCCGTGAACAGAGCCAGGGGTTGGGGCAGGCACAGTGAGAGCCATGGATCAGGAAGTAAATCCTGCCGTGCTGCAGCAGCAGGTGACCTCTCTGTAACCTTTGGCTATTGCTCCCAGGAAGTGTGGGTGTGCGTGTGTGTGCACACTTAACGTCATCAGCGGTGGGTTTGCACGAGTGTGTACTAGTTTGTGTGCAAATGTATGCATGTTGTTTTTGGTGTAGATATTAGAAGAGAAGAGATGGTGTGTGTGTGTGTGTGTGTGTGTGTGTGTGTGTGTGTGTGTGTGTGTGTGTGTGTGTGTGTGGGCAGGTGTTAACATTTCCTGGGGCAGGTTGTGTTTCACCCACTGGGTCCTTGGAGTCTCTTCAGGATTTTCTTCAGGGTGTATTTAGTTTGTCCTGTTCCACACAAAGGAGCAATATCAATTTCTTTATCAAATGACTGGACTTCCCTTTCTCTGGCCTCCACTGCTGGGGTTTGTAGTTTTTAACAGCTGAGCTGATGGGGGAGGAGACTGCATCGCTGACTCCCAGTCTGTAAGTACTGGACTGCAGCCACAGCAAATGATATGAAATGCTTTAAATACTCTTTACCGTTATACTGTTTCGAGCAGACTGAATGACTGAGCAGTGATTCAAACTGAGAATGTCAGAGCTCATTTTAAATTTGTAGTCCAGCATGGCTCAGCTAGCTTGAAATGTTTATATGAATCAGTGTTTTCTTCACTGTTTAGTATTTGAAATGTGAGGGTGAGGAATATTTTTTGTTTGTATGTCTATTTGTGGATTATGATGGATATATTGCCAGATGCATTGGGAGTTATTTACTGTATTGAAATTGATACTCTTATGAATAATGCCATCAATTTGGTCATCACTGTTTCTATGAGATATTTTAGATTCAGGGGAAGGACAAATATGTTCAAGGAGCAACTTATGTCATAACTTTATGACATAATGTAATATTTAGAATTTCATGTTTAATTAAACATTTGCCATATCTCACGTACAACCATGAATAAAATTCTCCTCTTCTCTTTATCTCTCCTCTTTTATTCATTGACTTTCTCCTCTCCTATCCTCTCCTCCCTCTACTCTCCCACCCTTTCTTTTCCTCTAATTCTCTCCCCCCTACTCATTTGCTTGCTCATCTTCTCTACTCTTTCCCCTCTCTTCTCACCTGTCTTCTTTCCCCCTTTTCTCTCCACTCTTCACATTTCATCTCCTCTTCTCCCATCCCTTCCCTTTTTTTCCTCTCCTCTCCTTCCTTGCCAGTTTCTCCTCTCTCCTCTCCTCTTCCTTCTGTTTTCCTCTCAGATGCACTCTTTATTAGCATCAATGTCAGTCTTACATTAATGCCAAAGCTAGATTTTATATTATTAAACTGTTGCATTTTATAAGGACACAAAGAAGACAAATAACCGGAACGTAACAAATACTTTACGCTGCAACATCCTTCAGAGCATACTGTACATACACTAACAGAAAATGATTCAACAAAGGTGTGGCAAGCACATTCACTTTTTGTTGAACTGTTAGAGAACTGTTTTTCTCTGAAGATTTCTGGACTTGTCTTGGTAGCCATGTTTGTCTGTGTCTGCCTGCTTCAGTGGCCAGGCTCAGTCTGTCCTTTGTCAATGTTCCCTCAGCTTTATCAGTTATCATGGTGAAACATGGGGCTATGTGTAGGTGCCTTTTAGGGCAGTGTTTTTGTAATTCCAGTCCGATAGGTCAAGTAATTTTTTTTAAATTGTGTATAATTTGGTTGGGTTGGATTTTTTGTCAATTTGTGTCAACTCCTCAGTGTTTGTAATAGTCAACTGTGGTAAGTCAGGACCTGAGGAGACTCCTTTCTAAGTATGCCTCCTGGCTTTTTAAAGCTCGGTCATGAAATGAGTAAGGGTGACTCTCCTTTCCCTCTCTTCTCTCCTCTAGTTTCTTTTTCTTCTGTCCTTTCTTTTTGTCTTTCATTATTTTCTCTCCTCTCCTCTGCTATGTTCTATAGTCCCCTCCTCCCATCTTATTTCCTCTCCTCTCCTTATACATGTACAGAGTATGTTATGTGTAGAATGTGATTTTGTTCCCTTCCCTCCCATCTTTAAGTCCTTCTTTAAATCGTTATGTGATTTTAACTGCCCTGCCTCTGGAGACCAAAGTTCAAATGGCTGGATTGAGTACATCAAATAAAAATGCATATACAGTATCTCCTCTCCTCCTGTGATTCTCAGCCCGTCAGCTCTTCTCTGCTTTGGTCTCTTTCCCCTCTATTTACTCTCGCCTCAATCTCCACAGTGTGAAATCCAATTAATCAACATACTGTAACGCCTCAGATAAAACCAATACTCTTCCCCTCTCTTTCTCGTATCGATTTGAAGAGTTTCTAGAGTCGGCAAAGCAGCCTGAAACAATAGCAAACACAAAAAAAGTTGATTGCACCAAGACAAACAAACAGTTCAGAAAACAGGGATATCGACTGGACAATGCAACGATTGTCTCCTTTGCTCTCTGGTTTCTTTTCACTCCTCCTCCTATTTATTTATTTATTCTTCATCAAATAAAAAAATCTTACCATTCTTTTCTTGTTTTTATTGTATCTTATCACCCATTAACGTGTGTGATTTTCAATAAATCACAGTATATGGAATTACTATGAAATACTGAAACTAATCGGATCAAAAGAGCAGTATGGAACCATGATTTTTCCTTATATTTCTTCTTTAAAAAATGAACTCGTGCAAGAGCAGGAATGTGTTTACGTCTTTATATATTTCTATTTTGGTTGCCAGAGGATGAACTCAGTCAACTTTTAAAGATGCAAAAGCATTCATTTTTCTATCCTGTTTTGTTTCTTCCAGAGGTATCCAGCAGCAGTTGTCCAGCTACAGGGAGACAGTGATCCGGCAGGCCACGGTGGCGGCGGGCTCGGCCGTTCATCGGGACGACGCGCCAACCTGCGGCATCTGCCACAAGACCAAGTTCGCGGATGGCTGCGGAAACCTGTGTTCGTACTGCCAGACCAAGTTCTGTGCTCGCTGTGGGGGTCGAGTCTCCCTGCGATCCAACACGGTATGAGAGTGAAAGGGGGTGTCCACAACACGCTGCTCCAAACTCTTCCTGCATTCCCATCAGAACAGTGGTTTTTTATTGTAGTTAGGATCAAGCTTTCCCTTTTAATGCTCATAGCACGCATTTAATATTCCCCATTTACTACAAGCCACATTTCCTATTTTCCTCAAACATTTCCAATGAGATTAATGAGTTAAGTGATCTTTTTTGCTAAGACCAAAAAAAAAAACCAAAGCCAAAGCTGAGCAGATCAAAAATATCAACCTATGAAAAATGAACAGAATTATAGTTATTTTTTGTCATCTGAAAAAGCTTTCTACACTCCATTTAAACTTTTTAACTAACAAGATTATTTATTAGAATATTCAATGAGTGAGTGAGTGTCTCGACTGATTTACCTTTACTTTTGGTGTAGTCCCTATCCATCATGGAATCCAACTCTGCACTTAAAGGTGTGTTAAGCATAAATGCAGTCATAGCACATACAGCTGTTCTACTGTATGTCCAGTAAGGTTATAGCAGGGCCTCAGGTGTTAGGACTCAGGTGGAGGTGATGAGCCATGACACATACAGGTGACAAATTAAAGGGAAAACCAGAAAGGTGGAGACAAACATTACAGTGGCAGATGCATTCATACAGGCCACATGGGGTCATGTAATGATTTGATGAGTATGGAAATGATGTAAAGCATATGCTATGGACTACAAACATTCAACAAAACATTCTAACCGAACACCTATGGGAGATTTTATAGTGATGTTTTAGGCCGTGCTCTCTGTACTAAGGCTTTTCAGTTTTTCCTTTAATTTGTCTGTGTGTCTTCATGTAAGTATAAGCAAGATTATAGTATGCTCCGGATGTGCGCTGATATGTACTATTTATGGGTGTGTGTGTTACTGTGTATTACTGTGTTGTGTCACCCATGTGTGTGAATTTGTGCCTGCATGTGTGTACGGGTGTGTGTGACCCAGGCAGGAGCTGGTAAAGGTTAATTGGGCATTAGACTGGGCATTAAACTGAGCTGTGGACAACGGGGGTGGTCTCCCACTCTGTCTCAGTCTCCCAGGGGTCCGGAGGTGCCCTATACACACACAGCAGGGTGTAGGAGTGTGTGTGTTGGCATGGGGAGGCGAGTCTACCTCTGAAATAAGTGATGTCCCACACCTTCCCTTCCTCTCTCCTACGTCTCCAGTGTGGCATTTAATGACCACACACACACACACACACACACACACACACACACACACACACACTCAAAAGTACATCCTAATTAGTTACTGCCTAACATGTGGAGAGTTCAGCTGTGGGGTCCTGGGTGGTGTGTTGGGTGGGTGGCAGTTGCATTCAGTGGGAGAAGGTCTTTGAAAGGTGGATTTTGCACATGTGCACTCACAAACATAGAAAATATTTTGAACAAAACTTTCACTTGCAACTCTACTGCTGTACTGTATATGTATTACTTGTTACCTTCTATATACTATTTATTAGTATGATATTATGGTTAATGCGTAATGATAGCAGTGTATCTTTGCAGTGTTCATTAAGTTACTTTTCTGAAAACTCGTACACTACGTACTACTACACTTTGGTGTAGAGCTGTGCTAGGGCAAATTGCAACAACTGATAATGAGAAAAAATATTAAAGGAAAATAAGACAGTCTGGGAATTTGACGTTGTTTTTACCAGAAAAATGACAGCATCGTTGTTTGATTGGTTGTATGAAAGTTAAGCTTAAACTACAGCTTAACTGTAGATCCATCAAATCATGCACTGACATAAAATCTGTTGCTGCTGACATGCTTTTCTGCTGAGTACATTAAATGCTATTGGAAACTGACCCATCTGTGTATTACAGTGTTTGTTACTGGTAGGACTGTAGGATCATTGTCATGCTTTCATATGTCATCTTTGCTCACATTCTCTCTGTCTTTCTTTTCATCATACATGAATGGCTGACTGGGCTTCAGGAGGACAAAGTGGTGAGTGCTTTGGTTTTTTTTTTCTTTTCTGGACTACATAACTCTGCTGTAACCTTTAAGACAATCCGTCCGTTGAATATGAAACTAGAGTCAACAGCCAGATAGCTTACCTCAGCACAAAGACCCTAAAAAAGGGAAACTGCTTTGCTTTGCTTTGTCCAAACATAACAAAATACACCTATGTTATATCTCATGTTTAATTTGTACAAAAACCAAAGTGTCAAAAGGACATGTTGTGGTTTTATGGAAGGTCATGTGTTGTGCAGAGACTCCAGGAACTTCGCAAAATGTCAAACTATTGCTTCAAAAAAGTATAATGGTCATTGTTGCACCCATGCAATCCACAGATATGTAACCTATTTCCTACCCACTTGTAAGTTTGCTTGATATGTTGTGCTGTATAGCCGTACATAAGGTTAAGAGATGGATGTACAGATGGAGGACAGGGTTGAAAATTGATGGGCCACCCTGTCTGGTGTGTTTCTCAGGGTTTCTGATACATAAGTGTTGGGTGTATTGGCCCGCTCCATATCTGTAGAGATGACTTCCTCCTTGTCTTGTGGCCTGGTTAAACAAGAGTTAAGTGGAATCATCCGATGTGATCCTCCTGGAGAAGCATTCCCAGCGGACATGCCTTTAACACCTTCCTCTGCTTGTGTAGCTGTGTCAGGTTTAGAACCTTACTTGGCCTTGGCTGCCTTCCCTCAGGGCAGCTGCCAAACTGCACTTTGATGATACTTGGCTGGGCTTGAACGCCACGGCTGTCCGAGAGTGCTTTGGTGTGCTGTACATAGCAGTCTCACTCCCTTGCTAAAGCTCGGTACAACAATCACTGACTCTGAAGAGGAAAGTTTTGGCAGAATGGAGGCCTTATGTAGCACAGGCTGTATAGCTGGACAGCAGACTTGAATTACTGTTTGACATGGATTCATTTAATTACTTAGTGACTGATTAATCTCGCCTGGCACAGCAGTCCAAAAGTGCAAAGTTACTCTGCCCGCTTTTTCCACTCCGCTCAAACTAAACACTCAAAGTTAAAGTGAAAGTGTTGGCAAAGATAATGGCTGGCCTGATTGATATGTATTCTATCAGTGTGTTGTATAGTCTTGATCAGTCAACTGTTTTTGGATAAAGGGCTTTTTAAACTGGGGTTTGCTGGATCTTTGAGGTCAGTTCCTGGGAAAAAGTTCACTTTTATTTCACTTCCATTTCAGAAATATTTATTCACTGTTGTACACCTGTTTCACCTTTCATATGATAGTGTATGTGAAAAAGTCTTTTTGTGGCTTGTGGCAATTGCCAGTGTACTTATGATTTAATTTAATTTAATTGGCATAAGAAAATTTGTTTTGGGCATATTGTTGTAATTTGACCAACTGTTTTCACCATTTGGGTGGTTTAAAGAAAACCCCCAAACCTTTTAACATTTATTGTAACATTATCCAGATTTTATTTTTCATGATATTTTTGCTATCACTTCATTTGAAAGGTGTGCATAAGACTTAACGCTGTCATGAACATGAAGAAATCTTTATTAATGTTTATGACTGTTGTCATTAAGTGTCATTTAGTCAATACACGAACCCTGACATAATTGACTGAATCCCTTCAAAGAAAGTGGCACTTATTTTTCATTCTTGTAAACATGCACACACACACACACACAACTTTGCTAAATGAAAAATTAACTACTTTTAAGACAGTTGATCAGGTTCTAATCTGTACATTTTGTCAGTTCAATGTGCCAACGCTGGCCACAAAACTCCCTCATAGCCCGTCACTGTTCCTGGCTTGCTTTGGACATGGCGGCTACAGCTGCTCATGCTGATTTACCCAGTTTGTCAACTTTCTCGCCTATAATATTTAGATTTCCACCATTTGCTGTTCAGAAAGACTAATAGTTAACAGGGCTTTTGCAACAGAGCTGTAGTTTTGATATCACCTCTGTGCTAACTGTTGTTCTGAACTTATGAAACTCATGTAGTCTCTTCTAAGATTCATTTCATTAGTCTTTCTAAAAACAGAAAAGAAAATGTGTTTCTGTTTACTCGTCATATTGTCAGATAAATGAGTATCTACTACAACACTGTCTGTTAGAATAAGAAACTCTCACGATTTTAACAAAGTTAAACAACAGTTAATTCATCAGCAACCAAAAAACTACAGTTCCAATTTTTACTAACTTGGCAGTGCTTAAATAAACCTAATTGTTAGTGTTGGTTTCTCTCTTAATCCATCATATCCACCCACGCTCTCTTTGAATGTCATCCAATTTCTGCTGTCTTAAATACCTTTAGTTTAGTTTGACCCTTCCTGCCATGTCTGAACTAGCCTTGGATAATTACTGTGGCTGGCCCATTCTATAAGCTGATGTTTAACCCACAGAGTTATGGGCGTTTGTTCAAGGCTGTTAAAATCATACACAATAAAAAAGCAATAATGTTAGACTGTTTTTTGAACCACCATCCTTATCTAGGGTGTCCACACATATATGGCTGCATCTTTACTTAATTATTACAAATGTTCTGGTTTCACTTTAGCTCTCTACATATACCAAAAATTATATATTTATTCACAACATCAGCTTGTCATGTTAGTGTATTTGTGTATTGAATGAACTATCATGAGCGTGCTGAAGAACATTTTTGAAAGCAAATGTTAGAGAGATAGATAAATAAAGTTAGAATAAGTGTAAGGATATACAGTGTGTGGTGCATGCAGCTTGGTGTGTTGTGCTAATGATATTCAGGGCTCATTATCTGCAGTGATGGCTGAGCTCTAGTGGAGAGATGAGTGTGTGTTGTTGTACTGAAGCCAAGTGTTTCTCACAGAAAGGGCCATTTTTGAAGTCTTGATTCCTTCTCTCAAGGGAGACTAGAGAAGAGTGTTGTGTGTTACTTTCTCCCTCGCTCTCACACACATACACAACACATGCTCACTAACACCTCTTCTCTCTCTAATTGTTATATCCAAGGCTTTTATGTGGCTATAACTCAGACCGCTCGGCACTGGTACGTTGCTATTTTTAAACCAGTTTTGATTCAGAATTAGTGGCATGCCTGCTTCATCCACTGGTGTTTTCAGCCTACTGATGCTGTCAACCATAGACGTAATGCTGGTTTTATGAATATATACTTTTAAGTCTTTTAAAACAGAGCCTTTTCCCTCTTGAGGATGAGACAAAGAGGATACAGGTAACCGTCGGACTGAAATGGATGCAGATGTTTTGTATATCTACTAATTAATTAATAATACATTTCGGGCTGCAAGCAATAATTATTTTCATTATTAATTATTTGTACACTTTTGTGCAATTAGTTGTTTTGTTTAGGAAATGTTCTATTCAATCTACAATGGCATAAAACTGAAATGAACAAAGGTGAAACTGAAGTAACATAAACCTGTTTCACAACAGACATGACTTGTCAAACAAAGGTGTAACCAGTAACATAATTAATTGCTGCATTGAATTGCAGAGATGCACGCAAGGCTGTCAAAATAGTACAAGATGGGTGAACTTTTGACAAGAAAGAAAGTAATGCAAGCAAACATGTCATACATGTCGTCAATAGGTGGGTGAGGGCGCCGTGAGGTAAAAGCTTTTTGGCTTCCCGAGGTGTGCCTGACAAAAAAAAGTTTGGGGACTACTGAAGAGATTCATTAATTATCTAATCGTTTAAGCAGTAAACATTAGCGAGAAGTAATGTGTCTTCTAACATCTTGTTTCTCTTTCTCACGTTTATCGATTTCTTCGGTTTAGAAATTCAAAAAATGCAATATATGTTTGTTTTCTTCACAAGCAGGAGAAAGCTCATAAGGGCCATTACTCTCAGCCATTATGGAGTATAGAGTAGCGGTGGTATTGGAACATCATAGTGGTTTTCTGAGTATTAGGAAGTCGACACCTCTGATCACTTAACGTGTTGTATCTTTTTATAAGATTATTTTTTTCTTGCTTGAACAACAGGCAGCTTTGGACAGAACCAGGACAGCTGTGTGACCCTGCATCCAGTCTTTACAGTACATTCAGCTGGGATAAACACGGCCTGACTCCAGCTCCATGCTTAATGCACAGACTTTAGAGTGGTATCAATCATCTCATCTCACTCTCACAGAGAAAGTGAATAAGCTAATTTCCCACAATGTTGAACTGTTGCTCACACGCGCCATACATCCTCCAAACACACGCAGTTACCTGGCATCTGTAGAATCAGATTTAGCATGTACACCTCTTCTCAGCACCATCACTGGCCTGCGTCACTGCCGATTTACTCCCTCATTCCCCTCCTGTATTACTTTTAGGAATTTGTTATAGGAGACTGTAAATGTTCATTCATCACGTTTGTTCACTTGTGTTGCCCTCATGTTAACGTAATAGCTGCATATCACAGCTTGCCCTGGGGGAGGTGTTTATGAGCTCCGGGACAAGTCTGTGTCATGCTTGCGTAGATTTGTCGTAGGCATCACAGATCCACACTCATTTTACTCATTGCCTTTCCTGTGGGTTAAAATGCCTCAGACACATTGTTGTTGGTTATTGTTGAAGGAACAACCGTCATGTGAGCTGACACTTTGCTAAGCACTGTGGCCGAAAAAGTTAGTATTGCACCTTCGGAGGAATGACCTCAAATAAAGTCATGAATAAATCAAGTAAATGAATGAAGGCAAAATACCTAAAAAATAATCTGACTATGCACCTGATATTTGTGGAAATGTACATGTATTGATCTAAGCCTACAAGGAATTATGGCTTTCTCCTGCTTTGTGTCGGGGTGCAGCGCAGTAGAAAAGCCTGAGCGATGTGTCATCTGCTGTTAAAGCCACAGCGCCTCATGATTACTATTGATCGGCAGTCTCGCTAGCTGCGTCTGTCTTCATGTCCATCTCTCATTGACTGGTCTTAAGGGGGCCATCTCTCTCCTGGTCGTTGCTGTACACTCCCTTATGAAAGCAGGCTCACACACATACTTGTCTACACATACAACCATGCACTGTAGCACAGACACCCTTTGGCGTGCAGCGGTGTTACATGGACACAACAAGGAAGATACGTTGGCATGTGTGCATACATACATTAACACAAAGTCACTTTCTTTGTGCAAGACGCAGAGCTCATTGTTGTCAGTGTTGAGCTCATCAGTGTAATGATGTATCTGAGGTTCAGAAAAGGTTGCAAAAGTTTAAGAAGTAGTTGTAGATCCAACAACTAAGAGTTAAAAAAAGAGCAGAATGATATCTAGGATTAGGATTACAAAGTGGCAGCGTGGGAAAAATAGCATTAATATACAACATTTCTTCTCAACTGTACCTCAATATGACATATGCTATGTTTTCTGCCTGTACTTCATTACAGCTATAAAACACTGTTTGGTATCCTTGGAAACTTTGTGAACATTTACACAGAATGTCTTAGAAGTTTACCTAGTTTAGATTTTAAAAAAAGTCTGTATACTCTACTGAACACACGCACTTTCCTCCCTCGATTTCTTTTTCTCTTTCACACATATGCACACTTCAAGCCCTCATTTTCACTCACTCACTCACTCACTCACTCAGGCAGACCTTTACATTACCAGGTGCTATGTTTGCTAACTAGAGACATTTAGTGGTAAAGAAGGGAAGTGCAGCATCATGACTACCCTTAACTGCACTACTATAGCTCTGTGTAGCACAATCAGAGAAAGTGTGTGTGTATACTTGGACCTGCTACATAGTGAGGACTGGAAAAAGTTTAGAAATTTTTGGAAATATCTAACAATTATCTCACAATGGTTAAGGTTAGGGTCAGGGGATAGGGAATGCATTATGTCTATGAGGGGCATCACAAATATAAAAGTAAGAGTCTGAGTGTGTGTGTGTGAGCCTAGAAAGTGATAGGGGAGGGGGGATTCCTACACACAATGCAATATGAACTCATTCCTAAAATGGGGAGAGTGTATACAGTAAATGCCAGCTGTAGCTCTCTCTCTCTCACACACACACACACTCAAACTCCAAATCTTGGCATGTATGTTTGTTCATGAAGCCAATATCTTTGCTTTAATTTGAAGAAAACACTGTTTTTGTATAGAGGATGGAGTTCGAGCTAAAGTTGTCCTCCCACTGACCTGATAATATTGTCATTGTGTGTGTGTCAGGGCAATGTTACATCTGGCCTGGGAACAGAGGGCCTTGCTTACTCAAAGTAAATGATTTATAATATTGATCAGCTATTTAACTTTACATATGGAGCCTATGTATGTATTTATACTGTGTGTGTGTGAGAAAGGGAAAGTGTGTGTATCCCATCATGCAGTGTGCTTACCTGTAGGACTAATGTTCCACATTGTACAAATACAGTGCACTTGGGTGTCTGCAAACGCACTTATTTGTGTATGAGCTTTCTGTGCGTATGCACGTGTGTACTGTATGTGTGTGTGTCTGGGTGTGTGTATTTTGCTGCGGGTGCCGGGCCGTGCTGATATAGTACCTCATTAGCTGCTGTGGACACTAATCTCCTTTGTGGCAGTCTTTCATCCTTAGCGCAGGATTTATTGACGCCCTCGGTTACGGCGCTCGCCTCGCATGCTGCTGGTGCCATACGTCAAGCTGTCATTGGCTGATGCTACTTTCTGATCCCGCCCCTCCTCCTACTCCCCTCCCCTTCCTTAGGGTAAGTGAGGTATTTGTCTCACCTGTTAGGCGGCAGCTGCCCGGTGTGTTTTAGCCCAATCCGTGGAGGAAGTCTAATGTTCAGTTTTACATGACAGTATGTCATGTTTAGTGGACGCTGCAACATCTGGCTGCTCACTTTCTTTCTGAGAGGTTGATGAGAAAAGTGATACTACTGTCAACACAGACAAACAGCTTGCCAATCTTTGTCTAAAGTTCACAAATGAACCTACTGTACCAGAACCCCTAAGACCCACTTATTAAGACTTTGCATCTTGTTTATTTAA
Source organism: Holacanthus passer (assembly GCA_025331565.1). Classification (NCBI taxonomy): domain Eukaryota; kingdom Metazoa; phylum Chordata; class Actinopteri; family Pomacanthidae; genus Holacanthus; species Holacanthus passer. The sequence goes on along the minus strand of JAFREQ010000029.1, from coordinate 1,128,886 downwards.
TCTGTACTCAAACAGCAAAATAGAAATGACAGCTTGTGGTTTTAGCTGGAAATATGTGCTTTCTTGGTGAGTCTGTGTGACTGTGCTTCTTATAATGCACAGCCAAGTAACCACGTTCAGACTCCAGTTCTGTACTTATTTTCTAATTTTCAAGGCATCACTTGAAAAGGCCAAAATCCAACAATGAATTGATCCTTCTAACAAGTACTGCATGTGTAGCCAGCCAAATGACAATTTTGGATTTAGTCAGAGTTCTGTCAGAGTTCTGACCAAATCTGATTAACTCTCCCCCAAACTGCAAATTGTCCTTTTCACATTTATGTTTGTGCACAAATTAAAGAGGCAAGATGCAACTTGTTGTTCGGCGATCTTCGGAGGTGCTGGTTCCCTCAGCTTCCGGTCTTATTCTAAGTGAGGCTAATTGCTTCCCGACTCGAGCTGAATACTCGACACACAGGACGTTAGAGTGGCATCAATCTTTTCACCCTGCTCTCAGAAAGCAAGTGAAAACTCGTATTTCCCAACATGTGTAACTATTCCTTTAAGTCAAGGCTGACACTACTACCTGGGGTGATGTAGAGTACACAAACTAGAATGAGACAGAGTACTGACTGATTTCTTACTGGTTTTCCTAAGATGGATAGCAGACACCTTCCTCCCCAGAAGGCTGTGGCTGAGGTTGTTAATTAGCCTAACACAGAGGCTGGTAATGAGCTTGATAACAAGGTGCTGGGATTGTTCATATGATGGTCAGTGGACTTTGACATGTATGTGAATATCAAAACCAAGGAACTTTTTACAGATGCATGGCTGCTCAGTTTAAAGAGATTGTTAAGCACTGTTTCTTCATTTTCAGGATCACTATCCAGACATCACATCAGGAATGTCATGTCAGTGAGGAAGAATGCATAGTCAAGAAAATGTTCACCCTCTGATACTTGTGTTTTGTTACATATCATCAGCCTGTGGTATTCACTGCCATCCAGGAGTTACGCTGACTCCTCTTCTACTTCTGTTCTATTTGAACATGACCTCACTCAGCAGTAAGTGATGCAGTTCATCAAATTTGTCTAGCAACAAATTATGAAAATGATGTGATACTGTTTATTCAATATTGCTCTTTTAGCAGCCTTTGATGAGACCATTTCTGACAAGCCCATGACCCTCCTGGTGTAAACAACACTTGACAGATGAGGCCAATTAAGTGGCTGCAGTTCATACATGTCAATAACAGGAGCCTAAACCAAATGACGTAGATGTTTAGTGGAAAGCGGAGATTACAGCTAAAAAGTTAGAAAGACGACTTTGGAAGAGAGTGAGGAACTTTCTCCAGGAATCTTTGGAAAAATTCAATGCGTTTCCACCGCAGAGACCAGGGTCTAAATTTAAAAATCTGCAGCCACCAACCAGTTTGTTTTTTGTTCATTGTGCTTTGACACATTAACGTTACAGAATAAAGCATAGGCCAGATGGACGTTGCTGTATATTCAGGTGCAAAAGTGACGTGTAAAAACAGGTGTTGCTTTTAGATCAGTGGACTAATCTTCACAGGTTACTTCCTTGAAAAGTAGTTCCTGGGACTAAAAGTTCCAGTTGGTATAAATAAGGTAGAAACTGACAATTACAATGCTGTGTGATGTGCAATGCCAAGCTAGTAAACATTAATAGAGCTTGTAAGCTTACAAACTTATTATTGATTGGCTTAGTTACAGAAATTTGGATTCATATTCTCACAGAAAGTCTGTAGATTAATGGTCATTTATCTTAGAATACGGATAGTAAACCTCAGGAAAACATTTTACTTAAGCAGAAAGATTGATCAAAGGAACCCTCAATGAGATATTTTGTTGAAGTTGGCATCGGGACTTTAGTTCTCCATAGTGTCACAAATTAAACAACATAGAGAAAATAATGAAAGTAGTTTGCTAAAAAGACATAAAGACAGGGTAGGTTAAAAGTTAGTGGTACTTTGTAGTGGTGGTGGTTGTAGTGACAGTTACGTAGACATAGATGTGTTTCCATACTGAACACGCCCTCTTGAATCATGGAAGTGACCAATAAACAATTTGGAAACAGATACAAATATAAACACATACGTTACTGTAGTTGTAGCCTCTTTGCACAGATAGACCAATCATTATGCACAGACTACAGTTTTGGTGTTTTGTAGGCTAAATCATAAGTTAGCAAATAAAATGATATTTCCTGTCACACACACAAACCCCCCTCATTTTCCCTCTTTTCGATCTGTCTCTCTGAATTCCTTAATAATGTAGTCTATAAGCCATTAAATGATGCTTCCTGGACAAATCAATTGTTTCACATTTTGATTATGTTCTCTTGATATTTCCCAGCTAAGTTTGCTAATATGGGTTTTGCATTTTGCAACAAAACAGATGTTGCTATAGATCTAGTTATATATAGTTATTTTATTCATTTGAGAGAGAAAACAGATCTGAAAATGTGCATGTGGGCACCAGCGAAGAGCTTGTATTGGGAATTGAACCTCTCACCGTCGCACACTGACCTCCATTCCACATACTGTACAATCTGTCGTTCCACAAATGGCCCACTCTCTCCAGGAAACAAACACCTAGCTACACAAACTCCAAGATTTCACCATTGGATTATTCATTGTTATACTGTATCACACACAAACGCAGGCACCCAAATGCGCCATATACACATGAGCAATGATGCACACATGCGGATGCACACTCCAGTGGATACACATTCCAGCTCCTCGACAGACACAAATAGACAAATACACAGATGGACACACACACACGCGCGCGAATGCAGCAGGACGTAAAACAAACACACACAGGGGTTTGGTGTCCTAGTTTCCATCTGTGGAGAAGCTATTCTCTCTCTCTCTGACTCTCTCCTTCACTCACAAACTCATCTCAGGGGGGGTCTTACTGTGGTCATGTGACACATTGCTGCTGTTGTTGCAGTTTGTGTGTGTGTGTGTGTGTGGACAAGAGCCTTGGTGTTCATATCTGCATGTGTGCCTCGCTGCTCATGTGCATATATTTGATTGTATGTACGGCTTTGTGTGAGTATGCACAAGCCATATAAATAGGATGCATGTCCATGTGTGTATGTGTGTGTGTGTGTATGTGTGTGTGTGTGTGTGTGTGTGTGTGTGTGTGTGAGTGAGAGAGCTCACTGTCAGGCTGTTCTTTGCCTGCCTACTGTTCCTCCTCTCCGGCGCTTGTTTCACCATCAGAGTGTGATCTAATACAGGGATTACTATGGGATTAAGTAAGTCTCTTATAAAATAACAGCTCACCGCCCCATATCTCCACAATGCCGGCCAATTGTTCTGCGGTATCAACACACTCTAACAACGTCTTACAAAGGTGAAGCACAATAACTGCTCCAGCAAGGAGTGGAATGTGCTCAGGAGTACACAAAGGCGTACGCCAACATGAAAACTGGCAGGTGAGACAATCCACCCAAAACATGATTTGATTTCATTGATTTATTCATTCTTCAGCACCTGTACAAATTTTAGTCTTTAACATATTCAGTCAGAACTGGCAGGCCTATCAGCCACAACCAGAACAAGTCAACTTTGTGTGTTAATTATTAGCAACATGGATTTTTAACTCTGAGAGATGTCATTTAGACCTTGGGATAATTAAATATGAAGAGATAATTATGCTAATTTGAGTACATCAGACTTCAGAGAATTGAATCAATGAACTGTGTTTTTGTTGGTATGTGACTCTACAGTATGGACGTACAGTCAAGTTACAGTTGAAGAGGCCAAATGGAAACATGCATGAAGCAAAAACACGGATAACATAAAAAAAAGATTACTTTTGTTCCAGCTGTGTTGTGCACAAATATCCATGTTTGTGTGGAGGAATATTTAAATAGCAATTATTAATTAATAGCATTTATTAAACTTTTCCAGAAGTTGTTCACAGTATTTTAAATGATGAAGATGCTCACTCCTCTGTTAACACTCTGTTAACTTTATTGCACTGCACCTACTTATACCTTTTGACATCAGAAGCCGTTATTTTAAATTTAACCAAGGAGCTACAATAATATTCTGGCATGATGCATTAAAAATCCTACATGACCACATAGCAGCTCGTCATCACTGCCTGCCTGTAAATGTATGGACAAGCGGACCAGCACTGCAGTGTCGATCTGGCAGCCGTCCACCTCGTCGGTCTGGCTGCAGAAAATCACAGATTGGTGGATGTTTTCACCAAAGCTATAATGTCCCACATGAGGCAGTGTTTTTCCTTCTTTGCTGTGTATGTGTGTGTGTGCGCGTGTGTGTTTGAGCACACGTTTTCCCTCTCTCCCTGGTGGTGCTGGGGTGTTTGGCAGGATAAATATAGCTGCGTTGGTGTAAAGCTGTTTTCTCCTCGGCTTTTGTAGCTTTAATCAAAAGCAATCTGGAGGAGGGAGAAATGGAAGCGAGAGGAAGAGCAGGAGGTGGAGGAGGGAGAGAAGAAGGGTAAGGGGGGTGGGGGGTGGGGGGGGAGGTTGGCCAATGCCAGTGTTTTATTTTAGCTCTCTTTAAAGAGTCATTGGGGAGTGTTCAGGAGTAATGAGAACCCTGGTGGCTGGAGGAGAGGGACTGACTCTAACCTCCCCTTGCTCTCCTCCATCCTCTGACTGTCTCTTTATTTCCTGCCCAACCTCACTTCCCCTGTCATCCAGTCTTCCTCGTTCCTGGCTCTGGTGTCAACACAGGACTACGCCTGCGGCTGCGTTCACACTGCAGGCCCTCATGAATCCTCATATCTATTCTAGGATATAAGCCACATCCCTTATCGATAAAAACTGACAGCGATGTTGACAAGACGTGTGCACAGAGGAGCAGGCATCAGAGACATCGCATTTGTTTTTAATGCATTTCAATTAGGGAATGTTTGAAGCCGTCAAAATTGGACTTGGCCGATAGAGTAGATCTTCACAAAGATCAGTCTCGCTGGCTGTTGGGCTTCCTTTCCAATGTTGTGTATCATTGTCTTCTATGATATCCCTTGTGTCACTGAAGGATTGTCAGAATTGTTACAATTTAGTAAGAAAAATATATAAAGAAGAAAAAAACAGGAAAGGAAAAAAATCTAAAAGTTTAAGTTCTTTCAAAATTGAAAGTGTAATAATTATATGTAAAAAAAATAGTGCCTGTTCATGACAAAGTGTTCACATGTAGGTCTGATGAGGTCTTCTTTTCTTCTTTCCTTTTTAAAAAATCTAATAAAGTTAAAAATGTATTTAATTGGAGCATTTTTGTTAGATGTCTGGCATTATACACATGTTTTCTGTATTCTATTCCAGCTCTTCATTGAAGCTGTATGATTTTTTTTCTTTGTTGTTCACACAAAGTAAAAAAATCAAACCCCTGATTTTTAAAGTTATAATTAAATTTTATAGGTTTGACCAATGTTTTGGCTCCACAGCATGAGTGCAGCCAATTCCTGCCTTAATCTAATCGACTGAAATGTGTCAAGTACCAAAAGTTAGCAGCAAATGCTTAGTGAGGTCTTGTTTACAGCTTCTTGGATCGGATCATTTAAGTCAGAATTTGCCAATTTCTGTAAAGTTCTTGCATGGCTTCTTCTGTTAAGGCAACATTAAACAATACTTAAACTATAGCAATTACTTTTATTATTGATTAATCTCCCCCTTTTTTTGATTACTCAAATCAATTACTCAAAAAAATCAATTATAGCTGATTAATTTTTCTGCTAATCGAGTTGTTTTTTCAGCTCTAATTTATGCTTTGTTTGGGAGGTTTAGATTGTTTTGTTAAATGAAAAAAGGAGTTTGGAAAAAATGTTTTTGTATTGTTCAAAGTAAGTTATCGGAAGCAGTTGTGTTTTTGTATCTGTACTGAAACATATTGACACAGAAATGTTGATGTTTACCTACCGTTGGTCCTGTATAACTCCAGAAAATAACTCCAAAATCTGTTGGTTGCTTGAAATTTAATTTGGCATCACTGTCAAAATGTGTTGACCACAGATGCTATATGTGTTGCTTTCTGAAATGGACATGTATTGTCCAAACATATGAGCAGGAATCCAAAATTGAGAATCAAGACTTGCATTGCGAATGCAGCAGAACAAGACTGCAGACATGTGACTCCTTGAAGGTTTTTAGTGTACACACTGATTTCCAAATATAAAGGGTAGAAAGCTGTACTATGTGAACACAGCCAATGTATAGTCAGTGTGCATATGTGTGATGGGCCAAATAGAAAGATAGAAGATGGGAGATATTATTTTGGCAGAAAGCTGAATATCCTTTCATTATCCAGTTGGCTTTGTGTGCTTCATTTGGAGGCCAGAAGCAGCCCACAGTGGAAGCCAAGCTGCTCCCTGGTATATCTGCCATGATGGTGATCTTAAAAAGCTTCCATAAAAGCCTTTTTTTGAACCACTTATTGACAGCAGTGCAGCTCTTTAGGAAGTGCACTGTTCAATTTCCTGTTTGACAGAAGCCAGGCTTCAGAATACTGGTTGGCAAAGTTGTTGGTTGAGATGGCTTCACAGACTGCAGCAAAGAATAGCTCCTTCCCATTGGACACATAAATGTGGTACTAATGTCAGCTGCATCAAATACCTCCGAAAGAGAGGTCCAGTTCTCTGTGATGTTATGTAAATGTATATCATGTATGTTGTCTAATTGTACAGAAGCTTTACGATGAAATCTTCTGGGCAAACTAGTCAATGCATGAAATATAGCTGACTGTAATCTCCACCTTTGCTCCTTGGTCCTAGGTGATCTGGGTGTGTAATAACTGCCGGAAGCAGCAGGAGATCCTGACCAAGCCAGGCGAGTGGTTCACTGGTCCGGCTGGGAAACCCGCTGGCCTCGGTTCAGCCGTCAGCGAGCCATCTGTGTGCCAAACGCCCGGTGACAAGAAGCTCTGGTCTCGCTCCCAAGCACCCCCGGGCTCCACCACCGGAATCCAAGACTCCATTCGACCCGGCACAGCTGGAACCGCACCTGGCAGCGACGCTCGGTCACGTAGCGAACCACCACGAGACACGTAAGCTAAAGCAATGTTGATTCAGAAACTCCCTATACGTATTTAACAACACTTGACATGAAGTAACAGACTGCTTTTTAATTTGACACAGGATGTGTGTCCCAGCAAAAGAAAAGCCAACATCACTGAAAAACTTTTTTTTAATCGATGAATCTGAAAACACATATAGATAGGTGACAAATTACAACATACCATCATAATGTATCACCAGAACTCTAATGGAGGGGCAGCTTTTTTCCAAAAGAGTTTCCCTCATTTGTGACAGTGTTGAAATATGCTTAACTGCTAAACTAATAGATTTTATTCAGACACGACAGAACCTTCATGGAAAGAGCTAGAATGCTCTGGACCTGGTACATGAGAGGGAGTGAGATGAGTTGAAAAGTAATGATACAAAGGAGAAAGAGTATTTTCATGTCAGTGTCACATCGGTTTCACCATTTATTAGATAGCAAATTGTGCTACCTAATGTCCATCTGCACAAGCACAGAAAAAGTGTTCATTTGGAGCCCTAGTTTAATTCCATGTACCGTGTAAAATTGCTATCACATTTACGTAATGAGGTGCATGTCTTAAAAGAGCTTAACACAACAAAATCTCCCACTGATGTTCAATTGGTTTAAGATTTGGCAACTGTGAAGGCCAATGCATCTTTTATTGGCCCTCACACTGCAAAATCCTAGAACACTTAGAAATGGGACATCATCACCAAAAGTTTTGTTTCTTATTCTTTTTGTTTTTCTTTTCTTCTGTGCTTCGGTATGCTTGCACCGGGATATGGCAGAATTGACAATAAAGTTAACTTTGACTTTGACTTTTGACTTTGAAAAGCTTTTAAGACATATGAGGAAAGACTACACACCCAGGACTCTCTACCACAGTGTGTCAGTTTTAAAGAGAAAAGATAGCCACTCTTAGCTTTAATTGAAGAATGTCTACTGACAGCTAACGTGAACACTTACTTCCTGATTGCTTCTAAGAGCAACAATTAATCAGAAGAAGGGAATAACTCTATTGCAGCTAAAATTACTTGTGGCTCGTGTTTGTTGCCTCCATTGCTTTCCAAGTTGCGCTCCATAAAGTTAGACATGATCAAAAAATGAACTAAAATGAAGGCCAAGATATTGTGTCTTTTAGATCTTAATATGTCAAGCTCTACAAATCCCACAATGCAACTCTGCAGTGTTATATGACTGTGTGTGGTCAGTGTGCTAAATTATGGCCAATTTGTTGTCATAGTAAAATCAGTCAGTTTATACAAGGTGAAAAGTACAAGTATGACATACAGTATGCAAAGTTGACAGTATTTTTCTGTTTTTTATTGGAGTATGTGTATTGAAGCAATAAGTGATATAATTGGTGTGTAACAATAATAATAATGATTAAATAATTAATAATGATGTAGGTTAATGAGAGATTAAAGATGATGCAGTGGGGTTTTTGGGACAGGGGTGAAGATCACGTAGTACATGAAGTTAGATCTAAATCTTTTCAATATGTTTAGGACTATATGGTATGTAATTGCTTATTCTTTTATCTCAAAGGTAATGGAACCTGGTTCATGATCATTTCGATGGCTGCCAGCAATTCTGGCAAGAAAACAGACTGATAATATATATATATATATGATATAAATGATCTGATTCTGATAAATGATATATGAACAATGAATGAATATGCATCCCATGCTTTCCCTTCTATTCTCCCCACTGTTCCGATGGAGTTTCAGTTTCACCTCGATGTGGCAGAGGAAGTTATCAAGACTGAGGCAGAGTAGAACTAACCAGCACTAGTAAAGTGATGTTGATGTGTAAAACCGGTGAAGTGCCCCTTTAAGTTGTGTTCTGTCAGCCACCAGAAAGAAAGCAGTCCTAGTAGAATATCTAAATATTTGTATTATTGAGCATTATCTCATGCATTCATCATTTGCTTCTTTCACACAGTGCTACATTACAGTATGGCTCTTAAGCGAGCAGTCTGAGTCGTGTAATGGAAGAATGCGGTCAGTTCCAAAACACTGCATAGTAGAATGTGTGTCCACCCCTGACTTTCTATTAGTGGACATTAATGTTAACAATGGAATGCTAACAGATGCAAAATCACAGCAGTTATTTGTTAAGTAAATAGTTACGTTATAAGGGAAGTAGAAGCTAAAAGCAGTCAAATACAGGGGGGTCTCTTGCATAACATTTACTCTATTTACCTTCCACAGTGGGAATAAGACACACCATTCAAATCTTTGTTTGGATGTGCTGTTACAACAATTAGTCGATTAGTTATCAGTTGACACACACTTAAACGTCAGTCATTTTGATAATTACAAAAAACATTTCCAGCAAAAAATGTGAGGATTTCCTGCTAAATCATAAACTGAATAGTTTAGACTGGCAGACAAAACAAGGCATTTAAAGACATTACCTCCAGATTTGGAAACTAGTGTGCTCGGCTCTACAAATGGCAATATTGGGCCACCACTTTGATCCAGACTTCAATATTTCTTCAGCTATTGGATAGATTGCCATGAAATGTTGTACAGACATTCATGGAGTCCATAGGATGAATTGCAGTGACAGAAAGACATTGGTGATCCTCTGACTTTTGCTCTGACTTTCTGCAGCCCAGTATCACAAATCACAATTTGCCTCAAGGAGCTTTACAATCTGTATAGCGTATGACACCCTCTGTCCTTACACCCTCGATTCAGATGAGAAAAAAACAAAAAACCCTGATGGATAAAAAATGGAGGAGGACCAACTCCTCAGGTTCCCTCTCCCAGGGTGGACAGACATATATAGACAGACATACAATCGTTGCAGCCCTGTTTTTAATGACAATGTAGGAAAACTAACAATATTGACAGAACAAAAGATTCCCTCTCTAACTTGAAGTTAGCATGAGCGTTTTAATAAAGAGAAATGTATGGTGATTTGTACTGAACATTTTGTTTTCATGGCTAATGAAAACTAAAATGAATAAAGTAGTATTGTTAAATTAACTGGAGTAATGCAGGCATCTTAATAAGGTCTCTAACCTGGCTTTGTGAGCTTGTCCAGTGAGGGTCATCTTATACAACAAATCTCCAGGCATGTAAATACGGTATCCATTGATATAGGTATAAAATGTATAAAATACCTTGTCTGTCAGCAACGTTCACTGATTATTTTCTTTCTTTCTCCACTCCATATTGATTGCTCCCCAGGAGAAATGGAAGGCGAGGTGAAGGAACTGGTCCGGGAGAGCGCCGGCCAGGTCAGGCCAGACTGCAGACCCAGGTCTCCATGGACAGGGACCTCCGGGGGGAGTCCAGGGAGCGCAGGGAAAGCCGACGGCTCACAAAGGGACGCTCTCTGGAGCACGATCCTGTGGGAGGAGGTGGTGGAGTAAGACGGACAGAAGAGGGGGGCTACCATCACATGGACCACAGCGGTGCCCCCCCTCGCCAAGCAGGGCTGGTCCCTCCTGGAAGCCTGGGCCACCCTGTGACCGTGCAGGGTCGTGGAATGGGTGTAGTAGGGGAGGTCGGGAATGGCGTGCGGCCTGGTCAGAGGACGGTGGGTGGGGTAAGCGGGCCACATGAACACACCCTCGCTCAGCAAGCCCCTCCCCCTGAACTCAGAGAGCCTCATGGTTCGGGCCCTGGCTCAGCCCCCGACCAGGGACCCGTAGTGAGACGGACCAAACGGGAGAAGCCTGAGAGCATGCTGCGCAATGATTCGCTAAGCTCTGACCAATCAGAATCTCTGCGCCCACCACCACCTAGGCCCTACAAGTCGAAACGAGGGCTGGGGGCCGGAGGTAAGAGGCAGACCAGCGTCAGCAGTTCGGAGGAGGAGGGAGTGACCACGCCTGAGTACAGCAGCTGCGAGGATGCTGAGATCGAAAGTGTCAGCGAGAGAGGTGAGAGACAATATCAATCATCATGTTCCATTTATTAAAAGAAACTGTGGTTGATTTCAGCCAGGGAGGGAATGAAAAGTATTGACATCTGTCTGCTTATTCAATTGTTTATCCATCTGTCATATGAGATATCTGATTTGATTTTGAGAAAATGAGGGAATGATGTATCTCACCACTACTATATGGCAGTTTCTCACTGCTTCTGTCAAGGAGGTACTTTAACTACAGGTCAGCACTAAAACTCTTAATAACCACTCATATCTCTCAAACTAATGTGACATTTGATGCACATGCTCAGGGGCGGAGCTTGTTCTGAAGAAGAACAGTAAATGAAAACCGGCCGTGTTCAAATGTTTTAGCGCCGAGGACAGCACGCAGTGTTCTACATGCATCGCTTGATGAACGGCTCACAGCACCACCACCGTAGACAGCAACAGGCTTCGACAGCAACAGCCTGTCGACATTCAGCACCAGCACCGACTGACAGTGACAGGCATGCTGACAGGCAGACAGGCTGACATAAACATAAAACAAGGCGATCTACAGCACTACAAGGCCTATTCTAATATAAAATACACATAGCAGTCTACAACAGTACAAAGCCTGTTCAAATACAAAGTCTGCAGTCTATAACACCACAGACAGGTGTTGAGATGTGCAAAGCATGGAGTTAAACAACAGATGAATCTAACATTCTGACCGATTTCTCATAACCAAAATTTAAGTTAATAAAGAGTAATTATGGATATTTCACTCACTTACTGTCCCTGCTCAGCCCTGCTGTGTTTTAGTGTAGTCAAACTCAAGGACTGAATCATAGTGTGCCAATCATTTCAGCAGCTCCAAAAAGTTCCCTTCATTTGAGTCAGGGGCGTCCAGCCCAGCAAATTCCCCGTGGCTAAGAAATGCCAGGCCCTGTCGAGCTAAAAATAGAGTGGTATTGACCAACCTGTGAAGGATCCTCCTGTTCCTTTCCACCTGCTCTCTCTCAGCTTTTATGAGCTCCACAACCACAGTGCTGTCCTGACTAATACAGAACTTTGTCATTAAATGTGACTTGCAGTGAGCACCGGACTTTTCAGGCATTTCAATTTGCTCTGTCCCTTTCTTATGTGTAGAAAAGCCCAAACATGGATCAGCACAGCTGGATTTTTTGTGAAACAATTTCTGCCAGATTTTGCCAATAACAGAAGCCCAACAGTTCGCTTAAGGCAAATAAACTAAGCACTTTTCCTCCACAGTGCCCAAGCTTCCCACATGACGAAGCATTGTTTCTCCTCATCATGTGGGACATCCTTATAGCTATCTATCTCACAGCTGGGGTCACTTTGGTGGTGAGAAGCCAGTTTTGAAAAAGGAATAGGTCGGTTGTGTACTCTTGGGATAAAATGTTATAACATCAAAATGTGTGGTGGCAGCTAGGTCCTCTGCTGGTGGCTGCTCAACTGTCCTCCACCTCATCACTTCTCATGCAGGTGTATCCCAGTTGTTGGTGGTAGTCCTCTTCCTCTGGTGTGCTTTAGGAACATTAGATTGATAGTCTGTCCCATCATCATCGCTGTTAGCACAGGATGTAATTAAACTTTTCTTACTCTCTCACTCTTTGCGTTTTAATGCACCTGATTGTGCTTTCTCTCCATTTTACTAATCCAAAGAAACACATCATTCACGATGTATTCGGTCGACAAATAGCTTAACTTCATCGCTCAGCCAATATAGTGCTGGACTGAGTAGTTTTTTTTTGTGGTCTTATGTTCCAAAATGCAAACTGCAAAATGCATGGTGGTTTATGTTGGTAATTGTCATTTTTGTGCTGCTTTATGGTTTTAAGCAATTGAGGTGAAGTGGATGTTGTATTGCTTTAGCCCAGCACTATATTATCACTATATCACTCAGTCAGCAGCATTCGACTGACCGATGGTAACTTTATCACACGTTCATTCATTCAGTCAGTCAGTCAGACATCTGCTCCTGCGGGCTCCTGCTGAGCGCTGACCCCTCTGCCTCCGTGGCTGCCCTGCTTATGCCCGTGCTGTCCCGTCCTTGCTCTAAGAATTTGCTATAGGACCATGATGCTCAGCCCAGAGCCTATCTTTTGAGGTGCCTGTGAAATGTTTCTAGTTTCCTTCTTCATGGTGTAGGTGACTATCATCAGCCTGAATTAATGTCAGCAGCCAGCACTCACTGCTGAGGCAGTATATATAATAATATATCCAGGGTCCTTTTTGTGATACCCCTTGTGCAGAAATTTGATAAGTGAACAACACAAAAACAAGCAGCTGGCATCAGTGGCTTTTTTTGAGTGCTCATGCATATGCTATCTTGTATCCCTGGACTTCCAGTAGTGTCATACTCATAGAAATGAGCTGTGTCCCAGTTTTATACTAAAGCTAATTGTATACAGTATGTTCTAGTTATTTATATTTATTTACTAGCTATACTAAACTACATACAGATGCTACACACAGAATTTTCACTGTAGGTGCCTGCTGATTGATTTGAATATACAGCCAAGCATACAGAGTACAGACTGACATGCAAATAAGTCGAGCAGGAAGAAAAAAAAGGACAGAAATAGCTGAATTTAAAAGTGGCAACCAAACAGCCACAGTACAGTATCTAGAGGTTTATGCAACTTGTCTTACAAAATATATTGCTTGCATTGTTAAATAATGGTATAATAGCACAATAACTGACCTTCTTCACAAAACTTATCTTTAAATTGGCAAAACAGCGATTTGATTTTTATTTCATTACAATCCTCAGGAAGAGAGTGTCTCGTACAACTGTGCTGTGTAAATGAGCCCGATCAGGTCATTAGGCTGAGGGATATAACAAAAAAGCTAAAAAACAAAACTCATTTCATTAACAGAATTTACAGTTCTTGAGCCATTACAGACCTCTTCAACCAGGACTATGTGAAGTAATCGTATTAATTATAAGAAATATAATGCGATTTCTTTCACACGCTTACACTGTATATGTGTTTAATTATTGCAGTGTATCCGATATTTGAAGACTCACACTTGAACACTGTATCATGGGAGGTTAATGTAATGAAGGGGCGTGCAGTCTGAGACTTTGTGAGTCTAGAGAAGCCTCTCTGCTTTAACTGGGTTCAGTGATCAGAACAGGTGACACTGCTCTGTTATAATCCACTGACTTGGGGAATCACTTGTTCTTGCTTATTTATCCTGTTGAATGAAGCGTTTACGAAAATCACACCTCACACCAAACTCCTAGAACACATTAGCATCTTAGAAACGTTTAAAATGATATCTGTCCTCTGGTTGTGTTTGCAGTAACAATGCACCTTCTGCAACATTTCCCAACTTTTGTGTGCAGTGTGTGCAGCGGGCTGGAACTGGCGGTCTGATAATGAGTGTATACGTGTGTGCATCTGAATGTTTTCCTGTGTGTCATATTGTATCGTTTTCAGCTTGGCCCTGAGGGGGGCACAACCCCACAGTGGGTATACATGCGTGTGCTCGTTTGCGTGTCTGTGATGGGGCAGTTTGACCCCACTTGATCCTGGCGTTGACCTTGTGCGGCCTCACATAGTCAACTATGTCTTCAAGCCTGAGAACAAACTGTTGTTCACACTTTAACCTTGTCATGTCCAAGCTGGTTCATGTCACATCAGCGCTAACCATCGCGAGGCAGTGAGGCTCACTGCTTTGTACCCAACTTTACCAAAATGAAATGCTAAAAAAGATGGCGATGGGGAACTGTTACCTGAGGAGGAGGAGCATTAATCCTGTAAAAATGTCTGCATACACTATGTCCTTCCTGAGAAATCACAGCGTTTCTTTTGAAAAGTGAAACTCTTGTGTACCACTGTATGATTGGCCATCATATGAAAGATTTTAATAATCTTAAATCGAATTAGCTTTTGCACCCACTGATAAAGACCATGAGATGTGGTTGAAAGCTTCAGGAAAAGCAAGTAAGAGTGCCTTAAATTGAGATTACTAAACTCTTGATTAAAGAGATTACAACACGGCTATCAGTCATTACCAATATTGGTTGTATGCAAGAAAGTTGAATCTTTCACACTTAATGATGATGGTGTTGTTATGGTGATCAATATATGTTTGTTTGTGAAAAATATGAAGAATGTTTTGACCACGTCCAGAGATTTGCACTTCATAAAACTTCATAAAACTAGTCCTTGATGATATATATTCTATGAAACTATAAACCATATATATATATACCATATATAACTATGAATTTCCCCACTGTGGGACGAATAAAGCTTTATCTTATCTGATCTTATAACCATGCTCAAAGTGATTGTATAAGTTGCTCACCCTTTGATGATCCTTGACTCTACATAGAGACCTCCTCTTTTATTTACATGTCTTTTTACAGTAATCACCTTCTATCTAATAACAATGACGGCATTTACCAAACACACTGTACCTGACTGTAGCCATACTCATGCTACATTAAAGTTACACTTTTTGCCGGAAGCTGACATCAACAGAGTGTGTTGTGTTCCGATGAGAACAAGGGAGCACACAGCGCCAGCCTGGACCCAGACCAGGCCCTGTGACATCGATCAAGTGGAGGTGTGGAGTGGAGTGTTCTGTCAGGCCAGGTTTTAAACACAGCAGCGCACACAGCAGCGAGACACTGCTTCCTTTTTTAGCTTGAGACTGAGACCAGGTCAGCTCGCAGATGTGGTTGCTGGCAGCTGAGAAGCGTCCAGGCATGTAAATCATTGTACGATCAGTGCAGGAAAACATACACACATTCAAATATGCAGTCAGTACAGTACAGTAGAACGTATATAACCTGTGCAAGTATCCTCCCACACGCAAACACACACTCACACCTCATCAGGAAAAAACCATAACACAAATAGTAGGCTGCAGACATGAGCACCTTGATTCTCAATGTTGAGATGCCCCACGTTGGCCCGGCTAGCTCAGTCGGTAGAGCATGAGACTCTTAATCTCAGGGTCGTGGGTTCGAGCCCCACGTTGGGCGCGTGACTTTTGGGATCAACTAAACGGCGCCGCACTAGCGGCAGCTTGTTACAGCAGCTTTCACTCACCATTGAGAGTTTTCTTTTCTTGTTTTGCTTTCCACCACAAATTACACACAAAATCATATTCATTTCATAAACCAAGAACTGACCCTTCATTAACCCTTTAGTTACTATTACTTGCCCATCACATATGCATTTTACAATGATACAGTAATTGAGGTACATTTACTACTAGGAATTGTTGCGGTTTTGGCATTTGAGCTCACACAGAAGTTAAAAAAAAAAAGCAGGCTTCTCATTTCTAGTTGACGACTGTGTTGTGTTCTGACATCAGACTGTTATTTTGCTCTAACATAAAGCTGTTAGGCTGCAAAGCATCTTATCTTACATACTTAATAATTCATTCTTACACACTTTGTATTTTCAAATAGTATGTCTCACTTTTAATGTTACAAGAACAAGGCTTTAGGATACATCGTACCTGACATGTTTACCAAAAGCAATATTATCACTTTTATATTGAATTGTCAAGAACATGAAGATAGATTACAGAGAATACAATTCACACTTCCTGTACTATTATATTACCATTCATTGTTTTAATTAAAAACACACCAAACAATTATCAATGCATCAAATCTATAAATGTCACATTTTCTGTTCAACAAGTGACCTTTCAAGGGGTCCTGACACCATAGTGACTGATAGCTTTACTTCTTCATTCAGGACCTTGTAAGTCCAGAAACAGGAGAACGCACACTCACCCATGTGGCTCACCCACTGCACAAAATTACATTCACACTCAAGTTACTGCATGAAACTGAGAACTCAGTTGTCTATCGTCAGAGCGTTTGCTTTAAGATTACATAATGTCACTATAAGTTGTCACAACTCATTAACCTCATAGCCTCCTGGCTCCTAGGAACGCTTGGCTCTGTTTTACTCTGTGTCATAACAGTGTCGTCGAGGTCCCGCACACATTTCAACACCGCCCCCCCGGCCCATGTGTACAGAGGGGGCTGTGTGTTTGGACTGAAGCAGGAGATGGGCCTGAACCATTGAAATGTTTTGTGTAATTGTCTAAAATATCCTGCTGGACATGAGAAAAATGCACCAGTTCCTGCTGAGAGCCCCCTAAAAGAACGTTGATAATGAAAGAAATCAATGAAGGCTCCATCTACTGATGAGGAGTGAATGATATGGTTTAAAGGTTGATTTGAGATTGTTTTGTCCAGTTATTTCAAAGGTCGGGAATGAACTTTCATGGTTATTTAGAAATAGCTGACTTGGTTCAGTGACATAAACCTTTGAGGTTTATTTATAAAAGCATAGAATTGTGAGATTTTGATTCACCGTCTGTGATGTGTTGGCAGGAGTCTGGCCAATCAGAGCTCCTGCTCCTGTTTTGTGGGTTGGATTTTATTTTATTTTTTGGAGGGCATGCTGATTATACATCTTTAAATGGAAGAGAGCTGCCTTTAAGTTAAAGCAGTCATAAAATTTATATATTAGAGCAGGAAACAAATTAAATTGTTATTCCTTTTTAAAATTAAATCAATAGTAAATGGATCATTTGAAGACTGAATAAGTAAATGATAAAAAAATTATAGAAGTTTTATAACGCATTGAATACAAATTTAATTACTCACATTATAATAGATTTTCAAGATTCATAAATTCATGAACTAGTTGTATTTTAAACGATTTAGATCTATAATTATTCCTTTGGCGCGTTCCAGCCTCCATACTTATAAAAGGTGAAAAGCCTAAATGAAAATAAAGCACAATATTAAGAAAAATATGCATTATCTTAATGTTTCTGCAACTGCAACTTGGTTATATTCATAATGACCATCAACTTGGGGTCATCTTTTAAGTTTTTGTATAGCATTATGACACTGCCCAAATCCACAACATCTAATCTGTAAAGTATCTGAAAGGGATTTAAAGCATTTGAAATGGTTTAGCTGTCCTTTGGTATCATCAGTGCCTTGGCAGACTACTTTGAGGCTGAGTCCTGCCACTGCAGTGATAAATTTCTAATTCTAGCCCAGGCCTGAATATTCAATAAACTTAACCCTCTCCACTATAAACAAATACCTTCTGAAGAGCCCCCAAATTTGGCCGAGGTGTGTATGAGAGAACTCAGGCTGGTATGTGCCCTGTATATACAGTTTCTGCCGTATGTGTGTGTGTCTGTGTGTGTGTGTGATGTATCATGGGGATATGAAGGAGGTCATCGTCTCTGCTTCATCCACAGTATGTGAGCTGGTCTCTTTTCTCTTGCAGGCGACTGGGAGTGCTACCCGCATGACCCCACTGTATGGCATGTAAGTCACCGTTTTTTGTTTCTATCCAATGTTTTTAATACTCAGTTCAACAGTTTCAGTTCAGCATGAAACCTTTGCAGATTGTGCCAAGTTATTTCTTTGCATTCCATGATGATAGGGGTGTCAACATTTGTGTGTATGTTCAGTATCAAACACTGCCTTTGGAGCTGCACGGTGCTCATTGCTGTGCTGAGCACTTTTCAGTCAGTGTGTCCTGAACTTTTACTGACTGAAGTTGTCTCTCTGCTTTTCTATTTGACTGTAATCATGGGAGCTATCACTGCCTTTCCTAACCACCTAGTTCCAACAATCCACCAATGTAAAACACATGACTTCTCATGTGCCAGACAACCTTTTGCAGGAAATACCTACCAGACTGTAGGTGTTAACACGAGAAACATGAAGGCTTTTAGGAACTTTTTGTGACTTTTAGTTATATTGCTCATAGGGCTTAGCAAACTTTAGCTAATTTATTCCTGATTTATAACTGTCGCTACCTTGGATCATGGTTGTTCCTATTGTAATCAGATGGAGAGAAAATGCATCATATTGAGATATAAATGAACCCATGATGAACAAAGTTGCCACTCATCCACAAGAGACCAAGCGATCAGTCAAGCAGTTCACCTTCCCCCCATATACACATTGGCTATTAGCAATAGCTATTAATAACTATTTTACATTGAAACATTTACATGCTGATCCAACAAAGATGCTTGCACAATTTAGAAAGGTAACACAGTCAACAGCTTGTTAATGTTCTGGCATGTAGGAAACACTCTTGACTTCATAGTTCACTGCAGCTAAATGATCAAAATCTAAAATATCCTAACATTCTAAACTGTTTATATTTCTTCATTAGTGACTGGTTTTGTATTCCTTTGCAAGTCGTGTATTTATTTGTGTATAATATCTTCTGAGTGTCAGTGTGGGCATCTGTACATATCTCATGTTATCACCTGTTGCAGCATCCTGTAACCTGGCAGCCGTCCAAGGAGGGCGACCATCTAATTGGACGAATCACCCTGAGCAAGAGGAGCGCAGCCATGCCTAAAGAAGCTGGAGCTCTGCTGGGGTTAAAGGTCAGAGAGGGAATACACACACACATAGAGTGTTGCTTATTTACCTACACTACCCTGATATGAATGATATGGCACTGATCTCTCTCTCTCTCGCTCTCTCTCTCTCTCTCCAGGTGGTGGGAGGCAGAATAACAGAGTCAGGGAGATTAGGTGCCTTCATCACTAAAGTCAAGAAGGGAAGCCTAGCTGACGTGGTGGGACATCTCAGAGCAGGTAGTCTAAACCATCACATGTGCTACACTATTTGCAGGTCTTGACAAAGACTGGAAAAGTTGTTATAAGTCAAACATAAGACCATTAAAAGCATCACAATTTTGTTGCATGATAACAATTAGATTCTGGTGTTTTTTTATGGTTTCATATCTTTAATTCCCTTCATTCAGTTTCAGTTAATTGTACTGTGTTGATCTCCACAGTCCTCTTACATAAAATGCAGTCAAGGCTGTCAATATTCTATATTTTTGTTACTTGTAACTGTCAATAAATCTCATAAAAAGGTTGAAACCAATGAATTGATACAACCAACAAGTATTGTGTTTCCAGAACCTGATATATCATATTCCTCTGTGCCATAGAGAACTATTGCTGTCCAAAAACTAATAAATGCACTTCAGTGAGCCACACTGTGGAACACACACTGTAGTTTATTTTGACTCAATCCCACATACACCGTCCTGCTGCTGCAAATACTCACTAACACACCAAATGTGTTTCAATCCACAGCTGAAAATAGTCCTTAACAAATGCACAATTCCCTCCTGTTTGAGTAAGGTTGGCTAAAAACTACAGTGCCCACCTGTCTTAGGAAATTACTCAACCTTTTTTTGAAACCTGAATAAAGAGGATTTATTCCTAAATATTTTTTTATTTTTTTTAATCACACCGATACCCTGACTCATACCTAGTCCTCATGCCCAACTTGGCAAATATAAAATGTGGTTGTTGCTCATGAAAAAAACACAATCAGAAACAATTAAAAATGCGTAAAACACATCTGATTTCAGGGGATGAAGTTTTGCAGTGGAACGGGAAGCTCTTACCGGGGGCAACCATGAAAGAAGTTTACAACATCATCCTGGAGTCTCAAGCTGAGCCTCAAGTGGAGCTGGTGGTATCCAGGCCTATTGGGTAAGTCAGGAATAAAACACACTTTATACACCTGTCAGTGTCAGATTTTGGTATCTGTAGTATAAGTATAAGAAAATTACAGATCCATAAAGTAAAGCACTATCACGATGTCTCAATTACTGTACATGCTTGAAACAAGAATGTTGTTTTGATCACATATCTTGTCTAACTGCATTCTATTTTTATCTGTTCCTACACACTTTTAGGCACTAGATTTGCTTGATAACTTTCCAGGATAGTGTTCTCAAATAAATTGTGTCATTGTGTCAGAGTAATAATAGAAGGCTATGTAAAAATCTACTGTACAAGTTGTGGTGCAGTACCACTATTGTTGTAAAATCAGCCCATTCTAATGGGTTTATATTAGACATATTTCACAGTAAAATATTCACTGTTTCTTTAAGCTCTTAAGCTCTCACCTCATTTGCACTTTGATGGGGGAAAAAAAAGTTGAATGTATTAATTTCTCTCCAAACACTCGCGAAGGGTGTATAGAAAATATCAGTAAGTACTCTGCCCATTTTATTAGGACCCCTTAATCCTCTCACGCTTATGGAAACAATTTTGGTTTTTGCTGGTACCATTTTGCATCCCTAAATGAACTGAACTGAATCCTATTTAGCAGGGATGCCAGTAGATGCAATTATCGGGTTTTGTGAAAATAGCTGCATTTTGTCACCTCCAACTAAATCAAATTGCAAGTTCACTTGAAGGGATGCAAATTGGCCAATGGGAAATGTCCATCAATGTGTCATTGCTTTTGCAAGCTTTTTAAACTGTGCAGCGAATTCCTCTTTTTCATTCCTGATAATGTCTGCAGATCCCAAAGTGAAATCCAGCTCTTAGTGTCAAATAAGAATTGCTTATTTCTTTTCACTCTTAATCCCTTGGTTTGGAAGTTGGGACATTGACATTCATAAAGCAAGCAATATTTGTTTTATTTCATTTACATCTTTTCAAGTTTTGATTTTGGAATGGGCTCCAAGGCAACCTAGGATCCATGAAACACTTATCAGTTTAATATTTGCATTTAAAATCAAAAGTTGAAATATTAACACTTCAGACAGTTCGGCATTTTTGGAGATATGCTTATTTGCTTTTTTTCCGAGTGAAATGAGAAGATGGACATCTACCAGTTTTTTTTCGTGTTAAGTACGTTACTGGAGCTGAAAGGTGATTAATTGTAAATCTCCCTGTTGTGAGACTAATAAAGGAATATCTTATCTTATATTAGGCTTCTTGCAGTCTTTCTGATAAGATAGCCTCATCCCAACTCCAGCTCTGTACCTAACACACAGACATATGAGTGGTATCCATCTTCTCATCTAACTCTCAGAAAGAAAGTGATGTGAATTTTAAACTATTACTTTAAAGAAAATGTGGTAGAATATCAGTTTGTTGCCCCATGGGTGACAAAAGAATTTAAAATGCAGCCTTGACGTGTGCTATCAAACAAACACTAACAAAAAACCTCCAAATATCAGTAGTGGGGTTGCAAATTTAAACTACTGAACTAAACTTTGAATTTCAAATGACAAATTACACTGATAAGTGTTACACAGATTACCATGCTTTCTTTATAATACATAAAGCTGGTGTAGTGGATTCTGATGTTTCCCATGGGACCCTTAATTGTAGTGGTGGTGATGGATAAGAAAAGATGATGGTGTGGACAGAATTGAGCTATTGGTTCCCATCCATTATTATTTCAGATGATCATTGGCCCGACTAAAAGCTCTGAATGAGTCTGGGAAACACTGCAGTCATGAGAAGAACTTGGCTCTACTCACATCTTCCCTTTGCTTCTCCATGTTTGTTAACTACACAATATTTTAATCTCCAATCTCTTTTAACTACAGCGCCACTTTCTTCCAGTAAACTACTACTACATTTATCTGCATGTATGCCTGTGCATCAAGACTAACTTTGTTTAATCCAGCTAAGATGCCAGTATGAATGTGACTGACATGGTCTCTGCCATTTCTTTTCCAGTGATATCCCAAGAATCCCCGACACGTCCCACCCTCCATTAGAATCTAGTAGGTATTTTCTGTGGGATGCTTGAACATCTTTGCATTTTTATGTCTGTCTGTATCCCTGTTTGGCTCATTATCTGTTTTATACTGTACATACAGTTATTTTTCTTTGGTAGGAAGCATAAATGTTTGATTAATAAATGAATTTTAAATTTATTTAAAATACTTCTTCAACATTTGCTTTATTTTTTGATAAAGACAATATGTCTGTGTGTCAACCATGGAGCTGGAGCCGGGAGGCGATTAGCCTAGCTTAGTTCAAAAATACCTCTGTCAACCCCTTCAGAACACTCAAATGTGTTGCTGGCATCAAATTCACAATAAGCAGATATTTACAAAAATCAGTGAAGTTGATGAGGTTAAACATGTTTAATAATGTTTAACAATGTTTATGACAAGGTTCCAGCACATCCACGTCTCAAAATCAGGGACCAAATCAGCATTTTTTTGTTGCGCCTTGCCCTGTTTTTGTTTGATAAGACATTGGATTATTGACTATTAACTCCCGACTATAACCAGTAAGGTTGCTAACTGCTAACTTTGCATGATATTCATTATGTTTTTCTTCTACAATGCATGTCAAGAGTGACAAAATGGGGGTCTGCATTAGTCAGTAGTTAAAATGATAGTAGATCATAAGAACATTTTATAAGGTATATGAGGCCCCAATACTTCTAAATAAAAGCCTATCAGAGTCAAAGTAGGACAGAACCTTGGTAATTTATCATCCTGACAGGTTAGCTGTGGAATAGTCTATGTTCTTTTCATATAAAATATTCCAACGAAAGGAACTCTAAATACTGGACATGAAAAATACTGGACATGAGGTAGATATGAACATACTTTTGGTTTGAGAGTTGGACCATTATGCTTTCACTCTTTACAAACCCCACTCATTTTCTCACGTTTTTCCTCTGACTCTTGTCTACACTTGATTTTTTTGTCCCTTCTTAAACAGAACTCAAATCAATTTGTTTTTCTTTTTCTTTCTTCATAGCAGGTTCCAGTTCTTTTGAGTCGCAGAAGATGGAGAGACCATCCTTAAATGTCCTGTCTCCCTCCAGTCCCGGGATGCTCCAAGATGCTCCACAGTTAATGCCAGGGCAACTCTCAGTGAGTGTGAGCACTATGAGTGTGTTGGGCTGTTGATGTGCCGTAATGAAGATGCAGCATCAGACTTGTTTGTGTGTGTTTCCCACCCAGGTGAAGCTGTGGTATGACAAAGTGGGCCACCAGCTAATAGTCAACGTGCTGCAGGCTGTAGAGCTTCCTCTTCGGCCTGACGGGCGACCCAGGAGCCCCTACGTCAAAATGTACTTCCTTCCTGACCGCAGGTATGCCCGAATGATTTTGATAGGTTTAGCCACATAACACGTAACACCGTCCTGGTCATACCATCTGTATTGTTTAACACAGTGACAAGAGCAAACGAAGGACAAAAACAGTGAAGAAGACCTGCGAGCCCAAGTGGAACCAGACGTTTGTCTACACTCATGTCCATCGCAGGGATTTCCGCAACCACATGCTGGAGCTGACTATATGGGACCAACCCAGGTCACCAGAGGAGGACAGCACCTTTATGGGAGAGGTACCACACACACATACACACACAAAGTCAAAATGTAATAGAGAAGTGTTACAATTTATGGTGTTAATACTTTTAAATTGAAATTGAATTGAATTGAATAGAACGTTATGTAATCTTTACATCAAACATATGGCGAATGTAAAGTTAACGTAACGATATGCTCGACTTGGCTTGCTAAAAAGTGGTGAACTTTGTACAAATACAATAAGGTGAGTGTAACTTTTAAATTGTAAATTTCAGCATGGTTCCAAAAATAGTGTTAACCAAGATGTTGCAGTATTTTACTGGTTGAGCTGGAGTTGGTTACTGAGGCTATGCAGTCACTTAAATTTGTTTAGTGATACTATTACTAAAACAGGCATTTTAGGTTTGTTACACTCCAGAAAATGGCTGATTGTGATCCGCTGTGGGCTGAAATGTTGACATGCAACTTTAAGTCTGCAGTTCAGGAGGAATTATGCAAAGTAGCTAAACCAGTGCAGAAATGGTATCTCAGGGTTAGCCGGCTAGCAAGACAGAGCCTACATACAGCCTAGCTTGTCAGCCTTAGCTAGCTTGGTGGTTTCGAGCTAGGTGAATGTGTTTCAGCAAACAGACTTCATTCATCCCACCTCAGCTCCACCTCTTTGCCCATTTGTGGATTAGCCAGGAGTTAGGTGGACGCTGCCAAGATGGCGACAGCTGGAGTCACACACTGAGCTTCATAATGGCTCTTCAGAAACCTATGGGTGAGGTCACTGAGACCACAAGGCTGCGCCAATATTTAACTAGCATTAATGCCAATTAATTTTGAAAGAGGAACAGCTAATGGAGAAACTTACTAAGTCACTCACGCATTTATAAGCTTGGCCATTGCTTTGCTGCGATCCAGCCACAAGAAATGTTGGGATTTGACTATCAATATGAGGTTTGAATGGGGGCTTCTGGACTGATGATTCGAATCATTTACGTTTAGGGGGTAGGCCTAATTTGAGCAGTAGTAGGGAGCCGTTTTCATGAAATCCACTGTGCACTGCCTGCTCAGCACCAAATGGCAGGTAGACAAAGTTACTGACTGGCTGGTGAACAGAGTGGAGCACAGGAGACCAAGCCAGAGGTAAAGCAAATATTAGACTTTGATTTGTGATAACATAGACATACACTATGTCTATGCTATCACTTCTTGTGTGCCACAACTTTTTTGCACCAAATACCAGGCAGTTGATGTTTATAGAGCAACACGTGTAAAATCTTTCCTCGTATATTTTCATAAAGAGCTTTGACCGTGTGTGTCGTATCAATCAGCAGTCATGAACAGCAGTGAAACACTGAATTACATTGTGGATTATGACTTGAGCAGATCCTGATAGAGCTGGAGACGGCCTTACTGGACGACAAGCCTCACTGGTATCCACTCCAAACCCATGATGTCTCATCCATACCACTGCCCCGACCCTCGCCGTACCTGCCCCGACGACACACACACACAGACACCCCAGGAAAGAAGCTGCAGCGTAAGTCTCAGTCTGTGAATGGCCTTAATTCTATATATTCCTGTATAAGCTCTTTCCTGTGCTCTTATGTCTGTATGTGTGTGTGTGTGTGTGCATCACTGTGTAAGAGAGAAAGGATCGTGTATGGATTACTATCGATGAGCAAAGTATAATATGTATGTCAATATAAATGTCTGTTTTCATGACCCTTTGTTCCTGGATACATGCATGCGTATATACGTGTGTGTGTGTGTGTGTGGTGTGTACACAACTATGTATGTTTGTGTATGTCTATGACTGTTTAGGTTCTCAGCGTGTAACAGAGCCTGATTTTGATGAGGGTACAGCAATAGTGTCTAAAGGTGGGTGGGGATTGCTTCCTAGTATTACCTTCAGTGTCTCTCACAAACTGTATTTTTATTTGTGGTGTTGTTTTTGGCTGGAATGGCTGTATGCATTAGTTAACAGCAAAGTTTGGAACCACTCTTTTTTGTATGGAATAAGTTTTATGCCAAAAAGTATTCCATACACAACAAGCAGCCCTTTCACTGGAGAGCAAAGGCTATATCAGCCAAAGAGAGCTTTATTTAGATTTGAAATGTTTAATTGTGTTGCAATTATTCTAGAAACAATTATTAATGATGACTTAAAATATAAACTGACCTAAAAAGTATTTCCTCTTTTGAAATGACCTGTCTGACTTCTATTATTTTAACAATACTGCCATTCTCAGCAAATTACTTGAACTCAAATTGAAAACCAAAATTGAATATAAAAGCATAACAACAGATAGTGTATGACAGTATGATGGGCCACCACAAATAAATCATGTGTATGGGGAACACTGTCATGTCGATGTTTTTTCATGGGGCAGAAAGCATCCAGGCTCCATACACCACCAAAGCATGTTCTGCCTCAGATGAGCGCTGAAATGAGGCTCATCTGAAATATAGTTTGAAGATGTTAATTTCCTAACCACACTTTTTGTTTGTGTGTGTATTAGTGTACAACTGTGGAGTGTAAATGTCTGTGTCTGAGTGTTTGTGTCTTTGTGTGAGGGTTGGACTGGTCACCCTGGATTTCAGTGTAGATTTTAATGCCTCAAAGTGTTGCTCTATTGGCTCTTCAGAAACTTTGTACCCTGACAGTACAATTCTAGTGGAAACACAATATTCGCTAGATCAGTCCAACTCTACTATGTGCCTGTGTTTGTTGTTAATGAGTACCCAAGTTCAAAAGAGAGACAGAGGGGCTGGGAAAAATATACCACATTGCTTTGACCAACTTTTTGTTTTAGTTTTCATGCATGGTAGGAATAAATGAAAGACCTTGGTAGCGATTTCCAAAACAAAACTGATGGCCCACTGTGAGCTTTGAGGTGCTGTTCTCTTGGAAATGAAACCAGTGACCTTGGGACCACAACAAAGCCTGACACTCTCTCTCTATTTATATTTTTATCTTCAGATATAGTTCCACTACACCACCAAAGAAAGATTTTTTTTACTACATTTGAAAATACAGGGCACAGTAATGAAAAATAGCCAGCTGCAGTCCTATTATTAGGCTAATCTTTAAATAGAGTTTATCCTTGAAACAGACTGTCCTGTTGTAGTTTCCAGCATACAGTATGTTCAGTGGAGATGTATCTATGTGCACCATGTTAAGAGTGTTAAATATTATGTTAGTGCTTTGACATATTAGGTTGACATGTTGTGCGATATTAAGCCATTAGCATGTTCTCTAGGTAATCCAGACCCAGCATGGGAATGGCGAACTCCACCAATACCAATACAATTGTATATGGAGAAGTAATACCTGAATGTACTTTGAATGATTATTGCTACCTAGTATCAAAAATTAGGTTTGTTTTTAGGAATAATAAACTACTTCTCTTAAATAGAAACAGCCATCTGTATAAAGATAATTCATATTCTGCAGTTTTGTTAAAGCTAATGTGTAATTGTAGAGTTCATTATAAATCTCACTTCACTGTAAATACTGTGGTTCACAGCTGTAAAGGCCTCCACTGGCAATTACTAAAGACTTCATTCACACTTTTCCTTTTTTGACATATTTACATACATTCATTTCTGAGCTCTCATCCACATTTACTTAAGAGCGTGTGTTTCTATGCGTGTGCACATGCACGGGCATTCCCACCCAACAGCGGATGGGCGTGGCAGAGAGAGGCAGCGGGAGTCCACATCAACACTGGAGGTGCCGGAGCAGCAGAGGACACCAACCCATCACATACGTTCCCGTTCGGTCTCCCCGCACCGCGAGGAGCAGGGACGAATCCGGTCACGCCCACCCAACATTCCCACCCAGAGGTGAGGCTTAAAGGACGAGACAAGATTTTATCTTAAAGCAGCATCATGCCAAATTGTAACAGTTGCACTATTTTACATTAATCAGTTTGAGGAAAAACATGACTAGGGATATTTAGTCTAATCTTTTTGAGTATGGAACATTTATCCCATCTATGCTTGATAAAGGCTGTAAAACATTTCTAAATTTACCCTTCATGGAAAGTGGAGGCTTGAGGTCAGCTTCATAGTGGTTGCAATGAATTTCAACAGTGACAAGTTTATGCATGCGCAATCCACTTCTTTGCTGCCTATTTGTATACTTGGTATGGCCAAATGGTCCTGTTTTAGCCAAAATATATTAATACTTGCTTTGGACTCCTACTGTGGCTCACTCCTGTGACACAGTTATGCGTTAGGATTGAGATGGAAGGACAAACACAATATAAAATCATTAACTGTTAGTCTTCAGAGGTGGGCGGCATGGGCCGATGTCTGATGATGGATACTAATAAAGGACCAATGTCAGCCTGGTGAGAAGACATTGGTCACTTGGAAGAGGTAGAGCGAGAGAGGAGGAATGAGAGTTTGTTGGAAGCCAGCAAACAGAGTCCATCTACTAATGAAATGTCTGTCTGATGCAGAACACACAGTGCTGCCAGCTCTGCTTTTACTGGCCGAGCCAAATGAGCCCCGCCAAGAGCCTGCTGCAACACCACCTAACCTGACATAAGTCTTTCTTTCTTTCTTTCTTTCTTTCTTTCTTTCTTTCTTTCAGGAGTCTGGATGATGAGCTTCCTCACACTCGTCGGTCTCGTTCCCCCACCCGTTACTACGACGCTGCCAGAGGTCGCCACCAGGAGGAGGAGTACCTGGACGACAGGTGTGTGTTTGTGTGTCAGCACTGCTTGTAATATATCTAATTAGGCTAAATGCCATCAGAGTTGTTTCCAGTGTGTGTCAAAAAACTATTTGCTTTTTGTGTGTGACATTGACCACTAAGTTGTGTGTGCAGTTGGTATGAGACAGCAGATTTATTGTGAAAAACTGTGTGACTGCTGCAGAGAGATTCTGTTTTTAAGTGCAAGTGTGAATGCCTGTCATGAGATTGCTGAAGCTTTATTCTAGCACTGAATTTCCCTTTTTCATGTGTCCGTATTCTCTGGGCCTCGAACTACGTTTGGTGCAGTAGCTATCCGTTGTCGTCATCCCGTATAGAGTGACTTCAGAGCAGCATTGAAACAATATGGCTTTGGTTGCTAAAATCTGAGTATGTGTATGTGAATAGCAACCAGTGGCCGCTTCTCTTTCCTGTTCACCCTCTTCTCTCTCTGATCTTGTGGTTTTTTTTAACTGTTGTTGATTTCCTCATGTGTCATCCATCCCCATGGTAACCACAGTGAGGTCATCATGATCCACCAGTCAATGCGAGGCAAAAGTGCTGAGTGCCTCCACACCAGGTAAACTGGCCAATCACAACATTGTTTACATTTGGGTTTGAGATCAGATGTAGTTTTATGTGCATAGTCTTTTTTTTTTTTTTAATCAGATTCTCTATCTGTAAGGTGTGTTGTGAAAAGTGTTGTAAAAGTAATAATTGTGTGCCATTTAAAATGTTTAAAGAAAGTAATAGTTACATCAAAGCACAGATTACTCTAATAGATGCAATAGTCTATAGTTTTACTATTGTCAACAAATCCCATGAGAAAATAATATCATTTTCCATCTCTCATTATGTTTCGACATCTCTGCTCTGTCAACCACAATCCCATTTTTTCCTTCTGACAACTGGTCAGGAATATATAGTTTTATTTTTTAAAAAGGCAAAAAATAATACCAGCTGGTGTACATATGATTCAGTCAACATAAACTACAGTGTGTGTGTTCATGGTAATAAAGGAGCATGTCACCCAGTGCAACAGTGTAGCTCACTGATGTGTTTTTAATAGTTTGGAGCTTCATTGCAAAGAGGAATAAGATACAACAGGCTTTGGATACACGCGCAATACTTGTTGGTTGGATCAATTCTTAGTTGGTTTTTGTCATTTCATGGGATTGGTTGACAAAAAAATATAGACTATGATCATGTATAATGTAATGTGAACATTCAGGAAAGTAGCAGGTAGGGAATGAACAAGCAAAGGTGTTTACTGTCATTTTAAATTAATGTGTTATCTGGGGAAATAAAATGGATAGGTGGGTAGATCAGACTGAGGAAAGGAAGCCAAAGAGCAGGTTGTTCAGATGTACTGCTGCCTGAGATCCACAAGAGGACACTACAGGACCATGCTTACATTCAGACTGTGCTTCATTCATAGCATGCTGCTATTCTGCAACTAAACCAACAGTATGGCATGCCAGGGATAGAGTCAACACAAAATGTTTGTTCAGCTACTGTGATATGAAAGGATCCTTAAGAATTCACTCTTGTGTGATATTTACCAATTCTGTCTTTGCCTCTTGATTAAAATGATTGAGAGGTCTTGTCTTTACACTCTCATATCCTGATACAGTTTGAGATATGAAGACTTTTACTGTCATTACCATGTCTGCATCACATGTACTGTAATCACCTCCACATGGGTCTTCGATTGCTATTTGAGCACAAAGCCAAAAAGCCCAAAAAGGTGAGTTACACGCTTGAGAACACAGCTGTATGTCTCATTAGAGGCTTCCACTTATACAACAATACCTCTCTGATACAAGCTTAATAAGATCTCATTTTCTATTTGTACTTCCTGGGTATTTTTAAGTGTGCTTGTCGAGATGAGTGCCGCCTTTTGATGCTTGTATGCCTGTCATGCAGCGCTGTAGTTCTACTCGCTTACACTGCAAAAACCTACAAGCTTAGCCAGTGATTTTTGCAAGGAATGCACTGTTTAGAAACTTGTCAGATGACAATATAACTGTTGTGGAAAACATAACTGACAGTCCTGAAACATGAAACTTGCTTTTCTAGTCTAAGTAAATGTTTGGATGTGAAAATGGAATAAATCAGCTGTTGAGCCAAACCTCTTTGAGCAACATGTCTTCAAATAAGCTTAATAACACACTACATAGTACATAAAATCACTGGATAAGTTGGCAACTTTTTTGACCCACAAAACTTTCTGTCTGTTGTGTAAACAGTCCCACACACTTGTTTTTTTTTCTCCTCTTCCATCCATTCCTCCCGTCATCCTACCTCTGTCTGCTGCATGCATGCTAACACCAGGAGATCTACTAGGCACAATAACACACTGCCACCTAAGATGCCACTTATGTTCAACGGTATCCACAAACACACAAACCGGTAAGTACACAGTTGGGGATTCAATATGCTTCAAATGAAAGTTTATATCTCGACGTTCGTCCAAACTGACCCAGAATCTAAAATGAATTCATTTAAGCTGCAGATTGTAATAGTTTACTTCTGTTCTGCCAATATACAGTATTTAGCACAGTTTTAAGCTTGGTGGTTGGGTGTTTCTTACTGAAATGCACCTTGGGAGTCGAAGTGTACCTCTTTTAAAAAGTAAGTTTTTATACAGTCTATGGTTTTTATGAACACAGGGCTTATACATTTGACTTTTTTTTTTTAATCAAAGAACTATATATTTTCTAATGCAGATGTTCATCTTTTGTACCATTAATTCATTTGGGAGAGTTTCGTGTGCATCCAAGCCATGAAAGTGCTCCGACGATAAGTCAACTAAAACTGTCTATGGAGTAAATTAATGCCACTTTTACTTCTGGAACCAGGAACCTGAAGCCCAAAATAGCTCATCCCAAAAAGTCTGCCATCATAGCCTCCTCTTGGCTGTATCACACTGCCTCCGCAATCTCTCCAAGTTTTCTGTGTCTTTTGACTGCCTAGTGTTGATGCAGAAAAGGATAATGGTGTATGCTTTTGGACAGTCTCTTCTCAAAGGATAAATTAAGATATGACACCAGAAGTGACCGAAGTAGTTCTGCAAAAAATGCTTGAGAGAGAAGTACAAACCCTGCTTACTTTCACATCTCCAAATTGCCCTGTTTCCCATGACAAAATGGGTCTTTCAGACAATTAGAAAAGCCCTTTGTTTGAAGCATACTGAGGCCTTTAGAAATTCCGTGGTGCCAGTGTGAATTTTTCTCAAACTGTGGAGACGCACATGATCATTTTATTGGAGTAAATCTTGATAATGTCCAATATCAGGCATAGGATACCTGTCAAACTGTACATATTTACAGTACAAGAAGACACACAAGCTCGTGATATATATAAGACTGAGGACTTCCTTTTATGTAAGTATTTTCTATAACAGCAGGAGCTTCACAGATTTGTTTCCAATCTGAGCTTTATTTCTTTTGCGAATGCATGCTGTTTTTGAAACTTTCATCTTGTGACTAGTTCCATACTGCCTGCATGTCAAAAAATAAGCTCTGTCATGGGATAGCACTTGGTCATGGCAACGCGCTGCTGCATCACACACTGCGTTGTAAAGTTGACAGATGAGGTGACAGTTTGGTAAGACACACACATACATGCGTGCAGATTATTTCTACTGGCTAAACATATGAGTCTAAGCCGTGTCAGGTTGGGGAATAGTGCAGAAAGCATTCCATCCTTTGCCATGACAATCCAGTAACATTTCCACCATACCCCATCTTCATGACAACCATGACAACTTACAGACACTCCCATCCTTACGCCAGCCAGCCAGTCATGATTTAGTTCTCAGACTAGCATTATGATTTTAGAAATCTAACTGGACTTTCTTTTAAAGCATTTTTTCTGTTTGTGCATTGTTTTTCTCTTTGTGTTTGTTTCTGTCATCTCCTTCTGTCTGCTCCTCCATTGGATGGCATGTTGTGCTGTGGTGCCTCTAGTGATCTGCAGCCCTCTCTGGACATGGTTAGGAGTGCTAGCGCCAACTGTCTGACTCCAGACAATCATGCCCCCTCACCAGAAACTGAAAGGTACCAGCCTCTGTCCCCACCACCTCCTCCTGTAGTGCTACAGTAGTCTCTTCTGTGTGTCCTAGTCTTTGCAGTTCTTCTCCCTCTGGTCCTACACCAGCTGAAGATTACGCTTCCCCCTCCTCACTTTACCCGGACCCCATCACTGTACACCCCTTTACCCTTCAAATCCTGCTGTTCCACCCAGCAGCTCCCACAATCCTTAAGTTGTATATGAAAGTGCAATGATTTTCTAAAACTGACACGAGTTGACAAGTATTCATTAGTATCAGTAGTAATACTTTTATTTGTTTAATTTTAGAATTGCTTAACTCCAGATACAGATACATTTTGCCAAATGTCATATCATTGATGTGCCACTATGTAGATGCGAGTGTAATTGGCACCCTGACAACCAAATCTGAGCATTTTTTCTTGTACAGCTTACCATCTGACCTCAATAACTGTATCTAAAGATGAATCGCTTCACCAGCCAGCCTACTTTACACTGCTTAGCTTCACACAGTCTAGTCCTTGGTAGACTTGACACTCCAGCCATTCATGCATCTCATTTGTTAGCATTAATTCTTAGTAATACCAGCATAACCATTGTCACAAACATTGCCAGCATTTCCAGTGTCACCAAGGTCTGTTTATTAAGGCTGAATCACGACAACAGCTGTCCTGCTTGATCCAAAGACATTTCTGCTGCCAGTGCTGCTTTCTTGGTCAACCGTCACCCACAATGTTATCAAAATACCTTGAAGGCTATGTTTGAAATGTATTCCAGTCTAACTCTCACATCCCACACATTCAGTATGTTGAAAGAGTTGTGGATCAATGTGATCATTCATTGTGAAGGTCATGAAGTGATTCCTTCATAGTGTGACAACATTGTAAAAGATGTAGTATCTTCATTGTGGAAGTTGCATGTGGGTAATAAATTTGCATGTGACCAACAGGACATTGTTGATTGTTTCCGGCTCAAGAAGAAAGCATGAAAAGGGAATTTTGTACTGAAAACCACTGTAAATTTGGAGGCTCCCACATACCCAGATATTTGCCTCAGTAGTTGCTGGACATCAATCAACCACCAGCAGGACAAGCAGGACTTATATTTGTTGGGGGGCCAGAAACTCAGCTCCAAATTTCTAATGTTGCTCCATGTCTCCATGACCAAATCTTTGCTAACAAGTCATCAACTTTGTAAGGTGATGAAATAGCCAGGATTTTAAATTTTGTAATGGCTTGCTAACTTGAGTATATGAGTGATATATTTTGTATGTGTACACATAGAAAATCTTTCTCCCATTCCCTGCCCCGGAGACGTCCGGCAAGTCCCAGGATTCTTATCCAACATGCTTCCCCTGAAGATGACAGGTACCCTTGTGTGGACCCCCAGCCGCTTCCTCTTAGAGCTTGACTTACGCCTTAAAATCTGATGCTGTTAAGACATCAACCCAGACTCAAAGGCCCAGTTTTTTTGTTGAATTTCAGTAAAAGAAGAATTTCATTTTTCAAGGCAAGTCACCGCCCAATATGTCATGCAAGTTTTTTTTGTAACACATTCTTTCAAACCTGACTGAAGTACTGTGGGTTCAGTTGGGTCTTATTGGGTTCAGGCAAATGTCAAGCTCTACCTCATATCTGTAGCTAACGTTAACCTCTCTGCTGAGTTCCGATATTTCTGAGACTAGCTGGTAGTGAATTTGCAAACTATTCCAACTCTTTTTATTCTGATAAAAGTGTAGTGAGTGACTTTGTCTTGTATCATATAAACAAGTATTATTTAACTTAACTTATTTTCACCAAATTTAGCACAGTAGGAAAGTGGCTGATTTCAAATTTTCAAATTCCTTTAAAGAAAAAGTTTAGCATTTTGGGAAACACGTTTGTTCACTTATTTGCTGAGTGGATCCATACTACTCTCATATTTGCCGGTAAATGTGAAGTTACAACCAGGAGACAGTTAGCTTAGCATAAAGGCTTTGAAACTTTATGCAGCAAACAGCTAACCTGGCTCTTTCCAAAAGTATGGATTAATGAACAAGATATAATTGACATATTAATTATTGAACTTTTAAGTTGTTTAAGGTGGAACATAGTCAAGCTAGCTATTTCCCCATATTTCAAGTCTTTATGCTTGGCTATGCTAATGTCTCCTGGATCTAGCTTCACATTTTAGGAACAGATATTGAGAGTGGTCTCAATCTTCTCTCGACACTCATGACAAAAAAATCAAATTAACATTTTTTCCAAAATGTTGAAATATTACTTATAACTTGCTTATAACTGAAATTTTTATTTTTTTGTAACCTGTAACAGTTGCAGTTGCAACTGCAGGGTTTCACTTTGTTTGAACAAATACAAGATAAAATGACAAGCTACCACTTTTTGCAATTTAGCTTCCTATTGTTAACCCTAAACATCTGGTTTGTGGTCTGGACGCAGTGAGAGTGAACATGATATATACGATGTAGAACTTGTCAGAATGTTGCACAGACATAGACGAGTTCTACTTTGTTCCATACTTTGTCACTCCCATTGTGTAAAGGGTTGCTTGTATGGTTTTCAGCTTGTTGGTGGTGTTTTTCTGGTTTGCAGTTAGTTGCCCAGAGTTGTAGCATTAGTTTTCGTCCCTGGTTGTGGTTGTTGTTGCATTAGTTTTTGTCCTGTTGTTTTTTTATCCTTCCTTCACAGTTTTTAGTGTCCAGTTTGTGCACCTCTGAACTGCTGGTAGTTTGTACTGGTTATGGTGTGAAATCTTGCCTTGTTCAGTTTGCTTCCTGCAGTCTTTCCAAGTGTACTTTCTGTTCGGGGAATTGCATTTGCAGCTTCTGTGTGCTCGCCTTCTCCTCGCAGTCTTTAAGAAGTCTCTCTTTTTCAAGGCTTAGTGCTCAGCAATGACTTAGAATTCATGATGTCCATAATTCATATCCGAAGTGTGACTGTGTGTTCGTGTGTGTGTTCGTGTGTGTGTGTGTGTGTGTGTGTGTGTGTCTGTCTGTCTGTGGCACTTACATGTATAATCCTTGTCATCTTCATGTCCATGAATGGAGAATATGGATGCTACTTCCTACTCAAGAGACTGTAATTCACCTCAGTACAAAGAAGAGGTACACACACTTGCGTGTGCACACACATACACACACACACGCACACAGGCACAGTTACAGATGAAGCATGAGTGTGTGACACCCCTTATTCATATCACCATCATACCATCCATCACAGCATGCCTCCTATTTCCTGTTTTCCAGATCATAAACTTATAAGGCCAATGACAGCCCCCTGACAGAGTCAGACTCTAAATGATGTATCCACCATCATGCTCTCTTCCATCCTCTCATCCATCCATCCATCTTTTTTTTTTCTTTTCTGTATTGTTCCCTTTGCTCATCCACCATTCTTCAGGCAGCCTCGGACCCTGGAAAGACCTGAATATCAGACTCTTGGCAGGAAGCTCTCTAACAGTGGCAGGTAAGGCATGTACTGTATGCTCAGCACATGTCAAACAGTAATGTATGAGGTCATTGACAGGAGGAGCTTGAAATTACGCAACCAATGTCAAAATTATTTAAAAATGTGTCAGTTAAGTAAGAATATAAGAAATCACCGGTCACTGGTAAAAGAAACTGGAAGCTTAGCATCATAATCTGTGCAGAATTAAACAGGAACAGGTTCCTGTTTTAATGTGAAGTCACATTAATGCCTATAACAAGCAGGAATGGAAAGCTTCAAAATAGAAGATTAGTGTGTGGTGAACACTATTGGAATTGGATTACAGAATATCAGCTGAATATACTTTGGACTGACAAATCACAGTTTCAACCTATTCAGTCTAACCACTGACTAGACTGCAGAGGGCCCAAAGATAAATGGGTTCGCAAAATATTTAGAGTCCAGTTGCACTGTTGTGGTTCAGTTATGATCTAGGGTCACTTAAACAAATTAAAAAATAGTTTCATAATTTACATTTTTCATTAAATAGTGACTGACCTCAGTTTATGTAAGACTGACAGGGATATGGAACCCACATGCTGATATATCTTTTTTCAATGCCTCCATGTGGTCCTTGGAAGCACAGACAAAATAATGTATTATACTAACATGATGCGTCAACCCTGTCTCCTGAAAGATAGGTTTTTAGACCGACATTGCCATGCCACTAATGTGACTCATTGCTGACGTCGTGCTTCAAGTGTTAACTGCTCTTATATTTAGACCAAGAACACTATTACTTTCCCTAAACTAAACCAAGTGATTCCTTAGACATAACAATAAAATATGAGTTATTCTTTAGTTGCCAAGATGTTTACTGGTGAAAAATCGTAGTATTATATAATTACATTATTATGTAGTATTTATATAATTATCTTTATATTTATAACAAACATTTATTCATAGTTCAAGCTGGTTTTACAGTCTTCAGGCAGTGTGCACTTTAATGTACAGTTAAGATTATTAACCATGCATTGGGCAAATTAAGGTTAATGCTACCTGCAAGCAATACGTTTAGCTAATGTTTCATTTAACATGACTTGGATGACCTTTTATTTATTTGTATTCAGTTGCTTTTTTCCCCTCCTCCATGTTTCTTCTCCCCCATCTCTTTTCTTGTTTTTATTCCTGCATGCTGCTGCTCACGCACTGTGTTGCAGGGCTTCGGGTTTGTATGGCACTCGTGTGACTGCACATTTGTGTGTCTGTACTAGAATCAAGCCCACCTCAATCTTAGGGGCTTCAGAGGAGAGAAGGCGCCACTTCGGCCCCTTGGTAAGGGGATTCGCCTTGAGTGAGTGTCTCCCCCCCATCTAACCCAGCGACACAAAGGCAGATCCTGTGTGATTTACTGTAGATATTGTGGTGAGAGGAACGAAGCAGGGCTGCTCTCACACCTTCATACTTTTACCTGTCTGTGTATGTGTGTGTTTCTGTGTCTTGTCTTTGCCACATCACAACCTCGGACCCTGCTGCTGTTCTGAGTTTGCGTATTTGCCGTATATGTGGTGTGTGGACGTGTGTGGACACTCAAAGGTTATTGTCTTATCAGTGTAATTTCATTATTTCTAAGTGGATCTGTAAGTGTTAGTTTTTTTGGTAGGTGTTAAAGGCCTGTTGTGCATATTTTGGTCTGTTTCAACATTCCTCAACCAGCATCTTTTAACTAGGTAAGTTTTAAGACACAAGGGTCAAGGGACCCTTAATTATATATGTATAGTTTTAGCATCAGTAATTCTTTTCTGTTGCACTATTCTGAGTCGATGACCAATAAAACGGCAACTTTAATTGAAAGATTTTACAGTAGAATTAAAAAATGTCATACTCAAAAGAATAATGAAAGTGTAAAGAGATTAGCCGTAGTTTTCCATGAGTATTTTTTATTGATCAATTGATCTGATCTGAGTGATGTGCCAAAAAAACACATGAAGTAATTACACGTATTTCACAGTGAAATAGGAAAAACAGGCTTCATGAATAACCCCTGTTCTTCGGTCTTTTGTGAGAATGGATTGCAGTGAATGAATGCCTGCAGATATGGGGACATTTGTGCTTGAAGGCTTTCATCTTCTCTATGTGTTCTTTCACCATCTAAATCTTTATTTGCTGCTCTTTCTGCGACAGGATCCCTCACTATCGACCCCTGAACAAGCTTCACTTTGCTTCACTTTGTGAATATGTTGTTGCCACTGACTGCGAATATTGTTGCTGTTCTTTCATTTCCATGACTTGATATTTTTCCTATAGGCATATTCTGTCACTTCTGTGTGCAATTTTGTCCTAAGACAAGAAATGTGGAATGACAAAAGGCTCAGTTTTTGTGCTCCTCCAGGTGAATTCCAACCACTTGTAATGTCAAAATAATACTGTGTGAACGGGATTAGTTCAAGAAATGTGAACCCCGACCAGCAAGTGCTGCACTCTACACCCTGGATCACAAACATATTGACGTGTATTTCATTTTCTCTCTCTTCTCTCTCATTTTAATCCCCTCTCTTTTTCAACCTGCTCTCCACCTCTTCCTCCCACTGGCTCTTTTCTTCTCTTTCTACTCCACTATCACATTATTTTGTGTTAGGGGCCACCTCCAAGGTGGTTCATCTCTTTCCTCCTCAGTGACGTCCTCCTCAGCCCGCAGAGTAAGGCAACTTCCACAGCTTCCCCCCAAGAGCAGCACCGTAGAGCAAGGTATATATTGATGGTTATGTGTGTGTGTGTTGTGTGAAACTGAATCATGTGTAAGTCCTGGTGAGGGATAATTCGTACTGCACATCAGCTTGTACAGTGATGACAAATACACACCATGATGAGTTGTTCCCTGTGCTGCACTGGACTGATGCTGCGCCATTCAGTCATTATTATTATCACAAACCTGCAGGCCCACGTCTTCACAATTCATGTGATGTATCATATAGGGCAAAAAAAGATCAATCTTGGTTTAAGAAATCGTTTCTGGGATTCAAACAGGCCAGCTAAAAGTCAGCAGGGCATTATGTCCATCAGTCTCTATGATTTATGGGTATGTTGAGCAAACCAAGTGGGAGTGGGGCTTATGTGCTGGACGCTGGCAACCTCACAGTGACGACAAGACCGCAGAAAGTCACCGCTCACGGCCAAGAAACAGTCTCGCAAATAATCCCCTGTAAAACCACAAGTTGTACAGATTAAAGAAACCAGATATTATAACTGGTAAAATTATAATGGTGCTCAGTAAATACAAACTTGTTTGTAGGCTGCATAGACAAGTAGCCCATCTTTGTCTGAGGGCATTTCGAAGTCGAGCTGGACTCTTTAAAGTGGAAAAATACAGAGTCCTGTAACTGTTGCTTTTGGTTACAGTGACTTGTTTTTTTTATCTATAGCAAATCAACATTTTTTTTAAGTGATGGTAATAGATGGATTTTTTAAAGTGTAAGAATGGTTAGTTACACTTACTGTACATGCTGAAAGGTGACATAAGTGTTAGTGTGTCCAGCTTTTTCTGGACTGAATGTTTACTAGCTGCTGGGACTATTTTATATTTTTCTTATTTTCTGTTTTCTGCCTGAATTTGTCTTTTATGTTATGCATGAACACCTTTTTTGTAGCATCAATTTACAGTGCAATGTCTTATTCAGTGGGAGTTTATTGAGTTTCTTGTATTTTGTGTGTGTGTGTGTGTGTGTGTGTGTAGCCCTGGTAGCAGAGGAGTGTGTCCGTCAGCTCCAGATGAGGGTTCATTCCAACCGGGTGTCAGCTGCCACAACCTCCAGCCAACAGGACCTGGACCGATCCCTCAAGAACAAACGGGAGGTGGGCCACAACTGTTTTTCTGGCTTCATTTTGCCTGACTGTTCACTTTAAATCAGAGTTCCAGCCAGAGAACATGAGCCATAATGTTGCTGAAGTGCATCGCAGTGAATTGCATTTACTGTCTAAGAAAGTAATAAATTATGTTTCCGTAATGGTGAAGACCACTCTATAAAATGAATTGGTTCCAACTGGGCAGTCACTCAAGAATGCACCTAACTCTTTGAATGCTAAAGTGTATGATTCATACGGGCCGGTTTTCCTATCCCTAACTTTCAGAAAACTGAAAATATCCTGACTTTAACATATGTCTACATGCCAGTAGTTGAACTTTTTTGTCTGTAGAAGACATTACAATTAGTAAATTAATTTTACAATATACATTATATGTCATACTACTCAAGGTAAACTACTTCATATCTGTCATGGAAGGATATGGCACTGACTGGATGAGATCATTTTCACATATTATTCTAATCTTACTACCAGACTTAGTCAGATTAGTACTGGAATAAACAGTATTGTGACAACTATTCAAGGCCCTACACAACATCGGAACACCCACAGAGGTGTTTTCAGCTATTTGCCAAATTAGACTTTGTGTCAGGGCTGTATAGATGTGCACTGTCTATGCTTGATCTCCCCAAGTCTCTGAAGGGGCCTTTTTCTCAACAGGCATTTTGACTTGGAATTGCAGGAAAAGCACAGGTGTAAATAATATCAAAAAACCCGTGTGTAGGCATGCAGGTCCTTTAAGCCCTAAGCAACTACTAAGCATTAAAAAAATATTAGGACACATCCGATTTTTCTCTTTCTTATTGTGTTTTTTTTTTTTTTTTTTTTTAATTTTTGTTGAAAACAGCTGAAACAAGGTTGATGAGAGCAGTGACACTGAACCAGAAAAGTAAAGTTGTGGTAAAACAAAACAATGTCAACATTACACATGGGTATTTGATCCACCCAATATAAAAAACATTAATCAGTTCATCTACACCTTTCCTGATCGTTTGTTTACTGACTGATTGACTCTCAGTGTTTTCAGTATTTGGTGCTAATATCTACAAGCAACATTTGGTGTGATGTATGTTTCCTGCAGCTCTACAAGGACCAGAGGAGGAGCAGTGAAAACGTTTCCCATAAGTCCTCAGACAGTGATGTCAGCGACGTGTCAGCCATCTCTCGAACCAGCAGTGCCTCTCGCATCAGTAGCACCAGCTACATGTCCATCCAATCAGAGAGACCCCGTGGACGCTTCAGGTACCCACACATACTCACTCACTTAGACGCTGACTTTTCGTTTTTGTGTATTATTGCTCATGTTTACTTCAGTAAATTGGATTATTAAGTCATATGAAATGACCTTAGTTTTGGGTAACATTATGTGACTGTTATTGTCAAATGTGATCATCAGCAGGGCCATGCGTGCAACAGGCCGCCACATGATGAAGAGCACCAGCGTAAGTGGTGAGATCTACGGCATGGAGCACGCTGACGGCAGCCAATCAGACACAGCGCTCGGGAGCCTCGGAAGTGGGATCAAGAAGAGGCGCTCGAGCCTCAGCCAACGCGTTGTCGCCATCCTGCCATCCAGACGCAGCCGCAGTACCTCGCAACTCAGCCAGACAGGTCAGAAAACAGTTTGGGAACTCATCACTCAAATGCACACAGAGACAAAGAACGGAAATAAAACAAGCCTACAGTACATGTCGCCACCAACCACGGACCCTCAGTGAAGGCCTCTAATATTGCTGCGTGTGTCATTTCTTCAAAGAAGCCCCTCCACAATCATTTTAAGACATTAGTGTAATTACTGTAAATGAATGAACACTATCGCCAAGAAGACTAATGGCATCTATTCTGTTTTATATTGAGTGGTAAATTATCCAGAGTCTTCTCCTTGGCAGATGATGGACAATATTATAAGGATAATATAAAATGTTAATCAGCAAAGCTGAAGCAGCAAGTTTAGCTTTACTGATAAACATTTTAGCTTGGCTTGTTTTTTTAAGCCAGTGTATGTGGATTTTTTTATGTCGATATCACATCTTTCCAGTCATTGTGATGGTATAGTTTTTTGTTCATAGAAAAATGAGACAATCTCAGGAGATAGTAGTGGCCACTGTCTTTTTGGTACTATCATGAGATGTGCACTCAAAAGTACTCTAGTGGTACAGCAGTTTGTTTGCATCTAGTATTCTAAAAGTACACACCTGGTGAAATCATATGCATGCTATGAGCACAGGAGCAATATTGCACATTTTTGCAGACTGCAGAGGGCTGTTGGTGGCCACAGTGCACTGTTCAAGATAGCAATGCCTCAATAGAAAATATGTTTGTTTATAATGAAAACTCTAACTCTAATTTTCAATTTTTCTAATTGCTGTTTGTGTAGTTAGTAGTTTGTTATTTCTCTAGTTTAATGTGGAGCTCAGCACTTGATGCAGCTACAGTTTCATTGCCAGAGATAACAGAAATAAAGGTCTCTTGAATCTTGGAGAGACAGTGCGGTTACATGTTGTTAACAGGCTCAAATGCATCTCTGATTGCCTTTAGAGCTGGTTTGAAAAAAACAATGTTTATCATGGGTGCATTTGTTTATGGATTTGATGTGTCTTCATCGATATTAAAAACAAAACTGGTTCGAGAGTTGACAAAAATACACACAGACACACACACACACATATACACACACACTCACATGTATGCATATACTGTGCACAGATAGACAATAATCTCTAGGTCACTAACACTTTAATGCATTTAAATAACTGTACCAGTGATTCCAGTGTTGCTGTTGTTTTTCATGTTGTTGTTTATTGGCTTTGTTGTTGTTATGTGTGTTATTTCAGAGGCGGCGGGTAAGGCGGCGGACAGACAGAAAGGTAAAGCAATAGTTAACAGACAGACAGACAGACAGACAGTTTGAAAGGAATGCAGTCAGACACTCTAAGACAGGAAGAAAGATAAACTGTCAAGTAACACTTGACTACAGGTGATGCTTCTGAGGACTGGTAGATGCCATAAAGATGCATTATTAGTGCATGATAAGCCAGACTGATATTATATTAAATAGGAAGAAAACTTTAGAGGATGAAATACACTATGACAGCTGTGAGGTGTTTTTATAATTGCATTGAGAAATATTAAATAATATGTTAACCAATGAAGCATCATAGTGCACTTAGTGTAAATTTTAACAAGACACAGATGCAGACAAAATAGACTAAACTCACGCAGACAGGGAGCCACAGAGCGAGAATGGTAGCCAGGGAGAGATGCAGACTAGCTCTGTTAGACAGACAAACGTCCCATGCACCTCCAGCCCTTCCTAAACTCTGTCCCCGGCACGCTTCCTTACTCCACCCTCTTCTGTCACCATTGTGTTAAAAGACTGGTTCAGTTCTACAAGAAGCCTGACTCAGTCAAAAATACTTCTCTCAATACTCTAATTGTTGCATGTACATGCCGAATCTGTCTTTTAATTTTTACACGACTTTAATTCTCAAAAAGAAACTAAATGTGATTTCATATTTGTATGTCA
Source organism: Holacanthus passer (assembly GCA_025331565.1). Lineage (NCBI taxonomy): Eukaryota > Metazoa > Chordata > Actinopteri > Pomacanthidae > Holacanthus > Holacanthus passer. Next base: position 1,085,270 of record JAFREQ010000029.1, on the reverse strand, counting down.
TTACCTGAAACACTTGTTTGTTGTCTGGGTTGACTGAAAGCACATCATGTATTTTATGATAACGGCAGGCTTTAAAAAGAGCTGAACTCCTCCTTTAAGTCTGGATGTATGATTTCCTCAACCTTCAACTATTTACCTTTACATCCTGGCCAAACATTCGAGATTGGGGTGAACTTTTTAAGCCATGTTTTGTTCCTGCAGTGACCTCATCGACTGTCCACATTATGATTGTCCACACAAAACTTTTTTTCTAGCATACTGGAGATTGTCATATTTATCTTGTACAGAAATAATGTTTTGGGAGGTTGCTGAGGTCACCATGGAATATTAATTTGCATGGGGTGGCCTGCAAATTGATAAACCTCAGCCTATAGTTATCAGGCTTGTCAGGGTTACTGGAATGAAATGATTCAAAAGGTATGACTGGAATAAGGCTCAGCTTAACGTCTAAGAACCTGTGACTTAGTATTAGATTCCTAGTTTTTTCATAGTCAAATAGAGGTCCAAATGCAGGTGCAGTTTGAGTTTTGGGTAGGTATGACATGAGATGCTTGATAACTGAAAACTGGATTAAAATGGCACCTGCAAAGTCTAATGTTTAAGCCCTCTCTTCTGTGTCTGCCACAGAGGCGTCAGCAGGTAAGAAGGTGGGTAAGGCCGGCAGCAGCAGCATCCAGAGGAGCGTGGAGACGGGCATGGCTGTGGAGTACCCACGAGGAGGGTCGGCCATGAACCGGCAGGCCAGCAGAGAATCGACTGATGGCAGCATGAACAGCTACAGCTCTGAGGGGAAGTACGTACGCACATGCACACACACTCAAAAGTGGCAAGTGAAACACTGTGTAGTGGCTTATATGCAACATGAAACATGTTTTTACACTTAAAGTTTTTTTTCATTTTACACGAGAAACTTATTGGGGGTAAAAGACAATTTAAGGTACAAGGCACTGCCAAGCCTTTATTATGTCAGTAGGCACCAGGTAGAAAATTGTGACAGACAAGAACAGTAATAAATGATATGCAAAAAAAGACTTTTGCAGATTACAGATCAGCTCTGCACAGGTAAAAATTTAAGCATGTAAATGCATATCTTCATATATCTTCTAGAGACCTAACAACAGCAGCACCATAACCACACTTCTCAAGAATTACATATGCAAGTGGCTTTCATGTGCTTGTTTTAGTTGTGTCTATTGCTCATTCCAAAATCCTTTTCCTCACAGTTGAAATTATTTAAAAGCTATTGCAGTTGACTATAGGCTGCAAACATTATTATTATAGCAGTATTATGCAGGTTTGTTTTCCCAAACTTATAATTGTACCCTTAATTGCATCTTACAGTATGTGTCTTGAGTGGTAACAAAGGATTTGTCTAATAATTTGTGTGTGTGCACATCTCAGTCTGATCTTCTCAGGTATGCGGTTGGGTGCCGACAGTCAGTTCAGTGACTTCCTGGACGGTTTAGGCCCTGGTCAGCTGGTTGGCCGGCAAACACTGGCAACACCTGCCATGGGTGAGTGATGACTCCATCAAATCCACTGCACATTGCATTATAAAAATAGAAGAATACCATTTTATTTCACCTTTTGTTCATCTATATAAGATAAGATATTTCCTTTATTAGTCCAACAATGCAGAAATTTACAAAATATCATTTTGCATTGGCCGGGAATCGAACCCGGGCCTCCCGCGTGGCAGGCGAGAATTCTACCACTGAACCACCAATGCTGTATATGTACATTTCATACTGTGTATGTGCTGTTTTGAGGAAGTGCTAAAAACTCTGGACAAACTGGGCAAACTCTAAAAAGCAGTTTCTGATCATTTTACAATAATGTGTTTAATACAGGTGATGTTCAGATCGGTTTGATGGATAAGAAAGGCCAGCTGGAGGTTGAGGTGATCAGGGCACGAGGCCTTACCCCCAAACCAGGCTCCAAATCCCTCCCAGGTAACACGCACATTCAAACCTTAAATGCAGCACTTCTGCCTGACGTCTGAATGTCAAACTTAAACACATGCACAACCCAACAAAGCTTCTAATTCCCATTTCATCTCCTTCATCTGTCCACCCTTTTTCTCTCTGAACCCATCCCTCCATCCCCAGCTCCCTATGTCAAGGTGTACCTGCTGGATAATGGAACTTGTAAAGCCAAAAAGAAAACCAAGATTGCACGAAAGACCCTGGAGCCGCTCTACCAGCAGCACCTGCTCTTTGATGAGAGTCCCCAGGGCAAGGTGCTTCAGGTAATATTCTTAGTGTGGGTGTGTGGGTGTGTATACTTTGTAACACATTAGTCTCAAATGCACTGAATGACCAACCGTTGCTCACTTTGTAATAAGAATGTCCATAAAAAAGGTTCAAATGAAAACTTCTTTTGATTAATGTCACGCAAAAGAGAAAGCTAAATGTTCATGGTTCCTTCAGAATATGACCACACCTGCCAGAGATTTAGGCTTGAGACTTTAGACTTGAATAGATTTTATTTCTCTCAGAATTGACTTAAACTCAAAACTTTACTCGTTAAAAGAGTTGAATGCAAAAAACATTCTAGTCTCAAGTTTTGACATGTCCATACAAGGCCTGCTGCATGAACACACTTCATCAATATTTAACTATTAGCCCAATGTATTAAAATAACTTTAACTCAGTTATGTAAAAAATAATATTAAGACAGCTTCAAAAGTAAAATGCCATGTTATTGTATTTGTCGGCATTGAGAGACATGAAAGATGTGCAGCTGATTTGCAATTTGTTCATGAAGACTTGTCGACTTGTTTGGATTTGCAATCCCGGACTTGAGACTTGACTTGGACTTGTCTTGAAATGTTTTAATATTTGACTTGGACTTTTTTCATGACAATGACATGAAACTTGACTGAGTTGTCTTTTATTACTTAACACTTGTTTCACATAACTGAACACTTGACTTGGACTTGTTTTAAAAGAATTGAGACTTGATCTGGACTTGTCATGGAGCACTTGAGACTTGGACTTGTCTCAAAGCACTTAAAAACAACTCTGCATTATTGACTTTGAGACTGTCAGTCAATGAAGCATTGAGTTTTGCTTTGAAGCCTTCAGTTGGGTCATTCTGAAGTCTAGCAGCCCTCATGACAGCTTTCATGACTGAAGAAACAATTCATAAACATGTTGTTGATGTGTGTTTTCTTCCCCAGCTCAATGCTTTCTAGTTCAACTCATCTCTACCGTTCCCTCCTCTAGGTGATAGTGTGGGGCGACTATGGACGATTGGACCACAAATGTTTTATGGGTGTAGCACAGATCCTGTTGGAGGACCTGGACCTCTCAAGCACGGTGATTGGCTGGTACAAACTGTTTCCGCCGTCCTCATTGGTGGACCCTACATTAGCTCCGCTCACGCGGCTTGCGTCTCAGACGTCATTGGACAGCTCAGGACCGCCACCGGGCGTTCGTTCCTAGTGACCGAATGGCGACCGCAAACCCCCCAATATTCCTTAAATGACAACATAATGGACCACAGCTACTGGACCAGAACTGAGCAGAGGGCAAGAACACGCTCCGAGGACAACAACGAGAAGCCCTCGATCAACCAGTGAAAAGCCAGATGGAGTGACAGGGAATGAGAGAGAGAAAGAGAGAGAGGGAGAGACAGAACTAGCCAATCAAAGCTTAGCTGGAGTCTGACAATCACGTCTCACACCTTTCCTCTTCCTCCTCCGTATGCCTTTTGTTTTCAGAGCTTTGCGTTTTTTGTTTTCTCCCCTGAGCTGCAGCAGTGGATGTCTCTGTCCGACATTCTTCACTTCTTTCTTCTGATGTTGTTTCTTTCTTTTTCTGATTACTTTCTTGTGCAGCCCCCATCAGAGCACCCGATCAAAGTGGAGTTCTCCACCTAGTAGCCCTCCAGCCAATCAGAGTAGAGCTTACTGCTAGGCCACAAGGATGAGTGATGTAAAGAATGTGTCAGAGTTAGTAAGTAGCAAACAGAGGCAGCTTCGTGCAACTGTACTGTCACATGGAGTTTGGCTGTTGTGTCTGCCAGTGTTACCGTGGTAACAGTATCGTTGTAAATGAGCACGAGGGGCAGCGGTCTGGCACAGTCTGGTACCCTCTTTAGCTGAAGGGAACCTGCACACGCATGTGCACGTTCTTGGTCTTATTGTGATGTATGAAAGCAAGCACAAGAGAGGCTTGACTCCCTTATTCAGACAGAGGCAAACAAAAGGTTTTGCTCTTTGTCTAAACCAAGAGGAAAGAACATAGAGGCCAAATTGACTATTTGCTTTTTATTTTTTCATTTGGAACCATTTTTTCTGTCTTTGTTTTGCCCAGAGTTCAGAATGGTACCATAAGGTGCAGACTCCCTCTGTGTATGTGTATGTTTGGTTTTCGAGCGACGGTGCGCCCAAGGCCGACGATAAAGGTCAGGTCACACTCGCCCGAACACCCTTTGCCCAACCCTCACCCCCAGCCCCTGGGCTCCTCCCCTTCCTGACCCCTCAAACTCCCCCGGTAGGAGGGAGCAGCATGACTCGGGGACGCCCCGCCCCGGCCCCAAGCTGCATGCACGTTTCTTTTGTTCCGTTTGTTTCGTTTTTTGTTTTGTTCTCTACTTTTTTGTAAAATAGAAGATGAGACAAATTAACGAACAATTCTCAGAAAAACAAAAACAGAAAAAAAGACTAGACTATGTGTGTTAGTTCCACATACTTTTAGGCCAGCTTGTATGTTGCATGTTCTTGTACAGTTTGCTCGTACTGAATATGAATACAAACCGAGAAAAGCCAAGCCATCCCCGCCCCCTAACAGGAGCGGACCAATGGGGGGGGATCAACTCCGCCCAGGCCACGCCTACCACTCTGGGTCTAAATATACATATTAGGAAGTCTCCGGAAAAAAATTCTCCTTATTTCAGGGTTTTTTTGTTTTGTTTTTGTTTTGGGTTTTCTTTTCTTTTTTTGTTTGGAACCCTTTGAACAACAGTGCTGTTCTGTACAGAGCAAACTTGGGCCCCTGGCATACCTGAGGGTGTAGGTGTCTAAACTGTAGTTTAACACAGTCGGGGCTAGAGACAGACATAGAGAATGTGTGTATAACAGCTAAATGTATATGAAGTATCATTATGAGTTTGACAGAAATTATAAAGATATAGATATATGAATATAAAAAGAGTGTATCTGACTGCACACCCGTCACCAACACACACACATGCACACCTTGTACATACAAACCAGGATGAGCGGCTTGAACTTAAGTTATGAACAAACAAAACATTTCCTGGTCTTGTTGAAGGGAATTTGCGTCCTGTGGATGTGCTCAAGCCGCTGAGCGGCACTGAGCCACAAGGGGGTGCTAATAGGCCTTTATTTTTGTCCCAGTTGCAGAAAAACAAGCAGAACCAATTGGAACAAAGTTTACTTTCTCCTCCTTAAACCCCCTTTCCCCTGTTTATTACTATTGGTTTGGACTGGACTTCTAAAGCCAATAAAAAATCTGATTTTGCATACATATTTTGCGATGTTTCTGTTGAAACCCTTGGCGGTGTGGCCGGCTGCCCTTTCCTTTGTCAGTATTACTCCAGGAATACTGATTGTTTACAGCCCATGGCTCCCCACTCCCAAACCACGATTTTAGACGAAAGACTAAGTATTCACTGCAACAGTTCTTGTTTGTATAACAGATGTGGCTCTACTGATGTGTATGTTTTATATTCAAGAGTTCATTTTTATTATTTACAAATAAAAGACTGTGTGGAAGAAGATCATGGCTTTTTTGAACGGAATGGTCTCAAATTATTGTGAAGCAGGTGACTTCATTGTGACGTGGTGAATGTGATAGTGATATTTATTTTTCACTGGTGCATATACACATTATATAAAAAGACACATTCCATATTACATCTTTTTCTTGGATCCACCAACTTTGTGACCAAGAGACTAAGACTGATAGAGTGGTAAGAGGAGCTTCTACGGGACGGGTTTGTGAAAATCCCTGCCTTGGTTTCCTGCCGATCAGACGTCTACAGTGTAAGTGTTGGGTCCATGGGATCGACCTGCTTTGCGGCCCTGTGGACAAAAGATTGTTGTTGGGCCCCTACTGACCTCTACTGTACATGGCAACTTAAAGCTGAGAAGATGAACAAACAGAAAATAAATCAGCAACAGTTATGATATTATATGCTGATTTTCTTAATTTATGATTGCAAACTAAACTATATACCCCATTTTATAGGTAAAATGATTTTAGACTTGATATGTACAAAGTTTTACTATATATGCAGGCTAAACTGAAGAAAGTGCAGTACTCATTAAAAAGTCTATTCCCTTTTCATTTTTCATACAAATTCATTTGTATAATATTGTCTAGCTCTAACATTTATCAGCACATCAGCTCTTTGTATGAGTCCATCATTTTACTTTCAGCTTCAATTTGGCTCGACCCTGGAAGTCCTTATCCCAGGCTTCTACCGCCACCCTGTGGTATTATTAGGTATGAGTTATTTTTAAAATACAAACTGATACAAAGTTTATTTCACTCTGTACACTTCTCAGGCAAAGAACCCTGCTTTGATTAATAATGTGTTAAAATTGAAAATATTAAACACAAATCTATATTTTTTGGACATCTTTTCCAGTAGTCCAGGACACAGCAGTGAGCACTGTTTTAACCTCATCCCATCCACCTATAGCCACCACAGAGATAAAAATACAACATCATTACAATACAATACCATTTTGTTGGCTTCCATTTCCTGTTTTTTATTTTTGTTAGATTACAGATTCAAGGACAAATGACGTACATAGTGGTGCATACCAACACAGGAGTGCAAAAATTAATACACACATCCCTAGAATTACAGGACTCCTCAGGCTCATGAATGGTATAACATTTTTAGAGTCAGCAGAAATTTCACATTTTTCATTTTGAACTCGAAATTCTTTAACTGCAGAACTTGCCGAGATAAAAGAGGTGGACTTCCTGTAGGTAAAGCCAACTGCAAAATGTCATTCAGACACATGTTATTTCTTTCATTCATTTTTTCAGCCATCAAATGACACATAATCATGCCGAGAAGCTTATCAGTTATTGAATAATCAGCTCAGAAAGTCAGGAATCAGAAATCTGACCATCTGACCAAACGTCATTATTTAGTCATGCAATCCTAACACCTAAAGATAAAAACACTGCAGCTTATATAATGAGGGGCAAAATCACCAAACTCACAATTGTCTCATTTCAAACTACCAAGTGTTGTGATCTGCCAGCTGCTGGACTGACAAGTAAGGACAACTGTTAAATATAAGGGACGCTGGTATTTCTAAGCCCGAACTCTTCGTTTCCTCTTTTCATTGGACTTACCCAATGTTGGCATTAATCATGAAACCAATGATAAACTTTTTTTAAGGGCACATTAGAACAACATTTATATAGTGCTTTTCTACCTTAGTGGAAAAAGTGCTTTACATCAGCTCCCTGGGGTTCAGTGTCTCGACTTGAGGAGCCGGGGATCAGACAACACACACCAGGGCAGAGGTGAGTCCTCTGGTGGCTTTGTAGAGAATCTGAGTGTTTGCTTCAAGATTCAAACAGGTCAAACAATTTAAAGCTCATATGAGACAGGATGTGTTTTCCTCCGTGAGAAAATCTTGTTCTTGTTTAAGAACACAGAGGAAGCGGTGTAAAATAGCACAATTTCACACGCTTCATTGTGCAATAGTGTATGTATGGAAGAGGTGAGAATTTGTTCCAGTGTTCAGTTAGACTTTTCAACATTGATCACTACAAATGGCACAATACAACTGCCTTTTTTGTGGCATAATCCTTTCAATTAAAATGTGAAAATTTAACTGTAGTTATGCTAAATATACACAATCAAACTCAATCTTCAGCTTTATTGTGCCAAAGGGGAAAATCATCCTGGAGCCAGGTGAACTTTAGAGAACACGCAGATGTGAATGTGAGAAAAACATAATAATACACGTAAACATATAATAAAAATATGTAAAACGATTTTTTAAAAACACCACACAAGCTCTAATGAATGTCAGTGACAGCAGCTCCCTGGTTCTCTGAGTGTCTGTCCAGGAGAGAGCAGCTCTGACTCTTCATATCGTGGAGAAACATTTCAGGCTTTTAGTGCCATCTTGTGGTGAGTTGAGTGAACTGAATTAGGTTGGAGAACCAATGGAAGCGCTGAATATCATACTCTTCACAACTCTCAGTTTCAGCTTATGTTATATGTATGATATGTCTATAACATAACAAAAATAATGACAAAATAATGAAATCAAGACAATAAAGTGTAGAGACTGAATACTGAATGATGAAGGTTCAGGATGTGCAATAAAGCAGCTCTTTCCTGCAATACAGCATTCTAGGAATGCTCTATGTTCTAGGTTCAGTACTGCAGGGTTTGTTTTTGTGAGAGTAAATTTCATGGTAGTAAGCAAGACTACTAATTCTTCTAAATAAAAGCAGACCACAGGAAATCAAGGCTACTGAAGACTGATTTATTATAAACAAATCTTATTATAATCGAATCCAGACCAAAATGGAATGGAAATCGAGGTACTTGTCGTCCTTCATGTGAAAGTGAATTTGCCAATGTAAGTGGTCATTTTCAACATGATGAAAGATTATGTTTATTACTAATTTTCCCTTAAAGAGACCCCATTCTCACACGGTGCAAACTCTACCAGATCAACGTTTGTTCGCACCTGCTGGCTCCTTTAGTTGGTACTTTTTAAGTTCATTTCATCATACAGGAAGAAACAACAAACTCAGAGCTTCAGAACTGAGCTGTGATTTTCAGAAATGCTTGACTGCATCAATAAGCAACTGAGATAATCTCTTCTCCTAAATACACCACCAGTTTACAGATCAATGTAGAGTGACAAGTATCAGAATTCCTCATTTATTATCTAATGTATAACTGATTTAATCGTAATGTGTTGATTTTTAAAATGATATTGGCTTTTTATTGAGTATGAGATATTAGCCAGTGAGTGCTGTCCAGCTCTGATCTAATGAAGATTCCTCCAAACCAGTCTGGAAATCCTGACATGAAAATGAATCAGATCACTCTTAGTTCCAGCAAAGAGATTAACTGTTCCATGGTGATGTTTCAAACTGACTGTTGTCCCTGGTGAATAAAACCATGAAGGACATCAACTTTGGCATTAAAATAGTCACATTTAAGGGAATAAAATGTGAATGTCCAGCAGCCCCCCTGATCAACACTTTGAAATGATTTGTGCGTTTGTTGTCAGAGCTCCTGATCTTTGTTGAAAGTCTTCTGGCTCAATGACTTCCTGTAAATCTCCACTCATTTTTTGTGCATTTCTGTGCCCCATCTCTTTTAACTTCTTCTTTGTGTGTCTCAAATATTTGTTGTTTAATTGCTTAGGCATGTTTTCTTTTATTTCTGCAAAGCACTTTGTAGCATAAAAATGCACCTCTAATTTAGAATTAGTGGGGACTTTAAAATATATACATTGTGCTGTAATAATTTTAGAATGTAATGTAAAGTAACCTCCTGTACTTTATTATAGGATGACTGTCTAATGGGGCATGTGTACAGTAAAGCCCTTCATGAAAACAAACAATCAAACGTATAATTCATCACTTAATAATATATATGCAGTATATGCTGTCAGTCATCTCTCCTCTTGGTCCCCACAGATCCAGATCCAGAGGTCCAGCAGTCAGATGACTTCAGACTTGGCCGGTACTTTGTGGTGACTGTGGTTAACAGAAGGCTGTCACATTAGATTTGTGGTCCCCCCCCCCTCGGTGTTAATGTTTGAGAGCCCCCCCCCCCGTTTTGGCTGTGTGACAGCGCCTCAGAGCCCGCTGGAAACCCGTCCTCCCCGCACTGCTCCCCGGCTCCGGCCCGCTGCTCACCGCCGCCTCGTCCCATCACACAGCCGGAATCCAGCGTTCATCAGCGGGGCCCGCTCACACCGAGGCCCGGTGCAGACCCACTGGATCCACCTCAGCTGGTGTGGATTAATAATCCTGACAGAGCCAATCAGTCGGACATCATTTAATATGACACCAATTATATCGGGGATGTTGAAATAGTTTATGTTCTGAGTGACATTATTAGGCGTGTGGAATAATAATAATAATAATAATAATAATAATAATAATGATAATAATAATTATTATTATTATAATAAATGGTTATTTGCAGTAAAATATCGGGAGGAATATTATAAGAATTAGGAAATCAGCTCAACATAATTTTACAGATTTGTTCCTGATCAGACTAGAAGGTAAGTAAAATAAATGTATAAATACATGTTTGAGCTGAAAGCTGGGTGAAGCTGAGTAAATGGTTTTTTTGTTTTTTTTTAACCATCCCTTTTATTCCTTTAAATAGTCAATAACATTTTTAAGGAGGAGGAGAGGAGGAGGTTGTTGAGGATATTTCAGGGTTTTGGTTTCATTTTGAACCACACACGCCAAACTGTGTCCGGAGCAAAAACGCTGGTCTCCTGCTTTTGAATTTGAGAAGTGCTGTCATTTTGAGAATTAATCTGAACCATTCAAATGACATGAGTCTATCACAGTTAATTATTTTTCCTGTTGTGGTTTTTATTCCCATCGCCATTTGACCAGCTGTGTTCAACACGAACCGCCTCCTCTCCTAGCTGATTTTTATTTGCTGTGTTAAATGAATATTTACAATATTTCAGACTCTCAATTTTTTTTTTTTAAATTTCAAAATCAGATACTTCACCTCCATCCTGAAGCTCAGTCTGAGCTGCGGGCCCTCGGCTGCGGCTCCAGCCTGCAGGGACCAGCCTGCGCTCTCACACTCGCTGTATTCGGACACTAGGGGGAGCTAGAGTCCGCGTTTGAAGATGTGAAGGCATGAAAGTCACCTCGTCTGGAAGCGGTGGCGCTTTAGATTTTGCCGGGGGTCTTAATCTCTTCTTTCAAAGATGATAGGGCCATTACATGAGTCCAGTCACTCCAAAATACAAGAGTCCGCCAAGTGGCCCCAACTAGCCCCAACTGGCCCCTGGCTCGCTCCAACTGGGTGCACTGATGTTTGCTTTGGTGAGTGTCACAGAAACTTCCGTACATTTATCAGCTAATTAAAGTGGATTTTATTATTAGAATTACAGTTAACTGACCATCATCCATCCACACGAGTCTGCAGCTTTTTACTGAGCTTTAGTGCTGGTATAATTCTTTAATCAAATTCCTCATTCAAATATTTTCAATATAAAACCAGTATTATATATATAGGCCTATGTGTATGTGTGTGTGTGTGTGTGTATGTATGGACAGCTAATGAAAATGAGTCAGAGCTTTGAAGCATCAGTATTCTTAAGAACATGTCAGCATCAGCAGCACAAATAGGCCCCTCCAGACCACTCTACTCTCACATCCCCTGCTTTTATCCCTATAGCTATATAGGCTCCTCTCAGAACAACGCTCCCCTGTCCCATGTGTATCATTGCTCTCCCGTCATTCATCTTCATAACAGGCCGTTTAGTGTAAAATTAACAACGACTTAACTACTGCGCCCATAAACACGTCGCTGCGTTGCGGGCGGATGGATGGATGGATGCGGGCTGTGCGGTGGTGCAGGGCTGGAGGGGGGAGGAGGGGGGGGCATCGGACCCTGTGTGGTCTGTGGTCTGGCCTCCTCTGAGGGCTGGTCCCAGTGCAGCAAAAATGAAAGGGAACTAATTCTCACACCGCGTTTTAAAGTGATCATTTTTCTGCATGAAAAAAGTTTGGATGCCCTTCATTTCTAGTTCATGTGGCTGAAGTGGTCTCTGACTGACTTTAACACATTATACAGAGGAGAGAGGGAGGGGGTGAGGATGTGGTGGTGGTGGTGGTGGTGTGTGTGTGTGTGTGTGTGTTGGGGGGTCTGATAATTTGGTCTATAGCCGTGTAATCCCGCCTGATTTCATCTAATACCAGCGGCCCGGCGCAGCAGCGTGCGCGCACATCCCCTGATGTGATAATGGCACGTTGTGAAATCCGCCCCGCTCCTTTATTGCAAAGCTTTTTGGATGGAAGGGTGGAGGTGGTGGTGGTGTACAGAGTAACCTATGTGTCTGTATATATATGAGGGAGTAGACGACTAGCAGAGCCTGGATTCCCTCCGCAAACAGCCAGATTTAACAGGGATTTGGAGGTAATTCGCTTTGGAAATAAACACATGAAAACTGTATTTTTGTCACAGCGCTGGATATGTTTCACCAGAAATACTGTTCAAAAATACTTTTATTTATAGCTCATTTTTTATTGTTTTAATCGCAAAACTTGAATATTAGTTTGACAGTAACTTCAGTTATATAGAATAAACAGGTGCAGATCAATAACGACCTAAAAAATTAATTATAAATTTGGTGGCATGACATTGAAGTTGAATCTCATTGAAAATTTAGTAAATTGTATAAAAGCAATATTAAGTTTGATTCAGGTGTGTTCAGCGGTGTAAAGCACCCAGAAAAGTGATCGCTTCTCTGAATAAAACCCACTGATGTGCGTACATTTACAAGTCAAATATCCTGTTTTCGGGCTTGATTTTAGTCAGGGTGTGTTTTGCTTGATCACAGGCTGGAGATGAGATCCTTTAATTTTAAAAGAAGCCTGACTATCAGGCCTTATCCGCTGCAGGTTGGACAGATTGGCTGTTGGTAATGTGAGTTCAACTCCGCGCGTCTTTACGCACAGTTTGGAAAATTCTACAACAAAAGCAGCGGCTGAGGAGAGAAATGAAGGAATGACGAGGAGCATGGAGACGAGGGAGGGGATAGTGTGTGTGTGTGTGTGTGCAGGGTGGGGGTGTGTGTGGAGGGATTGGATCTGATTTATCTCAGGAGCCCCCCGGTCATTTCCATATATTGAAATGCGCCCCCAGTCACTCAATTTCCCCGGAGCTGTCGTGCGTGCAGGGCAGGCAGGCGCGCGTGTGACCGCGGCGGCTCTGGAGCCGTGTACTCTCTCCTCTTTTCACGCTCCTTACAAAGCCTCAAATCTGCCCCCTCCCCGCTTTATGAACCATCATCCAAGTGCGCCGCTGTCCATCCGCCCAGTGCGCATATGTACTGAATGTATAGGCTGATGGAGGCTGTGAGTAAAAGTGCTGAACAGGAGAAATAAAGTTAAAGGTGGCACAGTGTGGCCTACATATGGCGCATTTATCACTGTTTATGTGAACACACACCTGAATGTGCGTGTGGCTTCCAACTGAACGACTCTTACTCTTAATCTGTTTTTTAAATGAAGAAATGAAATGTGGGTGAGATACATCCGCGCGCACACGTACACACACACGCAGGCAGGCCCTGCACGGTGCGGCTGTACCTCTACCATTAAGCGTGCAGCCTGACTGATGTACAACGGGACCGGCGACGCGCTGCCATTTACTTCTAGAGATTCCTCTGCGCGCTCCGTGAGTCCGAGCAGCTCCACGGGCTTTGATCAATGTCCCGCCTTGACTTGGTGTGTGTGTGTGTGTGTGTGTGTGTAGAGTCAGAGGAGGAGGGAGGGAGAGAGAGGAGGAGATGGGAGGAAGAGAAAAAAGAAAAACAGTCTTTGTTGCCAACAGATGGAGCGGGGTGTAGGGAGAGGTCAAGGTTAGTGCTCTGGGATGTGTGTGTGTGGGGGGGGTAAAACGTGGGCCCCTTTTAGGGGTGGGTATCAATTCGGGATAGCGTGGGCACTATTAAAATCAGGAGAACAAGTTTGGCCTGATAAGTATCAACACATTCTGCTCATAAAACCATCAGTTGTTGCTCCACTTTGCGCGTAAAAGCGTCTGGTGCGTAAAGGATTTTGGGAGTTTTGGTGCCAAATGATGCCAAGACTGCCACACCGACCTGAAGCGAAAATAAACCACTTTCACACTGCCAATAAGTGATCAGTCCTAAAAACCTGATAAATACCGATAATATGATGGAGGCTGCTTCCTTCCTCTTGGATGTGTTGGGCTGCAGCACCGAACACTCCGCCGTGTCACCCAGCCTGTCAGGGCTTCTAGTGTTACTGGATCAGGTTCAGTTTGTACGATGGCCGCCTGTCGCCATCCACACAGCAATAGGCCACCCAGGACACCCGATGCCCGGGAAGGAGAACTAAAATCCTCCCATTTATCCCCAATTACACCCTTTAATAGGACGCGTCGTTTTCCAAAGGAACAACCAGGAGCTTTTCTCTTTACACTCTATGGTGTTTATGAGCATCTTTATCGCTCCTTTAATCCAGATCAGGACACATGGATGCTATTTTTTAAAGGAGTGGAGCCTCTCCATCACTGACAGAGCATTTAGTTTTTCCAAGCAGTTTTGTGAAATTAAGCCCAAACCCGAAGGACAAGAGTCTAGAATGAGAGGTTAACATCCACCTGATGGAAACTAAATACTGAAATCAGCACCAGCAGATTCTTTTAGTCATAACTTCAGTCTCAAGCTCAAAAGTGCCCAAATGAGGAAAACACACAAAGAAAAATATCAAATCTAAAATACACTTCCACCTTTCACCGCCTGTGCCTTTTTGATCCACCTTGATGCTGAAAAATATCACATTTTAAATCAATTCTCCAACACACACGCAAGCTCTCATTTTATTAACTACGACAATGATTGAGTTTTAATTCCTCCTTAAATCCTACCTTAAATAAATTCCTATTAAATTCTCTAGTTTGCTTTTCACTGGTGCGTCCTAAGGCTAAAATTGTCTAATAATAAAACCATCATGGCCAGTCCTTCTACAGACACAGAGCTCAGATAAAACCTAAAGACGGGGCGGAAAAAAAATCCACAAATCTATCAGCATTATCAATTTGAATTGGCTTTATGACTCAATATACAACGAGCGAATAAAGTCTTACAATTCACGGTTGAGAGCTCTGACCCTCCATTGCCATTAGATCACACACTTTTTTCTGCGTAAGATGATATTGTTATTATAATGAAATCAGAAAATCCCCTCTGCAAGGTTTAAACCTGCCTGAACTTAGACACACGGTCACAATCGGGATAATCAGCCCGTGCGGGATGATCGCCGTGCACGCGCGCGCGCACACACACACACACACACACACACACACACACACACACACACACCGGTCCGTCTAATAAGCCATGCAGCGAGTTGCAACCTGCAAAATATTTCACTCACTGGTCATGCATTTTTCCCCCTTGACGTTGAACCTCCTCCTCCTCCTCCGGCTCCTCTCTCTCTCTCTTTTCTCTACGTCTCTCTCCCATCACCTCCCTCCTCCTCCTCCTCCTCTCTCTGTCTTGCCTCCCTCCACCACCCCCACCCCCTCGGTATTAAGTGCGCGTCCTCTTCGGTCAGTGCGCGTAGCTCCAGGTCTCCGAAGCGCCACTCGAGTCGCCGCCGCCGCTGCTGCCGCCGCCGCCGCTTCTGCCGCTGCCGCCGCTCCCTCTGCGGGCTGCGACTCTGGAGCCGCCGCTGCCGTCGCTTCCAGAGCGAGTCTCTCCGTCCTCTCCTCATGTACCATCCCTTCCCTATCCTCCTATCTCCAGCCTCGTCCACGCAGCACCGGCTTCTCTTCTCCCCGCGCCTCCTCTCTTCATATCCGCGCTCTTAAAAAACGCGTCGGGATGCGCGTCGCCTTTGCCGTTTTAAGCCCCGCGCCTTATATTACCGAACCCCCTTTATTACAAGAGTATTTACAATCTCTTCCCCCTCCTCTTCTTCTTCCTCCTCCTTCTCCTCCTCTCTCCTCTCCACCCCCCCTCTCCACCGCCACCCTCCCCTGCACCGCACGCAGCTCGAACCTGAGGCACATCTGAAACTTATTACACGGGGCGCTTATGTGCCCGCTCGCGCTCCCACGGTCCGCGCGGGGCTGCTCTGTGGATCACACACACACACAGGCAGAGGGGCACTGGACCCTATACTGCACACACTCATATTGTACATCTCCAATGATACAGACATGATCCAGAGTGGAGAGGCTGATTCTTAATTTATGGCTCAATCATTCATGTATAAGTGACCCAGATCTCAAAATCAGATCAAAACAAGATATGAATTTTCTATCTAAATAAAAAATAATGAACAAGTGAAACTTTTTCTTTAGGTTGGAAACACTCTTCACAGGAGCAGGCCTATGTTGCCACAGCCGAGGTGAACACATTTCTATCCCTTTTTGGTTATTAGAAATATAACTAATGATGCGCAATGATGATCACAATAAATCATAAACAAAACAGTTTGCCAGGAAGCTGTTTTTGACTTAAATGCCATATTGCAATTTTAGGAGTTGCATGCAATAGCAGGATGCACTCTTTGTTTCACGGGGCCCCATCATGTGTAAAGACCTCTGTGTGTGTGGAGCACATGTGAAGGAGCCACCCAGGTTCGAGCCTCAGTCTGGCTCTCAGCTGCTGGGACCTGTTCGTCCTGTTCGCTGCAACCGGATAGTCGGCTGCGCTCCTTGTCATCTCGACACGTGTGTCTTCTTCTTCTTCTTCTCGCTCTCTGTCTCTCTCTCTCTCGCGCGCGCACGCGCTTTAAGGACACGGAATTACATACGAGCCCGCGCGCGTCCAGGTGAACTTGTGGCCGGCGTTGCGCGTCTTCCTCGCGCGCTGAAACAGTGGCCACCGAATGCGACAGACTTTGTTCACACACACACACACACACACACACACACTCCTTCGGTGTGTGGAAGTGTGTATGCAGCAGTATTATATCCGCCCCCCTCCAGTGAGCTCCTGTCCGCGTCTTCCCTTGCCCTGTTTTGCGTCCACCTCTCTCTCTCTCTCTCTCTCTCTCTCTGCATATTGCTTTCATTAGACATCTCTGCCTCTCTCTCTCTCAGTCCCGCGCGCGCACACACACACACACACACACACACACACACACACACACACACACACACACACACACACACACTCCTCCCTCCCTCCAAGTGCCTCTAGTCCGGCCCCCCTGATCTCTGTGTCCATTGGCTTCCACTGGGTCTATTTCTCATGTCCAGCCCCCCTTCCCTCCTCTCCTCCGCCCCCCCTCCCTCCCTCCCTCCCTCTCTCTCTCTCTCTCTCTCTCTCTCTCTCTGCCTCTAATGACCGTCCATTGGTGTTGTTATTGCGCGTCCCGTCCGTCCCTCCTCCCACTCCCACTCCCACTCGGGTGCCTCGGCCCTGCCCATGTTTTTGTATGTCGGGTGTCCGTCCATCGCCTGACGTTCAAGTTCGCCGGGAACGTCACGTCCGTGCACTTGAACTTGCACAGCTGGGGGGGGGGGGGGAGGTGGGGGTGGAGGGGGTAGAGGGGAGGGGTGGTGGGGTGGAGGGGGGGCTTTTGCCATTTTTTCCATCTCTCTCCCCTTCTCTCTCTCTCCATCTACCTCTCTCTCACTCTCTCTCTCTTTTTTCTCTGCTCTCCTTTCTCAAAAAAGCCATGACGGCGATCCCGCGATCCATCTTCGCCTCCGCGCCATCTTTGTATTATTTCTAATTTATTTTATTTTTTTATTTTTTTATTTTTTTCCCGTGGCTTCTGCTTGGATGTCAAAGGCGTTGGATGAAGATATTTTTTGCCCCGCCGGAGTCTCCTCTCTAACCCTCTCCCCGATGTGATCCGCGCTGAAACGCCGCCGCCGCCTCCAGCCACCATGTCTCGCCGCAAGCAAGGCAAACCCCAGCACTTAAGCAAACGGGATTTTTCGCGTAAGTAGAGATGAAAACACAAAAAAGAGAAAAATGTCACTTCTGGTCATTCAGCAAACACGGGGGTGTGTGTGAGAGGCAGCAGGAGCTTGTGGACAGCACCGCTCGGACCCGCGGTCAACTGGACTTCACAGCGTGGAGAGAAAGTGCGACACCGCCGTGCGTAAAAGCCGCTCGGAGATCCCCAAACCCCGACAGAGAGAGAAAAAAGTTTGTGTGTCTGTTTGTGCTTCTCTGTTACGCGGTGAGATTCATAGGCTGCTCCACGCACACTCCGGCTCCGGTGCCCTCCCGGTCGCCTCGGTCAGTGGAAAACGCGCAGGGCTCCCCGGCGGCGGAGCGCGTCCTCTCCGCGGAGCTCCGTGGAGAAATCAAGCCCGGGATCATCGCTGTGTGATAAAGATCTGCGGTTTATTCATCTGCTGTCTCTCGTTTCTATTTCTGGATTATTTTAGAAAAAAAAAACTTGGAGGTGGATTTTTGGATCGAGGGGGGAAAAAAAATCTCGTGTCCGACTGTTTACAACTGCCTCCCTCTATCAGCAGCAGACCACACATATCGATTTATTTTTACACACCTTCAAAAACCCTAATGTCTCTTATGTAAAGGCTGTTTATTGATGTTTAGTTGAGATAAGAAGCTTTCTTCCTAAAAACACACACAGGAGAGCCGATGCAGAGTTAGAGGCGAGGAACCCAGCAACAGGACAGCTGCACACACACGCACACACACACTCCTGTCCTGTTTCTCATTTTCATTATAAAGCAAATTTGGACCTGCAAAATAAACTTAAGTTTGTAAAGCTTCATGCACAGTTAAGGTAAGAATAAAGATCGTGTGTGTGTGTGTTGCAGCTGCAGCGACATGCTTCCAACATTTTGGAGTTTGCAGGATCCGTCTTTACGCACGGCGTTTATTCAACTCCAAAGCTTTATTTTGTCGACTTTATTAGATGCATAAGTGTGATGTGCGAGGAGGGAGCAGATAAGTGTGTTTGGAAACTGCGGGTGCGATCAGCAAAGTGGCGCTTATCGACGCACCATGTGACCCAGTGTGCGCCGCCTCGAGTGTCCCGCAAACACACAACAAGAAGAAGATATTTGGGCGTCTTTGCACAAGTGTTTGATTATGTTTCGACTGACTGGCTGTCGCTTATGTTTGATTTGAAGAGAGGGACTGTGTGTGTGTGTGTGTGTGGCCCCCCGGCTGGGTGACAGCGCAGCCACCATGTGCCATGTGCCGTCGCTAGGAGGCAGAGCGCGATCAGAAAATCCAGCGCTGAACTTGAACCTGATCAGTTTCACCGCCACCCCTATCTACACGGGCTACTATTTGGCGATCTCTTTAGAATAAAGGGAAGGTATACAAGACAAGGGGAGGGACAAAGCGGAGGAGGAAGGGAGGAGGACCCCCCCCCACCATCACCACCATATCCAAATCTACTATTCCTCTTCATCACCTCCAACCCACCTTTTCTCCTTCTTTCTCATTTTTTTGTGCATCACATTTTTTTTTACATACATGCAGGCTGCAAACATATGCAGCTACTGTAATATGCCTACAGACCTTTTACCCCCCCTCAAACCTCTCTCTCTCACACACACACATTTCATTTTGCATACACATTTGTTCCTAATGGAGCTCCGTCCTGTCGCTCTCAAGGAAACATCCATCCCTGATTATTTCTTGTCTTCTCTTCTTCTATATTTCTTACAATTCTATATTTTGATTGCATTGCATGTTCGCAGTGTTTGCTGTGCAATCAGGGTGAATTTAAGCAGCAGAACTGAAGAACACTCAACAGTGTTTTTCTGTGTTACAACTCCACATTTGCTCCTCCCGATTAAATTACATTATCCATATTTTGCCAAGGTGGAAATATATTTCAGATAGGTTATTTGAGGCAGAGAGATAGTTAAGGTTTCTAGTTGTAATTGTTTAATCGGTTTATCAGGCAGCTGGAACTTTTAGCTTACATGTTAGAGAAATCATTTTACTAATGATGAGTGTACATTAATATCATTTTTTTATTCTCCTCTTGCTCCTCTTGCTTTATTTCACACACATGCACTCCCTTAAAAACATATACAAATAATTGATTTATGCATGTGTCTATTTTATTGAAATTGCACTCTTTGCATGAAGACCTGCTTTGTATTTAAAAAAAAAAATCTTTTAGGTCTCATCTTCATGCTCCATTAAATCCAATTTTTTTTCAAACTCCGGATATCCACTCTTGAGTTCAGCTTAACAGGTGAGGGGATTTTTTTTTGTGCCGTTGTTTTGACCTGAAGTTAAATCAAAGAGGAGCAAACCTGAAGTTAAATCAAAGAGGAGAAGGGTGGGGAGGAGGAAGAGGAGAAAGAGAAGGGGGTGTTGATAGGGTGGAGGGGGGGTAGTGCTGGTGCTGTTGGTGCAAGCTGGGAATTTATCATGTTATCTCCATGTCCCAGTTTGCGCACAGATGTCGCGCAGGATTGCAGCATTCAAATGATATTTCCTTGAGGGGATGTAGTCCACATTCAGAACCTATCTCTCTCTCTTACTCTCTCACTCTCTCTCTCTCTCACACACACACCCTTGTGCATTCCCACACACACTCTCTTACACATGCATGCACAGGAACACTATCCTTTTTATCAGACAAAATCTCTACCAATCACCCAGACAGTGAAAATTAAAATCTATTTTTTGACTCTCAGTGGTTTTAAGTTCATTAAAATGTGAAATTGGTGGCTGAGTAAAGAAGGTCAACATGCATTAGGCAGCTAGCACAGAGTCAGGCTCTTCACCTTGGACTGGAAGATTTTCTTTAAAAGAGGGACAGTGAATTATGTTCTCCCGTTTCGCTTCTCTAATTCAGCGGGCCGCTCCTCTCCCTCCACTGCAGGACGGTCTGGGCTTGACAAAAGGCTTCTTAAAAAGTAGTCAGGAGTTAATCCAGCCTTGGAGGGGTGAGGAATCGGGTTGAACGGCTCATTTTGGGGTGATTTCCTGCCGTACAAGCAGCTGGTATCTAAGAACTATAAGTCCGGCACATGTAATCGAGGCCAAGGGAAAAGTTTTGATTCTCCCTGACACACACACACACACACACACACTCTGTGCCGCCTGCCTTCCCTTTCCTTCACTGGCACAAAATGTTGGACATGTTTGTGACAGTTTTCCCTTCTGCTGATTACAGGATCAAAACCTGTACAAACAAGGCTAGGCAAGTCAAACTCATCCACATATTTAGTTTTTTGGTGAATGCTGTGTTTAACCATCATTTTCGAAGCATCCCCTTTCATTGGCTATGAAATTGTTATCTTTGAGGAATCTGATTTGAGCTTTGCAGCTATTCAGGATATTCTTTCCCACCATTTACTCTTATGATGTGTGATCCAGATCAGCCTGCAATGTAATCATTTTTCCTGCATTACATGCATTTCTATCATTACAAGGCACATTTTCTCACCCCCTTATTGTGTGTACCACATGCCAGGCTTGTGTTTAGCTCTGACTCTTTAACTCTGATCCTCGATGTGAAAGAATGAGAAAGGTTTTGTGTGCACGCTTCTCTTGTCTTCTATTGCCACAAATAGTTGTATCAATAGCTTTAAATTACAGGAGAGAAAAAGAAAAATATAAACATATGGTTGTTGCTTTTTTTTTTTTTGCCACCTTCTAATTTCCTCTTTTTTTTTTGCTCACTCTCCCTCTTTCCTCCCACCCCTTTCTTCTTCTCCCTCTTCCTCTGCTCGTTCCCCCCTCTGCCTCGCCAGCAGCCGAGCCCCTCTCCACGGCCATCGTCTCGTCGGAGGAGCTGTCGGAGCGCTGCTCGGAGCACTTGGAGGAGAGCGGCAGCCTCAACGGGCACCACCCGGGCTCGACCGTGGGCCGGCTGGCCCGGCTGGGTCACGATGCTCACCCCTCCCTGGAGCAGGACCTGCTGACCTGTGGCCAGTGCCAGGCCACCTTCCCCCTGGGGGACATCCTGCTCTTCATCGAGCACAAGAGAAAGCGATGCCACGGGCCACCCTGCCTGGCCGTGGGCCGGGGGCTGGACAAGCCCCCCTCGCCCTCCCCGGGCCTGGCCCTCACCCCGTCGCCTGCACTGGGCTCCCTGCGCAGCCGGAGGCCCGTGGAAGTGGGTGTCCAGGCCACGCTGGCAGACGACGACGATGACCGGTTCTCATCGCCCCGGGGGATTTGCCCCAAACAGGAGCCCCTCCCAGGTAACCAGATCTGCTTCCACACCAACCAACATACGTCACCTTTGTCTGGATTTGACCACAGTTGCAGTAGTACTCAAATTCAGAAAGAAGCAGCAGCTTGCTGAGGCAGATCGTTTTAGTGGAGAATGTGATTATGCCTATATATCAGCTTTTGTGTGAATAAGGAGGCAAGATCTTACATATCAAAAATGTTCAATAAGTAGTCGTCTTTCCTCTGAATATTTTCTGAAACGTGACTCATCAAGGGACAAACGAACTACTCCAGTCTGCAAGCAGCTTTTTGTGATCAGATTCTACCTTTCTAATTGGCACATTGTCATTTTGCGTGTGTGTATTGCCCCAGATGGGCTTATTTTTGTAGGTGAATGTTTTACGTAATGGATTTTGTTTTTATGTCATCGACACAATGTGTGTGTGTTGTAGTACGACAAGCAAGTGTAGAATAGAGACATGGTGCCGATGATCCAAATCCAAACCTTGTGCAGGGGTGTACTAGTCTGAGCACAAGGTTTTTAGGGAACACACACATGTCAGTCTTTGTTAAGGCAAGAAATGTGATTGGCTGAGACTTGTCTGGAGGGCGGCTCGGCTGTTGTCAGACAAACAACAACAGAGGGACGTCACAGGTGGGGAAGAAACCTGAGAATACACCTCTGTAGCTGACACAAAGGCACACACGCTGGTTTGATTTAGGATGGCTTTTTCCCTCTGTGTGTGTGTGTGAACAGTCTTCTGTCTTTACTGACTAGTGTAAAGGGCAGTATGTAGGTTTATGTGCGTGACAGAGTGTGTAAAACAATGTAAACAATCGAATCATCACTCCAAGCATGACCAATTGTCCTTCCACTGATTCACTGAATTCAATGCAGAAAGTGTGTGTGTGTGTAAGTGAAGATGTGTGGCTGTTCCTGTGTGTGTGTTTCCCCAGTTTGGCCATGGTGACCACATCCCTCAGGGCAGTGGCAAAGAGACATGCATGACCTTGACTTTGTGTTACCACTGGTCAGTGTGTGAATGCACTCGTGAGACCATGTTGTACGTGTGTGTGTGTATAGATGGAGGATCAGTGGCTGATCTGGATGCAGGGAAAAGTGTGTGTTTGTGTGTGAATTTCAGTCTGGGGAGTAACTGCAGCCTCTTTCTGTGACTGGGTGTGCGGAATGTGTGTTCTTGCATAACGTGTGTGTGTGTGTGTTTGTGTGTGTGTGTGCGCGCCTCTCTCTCTCATGTGGCCCTAGCAGATGTATCCTGTGCTCGGTGTGGTTTCCCCCCTTCCACTGCCACATCTTACCCTGCTAAATGCAGCCCAGCTCTCCATCTCTTTCATTCTTTTTCCTCTCTGAGTTTACCTCCACACCAAACTTCATAGGTAAAATGCACAATTTTATCCCTCCTTTTCTCTTCCATCTCCTTTCCCAGTACAATCGGGCGAGCGGAGAGAGGGAAAACCCAGTTTTAGTTTCGCTCTTAGAGGGAAAGTCATTTATTTAAAGCGTCTTAACACCACTAATTATTTGTTGTAGCGCCATTTTTTTATCCTCCTCGTGCATTTTAATTAGCAGTAGTTTTTAGTGGCAGGCTGCCTGTGCTAAATTAGCCGTTACAGAGAGACAGAGAGGGAGAGAGGGAGAGAAAAAGGGGGTGAAGATGAAATAGAGCAGCAGAAACACACTAGCAAAATACACACTTTATCACTTTGCTCACTGAATGCAGCTCAGGAATCCTAAATGTTGCAGTTTGTTTTCCATTTTGGAGTCAGTGTGTTTTTGGGGAAATAAGCACAATAAGATGCTCATGGCACTCCTTGTTGTTTCTCGTAATTGATCTCACTTCTCACAATTTGCAGTTGCAATAAGTGGAGATGAGGAAAATTGTCGTCAAAGATGCGTTTGACCTTTGACCTTTGCGCTTTGACAAAAATTTATCTACTGTATGTCAGCTGTAAGGATTTTTTTTTGTCAAAGCTGCTTGTGTCTCTGTAGTGACTATACATTTCAACACCCACTCCCACACACACACACACACACACACACACACACACACACGCGCGCGCGCACTCTCACAGACACTCACCAGCTAAACTGGGTTATTAGAGTGATTTACATCATAATGCAGGCGTCTGGTTGCTTCAATAGCGTTGTGTGTGGGAACGTCTTGGTAGGAACAGCTGTACACTCAGACAGGAGAAGAAAACAGGACAGCAGCGTTATATATCTTGTCTGATGTTGACGTCAAGCTGCACAGCAGACAAACCGAGCATTATTAAACGTTTTCTGTTCGGAATTTTAAATCAAGAAGGAAAGCTCAGCTTTTAAAATATCCATCTGCAACAAGGAATTCATCATTTTATTTATGTCTGTCCTCTTTAAACGACACGTTTTTTTGGACCTTCTCTCAGCCGCTGGACGCACACCAGCACAAACATCACCTCACAGGCTGAATTAACGCAACACATCCATTCTGATAGCCGATAATTAAAGCCAGTATTTTGCTCCCCGACCCCGGCTTTCATCCTAATTGACCCCAAACTGTCACAGTGAAGTAAATATGTGAAAGGCAGAAAAAAAAAATCTGCTGGAATTTCAGCCGCAATGATAGCCGTCCAAAAGCATTCCTAATGACTAAAAAAGGAGGCGAGGGAGGAATGCGTGTGTGTTTCTTATTTGTAAATGCTGGCTTGGTGTACCACTGTGTCTCGTAGGTTTTCCTTACAGTATAGAAGACCTCTATTCAGCCAGTAAGGCAGCAAAAATACCAGAATAAGAAGAAATGAATTGTGCATTCAGAAATGGCAGAATTTTGTACCTCTTTTTTTTTAACCTCAAAGACTGAGCATATGCCAGTTCAGTATTGGTGATCAACCTCAATATTTGAATTCATTGCTATCATCCATGTAACTCAATCTGTAGTGATTTTCACCTGTAAAAATATTATCCATCATTTTCAGTTTTCCGTCTTGTCTTTTGGGGGATTTACTGCTCTAATGAGAATTCTATTTTATTGTTGCTTCTTTGAGAAACCCAGGGAATATTTTTCATCTTCCAAGAAATCAGGCGCCCTTTCCTTTATCTCTGCATATGTAGCTTGTTTTTCTGCATGCATCTGCCTATATAATGTGATGGCTGCTCGTTGTGAAATGTGTGTCTGCATCTATGGTCAGAGTGCCACACAGCTCCTCTGGCTGCTTGCGAGGCTCAGAGGAACACAAAGCGACGGACTTGTGCCGGAACGCTGCTATTTACATATCAAACAGCTCCGACCAAGACATTACCTGTGTGTGTGTGTGTGTGTGTGTGTGTGTGTGTGTGAGCGAGAGAGCACTGTACAGGCAAAATGCCGATCAGTGATGCAAAAAGGCAGCATACCCACCCACACACACCACACACAGACTCACACACACATGGCTAGTGCTCTCTCTCTTGCCCATTTATTCTATTAATCCCTGACTGAGATGAAAATTCTGATTATAATCCCTGAGGCGCTCCTCATTCAGAAACAGCATCGCTAATGTCTCAAAAGAGAGGGGTTTGCGTGTGTGTGTGTGTGAATGGCCATGCCTCTCCCTCTCCTTTTTTTTTTCTTTTAACCAAAAGTGGTTATGATTGAAAAAAAAAATCTTGGCTTGAAAATTGAAATTTAGAATGAATTCTTTGTGGATTATTTCTGCAGTAAATACAATTTCTGCTGTCCAGTTTGCCAATTGATTTCTCATAATTAGCATCAAGAATTTAATCCTTTGCTCTATGGGAAATCACTCATAATATGTGTGTTAATGAGCTGAAATTGATACGTGGCCAGTACAAAGAATTAGTCATCATATTGACCACTGATTTTATTGAGCAACGTTGGGTGATAAGATGTATTATCCTCGTAATATTAGCTCATTAACAGAGATATCAATACTTGTACATGATGATAAAACCCAAAATTTCTAGAGACTAATTTATCAGGCACACTGATATTTTTCACCCAAAAAAAAAAAATCCGGCTTTCATTATGGCGAGCCCACTGAAGTCATCCTGGCTTGAAGCCTTGTAATATGAGTATTGTTGGTCTATGATCTAGTGATTAGCAATTAGCTTATCATCACTGGCTAATGCTACCCACCTCAATACACATTAGTGCATTTTTAACACCCATTCATTGTCTGGCTCCGTGTCAGATCTCTCTCTATCTCATGTATATTCTCTCCCTCCTCTCCTTTTTTTTTTTTCATTTTCTCTTTTGGCTCATGCGTCTGTCTCTCTCTCTCTGCAACATTAGCAGTCAATGCAAATCCGGGACAGCCAATTGATACTGAATCAATTACAGTATGTTTGGTGTGTGTGTGTGTGTGTGTGTCTCATGCTGTAGCACATCCCGGCGAGCCTACAAAGAGATTTCACACGCTGGCTGCCATTACTAATCTATTGTTGCTCCCTCTTTCTTTCTCAACATAAGATTTTATTTAGTGGACTCAAGTGCAGCATTTGAACTCCAGCGTTTCTCTCCCAGTGCAGTGAGAATCTGACTATGTCGGCATTTTGAATGAGCGTGCTGAATGAAAACACGTTGGTGTGTGCACAAAACATCAGTAGTAGGCGAACATATACTGCAGACCCCTGGAACGACTGGAAAAGCTAATAATCTGCCACCAAGGCCAACAGGCTGCATTGAGTTTTATATTCAGCTCTCACAAAAAAAACCCTTTCTAAACTGCATATTGACTGAACTGTTGATTATTGTCTTGCTGTAAATGTGTGGGTGTGTGTTTGCAGAGTGTGTCTGCAACCCAGACGGAACCAAAAACTTGGAATTCGCTGCTGACACATTTTGGACGCAGTGATGAAACAGGGAACGGAAAGAAGTGCTTGCTCAAAATAGAATATGAAGCACATGACGGGAATTTAAAGTTGCTTTTCTCTAACCTGTGCTGGGAAATTCCAGACCGGTGAGCCTGTTGATTTATCGTTTATCCTGTTTGGTAATGCTCACAGCATTCAGACGCACACCATTATTTTGTTACGTAAGATAGTATTAGTGCAGTAGCATTGAATTGGCAAACTAAATCCAGTCTGCTTTAGTCTCCAGCTCTTTATTTAAAGGGGTTTTCCAGCAATTTAATATTGCACTTACCAGTACTAGTGGCGGACACACGGGAGACGACAGATTAAGAGAGATTTTTTAAATAAAGGTCAAATTTGAAGAACCACAAGCCGAGATATCCTGACTTTAATCCTGAGTGTGGGTCAAGATCCAAAAATGCTGGATCCTACATTTCCCACAATGCAACCAACACTTATTTTTAAACCTTCCCTGCTGGTAAACACCTACCTATTTCTCTATGTTTCCAGTTTGTAGGGCAGGCTTTCTTTCATAAATTTAAATGGATAACCCCGATGACATCATGAGGGTTTATTTTCTCAGACTTGACAAAAACACAGAAGACAGAAGACACAGCTGTTTTCTCAGGCTGACTCGTCCTGACCGAGACACATAAACTGATCTTTCTGTGTAGAATCTGTGGAGTTCCATTTTAAATGACTTTAGTGAACCCAGAACTCACTGAAGTGCCTTTGAGCAACACGGTGGACCCCGACTAGGTCCAGGGCTGCTGCTCTGAACGTGAACTTTGACCTCTCTGCGGAGTGGAGACAAGAGAGTTTCCCTGTGATGATCAGTAGACTCTCACATTATCACATTATTCGCTTGAAAATGGATTCTGTACAGGAAACAGCCTAATTACAGCAAGCTGTTTTTTTACAGTGCAAACTAGTCTCATCATTATAACAATAACATGCAAACGGCTATTATTTAACGGTGAAAGGTTTTACAACAGTAGCCGTTGCCTTCTCCTCAGACAGTTGCACAGGAAGCGAGGCATTTTACATGTGCGGTGGGTTTGGAATAAATAGATGAAGAGCAGGGCACGATCACCGCCACCGCAGCTGAGCAGACAACAACAACGGCAACATCAAAGGGTGAAAAAAAAAAAAAAAAAAATCCAAGAGAAAGACGTCACGTTGCCCACATACTCTGATTGACAGCTGATCCCTGGGAAACGCGGCACAGACGCACCGCAGCGATGATGGCCAAAGATGGAGACAGATCTGCAGAAAATAAAAGATCTCCCAGATTATCGTGGTCAGTAAACCATTCTGAGACAATGACAACGGCAGAGAACAATGAGACATTAAAAAAGACCAGTGTTATTTCACAGTTTGCAGCAGTGACAGTGTGTCAGTGACGTCAAGCCGACTACTGTACGCACTCTGTGATGGAGGATTGTTTATTGATCTGGCTCGTTGTGTTTATGCGAGCGATTCAACATCCACGCTACATCTACTCCTTCGTGGTGAGAGGGAAAGCTGCTGTTTTTGGCTCTCTCTCGCCGCGTGTGTGTTTATCCCTGCGCGCTCATACACACGCTCACAGAGAGAGACACACGCGCTCGGCCCGCTCAGGGGGTGCACATGTAACTCAGCTCTCTTATTATGTTGAAGGCAGTTGAAGGCCTGTTCATAAAACTGTTTATACACTACAAAGCTTATTTATATAGGCCACTGGATTACAGACTGGCTCTACACACATACCACACACACTCACACACACACATATTTACATCTCGGTGGCTAGATATGTGCTCATTCTTCTTTTTCTTCTCTTTGTATGTACCTGTTAATACTTATGCCTTCATCTACGTATGTGTGTGTGTGTGTGTGTGTGTGTGTGTTTTGCGTGGCACGAGTAAACATGAAAGAGTGTGCGTGTGTGTGTGAGCTGGCAATGTGAATGCAGGACATCCCCTGGTGAAGTGTGCCAGGGCTGAGCTGGCAGTGTGTGTGTGTGTGTGTGTGTGTGTGTGCCAGTATGCGTGTGTGTGTGTGTGTGTGTGCATGTGTGTGCAAGAGCCTGGCTCCTTGCTCTGGTTTCATGTTCCTCATTTGGCTGAACTACTACTACAATTGCAGAAGAGCAGCACACACACACACACACACACACACACACACACACTGCCACATTATGACTGTGTGTGTGTTGATAAGTAGAGCACGTATAGCGTATGCACAGCTCCATATGAGTTGGTCTAATCTTTTATTTCGGCGTTGTGAGTCAGTCTTTTTCTGACTCTCATTCCTACCACTTTACCTCCCGCTTCCCACGAAATCAAAAGCATGTTTTGAGTTGAATAAAGCGATCCTCAAAGCAGGATAACATACGTAATTCTTGTGATCTCAGGCAGCTCACTTAATATTTTTTTTAACACGAACAACCTGCCGAGAACGTGCGAGACAAGACAACCGAGGCCCCTGATGGAACAATAACACTGTTCTCTTAAAGGAAGATTATCTTACTGCTTCGGTCTGAGATCATCAGAAAATACAAGGAGCCAAAAACAAACTCAATCATTTATAGTAATAATGTCATGGAGAGTGAAGTTAGTGTTATAGTGAGTCATGTTTTAGGAAGAAACCATGTATCTCCAAATCTGGTGATTTTTTTTTTTTCAGATAAAAATTTAGGGATTAAACGCTTTAGTTAGTTTAGTCAATTTACGGATCATTCACTTAATTTTTCAAGCAAAACTGCCAAAAATCATCGTTCGCAGCCTTTAAATGGGAGGATTTGCTGATTTTTTTATTGTTGTGAACTGAACATGTTTGGGTTTTGGATGGTTGGTCAGACAAAACAAACCATGTGAAGACGTCATCTCGGGCTCTGGATAACTGTGATGGCCCTTTTTCACTATTTCAGACATGATACAGACAAACCTAGCTACTGATTTATGCAGGAAAATAACAGATTAGTTAGCAATAAAAATAATTTGGAGCTGCAGCCAGAAGATTCTCCTTCTTCATCTTTTTTTCTTCGGCTAATATAATGAAATGAAAACCTTCGGATTGTCTCACAAATTCAGAGATACAGAACACGTTTGTCACAGGCCAGTCTTTGAAAAGCTGTTTGCTTTTGTCTTTTTTCTGTGTGTGTGTGTGTATTAATCAGTGTGTGGTGCATGGTTTGATCACTACTGTATTCACAGCTAGATGCACAGTTCGCTTGATATATTATGTAAATGTATGTTGAGACGCTCTATTACATCATATTGTAAACCATTATTCTTACCCTATCCCCCATGCACCCACTCCGATTCCCACCCCCTCCCACCCCCACCGATGGGCAAGAAATCTGAAAACACATGAGCACTTAGATATGCATGAACCAGTACACCTAAAGTAATCTACACATGTACAATCCACCCAAGTGGCAAGTGACAACTTTGAGAAGTCTCTAGTCGTCAGGATCGTAAAGCAGAAAAGACATATTTCTGCTGCACCAGATTATGTACTTTTTTTCCTCAAATCTTTGCTATTGTCTTGTTATTAACTGGACAATTTTACTTGTAAGAATTATTTAAATATGGGGAAAAATATTGCTTTTTGATAGTAACCGGTAGACATATGCAACCGGTGACAACTGATAGACCCTGTTTCATTGTCAGAGGTCACAAGTTGCTGACCTATAGAATGCCTTTGATCTGAGATCAATATACCATCACATTTTGATCATTATTATCACCCAGTGTTTTAGTGTCCCTTCATGGTCGATGGCGTTTCTAGTCAGGCAGGAATACATTGCCGAGGAAATACTTCCTGCATTTCTTAAAAACATGCATAAAAACATTTCAGCTCAAAAAACAGATAAGAAAAATCAGCTATATCTTACCATGTCACAAACATTAGCAATTGTCATGTCAAACCCCAAACCCTGTAATTACACTTGT
This sequence comes from Holacanthus passer, assembly GCA_025331565.1. Taxonomy (NCBI): domain Eukaryota; kingdom Metazoa; phylum Chordata; class Actinopteri; family Pomacanthidae; genus Holacanthus; species Holacanthus passer. The sequence continues at coordinate 1,054,627 of JAFREQ010000029.1, read as the reverse complement.
TCAGTCCTCAGATGTCGAGGAATACACCATTTAATAATGCTTAAAAATGATACGCATAAACACACACACACACACACACAACACATAAGGAACTCCCCCATTGCCACCAGCAGCAGCAGCAGCAGCAGCACTGACTTTTCCTGATAATTTGCGGAGGCTCATTTGAATTTTAAGCGCTACTTTAATCTTCAAAGCTCAAATAGCTTTATGAATATGCATGCAGTGGGCAGACTTTAGTTCATTACCTAGTTGTAAATTCTAATGACCATTAGGTCCTCACAGTAATTGCCAATTGTTTTGCATTTTTGATTGGCCTATTACCATGCGCATTCGCGGCGCACATCAGCTACGCTTGTCAGAGCCGGCATGTCAAGGGGTGTTTGTGTGTGTGTGTGTTTTCATGCTTGTGTGTGTATTTTCTCATTTGTGCCTTGGGTGAGGATATGCGCGTGTGTGTGTGTGCGAGCTGGGTGTGTTTTTTAGACTAATATAAATGAAAGTTGCATTTTTTTTTTTAAAAATTGTGTAAAGATTGAGAGGCGAGCCAGAGATTGGGCATATTTAATTTACATGATGTCTCGTCTGTTCCCTCATTACACTGCTTGTCTCTCACAAACACACACGCATAAACACACGCACACACACAAAATATACCCAATGCAAACCATCTGGCTCTCTCCTGTACGTGTCTGTCTTGACATGGTAAAATGATTTCTCAATGCCCATCTCTCTCTGTCAGCCTATTCATTTTTAGTGTCACCCCCCCCTTTCTGTTTCTCCTTGAACAAACAGATGTCAGATACTTCTCTTTTCTCTCTCCTCGTCCCTCCCCGGCTCTATCTAAGGCTGCCATTTTGGAGACAGTGATTCGTCTTCCTAAGTGAGTTTCTCTGTAAACATGGATGAAAACTAGCGAAAAAAGAGAAAAAGAAAAAAGAATTCCATTGTTCTGTCCTCAGCAGAAAAACGCGACTGTGTGTGTGTGTGTCATGCGGTTGTGCATACACACAAGAAAATAGGCACCTGTGTGTAAGCACTCACTTACGGACACACACCTTATGCTTCCTTTGTACTCAAAAAGAGGCCTGTTCTCAAAGTGTTTTGTTAGAGGAAGACAAAAGGAAAAAAAAATCAATAAATAAGTCAATTTTCATCTAATAATGAGGCAGGGCAATTAAGGAAATGAGAACAAAGACAGAAAAGCAGCAACAACAAACAAGAACAACTGGTGCACAGGCGCTAATCTTTATGTTTTCTTCTCTTGGTTCCCTTTGTTGCGTTTCCCCCCATCTTTTCACCCCCCCTTCTACCCCCAACACACACACACACACACACACACACACACACACACGCCTCACGTCTTCCCAGTTTGTGTACAAGTGCTGTGAGGGAGATATGTGAACCTACATAGCGATGAAAAGGAATTCTTAATTGCCCAGAAATGAGCAATGTTACAAACGGTGGTGTAATGGACGCAGCCGTGGGGAAGGATTGTGTGTGTGTGTGTGTGTGTGTGTGTTTCGAGGGGTTGTCTCCGGTGGGACTCACGAAGCCTGTTTCCTGAGGTCTCTTTTAGCCCCCTACAAATACTCACACACACACACACACACACACCCTATATACCTCTGGCTGCTGTTACTCACTTCAAAGTTGTTAATATTCAGCTGGGAAACTCTATCCAGAGCACAGCTAAATTATTAAGCGTATGAACTTTTTAGGCAGTAAGATGAACTGATGGGCCACATCTATGAGATCCTCTTCTTCTTCACCTGTGTGTGTGTGTGTGTACATGCCCTCTCCTTCTGCCCACTACTTGGTCATTGGCCAAGGGCATGCATAATTGATCCCATGCCCACTATCATTTTCTTCATGTAATTGCCCCGGTAAGATATGATGAAATCTAATGGATAATTTATTCCCTCAAAACGGATAAAGAAGGCTATATGGCTGTTTCTGTCTGAGTGTGTGTGTGTGCATTTAGTAGTACACTAATATGCACAAATGTTCCAGCTGCGTGTGGTCAATCTGGAGATAAAACGGTAGCTGATATTGCTGCTGAGAGGTAAAGAAATCTCACAAATGCACAAAATGTTGACATTTTTGGGATGTTTTATTCAGGAAAACTCACCAAAACTGCCAGTTGTCGGTGCTGATGTGAATTTATTACAATGTAGTTTTAATATAAATGATTGTCAGTGCAAAAAACTATATAGGAATGTGTGTTTTAAATGAAATAAAAAATCAGTGCTTTCCAGGAAAAGTAACTGTCCTCTGTTTAAGGCTGTGTGAAAGTCGTAGTTTAATTGCGGCTGCATCACTTGGATGTCAGAAAATCAACTGTGTTTTTTGACATTATAAAAAGCTTCGAGAGTCGCGAGAGTTTGTCAGATATTCTCAGCCTGTAGCGGAATCGCACAATAATTTAACTGACGCTAAAATGACAAAATTGCCCTCAAAATTACACAGGCAACGACAACAGCAATATTTAACAATTACTTCATCTCACCTCCCATCAAATGTTCGACTCAACCTGCCCCCAAACACAAACCGAAAAAACACGTATTTAAAAATAAAAATGTCTTGTTAAATAAATATTGAAGTGTGAAAGAGACTGTAATTCCATGAACTCTTGGCCCGCGACAAATAATCCAGGAGGAAAGCCAGTCTTTTGTGTGTGTGTGTGTGTATGTGTGTGTGTGTGAGAGAGAGAAAAAAGCACCTTCACCTGCTCTTTATGAATTTCCCTTCATTTTTCACTCTCTTTCTGTCTGTCTTCCCCTCCCCTTCTTTGTCGATCTCTCTTTTTCTTCTCTTTTTTTCCTGCTGTGCTGCAGTTTTCCGTTGGAAGACAGATGTGTTTCAACATGCTCTGGACTGTAGTTAACACTGCTGATCTCTCCCTCTCACACACACTCTCTGTCTCACACACATACTTTCTATCTCGCTTAATTTAATGGAACCTAACCCGTCTTTTGGCCTTTGTTTGATTTCTGACTTTTTTATTTCTAGCTTGTTAAAAAGCGTCTGTTCAAAGGTGTTCTCTCAAGACAAATGTGTGTGTGTGTGTGTGTGTGCCCCTATGTGTGTATGTGTGCATGCAGCACACCCCAAACACTGTCTGCTGACAGACAGACAGACAAAGGGACACACATGCACACAAACACACACACACACACACACACACACACACACACACACATACGCACACACACTGTTTATCTTTGCCATACAAGGGAAATGCAGGCCCCAATCTGCAGCGCTGGGAGAGGTGGGATGGGAAAAAAAAGACAGAAAGAGAGAGACAGGGAGATGAGGAGAAGAGGGCATAGGGGTAGAGCGCCTTAGGGGGATAGGGGATGTGAGAGAGAGAGAGGATAGAGCGAGGTAGGAAAGGCTGGGTTCTGGCGGTGGCTGTCCATTAACAGATGAACTTGGCAGACGTCCAACTGTTTGATGAGACGGGTGTCATAGGGCTGGCTGTGTGTGTGTGTACGGATGGGTGGGTGTGGGGGCTACACACACACCCACACACATTACATACACGCATCTTTCCTCGCTTTAGCTCTGCATATTAACCTACTGTTAGCGTTCAGTGTAAGCTCTCATTCCCATTTTTATCTACCTGCATACACACCTCTTCTCTCTCACACACACACACGGTTCAACAGGACCATTTCAGACTGCTTGGCTGGCATGGAAACTGTGCCATGGAGGGTTAAAGAAGGAAAGTGCAAAAAGGAAAAAAACAACAAAAAAAGTTCAAACACACACAGAAAAAGAAAAAAAAAATTACAGCAGATTTCCACTAATGCCCCTGACCTGCCAAGTCCTCCACTTCAAGAGGCAGAAAATCGCACATAGGGAGAAATATATAGACAAGGCAGAAAGAAAGCAGGAGGAAGTAAAATATACATATTTTTAACCTTTGTGGAACTGCTGCTTGTGTAACCGAGTGCGAGCTGACAGTGCAGGAGCACATTTATATTTACACCAATAGCAGGGGTCGGGAGGTGCAGCATAAAGGAGGGAGAGTTACACACTTTCTGTAAATTTACACTGCCGAGCTGCCGCCGCTGCTGCAGTTGGCTGCTGAGCAGGTTCAGTGAGTTTGATGCCTTGCTTAAGGGCACTTACATTTTAGTTGACTGTCTAGTTGTAGCACAGTGGGAAAGCGGGTACAATGAGCTGAGTTTCCACTTCGCCGTTCCGGCTGTCATTACTTTCACTGGTATTCTGACACAAGCATTTATTTCTAGGTGTGCACTACATTCTGCTCCTGCTCCACTGTTGTCGTCTCTCAGCTCTTGCAGAATGCGCGGTTGTAGGGGTGTGCTTTGATGGTAGTTCATAGATTATTTTTACAGTTGTACACAACGTATCTTTTCTAGCCACTTCCTGGCCACAAACGCACTGTACCTTACCTTTGCATGATTTGGTCTGCCCATAAGATGAAGCATGTGCTGCTTACGTCTATCATGTTCAGTCTTTTACACTTGTAATAAAGGTCAAAGGTCACATGTGGAGTGTGAGAATTGCATGATTAAAATATGACTGTTAACATGCAGGAAATAAGTGATAAAGTCAACAGTTACCTCACACACAGTAAGCACGCACACACTCATATATTCAAGAAGAGTGCAAAGCATCAACACATTTCTTGACTATAGAAGGCTGCTGGCAAGTTTATTAAACAATGCAAATAACCACTACTGATGCCCAGCTTTAATAAACGATCCAATAAGCGTTAAAAACTGTGAACTATGTCAGTGTGGAATACTGTAAAATGTTATACATGAATGCTGTATTTGCATCTTGAAAGAAAAGTGTTTAGTATTTAATATCTTTTGCTGAACTTTCACACATGCAAGGCGTGCAAGATGGTCGCAGTGTTTAAAAGTTTTGCTTTTCTCTATGCAAAGGAATTTAAGTACACTGCACAATGTGCATTAGACATCGCTTAATGTAAATGTTTAGTGAAAATAGTGTTTTGAAATATCACAATAGTAACTCAGGACATTTCATGCTTTCAGCAGTGTTTATCAGAGGCACAGTATAGATGTGTGAAGTTGTGGTGGCTGGGAATGTGACAGCTGGACCCAGCCTTCTGTAGTTGTGTGTTTAAAAGAGACCACGTGTATGCAGTACCATATAATAAAATATATATGCATTTGTGTTGTTACAGCATCTTTGTAATTTCGTAACTTTGCTGTAATTTTGCTTGTAGACCTGTTTTACAGTACATAGATGGTTATGTCATTTACCAAGGGTCAGTGGGTGTATTCTGTTCTGTACTATATGTGAGTGTGTGTGCCATATGATAGGGCAGGTGGTATGTGGACTTCAGACTGTAGACTGTCTTTATTGGCATTTACAACGACCGTGGTGCTACAGAGAACAATACAAGAGTCCAGTCAGGTCACTGAGTATTGAGGAGTGGGGGGAAGAACCTGTTGCACATTACATCAGCTTTGCTGAATACTGTGCTACCTTTTGCTAAATGGCAGAAGGGTGAAGAGTTTGTGTGAGGGGTGTGTGGGGTCACCCACAATGCTGGTGGCTTTGCAGACGCAGTGTGTGACTTAAATGTCTGTCACGAAGGGCAGAGGAACTCCGATGATCTTGTCAGCTGTCCTCACTATCTGCTGCAGTGTCTTGCAATCTGAGATGGTGCAATTTCCAAACCAGGCAGTGATGCAGCTGCTCACGATGCTCTCAATAGTCCCTCTGTAGAATATGGTGACAGAAAGTAGAGATGCTGTTGGGCTTTCATGGCTATGAAGCTGGTGTTGAGGGTCCAGGTGAGGTTCTCCGCCAGGTCAACACCAAGGAATTTGGTGCACTTCACTGATGCCATGGATGAGCCGCCAGAGTTAAGCAGAGATTGGTTGCTCCATGCTCTGCTGCAGTCAACATCTCTTTTGTTTCAACGTTCAGAGACAGGTTGTGTTCTCCTGCACCAGTCCGTCAGCCGCTGCACCTCCTCTCTGTATGCGGACTCATCATTCATGCTGATGAGACCCATCACGGCCGTGTCATCAAACTCCACCAGCGATGAGCAGTAACTAGAAACTTGCACTATTCAGTGTTGATGTAAACACACAATCCACCATCGTGAGCCTTACCGCACAGAGCTGCCTTTCTGTCCACACAAAAATAGAGACGAGCCTGTTTAGCTGAATGGCAGCGTCTGGCACTCTGTTGAGCCACGTCTGAAAACAAGGACGCAGCAGTCTTTCTGTTTGCGGTGTAGGCCCTTACAGTACGTGCAACATGAACTGTGAACTGGACACCATGACACCTATAAGTACAGACTGAAACACATTCAGAAAATATGGGACAGCCAACTTATGTAACAGGCCCTCCTGTGGCCACACTGGAGGTCCAATTAAACAGACACAGTTCCACTCTGTCATTTCATCTTCTTACAGTCCTGCCAACACATTTGATTTGCACACAAGCTACTGTGCAAATGCATGCTATCTTTTAAGTTACATTCACATTCTTGATAAGGTTGTTAGTTTTGAAATGTTTCAGCATGCTCCTTCATGAGAAATTAGAATTGTTGGATCTTTTTAAATCCTACCTGAACAGTCAGCATATTTTATTTTTAAATGCTCTTTTCATATACTGAAAACTAAGACACCCTAGTTTAGGCATCTCTCATGCTACAGGCTTCTCATGTGGGTATTTGCATTGAGGTATCAGCCAAATTAAAAGTCACCATTATTATAAATGAGCAGAGTGTATGTATCTGTGGTTAAGATTCCTGACCACTGCTGCAGTGCACCCATATTATAATACGCACACATGCACCCCCTAAGGCCAGTAAGTGGTGTAACTTACTGTTCCTACCTTTGGCTATATCTCTCCTCAGCTCCTCTCCTGCAGGCTGTTTCTGGCAGCATTTGCTGCATTAAAAATGAGAGCTGCTTGGCTCGGAGCTACCATATCGGCTACCTTCTTTTCTCCCTACGCTGTAATCTTATGTAAACATAGAAATCAGCTCCCAGCTCTCTCTGGCAGATGCAGGCCAGCAGTGATGCCCCACTGTGATACATCCCTCTAAAGCCTGGATTAAAAGTTTGGAGGCACGGGGCGTTCAGGGGAGGGGAGTTTATGTAGGAGTTGGGGAGGGGGGCAGCTGTCATCTCTTCAGTGCATTTATACCTGAGAAAAAAGAAAGCAAGAGTGAGCATCTGAAGTCGGTGACAGTCCAGGTGGTTTATATGAAAGTGGTCGGGCTTTGCAAGAACAAGTTTAAAGAGAAAGCTATAATTGTTCAGGAGAAACAAATGTTTGCACACAGGGTTATAGTACAAATGAGAAAGCCCAATTTATTTTTCTCATTAATTGGAGGGTGGCAACACTATGCTTTAAAGTGTCTGTTCTGTCAGGAATCAACAAGAAGGAGAGAAAAACGAGTGAGACAAGCATCCCAAAAGAGAGACAAAGATAAAGTGAAATGAAGAGACAGAAAGAAAAAGATATCTACAGCACGCTGAAAGAAGCACGTTGTGATGTGACCCATGTCCGGCTGCATGTACGCATAAAAGCATCTGTCTTCAAAGACATATTTTATGTATGTGTGTGTGTGTGTGTTTATCTGCATCTGTGGCTGTCTGTGTGTATCTGTGTCTGTGAATGATCTATGGTTTGTGTTTACCGTGCCATATTTCGGCCTGGCCTGCCGTCACCGGCGTATGAATGATAAATTGCGGATGTCCATCGGATTCACCCGAGCACCTGTGGTCCCTCGCTCCCCTGGCCGTGTGGCAGGAGAGCAAAAAAAAAAAAAAAAAAAAAAAATAAGCAAAGTGAGAGATAAACAAAAAAGGCCTCTTAGGAATGGGACTTTTATTCCTCCAGGGCTTGTTCAGGATGCAAGATTTATGGAAGATATTTAAAAGACATATCCTGTCTTTTACTGTTTCTTTTGCCCATTTTTGTGAGTGTGATAGTCGCTGTCATCCAACATCTGACCCTTTTGACTCAACATATGTAAAATGAATCTAGTTTGAGAAGATTTTCAATCCTGACACAACAGTCTGGGTCATTTAAAGCTGCAACTACGTATTTAGTCATTTATGTCATCGATTAATTTGCTGATTATTTTCTCAGTTTATTGATTCATTTTTTGGTCTATAAATGATCAAAGATTGTATAAATGATTTTGTCTGCCCAAATGTCCATAAGATATTAACTTTCCAATCAATTTGTCCAACTTGAGAAGCTAGATTTTGGGTCGGAGAATTTCGCTGGATAAATGACTTTAAACAAACAATGCAAAATTATTATAGATTCATTTTCAATGGATCGACTAATCTATTAATTGACACATCATTTCAGCTGTATGGTAATTTTTTGAAAGTCAGATATGGTGCTTAAGAAAAACCTTTCCTTTTCCTATCGCCTTCTCTCTCTCCCTTTACTTCTTTCTACCTTACTCACCATCTGCCAATCTACCCTAATCACAGAGGAAAGCTCTCGGACACTTAGTCATCAGTTTATCTTCTAACTGCCTTTATCTATTGCTTATGAAGTTCTTTAACTGCAGATGGAAGAGATTTCAGTTTCCCTCTGAACTGGCAGGTTATTGTCTGACAGGCAAATGGACATTATAGACGCAGACTGAGATAATGTGACCAACGGTAGGAACGAAGATTTTATAATCCATGAGACTCTTGTGTTTGAGTTTAAGTATTGAAAGCTGAAAATGAGTGTGTGTGGAATCATTGCTGTGTCACATACTGGTCAGAAAATGTGGTTTGGTTTCTTGGTTTGGATATTATGCAGCTGCTTTGGATGACAGATGAACGTGTGTGTAGGGCGTTGTCGTAGCAGACCTGTTGGGAGCATGACCCCGTCAGGACTTCTGTGTTTTTTTGGGCCACACCAATTAATTTCTAATGGAGAGGGCTTTGTCATTCACACACAAGAACTGTCACACACTTGCACCTTTTTCCCTTGAACTCCTGCATTACATTGGTCTGTTCTCACACTCTTCATCTCCAGCTCCGACCTATTTTCTGTTCCCGTGATTGCATCCGTTTGTGTGCACGTGTATGAAGGTTTTCAATTTGTGTGTGTGTTTTTAAATGAAGTATCTGCAGTGTGCAGTGGCCTGATGTCTCAGTTATGTTTCGCAGAAATAACTTGTCAGCTCTGTCCCTGCCCTTTTAACACATGCCCAGCTCTCTCTCTCTCAGTGCGCCTGTGTTTGCATGTCTGACATCACACACGGCTGCGTTCTGTTGACCACAGAGGCCTTCCAAGCATCGCTCCTCGTACTTCTCCCCCTCCACCTTTTGGTTTCTGTCTCAATTTCTCCTTGTTTTTCTTTATAGTTTCCCTCTATGTCTCTCGCCCCCCCCCTCTCTCCCTGCTGTGTTTGTGTTTTCTCGGCCCGCTTGTCTCAGTAACAGTAAATACCCTTGCTACCTGACACAGATCCACCTTTCTACTTGACCGCGCACACAGAGAAGGGCAGCCGTGTCTGTATGTGTGTGTGTGTGTGTGTGAGTCAAACTGTATTCTCCAGTGACCCTCTGCCCTCTGGTTTAAAGGACTGAGTGAACACACACACGCAAACACACACTCTCCCCCAAGCAGCCCCCTTCTCTGAGATAAAACACAGGTTTAATCTTTGACACTGTGTCCAAACTGGCCTCTTTGCAGGTGAGGAGAGCCTCCTGGGGAGTGTCTGTGTATGCGTGTGTGTGTGTGTGTGTGAAGCTGTTAGTTTCGGCCTGACCTAAATGTGGAGGACAATAGCCTGGAGGCTGTGTGTGTGTGTTTGTGTGTACGTACTGTACAGTATGTGTTGTCTTCTTTGCTGCCTCTGTGTGTTTGTGTGTTCCCGTTTTTTGGTTTTCTTCTCAGTCAGCCTCCACACTTTCTGCCTCAATCTTTTCTTTGGTCGGTGACACAACTGTGTCACATATTGACTTTTTAATTGGCCTTTTCATAATGAAGATGGTGTCAGCTGCTCAGTCAGTCTTTATCTGTTCAGTCAGTCTATCAAAATCTAGTGCTCCCTGCTATTGGGTCAGTTTACCAAAGGTGCAAAAAACATATTTTTTTTCACTTCCCTCTATCTAACCACACACATAGTTTTGGTTTCAGTAGTTTATGTTTTGAAATACATATCTCTCTGATATCCACCTCCACCTCAATACAAAGGAGCTGAAAACAAAAATGATTTCTGGTGTTCACAACATTGAAATATTGTCTTTCCAGAAACAACTTGTTACAGGGACTGTTTCTTCTGTAGAGAGCAGTTCTAATTAAAAGTGTTCACAGTGATGACTGTGGGTTATCCAGAGTAAGCAGGATTCTGGAAATACATTTTCCTGCATAACTCAAATCATATCAAATGTACTTTTTAACACTGTAAGTCACAAAAGTTATTTTAATTTACTCCCTTTTTACTGGAGTGGAGACAGAGAGCTCTGAAGTGGGTATCACAAAAATGCCTTACACATAGAACCAAAACTATTTGCATGGATAAATACCACGAGAGATAAGTTAGTTTAGTGGCCTATAAATACTTGCTGTGGCTCAATTGTGTACAATATAATCTATATACTGACGGTAGTGTTATACTATTTACAGGTAGTATACAAAATAAACTCTTAGACTTTAGAATACTCTGCTTATTAAACTTGGCAAAGCAAAACATTGAAATATTCAACATCTATTTTTTGTTTATATTCTTGTTTCTTTCTATAGCTGCCTCACAACCATCCACCTGGAGTATCACCTCCATTTCCTTTACACATTTCATTGTGGGACATTGTGGATGCTTAAACTTGTTTTTTATTTCAGTGTGAAAGGTCAGAGGACAAAAATGTCACCTTGGAGGTTTCTCTTATTTTTACTTAAATTTTACAGGCACTCTTAGCACAAAATGTCATTCAGGAGACATGATCACGATTCAGGTCAACTTGTTTTTTTTAATGCCTTGTTGTCATCATACATAGAGACTTAAGTCTGTTTGATATGCTTCAGTGCTATGCAGCACAGTTACACAGAATTACTTTAAATAAGTAACTAAATAAAGTTGGTTTCGTTTTCAGTTCTCCACTGTCTCACGCCTGCCCACACACGCACTCTTGTTGTCACTGTCTGTTTACTTCTATCTCTTTCTCTTGCTGTTTGTCAGACCGATATCATTTTCATTTAATTACTCTCCCTGGCTGTGATGCTCATTAAGGCTGCCCAGAGTTTGTCCTGTGTGCAACCCAGGCTGAGAGGAGGTTAACCCTTTTCAGATTGACTACAAAGCTGGTTTAACATGCATCACTGTGCCCGTCTGAAAGAGATATTAAGAAGGATTTTAAGACAAATGTTTCCACCATTTATTTCCCTCTTTACTTTGACAATTCTATTCAGCAAAATGAGTGGCTGTATTTAAAAAAAAGGCAGAACTGGACGCCGCTGGCAATACGAGTGAAGAAAGTTTGTTTCAGGGCATTAAAGTCAAACCCAGAGTCTCTCATGCTATACGATCATCTGTTGGACTGCCACAAGCTGGCGCTGACTCATTCCAAAGGTGGAAAATCAGTCTTGCTGGCCAAATCTTTGCTGTAGAAGACACCTAGAAATGGTATTTTGTGCCCCTGGCTCCTATAAAATCCCACTGTTCCTGTTTCTATTGCAGCGCTCTCTGATGATGGTGATGTTTCAAATGGAGATATTGACCTTTTTGGAATATTTACCATGTAATGCAATTATACCACTAATGGATTTGGCCCACTGATCTTTTTATGCACTGTGTCAGCAGGCCAGTAAAACATTGCTGGCTTTTTTACAACACAGACACACGCACACACACACACACCATGCAGACCGATCGGGCCCCGTGCTCATTTGCGTGTGTATGTTCAACATCTATAATCCTCCCTCCCTTGTGCAATCACACACAGGCTCAAACGCACATGCATGCATGCACACACAGCCACAAACACACACGTGCACACCAGACCCCTTGTGAGTGTGTGTCTGCCAAGTCAGACGGCAGGCTGCCAGCAAAAAAGGGGCCTGTGATTGGGGTGAAGGCTCATCTGCTGGGGTTAGCCAGCTATAGCCACACACACACACACACACGCACACACACACACACACACACACACACACACACACACACACACACACACACAAAGGCAAACTGACCCAGCACCCACTAAGATTAACAGGGTTAATTAGCTCAACACGGCCCCCAACCCGGGCTACAGCAGAGGGGCGTCGGTCTCAGGCCGGGGTTACAGGAGTGCTGGCTGTTTGCGTGTGGAATGCTAATGTTTTTAGCCACTGGTGTCAAACTGCAGCTTACTAGTGTTAATGAGCTACACACTGTATACACTTTCAGGTTCCAGATATGAAGTATAAGTACAGTTAGAGCTGGACTGATACACACATAGATAGATTAAATGTGGAAGATCAGAAGTAACAAAAATCTGCAGTATATAAATGTGAAAAGAGCGTCAGTAAATGAAGGATAAATTAATACATATTGATGAATTCATTATTTGTGACTTACTATAATAACTATCAAAAAATGCTTTAATCATTTAATATTGATAATACAGGCTTGGTCACAACACACACTAATTTATTTAATGTTTATTATGGCTCAAAAAAGTTGATTGCAGTTCTATAAAGTGCATATATATTTGAGTTCATTTTTTTGTATTTTTGTTCACTCCACAAAAAAAAATCTTAAGTCAAGGTCTCTTTACTTTGCTGCTTTACTCCTTTTTCTGCTATTTTCAACTGCATCTCACGGGATTCATTTTTTTGTCCAACTATATTTTCGTAGTATTTCCCTTGCCTTTTTATAGTTGTGATTGAATTAAAGTTCCAGAGAAACGCACAGTTTAAAGGGACACCCCCCTGATTTCATATATACAAGTCAGAGTTCACGCATTACGGGAACTTTTACTCAGCCTGTGAAAACAGCTGCGTAGTGTTGTCTGTGGCATCTCCAGTGATGTCATCAGGGTCGTCTTGAGTCAGGCTTTGACCGAAAATCTGATTTTTAAAATGGGAGTGTGGGCATCTAAGAAGGTATAATGTAGAATACTATTGATGTCATAACATTTTGGCCTCTGCTCTTTCAGTTTTGACTGTCTTTTCTATTTTTGGTCACAATTCTTACATAAACTAATTCAAGGGATCCTTATCAAATATGTAAAATTATCACATGTGTATGTTAATACACATATCAGCCAATATATTGGGCTCTAATTCCAATCAAGTGAATCTAGTACTTTTGTTTTTGAGGCATTAAGAGCGAACCCAGCTCAGAGTTGAATTTCTGTTATACACAGGGAGGTGTGTTAACAGAAATAGATTACAGTGTACTGTATGTACTATATATAGCAGTGTATGGACAGTATACCAGCAGCTTATCAACACTCAGCAATATTTGACCTCACAACTAGGTCTATACCTTTTCTTTACCTGAAAACTATTTTTTTATTCTTAACTGGAAGCTGCACTTTTTCTAATATGAGTATAAATATGAATTTCCCATTTCCACTGTGTCAGACCAGCGATAGGGCTGACTGCAAACACCTGTGGCACCAACTTCTATCACGCTTACTGGTCAGTTCCTCTTTCACACTGTTCCTTTACGCACACACGTGCGAATAGACACACGCATACACACACACACACACACACACACACACACACAGAAACATACACACACAGAAACATACAGACACGCACATCTGGCTGCAGGCCTGACAAAAACAGGTAGTGAGATACATGAATGGCTGTTGAGGCGAAACGTGTCCGTCTGCGATGGGATTGATTTTAGTATGATTTGTGTATGAATGAGTATATCTGTGTCTGTGCATGTGAGTCATGGTGGTTTTTGTTGTGCGCTCTAGTCGTCTAGTCTAAATATACCAGCGGACCATGAGAAAGATTCTCTGTTTCTTTTTTCTGTGGCCACCAGCCCTCTGACACATATTACCACTCTGTCGCTCCCTTTCACTCCTGATATTACACCATTTATGAGTGGAAACGATTTTAATAGGAGACATTTTAAGGCCAGAAACTGCATTTACAGAGCCGCAATGGCCGTCAGGGGTTTTGGTGAGATATGTGAGATATGCTGCTGCGTTGTTGAGACCTTGAGGCGCATTTAATGGAGACAAGAGGAAGAAAGGAGGTGGTGGGAGGTTATACATAAACTCATATCAGCTGTGCAGAGAGCGACAGTTTAGGAAAGAACATGCGAGGAATGGAGAGCGATATACAGACACACACACACAAATAGGGCGGGCAGATGGTAAAAAGAGACGGTGCGATGTGTGAAAAGCAACAGTTAGCCTGTGTCTTCACTGTGTGCCACTCTGGCCTAAATATGACATGCATTTGACACTTTCTCCCCTCACACACTCCCTCTCTCACACACTTTTTGTTTCTGCAAAAAAAAAAAAGAAAAAGAAAAAAAAAGACTCAACTACATGGAGCCATGGTCTCTGGTTGTTGCTTTTTTAACATATTTTAACACAAGAGCTGTAATCACAAGATGACATCACATCGGTCTTCGGCTCTCTCAGGAGAGTACACTTGTATTGAATTACAACAGCAGCAGCAACTGACTCACTACTGCCTGCATGAGTGAAATATCACCAGTGACAATTGTTATATTTGGCCTGTGATAACTGCTACACTAATGACTTATTCTCAATAGTTGCATGGAAACATAAAGAAACATAAACATTAGAAATGTCCATAGCATTTAACAGCCTTGTAATACAAGTTTAATACACACTTACTGAAGCCGTGATATTTACAGCTTGGTGTTTTTGAACAAATGACATTGGATAGAAAATTTCATCCATTATAGTAGAAGGTCACACACACAGCTCTAGCAGACCATACTTTTCTTTCTTTCTTTCTTTCTTTCTTTCTTTCTTTCTTTCCATCTAAACAAAACAAACGCACAGACAAGACTCACGGTGCGATTAGTTTTTCTCTTGCTGCACCGCTTGAGATAAGCGTCGAGGATACGTTCCTTCAACCCGCATGACCCTGACAGACAGCACCAAACTTAATCCCACACACACTCGCACATACACGCATGCCGTCGTCCCCTCTGGCTCTTCCTCCTCCTATAGGTAGACGTATAGGGAGGTAAAGGGGGCGGTTGGGACACATTTTTTGGCAGCGGTTAGTAGGCAACATACAGTATATATGCACACACACACACACACACACATATGCAGAGCTACAGTGTGTTTCAACTTGATTTACAGGGCTCAGCTGCGGGGAATGGAAGAAAGAGAGAGGGCGGGGGGGGGGCATAGACAGACACAGGGAGCAGGAGAGAGAGAGAGAGAGAGATGGGGGAGTATAGCTTACAGGTAGCAGGTCTGGGAAAAGAAGACATAGAGCGATTGTATAACAGTTTTAAACGGAGTTGGTGCAGGATTTTACAGGAGTGGCTGCCCTCCAGGGAAAAATGTAGTGTGCAGTTAGGAAACATTCATTTGTGTACCAGACACACTATATATATGTCCATATCAATAAAAAAGTGGACAAAAGTTAAAGGATCAGTTCATCCAAATAACAAACTACATATTTTAGTGGTATTTAGCTGAGCTTTGTTTTTCTGTGTCCAGGTTTGAGACAATAAATTGACCAGCTCAACATGACAGTTACATTAAAATGGTGGAATCCTTTAACATAACTGCATCTGTTCGCTGTGTGAAATGTATTCAGAGCTCATCTAAGGCCTGTTTTGGCCTTATCTCATATGAGCTTCCAGGAAGGACCCTTACTGTCTGCAGTTGAGTGGTTGGCGTACTCCTCCTCTTTCTTATCACATAACTGCTAAAATTATTTTGGGCACAAAAAAAATCTAAATGAAGGTACAGACAACTTAAAGCAGGAAAAAAGATGAATCTTATTTTGACGGTGTAGTGACTCATGACATTTCATGTAACAACTTGTGGCGATAAAATATTTTTTTCCCTGTGTGGCCACTCCCCGCTTCTGCAGGATTTAGACCAGCAAAGAAAGTTTTAGTTTCTAATAGACTGGGTGACCTTCTCAATGGGAAACATTTTGTTTAACAGCTGTTATGAATGTGATGGGCCTCTGAGTTGTTAAGGGCTAATGAGGAGGAGAAGGATCCTACCTTAACTGTGAGGATGTGTATGTTAGGCCCCGAGGGTGTCCTCTTTCTTACTTTTGTTCTTTCACTCTTTTTTTTTTTTCTATCACGAGGGCATAAAAATCCTGCTGAAATGCTGAATGATTTGCTGTTAATGCTGAATAAGGTTGAGTCAGGAGTGTGTGTGTGTAGGTGTACTTTCTCCATGATGAGTGATGTTTACGTTTTGTCTTTGTCTGACCCTCTTCTGTCCTGAAGGAGACAGAGAGACACAAAAAAAAAAGAAAGGGAAGGGGTAGGGAGAGATGAGGAGGGGGCTGGTCATAACCAGGTATGCTAAGCCTACCATCTCCTTCTAGGAAAAAATTGCGTCAATCCGTATTTGGTTCTAAATCGTGTCTGAACCTGACCTGACGTGATTCCCAGCGCTCTCCCCTCGCAAGGAATGGACCCTGTTTACCCTGGAACCAGAGCTATTTTCTCCCTGTCAGGAGCCTCCATAGTCTCGCCGTGTGCATTCAAATCTCGGGGTTTAAAATGCACTGCAGAGCTTAAAGTAGTCAGGAGAGTGTTGAAATTTTACATTAGCAATTGTGGCTGACAATCCCAATTACAGTTTTCACTACTGGTACAGTGTGCAGATGTGAGGTGAAAAACGTCCAAAAAATGATGTCCATGCAACGCTCAAAAGGACTGGGTGGGATTTAATCCTGTGGGAGCAGGTTTGACTTTATTATTTTAGACGCTGGTGAGTGACTTTAATCCCGTCCGGAGAGGCACATTTGATTTTTCACACTCTACCACTGTAATAATTACAGCCCGTGCCGTTGTATCTACTGTGTACTGTTATTGTGCTCTTGTTCATCCTCCCGTACAGTAATTAAAGTCCTGTCCGGAGAGACACCTTGCATGCTGTTATTGAGTTCAGTGAACGGTTTTGTGTGACCATTCAATGAGAAGATAAGAGAGAGCTTTAGGAAATTTCTGGTGGTCAATATATGGGAAATTAGGGGAGAGAGCAGAAGTCCTTCAGCTGAGTTGAACTGTCCCAGTAAAATTTATTTCATTCCAATTTGCTCATAAAGTATTAAAACATTTTTTGAACATCGCCATCAACATCACCCGTGATAACAAACCTTTGACACGGAAAATGCAAAGAATGTCCCTTTAAAAAGTGTTGTCTTACTCTAAGTCTTCGCTCTACATACCCTTTAGTTTGACAGAGAACAACATGTGGACACTCCTCTACCTTTATCTCAGGGGGAAGTATGGTTTCTCAATTATCCTTGTTTGGCTATCTCCTTCCGACCTGTGGCTCTATTTACGCGAATGCCCATTTTATCCATGGCTTTTAATGGCATATAAAAAAATCACTTCCCCATCAAAATGCCCTCTCCTAATAGCTTTTCAGAGTTGTTTGGGAGCCGTTTGGGTTTCATCATTAGTGGACCATGTGTGTGTGGGTGTGTGTGTATGCTTGTGTGTGTGTGTGTGTGTGTGTGTGTGTGTGTGTGGTGTTTTGGATTTGGCTGGGAGGTGCTGCGTTGTCCTAGGTGGGGTAAGGGTCAGTGGGAGGGAAGGGGGGCATCCAGGCTGTGCCCATCAGGGTGGGGTTCATGAGGGTTTGGGAGTGTGTGGTGTGGTGCAGCACTTAGGCCATACTGGGCCTGATGGGAATGCCAGGCCCCCACACTACTTTCCAAATTACTAATGGAGCATCTTTTGGCTCGGAAGCACACACACACACACACACACACATAGATACTCACACAACTTGTCATATGTATTTAGATGCTCAAACATCCGAATGATTTCAAATATATTCGATATTAATGTCTGTAAATATAAAAGAGTTCAAGTTCATAAATACTCAAAAAAAAAAAAAAAAAAAAGAACTGCATGCATTGTGGCACCACCCACCACCCTCTCTTTTTTCCCCTCTGTTGCTTTTCACACTTCTCAATTATTTACTGGCCTTTTTGTCGTCTGCTGGTGGCCAGGCCCCAGGCATATGTCAGTGTGTGTTTGTGCGTGTGTTTTTGTGTATGCAGAAATGAATACTGCTTCACGCACAAACAGAAGTGGCTTTCACATCCATCACAAGTCTTTTATCATTCAGAAACAATGTCTATACAATGTGCTCACGCAGGCGTTGACCAGTCGCGAGCTCACTGAAACCATTTTTTCACAACCACAGGGGTGACACTCTGAGGAGATGGTGTGGTGACACTTTCCATGTTACACTTTAAAGTATTTTCTGTGTAATATGTCGGGTGATACTCTGCTGCACATCACTGACCTGAGGACAGCAGAAAGTGTTTTAACCTTCCATCATAAATATTTAAATTTGTACACATTGTAGTATGACATAAATCAAACAGGGATTTTTTTATTTCAGCCACATGTGCAGAGTGCAGACTCTTTAACACCGTCTAAATCAAGAGAACTTGTTGGAAAAAAAGTACAAGGAAGCACATGTATGAGTCTGTAAAGAAGCATTAATGGTGTCTAATATTCCTAAACTGTGATTTTCCATTTGTTGCTTCAATGTTATGCAGCTACTTATAAGGAGAGTAGAAGATGTGAAATGATATAAAATGATTACCCTGGTCACTATTTTTTCTTTCAATACTGGAAGTAGAAGCGTATTTTATCTTTATTATCTATTTATTCATCAGCATCCACTTATGGAGGAGTTATAGTAGTAGACAAATAAATCAATAAACGCATACACTTGCTTACAACTGTGTCATAAACATTATTTCTATATACGACATTATAATATGATATAAACCATTTATTGCTGCTTATAAATGCTAAATCAGGAAAAGGGTGGGGGTTAAAGTGGCAATGTAAATTCTAATACAACTTTTCTGATGCATATTTTGCTTGTTGTTTGATGGAAATCACATTTTTCTTCCCATTCTTCCCATATGGTGCATTGTTGCATTGAGGCAGCAAAAAAGTATCTAGGTGAAGGTAGGTGAAATGTATAAAGTCTATATTATCAAAAGACCTCAATAATTCCAAAAAACAAAAAGTAGAGCAGAATATTATTATTATTTAAAATAAAAAAAATGCATGCAGCAGAAGGTTATAACATTTGACTTTAGAGCTGTTACAAGTTTCCTTTTGTCATGATTGATTTTGACATTTTTTTCTAGTGATTTTATTTTAAATGATATTATTCCATAAAGGCGGTAAAATGAGCTGTTCAAATAAAAAACACATTAAAGTGAGCTTTGTTAACCTGCTAAAATCCCTCACACTGACGATGAGCGAAACCCCCAAAATACCAACCCTCGCTGTCTTTCTAATGTATTTGACTGGTGGTTTCACACAAACCAAACCCTCTCCATCATCTGACTTTGGTTCCAGCTCATGCACACCTTGTTTCTCTTGGAGGGCGAAAGATTTCCTTTGGCGATGAGTGGGGGGCTTTTCTCTCCAGGAGCCGTCACAGTCGCCTTGCACACTAGAATGAATTTAAAGAGGCAGGTAAACTGCTGCTCGCTTCGTATTAACAGAGCCATATATTCAGCCTGTCTCTCTCTCTCTTTTTTCCTCCATTTCTCTGTCTTTCCATCCCTCTCTTTTCTCTATGCTTTTAGTTTTTTCCCGGGCCTGTAGAAAACGTCTGGGGGATTGATAGGGCTCTCACAGGCTGTGGTGGCTGCAGCGCTAATGAATCAAGCCTATGTGTTTGTTAAGTAGACAAGGTTGTGAAGGAGCGCTGGAGGGGAGTTTGTTCTTTATCTCATTGCACCACCATGTTTGCTGTTCGTTTCTGTATGTAACCCATCACCGACCAAATCTGGAAACTTTGACAGGAATTTAATATTTAGCTTCTCTCATATGTAAGATTTCATTTCCTTTGCCTTTTTGCAGGAACGTGATTTGTGGGAAAAAGCTAAAAATAGTATCTAATTTTGCCTTTTAAAATGCAAATGATTCAAACCTGATTATGTACATTATGTTAATTATCACGTTGCTATCGTAATGGCATCAGTTCTTGTCGTTTTCATCAGTCGAGAAGCAGATTTTCACCCAAATTTGAAAATAACCAGTCTATATAATTATTTATTACGGCTGCCAAAAATTTGCTGCTGTGCCGGAGTCCATACTGAAATCCTCTTGTGAACTGTGCACTAAAATCAAATGCCTGAAAAACCTCTCGAATACACCCGAGACCCGCTTGAATTTGAAGCCTTGTGTAAAAAGGAAAAAAAAAAAGAGAAAAGAAAAATCTTGAATTCTTGTGTTTTTGTTGCAGCTTAAACCGTATCTCTCCAAGGTCGGACAGTGAGACTGTGGGAGGCTGTTTGTGTTAAAAAAAGGATGGCTTGTATTTCCTCTCCTTCCTCCTCCTCCCCCTCCCCCTCTACCCCCCTCTCTTTCACCACAAGCAAGAGCTATCTAGGAAAAAAGCTTTTTATCGCTGATGGCTAATAGTCATAAATTTGTATTAAATATGTCCTCTATCGATTGGCCTTGTCGGATGAATACAATTAAAGAGACGGCACTGAGTGCTTCCCACCTGGGAGGGGAGGATGGAGGGATTAAAAGAGGGGAGGATGGATGGAAGAATAGTGGGAGGAAAACAAGGAGGGAAAGTGGGAGGGAGGCATGGAGTGAAAGAATAGACGGCAAAAGGGTTTTTGGCAGCAGCACGGCTTCTTCGGTCGAGTCACAGCTTGTCCACATGTTGCCATAAACGTGTGTGTGTGTGTGTGCATGTGTGTGTATGTGGGGGCGGTTAGGGTGTGTGTGGCTGTTTGTATTTTAGTGATTCATCTTCTCTCATCATGCTCTTCTTCTTTGCTTATTCCCCCCTTGATTCCCCCCTCTCGTCTCCTCCTCCTCTCTGTTTCACTGGCGAATCGTCAGGAAGAAAAGAGCCAGTGAAAGAAGGAGACAGAGAAAAAGGTGGAATGTGGAAAAGAAAAAGAGGGATTGAGCCATAGAAAGGAGAGAAAGGAGACAGAGAGAGAGGACAGCCACCTGTATGCAATGTTGATGGACAGATGGAGGGATGAAACCAACTGGGCGGAGGAGGGATTAGATGAAGAGAGGAAGCAAAGAGTGTGTGTGTGTGTGTGTGTGTGTGTGTGTGTGGGCCTCCGGCCAGCTGAGGTGTTTGCTTGGCTCAGAGTGATCTCCCACTGTGGTCACTGCAAGACTCACATGCGCGTGTGCACACACACACACACACACACACACACACACACACTGATGACTGAATTGTCCTGCTTGGCAGCTGTTGCAGGTCCCTGCAGATCACTCAATACCAGACTGGAGCTGTGTATAAATGTGTGTGTGTGTGTGTGTGTGTGTGTTTGTTGACCACCAACCTCTTGCTTGTGGCACTAAAGAAAATCTGCTTCCTCTCAGTGTGTGCTCTTGTCTCATCAGTGATTTGAGACACGAGCATGTGCGTGTGTGTATGTCTTGTGCTTCCAGAGAAAATAAAAGCACACATACTTTTAGAAATAATTAAAATCATCCTTTCTAGTTTGTCAGTTTCACTAACTCATATTGTAAACTGATTTTGCCCATGTCTGTATTTTTGGACTGAAGCTGCCAATAGCTGATTGAAAATATTAGGTTTTTTTTGTTTTTTTTCCAAAGTTATTTATTTTTGTGCTCTTTGTAATTGCACATTTATTCAATTATTCTCTATAAATTCAGTGTGTTAAACTTTGATCACTGGGGCAGTAAAACCCTCCAGTTTGAAAAGTTTTGATATAAACCACTCAAACTGTTTAATTGAAATCATCATTGTTTCATGTTAGTTGACACGAACAACAGCTGGAAATTATAAATCATGTAACTGGTTGAATTCATGTATTGATTTCATTACAAGGTTCTGCAGTCGCTGTCTGATGAAAAGTCTAAACTCAATGTCCACTTACTAGCTTTGTCTGTGGCTTTTAAGCTCTCGCTTAAGTCACAGTAAATGGCCAAGAATGAACGTCCAAATTCAACTGACTCTGGAGTGTTTTTCATTTTTTGACTCAAGTGATCACATGGCTGTTCACAGTGCTATGATGTAACGGAATCGGACTGTCTTCAGTTCAGTCTGTCGTTGGTTTGACCTGATCATCGAATGCCACCTATCTGAAACAGGGTTATTGCATCATCAAAAAAAAAAAAAAAAGAAAAAATAATCAACCATCATCACAAACCAACACTTTACATTCCAGTAAAATGTACAATGCAGCAATCTGTGAATGGCAACATCAAACATAAAACTTGTGAGAACAAGAGGGAGGGGGTGGTACTGGTTTCTGTGGATTCATTTTTTTTTAATCAGGGAGTAAATCACATCACGGTTAATCTAACCATGCCGTCTTCAGTCACCACAGAGGAGACACTAAAAACTTCTGATTTAACCAGCGATAGTGATGATTTGGTACACTGTGGTCAGCTTGAGGATATGATAAGGGATGAATTTGGTGTTGATGATGTTAAGAATGAATTTGTTCATAAACTAGACATCTCCAATGCCAACTGGACCACATCCTAAAATAATTGGGCGTTCAGACTGAAAATAACGCCGCATTGGTGGGTGGGTGTTGCTTCAGGGACTGACGAGATGCTCCAGGAAGGTCAGTTTGAGTGATACATCTTTGAGTTTGAAGGCTTATCAGACACCAAAACATTCGCTATAATCTACTAATCTACCCAGAATGTGTGCTCGCATGTGTTTGATTGCCACATGACGTCACTCGGCTTTGCGGCAAAAGTTGATCCGGGACGAAATTTTTGCCAGATGACCTTGTGTTTCTTTGCCAAAGCTCTGCAGTACCAACACAGTGGCCTCGCTGAAATGAATGAGGGGGTGGCATATCTGTCATGCAGCGCTAATGTCTGTCTGAACATGCACTATGACATATTTAACCATTGCATATCTGATTACCAGCGTGCACTTTTACTGTATTTTCACGAAATGTTAGAATTTCAAAAATAAACTTGTCATCAAGGGGAACATCTGGACAATTGTTTACGAAGTTAAATCAAAGGATACAGCAGGTCACCAAGTATGTAAACTATGAGTTTTATGAAGGACGCAATCAATCAAATGGCTGCATGAGTCCCGCAGCGACGGCGACGTCAAAACCAACCTGAAATGACCGCATAAAATCTGATTAAGGGTCACCAATCTGCTACAGATTAAGAGTTGAAAAAAAAGTTTCTGGGTTTCAAGTAGAAGGCCACAAGCTGAGTCATTCAGCATTGTGTGTGTGTGTGAGAACCAAGTTTCCTCTTTCAAACCCCTCTCTGTCTCTCTCTCTCTCTGTCTGTCTGTCTCTCTCTTTCTCTGCTCACATAAGTGTTGTTATTTGGATGCTCTGTAATTTCACCATGGTGGTTTAGGGTTAAGTGGAGGCTGTCTCTGCCATCATGAGTACCAGTCTTCCAAATGGACACACACACACTTGGTCGTACGCACATGCACACACACTGGATCATTGCTACAGTGCGCTTGGATGCTTCTACAAAGCCCGGTCCATTTAATTACATTTATAAACACAGTTTAAGGGCCCTGGCTGTGTCATTAGAACAGACTTTACGAGCTACATTACTGTTTGTGTGAGGGTGTGTGTTTGTGTGTGTGACAAAGAGAAAGAAAAGGAAACTTTGTCACATGGCAGCTATAATGGGTGGTTGGATGGACATGGACACATACTCACACACGCGCACACACACACCCATACACACAGGGACACACACAAGTAGATTACTGGTGAGAGAGTTGCTGATAGCACAGTCTGTAGCCCAGCAGGGGTTCCAAACACAGAGACAGAAGGTATTGATATATCCCACACACACAGACACACACACACAGAGACACACACACACAGGGACAGACGGTATTGATATTTTTGCTCATCAGCCTAGAGTGTATGGCTGTTCAGCAGGACCACACAGATACACACATTCTCATGCATATCCATGCACACACAGCATGTAATCAGACAGGCACAATAATCCATTGTTGTTTTTGGTAATTCAGATGCGTTTATAGTTCTGTCTTCCATAAAAACACCAGATCATTATTTTCAGGCCTGGAGTTTTCTATTTGCAAAAGTTGTTTGGAGCTATTTTAAGTTCAACTAATATGGGGTTTTACCAGTGACAGCATTTCTGCTTTTCAGCTTGATATTCAATATCTATGAATGCGACAACTTTAAAGTCAACTAAACTGCTTCCTTTTACAGATGAAAAGGTGTTTTTCATGTTACCAGGGTTTCAGTCTTTACTTTGCAGAACTTTGTTTTGTCACAAAGAATAGACACTCTCAGGGCTTTGCAGTTTCCAATCTGTGTATTCTGGTTATGAGCAAGATTTTTGAATATCCTGTTTATTTTTTTTTACCATTGCTTGATTGTATGAACCTAGATAAGCCTTTGTACTGCTTTTAATAAATCTAAATATCCCAACTAGAATACTTGATAGATAACCTGGCATGTAAATACCTTATTTATGCAGCAATATCTTTGATTTCAGTCACAAAGTTGATGATGATAAAGAGCCATGTAATGATGATCCACAGGCTTAAGTGAAAGTGTAACCCTGACACCGCTAATTCAGACGATAAATTGTCTATCTTTCATTATTATTATCATTATTTCATCTTTCATCAAGATGAGTGATAAGACGAAGAAGTCAGATATGACAGAGAGTGGTAAATGGAGCCAAGAACTCAATTAATCAGGATATTCCAAAAAACCACCTCACAACCAGGATATGAGCAGACATGAAACAGTGGCAGTGAGTTTCTTGGATGTTTAACAAATATGCACAGAAGCACAAACCTGGATCAATATAATAATACAAAGAGGGAGATGAAAAACCAGGTTTCTCTGTAAACATCATATGGCAAATGTGATTAAAACAAGACAGGAATCTCAACGAGGATACTACAGTAGTCCTCTAAATGCCAAGACAGGTCCAGAAACACGAGCACATCTTACGGCCCATGGTGTCTGAAGTCCGATGTTGAAAGGCAAAAGTGAACTAACTCCAAATGGCCACACTTGAAAGCAGGATAAAACGCCTGCTGTCATAGACGTGCTGCATCACGTTGCCTTCCTGATCTCGCTCCAACATCTCTGTGTCTTTTGAGTGTCTTTGTAGTCTTGAAGCAATACATATTGTGAGATGTTGGTGCACAGTTTTTCCGTGAAAGCATTCTTAGAGTTGCACTTGTAGTTGAAAAGACAACACTGTTACCTCATAATGCCATCTGATAACATCACCAACAGGGGTTTCTTGAACGCCTGGACGAGGTCAAAGGTCTGCCCGGGCCAGCAGATACACACCACAATAGAGAGTCGTTCCTTTGACGGTTCAGAATGTGTGTGACTGCAGGACAAGAATTACTGATCCCGTCCTCCTTATTCATATATTGTAAAGTTGCTTCTGTAGTTCGGCCGCCCCTTTTATGAATAAGCAGTCATTCTTTGCATTGGGATTGACATCCTCTTTTTGTATCTGCAGCGTGCGAGGAAGTTCCTTTGATCTAGCTGCCGACTTGTAGCCAGTAATAGAGGCTGATTTCCTTCCAAGCGGAGCACTGCCTTTTTGAGCAATTGCAGTCATGTTGTTATTTGACTGTGTAGCTCCCTTCAGTGAGTGAACAGGACGCCAGCTGCCACTGTTTGCATTCCAATTGTTTGCTGTCCAGTTAGCAGGAAAGCTTGAGCATGTAGGGGAAAATAATTGGGGGAGAGGAGGATAGTGCAGATCCCTTCTTTCTGGACCACACTGGACGTTGTTGTAGAACTTAGCCCAGTACGTTGGTACGACAGTTTATAATGCCAAAAAAAAGCAATTACAGGAATTTTGTGACTATTTAATAAGATGCAAATCAACTATGCGACAATGTCTCTAGTTTGGTCGAAATCCTGATTTTTATAAAATCCTTGCTCTTGAACTCGACCACCATGCATTTTTGAGTCTAACCAGAAGGGTTTTGAAATGGTTTCATATATATGCCCAAGGGTCATTGAATTCCCCCAGCTCAAACAAGAGAATGCAGTTCTGAAATTAAGACATGAAAAGAGCCATAATTAGGGTAACAAGATTTTCACATGACAACAATGATATGGTTTAGTGCTTTGGGGCAGTAAAACCGACTGTTAGGATAGAAGCAGAAAGCCACAACTGTTGCACTTAAGTGGGTGTTGGTGGAGGGAGGATGGCGGGGAGGCTGGCTGGGTTATGACAGTGGAGTCGATAATGTCCATGTCCTGCAGGAACCATTTGAAAATCATTTTCACTGGCATGGCTCGCTCCCAGAGTCATGACAGAGTTTTTATTTAAGTAGGGCAGTGTATCAGTTACAGTACAAATGCATGGTGGGAGTCATGAGATATGAGTGCCTGAGTGTTGATCTGCAAGCAGTTGTACGAGTCACTGAAAATGCATATGGATTATAAAAGATGGAGAGGTGAAGACGAGGGTTAAACAGACATGAACAGAACTCATTATCACATTTATGATTATATTCATATTGTTTCACCCATTTCCCATCATAATTACTGTCAAGTGTGATCATTACCAGATTATTGCCTATATGACATTCTGTGAACTCCTGGTAATGTGCTTTATTTTAAAGGTGTATTACAACCATTTCAGTGGCTTTTCATTCTGATTTTGACCAGGCAAGTAAAGAAAAATATTGCATTTGCCCTTTAACTACCTGATAGTCTCATTCCTGTTAAATTGCCTTATTTTAAAGGGATATTGCAGCAATTTCAGTGGCATTTCATCCTGTTTTCAACCAAGCATGTTTTCAACATTGCATTTGTTAAAACTATTTATCATTCCTTTTCTACTGTAGGTAACTGACATCTTTTATCCGTAAAAATGTTGTAAAGTCTCTTTCTTTCCTCTTTCCAGAGAGGTCAGAGGTCAGATTAATGCACAAAAAATGTGCACCAACATTGGTCAAGCAAAGTTTCACAAACCCGTCAAGTTTCATTTAATTAATGTGACAATAAATATACAGCAATAAGCCTTCAGACATTATAACACATATGCAGTTTAATATGACTAAAATTCTAGTGAAATGTCCAGGTACCCCTTTAAAGTAAAGCAGGAGGTGATCAAGGGTGAGCGGTGATGCCCAGATGTAAATATAAGCAGCAGATCCTGAAAGCCTGAGGCTCAGATAGAAATCCCAAATTGTATTAAGGGACATTGTCCCTCACTCCCAGTGTGCGTACCTAATCCTGTTTCAGCGATGTTCCATTACCTCAATTACTATCATCTCACCCAGAGGTGGACCCAGCCAAGGACATACTGGAGAGCCAATGATGGGTGGAAAGAGAGGGGGAGAGGATGGAGGAGGTAGGGAGGGAGGGCTGTGAAGGAGACAGTCCTATATAGTACAAAGAAAGTAGAGAAGAGAAAAGAAATAGGGGGACAGAGAGGGAGAAGGAAGGAAGGAAGTTTTAAGAGAAATTATCACAAGGGATGAAATAAAAGAACAAACTGAGAATGCAGAGAATTCATATAAGGCCAGTAAGATAGTGGTAGGCCTGTTCTAGCTGGTAGCCAAGACCTGGCATCCATTTTTGTTTCCCAGCTGGTCAGAGAGGGGATGTAATGGTGGCAATCCAGCTAATTTACAGGACAGAATGACTGGCTGAAGAACAGACAGTTATGCTGGCTGACATTCTGAGGTGGATTCATTAAAGAGACTTTCTATAATGTTAATGTGTTGTTGGCATTATGTGCTGCTATCTTAAATGCACGCTCTTACATGCATTATACCACAGGCCTGATATAGAGCAAACAGACAAGGACACACAGTTCTGTACGTAGCACATTTGGTGTCTCTGTATGCTGACATGTTCCAAACATGCATACTAGAAATCAAAATGCCAACCTTTTGATTTTGCTTTTCTCAGACTGCACAGATGTATGTTTGTGTTATGACACGAGCAGCTGATGAAATTCATGCAGACATTTGTGTACCCTTGCGGACAGTCAGCCTCCAGTACTTCTGTCAGCCTCTACCACAGAAGAACTCTTTCAGACTTTTGCAAAGAAGAAGGGATCTTTATTATTGAAACTTTTATGGACAAAATTGACTTCTGAGATGTATCATTTTACACAGTTGTGCTATTATGGCCGGGCTTGGTGCATTAAGGCGCTGGCATTTTTCACAGTTGTTTCGTTGTGACATGAACTCTGTAAACTGTACACTGCTTAGCGCGATAAGTTCCGCTGGAATTTTTGCTGTGAAAAGGAGAAAGAAGAATGGAGGAAAAGCAACACACAGTTGACATAAGCAATTTTTTAAGTCTAGAATATTTTAAAGGGAAAATCATTCAGTAAATAAAATCAAAAAGTTTTTGGTTATGGCATGATGACAACATAAGTGTGCATTTGGCCATTGATATGATTTGATGCATTTTAAAATGTGCTTGATGCTTCCAATGCTTTTTGGCCTGAACAAATCCCCTTTTCTGGATGTAGTGTGTCTCGTCAGTTTGGCGCACCAGCTTTATTCAGCTCCTTTGACAGCCATTGGATCAGAGTGCTACACTTCCTTTTGAGAGGGATGGATTGAGCCAGGGGAAGCTGCTGCACACACACACACACACACACACACAACACAAACACATGCACACACACACACACACATACTTTTGGGGACACTGCATAGACATACATTTATTTCCAGGATGCCTACTCTAACTTTAACCACAACCACTTCTTGCCTAACACTAACCCTTACCCTAACCTTTACCTAATCCTAGCCTTAATCACTGATGCCACAATCACCTGTTTTCTAATTGGGGACACAGCTTTTGTCCCCAGCTGCACCAGCCGTCCCCAACTAGCTGGTCTTGAGTGTGAAATGTGTCCCCGAAAGTGGCTTAAGTCCTACCCTGCACACAACACACACACACGCACACACACACACACACACACACACACACACACACACACACAAAAAGGAGTCGTGAAACATGAGCCAAGCTGCCTCGCTGCCTCCCTCTCCCATCTAGCGCCACATAAGTGTCCAGGCAATGCCCTTGGCTTAATAGGGCTTAATGCCTATGCTTGTCACTGTAGCATGGCTGGTATTGACATTTGTGAAACGTGCGTGTGTGTTCTCTGGAGTCTCACTAGTGGCTGTATGGCTTTGACATTTACCCCAGGTAAAGAACCGGATGCTATTATTTACCCCCGTCTTCCCTCCCTCCCTCCTTCCTCTCCCTCTCCCTCTTTCTCCCTCAACATTCCTGCCGTATCCAGACTTAAAAGTTGAAGCGGGTATTTGTCACCTCTATCTAAACTTAAACCAGAGGCATTACTTCTCCCATCCCGTCTTTCTCTCCCTTTACCTGACTCTATCTGTCTTCATCTCCCATTCTCCATTCTGCTTTCTCTTCATTTTTCTACCTCCCAGTGGTGGTGAGTTTGCCTAATGAAGTGGCTGATGGGAGTATATTACAGGGAGACAGAGTGGAGCGGTCGCCTACTCTAAAATCCATTAACCTTACAGTTTCAATCAGCATACAGACAAGTCTGAGCTACAAGTCAAAGAGGAGTGTGTTAGCTTAAGAGTTACACTATTGTGCCTCAACGCTTGCTTTGCTCAATATTTTGCATGTTTGTCTGAAAACACAAATCCTCCTTTTACTATATTTTCTTTGTGCTGCCAACATTTTACACAAGCCCACAAGCCTGATTTTCATCAGCTGACAGTGTTTTGCTGGGTGAAGCAGATGTAGCTGAGTCGGGGGCGTAGCACAAAAATCTGGGCCCTGTGCACATGCTGCCGTCGTCGGCCTCCTTATCCTTTCAATACATGGTTTTTCATGCATGTATAAATTTCTGAATCCTTTCGGGTGCTTATACATTTTTTAGGACTTCATTGTCTATCGAGTGTGACCAACTCCACCAAAGAGTGACTTTTTGAATATGTTTTAAAAGGCATGAAAAGCCTAAAATGATCCAGTAAGAAAAAAGATAAACATAATTTTGTTTAGTAGGAATATGTTTGCTATATGCTTTCCTATTGTGACTCCTCAGGTTTACTTTGTGGTCCTTTGCTCCCAAGCCCAATGTGGAAACTATTGTATTAAGCCATGCTCATGTTTCAGATGAAGAAAGGACTCCTCCTCTTTTAATCCCTGCACTTGTCATTTTCATGTATTTAATAAGACCGGACTTTACATTGTGCATTGCATTCAACCTTTGTTGCTACATAATTTAATTATTTATGCATATGTCACATTTAATTTTTGCTCTAAATATTGCATTTTCCACCACGAATAAAAACAATGTCTGCTGTTTTTTTTTTAAAGCTTAGTTTGTTTGTACAAGAACACAGATATCAGACTTTCACCTTAGTGAGAGAGATTTTCAAAATACTCAGAGGCATTTAAAGCAAAAGGAAGGCATCTGGTCAATGAAGGAAAGGACTGCCCCCAGGCTGGATAAATGATGGTTCCCATATGAGACGTAATGTGTACCAAAAGGATAACCCATCACCTCTTTCAACTAAAAGGAAAAAAGTGTAGTGTTGCTGTCAGTGCCGTTAGTGTCCAGGATTAGAGTGGTTTAACCAGAGGAAAAAAAAGATGAATAAGTGAATGAAGCATCCCTGGTCCTGATAATGCAAATGATACTCACAGGTTAGATCCTATGCAGGTGGCCACAATTAGTGGTAATTTGTGCCGATTTTAATGAGCCATAATTTAGCTGCCTTTCCGAACTGTTGGTCATGTGGGATAAGTGTGTGTGTGTGTACAGAAAAAGAGAGCGAGAAAGGGAGGGATGGTCAAAAAGAAGGTGGAGGAAGATGAAAGAAGTGGAACAATGACAAGCATAGACAGTCAGGACCCTCATCTACACACAGGTACTAGTTTATGACAACGCACGATGCTTTCACATTTCACTATCATACATTTAAATTAGTGTTTGTTTTGATGTATATTGTAAAGCAAGTCCCATAGCGTGAGGAAAATTACACCTCTTTTAAATACATGCACACACTCTCACAAGCACATACACAAATGTTCCCTTTGCAGATATGTGTTGAATCATTTTTTTTTTTACTACAACCTCTTTGACTCTCTCTTTCTGGCTATTAGAAGCAAATTGCAATGGGTGGATGTATAAAAGCTTCCATGTAAACCATGACATCCTTTTAGTATCGCTGCTAATTTGTCGTATTCGTTCTGCCAGTAATTAGCAGGTGATACATCCCAACCCACTTTACCTGTTTACATGTTAATGGGATGTTTTGGAATTTATTGTCCAGACACGTTACAGCAAAAGAGCTTTTTACCAAAAAATCATCTGAGATAATTAGCATCAATATTACAACCTCTAAAATGACACCTGTTTATTTATTCTGATTCTGCAATGATATTACGGCGTGTTTCAATTTATTATGTATGGCAACTTTTGACATAAATAACTGTTTCTATCCGCTCCTGAAAGGTTTCACATATCAGCTTTAACGTGATTTTGAAATATGATAGTAAAGGATTTTAAATATTTTGATTTTGCTTCAAACCTGATTCATTTGGATATTTTTGGAGACAATGTCTGATAGTTGTTAACTGATGAATTAATTTCTGGGGTATTAGGGCTGTCTGACAGGGCAACAGAGTCCAGAGTGGCCTTTCTTACGGCCCTTAAATATTTTTTCTCAACTCTTATTTCAGTATTTTTTTTTTTGATCTGTCCATGTATGGTCACAAGAATGTTTTAAGGCCTTAATGTTTAACCTCATTCATTTGCATTGTTGATGGCAATAGTTAAGAGTGTGGCATAAATGTCTAAAGTTCTTGATAATGTGTATATCCATTTGTGGATTTGTGCATGAATGTGTATCTCAGCTTGTTCGCTTCGTCAAATGCGACCACATTGCACTGTGCTTAACAGTGGAAGGCTCTGAACGGCAGCGATGGGGGTTCGTCTGTCATCTAATCTTGTAAACGAGCTGATGGCCGTCCGTTCGGTTCCCTAATGAGATTACACATGCACTGCGGGTCCCACCACAGGTCATCATCGCGGAGGCCATTCAAATGCAATTATTGTTTTAAATGTTCCTCTCGTCGCCGTCTCAAAGTGACTCTGCATGCTTGGCTGAGGGGAGAATCTTAGAGGCAGACTGGGGGAGTTGTTTTTCCTTCGGTTGGAGCCTAAATGTTTTTACACTCCTACTGTGTTACTTTCCTCAAGCGGCTGGGGTGTTCTGTTCTGCCTGTGTGAATGGGGAGTGTGTGCATTTGTCTGTGGGGTGATCGGAGTATGAACAGTACATAAGAGAATACGACTTGAAAATACAGTGTACATGAATAAACACACATTTGATTTTAGATTTATTATTGTACTACCTTGGAACAAAAACTGATGCCAACCTTATAACCTTTTCTCAGCTATATTAAAAACGTTCCTGGTTTGTCAGATGCTTGTATGTTATATATGCTGTTGCTAAAAAAAATGAGGAAGCAGCAATCTAAAGGTCTAAAGGATGCTTCTCTGTTGCCTCTGCTGCATGTGTGTGTATGTGTGTTTGTCAGCAGGCCTGTGTTTTGGTAGATCAGTGGGAAGTGGTAGTCCGCCGGGGTAGCCCTGTTTCTTTGTTCTGCTGCTGACAATGGAGGACTCACAGTCAGTCCAAAGGGAGAAATTATGTCCCAGAGCAGTCTGGGAGAAGAACAAATGCATACACACACAAACTACTTCTCACATGCTACTCATGTGGGGCATGACCTCAATAAGAGCTACTGTTGTATTTGCAAAGCCCTCAACACCATGTGCTGACCACTTTTAAAAGCTGTAACAGTTAAGCCTAAGGTTCAAATAAAAGATTCAGTTTCAGTCAAGTTGAAAACAGTTGTCTTCATGGATTTCATTCTGTGCACAGTGCTGTCTATGTACAACTGTGTGAGTCTTTCCAATTGAACAGCACATGAAAATATTTAATTTTAGTGTAAATGGAAATGTTTAAAATGATTTAGTCTTTACAGATTAACAAACTCTATTATTGGCTGATTCATACAGTAATGCCGAACATAAAATCTGGATATTGTTAAAAGTATAATAGACTTTTCAGTTAAAATTCATCCTAACCGGATTCTTTCTTCTCTGTCACAACAGGTAAGGAGGAGCCAACCACCTATACCTGCACTACATGTAAGCAGTCGTACGGCAGCGCCTGGTTCCTGCTGCAGCATGCTCAGAACACCCACGGCTTCCGTATCTACCTGGAAAGTGATCACGGCAGCCCTCTCACCCCACGCATGGGTGGACCTTCCTCCCTGGGCGGGGGTGCAGACTGCCCTTCTCAGCCTCCTCTTCACGGCCTCCATCTGCCTCCTGATGCAAGCCCTTTCAACCTCCTCCGCATCCCTGGCTCGGGCTCAGGTGGAAGGGACAGTGTCGGAGCAGGTGGAGTTGGTGCCGGTGGTATTGTTGGTGGGGGCCATCATCAGCGTTTCCCTCCCACGCCACCCCTCTTCAGCCCCCCTCCAAGGAACCACCTGGACCCCCACCACCTGAGCCCAGAAGAGCTGGCGCTGGCAGCCCACCACCCGAGTGCCTTTGACAGGGTGCTGCGCCTCAATCCTCCTCTGCCCCTGGACCCCCCTCCAACAATGGACTTTTCACGGCGGCTACGGGAGCTGGCGGGCAACACCTCAGGGTCCACTCCCCCACTATCTCCCAGCCGGCCAAGTCCCATGCAGCGCTTGCTCCAGCCATTCCAGACAGGAGGAGGAGGCGGAAGTGCAGGAGGTGCAGGGGGCAGCAAACCTCCATATCTTGCCACCCCACCCCCTCTTCCAGGCTCCATGCAGTCACCCGTGGGTTCTCAGACCACTCCTACTACCCCTCTCCCCTCAGCAGGGGCAACACCCTCCTCTACCACCCCCTTGAAATCAAAATGTTGCGAGTTCTGTGGCAAAGCCTTCAAGTTTCAGAGTAATCTAATAGTGCACCGACGCAGCCACACAGGAGAGAAGCCGTACAAATGTCACTTGTGTGACCATGCTTGTACACAGGCTAGCAAACTGAAACGCCACATGAAGACACACATGCACAAATCCTCCTCACCAAACACAGGCAAGTCAGAAGATGGGCTCTCAACAGCTTCCTCCCCGGAACCCGGCACCAGTGAGCACATGGGCAGTGCAAGCAATGCCCTTAAGTCAGTGGTTGCCAAGCTGAAAAGTGAGAATGACCGCATGCTACGTGAGAATGGGGAGGAGGAGGAAGAGGAGGAGGAGGAAGAAGAAGAGGAAGAGGAGGAGGAAGAGGAGGAAGAGGAGGAGGAAGAGGAGGTAGAGGAGGAAGAAGAGCAGAATGGAGAGAGGACAGCCAGAAGAAACAACAGCTATCACTTTGGTTTGAACCTCGAAGCAGCACGTCAGCATGAAAACAATGGTGGCGTGGGAAGCCGACTGGGAGCAGTCGCTGATGAGGGGTCAATCCCTCGCTCACTGCCTGAGGTGATGCAGGGAATGGGTCTGGCTGCTAGCATGCAGCACTTCAGCGAAGCCCTCAGTGCACACAAACGGAATGCCATGGCCCAGGAGAATCACCTGCACCACCACCTCAGCCGAGACCATCACCACAATCTTGAGATGTGTGATGGGGAATCTGTGTTGGAAACAGATCGTGGGGAGGAGGGCTCTGTCTCAACAGTCAACGGGCGGGGAGCATCCCCTAACGAATCTGCCTCTGTCGGCCTCTCTAAGAAACTGCTTCTGGGTAGCCCCAGTCCACTCAGTCCTTTCTCCAAACGCATCAAGCTGGAAAAGGAGTTTGACCTGCCCACTCCAACAATCCCTAACACGGAGAACGTCTACTCCCAGTGGCTGGCTGGCTATGCCGCCTCCCGACAACTCAAGGACCCTTTTCTGAACTTTGGGGATTCCAGACAATCGCCCTTCGCCTCTTCGTCTGAGCATTCTTCAGAGAATGGCAGTCTGCGTTTCTCGACCCCTCCGGGGGAACTGGATGGTGGGATGTCAGGCCGCAGTGGCACAGGCAGTGGGGGCAGCACTCCACACCTCGGGGGTCCTGGGCGTCCCAGCTCCAAGGACGGCCGCAGGAGTGATACCTGTGAGTTTTGTGGCAAGGTGTTCAAGAACTGCAGTAACCTGACAGTGCACCGGCGCAGCCACACAGGGGAGAGACCATACAAGTGTGAGCTGTGCAATTATGCTTGTGCCCAGAGCTCCAAACTTACTCGCCACATGAAGACCCACGGTCAGGTCGGCAAAGACGTGTACAAGTGTGAAATTTGTCAGATGCCCTTCAGTGTCTACAGCACCTTGGAGAAACACATGAAAAAATGGCACAGTGACCGTCCTTTGAGTACCGAAATAAAATCAGAGTAGAAGGCCGAACTATGGGAACTTTTCCCCGCAGCTATGTCCACCATTAGTCCCCTGTTTATTCCCAGCCCCTTGTAGATTTGCCCAAACCCTAACACTCAACTTTCGCCACTCTGGCGGAAGCTTAAGACCATGTGCTCTGCACCAGCACACCCCGTTTCCATTACCCATTGAATGCATGATCTGTATCGGGGCAATACTCTTGCATTGACGCAAAACTTAGAGCCTTTCTCTTGTGCAATAATTTACATGTTGTGTACTATTTTCTTTTTTGAGTTTTCCTTTTCCATTTTTAAGAATTAGTCAGCATGCATAGTATGTTTTTGCTAATCAAAAAAAGAAAAGAACTTGTCCCTGGTTGGTTAGTTGTTGAGTAAATGTGTTGCTGTTTTTCTCTTGTTCTGTTTTTTCTTTTTATTCTTCAAAAAGAGAAAAGACAAGAAAGATACACCATGCTGCATACATTCTGTAACACATATCATGTACAGTTTTGTTTTGTAACATGGAAAGTGAACAGTCTTTGATTTGACCCTCTTCTTACAACCCTGGAAATGCACTTATCCTGATCTTTCTAAAAGATGCCATGTTCACACAGGGTTAAAAAAAAAATCACACATTGGCTTGATGACTAAACTGAAAGTAATGACAGCCTTCAAATTTCTTTCAAAAAGACAAGGGTGTGCTAAGAATTCAATTTGTACTATCATTTGGTAGAATAAGAAAGAGTGCCTTTGATATCTCAAGACTGCATTGGCCATAATCTTATCTGGTATAAGTTTGGGGTCACATTAGATAAAGCTAGAAGGTTTAAGCCACCCAGGGAAGGTTCTTGCATCAAGCACCTGACTGCTCAAATGGACTGTGACAATTCATGATGAAAGATCAGAGAGTTCTTGTTAATCATCATTTAGCTACCTATTACATGTTCAATAGGCTATCTTAAATATGTGGATTTCATGGCAAGCATGGTACAAGCAGTATTGTGTATATCTGAATTATTTGTAGTTTTGTTTCTGGTAAGGAGGTACTTCTGAGATAAAGGTAATCTGTAATGTACAATCCTGAACTTGAGGGATACAGCGCATGGCTGAGAAGTGTCATGCATTTGCGTTAGCACAAACCTACAACGCTGCTTTGATATGTCAGTGTGTGGAACAATGCATAAAGTAATATACAGTATGAGCTCCAAGTGAGGCTAACTTTATTTGAGAGCATTGAAATAACTACAAGCTAGACAGACAGAAAGCTACACATAACCGAAAGCTACTTACGTATTACGGGGATCAGAGGCAATCTCTTTCACTTTACATTTCTAATGTCAAAACAGGGTCATTAACTATGAATTGCAGAAAAAAAGAAAGAATTGCAAAAAAATATCTGTACTCCAGGGCTCTTTAAAGAGTGAAATGCGTTAATTTGAATCAGTATGCATAGGCTAATGCAGGACACATTTTTTGTTTGCTGTTGCTTTTTAACCCAAAAGGAGTTTTTTTCCTTGTTGAGTTTCATTTAAGCTGTTCATAATATAGCACTTGTCACTGAGAGTGAGTACCAACATCTCTCTTGCATTTTCCCACACTGATGCAATGATGGTACATGTGTTGAGTCTTAAAGCTAGATTGTCATTTAAAGGACATGAAGTGCACTGTTTCAATTTTCCCCGTTTACAAATTCACGCTGAGGGGGAAAGCGTTGTTGAAATGCTGTCAGATGACGAGGGTCCCATTGTTAAAAGCAGTAAAAGATGAGACATAATCCGTTGCCAGCAACTCCAGCCTCATGAACCTTGACCTTTGTACCCTTGCCGTTTCACCTTTGACCATTTGTCAATTTGTTACCCCGAGAAACCCCAGTGCTTAGCCTGGGCTGAAAATTCACCGTCTGCAAGGTCTATGAATTATGGTTTGATGTGAGTTACATAAGCAAGCAGTGCTTCTAAATGGATGCAGCTTTCATTGGCCACAGCAGCACCAAACATCCACATGTTGTAGGAGCTATATTGTAACTGTCGTCATCTACGCCTGAATAATCTATAGACCTTGCCGCCTAGACAACAGACACACAAATCTTGTTGCTCACACTGCGAGAATCGGTTTTGTATAAATCTTCCTTTAATAATAGATATGAAAATAAACGTTTTTTGCAAATAACACTCCACTATCTTTAAGGGGAAACTGTATTTAAGTTTTGTTGTCGTTTCTCTTTTCCTCAGCGTCTTGGTGGTGTTCAAGACTCCGATCACAGTATATATGAAATGATAAAAAAAAAAAAAGACGAAAAACAAAACAAAAAAGTTTCTGTGATGGTTTTGTATTTTATTTTGCCTTGGCTCTTCACAGCTCTTCAGGTTGAAATACAATTTGCATTGGGGAAAGGATTAAGATTATATATGAATATATAATAAAGAACTTAAAATATAGGAAAATGCACACTCATGTCGATTCCTATGCTTAAACACATTTATGGTCTACTTTTTCTGTATTTCTAGAATTGTATTTGAATTCAATGTTCACTTAGAGTAGGCACTATAGTATTTATATTGAGGCTCGTATTTTTAACTGTTGCTTGTTCTCTCTAAAGGTATTTACTATACCTTTTTTGGTAGTGGAAAAAAAATCCCAAGCTGCCACGGTATATTTTTTTAATTTGGCAGGATAATATAGTGCGAATTATTTGTATGTTTAAAGAAATAAAAGGAAAAACCCGATAAAAAAGCAGCTAAAGTATGTGGCATTGGGAGACGTCACAGGCCATCAGATGGCCGCCGCTCTGTTTCCTGTCCACAGAGGTGGTTGTACATATCTTCTTTGGTTTTTGGTTCGGACCTCCTTCCCCCTTGCTGCCATTCTTGTATGCAGTAATGCAAGCTGACGTCGGCCTGTTCTGTTGTGTGCTTCTGTCTCTCTCACCCCTCCCACCTGACTACATTCCAACATCAAGAAGAGAGGAAAAAAAAGAAAAAAAACTTCATATGCAGTACATGGATTACGAAAAAAGCGTCAAAATAAATACATTTAAAAAGAAATTAAATGTTTTGCAGTTTTTTTTTTCATTGCCAAATACTAAATGGTGCTTTATATTTAGATTGGGTATACTTTCATATGCAAAGCATATTTAAAAATGACCCGGGGGACGTGGAGAAGCCTGCTTGAGTTAAGACTTTTTTGTAAATGGCAATGCGGAATATTTTGTTATCAGCCTTTTCTATTCCTATTCTGAGAGCTGTTTGTTGTAACTTGAACTTGAACTTTATCTTTTACTATGGGAGTTACTATTTATTATTACCTATATGCTCTGTTCAAAACAGAGACATGGAATGGATCCTTATTTTTGGTCTCTTTTTATTTTATTTTTTATTTTTGGTTATAATATAATTTTGATTTTTTTTTTCTTTTGTAATGGTGGCCAATGGTCATTGGATAAACCTAGCTCTTTAATTTCTGTTGTACTTGTTTGGGGTCTCTGTTCAGTTGTATTGGGAAAACCACTGTCTGTGTTTTCTGGCAGATGTCTGCATAATCCTGTTCACACACCCATTTTGTCCCTTTATCGAAAAACAATTAATAAAAAAAATGAAAGTATAACGGCACTTGTCGCTTATCTCCACTGTGTGTGTCAAGTTAACTCAAGTGTGTGTATGAGTATGTTTGTGTGTGTAACCCCCCCCCCCACCCTAATGCCCATTGGTGTCTTTTACCTGCAACTGCACAGCTGTCACCTGTCGACATCGAACACTGTAATCATTAACTTTATTTCTTACCTGTTTCTATGAAAATGTTGATTTCTTGCAAAACCACTTTAAATGGAGAAGTTTTCACAAGTAAGCATGTACAAACATGTAGTCCAGAGGGCATAATTCTCCCCCCTCAGCCTATATACGTGTGTGTGTGTGTGTGTGTGTGTGTGTGTGTGTTTCAGGTGTCAGTGGTGATCTGCACAGGGCGTTTTCTTAACATGTTTCTCTCAGCCTCTGTGTCTCACACTGTTGTTTGAACCCAATGAACTCAGCCTTCCACCACCAGCCTCACCCTTGCCTTTGGCCCTGTACTATATGTACTTTATGACTGTCTGTGTGTGTGTGTGTGTGTGTGTGTGTGTGCGTGTGAGGGAGAGAGAGAGAGAGAGAGCTTGTACTGTTTTGCTAGGAGGCGTGGGAGGGCTGAACAGGTGGATAATTGAGTACATGAAAACTTCTGACACCTGTGTGTCCACAGCGTCATCCTACCTGTTGGTCGAGACAGCCCAGATGGTTTTAGTGCATGTCTGTGAGTATGTGTATGTGTATGCATGTGGTTGCATGCTATCTCAGTTTGCTAGTCCACATGTGTACATATGCATGTCACTCCTCAAAGTACAGTACAATATCTGCTGCTGATAAAAGCTGTTTCCTGTGTGCCTTTCACCCTCAGTCACACACACACACACACACACACACACACACACACATACATACAGTATATGGACATGTATATGTTGCTGCTCTCACAGAATGTACTTAAGTAAATATCATTATGTCCCTCTGTTTGCTCAGTAGTCACAAAGCCTCATAAAGCTGTCAGGATCAATCAGCACTATGTCCTCCAACCACCGCACCCTTCTGTTTAGCTCTCTCACACACACTTAAGTCCCCTCAGAAAGCATCCATACACCTGCAATTGGCCAAAATATAAGTATATAAGTTTCAGTGGATGTAGTTTAGTACGAGGACCCAATCATTTTTAAAAAAGGATATACCATCATTTAGACTAAGATTAAAATACAAACAAACAACATTTTATATTAGATTTAAATATATATATATATATATATTTTCTTCTATCATGGCATTTTGCAGGGTAACCTTCAAGCTAAGGTTGAAAATTGCACCTGAACTTCAATATTTTGTTCACACCGGCGATGAAGAGAGCTCTCCTCCAGCCACAGCAGATCCAAATTCATGTTCCTCTTCATAAATATTATACAAAATACTATAGCATGTTATAGGAAACCATCAAACCTGTGTGTTAAATTTTCTTTAAAAAGCTGTCAAACGTATTTGAATTACATTACTAATTTGAATGTAGGCTTTCTGTAGCCTAACTATGCCGCTGTATTATATAAAAAAGGTGGCTGGGACATTCCTACCTTTTCATTTAACTTTCCACGAAGAACGGCTAAAAGACCGGTTCAACAGAGATTCTAGTTCAGGGGCCCCCTAACCCCTTAAGCCACTAGGCCTGTGTCTGGTAGCTCAGTTTGGTAATCCATCCATGTTGGGACTTGCATTTTTAAAAGCAGTGACACACACCACAAAAAACATCATGTACTTTTGCATCAACAATACCTTCAAATACAGAACTACTGTATGTTAGATTGTGGTAAGTGAGAAAAGACACGCTTTCCAATCTTTGTTCTGCATTCACCAGCCATGTATGTTCATTCATTGAAGTGCATGAAACACAGTACACAACTTGAGATAAGTTATCTGCTCACACAGTACGCTCGCTGCTGCCATTTTTGCAAGTGGCGGTCAAAGGTCAGAATGCTCAGGCTAACTTTTGCTACAAAGCACTTTGGGAAGGCATTTCTGCTCTCACTTCAAAGGGAATACCTGGAATAGAGAAGAAACTTAAACCTTTCTCGAAATGCATTTTTACTTTGTGACACAGTACACAAAGACGAGATGGAAGCGGAGCAGGTTACTAAACGTAGAGGGTGGAGTAGTGCTTATTTTGCCTCTGCTGAGGTGCCCTTGACCAAGGCAGTGAACCCCATCTGCTACAGGAAGAGTGCAGTGGAAGACTTTAGTTGTAGTGGGCGGCTCCCGGGTGTGAATATGTTGCACTGTTTGAATGTAAAGCAGGGTGTTGCTAAAGAGCCCAGAACGCTGTCAAATTTCCCTGCAAGAACAAAAGCTACAAAAGGTCACGGAGAACATACATAACTCAAATTCAAAGCAATGATTTTTCATTCATGTGACTTGATGCCCCAAGAGCCATTGACTTTGAGGAGACTCAGTGTTGCGAGAGGTTCAGTTGTGTTGGACATGGGAGGATGGTAAGACTTTATTTCCCACCTCAGGACCCACAAGTGGCAGCAGTTTCTTCTTTACTCCCTGTTAAACAATGTACTAGCCACCAGCAGCACCGCCCGGGCAAATAAAACAAATCAGCACCATATTTTTTCACTTCCTCTCTCTCTCTCTCTCTCTTTCTCTGCCTTTTTCCCTCTCTCTCTTTCTGTGATAAATTCATTGTGTTATAAACCCGTGAAGCATTCAGGCCTTTTCTGCTTTACTGGGGCTCTCCTGTGCTGGTTTATGTGAAAAGCATAATGCATTTGTCACCGTTATAAAATCTATACAACCATGACCTGCAGTCCCCCATAAACTCCCATGGGTTTATCTTTGGCCTGCAGGGTTTTAACAATAAAAGATTCTCCAAAGAGAAAGCATGTTTTCACACTGCTTTTGTCACCATATGGCCTTGACGCAACACTGTTCCAATGGAATCTAGATAAAGGAAAGGAATGTATGTGTGTGTGTTTTGTCTGTCTTTCTTCCTACTGAGTGTACTTTGGTATCTGTGCACATATTGTGCTATGCATTTTGTCTTGGCCAGCCTCTGTCTGCCATACAGAGGAGTCACTACTTCTATACATATTGAGTGGCTTAATACACGCTGACCACTGCGGTCTATAGGAACTGGCTGCAAAGTAAATGACTCTTACTGTAATGGACAACCATTGAACAGTACTTAGCACATATAATGGCCACAAGGCCAGTCAAGCACGTAAAAAATTTCAATCAGTCAAATCAAATCCAGTAAAGGAATAATGCATGGACACTGACCGCACACAACACACTTAATGCCCTAGTGTAAGATTTACAGTGAAAGGCTCCGACTGTAGAACCACAGAATCAAACTCCGTGCAATCAATGAAGGAAAGTTCATCTCTGACCTGGTATCAATTCATGGAGGTAGGGCCATTTGATTCACTTAAATAAGTTCTACATTTGTATACTAAGAAGACCAGCAAAAATATGTGTGGTCAAAACATGGAAGACACACACACACACACACACACACACACTCTTGGCCATCATTTTTGTCAATCATGTTAACATTCACCACAGTGATAGTCGTGACGTAGGAGGATGGCAGCATCACTACAATGAAATCTGATGAGACAAACTGTAAACAGTTTAACCTAAGTCTTGCTAACTGAGCATTTAGACCAAGAACAGAGTGCATTAAAAAAAAATAGTTCAAGGCCGTGGTGGGCCCACATTGATGGTGCCATGTCAGGTACCACTGATATGATGAATTACTACCCAGGAAGGCCAGTCTGAGTTAAAGTCCATGAGCTATGAGGCTGTAACATATTAATATAATAGTAGTATTAGTAATAAGTATTTTACTGCTCTCAAAGGTTATTACAGTATCAATCATTTTATTTTTCTTGTGTTAATCAATAAGTAAATATTAAAAATAGTGTTGAAGTTACAAAGCAAGCCAACACATTATCGGCCAACACAGAGCCTGGGAAGATGACCTTGTCAGAAGTTTT
This sequence comes from Holacanthus passer, assembly GCA_025331565.1. Taxonomy (NCBI): domain Eukaryota; kingdom Metazoa; phylum Chordata; class Actinopteri; family Pomacanthidae; genus Holacanthus; species Holacanthus passer. The sequence goes on along the minus strand of JAFREQ010000029.1, from coordinate 1,011,565 downwards.
TTTTTTTTTTTTTTCACCTGATCCCTCTGCATTTCTTTCACACAAATCTGTTGTCTGTCTGTCTGGATGTAGCCTAACATGTTTGTCAAAGTTTATCTGCTTGTCTGCCTTGCCCCATCTGACTTGGTGATTTTGCTGCATTCCCAAACATCAGCATTTAACCTGGTGAGTGAAATTTATCGTTACCATTAAGAACGATGGCCACAATCATGAAGGAAGAATAAAACATAATCAGCAGTAGTCAAAAGAAGACCAACACTGTGCAGATGTATTAAGGCCTCCATCACAGATCAGTAAATAAACTAGGAAAGAAGGAGAAGGTTTTAATTCACACACAATATCACTGATGTGCTGACAAACAAAACCTGGCCATAAGTGTGACGAACAAAGTTTACATATACCTGCGTCACAAAACTAGAGCAGACTGAGACTGCTGCTAAAACACTGACGACAGACTATTACTGTGAGCTGTGTTTTGATATGAGTATTGATTTTACTGGAGGAATTTGGAGTTTCATAAGCTTGAAAACTGTTTAAATACTGGAGAATTATTTAATCCTTTAATCCAGTGGGTGCATTTTACAGCTGGAAGTTGTGAGAGAGATGTCAGATCAAAGGTCAGAGTTCATATGTTTATTGCTCCATCTTTCACCTGACCTTGCTGATGTTGTATTGTGGCGTAGCTACCCGGACTGTTTAGACTACTCAAAGAACACATTGCAAAACATACTGTATCTGTGCTCATAAGTTATTTACTCTTGTGTTGAGCCTTATTTGCCAGCGCTCTGACTGTGTGATAGCACTTATAATACAATACACAAAAATACATGTAGTTACTAAGGAACGAGTGAAGATCAAATCAGGAACAACCTGCTAATTCATGAACTGTTGAATATTCTTGAATAACTGAGAGAACAGAGTGGGAGATACTATATTAATGAGGTAATGTTTGGTTCATAAATATCTGAGAACCCACTGACCACGTTCTTCATGATGACGACTCGTCGATTACTAATTTTTTCGATTAATTTTGAATATGTTACACGTTTGACAAAGGGGAAGAGTAACTAACAATGAAGTAATTAGTGAAAAATGAGTCTTCTATAGTTTGTACTACTTAACAACTGGTTCATAGTTAATCTGGTGCGACTCATGAAGAAAGTGGTCAGTGTGTTGATTCACAGATATTTATGAACTAATCATTATCTAATGATTTATTATCAGGATTTATTAGAATCTCCAAGTCTGTTCTTGAGTTACTCATCCATGTATACTATATCGTGCTTGAATCACAGTTATTCAGGAATTATTTATTAACGATTCATTAATTACAAGGTTGTTCCTGATTGATTTATCACTTGTTCCTTTGTAACTATACACATTTCTGTGTATCGTAATGTAAAGTGTTACCGACTGCCTTTCTGCCATGGCTCTTTCCGAAAGTAAAAATGATTTGAAAAAGTTGAATCGGTCACTTTTTGAGATTTTTTTTTTCACTTTAATTGGACTCACACCTGCTCAATCACTGCTCACATTAATAACATTGTCACAAGTCAACAGCATTAATTAAATCAGTATTAAAACTCGCAGTCATACAACCACCACCCCACACAAGCACACACATGCTCACAAAGCTTAGCTGAGGCACAAGAGGTCAAAGTCTATTGATAGACCAGCAGTGCTGGAATGCAAGGTGTAGAAAAGGCAAATCAAACAGAGCAATGGCAGGTGTGGTGATTTGTGTCCATCTGTCTGTGTGCCTCTTGTTTCTCTTGTCTCCCCTCCAACTTTGCATGATGTGATATCTCTTAAAAACGAAATATGTTCAGGGTTTTGTAACTGAAAATGCCAAGGGTTGAGGAAGCGGGGGAGGGGAGGGCTGTCTGGCCCTGCTCAGGGTCATGAGGCCAGAGAGAAGGCTTAGAGCTTAGAGCAAGAAAAGAAAGTGTCCTCCCTCCCTTTTCTTCTCCTTTAATTCTTTCACTGCACTGTGAACTTTGTCTGAAGTTCAAATTCATTGTCAAAGTGAATCTGAATGAATGAAGGAATGAATGAATGGGGTGGGGGTGAGGTGGGGGGGACTGCAGGCACATTTGGTAGGCTGTTAATAGATTAGCATCCTTCACAGTGTTATTTAAATCTTTGCATGAAATAACATATTAACTGGACAAACTTTTATATGATAGGGTTGTTTAATTCTTAAGGTCCATAATGGCTTTACATGCAATTTTCCCAATTGAAGCCAAGATAAAACAAAAATCTTACAATGTAATCTTCAGACAAATGTTGGAATATGAAATGAGTTTGTCAGTCGTCCCATACATCATCTAACACCGTAAGTCATTTGCACATTGTGTTTATGACCTCCTGATCCAATTATCAGGCAACTGCTTATGAACAGTTTATGATGTCTCATGAGTGCCCCAGTTTTATCTATTAGCCTTTCTGTCTGGTTTCATTGCTGTGACAAACAAAGAGGCCATTAAACCAAGTATTGCCTGATAACCTGCTTTGTTACACTATAACAGAACAATTAAAAGAAAAAAGAAAAAAATCACATTCATCAACTGTACAAGAGGATGTTCTGTGTTACATCTTCCTGACCGTGTTCTCACCCCCTGACCTCATAGCGCAGTGACAGTGAACGGCTGTTAGGGCTGTTCCGTGCCTGGATCCTCCAGGGTCATGAAGGGCACCTCTCTGATCTCTGACCCCAGAAACAGGCCTCTCGGCCTGGCCGGGCCAACGGAAAATCCCTCAGGCCTGAGCTGGATAAAAGGATGTTCAGGAAAGTCATGGATTATAAGTGTGCATGTGTGAGGGTATATGTAGGTCTGTAGTGTGCATGTACATGCACAGTATGTGTGAGTGTGTGACCACATGCCCCGGAGACTCATGCCTGTCTTGGGTAACCAAGTTCACACTCTCCAACACACACACACACACACACATAAGTGCAGGGGTTATTGAGGCTAATTGCAGCTACACAGATGAGGGGGTTGGGTCACCTTTGCTGGAAAGGTATGTCTGTGTGTAAGAGAGAGAGAGAGAGAAAGAGAGAGATGGGACATTGCTTAGCTCAAGATGTATTAATGTGTGTGTGGGAAAGAGAAAAAGACACACACACACGGATAAGGGGAGGTTGTTATGTCTGAAACCAATGTGTATATGTTTCTGTTACAACACACACACACACACTACGCTTCTATCCTCTCTTTTAATCTCTTCCCCTCCTTTTCCTTCTGCGCGCTATGTGTGTGTGAAAGGTCAAAGGTCAACCTGCGGGTTTGAGGCTTGAGTTTCACATGACTGAACACCTTTGTTGCTCCCCGCAGGGGGAAGACTAAACATGTGTGTGTGTGTACATGGTGAAGTGGGGGTGTATTTGGTATGTTGTGTCTAGCACAGATTCGTGGTGGACACAGACAACACCACAGCCCAGGTTTTATGTCTGCCGAACGCTGGGTGTCACACACAATAGATTCGGATTTTTCTTTTCACAGCTACAGGAAGAGTCAGTTGGTAAAAACTAGAGTGAAACCAGCCTCACCCTGCCTTCAGGAGCTGCTGCGTCACTTGAATGAATTCAATTTTCTGGCTTTCCAAGTATCCCACGACTGTCCAAATGCTGTTTGAACATGTTGTGCAACATGAATTCAGTGGGAATCAGTACATTTGTGCCCCATTTGAGTATGACAGTGGCCAAGTTTAAAAACAAATTACTTTGTACGAGCAGTTAACATCACTGAAACCCTAAATTTAACAATTCCTTCTTTGATAAATCTGAGGGGTCATCAGAGAATTAAACTGATGCATACTTCTAAAAATCCTCCAAACCTCTAAAAATGCTTTCAGGAGCTGCTTTCACAGAGCAGAGGAGTAAATACAGAGGATGGATGTGTGATATTTTCTAAAATGTGCAGCAACAAATAATACTTGCTTACTTAAAATACAGCAAAGTAAAATGCTATGAAAACCTCTTACATTCAGCAAAAGTTATTTTTATTTATATTATTGCTGTTTTTTCATCCAGTTTATCAAGGTTGTTCTTCACACTGAGTAAAGCTGTAGTTGGTTTGACTGCAAAAAAAGTTTATACAGTTATGTTATTAATCCACAATCGCTGTAACTAACACCATGCCAAGTTCAACTTCATGCGCTTTCACATTTTTAAAATCATATTTCCAGAGAGTGAAAGGAGGGATGAGGAGAGAGGAGACACAGAGAGAAAGCAAGAGTCAGAAAAACTGGGGAGGTCTGACTTCACTGCACCTTCATCCAGATGAGTTATTATTGCTAAAGGCACAATCTGTAATCCAGATGTAAACATTTGGGAAGCCCGACTAACACAATTCAAAAGGCAAGATTGAAACCTGCTATGAAATGATTGACAGATCTGTTAATACATGGATTAACATTACACAACAGCTACATGTGTGAATCCGCTCTGATGGGTCCATCTATCATGGCCCCTGTGGCTCTGAGAGAACAGCTGAGGTAAGGCCGGGTTTACTCAGCCCTTTAGTTACCACTACAGCCCTGCTCACAACTCATGCCCACACCAAGTCCATAACTTATGGTGACAGGTTACAAGTAGGTTACAAGATGTAGCTTTACTTTAAAGGGTCACAAGTCAGAAAGTTTTGAAATCACTTCAACACCAACCACCTTAAACCAGACAGGCACTGTTCAGTTTCTGCCCCAGTAGCCGTGGACAGGTAGGTTAGTTAGTTGTCGTCATTAGTGTTTTCTATCCTTCAGACTGCTTACGCTGCTAAGAAATGAGGTTAAACTGGCTTGTGAAACTCTAAATCCACTGACCCCAATGGCTGCTGACTGAAGTTAGTTGTAAGTCTTGGCTAGAACGCTGTTAAAGAAGTAGATTCTTACTTTTCTTTCCCCCTCCTTTAAGCAGTGTGTGAGTATTTGTCTTCTCAACAAGCGCTATTTTTGACTTACAGGTGGAGGGTGAACCTGATGAGGTGGCTTTTTCTCTTTCTGGGTCACAGAGGAGAAACAGAAAGAAAGACAGGGAGCGAGAGAGAGAGAGAGAGAGAGAGAGATGCACACTGTAAATAAAGGTCAATCTCATTAAATCACTTAGACATTCGGAGACACGCATCCTAACATACAAAGCTTTGATGCAGTAATTAGTGTCCCTAAATAAAGTGGCAGAACAATGTTTTCAGAGCATTTGCTTTCAAAATGTTAATGAAAGAAAAAATGTTTTGTTTCAAACTATTATTTTCTTGTTTCATTTATTGTGCATTGAGGGAGAGTTGAGCATTTATCGACATCAGGGTAAATGTGCCAGCGTGAACAACCAACCGTTGTGTCACTGCTGGAGCAAGATGTTAAATTAGCTATTAAAAAAAGTTCACCCTCTGGGGTAGATGGGAGAATGTCATGGCACAGACTAGTACCCTGACAGACTACACTTTTTTAGTTTTGAACACTGGCATTTTTTTATTTATTGGCATATCATATACTTAATTTGAGAAACACACAAACTGACACAGATAACTAAAGTTCCCATCAACCAACACAGAGAATCATGTCTCTGGCTTAGTCGTGTGTTCCAACAAACACAAATGGCCTTGTTTGCTGGTGGGAAGCCAGTGAGGGTTCTCGTTGTTGTTGCTGCCCCAACAACTCCTGCTGGTTGATTGTGTCACCTCCAACTAAAGCTCCTATCTGGCATGTGAACACAAATGGATGACTCTGGTTCTGTAATATAAGTCAGTAATGTGTGTCTGTAGGTGTTCCCAAGCCAACAGTAAAATTTAGCAGTGATAAGAGTGCGTCAGAAATTTTATTTAAGTGTCCAAACATGACATGTACACTTTTTCCCAACAATCCCACAATGTAATGTGTCACATTTCATAGGTAAGAAAATGACTGTCGTGTGACACTACGATGAGTGTTGATGATACACAATGAAGATGTTTGATAAGCATCCAAAATCTCAATTCATTGCTCATTATATTAGAGTCCAGTATATAAGGTGCAGTGTATGAGTGAACGAGGGAGTGATTTTGGACACAGCCAAGGTCCAAAACAGGAGGAAATCAAAAGGGAAACAAAGCAGGAAAAAATCTTACTTTTCACCATAAAACTTTATAAAAAATTCTGCTGTCCAGACTAATACGTACTATGACATATTTAAATAGTTATATTAAATGCGCTTTAAATATTACATAATACATATTACACTCTTTATGATGATTAACAACATGGTTTGGTGCCACAGTGATGTGATTAGTTTAGATAGATTCAACTTTATCTAATCTAATCACACCACTGTGGCATCCTACACATCCTAACCATCCTTTGTGTCAAAGTTTAAGCTACAATGAAACAATTATCACAAGTGAGACACTGACTGAGTCACTCTCCTTTCTCAACTGTTAGCACTATATGCTGTACACAAATGCATCATCCAACCAACTATCAGATTGTGAACCCTATTATATAATAACTATTATATAGTTATAGTCGTGGTTTAATGTTAAAAACCACGAGTGTCTCTTTAAGACGGACATTTTTGCAAGTGCAAGAGAGAAAGCGATAGTGAGAGATAGAAAGAGAAAAGAGGTGCACATGGAAGGTATGCACCCTGTCCCATCCCCTCCGGCTGATTTAGTTCCAAGTGCTCTCTCTCTCTCTCTCACACACACACACACACACACATATACACACCCACATACACTCCTGGCTGTGTGCCACTTGTCTCTTTGTGTTCCCAGAAACTGTCACAAAGGCACATAGACACACACACGTTCAGTGCCCCTGAGCACCGGTCATATGATTGACCTGTTCTACTGGCCCATCCGCACCTTTGTACACACACAAGATCATACACATAAGGTACACACATGCGTAACACGCACACACAGATACAGCCACCCATACACACACACACACACACCTGTTATCAACCACACCCACAGGTAAGCAGAGTGTTGAGTGATATGACAGGGACACTGGGAGGCTCTTTGTAAAGTAAACACACACACACACACGCGTACACACACAAACAGCTGCATCAAACTACTGGTAAGTAAAGAAGCATTAATGTATATCTTGCAGTACACCTCATGTACACAGGGTCAGTAAAGTGCGTTTATGCATTATTGTCATTACAAGTCTTGTTTGTGTGTGTAAAGGTTGCAGTAGCTGCCATCAGTTTTTAGATGATTGACGGCTTTAGTCCATTACGCTGCTAAAGGCCCACATGCTGAAACTTATTATATTCTGATTAATCTATAGACTATAGACTACAGACTACACACACACACACACACACACACACACACACACACACACACACACACGCATTCAGTCATGCATCCATCACTTCGAGGACTTTACGTTGACATAGATTCCTGGAGACTAACCCTGACCCTAATCATAACCACTACTTACCTAAACCTTACCCTTACCCTAAACTTAACTTTAATAATAATTTACATTATGGGGACTTGCATTTCCCCATAAGGAAGTCCCCTCAATGTGACTGTGTAAACAGACGCACACACACACACACAAAAAGGATGTGAACATTTTCTCCACCTCATTTTCTTCCCTCCATGTAAATGCACATTTCCCTGCTTTCATCTCTTCTTTCCATTCATCCACCCATTCAGCTTATTAAAACACAGTAACAAAGTAATGATAGATTGATGACAGCCCGAGCTGATTGTGTTTATTTTCATGTGTGTGTGTGTGCGAGTGCGTCTGTGTACTTCAAATGAGTTGAGGCCAGCTCCAGTAAACTAGGCACCATTTTACTGTAATAACAGTAATCAGTTTGGCCCATTTTAAATAAGACCTAAGTGAGTGTATTGTTATGCTCAATTACTGTTTGTGGTTAGGTCATGCACAAATAAATACATACACGTGTATATGCTTAATTCCATCACTGTAGTTGTGCTTTTCGCTTGCCCAGCTACACAGTTTGATGAGAATGTGCGCCTTGAATGAATTCTTTTTGGTACATTGACCTTTGTCTCCTGCTTCAAAGACATACAGGCAAATTCTTACCAATAATTTTGGACATTTATTTATTACTAAATTCCTAATCACTGAGTAAATGAAGGATTAATAAAGAATATAGGGTGAAGATAAACAGATGATTAAAAGATCTTGTACGGCGATAACTTGCTCAGTGAGCAATAGTGTAGTTTAAGCATGTGATTTGGTGATCAAAGCAAAACAGAAGACAGAGAAGTAGACATTTTGTGCCAAAACTACTATTCCTTCATCTGGAATCAATACAGCACTACATTAAAATGATTGTTTATATCTCCTGACTATCAGAACATAGTTCTCACCACTTCTAATACGATAAACAACACTTGAATTCATATTTCATCTGTCTTACCTTGGACTGAGATTGAAGCTGGATCTTTCATCAAGAACACACATACTGATTAATACCGACTGGATTACTGATTGATTAGATTTACCTCGATTCAGACTTGGCTAAAAGACAGAATACAAAAGTTTATGTCAGGTCATGTACGGGAGAGAGGGTGAGGGAGAGAAGAAAGGGGGGGATATGTGCTGTCTATGCATGTGTGAGAGAGGGGGAAAGAAGGGGAATGTATATTCAGTCTCTTTACAGTTACAAGTAATCAAAAGTGAGTCAATTTATGGTCTCCACATCTTGCTGTTGCTCCTTTATTTAGCCTGACATATAACTCTTTGGGTTGGTTTTAACCCTGTAGCCTCTTATGAGACCACTGGTGATGGTAGCTGTCTGCTTGATGGTCCTTGTCTGGCTTTGGCTAAATCTTTACTTAATGTGTGTTACTCAAAGTTTTATTTGATGGGTAAACGGGTGAATGACAAAGTTCTTGTCATTTTAGTTGAGTAAAAGTAAAGTTGAAAGTGCTGAGTTGTTTCCTCACTTAAAGAGCTGATCTTTAACAATACAACATATCTGTATAGTGTTTAACACTGGTGGTTTTCCAGCAAAATGTACAACAAAATATATGTATGTATGCCATATATGTTTGTACTCAAGCACCCCAGAGGGATCAAGTTACCTGAATTCCTGTTCTGGATGAATTTTGAGGGATAGAATGGAGAGATGCTGAGACCAAAAAACGTGCAGAGGGATCTGTGTATGTGTGTGTATGTGTGGTGTATGTGGGTTTTCATGTGTGTGTGGTTGAGGAGTGGTCTCAGTTTCCTGGGGGCTGGGGAGGTTTGAATGTCAGTTTCTCTAATAACGGGAATCGGTGAAAAGGTCAGCCCCAGTCGCCTGACCATACCATGGGGAGGGTGTGTGTGCTTGTGTTTGCAAGAGTCTGTGTGTATTTGAGTGCATATCACAATGTGCATTTCTGTGTTTCATATTCTTATTTGCGTTGGAGGGTGAAAAGGTGTGTGTGTGTGTGTGTGTGTGTGTGTGTGTGTGTGCGTGGCGGTGAAGGGGGCATTGGCCAGGCCCGGGGCAGAAATTGATTCTCTGGCGAAGGAGAGGAAATGAGGAGAAAAAGAAAAATGGTAGATGGTCGCAGGTTGTGAGAAGAGCAGGAAGAAAGAGGAGAAGGACGGAAGGGGAGTGGAAGGAGGAGGAAAAGGAGGAATAGGTGCGAAAGAAGAGGGAGGCGACAGAGGAATGAGGCAGAGAAGAAGAAAAAAAAAGAAAAAGGAAGAGTGGGAGGACAGTGTGAGGGAGGAGAGACAGATGGAGCAAGGGAGCAGGAAAAGCAGCAAAGGTTGAGGTGAAATAAAGATGGAGCAGGAGGCACAAGAGTGAAGAGAGAAGGAAGGTGAGCAGATGGGGAAGGAAGAAACGGATGAGGAAGGATGAAGAGCAAAGATGGGCAGTAGAAGGACAGCAAAGATACCAAGCAGCTAAGCAATACAGCAAAATAACTACAGTACATGTGCAACATATGTTATAATGCTAAGTGAGCCATTTAACTTTAGTGTGTCTGCCAAAGTATGTGCTGTATCACCTAGAAGCCCCCTAAAAGAAATACCACTGTGGACACTGAAGTCCTGTCCTCTTCTTCTAAAAAAACCTGGGGGAGTTCAAATCCCACTATTTTCAGATTTGGTATATATTAAAATTTGACTTTAGGCAAACAGAATGAATAAATATAGTAAAGGCCTCAGTGCTTCTCCATCAGAACTTTGCTCCTAGCAGCCTGGAGAGGGCTTTGAATTTAGACCATTATGTTGGGAAACACATTTGTTTTATTTTGCAGCTTCATAATTTCTGAATAATTTCCTTGGTCATTTCCTGGATAGTACTATTTTTCTGTGTGTTGTTTTATCCTAATATAATAATCAGCTAAAAGGGTCACAGTTTATCAATTTTCTATATCAAGCTACTGCATGACGCTGTTGAAAAACTTGCTGAACAGTGCTTGGTTCACATATATTAAAGGGTCTGATTCTTGTACTTCTTACATCAGGACAGTCATGAGGACGGTCTGCTCTATAATGTGCAGAAAGCACAATGAAGGGAAATTACATTAATATTTGATATAATGAAGCCGTGTGGTCATTAGGATGGTCTCCTCTGCTTCCATAGCAATACATTAAGCCAAGACAAGCGGCATATATTTTACATGGTCCTGTCAACGCAGAAGATGGATCCTGCAGCATAATGATGTCCTCTTACCAGGTACTGTAGGTATAAAGAAAGAAAGACAGACAGAGAGAAGATGGTGTGTGTGTTGAGCCAGTTCTCATTCCCAGGTCGTCAAATACCTTTGTCATGCCCCTTGGCATGTCATACAGACGCACAAGGTATCCTTTAGTGTCTGTATCAGAGGTTTTCAACTAACTCCAGTGAAAATCCACCAGTGACAGTATTAGATGTAGCGACTGCTCCAGCCGGCCATTCACTCCAATATTAACCCAGACACAGTGCTCTAAGGCACTGTGAGTATCGGTCCCATTGGAGAACTGACGACACACCATCAAGAACTATTTTTCCTCCCTGTCAATTTGTTTTTTCTTGAATTGTTGAAAATGTCCTAAATAACTCAGCAATACAATACTCTGATGTTATGGTTATTAGTTTAAATTATTTCTCCTTTGATTTTGAGAAATAAAAATATTTTTGTGAGTATTCGATAGGGGAAGGCTTTATTACCCATGATCCTCAGCCACACTTTCTATGAACGAAGCCAGTTTGCTTTGCTTTCTTCATCATCATTTATTTCAAACTCGTTTAATTTTGTGTGTGTTCATGTTCACACACACACACAACACTGAAGTGCTTTACTGGGTGACGTGGCTCAATATTGATTTTGCTTCATCATACTGTCATTCTCTGTCTTCAGAAAGACGATTTCATATTAAAATATCCTTAGATACATATTCTTAGAAAAATTAAACAAGCAACGTCCCATTTTACAATCACAGGGCTACAAAATGCCTTTTTTTAAACAGAGATAGTGGCAGTTGGATTTGGCTTCTAGCTGAATTTGAAATGGAAGAAGCCCACTCACGACAGACAATCCAAAACAGGAGTCAAACGAGTCCACCCACAACCCTTCCTTAACCCTGACCCTAACCTGCATTTGCACTAAATTGCATCAAATCTTGTACCATGGCCACATAAGCAGGATGAAGATATTAAGCTGTCTGACTATGAAATGTAATTTTTGTGTCTGAGACAGGAGAGGCCCTGCTTGTATATAAAGAGGGACTGGCTTGGTCTCCATAGCAACGTCCAAAACTAACAAAACTTTACGTCTTAGAAGCAAAGGAGAAGTAATTAAAACTGATGGCCGTAACATTAACCTGTCGTACTGTTGAATTATCAAGAGCACTTACATGTTTTTGTTGAGAAATGTTGAGGATATCATTAACAGAAAAACTTAACCTGAGAATTAACAGTGAGGAAAACACTTCTGGGCAGTGGGTCCTCTGTGTTCCAATGGGACTGATGCCCACGGTATCTTATAGCACTGCAGTCTGGGTAATACTGGAATGAATGGATGTCCGGAGCAGTTGCTCTGAGCGTCTAATATTGCCATGGATGGGTTTACATTGGAGTTGAAAGCCCAGTGCAAGCAGAGGGGTGTGACAAAGCGTCTAGGAATGAGAGCGGGTTGGTGTGTTTCAGACACCAGACTGTTGCCTGTCCCCTCGTCACCCGAGTGACCTGGTTTGCCTTCTAAAGCCTCCAGTTAACCATCTGAGGAAGCACATGCTGGTATACAAGCTTGTTCTGTACTATCCCCAACACACCTACATACACACTAGCACATGACACACATACACACAAACACACACAGTGTGGTAACCCGAACTCACCTTTCACCTTGATGGAGATTTTGGCTCAAATCCCCCATGTGGTACTGTCTGAGCCAGCGATGTGTGTGACATCAGATCCTTGGCCAATATTACTGTACACTGTGTCAGTTGGCCACAATGTGTGTGTGTGTGTGTGTGTGTGTGTGCGTGACAAGGAAGAGGGAGGCAGTACAGTGACGTCCAGGCGATAATTAGTTAGGCTTCAGAGTTCAGTGCTTATTGGTTCTTTTGACCGAACAGGCTTCAGATACAGACCAACACACACATACCTTGATCACAGTTAAGATTTATTTTACCAAGACGAATTTGTGGGAGAATGTTTCACAGCCCAACCAGGAAGAAGTTAGTGTTCAACATGAACACAGCTAAACCTTTGAGCTTTTCGGGCAGTGGCAGGTGGTCAAAGACAAAGAGACTATTTTTCCAAGGAAGCATAAATCCTTTCTGCAGCATGAACCAACAGGGTTTATAGCTCTAGTCTTTACAGGGGAGACTTTTCGCCTTCATTAGTTGTCAAAAGCATATATAATATTTTTATTTACATTTCACAATGAATTCTCTTCCTTCCTCAGCTTAGCTGGCTAATGTACCCTTGCCCAGGTCTGACAAGGTTATGTCAGGCAATGTGCTGAGAGGAGCTATTGATTTCCCCTCCAACTTCTCCTCCTCCTCTTCTGCTTGTTTGCAACATGGGCAGAGGATCGCAGACACACACAATCACAAACTCTCTTTTTGTTGAAAAAAAAAATGAAATATTTGAGCACTACACGTATAAAGTAGTGTATTCCATCCAAGTATCAAGCACATTTAAAACAAAATATTTCAAATCAAAGACAAAATGTTAAATGAAAATTGTGATACTTTCCCCTCAATATTAAAAATATAAAAGCTTCACACTTGCCAGAGGTGGTAAAATTTGCAAATCATGCAATAAATCATGATGGGAACCCATTTGTTACATTGTTTGAAGTGACAAAAAAATTTGCATGGGAAATATCTGTTTAGTACAACTTCACAGAATTGTGCCTTTGGTTTTTTGAGTGTGAATATCAATTTAAAATATGCTTTTCCAATTTTGTCTTGAGGCAGCATCACATATGACAAACAACAGTGAAGTTTCCATAACACTATCTTTTCTTAATTGAGACAAATTAGAAAACATGACAGAATATGGCGAATCTTACTAAACAGTGGATGATGTCAACATGGATATAGTTCAAAAATGGCTGCAATCGCTGTTTCTCTATTTATACACTGCATGTACTGACGAGTTCGCACATGCTTTGTGCCACGTGTGGTCCATGCAGCAACACATGCTGGGCTGTACATGGACATTTCGTGCTGCCTCTAGTGGACATGAGCAGATAATGACATTTAAAAGTCACACAGAACCTTGCAGAGTCTTGTGGCCTGGGGTCTGTTTATACTCCCAAAACTGTAAATCAAGCTTAACTCTATTGACTCTCAGCACCCAGAACAATATCCTAGGAATTTAAATTCAAGATTTACGGCCAGTGCCGACATCCAGTGCCAGTGCACAAAGAAGCGTGCCTTTTATATACAGACATGGGTAATAAGGGTTGGACTGGTGGATGGCCGTATACTGCATCACACTTTCATGCAGAAGAGTTTACGTCCTATCAGAATAGGCCTGCAATTGATTTTTCTTTCACTTTAACCAGGTGTTTTATTTGCCCAATGTTAACTCTACAGAAATCATAGTATATTTATATTATACGATTATTGCTAATCTTAACCATGATTCTTGCTTGTTACAAATTCCAGGATCATCCTAACTGGACTAAAATATCAAACCAAACCCACTGGAGTGTTTCTCCACCTACAGGTGTTAATGGATACAGACAGAATATGAAAAGAAATCAGCAGTAAACAGCTTTGAATGGTTCTTAGTGGCCACCGGATATCTGCACAGAACACAGAGTGAGTGACAGAGGCGTCCCGAGAACATCTCCTTGAAATGAGTCAAGGTGTTTTTTGTCCACGAGTTCCCTTTTTAATTTGCCCTCTTCAAGCAATTGCAACGCCAGGTCACGCCACTAGTATAGTCATCAAAGGACCCAAAGATGTAGATCACAGTGTACGGTCTCTTCAGGCTAAGTCATAAATTAGAAATGTTGGTGAAGATGAGAGGTCGTTAAAGTGAAAGCAGATGGGAAGTTTCTAAAGATATGTCAGTTATATATAGTTATAATGATATATTAGTATGGTTATGAGTTTTAAAACAACATATTGACTCAACCCTGAGTGTAGGAACAATATATTTCTGTTTTGGTGACTAAACACTCCCTCAAATTTCACCCCTCTCCCTAAACTAGGCCTGTTTCCATAAGAAAGGGCTTTGCTAATGTGATTGCTCTGGTCATGGGCCTGCACTGATCTTCTTTTTATTTGGGAAAATGAGGTCTGATTGTTAGAGGTGTGTCTTGTGTGTCGAGGTCCCACAGCTAGATAGACAGACCGACCGTCCGACGGCGTGAAGGAGTAGCGGCGTGCCAAAGCCAATAAGAGGCAGCAGTGGGAGCCAGGGGGAGGGGAGACACTCATGTATTATTCATAATTATTCGAATAATCCCCAGACAGTGGAGTGTGATGGTCTGTGTGAGTACTCATGTATGTGTGTGACAGTGATTTAAGGTAAAAAAAAAAAAAAAAAAAAATTAAGATGGATTATCAGTTGAACCACTGCTGCTCTGCTTTTGGAAGCTAGCTAGAATAACTAGCTAGAATTATATGTGTAGTTTACAGAGCAAATACAACCACAGCAACATATCACAACCATCTGCATATTGTATCGCAGTATTTAGCATATTAAGATCCATCTCAGCAGCATGGCACTGTTTCTGCATTGTGCTGTTTGGGTTGAACACATGCTCACTTTGGTGATTTTTAGCTCTTGTACCTGACTTTTTGGACAAATCGGGAAAATTGCTTGCCCTCTAGGCTCATGAAAACTTTTGAACAACTATGACTGTACATCTATTTGTCTTATTTCCTGTATATGTCTACTCACGAAAAAAAAAACCTTGAAGGTTCACAAATTTGAAAGATAAAATCCAACAGATTGCAGATCTGTAGGACTGATTCCAGACTTCTGATTGTTCAGCAATTTAGTCTGGTGTTTTATCCATTGACGACAATTTTTTTGTTGGTGAAACAGTTGCCCAATCCGAGCTTTGCAGGCTGGATTAAGGGCGTATACATCATCCTCCTACACAGCACTTAGCTACACAACATCCATGAAAAGTAGCGACAGAGGGGCAACAAGTGTAGATGACGTATTTATGCTGTTGTATGTTTATTTACAGAAACAACAACTCTTCAATCTACATATTTTGTAGAGTTTCATGAAAAATGTTCATTGTTCACAACAGATGGAACAGATACATCACTCGCTTCCGGGAAAGTGAAAAACAAACTATGCATGCTTTTATCATTAATGCTTGATGTTTGATTCGAAATCACTAACTGAAGGAAATGTGTTTACAAGCAGCTAGTAGTGTAGATGAACTGCACATCTTTGGTGGACTTCTCTTCAAATAGCTCTTTCCCAGGACACACTGTTAATGTGGGTTATATAAAGGTAAACACCTTCCACACACACACACACACACACACACACACAGCACACCTATGGAGACATAAACAAATGCACACAAAAGTTCCACAATCTTCAATAACTCCCCTACCTAAACAATAAGCAACATTTTAAGACCCTTAAAATCATGAAGGTTGATCAAATGACCATATCACACATTATTTATGCTGATGTATTAGAGAACTGAAATATCAGTTATCTACTGGGGTCAGGTGGATGATTTTGAAGTCAATGCTCTCATCACTTCTCAAAAGTTACAATCTAAAATTAAACCAATTATTATATTACTTTAATCATGTTCCTGCTTCACTGCCTGCTGCAGACGAATAAAGAGTAGAGGGTGAACAGACAGAAACATTCTAACAAGACCAGACGTCTATGCTGAACTGGGGTCTGTTTTTGGATAACCACAGTCCCTTCTCTGACTTCAGATCTGGCCCCTTGTTAACACAGTCTTCCATTATCATAATCAACTAGCACAGCTCTGGCCTCTGGTCAGCAATCAGCTAAATCAAGGACTCTTTACAGAAGACTGGAGCGAGAGCGCGTGCATGCGCACACAGACACACACACACACACACACACACACACACGAGGTAAGGTGGTGCTCCCTCCATCTCGCTCTAGATTTCTATAAAAAAGGCAATAAATTCAAAATAATTGAGAGGAAGAGTTGTTCATTATAGCACCGCTGTTAAAACTGATGTTTGATTTTCCAGCTTAATTACTAAGTCATCTGCCACTGTCACTGCTGATGTGTCTTAGCTGATACTGTATGTATTGTATATTACCTTGGCAACAGACGTTTCTCACCTGCGTTGCCAATAATGCTGATTTGAAATGAGTTGACTTTGTTTAAGGACAAGCTAACCATAGCAACAACCACAGTGCCATTCATCAGTACTTGAACCTCTCTGTATATGGCGACAGTAACAACATCATGTACTTATATCCTTCACCATGATTGTCTGAATTCAGGCTCATTATAGAGCATGTTGACAGGTTCATTTGAAAGTGTGTTGTCGTTTAATTTACACATGGGACTGCAAGGCCATTTTTCATTTCACGAGCAGGACCTGAATCTGCCATGTTTAAATGTGTGTATGGAAGTGTAGGTAGTGTCTACGTGTGTCTGTGTGTATTTGGTCTGAATACAAGTGACCTTTAATGAATTAAGGGGATCCCACTACAGCTTTCCCAGACACACGCTGACCTTTCAGCCTGGATGGGGCAAAGGGGAGGTGTGTCCATGTGCGCAAGTGTATGTGTGAGTGTGGGCAAGATGGAGAAGACAGAGAATGTGTTTATGGAGAATTAATTCATAACATTTGAGAATCTAAAGAACAAATGTGGTGTCTGGTTTAAAAAAAAAATACAAATGCTCAGCTTCCATTCCATTTTGGTTGTTAGTGCTAATATTGTAAGATATGACCTCTGAACACCTCCCATCACCCCAGTGTAAATAAGTTTTTTAAAAAAATGAAAAAAAGACATCTTACAAACTCTGTGACCACTACTTTTTTACTAGGTACTATCAACCAATCGCTGTCAGGAGAATCAGTCCTAGAAAGCAATGCAGAAGCAAGATATGTAGATAATGTAGTCTTATTTTCTTACAATGCAATAAAGACCCAGAGCTCAGGTGGTCAAGCAAGTATGAGGCAGAGTGGGTAGGCTGATGCAAAATGAACATACCAAAAAAATGTCTTAAAACACTTCCAGAATCCACAATAACTATCAAACCCTGGATCTTTTGATCATATCCAAGGAGCTTCCTCAGGAGAAGTTGCTCCAGTTGTTCTGGAACTGTAGATTTCCATTTTTCCTGAGCATGTCAACGACTTCTCAACTATGTCAACCAATAGTTGAGATTGTTAATTGTCAACCTTTGGAACATCTACAAAAACAATCTCATGACAAGGTCCATTTAGCAGCAGTTCTGTAAATTTGATCAATTCATTCAGCTCGTTATCATACAGCAGTAGCTGTTCAAATGCCATTATTTCTGAGCTCTTCAAGGACTTCTCATCCATGTTTGGTTAAAAGTTGAGACTGAAAGTTTACTCTTGGCCTTGTAAACTGTGTCTGAGAAAGCAATCTCACATTCCATTGAGTAACTGTTGGAGCTTTCAATCATGTCACAGGATCTCCCCCCCCCCAGTTGTCATGGAAATGTAGATGTTGAGATTTGTCTTAGCTGTGCAATACAAGAGAAAGCTCCAGAACAGCCACTATATGGACCTTGTGGCAAGATTATTGTTTCAACCTCTGTTTCCGAGGTAAAGAATTAACTTCAAATGTCAACTTTGTGGATGCATTAATTGTCATAACAGTGTGAAATAATATGGCACCTGGGTCTACGTTCAAACTTATACTGATTTAGAATGTGACATAATCAGAAACTTACACTCAGCCGCTGCATTTGTGTTTTTATACCTGCCTTTGAATATTAGAGAGGGTTGAAAATTCCACAAAGCTCTTTCCTATTGGAAAACTAAGCAGCTGAGGCCTGTGTCTCATAAATGGGCAATACATCACTTTTTGAGCACAGCACTGACGTTGCCATGTCCTGTCACATCCAAAGTAGTATTAATTGGGAGCCAAAACAATACACAATGCATCGCTGTCCAAGTGTCTATGCATTCAGTCTGCAAGTCTGCATGCTCTTGCAGGGCTCTCTTCCCTTAAAATGAGCTGGGGGAGGGCCAGCTTACACACCCTCCCTCCCTCCCTCCCTCCGTCTCTCCTTCTCTCTTTCTTTCTCTATGTGAAACGCCTCGAGCATCCACGGTGCTGAACTGTCTCTAATCGATTTGTCTGTGAAGGCGAAGCGTCACACTCAGAGTACCACAATGCAATTCTTTCTCTCTTAGTGACATTGCGCCCCCACCCTGAACACCTATAAGGGAGCCTGAGTGATGCTGAGAGACTCTTCTGCCGGGATAAAGAAGGGGAAGACACTTCAATCCACCAATAACAACAACAACAATGTAACCCTATTACAATACTAGTATTATTACATATACCGCAGACAGTGCTGTTTTCATATTGTTACTATTACCGCTACTGTTGCAAGACTGTTGCTACCAATATCATTTGTGTGAGTACAACCATTGCTTCTTCTAAGACGCAGTGAATTTACTGTTAGAGTATCTTTCCAACTGATATCCAAGCACACCTCCGATCATGATATGATAGTTACTACGACCCAAGATGAAACATTTATTCAGTCAAATCACATTTGACTCTGACATATATTCGGCATGTATCAAGAGACAGCCCAACAATTCATGCAGAGACACACAATAAAAACTTGGAAAATGAAAAAAAAAAAAGTGTGTATGTATCATTTCCTTGTGTCTTAACAAGCTACAGATTTCTACCAATAGTGAAAATGTGTGCCATTGTATTTACTGCTGTGTAGCTGCCACTTCATAAAGAAAGTGTTTAATTAAAAATAAGAAAAAGTAATAGAGATTTTTGAAAGGTGGAAATTATTAAAAAAAGAGACAAGACAAAAATAGAACAGACAAGAAAATAATTTATTATAGCCACATTTATTTACATCTTAAACTAGTACGTCCTTTGGCTTTGGTGTGTGTGTGTGTGTGTGTGTGTGTGGGTGTCAGGGTCAATGAGTAATTACAATGCCCCTGTACCAGCTCTTTAACAACGTGTTACCTCAACACGCTGGTGCTAATCTATGTTGGTACCATGCTGAGTTACACAAAGCCAACACTGACCTGCTGCGTACAGCCTGACCTGGCATCTGTATGCTTCTGTTTGTGGTCGCCCGCTGTGTGTGCGTGTGTGTTTGTGCATGGGTGAGGGTGTGCGGCTGTTTGTGTCTGGTGGTGTGTGTGTGTGTGTGTGTCTCAAGCACACACCTGATGGGCAGTATCTCCTGTTTCACAACAAGGTCACAGATGGATGGAACAGGCACACACACACACACACACACACGTATACAGACACACATGCAACAGACAGATTATTATATTTTTGTCGCGTGGACTCCAAAACATACTGTACTTACACACAAATATGTAAAACAAACAAACAAAAAGTCAGTCTTGAACAGGTGCAAATGGGAACAAAAATAAAGTGTAATTTTCTCTTTCTTTGACACACACACACACTCAAGCATGCACACACATTTCCCATTTACTCCATTCATGGAGCAGTTTAGCAGGGTGCAAATGGATACGTGGGTAACTGGCGGAGCAGCTGATCAAAGCCCAACCACAGCTTGGTGTGTGGCGCTCGTAGCAAAATGGGGACTGTCACAGTGAGAGTGGAAGCTCTGTAGTCGGTGGACATGGAGGAAATCCACAGGGGCATCTCTTAATTTTGAGTATGTACATAAAGCACATTTGTCAACCAGTTTTGCGATATATCCTGAGTTCATTTTTTTCTTATCTAGTTAGTAAACTTCAAAGCTGCATTTTGCAAACTTGCAGGCTAAAAAAAATGAAGACTGCAGTGAGACATGTAACTTGCATGTTCTCACTAATTTATTCATTTTCTTCTCTAAAATAATTATTCCACTCCAGAACTAGGAATGCTAACAAAGTACTTGTCAGACCAGCCCAGGATCTTTCCAAAGTTTAGGGGGTGACTGCCAATTTTTGTGACTCTCCAAAACAGATGATCTGACGTTTGCACTAACTTAATGCAGCAACTGGCCAAATGTATGCATCTTTTTTAGTCTTCCCACATCTACCTCATCACACCATCAAGTGTGCAACTTGAGTGCAACATCATCAATGCCTTTGAGAAGAGACTTTCTGAAAGTTCCTTCATTCATTATCCCCATTTGTACCATTCTTTGGATTGAGAATACAAATACACCCAAGGGAGGCGGTCTGATGCAGCGAGATGGAGGCTATGACAGCGGGCTTTTCGCTGTGCTTTCAAGCGTGACCATCGGGAACAGGTATAACACTTTTAATGTTGACTGATGCGTCTTATGAACCAGGCCATTTCAGTTCTCTTAAATGAATTTGTAAGCTCTCACCTCCAGACCTCCTCACGTTGCACTCAAGCTGACACACAAACCAATGCAACATGTAAATCGAAGTGAAATCACAATTTTATCTTAAGGTTTCTACTGTCTGGGTCAATGAAAGCAGTTATAACACCTTATTAACACATTTTATTGCTGGCATGTAGCTGGGATTGTTATTTTCTGAAACCCGTATCTGTCCAACTCTAACCTGTGTGTCCTGCAGACTGCTCCTTAAAGGAATCATTTTTCATGAGCTGATCACATGGCCTGGTCACTGTTTTTTTTTTTTTTACTTATAGGTACTGTAAAGTGCAGGTGTTGAGTAAATTCAGTCGCACACAGGGCTGGGTCAGGATTTACAAACTCTTTTTTTAAGGCTTGTTTTGACCTACTTAGGTTCAAGATACATGAGGTGTTGCAGCACAGGACAATATGCAATGCTTTGACCAGTAAAGAAATGCATGTCAGATAAAATGATTAAAGAGAGTGTTTACTTTAAAACTGTACTGAAACTTTGCAGCTCCTTCATTTTGCGCAGTGAACTCTTGCGAGCTTGCTTACAGTGCAATAAGAGGTGTGTCTGTGTGCTGATGAAGGGATGAAGAGTCAAACTGAGAGACACTGGGAAACTGAGGAGAATGTGAAAGACAAGAAAGTGGCAGGCAGAGACAGCTCGAAAAATCTGGACACGGAGCCAGAGAAAAAGGGGAGAGAGGTAAAAGAAAGAAGGAGGATGGGGGTAGAGAGAGCAGGAGAGACAGAGAGCCTTTAATTGCTTAGAGGGAGCATGACAATTGAGAGGAGAGTGGAGGGAGGAAAATCTCCAGCAGTATTGATCAGTCAGGCTCTTCCATTTCAGTCACCACCAACCCCCTCCTGCATCTCCCCCTCCACCCAATTTGCACCCGTAATTTAGATTGGAGTGTGTTTGTGTTTGTGTGTGTGTGCATATGTGTGTATGTTGAGGTCATTTTGAGCAGCGTTTGTCCTTCACTGTGTGCCTACATCTCTTTTGTATTCATTTACTTGTTAATGCGGCTGTCTATCACGTGTCAATGCAGAGGAACCTGAGATATTGCCAGAAATAGTGCAGTAAACACACTGGACACTTACTGTGTTTGTGTGTGTAATATGTGATTTTTTAATATATATTAAAAAATATATGAAATATATGAAATTTGTCCATGTGATGAACTACGCTAAAAGTATGAGTGTAGATGTTCGTGTCTATTTTGAGGTACTAGAGTGTATAGTGTGTATCCGCACACATGTGTTATCTGAATGTGTGTAGCAGGTGACGGGCATGGTGGTGGTGGCGGTGGGGGGTATCCTTCCTGATCGATCTCCTCTCTCCCTTTGGAATGACCCTGCACCTCCTCCTGGGCCTCCGCCTGGGCCTAATGAGACACTCCTCATCATGGGACCGACACACAGTCACGAACACTCACACACAAACACACTGACACAAACAATACCTGTATACAAAAAGAAAATAAAAACAAAAAAAAAAATCCCAAGTATAAATGCAAACATAGCAAACAGCATTTATTTGTGCATGCACGCACAGAATTTGTCTATCTTCGAATTCTTAGAAACAACTGTATTAAAGCTGTACACACACAGATTCACAAACAGATTCAGTGTCTCGGCTGGGGGGGTCATTGTCAAGGCTATGACCTTTCACCCCTGTCTCAGTCCCAGACTGAATCAATTCCTGGCCAGACAGAACCCCCCTGTTGTTCCCTTTGCCAACACTTTTGTTCATAACAAGAAAAATATTTTTAAGAAGTACTGATTGAATTTGGTGAATTTCCATGAAATCTGCTGTGAATACTTCCCCAACGCTATCATCACACTTTCACCACTTATGCTCAAGAAACAGCAACATTTAATTTGTAGATTGCCACATCATTTGCTGACCACATTAATGTTCCCAAGAGGATCAACTGTTATCATTGTGGACATGAGTTTTATTTAGGTGCATCGTTCATGTAAAAATGTCTTTGTACACAAATACCTTCCAGTCATATTTGAGGATTATTATGAAAATTCAAGACATTCATGCTCCTAGTAGGATAAACTCT
The DNA here is from genome assembly GCA_025331565.1 of Holacanthus passer. Taxonomy (NCBI): domain Eukaryota; kingdom Metazoa; phylum Chordata; class Actinopteri; family Pomacanthidae; genus Holacanthus; species Holacanthus passer. Next base: position 988,569 of record JAFREQ010000029.1, on the reverse strand, counting down.
TTTGACTTTAATGACCCCATGACCTAATAAACTAATTGGTCACAAAATAACACCTTGAATGACTTGTTTGTTCTGTCCAGCTTTGTGTGGTGTAATGCACATACAGCCTGCAGGGGCCACTGTCAGGGCTGTAGAATTGTAATCCAATTTTCACATATCCCACGTGTCTGATGGTTTTAGCCATGCCTGTGACATGATTCTAGGGATGGCAGTGTTGACTGGTTTGTCTGCCACTTTGGTCAAGATTAAAATAACTCAACAACTATTGGACAGATGGCCACATTTTGTACAGACATTCATAGTCCCAAGAGGATAAAAGCTACTGACTTCGGTGACGTTCATCTGTGATTACAACAGTTTTCTAATTTCTGATGAATTAATGTGTTGTGAAAATAAAGAACTTTCCATTTAAGTGGGGACTTCAATTAACCCAGTTCGAAGACCACTTGGTCTTTTGCCCTTAAGGTCAGTCGAGCATTTCACTCTCAGCAAAACGGTCAGTTTTGAGTTTAGAGTGAAATTAGTAAGACATAACTGCTCCATTATAAAGCCCCAATGTAATCCTAATTAAAATGTCCATGCAAAATATTTAAGTTTTTGCTCGTAGTTAGAGTTACGTTTGACCTGGTACAACCTAATTAGAGGGTCTACATGAAGACCAGAAGCCTGACTCAGGGTTTCTGGAAGTTTCTGCAACTGATGAAATCCTGCCAACCTCACCAATGTGTGAATTTTGGCTTAAATTCAAACTCTGGCTGCTTACTGGATGAGACTCGCCGGATTCCCTGAAGTTCCTATGACGCAGTCGTGTGATGATATTTGTAAATTTCCCCACTGTGGGATGAATAAAGGTATATCTTATCTTATCTTATCTTATGTCACTAAGGTGAACTGACCTGCTCCGCTCCTCCCTGTTTTTTTTCCCAGTGCACCATCATTGCTGTAGGAGCAACACTGGCCTTCGTTGTGGGCTGATTGTATTTGTCTCACCACTGCAAGTAAAGCCAATGAACTGCAATTTGAAATCACATGTACTACATGTCTGTTGATTTGTCTTTTCTTGTTTGGTTGCACAGTTGCTTGTGCTTAAAAGTTGCTTTATGAAGCTGTAGTTGGACAACAGATTAAAGCTAATATTTTATTGATTACTATTACTACTCTTCATAAATGCTGTTATACACTTGAAGCAGTTGTTTGTGATTATTTTGTGCATACTTCCTGTGATTTTGACTTTCAGTGCTCGGATTCAACCCTTCACCGTTCACTTCATAAATGTGATAAAGTGATAAAAGTCAAAACCAAATAAAATCAGTTAAAAATCTGTTCCACTAAAGACATCACATAATCCAATGCATGGACAGCACAGCAGTGACTGCATCAGGTCTAATTTTCCATACTATAAACTGAAGTAACTTTGCTTTCACTGAGGTAGTTTTGTCAGCTGAGGACTACAGAGTGATTTATTCCATCAGAAAAAAGCCTATTCCATATTGAGCACCTTTCAGCAGCCTCTTTAAAACACTTTGGCCCTGTTAAACCATGCAGTACCTGACCGCCCTGCTCAAACTGTTTATTTGACTTGCTGCTGAGAGCACTGCTGTGTGTCTATGTGTGTGTGTGTGTGAACATGGACATCGACTTTTTGTGTGTGTGTGCTTTGATAAGTTTATACAGTACATGTGCATTCAAGCTTGTGCAGTTGTTCTGATACGTATGTATGTGTGTGTGCATATGTGTTTGTGTATGTGTTCACAGTGGCGTTAGGCCTTGCTTCCTTCCTTCCTGTTCAAGGGGACCTGGTCCCATTACCCACCAACGCTTCTCTCCTCTGGGATGGCAGTTTCAGTCTAGTCTATCAGTCTACTTCCTGATTCTCAGAAACACACACGCACACACACACACACCTGCACCATCACACCAGCCAAGCGCCCCAAATATAACCTGAGCCATGTGATACACACTGGTTGACACACTCTTTCTTTCAACCTGCTCTCTCTCTTTCCCTCTTTTTTCTTCTGTTCTTTCTTTGTCAGTTTACCAGAAGTGTTTTTTCCTCACTCCTTCTCAATTACCAAATGATGAAGTTACCCTCTCTCACGATAACAAAACAATGAACACACACACACACACACTGTGTCCTTCTCTCTCTCTCTCTCTCCCTCTCTCTCAAACACACACACACTGAGTTGTGAATTGAGTTTGTGTAGGAGCACAGAGACGGTTTCAATATTGCATCATTTGGATGCAGCGCAACTGTGTTTGGGGTCAGAGCGCTATCATGTTGCCAATCAGCAAGGCAGCTCAGAGCCCTCATCAGCTTTTGATTGCATTTAGAATGGCTAATTAAATAAAATATGACATTATGTAAATGTCTGTGTCTCTGCCATATGGCCCCAGGCACTGCCCCCTACCCCCGCCCCGCCTGCCTCCAGCACACCAGGGGCAACCAAGTGTGCTCTATACGTGTGTGTGTGTGTGTGTGTGTGTGTGAGTCCACATTTTGTGTGAAAATGAAGGAGAGTGAACAAAGTGATGGTGGGATGACCAAACACGGACTAAGTTTCCCAAGGCCTGCTTATCAAGATGGTGCCTATATTCTTTATCATTGATTTTCCTGTGCCCACATTTACGCTGTCTGATGAGTCTGGATTCAAGGGGATTGTACACCATTTAAATTTAGGGTTTTACCTTTCTGGAGTGGCATGAACCTTAAATCACAATTTCCTTGTATCAGACTTATTTAATTCAGTTTGCTTTGCATTTGTACATCTGTGAAGGAGGATGTGTATTGTCCTATCTGTTAGTTAGGATGATCTCTAAAAGGGGTCAGTTAATCAAAACAAAATAAATGACTGTTTAGCATAAGTGAGATTTATCCATACAGACATTTCTGATTTTACATGCCAAGGTTTTTAGATATCCATATCTGTATATCTGCCTCCAGCCCAATGTAACTGAGGGGAATGGAATTTTGGCAATTGAAAGGCAGTTTTTGATTTGACAAGCATTTGAATAGTACCTTTACAGAAACAATGTCCTAGTTACTCTGGATAATCCACCGACCCCACTGTGAACAGTTTTGCCTCGAACTTATTTCTGCCAAAGAATTAAGGTGGGTGTCTTAAACAACAAACTCATCTGCTAACACTGCCACACTCATAGGCAGGCAAAAGCTGGCCATTATAGAGGGGGAGACATGCAATAATCATTTAAACATGGGAAAAATGCCATACACTTTCCGACAATCTTTCCTGGAAGATTGGGCCGTTCGTATAAAAAGGGACAGGACTATTGGTGTAAAGAACGGAAAGAGAGAGCTTTCAACCCTGCTCACTTTCTTACCTCTTCACACTTGGCCAGTTGCTGAGAGAGAGAGGTTTCAGGCGCCGTTTGATCATCCAACAAGCACTTTGGTTGGAGCGTATCAACACTTTTAGTCACACTGAAAATGGTACACAGTGAAGTCTGTCTAGCGTGGACCATTGTATTCGAGTTGTGGCCAAATTTTCAGAGGCAGATATTTATATTGTTAGATGGAAGCGATCTGTATGATGAGACGGCGCTAAGGGTAAGTAATAAAATGTTTTTTAATGAAGTCTGGTGGAGTGCGACCAAGGTCCAAGGCCCAAGGCACAGGCATTTTAAGGATTTCATTGTGAAATTTTCATTGTTTTCTCATTAAGTATTGAACTTGAAAATGCATCTGAGTTGTCCTTACGATGCTGGTTATTCTCCTCGTGATCACAACCTGGAGGGCACAGTTCACCCGCCTTTTCAACATCCACTGCATTGCTAAAAGTGTTGCAGGAAAACCGCTCATTTCTTCCCTCTAACAATACCACTTCTTACAATATGTAATGTATGGACCCACTTGAATCCTAGGACTAAAAGAAGTGGAGTGCAGCTAACCTTTCCAGTCAAGACATCATCTTCAGCGCTTTACCTTCCTCTTTGTGTGGACTTAAGATGGCCATTTCCTTGATAGTTAGCAGGTTTTCTTCCACCGACTTTAGCCTGGGTGTGCATATATGTCTGTCTGTCTGTGTGTGTGTGTGCATTTGTGTGTGTCTGGGGGGTTGCTGCCTGTCCCAGTGATAAGGTATATGGAGCAGGCCCAGTGTTACCAGGCCAGTCACACATACAGATAAGAGCAGATAACATTCAGTGGAAGAACTGCTGCAGGCTCAACACAGCACTGTACACAACACACGGTACTCTGTGTGTGTGTGTGTGTTTGTAACAGTTGTATTTGTGTGTGTGTGCTTGTGTCGACATATAGGCCTATAAAGTGTGTACATCTGTGTGTCTGGGAGCAATCTTTTGCATATGTGTTTCTGAGCGTGCCTCCCTACAGAAGACTATGACGGGTTATTACTGTAAAAAAAAAGTTTTAACGTCATGCTTTGTTTTTGTAGTTCACTCTGCTACACTGTGCTACTGATTCAATAAGGCAGCCCACCACAGCTGTTTCATCCCATAAATTGCTTTGTTAATGTGTGTATTTTTCAACCGTTTTTTTCCAGGGAAATTCAAACTGCTTCAACATTACAGTTTAACATTCTTGGACACAGGTAAAGTTTAGAGCTGCCCAGTGAAGCCCCAGCTTCCACCAGTGGTGACGGAGCAGCTCTTTTGGACCGACTGAGGGTTTAGTATCCTGTTCAAGGCCACCAATTAAGGACTGCAGCATATTTTCACTTTTTCCGACTCAGATTCTTTCAGCCATCCTCGGGGTTACAGTCAATAAATGACTTTGATTCAGAAAAAAAAGGTTTTTAACTGAAAAACTATTGTTTAGAAAAAGACTGGATTGTTTGTGAAATTGTGCAAGGAAATAAAGTGGTCCAAACACATTGTAATGTAAGTAGGATGACATCTACATCTAGTTTTCAAATGTTAATCTTAGTTAGATGTTAGATGTTAGATTGATCCTAATCTCATATTTGTGTGTTAAGTACAAAACCTGAGACAGGAGGTGAGTATGTTAACTTGGCTGGAGGTGGTGGTGAAACAGCCTGGCTCCCTCCAAAGTTAAACAACCATCATCTCTACAGCCTAATTAACACACTGTATCTTGTTTATTTAATCCATACACAAAGAGTCATGCAGCACTTCTGTGCAGCGGGTCCACTGGTTACCTGGCAAACCTCACATTGACAGCGAGACTCTCGGAAGTTACCGCTCGTGGCTGTTGTTTGCCAAGAAATAGTTCCAGCATGTAAGTCCCCATAAAACCACAAGTTGTCGTTTTAACATTACATTTCTCCCTGGAGCCTCTTGGCTCCAGCTCTGTACTTAACGAACAGAAATGAGAGAGCTATCAATCTTCTTATACAACTATGTGCAAGAACGAACATTTCATAACATTCTGAGCTCTTTGTTCAAACACAGAAGATGCGACATGTGGTTGTGGACGGTGAGGTTGTAGGAAATGACCTTTGACCTACCTCAACATTGAAACTGATGTCCTGGATAGCAAAAGGTAAAAACTATATATTTCTAGGGATTTTAACTCTACTTTTCATAAACTGCATTGTCCTAAAACAATAGATATCAGCCTGAATGTAAAAATGTTGGAAGATTACTTTATGTCTTTCCCTCATGTTGCCTTTGCTCCACCTCCTCTCTCTCTTTTTTACCCTTTTTATTTTTCTCATTTTTCATAACCTAAAGTGTCTCTCTCTCGCCCCTCTGTCCATACACCATAACCAGACCGCAGAAGGAGCTGCTGCAGAGTGAGAGAGGTTGTGGTTGGCACACATACTCCCAGAGGGGCCCAGGCCTGTCAGCTCAGTAGCCCCACATCTGGAGACTCCCGCTGGGCCAGCAGCCTCCCTCCAGCCCTCTTCCTCCACCACCACCACTGCTCCCCGGAGAGCACTGAGCATGCATACCACACACACACACACACACACACACACACACACACACACACAAACAGATAGGAAAATGTACATGTACATACATATTTACACACTTCAACACCTCACTTATACACACACAATGCAGACACACACACACACACACACACACACCATCATCATATACCAGCATAGATATATACTTTTTTGTACAAACACATGCATGCACAGAGACAGAGGCCTATACACACCTATACCTATATATTGATACCTATATGTAAATTCACAATATGCACACATACAGGCATGCGTGCATCACACAAAGAAACATACAAATGCCCCAACGCCCACTCACACACACAATTTACAGGCACACACATTAAACTCTAAAACATTATGCTAATCTACAGCCGGCAGCAGATGATGGCACTCCGCTCGGCCTCATGCCAAATTCCCTTTCATTTTTATAAGATTAACCATGAGGAAGGAGAGAGAAAGAAAAACAGACTCTGCTATGAGAGAAGTTGACTGGACAGCAACACCTACTCTCTCACTCAGGTTCTTCATCACACTTTGAAACATCCACTAATATAAATACAAATGACAGTAGCATTAGACAGTAGAGTTAAACAGGCTAGCCAGACTTGATGTTCTCCATCAGCAGACATATCTGGCTGTAGCAAAGAATAATAAAAAACAGTATTTAGCTCGTTTTGGGTTCGACTGATGTGGATTTTTGAAGGCCATAACCGAAATATGCCAGCACAGTCATTTAATACCCAGGAGGATAATACTTTAGTACTCTGCTTTAGCTTTGTGCTCAATCTAATTTTCTCTATTTCAGAGAGTTCCTGTGTATCCTTGTTTATTGTGTTAAACTTTTCTCATAATCCTCAAAGTTTGAGTTCACGAAAGACTCCTGTAGGTTAATATCTGTATTTACAAATATGTTGGATTGTACCTGCTGAATGAATTCAGTGATGTATATTTTACAAATGTTTGAATATGAAAAATGGGAAAATCCAAGCTCGCAGCAATTTCTTCACAGCTCCATGCTTTTTATTGTGGAAAATCCTCTGGTGTTTACCATCATGGCACACAAGTTTCACCACATGATTTTTTCTAGGAAAGGCCAACCCAATGCCAGACCTACAGTATGTGGCAATTCCATGCTACACACTAACTCTACGCATGTTTAGACTATGAAGTGTATTTGCCCTGAAAAGTGCTTGCTTTTGAAGGTGCTGTTGATGTACCCTGTTGTCTTGTGGATGGTGGAAAAGCTGCAAGATCACCCAAACAAAAAAAAGTCTTTGGGAAAAATATAGCTTTCTTATTGTGAAGTTTCATTGTCAGTTTGTGTAGCAGCAAATTCAAACTTTCTTTAAAGAAAAACTCCATGTTAACAACCATGCTCTTTGCTCTTTAATGCATATGCATTAAACTAAATACTTGTTGGCAGAGATGGAAGAAGTATTCAGAGCCTTTATTTAAGTAAAAGTAACAATAAATCAATATAAAAATAAAGTTACAATCAACAAAAAGCAAGCAAATCCTACTTTAAAATCCTACTTAAGTAAAAGTGCAGAAGGAAAGAAAGGGAATTTCTGTAGCTTGAAGCAGGAAAGAATAAGAAAATTTGCTTCCTACTTTCGAAACTACTTTCCACTTTGAAAGGCCAGGTGTAGGAAGGAGAGAAAGGAAGCACAATTTGCATCTCTCCATCAAGCTCTTTTTACTCTTCACACAGTTACTTATCATGTGTACAACTGAGTACACCCTCAAGAATGTCTTTGTGGACAGATTGTCTGAAACTGTGCACCGTTATCCCCATTAGTACATTCATCTCTCAGCCTTGTCTATGATGACAAGCTTTTGTACCTGCCTTCAAACAGCTATGAACACTTTTGCTTTTCGACATGTTCAGGTAACACTTTATATGACATCGTTACTTTCGAGCATACCACACTCTTTTTACTGTCATTTTTGTTTATTTCATAGCACTGTTTCTATTGGTTATGAAGATGCCCTCCCAAGAAGGACGACAGCGTTGTTTCAGTGCCCTAAAACTGACATTCTATGTGTTGACATTGAAGTGACAAAACCCTCTTGTGGCTGTAGTAATTATGATGTGAGCAAAGGAGGAAGTCTGGTGACACTGGATGTGTAGGGAGGAGGTCAGAGTTAGAGTCAGAGTAACGCCAGGGACCAGTGTTCGTTTGCAACTGACAATCAACATCAACAGCAAAGGTAAAGGAAATGATAAAGGAAGATGCATGGTGGTTATAAACACAGTGGACTGCCATGCCAAGATTACCACACTAATCAGTGACACTAATATATAAGAAACACTGAGGTGTGATCTCACCAGTGGATACAAGAAAAGGCTATAGAATGATTACGACAGCTACAGCAATATCAACAGCAATATCAGTCATCCCATGCATGTGTGGGCTCCCCTAAATTCAAAAAGAACACGCATCAACTCAGATACTTAAAACATTGCCAAACATACTGTACATCAACCATTTTACCTTTAACTTAGTTGGTAACTCACCATATTCAAAACTCCATGGACTTTGTGAACAAGACTCGAGGATTAAAACTCAACCCAGATGAAACCATGATGTGACCTCATTGTTAACATGCATCCCAACTATGGAGGCGATGTTACACAACCTCAGGCCAGACCAGATTTTTCGAACTGCTGGACCTCTGCCTGAACACCACCAATTTCTCTCTACATTTACGAAGTCAGAGCTCTGAGCTCCTTCAAGCAAACAGCACAGAGGAACAAAAGCTTGGCCTTTTTGGACTGTGCTGTACACACTGAAGAGGACAGGAGCCTCCACATTGGAGTACACAGGAAACCCACACACACAGACCAATACTTTGACAAACACCACCCACTGGAGAATAAGTTAGGAGTTATCAGATTCCTACAACACTGAGCTGACAGTGTACCAGCAAGTGCCTGGGCCAAAGAGGAGGAACAAAAACATTTACACTTAAAGCTTGTGCATACCCTAACTGGACCTTTGAGAAAACACCCACAAGACCCAGGAAGAACACCACAGTGCAGGTGGTGAGGAAAAGAAGATTACATGCAACATTGTCATTATGTATATATCTATATATTATTTGTAATTTGAGGATTTTCAACAGACGCTGCATCCCTGTGTTTTTCATATTCAACACACCAAGACAGAAACTGGTCCATTCAGTCCAATGCAGTGAAGAATGCACAGACTTGTATATTGGGGAAACCAAACAACCATTAACCAAATGCATGGCTCAACACAGGAAGGCCAACTCCTTTGGTCAAGACTCAGTGGTTTACCTACACCTGAAAAAGAAGGGACACTATTTCAAAGGCAACAGAGTACATATTTTTGATAGAGAGAACGGATGATTTGTAAGAGGAGAGAAAGTGGCTGGTGGACAAAGTAGACAAACTCCCTCCACAGAGGAGGAAGTCTACAACACCAGTTATCCCCCACCTACAATGCTGTCCTTTCATCCCTTCCCAGGAGAACAACCATTCACAATTGGCCTCAAGTGACAACTTCAACAACAGCCATTTACACTTGGCCTCAGGTGACTCCAGCGACTCTAATGACTGTCGTTGCAACTGCCAGAAGCAGCAACAAGCCAGGTGGGATCAATGACCCCACAGAGATTAAAAACCTGGGACTCCTCGCTGGTCAGTAAGAACTAAAGAAGCCCCTTGGATGAGAGGGTTTTCAAGCATCTACCACCAAGTCCAGTCGCCCTAGATTCAACCCTCCTTGGATAACCGTGACCTGGATGATTGAGAATCTTCACAGACATATTTTTCAGCAGTTATTTTTAACGAGTTTGGAAGGCACAGACAAATGACAAATGACGTCTTGCTGACAGGGGCGTCAGATCTGAAAACACTTGCAAGTGTTGTTCTAGAGGGCACGGACAAACAACGTATTTTGTCATTTAATTTGGAGGAGTTGTGGTTATCATAACATTTTACCCGTAAAATTAAATTCTGAGATTGTGTAACCTTAAGACATCACTACATAAGAGTTCAACGGGCCAAGACACATGAGTGGTGAGACAGACAGGCTGTAAACAAAGCCCCAGATTGGCTGATTATCATAACTATGGAGATGAATGAAAATGAGCACACCTGAAATTTTGATTATAATCCCTCTTTACACTGAAAATCAATCTGTGTGGAGGATTGATTGGGATTGAACCAGGAAATGGTCAGCCAAATATAACAATAGACGTATTAAAGAACAGAGAGGGTAATAGTTTTAATGTTTGCCTTCCTTTTCTCCTCCAACTAAGTGTGGCAAAACTTGGTCTTTCTAGCAATGTCATGGTATTCTCAGTAAGTGAAATGTTCGGAATGATAGCCAAACCATATATGAATCAGTGATGTCAAGAGAGAAAAAAAAAAGCAAAATGTTCTGAGACAGAGAGTCATTGTGAATGAGTGTGAGTGCATCAAGCAAAGCGTGAATAATGTTAACAAAATATATAACATCATTGGATAACAATAAGAAGAAAAGGAACCAGTATTGCTCTGTTAACCGCTGTACATGGGGAGCAGAGAGAGCCAGTCGAGGGCCAGAGCACACTAACTCATTGCCAGTCAGTGTGGCATTGTGTGATGATAATAAGGATAACTTCCTCCAGGATAATGGAGCCGAAGCATATTCAGGCCTCTGTGTGCGCTGTCCCCGAGGATGGCCCTGTCTGCTGTGAATATTCTGCATTTAAATGGTCCATTAGAAGCCAAACAAACACAGACAGGCCTCCATACTAATGACCGACGGGGTCCAGGGGTGAGGCAGGGCACCCGCCATGTCTCAGTGTGAGTGTGTGTGGATGCGTGGGAGAGACACAGACACTGAGTGTAGGGGGGGGTAATGTGGTGTGTTGGAAACAGACAGAGAAAGTGTGTGTGTGTGTGTGTGTGTGTGTGTGTGTTGGACTGGGAGGCTGATTGCGTGTGACATGGGTCAGGAGGGTATGGGAGGGTAGGGGTGATGGAGAGTATGGGCTCTTTGGCCAGAGGGGAATCCTCCTCTCAGTCCCAATGGGTGCCCATTTGCATGGCTGTCCCATTTGTGTGTGTGTGTGTTTGCAGACTCTCACATTATCCATCTTCTGAATAATATGTCTTTGTTGGCTTGCATGCATTTGCGTGAGCATATACAGTATGTGCATATTGCCTGTCATATTGTCATGTGCACAAGTTCATGTCCATATTCACTTGAGTGCATATGTGTGTGTGTGACATAGAGTTGCAGGGGTTATTCTAATAAGGGGATGCTAGATGTGGTCCCCAGGCCCTGATCAGCCCTTTGCTCATTATCATTATTAATATTTGAGGAGTAGCCTGTGCAGGGCGGACAGATGCCCTCTTCTCTCAGCACTCAGCTACTCATGAAATGTGACAGGGCACATCCTTGCTTCCCCTCTGCTGTTTATCAAAATATGAGGACTGAGGACCGAGGTGTCTGAACTGAGGGGACTGAATAATTTCATGTTGATGAATATGGCCAAGATCACAAACTCTAGTGTTCAAGTTTGAGTGTTGATCAAAAAGTGGTGATAAGGTGCATTTAGATCCAAACCATTTTAATTTAAATGCACCTCAGTGCATTGTTTGAAATTTTGTCAACTCATAAAGATGCACATTTACCAAAATTTGCACTGCCTTGCATAAATTCTGCATCTATTTACATCCACTTAATTAATTAAAAACACAGCAGGTAGACCTCAGTAGGTAGAAAGCGTTGCGTTACCTCAGTTAGAGCACTGATGTCATGCTTGCATTCACTGACGGTCATGCCTCTGTCAGCATTTTAGGTCTTGTCTTCCTTGTTTTCATGTGTTGCTACACTGCCTGTTTGGTTTCTGTTACTCACCTCTCTGCATGTTTCAGATCCCTATTTCCTGCCTTTGTGTGTTTCCCGCCTCTGTGGTTGTCTGCCCCGTCCTGATTGGTTTCACCTGTGTCTCATTGTCTCCCTTCTTCTTGTGTATTTAGTCCCTGGACTCCCTGTTGGTCCATTGTGCCAGTTGGTCCATTGTGCCAAGCGTTTCAACATACCTAGTGTTAACATTCCTAGTGGCCCTGGTTTTCTGGCTATTGCATGTTAAACTGGGCTGGTTAAAAAGGTAAACATAAATGCATACAGTATAAACATCACAATGTTAGCACTGCTGTAAGCATGTTAGCTTGCTGACATTAGCATGTAGATGAAAGCAGCACTGTGCTTCATAGAGCTGCTAACATGGCTACCTCTTATACCATTTTTAAACCAAAATTATTGTGCATATGCATATTTTTAAACACAGGTTAAGCTGCTAAAAATAGGCAACTGACTCATTTCCCATTGCCATTTGACAAGTTTGCCTTTCATTATTTTTTTCTGGTGTTTTATCTTTTGTTTATCTGTGTCCAAACAAATCTGTAGTGTGCTAGATAATTTTCTTCAACATGAGCCTTCTAAGTTACATGATGATTCATGTCAAATGCTGTCAGGACATTTTATATGACTTGGAAGTGTTGACGAAGAAAGTTACGGCAAATGTTACTCAACACAGTTAGTGAAACAGCTGAAATGAATGAGTTGTGTGTGTTTGATAAGCAGAGTCGAAGCTGCGGACGAGCAGTGGAGGAGTGGGTGGAGACAGAGGCAGGGACTATTCAAATCTACACATACTATGTGATGGCAAAGGTTCAGAACTACATCTAAGCCAATATAAGGCATGATTTTTTATTATTCATTTATATATATTTTTTTAATGGAAAGAAAAAGAGTGCTACCTACAGAAGTTTAAACTGCAACAGCAGGTTATCAAAAAATACAGATATCACTGTACCTGAGACACTGTTTAATTGCCAGAAAGAACAGGACAAATTTGTACACTTAAAGTCCTAAATACTGTTTTGGGAGGAAATAAGTATAAACAAGCATCTAAATATATCTAATGTTAAAGTCACCTGTGCTTACAGAACATCCCATGCATAATGCAATACTCCAAAAGATATGAAAGGGAAAAAACAGGCAAAATACACTTTTTGATATCACTCTAGTTGTGAAATTTCGACCTGATACTAGAATGTGGTTTGGGCAGAGTGGGAGGATCCACAGCACTGCCATTTGGGAGGAAAGAAAGCTCTTCTGCTCTCACTTTAACTTAGATGTACAAAGTTGTAAAAGAAGAAGTTTCTTTACTTAAAAACTTTCAAAGAAATAATCTTTGGAGGCACCAGAGTTATAAACAATTCAGAAGCTGACCATGTCATTTTTTTTTTCATTTTTAAATGGTTGGTTATTCCAAATCCATCCATCTAGACTAGCATTATTATTATTGCATTATGTATTTTCCATTTCCATTGCTAATCTCAATCCATCCAGGGAGCTGGGTTAGGAGAGAGATGTATCGACTCTGCTAACCATATTCATAGACTGAGACAGACCGAATGAATGGGAGAGACAGACAGACAGAGAGAGAGAGCAGTTGTTTGTACTATTAATTGCTTGAAACAAAAGCAGCAGTTCTTCAAACAAGCGCTGACATCCTCTGTGATATATCTGCATATGCATGAGAGGAAAACTTTTTTTATGTTCTGTTGTTTGCACAGGAGGGGAGTTTTTCCTGAATGCCAGCCACCCCAAAATAGCCCAGCTAGGGTTAACATGAATGCAAAAACTCACATGCACAATCACACACACACACACACACACACACACACACACACACACATTATACATATTTTACTGCAAGGATGCACATGGAAAAGTACCATGAATACTGCACTGCTTCTCCTTCTCCTAAGGAAAGCACTGTGACCCTTTGTTGGTTTGATGGTTGTTACTTTAACAGCTTTCTTTCACACACACACATATACATCCCTATACATGCTTTCTGTGTACCAACAGTATATACAGCAAGAATGGGGGTCTGTGGTGCTCAGGTGTGGACAAGAAAAGGTTAGAAGCCACACATACATACACTATTCTTCTCCACAGTTCAAGTGTACAATCTGATCATCTGATTACTGTGTGTTTGTGTGTGTGTGTGTGTGTGTGTGTGTGTGTGAGAGAGAGAGTATTTGTGTTTTCATATCTGTTTACATCTCTATATCAAAACTACAAGCAACCTACAGTCATAGACAGACACTAAAGAATCCTGTACACACACACACGCGCGCACACACACACACACACACACACACACACACACACACACACAGGCACTACAAAAGACAGGGAAAGTAAGACAGCGAAGTAACAAAACGCAGCAGCAGCAGAAACAAGCGGGCAACAAAGCGAAGGCGTGTTATTAATGGAGCGTTGTCGAGCGAGGTGTTTATTTTCGACACGTGTGCTAGTTAATGGCAACAAACACTCTCTGTGTTGTACACGGGGCCAAAACAACTCGCTCAGGGATCGCACCGAGCCAAATAAATGATGTCTTTTTTTAGTTAATTGTATATTTATACAATAGGAAGAAGGGGGAAAACGCAGGGTAGAGCGAGCAGGCCCCACATGCATTAACAGACAAGGATGTGGGATTAGGATTTGAGGGAGGAGGATGTTTCAGAGAGGAGGGTTTTGGTGAAATAAAGTTGAATGTATGGATGTGATTCAAGTGTTCCCATTCAGGAGTTGAGTCTACATTTGAACAATGAAAAGCAATGAGAAAGCAAAAGGTGACAGTTTCGAGACCAAGACCAATAACAAACATATATGAGAGCATTCTTGTGGGTGGGGTAATAGGTAGATAGATGGGGTGATGTAATGGCATGGGAAAGTGATGCTTTCTTTGACAATTAATTATTTTATTAATACTATATGTTGCAGATCTGAAGTTGCCTACAGCTTTTCACCTTGCAGTTCTAACCTGAAAAAATTAGCTGAACAAATATATTGCTTTAGACCAACTAATGCTGAGTTTACACTGCAGGATTGTACACCTGATTTTCCACTTGCTGACAGTTTTTGGAGGTCGCGGACAAAAGCCCCCAGATCAGAGGCAAGTCTGTGTTCGCTCGGCACTTACAAATTGGTGCTCGATCGCTTTGTGTGACCTGTTCAAAGACAGAATCTGAGTGCTTGCCGAGAGCTTGCCAATGCCTTGCAGACACATGAAAGATATCAAGCGAGCTAAATATCTGGTCATGTCGGGGACGGGTCGAGGAGCCATGACCTTTGTTGACTGCAAATCAGCGCAACTTGGATTGCTTGTTTCTTGTGGTCATCCATTTTAGGGGAAAAGAATCCTGTCCTTTGTGACAAAACATATTTTGAAGGCCACTCATCTGGGAAAGATCTTGCAGTGTGCTAAAACCAGAACGAATAAAGTTGTGTAGTGTGAACAGTAGTGCAACCTGACGACTTTGACTGTTATGTAGTTTGACATTAGACCTCTACTACAGTGAGCTTCCCCCCTTACCAATAACGTACATGTGACACAATGGAGTGCATGAATTCTATAAATGTTTTGTATTGGAAGTTCTCACACCATGTACAC
The DNA here is from genome assembly GCA_025331565.1 of Holacanthus passer. NCBI lineage: Eukaryota > Metazoa > Chordata > Actinopteri > Pomacanthidae > Holacanthus > Holacanthus passer. The sequence goes on along the minus strand of JAFREQ010000029.1, from coordinate 973,174 downwards.
TCAATGGGACAACCTGTCACAGAGTAGCTAAGGGGAAAAAAAAACCATATTCCTGGAACAGTGAGTTGATGGACCAGTATCCAGCATTGATGGACAAGTCATCATCATTAGTGTGTAAAAAAAAAATATTAAAAATTAAGCAAATAAACAAAAACAATCAGCTTAGTGACCCTCTCTCTTTTTGGAACCTAACACATCCCATAAAAAGATAAAATGCCTTTGGAAGCACTGTACAGTGGACAATACATTCATTCCATGATATTCAGTCGAACCACTGCTGTGCAATACAAGTGCAACTAAAAATAAAGTTTTTGTTGCCACAACTGGACTTATTGAGTGCACTTACAACACCGCTGCTCTTTCTTTTGCTTCACCTTCAAGCAACTGAAGAGACGATTATGGCCTTTAATGTGAAGCAGCTGCAGGAATTGTTTACCTGTGACCACGTACATTAGTTCTTATATAGTACATTTTGAAACATTTTACATGTTAACTTATACGCCATTGTAAGTCACTGTAATTACTTTGTAGGGTCCTTATAATTCACTGTGTCTTGATCTCTCTTGTTTGTTTATTGTGAAACACTTTGTGACATTCTCCTCTTGAAAGGTGCTATATAAAGAAACTTATGCAATACACATATATACTGTATAAAAAGTTCATACGAGTGTACACATAGGGCAGACTGTCTGTTGCTGAAAGTTTCAAAGAAGACACCAAAAACAGGCCAACACCTCATATGACAAGTATGAAGTGTTAGATTGAATGTTTGAACGCTCTTCTGTTAACTTCTATCATATGAGTATGTGTGTGTTCCCATACACTGATACACTGCTGTGGCATGTTTGCATTTGTGCTGCGAGACATAGTTAATATTTGTATATATATATATATATATGTATGTGTGTAGCCGAATGACGTTTGAGCCTTATCGTTGTTTATTCTTAGATTCGCAAACTAAGACCTAAAGCTCCTGCCGTTCAAACAGGAAACCCCCCTGCGGCTGTGAGATCCAGCCTCCCCACCTGTCAATCTCCATTCTGCCCCAGGGCCATACCAAGTCTGTCCGGGGGTGGGGTTGATATTAGCGGTATCGCCTTTTTCCACCCCTAAGTTGTTTATTTTCATTTTAAGCTGACATTTTAATACACCACTGTGCCGGTTGTCTGATCCTTTGCCAAAAATGAAGCAGAAAATATCTCCCCTCACACAGTTGTCAGCTAGAGGCAAAAAGGCCAAATCTGAGGTTTTGACGAAACAGAGGACCGTAATGATCGCTAGCATCTGTATGGCTGTGCATGTGTGTGTTTTGATGGAGGGGTGGGGGTATAGGCGTGCACACATAAACTGTATGTGCCTTCAAGGTCATTTTGATTACAAAGCTACAATAACTTTGGGCTAAGTTGCCAGTTCTCTTTAACTAATGTGGGTTTTTGAAGGCCAGTACCCACATGCTGATATTTGGCCCTGTTACAGTATGTCCCCTATCTTTAGACAATTTCATGAAAACAACATCCAGTCAGTATCTCCCTGTGTTTTTATTCTCAGGATGGAAAAGCCTTCAAAACAGCATTTAGAGGAATTCTTGAAACCTTGATTAAAGGGTTGGTTAATCCAAATTACAAAACAATATGTTTTCTCAGTTATCGCTAATGGCATGCAGCCATGCAAATGATTTGGGCTTTATTTGTCCAGGGTTTGTAATATTTGTTTCTTAGATTCCTGATTCCACTCCAATACAATAGATTTTATTGGAATTACTTTCTTACAAATAAATAGTTCTTACTGCTGCAAATGCAGTGATCACAGATTCAAATTCATTCACTGAACTCTTAATGATTTCTGGCTCTTTTTACACCATTCTCTTTTTCACACAACCATCACAAAGAAAATGTGATGAACATTTAACAAGAGTGCCAATTTCTAATGAATTTAAAATGAATCTTTTGCTCATAATATTTTCAGTCATGCTCCCAATGAAGAGAAATCTGTTTCTGTTGTACTGGCTCATTCACTGTGTGAATATATGCAAAGGTACAAAACTTTTGACTCTGTAATCAGTTTGAAGTCACATGTAAAGAGACACAGCAGATCATCTACCTGGTGTTTGCTAAAATGATGCAAACAGAGAGACAAAAGTCACTGAGATCATGGCCTGTGTCACTGTAGTCATACTGAGGAGGCATTTGTCACACAATTTTTTTACTGTATCTTGTGTATTGAAAACAATATGTTTTAATTTCTAGCGCTGTAAACACAAGTACACTACTGCACATCCGACTGTCTGTAAGACTAAGTACACACAGCAACCATAGACTGTATAAAACATGGATGTAGCCTCTGCGACGTCACCGATAGAATTTCTGAAGAGCAATTTTGAAGCTAATCGTAGCGTGCAGCCATCTTGGAAGTGGTAATGTCGCCTAACTCCGGTTAATCTAAATATGGACAAAGAGGTGGAGCGAGGGTGGAGCTGAGTGAAGCCTGTTTAATGAAACATGCTCACCAAGCTAGCCGGCTGACCTGGTGGCACCGGCCGGCTTCGGCACCGGTTACGGTACTTTAATAAGCTGCTGTAACGTTATATGTCAACATTTCAGCCTCCAGCCGAGTCAGTTGGTTTCAGGAGTATAATAAACTTAAAATTTCTGTTTTAGCAATAATATAAATATAAATAACGTTTGAGTTCGTGGGCTGTCAAATTTTACGTTACTGCTTAGCTTCAATAACCAACTCCAGCTTAACCAATAACAACATCTGGGTTAAGTTTATTTCTGGAAACATTCAGAAATGAGACATTAATATTTTGAAGTTACAAAAAATCTATATTATTTGCACACAGTTCATAACATACATAACGTTAGCTAACAAACATGGAGGGTTTTTATTTTACAGCCTCACACAGAAGCCTTTTATTCAAAAGTATTAACACCATAAACTATAACACTTATTATGTTTTGACTTCAGCAGCTTTGATAACTGAGGCTACCAGACGCTCCCGTTAGCATTGTTAGCTTAGATCAACCCCCACTGTCTCCCCCCGGAGAAACTCGTCCTGGACACCCGAGAGAAACACAGTCGGTGTGGTTGGAAACAACATAATTATGAGTTAAGTGCACATGAATAACTCAACAGTTTAGTGGTAAACAACATTGGGAAAGTTAGTAAGTAATGTATATAGGATATATTTAGGTGGCAATTGAAGAGTTAGCTCTCTGTGCACGTGATATATCATGATTTGTGCTTCCATAATTTGAGATTTTATTCTGCTATTTAACATGTATTAATTCTCATTTCTGATCAAAATAATTAAAATGCTTGTTGAGGCTGCATTTTTTTTTTTTTTTTTTTTTGGATGTACAGTTTACAGGAAGATGCTTCAGATAATCAACAGGTAGACACACATTTACCCGTGATCACACACACGCACACTCAAACACACATGTTCAAAGCCATCAATTTGACCAGTGACCCTGTGACCTTGTGAATGTTAGTCTCAATTCTGGTACTTAAGCCCCCGTGTGTTTCTTCAAAGGCTGCCTAACGCTTTCCCTGAGGGCAAACACTGGCACCAACTAGCCCCCACCTCCATTTTTCTTGTCTGTTTCGCCTTCATCTCTTTCTCTACATTTGTGTTATTCTCCTCCTCTGCTAGTTGGAGCTCCCTCCTTCTCTACCATTCCTAAATCCTCTTTTTTTTACCGCCCTCCAATATCTCACTCTTTTTTTCTTTCTGTCCCTCCTTATTCCCAGTCGTGCTCCCCCCCACTCTACTTATTGCATGGTGTTCAGCAGGGGAGCTACGAGGTAGAGAAATAATTCAAAGTCTTTGCATATTGCAGGCGCTCTGGTCAGCGGCGGAGCCCCGTTGCACTGACACATTAGTTTATCTGGACTGACCCAGCAAACAGCCTACGCCATGACAAATAGCCTGGATGCTGCTGCTGCACACATACACACTCACACACGCACACAGAGAGAAGACAGGCATATGCAGAACACACACTCCGCTGTCTGTGGGCCGGGAAGCATGCGTGCCTGCAGAGCAGACAGCTTTAAAGAAATCTCCAAAAAAGGAGGAAAAAAAAAACAAATGAAAGCGGCAAGGGAAAGAGGGAGTAAAAATAAAGATAAAAAACTAGAGAGATGTACTGTAGCCCTTTAGGTAACAGAGTGATTTTCTGCATTGTTTAATTTTTAATCACATTGCCTTCCCCAACATTCCTCAGCTCTTTTTTGCATATTCTATATATAAATATATAATTAATGTCTGAGAGGCAGATAAAAGAAAAAAATACAATTCTCACAAGAGTGGCTGAGAATCATTTGTTGTTCTCAAGAACAAATTAATGCCAACGATAAAAAGTGGAGTTGCTGAGGCCACGCTTTTTTCACCCCCTCCTTTTTGTACAACTTTCGCACATCACATGTTCCTTTGTTCCACGGGCGAAGCTTCGCTGGTCATTTTGGTGTGTTTCTGGAACAAATCATCTCCCGGAGGCAGCCGGCTGCAGACTGGCAGCTACTGTACGCACCACTGGGAGGACAGAGATGACTGGTGGAGAAGTGAGCTCAGACTGGAGCCGCTGTGATACCGCTGCTACTGGTGATGTACTGGATGTCAATCAGAGGCAGTCTGATTCCAGCATCATATAGCTGAAGATATTCTCATACTTCATTACTGTGGCTGTTATGACCCCGGGTCATATTTGTTTTGATGTTTGAGTTGACAGATCTCGCCCTCCTCCCCTTTTGCTTTAAGTGTGTGCATGTGTGTGCAGCCGTGATGAGCAACAGGCAGGGCCTCATGATTGGTCTGTTTGAAATGATTGCTGCTCCAGATTGTACTAGCTGATGGCGCCATTCCATTGAAACCCCAACCAACTGAAGACACCAACTTGCTCTCCTCCACCTTTTTGACTCTTAACAATTAAAGCCAGCATTTAATTCTGTGTGTATTGCAATAAGAGTAGAGGAGCACTTTAAATAGGAACATTTATGTATGCTTTGTGATACTGGTGGACACGTGATAATTCCAAATCTGCCAATTTAAAAAGTAGGTTGTTGTAAGTATCCTACTGTAAATATGAAGCACTAATAGAAGGTTCATATTAAGCTGCTACTTTCAACATGTATTCATACTGTGCTGCTGGTCAGTCTTGGGTGGGGAAAGAGTGGGCGAGTCACACATCATGTTATGCCTAGATTTCCCATACACCAAATGAATCATGTTCCCCTATACATGATCGAATCAAATACGTTATTAATAATCGTATACCATTGAATATAATGATCACAGATGTGCAAAACATGTACAGAGTGTGTCTACATTAGAGAAAATGCGTGCATGAGACTTTTCTGTGTTTAGAAGCTCCTGTTGTGACCTGCACCGCCATATCTCCACAACATAAAATCAGGTCACTTATGACTTGAAATGATTTCATGCACAGTTCCATTATTGTAGAGTGGTGGTCCTTGATATCTATGTTTGTTTCATTACTCTCACAAAGTCTGCCTCAGTCCCTCCCTTCAGCCACACTCTCACTTCCCTGGCCCCCTGCATTGCCATTCTCCATCCATCCACCAGATGCCCTCAGACTTTCCCACCTGTCCCGGTCCCTTTGTCATTTCAGATACGGCAATTCCCTCATGCCCTGCAGTACACGTCAAAAACTGCAAACATAATTTTATATTCAGATTCAAAATCTAGTTGGTCTTGTTTTTAGCATAAACAGATTATCAGGTGATTTCTAAGGACGATCCACTGACCTAATTAAAGTAAATGTCATTTGCCTTGTCTTGATATGCAACTTATCTTTGAGTTATTTTTCACGTATACAAAGGCCATGTCTGTAAGACATCCACTTTGAGGCTAGAAGCCTTATTTTAAACTGTAGTATGTAGTATATTCCAAGCATCAGCTCTGTGGTTAACATAAGTTGTTTTCCCAACTGCTAAAGTTAGAGTGAAAGTCACAATTCAAGCAAAAGACATAAGTTGCTTGCATCTCTTTTAATGATTATTGCAAAATTAACTGATAATCAGCATCTTGGAACTGAATACTTCTACAACTTAATGCAAATTAATTTATCTGAATTCCAACATTACCTAAAAAGGACAAAGTTCTAGTTTTCAAGTCTGGAAATTTTGTTTGTCATTTGCTTTGTGTCCATTTGGGCCCTGTAAATCTCACCAGAACTGTGTTGTAAATTTTCATTGTAGTGATAAAAGACGTTTTTTCCTGTCCACCCTGTTTAGTGTCACTGTGATCATTTTTGTTGTGAGGGAGTGAGGAACCCAATGTAAATACTTGGGTCTATAAACAAGTAAACATTGCTTTCCAATGGTATGCTGGCAAAGATGAGGTGGGTCTGCTACATCTGGGTCAACATAGATCAGTACCAAACTGCCTAAGATGTAGGCTATGTGAGACTGTAGGGGTGTTATCAAGTCTCTGGTGACCATAGCTGAGATATCTTGCACCAGGGAGAGAGAGAGAAGGTCTGGGCAATCCTACCCATGGCCAAACTGTCAAGTGATGATCCAATATCCCAGAGCATTTCAGATGTTAGTCTGGTTACTAGTTGCATGTGAGCATAGTCAACCAGTTTTGGGGCCTGTGCCCCCAAACAAAGTCTTGCTATGGGTGTTGAGTACCAAGACTGTGCCCAGCTCCATGAGCAAGGATTTAGTGTTGGGACCCAAGATGGTATTGGACTTTGTCTGCTTAGCATGGGATGTCCTTTGTTTTGTGAATCCCAACACAGCAAGGTTAAAATAGGCCTGAAGAAGACAATAGTGATACTGTTGGGGAAATGCTCATCTTCACTGTTTAATCACCATGGCAACAATGAGGCCAGTCTGCAATATGGGGTCAGAGAACTCTTTCTTTAATACCTGGCAGAGAAGGTCATACTTGCTTCTGACATTGTAAGGCTGGCAGTTAATGAACTTGCTAACTTTGTGGCTAGAGGTCACTTGAATTAGATACATCTTGTTGTTGACAGTAGCATTTGAGACCTTCCATTAGTAGAAGTTGATGTGGTTCAAGTATGTACTGATGTCATGAGAGCCACTGGGACGGGGTTTCAAGCGTGATAAGTTGTGAACAATCTTATCAAGGTCTCGGTCTGAGAGACACTGGGAGGTATGGGTGCCTAAAACTACATAGGACTGCGGAAGGAGAGGCACCCTAGCCTGGAGTCTTGTAGACCCTGAGGGGGTCTGGCATGAGTGGAGATTCTTCTTTCATTTCCTGTGGTTGACAGGCTTCCCTAACTCTGTCACTGGTTGGTACAGGGATTTATTCGCTGCCTGTTCTAAACGTCTTGCAGTCAACACCAGAGCCAGACTGCCCAACATTTTGCTCAGTGCTTTGTCTTTTAATGGTTAAGTCAGGGCGTCAGCTGAAAGTTCTGACATTGCTGTTTCAAGTTCTGAACAGTGAGTACTTTAGTAGCATAGCCAGGTAGCAAGTCTTCCTGAAAAATGGGTCCATAAACAGCAAACAGGGGCAGGATTTAAAAAAAAAACTGAGGTTGTCTTCTGAATGGATTGCTCCACTCTTGCATATCAAAGTGACATTTTTTCTTGAATGGCCTCTCTCTGCGTGTAAAGGACTTAAGATTCTCACAGTTTCGACAACAATAAAAAACATTTTATTGATAAATTTTGCATTTTAGTTTATCATACCTTTAAGAATGAACTGTCTAGTTTTTGGCTACAACTAACTTCCTAAAGGGATAATATGTAGGAATTTACTTGCACAAATGTGCAAAATCACTAATACCACAGTCAGGGTTTGCAACTCTTGATCAATGCATGATGGCAGCTCAGATTTTGAACTATTATGAGAATTCCAAGAGTATAGAGGCATGGGACATTACATCTACTCCTAATGATAGTAATGCTTATGCTCAGTTATTTGTCTTTGTCTGTTATGGTAACAGATTATGAAAAGATTCAATTTTAGTATCTTCAACTGTTTCTGATGCACATTGTATTTTCTGCCTGCTACTTCAAACATTAAGCAAAATGGGAGTATGAAACTGTTTTGCTGTTTTCTCTGTCTCAAAAGTTCTATTGATTTTTGCAGTCAGATCAAAAACTAGACAACAAGGACAAGCCATTGCTTTGTTGATGGCACTTCCTTCAATGTCTCCTTGCCCAAATGCCAAAAAGCTTGGATTAACAAGTGAGGAACCATTCATTGTTTTTGAGTATGGGTCAGTATCAGTTAAACGGAAATTAAACTTACTTCTGAGGTTTAATGTAGGTCTACTTTTTGTCTCTACATTGCTGTCAGCCATCTGAAGTTCCATCACCAGTCTAGTCATCCTGGTAGAATCTGCTAACCTCCTCCTGGCTGTTGGCACAATGCTGCTTGTGACCCTACCTCAAGAAATGACCCATGAGGCTCCCCTTAGGCTGTTATTACACCTTCCACCTCACCTACTGCAAATGTATTGGTACTTTGTCAACCGTCATCCAGACTGAGGTACAGAAGGACAGTATTCATGAGCGTGCCTTACTCATTCTTACAAGAAAGCAAGAGCTGAATGGGGAGAATTCGCTAAAAGTAGAGAAGAGCCAAAAATGAAAGTTTGACAACTGATAATTTTAGTTTCATTTTTATTCATTTTTCTGTTTTCTTGACAACATTGACAGATGTGTGAGCTTGAATTCTGTGTCTTTGTCTTTTGTTTTGTTTTTTCAAAATGACTTGAAAGAGTGAAACCGTCTCTCTGCTTGAAAATAGTTCTCGGGGAAATGTTTGCTTTAAGCAGCGAATTATCAGTTTTTTGATTTATGAATGTCAACGACTTTGTTAGTCACAGAACAGAACATTTTAAGGTGGGTGTCAAAAGCTAGTTCAAAGCCAGTTATTAAGACATGACCATGTGAATTGCTGTTTCTTTCCCTGGGTCCTCGTTAATAAAAACATTTTTTTCTGAGGGAATTTTCATGTTTCCTTATTTTAGGAGCACGTGGTATTGAATGATAATAGGGTTCTTTTGCATTAAGTAGGCCTGACTAGACTACTACTTTACTGACTTGACGGACTACTTGAAATTTGACTTTTTGATCTTCAAGAATGTATGATCTTATCAAGTACCAAGTTATCCAGTTCACTCACTGCAATGGCCTAATTTGCTTGTTTTAAGTGCAAGCATGTGTATATGTAGAAAGTTTGGCCTTAAATTTGACAAATTTGTGCAACTCTTTTCTCACCTTTGCATCACCTAACCTTCCCCGCCCATATACTCACCTGCCTCTTATTTCCCTAATCAGTCTGGCAGCATTTTTACCAGCTCACTTCCACTCACACTTTGTCAGATTGGCAGTGTTTGACCTTGGCCCTGACCCCGTCGCTGTACCCCCTTACATCAATTTGGAATTTACATGAATCCCACTTGAATAATTCCAAATGAATTACAAATTACAGTCAACATTATTGAACTCCTACCCACAGGATCTTTGCAGATTGGTGATACTTTATTTATTTGTTTGTTTAACATGTTTTGTTCAGAATGGACAAGGCACAGCATTGAAAAGGCGATATTTTACTAAAACACAGTTACTTCAGTTATTTACTATGACACATAAAACTTTATGTGGGGGACAGATTTAAAAAAGAATGTTCAAAACTGAAGCAGAAGAGGCTGAGATATTCTGACTCCAGTGTGAGTCAAGCTCCAAAAACACCATATCTTACACTTCCCATAATACAGCCTTTGCTGCCTGGTAGATGCACATGTCCTTCAAGCTCCATGAACTCAGGCTTCATTCAAGAGTTTGTAGTGTAGGTTTTCTGTTAGAAATGTGGATTTGAGTGCATTTGTCAACAGTTTTTACCAGCTGAGTAGTTCTCAAAATGACTGGTAAATGGATCAAAAATAACATTACAATAATTTGAATATAACTTGAATTTAATGGAGTGTTTGGTATAAAATTCTAAAATATCTACTATGCCACACACGTACCCAGTCGATTCCCATCTCTTCTGTACAATACGAACTTATGACCGCAGATTGAACTTTTGAGTGGAGCTCCTGCTTGGCCTATGTATCTGACTGTTGCTGCTACTGATACCTTCAGTGGACAGTAATTGACACAGGCATCTCTGATGCTCAGCTGTCCATCACTGTCCACCTCTTTGTGCTGACTGGCCATAGTCACAGGTGATGCTGGGTTTAGCTGGTGTCAACTCCTGCAAACCTGTCACAGATAGTTTACAGCAATGTGCACTGTATTTGATTTCAAAGATTTTTGTCAGACAAACTGAATGTGGGTTTTACCTCTATCATGTACTCGATTACATCATATTCTTTGATAAAATCTTGGTTTGTCAAATGTGCAACAAAAAATGCTGAAGAGCCATGAACACAACTTAATAAAGCTGTACTGTCAAGTAATGTCAAAATTAAATTAAATAAATAATAAAATATTTATGTCGTTAAAAAATATAATGAATGCAGCTGCGTTTTGTTTACTAAAGCAAAACACCATAACAAAACTACCTGTACAGGCCTTTACCAATCTACGTTACAGGAGTGTGGTACTCGTGGGTGAATAACAAAAACCTGAAAGTGAGACGGTAACTAAAGCTTTGACTAATTGGATACCTAAAAACTGGCTGAGAGAAATCATTCGAATTGCACCAGGAGACACCTCTTATAGGTCTAATCTACCCTTAAGTGGAACCAAGAAAACACATGTATGAAAAGAAGAGGCACAGAGGATGGACATGCTCGAGCAAGCAAAGTACATGGCTTCCACTGGGGACTGTTGGAGTTCTGTGGACAATGACACCTCTTTGGGTGTCACAGCACACTTCACTGATAAAGAATAGAATCTGCAATTGTTTGCACTGACTGTAAGCAAAGCAGAAGACACAATGCAGAGGCATGTGGTGATCATTTTCTGAATGATGCAAAAGACTGTGAAATCAAGGAAAAGTCTACCAAATCTGACTTTACATTTAAATATCCATTATTACGAGTCTCAGTCTTAAGAAGAAAAAAATATACATTGGCTTCTCTGATGCTTAGCTGAAACCCACCCGTCCCGTTCCTTTCCAGGCTTTTCTCCCTCTCGCTCTTTGAACTGTTCGAGCAGCGAGGCTCAGGGTGTTAGCAGGGAATTTGTCCGGCTTTGACAGGGCCGAGTCGTTTTTCCTCAGTGCTCTTTGAAGATCGTCCGCTTATCGACACCAGGGCTAAGCGCCAGCCCTCTGAGCTCCAGTTCCGGCACCGCTGGGCACGCAGTGAGGCTAGCCTGCATCACGATCTGGTCACACACACACACACGCACACTCAACCTGTAATAAATTCAGTACAAGTGTACACGTGCATACATGCGTACACAAAGAATGAAAAGCAGGCACGCACGCAAACATACAGATGCATGTAAAGAATACACATGTGCGTTCACAAATCGCGCACACAGGAAGACATTTGCAAGAAAGATGTAGTGACATTTGGATGTGTGGGGAAAGAGATAATAGGGATGATGGAGATATGGGCACAAGCATATGCACACACTCTCTCACACACGCATACACACACACTAACCTTTTCCCTTGGCATACAAGGGAGGAAAACATAGAAATGCTTGCAAGAGGAAGATCAATGGGGCTTTGTGGCCTCATGGTGTGAAAGAGGTGAGCTGAGGAAGGTAGAATCTCATATTGGGATCTAACATCTATTGTGGAGAATGGACCAGTGCTTCAGTTTGCAACTCACATTCAACAGACAGAGAAAACATTTCCCTGTCGTGGCCGTGAACCTCGACCTACTGCGTCCCCTTTCAAACCAAAAAAAGTTTTAGGTCAGTTGGCTTTTTGAGAACACAGTTGCAAGAAGGCCTAGAGCATCAAATTTTGAGAAGAAGACCGAGCCAAGCTTTTGGTCACTATATCTTCAAAGTTATTGTCATCTATGAACCTATGAATGACATCATCTAGAGCCAAGTTGTGCTTTTTCATGCAAGTACAGATTGAAAATACAGTTCACAATTGTATGTCGTTCCCAAGGTCCTCATACATATCTGAAACACATAACTGAAGTAGTTGAAGGGAAAGAAATAAAGTGCAGTACAAACCCTCAAACACATCAGTAAACTTAATTTATAGCATAATGCTTATATCAGTCCACATTTAAACCGACAGGATGTAGAGAGCCTAATGTATCCAGCTCAAGGTCCAGTGTGCCAGGGCCACAGCATGCATCGTTCACAGGGGAGTGAAACCCCCCTTTACAGGACACCATTCAATCACAGAAACTTTTCTGGGGGCCTGTGGTGGAACAATACCTTTCAAAGACACTATGTGGGGTTTTTCTTTCATTTGTCACCTAACTGCATGCAGAGTGTAGAAAGAAACAAATCAATGTACATTTATTTACATCCAGATCTGATAGAGTTTGCATAATGACATCTGCATGTCCACTCTTCAGCTTCTCTTTTTAGGAAAGTGATCAGTCACAATTCTTTTGATGTTTTTGAGAGACAGTGCATGTGCATGTGTAAAAATTCTTTTCAAACTATAAATGCTTTGCAGCCACCTTGTATCTAAACAAGGTATGTCATATCTTTCATGCAGCCTAAAAGGAGACACCGGCCATGTTACGATGAGCAAGTCGGCCTTGGCTGTAAAATGCTAATAATGGAATAGCTAAGACTATCGTCTGGAAGAAGATTAGAGTCCAAGGCTAAAGGCAGGAGAAAGGCCGGTAACATTTGATAAAGACGGAGTGGGGAAAGGCAAGGTAACTTTAAGAGGAGAAGGTAAAAGAGGGATATCTGAGGATTTCAGGGAATGATAAAAAGCCAGGGATTGTAGAAGTAGAAGGACTAAACTAGCTTTATCATTGTGGAGGAATTTAAAGTAGATGAGGATCTCACACAATGGTCCCTCGTCACAGACACGTTGGAAATATTTTGCAGGCTATTGACGGACGGCTTTAAAAATTGGCTTTCACCTTCTAATTGCAGTTTTTACAGTGTCTGATAGGAATGATACTTTGAAGATAAAGGACCCAAAATGAATTTCTCCTTCATTATCTTTAATCTGTTCCCATGCATAAGATGCCATTGCAATTTAAGCTAAATCAGAAGAGGACAGGCAAAAAAATGAGAGAAATAGAAAATGTAAGAAAGATAAAAAAAAAAATGTCCATATGTTTCAGAGGCCGGTTATCTTTCCCTCTCGCTTACTTTCCCAGCCTCTGTCTGCGTCTCTCTCCCTCTCTGGTTCCACCACTGACCCCACTCATTAAAGCTGATTAAAACTTTTCCAGAAAGCGCTGTTTGCCCTCAGAAGACAATAACCTTTACAAGACTGCTACATAAAAGAATAATAGCCGACTACAAAAGAGGGTTGGACAAAGGAAAAAACCCCTTCGCCCGGGCCCAGCAAGGCCCCAATTGGAACATTTTAGAAAATTAATGAAATTTTAGATCAAATGAATTATAAATTAAGGAGAGGGGAGAGGAAAAAAAAGATGAATAAGTCATAAGAAAATGTACTCTCGCTATCAAACTGTAGGAACATGCTATCCTCCACCAGGCTTGAAGAAACAGAGCCAGGTTCAAGCCATGCGGATTGGGAGGAAAACAAAGGTTCCCGCTCACTTGGCTTTGAAGATAATTGTTGCAACTGTACTTGAAAGGGGACTCTGGCCCCGGCCCCTACTGAGACTCAGTGGCTGTTTTTGTTGTTTTGTTGTTCGCTGTTGTTTTTTTGGCGTAGTGGCAGCGGGGATTTGTGACATGTGGGAATGCTCCTTTTTAACAGAAATCACATCAAATGCAAGCACACGCCGAATGTGTGGCACTCTGGCTTCTTCTATCTAATTAATAAAATCCCTTTTAATGTGGCATTAAAAATAAAAAGAGGAGGCGGCGTGGCAGAGGGTATATAAATTGGTTCGTGCGAAGTTGGAAGCCTTGGAAAAGTTGTGGTTTGTTGGAGTTTTTTTCTTTTCCATGTGTGAGGCGGGGGCTGCCACGCGACACGACATTATCAGGCACGCGTGTGACTCCCCTCGATACTTGTCATGTTCGCATACAGAGGCTGTCAAACGTGACTGAAAAATTCATAAAAGTGAGAGCACAGCCCGTGTCAGCTGTCATTCTGCGCTGGTAAATCTAAGGTTACATGTTGCTGGAGTGTTGGTTGAAGTACTTAACAACAGCACACTCTGTCTGTCTCTCACACACACGCACACAAGGCATGCCACACACTAACACAGCTGAAGGGTGTTAAATGGATCATTAGCACTAAGCTGAAGAGGCACTCGACCTTTCTCCAGCAGGGGTCAGAGGTCATGGGCCTGAGGAAACAAACCACTCTGTGATCAAAGGGCGGTCAACAGTGGTCAGCCCCGCTGAGTTCATTCACTTTTACAAGCTAACCTCAGTTGTTTATGTGTGTGTGTGTGTGTGTGTGTGTGTGTGTGTGTGTGTGCATTCTGAGAACACGATAGATTTGTAGCCAGAATCTTTGCCCGGCAATCAAACTCAAATCAAACTGTCTCCGATGTTTAATTTCCTTCTTATTTTTTATCTAAGCCCTTTTTAACACTTCGTAGCAATAACTTATCTTAATTATGACTAATAATAATAATGAATTACAATTAAATATTCATGTAAGAGAATAATATCATTTATTGAAGTACCTCTCTCTCAGTTTGACCCACACGTTGTTCTCACCGTATCTCAACGCTGTGGCTGCTGAGCCTCCAAGCCGCCATTCAAAGGGTTATTCTTTTTGACCGTGAGCACTGAGGGTGAATGCTTGAAATTCTCATTAACACCAACAAAGCACGAAGCCTATTTTCAGCAAATGACTCACTTCTCAGCCTTGATACAACTATCAGAAATCACATTGGCATTGTACTGTAGATGTGTGATCACTAGAGCCATTCTCTTCACTAACATCTAGATTTTACATATCTTCCATGGGCTTTCTTGCCTTGGACATTCGCTGACTGCACTGATACAGAATGAGCTCAATGGACACAATACAAACAGTGGCTAGTATTGTCTCCATTTAAAAAGGGGTGCACATTTTGACACAGTCTGCAATAGCAGGGGTTTATGGCACAGAGGAATGGAACTCCTTACTTGATTGTTGTCCTAATTTAGTTTATGAAAACTATCACAAAATACATTCATCCACTACCTTTTTCTGTGAATATGAAACAGCACAAATCTGCCTTTAAAAAAATTGTGTTTCTATGTCAGTGATCGTCAACTGGCAGCACACAGGCCACATCTGGCCTGCCAAAGCTTCCCATCCAGCCGCAGAATATTAATTAATTAAGAAAATGGGCACTTATAAAATTATTCACCAGCGGAAGAAGCCCAGTCCGAGAGGGATCCTAGATTAGCTTGCCAACCCCTGGCAGTTTACCCGTTCTACAGAATCCGATTATTCCCCAACTCCATCTTCTCGACTCTGTGGACCCGCTATCAAACCACTGGGCTCCCAGGCCGGCCATTCCCCCGAGCTGACAGCAGCACACTGGCCGGGCTATGAAATGTAACTCCGGAGATGTTGGAGAATCACTAAGTATGTCTAGTAGCATCACCTGAAGAGGAGCTTTTTGTTGAGATATGAACGTGAAAGTGAAAATATTAAACAAAAACAGACTAATCAGGCCTAAATATTTTTCCTGCCCCCACAGGGTCCGAGAAATTCCAGCCCTTGGACTAATATAGTTGAGGACCCCTGTTTTATGTAATAGCTTAGTGACAAAAAACCTGACTAAAATTACATTTTAAAATAAACACTTTTACAAATCTGTAAATATTTATTTGATGAATAAAGAGGAGATGAAATCACACAAACAATAACTTTAATCCAGAACTTGTCTTCCGGTGTCCCCCAGTCTTCTTCCCATTGGCATACCTGCAGTGCAGCAGTGCCAGGGCCTCATTCAGCTTCATAGGCACAAAAGAAGGCATACATATACATAGTGTGTAGGGAAATCAGCGTAGGGTGTGCTTACGCACCGTGTTGTAAATCAGAATATTTTTGACCATAAGCACTTTTCGTGTTTCGTCCACAAGCAACCTTTGACTCGACTTCTATGCACAGTTTCATACATGAGGCCCCTGGGGCTTGGAGCTTGCCAAACACTTGGCCCTCAATAGCTCAGAACTGACATTGCAATCCATGTTTGTGTCATTGTGTCTAGATCAAAACTCTGTGGCTTTTATATAGCCTTTAAAGTTTATAAGGACTCATTATCTTTTCAGAACTTTTGGGATGTTGAAACTACTTGGTCTGTACCTGTGAAACAGGATTATAAAGGTTCATCAACTTGTGCTCAAAGTAAGAAAAACTATTTTATTTTAATATACATGAGCACCGTTGATATATCACTTTCCAAGTTTCTTTTTTTTCATTGTCTTTTGATCTTGTTGTACTTGTGTTGTTTCATTCACAGTTTCTGAAGGGGTATGCTAGTTGAACAGTGTTGGTTCAGGTGTGAGACTTTCTTCTGGTAAGTGATGCTTTTTAAAGTTTTATAAATATATAAATACACTAATTAGAACATGTTTCATGTCTGAATATCAACAGTTTGTGGCCAATTTTTTTTTACACTAATATGCTAAAGTTTGGCAAAAATTTTGATACTTAATCTTGAGTAAAAAAAGTTTTTGCAAGATTCAAGTCGACAAAACTAAAATATACAAAATGGATGAAACTAACATGGATGACTGATCTCATGACTCAGACTAAATCGAAGCCATTGAGACGGAGCTTTTCTGTTACTCTTCAGTGCACTCTTATGGATGCTACTGCAATTAAGCCCACTAGTTATTTCTCTCTAATTTCAAACAAATATTTATCTTTCCATTGAAAAGATGAGCACGACATGCTAACCCCAGAAAGCAGACCAATAAAGCAACAACTGACTGACATTTTTTTTTTTTGATTATCCATGAATTCTACACATAAGGGTTGGGTCTTGGAACAAGGTGAACAGAGGAGGAACGTAAGTACAGAGAATGGTTGCAAATGACCTTTTTCCACTAGCAGGTCCCTCAGTCAGAATCCCCAGTGGCTGGCATGTTATTCCCGTTTGAGACAATGACTTGCCCTTTGAGCCATCCAACTATCTGTGTGTGTCTGAAAGAGTATGTTGGATGTTATATTTGTGTTAGAGTATAATAGAAAGCCAAAAATGATCGTCCCCTGATGTGTGTTTGTATGTGTGTTACGAGCGAGAGAATGACGGTGGATATCTCTCTCACCCTCATAGCCAGCGTGCTCACCGAGACAGCAAAAAATGAGGTTAACAATAGATAATCGGACATGGGGTGCTGGTCTTCCTTTCAATAGGCCGTTGCTGGCTCTCACAGCTTGTTACCGTATGCTCCTCAATAATTAATGTGCTCCTCCCTGGATGCTCTGCTACATTCCAAGCTTTGATATAAGGTTACTGCGTTTATAGAGTCCCGCCACAGGAGGGGCAGCTGCTCAAACAGCTCAGCGTTTCATGTCTTCCTATTTTAAATGCCCATACAGGCTCCTCTCCAATTTGGCCCCGGGTGCCCTTATATGAGCAGGTCCCAATCAAGGTCACAGGACTAATCTGTTTCCACTTACAGTCAGCATTTTCTTTTATTTTATGTTTTTCCCCAGATATAATTGGACTGTTTCGTCTGTTTCTCTGAGACTCGCTGCTAATGGTGTGCTGGTTTGGGAGATTTCTTCTGAGTTTATCTGAGAGGAGGTTGGAGACAAAAGAAGAAAAAAGTGACCATATCATTATCAGTGAACTCGTTAGTAGGTTGCAGCCATGAAGACGGTTAATGTAAAACTGTTACTTTTTACAGTTTCTGAAAGTCTGCATCCAAAGTGGGAGGTGGGTCGCAGTAAAGTAAATGCTGTGCCACAAATTAGGTAGAATTCAAATGACCATCCACATTATTTCACCAAGGTTCCTCATAGTAGTATAGTAATAACCTAGAAGATCAGTGATCAAACAATCAAGTGATAAAGATCACCTCGGTCAATATGTCAGCTTGGAGAAACATGCCACATTTATGTTGACTTTAAATCCATTTTCACTCCAACGTTCACTTACTTTGTTAAAACAGAATCTCTGGGCTCCATTTTGGTGTCTGCAAAGGTGCACACCATTTAAATTTTACTTTCATTTTATTTAAGGCATTTTAGTGCAGATGGTTATTGTATGGAACACTGTGATGACATAAAATCGCACATGGAAAACCGTCGGATCTCCACCACGTCCAGGAAAGTGAATTCAGCTGAAAAGATCTGTGTCTGTTTGAGCTGCTGTATTTACATTTGAAACTCTGCATGTAAACTATGTAACATAAGAACTATAAGTGTCGTCCAAGGAAAACTCATTGCAGGATTCCCAAACTGTCAGTTCATCGTGACGGGGAGCACCCCTGATGACAATAACAAATGCGATTGGTCATGATTGTGTCATCTATAATGTATGATAATGTATTCCTTCTGATCCCACCCCACGCCCTAGTGCGCCACAGGTACGCCAAAGGGAACCTGGCAACAAAATACCAAAAGTGTGTTTGGCATGCTTCCTGTGCACTTGGCAGGGCGCACTTGACTGAGATGTGGTCGTGCAACTGGACACCCTCTGTGTCCTCTGGGAACAGCAACTAAAAATACAGAAAACCAAATGTTCTGACAGGTGCTGATTCAGACAGGATGGACATCTATTTGCAAAATGATGCATCATTAATAACATGTTGAATTAAACCAAAGTATTTATTTATTTATTTATTTTTAATTGCAGGTTTGAATTTAGTCCCCATATTGATCAAATTGTTCAATAGAATTCTGAGATCAATACATCAATGGAATTTTGAGATAACTTAAGATTTTTAAATTCCTTAAATTAACACTTCTACATGGTATTGTATAATTTTAGCATTGATTGACTGATATTGAAATGTATTTTTCAAAGAAGGGACAATGTATATCTCCTACTTCTAGTTTGTTAATTTAGTGCTTACTTGGTCAAAACTGTGATTACCAAAATGAAGAAATTTAAATTTCTTTTTCAGCAGCAACTGCTCCATTGGGTGTGAATCTTTTTGTTAGCGACTGAAAGTGTTGGTACTGGTAATTTGATTGGTGCAATATTTGTGTGGGCAAGCGCGAAAAAATTGTTTATTTATAGCCTGACACCCAGTTAATCAGCTGGGGCTTATCTGTTGCCCAGCCCCATGTGTGACTTCAGCACTCCCTATATATTTCCGTGAATTCATTAATTACCCCTCTACATTACTCCATATTTTCTCTTTTCTTACCCTGTGACTCAAATCCATACGGAAAGCTGACATCACTCAGTGAGCTGTTAGTGTGAGTTTTGACAGTGTTTTTCCATGAACGCATCTGAAGCCATGGAAAAGCGACACAGCTACATCCTCTTTTTACTGTATGTGCATGATGAACATAGCAAGTGTGGAGGAGCAGCAGGTGCAGGAATAACAAATGACAAGTGACATATAGGTGGCATATATGTAGCTCCTGCTTTCAGAGCGAAATACAAACTGAACAGGCCGATGGTTTTTCCCAAATGTTGAATGTTGCAAAAGGACAGGCAGCTTAGCTTTCATTAGTAATGCTTGATAGTTAATGCTGTCTTTGTCTTGTCTGCACATTTTATGCATTTATTAGATAATGATAGTAGATAGATGACAGAAAATGAAGGAGGGAGAGAGAAAGAGGCAGCAAAGGGCTTTGACACATTCAACCAGTACGTTACAGTCTGTGTTTAGCATCTTAACCCCTGAGCCACCAGGGCACCCAAGCTGTGCTATCTTAGGTTGAAAAAGGCCCTGTACAAACGATCATAGTTCATACAGGATTCAGTGTGTAGTCGCTGCAAAAGTTGACAGTGCTTCTCAGCTGTAATTCAGCTGATATCTTGGGAAACACCCACTCAGAGGCTTGAGGCTGAGATGCTGAGAGTTTCCACAAATATTTCCAAAAATTGTTTAGTCCTCTTTTGCAAAATTGGCAAATGTGCTTAATGGCTGTAGTATCGTTGCTGTTCATATTTCCTTACACAAAAAGTAAAGAGAAATTGTATTTAAATTTAACATTGTTAATTTTACATTGAATACAGAACTGTGCTTTCCTCAGACAGTCTTTATAAGCAGCTCACAAGCCTGCACCAAAATGACCTTCTGGCCTGGCGAGAAATATTTGCGACAACGCCGCTCTCCAGAGATGAAGTTTAAGATCGACTGCTATATAAAGTGTGAAAACTGTAACAGGAAGTTGGCAGGCCCCTCACTGTTTTGACATATGCAGAAACCCCCCTACGCACAGGGATCTGTCAGTCAGTTTCAGGGGCACAGCTGCAGCGGGGCATGGGGACAATTAGCCCCCTACTGTGCCCCCCCACACCCCACCCGTCCATCTCCACCCATAAACCTTCCCTCCCTCCACCACTCATTCTTCCGCCCATTCGCCCCCTAACTGAGGGGCCTTCTTTTCCTTTGGCCCTAATCACGGAATTTCTCAAAATAATATGGTTTATTTTAGTAAGGGTGGGGGGGTGGTTCTGATGGAACTGTAGCAAGGCAGAGGAAATACAAACTTTTGCTCAAGTGTCTCCCTTCACATTCTGCACAGCTATCAGTGACTTGTTTGGTCTGTACCTCTGTTCTGTATGCACAAAGTCTCGTGGTTCTTCATTCCTCCTTCTCACATATTGAGACATACTTGTGGCAACAGGAAGATGGACAGCAGATGAAGGGATGACTGACACACACTGACGCTGAATGGAAATGAGAGGAGGATGATAAACATATGAAATGTGTGTGGTGAGGAACGCAGCAGCCATTTTCTCTGCTTGCAAGTCCTAAGCGCGAGGGAATGAGTAGCCATCTCTCTACACCGAGGATTATGTCGGTCAGCTTTTGTGTGAGGAAAGGTTTAGGGGTTCACACCGGATTAGGGACTGGAGGATTAAATTAGGAGACTTCAAGAAAATCCCTCAGACTCGGCTCTGTTTATCCCTGTGTAGGCAAACGCCAGTTTAACTTAGCCATAAATACTGTTGTGTATGTCAGTGGTCACATGCGCTTATGCACTTTTAATTACTGGTGTATTTTGATCAAATGATGTTTGAAGAAAGAGAAGAGAAAAAATGTTATCTTTCTCGATTCCTGGACCATTGACATACTACTCTTCTTAAACGAAATATTACGAAAACACTAAGTGGTAGATTCTCCCTGGACTGGTTATAGTGTGTTCATCCTGCTAACTTGCTCAAGTTGGCAGACTGTCAGAAAACTAATGATTTCTTGGAGGATTATTGATCTATTTTGTGTTAAACTAGCATGTTCAAGTCTAGTGAAAATGTTAAAGGTTCCATGAAATGCAAACACTTTTGGAGTGCAGTCAGTAAGTTTCTAATACTTACAAATTGGGTTGTATCCACTGTAAAATTGCAAGAGAAAAATGCATGAAAAACAAGAGATATTCAATTGCTCCCTGGGCTTTTCCATCTATTTTGCTAAGAGGAGCATTGTAAGACAATTACAACATTATGATTCATATCATATTTGCACTTCACTCCCTGCATGTTTCAGGCTTTCACAGTGTGCATGCATTTTTCCATCTATCAGAGAGCTTGTGTGCGACAGGCCTGTTAGTACTCCTGCATTCAAATCCAACATTTCCTTTCATGTGAGGCCTTGCACCACATGGCTGACCACAAACCAGCCTCCAAGAAATCTCTAAAATAAACATCTGCGCTTTCTTTGAGCACGTCTCCGTATCCATATGTGGTGCTCAGGCCCGTGTTTTACTGAATGGACCAGGACCCTTAATGACCTTGACATCTTATGTTTAAGCAAAGAGGATTAAACCACGTTTTATACCTTCCGTTTTTTAAAGAAAGCATCCGTCCACCAAATCAGAGGGTGAATGCTTGCAAACCCAAATACTGGACCGCATAATGACAGCCAAGGCCTCTGGCAAAGAGACCACAGAGGTTGTAAAATAATGTGGGGAGGGATGGAGTGGAGAATGACCAGTGCTTAAGTATGGGTTTCCTTCTGGGTTATACATGTCTTTATGTGTGTGCAGGCCTTGTGATCAGCGAGCCCCACAGTGGAACAGTCGCCTCAAATAGAGTGCAACAAGCAGCCTCGTAAGTCAAAGCCTGAGAACCGTGTGACAATGTGCAGCTCAGTGGGAAGGGAGGTGATACCACACCAGTGTCAGGGAGGAAACAGGGATCCTCCTCTGGTCCTCTGAACCATCCTAACCAACATGTTCATGACATGTTCTCTCTGACATTCACTCAATTTTAGGAGGGGGTTTTGAATGACAGCCGATACCAGGGTTTAGTAAATCATGATTAACATTTGTGGTCAGAGTTTAGACAATCCCGTGTGGCATTCCATGACTTTTACGAACCGGTTTCCTCCAGATGTCCATCACACAAGAGAAGAGATGTCGTAGGTTCCTGGGTCAATGTTAGCTTTGATTTAACATAACAACACAGCTGAATTGTTGGTACCTGTGGAAGGTAAGAATGCACAGACCAATACCATCTGAAACAGAGGTGCTTGTAATTCTGGCTTTTTGGTCCAGCCTTATTTTCACAGTATTCCACACTCAACAGTCATTGGGTCACTTAAGTTGTAATTTTTGTATGTAATGTAAGGAAATTCCTTGTTCTGTTTAAAGGGTAGGGGTGTGTTGTATTGGGGTGTCCTGGTAACATTCCCCATTATATTATAGGCTAAAATATTTAAATGTATTAAAATGTACTAGAAATATTTAAATGTACTCTGCACTTAATATACTAAATAAATGTGATGTACTAATTCTCTTATGGTTATAATGTGTAGTGCTACAATGGCGGGGTCTTTAGAGAGATGATCCAAACAGGTGTTTTTGGATCAGTCCACAACTTTCACAGTCTTTTGTTGCTCCTGTCCCAACTTGTATGAAACATGTTGCTGCCATCAAATTCAGAACAAGCAGATATTTACAAAGATCAATGAAGTTGATGAGGTCAAACATTAAATATATTGTCTGTGTTGTTTTGAGTATATGTCAAAAAAAAGATTTGTGAATTATCATATTCTGTTATTTTTGTTTTACACACCATCCCAACTTTTTTGGAATCGTGGTTATATGTTTAACATTTTTTTTTAAAACTCAAACAAGGTTTGAAATAAATATTAATCTAGGATGAGGAAACAAACAATACAATGTGCTTCACAAAATACAAACTTTTAGGGAAAAAAAACATGAAAACACAGACGCAGGAAACAGTAACATTAAAAACATAAACATAAATAAAGGTCCTTCTCTGCTCGCCCCAAAAAAGTCACACTTCAGCCTTTACAGAAAAGAATTTTTTTTTTTTTCTGATGGTCCCCTAATGTTTTACATACAGTCCCTAAGAGATGTTTATTATTTCTGGAGAGCTATGTATTGTTGTAAACTATGCATAAATGTATGTGCACAATGTTTGCCATGGACATCTATGTTATGCAAATGAAGGTACATCAGGCTTAAATGAAGAAAACCTTCAATGTGCCTTCTGTTCCGAGCTCACTTAATAACCACAAAAGCTCCTTGAGTGGCAAACGAAGGACAGATTGCGCGAAAACCAATTATTGCGCCTTTGTTTTAGCGGTTGTTAAGTCCACAGATCTCCTAAGAGCTGGGGTGCTGTTTTGATGTCTTTGAGTCAGGGTTGTTGGTGGATGGCATTAGCCACAGCTACAGCCACAAAGAGCCAGGCGGCGATGGGGCCCGAGCCTCGGTCCAGATGGCACGATGCCACCGCGACCTTGTCAGCACCTGCTCCCTAGGCACTTTGTCCGGGCATCGCCGGCGGGAACTGAGACGGGCACATCATGCCACCCCATCGCCATGGCAGCTAATGAGTCCCGTGCCCGCTTAATTAAGGAAACCAGCTTAATGCAAGAAAGAGAGGAGGCGGGGGGGACATAAAAAAACACAGCATATGCTGGACCGCAACCAAAACAACAGAAATAAATAATTAGCCCCCCAAAAAGGGAGTGATCGCTAGAGCCAAAATATCATTAAAATTTGAAATGTAAATCTCCTTATCGGCATCCCAGTGTCACGAATTAGCACTACAGCTTGACGCATTAAATCAAGGCTAAAAATATTCAATTAATAAATGAGTGGTGATGAACTTTTGATTATTTTGGGCTACAGGCCAAGTGTACCTTATCAGAGAATGTCACCTTGGACTAGGCCTCGTTGGTCTGTTAAATAGCGTCAGAGCATCCTTCTTTATCTGCTTATTTATTTCTTTTTCTTAAAGAGCACTCTATATCGTGGAGCCTCTCCACCGAGACGGGGGCTGTCCGTGTTTATGCCTGATTAGCCAAAGTACCACAACATGCACTTGCTTTTGCTCCAGCAAAAAAGGCAATAAATCATTTAGATTTTATTAAACTCAAATTAAAGCTGTGTGCGTGTGATGGAATTACGGCGTTTAAAATGTTACATGTCAGCCCCGCCCCTCCCTCTGGATGCGGGCACAGACACACATGAGCCCACACCTTCTCCTCCTCCTCTGCCCTCATCAAGCACACAGCAGACAACCCCAACACTCCTCCACCCTTATTATGCGGGACAAAAATGTCCCTTTAAGAATGTCAGCCAGTTCCCAAAAAAAAAGAAGGCACGGAAAAAAATAAAAATCCTGTGTCCCTCTACATCTGAGGGCCCAGAGAGCAGGGGAGGGAAGGGGAAAGAGGGGGGGTGGGGGGCTAATGTGCAAACTTGTTTCCGTCCTCTACGGCTCGCCCATCATTTATTCAGCAGCTCGGCGCTCGAGACGGGCCACTCGCATTTGCTTGATACTCAATTATACATTAGTGTACATCACTTGGCAATCTGTTCATATCAATTTAATTGGATTTTAATATTGCCTCTGATCTTGTTGTCCAATTAACAGTGCTGGCTGGCAATAAAGCAGAACCACACACTATGTGACATCTTTGATCCCCGCCATATGGAGCCCTTCCATTGATTACCGGAACCGCCGCTGAATTTCACTCCCTCAATATGGCCTGTGATGAATGGAGGTGGAGGATGTGTGTGGTGGGAGGAGTGTGTGAAGGGGTGTGGAGTGTGAGGTATGTGTGGAGGCATCATCATCATGCCCCCCCCCACCCCCACTCCCCTCCGCACCCACACCCACCCAACCACCACTGATGTGATAAAAATTTCACTTCGCCGCGCAACTTCATTTATTCTGTTGACATTCGCCTCTGATTAAAAACAATAAAAAAAGAGAGAGATGGTGCATCCATGCCCTGAATAGCATATGCAAATCGGACCCTGGGCATCTATCTTGTTGAAGCCAAGGGGACTGACTGACTGACTGACTGGCTGCCTGCTGCCTGCCTGGCACGCTGGCACTGCCTTGACAATGACAACGCGCCTTAAAACACCACCTTTTTTCTTACTGTTTCCTCCCCTTTCCTCCTTTGTTTCTCTCCTTCTGTTCCCCCTCTACCATCTCTTCTCTTCTCCCTCCCTTCACCCATCTACCATCCCGTCTCTTTCTTCCCTTGTCCTCTTTCCTTTTTTCTCCTCTTTACCTTCTCCCCTCTCGCCCGCGAGGGATTCACGGTGAGCGCCGGCTCCCCCAGAGCAACAGTCAGCGACGAAGGGGAAGAAGAAAGGGCAAAAGAGAAGAAATGCAGATTATTCCCTCTTTTCATAAAAATGAAGCAGTGGAATAAGGGGCAAAGGAGGAGGAGACGCGGAAAGAAGAGGGGAGGGGGCATCCATTTTTTATGGGGACTTACATGAGTTCTCAAAGTGGTAAACAATAAAAGCTGCATGGGGAAGGATAAAGAGGAAACAGGGAGTAGAAGGGCTCACGTGGCCAGTGTGAGCTGGAGCTGTAAAAATGACCTGCGCGGAGGTATTTGTGGTGAAAGTGTTACACCAGTTTTGTTCGCATGAAGCTGGAGGGCAAGCTGAGTTGGTGAGATGTGTGTGAGGTGGAGGGGCTGGAGATGTAGGGGGGAATTTGGGAGTGGGGGGGCTGCATGGAACAAGGAAATGGGTTGGATGGTGGTTGTTTGGAGGGTGCGGTTGGGAGTA
The DNA here is from genome assembly GCA_025331565.1 of Holacanthus passer. Lineage (NCBI taxonomy): Eukaryota > Metazoa > Chordata > Actinopteri > Pomacanthidae > Holacanthus > Holacanthus passer. Next base: position 947,037 of record JAFREQ010000029.1, on the reverse strand, counting down.
CCAAATGCCCTAGTAAGACATCTGAAAGGGCTTTGAAGGAGTGTGTATATCTAGTTGTGTGTGTGTGTGTGTACAAGACAGTGTTGTATTTGGCCTAGTTCATGTTAAGACGCATATTCCTAAGATGAGGCAAGGTGTGTTTTATGTGTGTGGAAGTGTGCACATTTGTGTGTTTGCCTGCCTGCATGCCTAGATACTTTGTGTGTGTGTGTGTGTGTGTGTGTGTGTGTGTGTGTGTGTGTGTGTGTGTCAGGCCTGGGGGCAGTGTAGAAGAGCTGATGTCTGGTCAAGTGGTCAAGGCTTCTGCAGAGTTGATTCTGCTCAGGGCTATTGACTGACTAACCCTCATCACTACACTGTAACAAGGGAATGTACACTCATCTATCTATCTATCTATCTATCTATCTATCTATCTACAAGCATCAATAAAATATGGCACACATCAGCACTGACTGCCGCTCACCTACTTTTAAGACGTCAAAGGTTTATACTAGTTATCTGTGCCATTCTCTCTCTCCCCCCCTCTCTCTCTCTTTCTCTTTCTCTTTGTCCCTGTTTAAAGCACCACTGAGTAGTGGTCTATCATTAGAATAATTAATTGTTCAACCAAGTGGCATATTTAGAGGGAGCCACGCGGGCAGAAGCAACAAGAGCAGTTAGTGAGGAGGAGGGTGAAATCGAGCGTGAGGCTACAAAACACAAACAGGTTTTCCTGTTATGAGCCCGAGCAGGCGTGAAGAAGAAGAAAAAAAGAGGAAATTACGGCTCCTCGTATGTACCTGATGTGTATGATGAATAAATTAATCAAACTGATCTTTTGACCTTTCAAACTACCAAAGTGAAGCTACCTGGAGAAAAAATACTGACCTATCCCTTAGATCACTCAAATACATACGAAGTCACACGTGGCAGTTGCCTATGCATTATGAGCAATGAACTTTGATTATGTATTGACATATTTAAAGCATTAATTGATTTCTTTGCCACTTGGGAACAAACACAACATCTGGCATATTAATACCTTAGAAAGTTAATATGGTGACCATGTTAGCAAACATATGTCTATTTCTTCATTTGAAGGTGCGTTTCAGGTCACCTGATAAATGTAAGTCCAATATTCACAGTTTTTGTTTCCACTGACTCCTGAGAAACATATCTGGATATTCAGCTGTTAAATGCTCCACAGCATTTACAGTAATTACCTTTGTCTGCCTGATGCTGAGTAAGTAGTGTACAGTGAGTTTACCAGAGCTTTTTAGCTGAAAATCACAGCCTTTTGTGGCAGAAACAAGGTTAATGAGAGCGGAGTTTGAGGGCCAGAAAACCAATGAGCTAAAAAAGACTAAAAAAAGCTCAGTGGAGATGATGGCAACTACAGACTTGGATGATATTTTTGTGGATTGATCACATAATTATTTGATCCATTGTTCATATATTTAAAAAAAAATATCAATCAGCTTTTAGTATTCATGGAATCCTGTCTTGTCCTATCTGTGGTTACTGGTAGTCACAGTGTTTGCACATAAACTCATGCAGATGCTGCACTCAGCTCATCTTTTACAAGACAAAACCCTTATTTCAACATTGTCAGAGCCAGCCCTCAAGATCTCGTATAAACTGTCCGTACTCGTCATGAATTTTTATAATTCACATTCATTCCCACAGGCCACTACTGCCAGTATAGTTCCTTTTTTCAGTGATTTGTTCTTTAAACCTCTCATTCAGGACTTGGAATTAGCCCTGACAACTACATTTTTTCTGTGACCGGGAAGTCTGTCAGTCTCAAAGTTGCTTTGGCAATAATCCAAACTGTGCTCGGCCTTTTCTCTCTGTACACTCCAGCTCCCCTCTGTTCACCCTGTAACTTATGGCCTCGCAACAGATATAACATTTCACCATACTTAAACGTAAGACGCTTCAGGATCTCAAGTAATTATCCATAACTTACCAACATTACACAGACATGAGAGATACTGGTCTGAGAGTGGGACAATCTAACTAACTCCGTCTCTGTAGCAGCATTTTCAAAGAAGACTGAAGTAGCCGGAAGAGACACCTATTACTTTGCCTGGTACTGTGTTGATAAGGGACAGGAGGTGTTGCTAACGTCATTACCTTTCACATTCTACTAGCAAAGTCTCTGTTCTGTGAGGACGTGTCAATTTCCAACCTGACTAATCAAGAAAGTGGTGATTGGGAGTTTTATATAGCTGCAGAGAGGGGATACAGGTAGTGGATTGATGGGTCACACATGTGGACTGGCTTCTAATAATGTACAAGTGTAGTAGTACATTTTGGCATTGATAAGTTTAATGTGTCATATGTTTATGGTATTGGGACAAGCCTCATGTTAACAGGTCGGAAAATGAGATTTGATTTGATGTGAGAGAGAGTTCACACAATACAGGTCAAAACAGAATCAAATGAGATAATGACAAAGACAAAAAAACAACAACTCACCTCTAGATTCTTCGTCATTATCAGTTCCAACTGAGTTCCATTTACAAAATTTGATATCATTTAAAATTCAGGTAGACTGATGTAAACAGGTAAAGTACTTCAAATAACCCCATCTGTATCACACAGAGCAGAGGCCCCGCTCTGTGTGATACAGACGGGGTGAGGTGGTGGTTGGGGGGGGTAGATATGTGGATGACGGGTGTGTGTGTGTGGGGGGGGTTGGGAGGGGGGGGTACACATCCTTTCTTATCTGCCATGTCGCCCAATCGATAACTAGGACATCTAGATAAGGCCTTGCAAGCCTTGTGCACACACAGTTATCCCACTGAACCATTGAAGGACACACACACAAACACAAGGCTTCAAAGACTGCAAAGTATACTGTTCGCACAGGAAATTCAAACACGTGCACAGCTTCATAAACAAAGAGCACTGAAGCACGCTGTATGCACACACTTATGTACACTCCCCCCTTTTCCTACTATTTTGCAATCTGTTGTCTCCTAAATCACCCTCCCAGCAGTCCACAGGTCTAGATACATATTTCTGATAGATCTCAGAGCGGCGACGGCTGCAGCTCCTCCTGCCCTGCCCATCACTTTGCCATGAAATTTGCCGGTAAGCTGTGGCGTTTTACGCTTGATTGGCCACCGACTATTTCCTCTGGTGGAAGGCACATCTGCTTTCTCCATCCAGGCTCCAGTCGTTTGGGTCCCAGAAGGCAGTGTTAAATTAGCAAACACTGCAGCTTTATATAACATTATGAACCGGCTATAATCTCGCTCTGACGTGACTCTGAGACCCTGCAGAGAAAGAGAGGCTGAGGGGTGGGCAGAGAATGTGAATGAATGTGCGTGTCTCTTTATTTCTGTTTATGGGAAGGAGAATATCGAATATATTCCACTCGCATACTGTACATTAGACTCACTTGACATTTTTAATCTCATTTTGATGGTGCTAAGGCCATATCTCACAGGAGTTCTTTTTGATCTTATTCTGAAATTCAGAGCAGCTGTTACTCTTTCTATTTACCACTTCCTTCTCTCTCTTATGGCTCCTTTTCTGTCTTCCCTCCTTTCTTTATATTATCAGAGCAGCTTGTGTGCATTTCTACACTAATGCGTGTGAGTGCAAGCTTGCGCGCGAGTGTGTGAGCGTACGTGTGTGTGCAGCTGGATGACTGGCCAAGGTCTTTGAACACTAAGACCTGGATGAAGGATTGAAAGGCCCCTTGAAGCCCCCTGGAAGCCCTTTCAGCCAGAGCTGACACCCTCCAGGGGCCGAGGAGCTAGGGAAGGGAGATCAAAACCAGAGAGACGAGGCCAAGAGGTCGACGTGAAGCGAAAGATCCGGGGAGCATCTACAGTCCAAGGAAGTATCAGTGGTTTCTGCAGAATTTCTAAAAGGGTCAGCGCAGTGAGCAAAAAAGGCATCAAAACCAGGAAGAGTATGCTGCTGTGAAATGCCGGCTACTCTAGAAGAAGAACGGGCTGAAACATCGCCCTGAGGGGCTCTGCCAGGCCCAATGGCACCCAATTCCTGTGATGGTGGGGATGCTCTGAAAGATATCAGGCTCGAAATGTTTTCAAATGCCTGCTGAAATCCTGAATTCTGAACCTTGGGTCGTCACGAACAACACTGCAAAACAACTTTTTGAATGGGTTCAGTTGTATTTAGAAGCCATGTTTGAGTCGTGGTGTGGGTTCGTGTGCATTATGGCCCCGGTTTTCCTTCAAACCTGTCATGGCTTGTACGCAAGGTGTAGCAACGAAGTGAAGTAAAGATGTAGTAAGACTCTGTCCCTCTCGCTCGCCTTGGCCTCTCCTTAAAGTATCTTGTTAAAGCACAAACTGTTTAAAAGCCTCTTTCAATTGCCTCCCACTCACTACTTTACAATTCAACGAGAAACAATTAAACAAGTGAGTAGCCTTAGCCATGACACAGAAACAATGAAGCACTGTGATGGCGATCAATAGCGAGTTTGCGATTCACAATTCAAGGTCAGTCAACTTAGCAGCACACTATGTAGGCTAATGGTCATTGAATGCTGGTCTGAACGAATCCCTGGCTGAATCCTCTGGTAATAATCTTTAATTCCTGCACCGGCACTTTCCACAATTAGTCTGCCCTCGGCCCATCCATCACTGGCCAAAAAAGGCACCTGGGGCACACAGGAATGAAAAACAAAAAAAAGAGTCAAGAGAGCATTTCTCATTTAATTATTCATCCATTATTTTGGTAAACAGATGCACAGTTTGATGAATATTTTGTCTGTAATCAGTGGACTCTATCTGAAGAGTCTCTGGATTTTTGCTCATCTCTCCTTCTTTCTCTCTTCCAGCCCTCATCAGTACAGTGAAGAGCAGCTGAAGACACATATGGGCATTGATTTTCGCCCAGAGCCATGTGGGCTGAACTCAAGGAGAGCTTGTCAGAAGAGTCAGCGAGAGAGGGGAGAGCAAGAGAGGGAAGGAAAGTAAGAAAGAGAGACAGAAAGGAGGACGGAAACCACCCCAAACGAGCATCTGACAAAAACAAGGTGCCGGCCTGACCCTCACCACCTTCGACATGTGGAAGCTCGGAGAGGGGAAACATGCTGAATCAACGGCGAATCAAGACGAAGGAGGCAAAAATAACAAAAGAAAAGAAGCTGCTTTCATTTCCCCACTCTGCGGTTGCCTTTTCTACATTTTCAACAAAGAAATTAATGCCCACTTCGAGTGTGTCCGTTGGGCCACAGTCTGTCGGCGTGCTTTGATGTGCTCATTGCAGTCTCCTCTGAAGTCCTGTACGAATTCCTGTAACAAAGGGAATAAAATAGGAGGATAAAGAAAGACGAGAGAGAGGCCTGTTTTTGTATTTGGCAAGGCACTGCTTGTATTCCTAGCAGACATTCTGCCTTCAGCTCTCGTTTCTCATGCTCTTTTCCCCCTCTCCATCTCTCTCTCTCCCTTTCTCTCTCTTCCTCCTCTCCCGCACTGGAAGAACGTAAGGACTCGGAGAAAGTTAATGATCAAACAGGTAAATCTCAATTTCGTTTGATGTTTATTTATGTCTTTTCTCTATCCCCGCAGCATTTTACCCAAGAGCCCACACAGGTTTGTTCTTTTCCCTGTTTTAAGTGCTAAAATGTACCTCTGTCAAACTCCTTAACAGGTGTGAATACTGGCACAGCCATGCCAAGCGTGAATTATGTCAAGGACGAAAAACATACTCTAAAAACTATTTTTAAAACTGCATTTATGGATGTTGTGGCCACTTTGGGGCGATGCAAAAATATGTTAAGGCAACAGTGAAATGCCTTATAACTTCATCTACTGAAGAAGTACATGAGATGTGATTGAAAGGTGTAGTGACCTGCCTTACTCTTTCCTCTTTCTAATTTTGAGAAAGCTTTGAAAAAAAAATCCTTTACTAATTGTGAGAATTGATCTCACTGCAAAATTTGTTTCAAGAAAAAAAAAGGATAAAAAATGATTTGATCTTGCTGTGAAAATGTGTTTTGTTCTCTTTTTAACTGTTTTTGATTTGCCCATTATAATGTTATCACAAAGATTCTCCTTGCAGAACTTGTTCAGACAGAATGAATACATGGAAAATATGGATCTTGATAAAAAAAAAAAAAAAAAAATAGTGCATGCTAGTGGAACAGTATACCACCAGTCCACTTCTGCACAGCTAGATTTCTGTTGTCTGAAATCAATCACCGCCCTCAATCTGAGAGACACACACACATCCCTTGTTTCACATCAAAGGGGTGTCTGTGTTTTCACTGTTGTGTAAGCCTGTTCTTATTTTGTACACTTGACCTTCTGGCACCAAGGCCCAGTTATGGCTGATAGAGACAACAAACAAATAGCGATTGCTATCTCCCAGATCATTACGCAACCAACGCCAGGGAAGGCACGGTACAGAAATAGCCAAAGGGCAAGGTGGACGGCCCGTAGTCAGGGCTCATCTTTCACACAGCCTGTACACCTGCATGCTGACAGACACGCATGCACAAGCACGCACACAGGTGCATCACATACAGGCTTGTAAGACAAGGACGTGCATTTCGAGAACTCACATACGAATACAACAGTAGCTGTATTAAAAACCTCATGACCAGGTTTAAATTGAAATGAAAGTGGTCTGGGACAAATCTACAACCCTTAAGGCTTCTGAAAACCTTTCAAACTACACTGGATAAACTCTGTGCACATCTCAAAATGCTGACCCTTTGGAGATTAATGGAGTAATGGATTCAGACACAGATATGTGCGGGCAGGTTCAGCACAATCGTCATCCTATCTGCAATAAGACTAATCATGAAGGACGTTCAGGCAGGAGAAAGACACTCCAAGGCCGCAGCCCATCTGAACTCAGAGCAACTCACCTGAGCCCCTAATTCACACACACACTGGAAAGAACTATGTCAAATTACTCGAGGCATCCATGCACTTTATACTTACAGTGTAAGTGCCCATGCTCAGGCCTGCTGGTGAAACCTGCTCAAGCTTTTACATGTGGCCACTTGAGCAAGCCTCCGCACACCACAAGCACTTATTGAACATATTAAGGTATATTTTACCTCTATTTTTTTCTACTTTTAAAATATATTTTAAGATTCTTCTTCTTTTTGACTACTCATTACCCGCCACCCCTTCTTTGTTTTAGAGAACCGTGCAACAGTTACCTTACTGTGTACCTGTGGTGGCAAATGGCAAATAAAGTTACTTAAACTTGAACTTGAACATCTCAGACTTCACTGGACTTCTTTACTCATCTGAGCATCCAGACCAGTAATGAGGAAGTCATCTGGATGTACCACACAACACTTGGGCAGGTTCGTGATCTGTCTGTTGGTGAAGATGTTTTTCCTCCATTGATTAAAATGCTGAAGCCAATGATATACCTTCTGTTTTGAACAGTTAAAGCTTCTAAAAAACTTCTTCATTGGTTCAGCTTTGACCTGCCGTATGTGTTATGGCTGTGTGTGCTTGTGGTTTTCCCAACTTTCTAGGTGGCTGACTTTCAGTTTTACAGTGGTTTCAGATAATCGTGCCGAAGGGTTGGCCAGCTTGCAGCCTTTGTGATTGCCTGACGAGTCTTTCCTTTTTCCATCCAACCTCATTATAGCAACCTTACCATGTTACCAGATCTCAGCAATTGCTTTGATAAGTGCAATGTGATCAGAACCAACAGAAACTAGGCCAAAAGTATGAAAATAAGATCCAAGTTGTAATAAACTACATTTATCTTTTCACTGCATGTCTGCACCGACATCAGCTAGTAATACCATTCTGTTAGGGGTTATTCATTTGTTTATTAGGCAGTGCCCATGGCTGGCCAGTAACCAGCCATCAAAGGCTTTGCCCCAACACCACAGAGCCATCACTAAAATAAAGCAGAGTTTCTTATTTCTCCCTCCCTCTCTCGCCGCCATCTCTCATTCCTCCCCTCAGGGTTCATCTATGAAATTAAAATAAAGTGAATGAAGTTCCCCTTTGAAGAATGGACAGATAGAGAGAAAAGGCTAAAACGACAGAATGAGAAAGAGACAAGGGGGAGGAGTGAGCAGTGGGGGGCCTTGTGGAGAAATGGTGAGCGAGGGGCAGTATGCAATGAGAGAGAGCGAGAGATTCGTGGGGCTGGGGGGCAAGCGATGGGAGTGCAATTAAAAGTGCACACACTGGCAAAAATCTGGGCGCTTTCAAGGCAGGGTAGCCGCAGACCTTTTCAGGGAACTCATCACACTAAGGCGGCGTGTTTGAGAAAATGATGGGCTCTGATGGTTTATAACAGTCCAGGAAGTATTACAGTCTTCTATTAGGCCGTTCTGAACCCACTGGTTTCCTTATTTTTCCCTCTTTCTTATTTCTTTGATTTCTTGCTTACTAGTCGGCACCACGGCCACTTGTTAAGATAACTGGGTCAAAGTTTGGCCTCGTAGATATTTAGAATGGATGTCTTGATCTGTGGCCTCCTCTTGGCGTAATGTCCTGAAACAGAAAGCAGTTTTTATGGTCAGTGAAAGAGTTTACATTAAGGTTAGTTCATTGTTGTGAATTGTGTTAGCAGGAATTTGAGGTCCTGAAATGATTATAACAATCTGCCTATCTAATTGTAGTTGTTAGGATCGAGGTGCGGATGCAATCCAAAAGTGTGGACAAAGGATGTACACACCATTTTGTTTATACTGCAGTGGGTGTCATAGGCAGCTCTGTGGAACAACAGAAAATTCACAGAGAGAATATATCAAATTAATCTACTTGTGGTCCATGTTACAGTACTGCATGTACTGCATGTCTCCAGGCTGTGGCCCGTTTGTCAAAGAGTGACTTTTGAAGTTGAAAGAAAAAATGAGGAAAAACAAAGTCTTGTCATGACATCACCATGTTAATAATTTCATGATGGCTCAGACTTATCTTCCACCCCAGGTTGGAGACAACTTATACAATCTGTTCATTTAGAAGAAAAGAATGAGGGGGAGACTTTGCCAAACTCTTCCATCTGAATGTCCATCCTGTCTGATACGACAGAGCTACTTCCTGGTTCAGCTTTGACCTACTCTACTCAACATTAGTTTGTTCAAATCTGTTGGAACTAAGGCTTCTCAGCGTTACTGCTGATATAATATCATGGTTTAAGTTGGATTTTCCATTCAATCAAAACTCTCAAAATGTCCTCGAGCAAAATGAAATGAATGTCATAAATAATGTCTTCTCCATTGGCACAATATGAGCTGGTCCAGACTTCATGCTAGTCAAAGACAGTGATGGTGAACATGGGCAGACGTGCTTACTTGTTTTCCTGCTTATGAGCGCGTCTGTGTTTTCATTTTTGGTCACAAAGCTGTCAGACACAGAGACCCATTTATGTGTGTGCGTGTGTGTGTGTTCCTTGCGGTATCTATGGACCATTCTCTCCTTTCCTCACCTTGTGGAAGCCATAACAGCCTGTGATGGATCGTAGAGCTGACATGTCTAATTGCATTCCTTTCTACTCTGTTCTGTAATGACAGCTGTTTTAAGGGCAAACCTCACCCACTGTGAGTGTCAAACACTGTATAGCACACGAGAAACATATACACACTTATATTAAAAGACACACACACATTTGTCTTTGTTAACCCACATATGTGTGCATGTAATGCAATAAATGTGCTTTGTTAAAAGCTAAACAAAATATGCTATGCAAAGCAGAAGCAGTCAATTTAACCTTGCATCTGTAGGATGCAAGGTTAAATTGACTAAGAGCTTCTTAAGGGTGGTGTCATAGACAGTGCAACAAATTTTACCAAAGAAGAAAGAATGGAAAGTCAAAAAGAAAGAACATAAAATGAAAAAAGGATGAGGACAGGAGAGAAAAGGGAAGAGCAAAAGTAAAGAGCGGAGCAATAGAAAAGTGAGAGGGATGCAAAAGGAAAAGAGGGAAATGATACAGAAGGAGGGAAATATATAAAGGGACAATAAGTAAAAGAAAAAAAAGAGAGCTTTTCTCTTTTCCTATGTTTTCACTCACAGCCTTTTATTCATTTTACTGCTCCTAAGGGCCAGTATCTCAGGCTCAGGATGATCCCTGGTCTCAAGGAGTCAAACAAAGGAACAAAAGAACTGAGCTTGTAATGCACTAATAATGTACACTAATTGATGTGGGATTTTTAGTTAACAATATATGAAAAATGACAAGTTTTGATTCAACACGCTGATTTTATTACATGATCAGTGTAAATTTCCCTGTTGTGGGACTAATAAAGGAATATATTATCTTATCTTAAAAACTGTACCAACAGGAACTGGCTACACATCTGGAGAAAGCAGCCTCGTCTCTTCAAACTGCATACAAATAATACGACTTTACTGTGCGCAGCGTGTGCGCCAAAGTGAAATTTTGACTGCAGGTGAATGAACTTCTGTGGAGAGCAGATGTGTCCAAATACCACACAAAATGTCAGGTGACGTAGTATAAAGAGAAAAAAAGTCCAGACAGGGAGAAACGCTGGACTTTCACCCAGGAGACTGGTGTTGGTGTCCTGTGTGAAACCAAACATTAACGCTGTAATAATGTAATGATTTGTTTTAATGTCCATGAGTTGACAGACATAACATATTTACCTTGCATGCATAGTACGATGCACAGTACGTCAAGCACGTAACATAAGTTAACATACTTGTTTTAACTCAGACCATGATTTTCCTTTGTGTTACCATAATGATGATGGTCACCTGACTATGGATCTGCTCTCCACAGAATTTAATGGCATATATATTCAAACTCCCCATAGTAGACAAATTGAACTGGACTGAACTTTATTCATTCTTTAGGAAGAAAATGTAACAAAGAAGAAGAATTAAGACAGGAGAGATTTGGTTGTATGGGAGGAGTGAAAGTTTTGCGCCGCTGACATCTGACACAGAGAAGTAGAAGAGAAAGACTCTTTGCTTCTGCTCTTGTTTTGCTCTTTTGTTGGACTCTTGGTTATTCGCAGCCCTCTTGCCATTCGCCCGGACATCAGAGTTCCCCAGCCTACAGAATGCAGTGAAGGCTGGCATCCTGCCAACCCCGACAGAAAGAAACCTTCTGCAAGAGACCTGCTCCAGTCTGTGTTCTAACACAACAAAGGTTAGAACTAGAACAAACTCTGAATTCAACAATATCTGGCAAACGCTGCCACCGCATCTCCATCACGCTCATCCAAGTGCTGGTGAGTGGAGATGTCCTCCTGCTGCCTTAGTGAGGGAGAGAGAGACAGATCCACTGGCACGACCTCCCTCAAGGGACCGAGCGCATCCCAGAATCCCTCCCCCTCGACAGCAGCTTCACCCCTGGTCATCTGAACCACCAGCTAAAACTTTACTTTTTCCTGTGACTGAGGGTGGATGTTACAGATTAATAAGAGTTCAAGAGGAAGAAGTGTTAGGTCACAAACAGGATCTCCCATCAATGTAATAATAATAATATTAAATTGCTTAAGGTGTTTCCTCTGGGCTTCCCAACAATCTCTCTACTGTTGAATGATGCATTAAGTTATTTTCACGGGTTTGTGTTAAAGTTTTGCTCCGCTCTCCTGCGTTTTCATCCATCCTGCCAAGATATCGTTCATCTGATGTTTCCTCATTCATTCATTCATTGTCATCGTTGTATTCATCACATTTATCCATGTTTGCACTTATTTATTCATTTGTATGTTTAGTAGTTATTAGTTGGGTGTCAAGAATCAAGAATTTCGTAGTATGCTCCAGAATTGAGACTGAATCAATTAACTGGCTATTGTTTTTCCCTTTTAACGTCGAGGTGAGGTGGGAAGTTAAACTCTGTACAGATTCTTTGTGATAAGCAAAGTTGAGTGCAATCACTCTATTTCATCTTTCCTACCAATCAATGTGTTTACAATCCATATTCATGTGAGGCCTTACGTATACCTAGTATTGGCTAAATATAATTCAGTGCCCCATGTGAGGCTTATTAAATATCGTTACATGTTTTGGTGCCCTTTAATGCATTCATGCTCCTGAAGAGAGGAGAGGAGCGGAGAACAGAATGAGGAATTAGACAGGAAGAAAATGGAGATGACAGAAAAAGAGAGGAAAAGAGAAAGCGGAGCGGATTGGAGGAGAGCTGGCATTCTTTCATGTCATAGTTAGCGTTCACGCCATCGGGATAACGAATAAAAGATGACCAGGCTCAGCTGTGGACGAGTGAGGTCTAAGAGGACAACTCAACAGGCCATTAGTGCTCCATAAATGATAATTTATGCTTCCATGTTGAAATCTGGCCACAGGAGCTTCATCACCGGCTCCTTCAGAGTGTCTTCTGCCACTAATTACCGGGTCAAAAAAGCAATTTGTACCATCCAGCCTCCGTTCTTTCCCACATTCTCTCTCCGTGTCTCTCTGACACACACACACAGACACGGAGAGAGATGAAAAACACACATAAACAACCCGCACATTATGCAAAGGCACCAGCTGCTGGTAACACCTCCCCAACAGGCTGGCAAGAGGGCGAGGAGAGAAATAGTGGTGGGGAGGGTGGTGGGGGGGAGATCATGGTTAGTTGGATGGGTTGGAGGGTGGGGGATGATGAAAAAGTGAGAAGGAGTGAGAACGGCGGAGGGGAGAGCAGGCATAATGAGTGCTGTTATCAGCTTTGTTTACAGGCCTCTCTGAAAAGGGGTTGAAAAGTTGCATTGGATGTTACATGTTGGCGCCACCGCGTTTCTAATTCCACATTTCCACAAGTCTCCCACACACTTTGAGAAACGGTTGTATACCTATTTTTTCTTTTCATGACTTCACCAACTTACAAACAAACAAAAAAGGAATTCTTAAGAGTCGCTTTCAAAACAGTGTAGACTCTCATGCAGCGTCGCTCCCTCCCTGTAGCAGAAACTGAGGTCGCAGGACGCATTTGCGCTGGATGCATGATGTGACTGGGGAAGAGGTTGAGTGTGTGCGCACACACACACAGGAGCTCACAAGATTTGTGTTTGCGTGCTCTCCCCCGTCCTGCACACGGTGTAAGGGACAGGCCAGTGCTTTCAGAGGCATGTCAACTGGACACATTAACTCATAAAATACCCCCCTCTCCATGAAATATGCAGCGCCGGGCCACGAGGATGGAAGTTGACTATCCATAATTGATGTAAATGAGGAGCTCTCCCACGGCAAACACTGTGCAAATCTGTCCTTCTCTGTGTGTGTTGCAGGGGAAATAGACTTGTGGGCTGAATTTTAAGCTGCCAGAGGTAAAGTCATATCTTGTACCATCATGCACCCAAGCTTCAGAAGACTCGCAATGCAGTTAAGAACAAAACCGAGACAATGTAAGACACAGCGCGCCGTAGATTTGAGAGTTTATTAAGGACTGCGACAAAGCGAGAAAGGAAACGAAGAGGGAAAGAGAGTGCGAGTCAAACACAGTGAAATCTTTGTCTTGACACAAGCACAAATTGAAATCTTCCATATTGACCTTGTATGAATTGATAACATCCTGGCACTTCAATGATGGATGCAACCCCCCCCCCTGCTTTTTTCAGATTCCATGTCTGCCAAGTAGCTGGATGTTTCACTTGGCTGGTCTGCAAGCACAATGAATATTTTACTGAGCATAACTGCCATCTCTTTCTCCATCAGCATCTCTGACATGCAAACGAACAAGACGATCGTGTTCACACAGGATAAGTGAGGTGAGGGTGATAGCACATTTACCGATGAGCTGATGCTCCCTCCCTTTTTTGATTCCTCACTTATTCTCTCTGCCAGCAGTAATCAGGCTTTACTTCACCTACTCAGTGGAGTCCTAATAGAGGAGGTCCTGCTGGTTATTTTTGTACAGGATATGTGCAAGTTATTTTAAAAATATAATCATTTTAATTACATATTCCTTATTAAGCATTGGAAAATTAGATACATGAACTGATTTTTCAGTATAAGCAGTGTATGATCACCTGTTATCACCCGGTCAAAGTTCAACACTTGGGTTGTGTGATTTACATATTTCTACATGTGACATGTAAAGGGGCAAATGTGAAGACTGGCTAAAACCTACAAATATTAAGGTATAGACATAAAAATAAAAAAAAATCACCAGCACAGATTTTTTAGTCTTTGAGAGTCATGAAGGATCATGAAACTTATGATGAAGTAAATACACCAGTCATCTCATTGAATGGGTGGTCAGGAACAGCTGGACTTCTGATGGCAGATGACTAAATTGATGACTAGATTGTAGATGGATAGTTTGAGTGAGATTCTTGATGGAGAGGTGTGTAGGACTGCAGAGCTTACAATCATTAGGATTTATTAGAATCAGATGTTTAGTGACCTTTCTGAAAAGGAAGCTAACTTCAAGTAAAGCTGTTTATTTACCTGTATGTCATCCTTAGGCAACGCACAAGTGAAGTCATTGGTCACCAATGTCACAAATATCAAACATGTATCAAAAAATCTTTATGACAGCGATCAACAATTTGATCCAAAAACTTTAAAGGATAATTCCGGGTTTTTGACGTTGCTGTATTGATCCATATTCATTGTATTACCTACAGTAGATGGATGGACCGTCAGCACGGCCTCATTCTGGAGAAGCAGCAGGAGTAGGAAGCCAAGCAATGTACTGCTGTGGATGTGGGCAGCAGCCAAACACATAATAAAAACAATCAAACCTGATAAAATTAATATTAGTTTAAGTGTATGCTATATTTAGAATATTTTCACTTCTTAATGTCTGACAGCCATTTCAGATGGGAAGCTGAAGTCATTATATCTCTCTTCTGAGCTACCAGACTCCTTTGACCAAAACAGTAAATCTACCTGGCAGAACACTGTTGCTGGTCTCCCACTGCCTCAATCAGTTAGTTGTTTGTGTTACTGTAGGACTGTAGGATTCACCAAACACACCTCCACATTTATGAGTCAGTTACATGACCTGACGCAACCACATCCAGCGTACATATCTGATATATCCGTGTGTGTGTGTCTCTCCCGAACAAAGCTGCTAGCCATTGTGTTCACGCTCTTCAAAAATATGCGATGAAATAACACGATGCATTGATCCAAATCGAACTCATTAGATGTGTTGAAAGAAAGCTGCCATTCATGCTAGTCCCACTTTTTGCACGTGTTTGTTCCGAACAAAGTGTAGAATAGAAAACATCACTTACATTGAGACTTTATCCAAGGAAAGAGCTTCCAGACACAATGCAGCCAAACTACGACCGTATTGAAACCAGTGTTACTTTACACAAACAGCGGTGTTCTAAAGTGCGTTTTAAAGAATGTAATGTGACAATCACCTGGGCCTTTTCTCCCTGCCTCTTCAGGGCAAAATCAATGGCCATTGTTTCCCTCCGCTGACCTTGTGAATAAACCAGGGGACAGAGCTTGGATGTAGTTACCGATGCCTCTCTCCTGCAAAGACTTCAAGGTCATTATCTGATTAATGCTGAGCAGAGGAAGGAACACATAGCCTCTGGTTTCTCCTTTCTTCCCACTAACCTTTTTCTTTCCCTTTCTCTCCCTCTCATTCTTTCGCTGCCGTGCCTTCTGTTGAATGGCAACTCCTAATCAAGCCTTGACTGGAGTCTTGATTTTAATCACCCTCACACACCCTTGCCAAATTCCTACAGGCAAATAGCCATGAAAAATTTACCAGTAATTCCTCACCTTGCGCTGTGCAGCTATTTGTTGTCCAGCTTTAAACTGTGTAAAATAATATAATATTGAATTCCGGGGAGGAGAGTAGAGGGGAGGCAGGCGGAGGGAGGGCAAGGCACAGAGGGAGACCAAGGTCGGCTCGTTTTGCCCGAGGAGCTGTCGATCAATATCATTTGGTCAATAACTTCTTTATTACTACCACTATCACTCCGAGCAATATAATTTTTAAAACTTTTTTCTCTGTTCAAATATTGAACCGTGTGCCAACAAAAATGCAAAGCCCCATCACATAAAAGCCAAATGGATGCTTTGCTATTCTAATGTTTGCTATTCAAACATATTCATCTGACTGGGGAAGAAATGAGATGTGCTCCATCTCCATATTATCATTTGTCCTTATTTTATATTTCACATATTGATTAGGCCTGTGTTTGCATAATTATCGATTGAGGGCATGACTTGCCAATGTCTGATGATTCTTTAATATAAGCATGAACTCATAATGTGGAAGTCGCAGCTTCGGAAAGAACTTTGCTCACAACCCCTTGTGGCTTGGCGGAAAGAAGTTCACAGCCAGAGGAAATTTTACAGATGAAGCTACAGTCAAGATTGCATCTGCATTAATCCCACAACAAAAGAAGAAAATGGCCTGGAACATTCAAGATTCTTATATTTGTCCATTTGTTGAATAATTTATTATAACAATTGTTGAGATATACACATTTCATCACATTAGGTCTCTTTTATTAATACTAGTTTTGAGCCTGTTTGGTCACGGGACAGAGGTTAAATTCATTATCCTTAAGAGCACAGTTCTGGGCCCTGTTTCCCAGTAACGGCCAGTTTTCAAAATTAAGAGCATGTTCTCAGAGTGTTTCTATGAATTTCTACAGGCGTTTCCCAGAACAATTCTCAAGAAAAAGTGTGCACACATGCCGTAAAGAGCTTCTTAAGGTCTGCCGTCTGCGCTGCTGAAGCTGATGCTGAATACACTTTTAAAATAAGTTTGCATATTGTGGCGAGCTGTAGGTCACTCCTGACAAACTCAGCAAGGCAGTCTTCTCGTCTTTTGACCAGCTGCCTTATTAACGGCAGAGTATCACTTCACACTCTGACCCCAGACACTCGCAGGAGATTCACTGATAGTGCACCTAACCACACTTATGGTCAAACACCTCTGCTAGTAATAAATGAATTTGCTAATTTCTACAACTGTCTTCGGTCTTCAGTGTGATGCTTTTGGGAAACTGCTTGTAAGTTTAAGAAGGTTCATGACATGGATTTGGACACTGGACACCCTTTGTAAAACTACTCAAGGCTAAAGTCTAAATACTACAATAAAACAAAATTTTATTTCAGTAAAACTGGTCTTGCATCAACATTTCAAAGAATGATGTGGGGTTTGAAAATAATCTGCAAATATTTCAGGGAAGTAATTGAGAAAAAAAAGGAAGTTATTTAAGAGCGCAGGGAGGCCGAGCCGGCTGATCGAGTCTTTGTATTGTTTCTCCTGCCACAGTGACAGTCATCATGCGCAGAGGAGGAAGTACCTCCCCAGAGCCAAAACAGTCAATGTATTTTACAACTCAATCTCAATGCTTATTGCTGTGCCATTCTTATTCCCCTCCTCAGCCTTCGCTCTGCCACACAGGCTGAAGGACAAAAAAAGAAAGCGATAAATACAAATGCAAAGAAAGTACAAGAACGCATAAAAACTGCTGGCAGTTTCCCAGAGCCTGGGAAAGGATAAGGGCTTCTTTACAGCCATGTGTAAAACAGGTTTACAGTCTGTCATTATAAGCACAGAGGGGGAAAGACTGCTCTCTCTAACTACTACATGCAGAAGTACAACAGAGTTCATAGTTTCTATATTTTGCACAAAGATGCAGGTCAATTATGATGTTTGTGTAGAGTTCCAATAGAACACAATGCACTTTAGTGAATCTATTTGTAGTCAGGAAATTTCTCTTAATCTATCATGCTCCAGAGCCATTATAAATATACATGTTTAAAGAATATTGGTGTCTTGGAGTATCTGCAATTCAAACAGAAATCACAAATCACCTAAAAGGATAGCTTCAGTTATAATGGTATAAATAATGACAGGCATCGAAAAACAAAATTGTTTGTACTTCTCTGATCCCTTCATCAAGGGATGCAAATGGGATTTTTCCTTTTCATCCCTCCATGCTTCCACAGATCAGTACTTCACTGAACAAGTTCGAATTTTTACCTGATGAAGAGAAACACAGTCAAAAGTTTTCTTGTTGTTGCATTGTGCATTGTTTTTACTTACCATATCTTATATTTCTTACGCAGAGAGTCTTGCATTGAAAAGCTGAGCTGAAATCACACAAAATATCCATCAAGCAATAATCCATCCAATCATCATGCATAATTGAACTGTAATTATTGTCATGCACCAGGTTATAAAAAACATCTTCAGGGTGTAGCAGAGGTGCCTTCTTTGGTCTGGAATTTGAGAAATTGGATAATAGTGACCCGTGACCTCTGACCCCAGTAATTGCTGTATTTGTTGACATGGTGACCCTCAGGTCTTAACCAGGCTGGAGACTCGTGAAACAAACACAGAGAGAGTGGGGGAAAATAGAGAGGAAGAGAAAAGATGTGGGACACAGACACGTATGAAAGTGAAAGTGAAAAAGGGAGAAACCCAGTGTGTTACAAAGGATTTTAGTCTCTACCAACTCCTGAGAAAAATATCTGTCTCTTTAGCTGCTCAAGGTTCAGCAGCTATACAATGAGCTGAAACTCAGTATTAAGTTCTGTAAAGCTGATGGGAGCTGCAGATTTGGGTGATGATTCTTTTAACCTTTCGCTTAGTCACACTGTCATTTGATCCATGAAAAGTCCCTGGAACAGACTAAATGTGTATCAACACTGCTTGTTGATAGATTTTGAATCCTGCTGTACATATTCTAATTTGCTGGCACCATCACTCAGCCATACTCACAATAAGAGTTCTTGGATCCTGTATAGGAAGAAGAAGATTAAAAACATATTGAGGAGAACACTGAGAGGTACAAAGTTGAAGCAACAGCTGACTTCACTTTCATATTAACAGTGGTGTTTTTTTCTGTTTCAAACTGTTTTAACTTTGTGCCAATGATAATGTTAACATTGAGTACAAAATCAAAGAGGTACTACGTGTAAAACTGTCAAATGAAGCAGCAGTGTAGCATCAGCTCAGCATCCCTAACCACAGCACTGCAGCACTGATGTTTCTCAGTTATGCACAAACATGAACATTATGACAGTTACTCTCTTCAGCCTGTTAGCCTGCATGTTGTGTACAACCTTGTCTTGGCACGATTAGATTTACCAGCTAAGGACAGTGTTGGGAGTAATCGCTGCAGGACAAATATAACTAACAGGTATTCTGGAAAACATCCACCCCCTCTGTCAGTTCTACTAATACCGTGTGTCTGAATCAACAGTGTCCCCATGATGAATTTGTACCCAGTAACTCCCATCTTCAGGCTTCAGGTCATATTCAGCGTCATTGCACAGACGTGAATGTGCATTTCGGCAAAAACCTTTATAGCACCTTTGATGCATTTCCAATGCATTGTCACCTATTCTCATCCTGAGCTTGCATTCATTCAAATTATTAATGTACAGTGTTGCCACAGCCATACTAATCCGTCTCTGACAGGGATATAGATGCCAATTTCCATGTAAAAGGCCTTCATTACAACATTAGGTCTCTGGCGGTGTGGTTGTGAAGTTCCACATGGCTAATAACAGACTGGAATCTCCTCAGGACCCTGATCTTTTATTCAAGTCAGCCCTTGCGCAGTCCAACAAACTTCATTTATATTGCATGTCCTAGTCAGCAGTATGGAGAGATGAATTAGCATACACAGTCGCGGACACAGTGATTACAGGCTGACAGGCGACTTACATGCCCCCCTGCAAAGAGCCGAACATGTCTTCATTTTATTTTTTCCCCTCTTTCCTCTGTCCTCCCATGGCCCGGAGCAGCTGATACAAGGGTTTCTAATAGAGCAGAGCACAGGAGAGACGAGGCGAGGGGAGCTTTAATAATGAATGGATGACATTGGGAAAGAGAGGCAGAAAGTAAAAGAGAGCTGGAGAGAAAGAGGGAGCTTTGATTAAAGGAGCTTTTGTGGAGCGTTTTAACATCAGTAAAACTGCTCAAAAATGTACATTCAAACATTAGTTGTGTTATTGTGAACGGACCATCACCAGTAAAGTACGATATACGAGATTGCTGCATTTTACATTATGGGCTAAAAGGTCAGATTTAGCAGGAAATATGCTCAAATTGTGATTGTTTTATGGCACAAGCACAGAAAGAGATGAAGTTTTCCAGCTCTAACGCAGCTGTTTGATAACGGCAGATGGTGTAAAAAGTGTAAAGATCATGGGCGATGAATGGTCAGGATTTTCCTATTGATTGGTTGCTGACACAGAAGAGGATGCTGGACACCACCCAGCTCTTGAGGTGATGCTGTTGGAGTAGAGTTCAATTAAGCAAGACTCAGGTAAGACTTGGCTTCTTTCTTTAGCGTCAGCAACAACAGGTACTGTGTGTTGTGGCCTGTAAGTAGCTGTATAACCTTCAGGGTTGGTGTGAATCAGTTTCCTCACACAGATGTATACTGTGACATTAGTAGGAGTTCCAACTTGGATGCAGCCATGCCACATTACCACACGGCTATATGCCTACGTATGAGGTAAGCAGCTCCATGTCTCCAAAGACTGGTGGGAACCTTGTCACAGACACTGCCAGATCACGTGTAATTGTGCTTAGTAACACTTGGTAAGCTTCCTGTCCTGCTGACAGAGGGTGGACTCCCCTGGCATGCTTACAGCAGTGGGTGGTTGAATCTGCTGGCTGGGGTCACCCATGTCCTCCCTGCATCTGTGTGGGCTTTCTCTCGCCGCTCCAGTTTCCTCCCACAGCCCACAAACACACATCCTCAGCCCGTACATGTAAATGTACATGTGAGCCTTGTGATAGATGGAGGGATCAGCTCCCCCCTCTGCGATCCTGCACAGAATAAGTGGGCATATGGATGATGGATTCAATTAAACTAATAAAACTGAGCTGGATTATTTATTTTATTGATCAACTGATGAGAATCAATGTTATACTGAAGAACAGAGGAGTGTTGTGAATATTATTTTTCTGGTGTCAATTGTCTCTTTGTAATGTGTGTTTAGAACAGAGTTAGAAATTTCTTGAAAAAGCCTCTTGACCTTTGGTTAAAGGTACACAGCGCAGGATTTTACGAAGAAAATAATGTATAGACTCACGCAAAAATAATCCCTCTCCATCATCACTTATGACCCACTGGAAGTGTGTATCTACAGAGATCCTGATCTCTGCCTGTATTTTCTTGTTTCTTAGTATTTTGCTGTGTTCGTGACATTTCTGGGCGTCAACCTTTAGGCAGTGGGCGTGTAGCCCCCAGCCAATAACAGCGCGTAGGGTGTGAGGTCAGGACTCGAAGCGTAGCGACCCGGTTACATCGCCGTGTTTTCAAGTGCTCCAGTGTTTCCCCTGCTCCTCCATCTCTCTCCTCTGCTGTGTGCTGCTCTTCTGCCGTCGATGCGTCTGTCCGACCAACGCGCAGAGCAGAGATCCACCGTGGACAGGATGAAGCTCTGACTTCACACAAAATCCGGTGCGGAGGTGGGGGGATTGTTTATTTGTAACCACCGTGAAACAATCAGAAAACAATGAGTTATTTACATGAATTGCGGCTTTGTTCTCGCCAGCACCACTCACTCTCTTCATTCACTCTCCAGCTCGCTCGACCACTGCTGATCTCTCTCGCTCCCTTTTGAGCCGGGGAGGAGGGGACAATTTTGGATGCTGTGTGTTTACAAGCACTGACAATTCCTTCACAGTACGCCTTTAAACTATTACAACTACATGCTATAATGTTCAACCTACAGACGTGAATTCAGAGGTTCCCCTTTAATTTTTTTGAGTGTCTTTCAAGAAACACTGTTTACACTCACAAGGATACACACACATTGAAAGGTGACCAGCACAACCACAGCTCGACTGGAGCAGTCGGGTATTAAAGGCCTTTCTCAAGATCCCCCACCTGCTGGAATCAAACCAGTGACCCAGAAGTTCACCTCTCCAAAGGTGCACTACATTTCTTGTTATTCTCCACTTATCTGTCCCTGTTTATTGTTTTTTACATTTTTTCTGAATGTCTGCGTTACTGAGGAGAGAGAGACAGCAAAATAAGAGAAGTAGATAGCTGAAGAGAGAAAATGAGAAATGACAAGATTTGGGAGAGGAATTCAACATCAGTGTGTGTGAATGTATGAGTGAGATTCAGTTAAAAAGGGAACAGTCTGTGTGTGTGTGTGTGTGTGTGTGTGTGTAGAGAGAGGGAGAGAGAGAGGGGTTGTAATGTATTCAGGACAGGCCTGGCCAACCACTGCTATCAAAGGGACCTGCCTGACGAACTGTAATAACTGGAAAATTATTTTGATAGCCTGAAACAATCTTGGATATCACAGAACTTTATTAAAATAATATCAAATCAAATTAGCCTGTATCCCCATAATGAATTAAGTAACAGGTTACGCCGATATTAATCTCCTGGCTGGCTCGCAGGCATGACGGCTTCAGCATTTAATCTACCGCTCTCTCTCTCTCTCTCTCTCTCTCTCCACGGGAGGGTTTTTTTACACACACATCCAGGAGAAATCCTCGACAAGCCGACAGCCCCGTAGCTGTGTGACGGTTAAGCGAGGAAGGCTTCAAAAGACACACACCCTCTCCCCCTCTAAATAAGGAGGGTGATTTTGCCCCCCCCAATCACTCGCCCCCGGTGAGGTTATTCAAGAGCAGAGGAATCAGTGTCTCAAATGTGTGTGTAATGTGTGTGTATGTGCTTGTGCATGTCTGTGGTGTGTATATATACGTGTGTGGGGGGGGGTTTAGGGGGTTCTCGGGTGGGGATATGGGGAAGTGGGGTCTCGGGAGAGTTGTGATTAGCAGCTGACCCACAGGGAGGGAAATAAGAACGCTTCCTCACATCCCCCCATCCCCATCTTCATGCCAGACTAATGTAAATTTAAAGGCACATTCAAATCTATAGTCTGTGGGAGTGATATGAGAAAAATGAAAGAAAAATCATGTTTTATACCACATTTTCCCCAGAGGGGAGCTACAAAATGAACATAACACAAAGCTACACTTGGCAAAATTTTAATGTAAAAGTCCACCTGTCACATCAGGCTGAGTGAAACTTCAACAGAGGAGACTTTTTCATGCCCTATTTATTGACAATACTTTAGATATGAGCTTTGAGCCTAACTTGTTCTCAGGTGTTGGGTCCAAAAGCACACACAATGCAACAAACTGAAAATTGAAGATCCCATAAAATGGAAACTTGAACTTTATGGAAAACAATTTCAATTTCTGTTACTTCACAGAAGAAATTCAATCAGTATCAGACCCTGAGTACAGTACATCCTGGAACTGTGCATTTTCAGCAGTGACATCATGCTAAATAAATTAGTCACACATTTTCAGACAATCCTGCTTTTCTGTTGTGTTATTTTCACATCAACATCAACGCAACTACAAGTCTAAAATCGCTCCCTCGTTCACTCATTTTGGAAACTCATAAATCACCATCACTTTTTGTCAGCACTGACAGGTGTAGTGTCACTACTACATGGTCACCCTTAAATAAAATGGTGGAAGAAAATGTGAAGGTTCCAGCTGCTTGAAGACAAGGATTTGTATGGAGTGCGTGCTCTGATAGTGAAAACACTGAATTCTATAATGATAATGAGAAAGCATATATATTCAATGCAGCTCTGTCACCAATCTATGATCCACATATGATTATGCACCAACATACTGGATCGAAGCATCCTCAGCTGGAGGTGATGTCGAACAACAAAGAAGCTTTGAGGTCAATTGAAGAGAGGGTGAAGATGAAGAAGTTAGCCTTCATATATGGCGAGATAAGAGATAAATGCATGTATTTTCTTCTTGTCGTGGAATACGGATGGATACGTGGAAAGGACTTTGGGTTGACGGCTTGTTCAAAGCCTCAACTTACACATGCCATTAACATGTCTCTTATCTGAATTTTACTGAGATATTATTTAGATGACTTACAATTTCATCTGAAATAAAATGTATCTCAGTATGCACAGGGTTTTTGCAGCTTTTTTGCATTTACATTTTGTTGTAAAATGTGGTCAAATATGCCTTGAACCAAATCTTATTACTTAGCTGAATTAAATGCATTTTGATTACAATTTGTTCAATGTGGGTTACAAACATATTGGCAATAGACGTTTGCTTTTAGCCTTACACAGCACCAAGACTTGCCTGTTGTCCTGCGCCAGGTCTCTCGAGTGCAGCACATGAAGAGGTGAAAAAGGAGTGTCACTGTGCCTCCTCTTTCTTCCTTCCACCACCTCCTCTTATTCCGGTCCCCCCTTGTACTCCACCTCCAACCCCCCCTGGCTGATATTGCTGTCGCTTCCCTCTTATCTGTCCCCCGCCTGCCGTCTTTCTTCTGCGCCCCCTCCTTCTTGCTGTGTTGCCTGGTGGACTGTGCCACACAGCCCACCTCGGGGTGGGAGGGATGGTGGGGACACTAAATCTTTTGATGCAGCCGTTTGTGGCGATAGCATCTGAACTTGCTGCGCCTTTGCCAGGCGGCGCTGACAGATGTAGCAGGACCCTTCCACAGCTCCCAGCTATTGGATATCTATTACTGCTGATGTTCGCCGTGTGTGTGTGCATGTGTGTGTACGTATATACTGTATATGATATCCAAACAAAGGTAACACAAAATATCTTTATGAACAAATCTGTCACATGCATCAAGCTACACATTGACAATCATGCGCATGCAAGTTCACGTCTATGAAAACACACACACACACACAAAAGGAAAATAAAGTCATGTCACTAATATTCCTATCATATAAATCCATCTGTCCTAGCAGAGTCCCAGCACTTAGAGAAGCAATAGTGAAATGTGTAGCGTTTTATCTTGCCATCCAGGTACATTCATTCCTGCACGTCAGGGCGTGGACGTCCTTGAACTTCTGCACTTGGTAAGCACACACAACCCGAGCTCGGTGCAAATTCCCTTTTTATGGTCTCAAAGAGTGACACATTTGGTCTGGAAATAGAGCTAAGACAGCAAGTGACAAAAACGTCACAAAGTGATGCATTTCCTAAGTGTCCCTGCACCCATATGGTGACACGTTTCAATGACAGCATGAGGCCTGCTGATATCAGGGATGAAATAACCAGCTGTACATTCAGCGGAGCACTTTGAAGGGGAATGACACTGGCTTCTGTGATGGAAAAGCTTTTGTTTTCCATACACAAAGCAGGTGAGTTGTAGCTGATTAGCTGGTTGAAACTGCATTTGAACATCTCGTCCTCTGAATGTGTTTTTGGACTGCTTTGTGCACGTGTGTTCGTATGTGTGTCACTGACAATGCTCGTGCTCAAATATGCATGTATGTGTGCGCTGTTTCCTCCACTGGGGGTTGGAGTGTGTGCCATCTGGCAGCTCGGGAGGATGAGGAGGCTGGGGGGTGCTTCCCGTCATGATGGCTCCTCCGCCTCCTGTACCCTCCCCTTTGTGGCCCCAACAGACCCCTATATTCCTCACTCAACGCCCCACGCAGACATACCACAACACTCACAGACACGGAGCCTTCATTTTAACAACACATTACACAACACAAACACATTAAAAACACTCAAGAAGTTATCTTAGTAACTGAAGTATTCTCATATATTAAAAAACTTTTCACTGATATAGTTGAAGTAATTAAAGTCAAAAGCTGGTTCTTGAAAGCGTTTTCTCTGTTCCCTCTGTACACACTGTCTGGTGTAGGTCTCTGCTGTGTAAAGGTCCTCTGCTTGTGTTTCCTGATATGTATGAAATAACTAAGTGTAAGTGAAATAACTAGAAGACAACTATGTAGTTACAGAAAATCAATCACTGTTTGGCCCAAAGCATCTGACTGAAAGATGATGTCTGAGACATGCTGGGTTTAGACAGGGCTCATGTATTTATTTGTGGAATTTGGGGGTTTTAGCAACCTGAATGCGTTTTACATTCTACATTTAAGAATTTATTTCAGCTGATTTTAATATTTTTAATTCAGTGTTTCACACAGGGATTCAGTATCTCTCCTCCAGAATTCATACCTGGCAGCATTAAGAGGGCTTTGAAACAGCATTTAGACCTCCTTATTGGGAAAAGAAATTCCACAAATTATTAGAGGGTTTCTTGGAAAGGGCTAAGGAAAACAGATACAACGTTCTGAGACTGTTAGATTATATTTTAGTCATATATTAGTTAGCTACTGATATTTTCAGAGGGATTTCCATGAAAGCTTCACCCCATTTATATCAAATATACAAAATATACAGTAACTTTTTTTTTCAAATTGCATATGCCAAAGTCCAAATTGTATAGGTTTAAGTTACGTTACATACATGATGTAAGTTAAGTATACTGAGTCCATTAACTTAGTTAACATTGACTTGGTTTCAAATGGGACAGGAACACCGGTCTCCTGGGTGAACCTAGTAGTTTGTTTGACCCGGCCATCAACCCCAGCCTCCACCCTACGTGGACTTTCTCACTCTTTATACTCCGTCACTGGACATTTTGCGTAGTATTTTGACACATCCGCTCTCCACAAGAAGTTAAAGGAAAGGATCGGCTATACACAATATTTCACTGGCCTGGTACAAAAGTATTAGTGTCAATTTCAGTATTAGCAAAGTATCCAGACACACACACACAGATAAAAAATAAGTACAGGGTCCAAATCATCATCTAGTCCACTTTTTGGAGCATCTCCTGCCCCTGTGCTTCAACCAGGTGGCATCATGTGAACAATGGGCTAATGAGATTTAAAGACAGGGGCCTGAGCAGCTGCCAAATTACTGCGAACCAAGAGAAAATCTTCTCCCTGTTCCCTCTACCTCTCTCTTCCCACCACTTCTTCTTTTTTATTATTTTTTTTACACCCACCCATATTTGTCATTCAAACCAGCTTTAATGGAGAAAGATCTATGCATATGTAAGTGACAGAGCTGGAAGCCCATTACCGGCATTCAGTGGAGCACTGTGGAGAGGCCCTCTCCAGGCTTGGATTACTGACCATTAGGGCTTATTTCTGCACCGTCTCCAGGCAATTATTCCCCGACAACCCCCCCACACACACCCCCACACGTAATACTCACAGACACACACTCCCTCACCTCCAACACATCAGCATCACTCCCTCGTACCCTCACCCCACCTCAGTTTAACCATTTCACATCTTGAAGAGTCACATCTTGGAGAGTCTCTCTCAGTCTAATATCTGTCTGGGTGTTGACTCGTACATGCATGTTGTTCAAAGCCCCTCATCTGCTCCCAGCATGGTGGCCTTGTGTGGGGTGGATGACGGCGGCGATAATGAGGATATTGATGATGATTAGGTCGAGTCAGTAGAAAATAGCTCCCAGTGTGTATGCATGCACCTGCAATTAATGTTGTCACCCAGGTTCCGCTTCCTGTCTAATGAAGTCATCGGAAAAAAAGAAATAATGCGCGGTGAGGAGTCGAGAAGTGGGCGGATTTGCATTTTGACAGCGGCAACATACAATATGTTTTGGCACATGTCTGTGACGAAAGAAAGAGGAAATTATACAGTCTTGGCTCTCAGTGGATTTATTTATATGTGAGAGGAGTATAAGTGAAGGAGATGGAGTGAAGGCGTAAAAAGAAAGAACGGGAACAGAGGGAAAGAGAAACAACTATAACTTGTTTGAGAGTGTGTTCATCTGTGTGAGCATGCGGGTGTGTGTGTGTGTGTGTGTGTGGAGCCAGGTGAAGGCTTTGAGCGAGTGTTGAGCTTCGACCTGGTAGTGTGAGAGGCACAGTAACCTGAAGGCTAGTTAAGATCCACATGACATTGGCCCATCTCCAACAGCTGTGACCTAGCTGCCCACACACACATACACACACATCACATGGGAAAAGAGGAAAGAAAATCATGGTTGGGTAGCATGATTTGCGCGCGCACACACACACACACACACACACAAATGCACATACTCCACACACAAAGTATATTAAAACAAGAATAAACTTGCTAAGTTATAATTGTACATTAAGGGGTTATGGGGTAGCAAGAGTGTCTGCACATATAACCGCTGAAGCTACTTGGCAGCTGACGTGCACCTCCTAAAAAGTGCAACTACACATCAGCATCGGCAACAGCTGCTATGGAGATAACATATGGAGAATGCAAGAGCTGTGATTGGCTGCTTGTGTTCTCAACATTAAGGAAGTTGAAGAACGACTCAGTTATCTTCTCCTTTTCAGCGATGCAAATCTAGCAAGCAAGACATCTCCACAGGAGGCCGTCTGTTCACTGGGATCACAGCTCTCTATGAAGGAGTGAATGTAAACACGTCACAGGAGCAGTCTCATATTCAGCTACAGACGTTACCTGGATGTAACTTCAGTTTTACGAGTTCATAGCCCACAGATGGTCCATTTAACAAAGTAAATGGAAGAATGTAAACACAGTCACTATGGGAAATATAATTTAAGCCGGATACAGCCTGATCATGTGCGATGCATCTGTCTAGTGTTCTGATGCTGCACTATCAGTCAAAACATGCAGTTGGGACCCCGTCAACTCCTTGTGTCTACTGTCAAGTGTAAATCCTGCTTAAGAGCATACAGTGAGACTGTGAGTGTCATCAGAGTGAAGAACAAAAAAAAAAAATCATTTTCAAATAATGACAAATGCTTCACTGCCATTTGAAAATACTCTCGAACATCAGCTGTATAAAACATGGACGTAGTCTCTGAGATGCCACTCATAGGTTTCTGAAGAACCATTGTGATGCTCATGGTTCTGGACTCCAGCTGTCACCATCTTGGCATCTGACTTCACCTAACTCCCAGCTAAAAAAAAATAAAAATGGACAAGTAGGTGGAGTGTTGGTGGAGTTGAGGTGGGCTGAATGAAGCCGAGTTGCTGAAAAGCGCCCACTCAGCTTGAAACTACCAAGTTAGTTAATTCAAGGAACTGCAGTGTTTCTTCAAGCACATATCCCTCCTTTTACTTTAAAATTAAATTTGACCTGATGATGGAACTATATAAAATGTTAGGGGATCACCAAAGTAAACGAAAAACCATGAACATTTGCACCATTAGCATTATATGTAAAGACATTTCACTGTGAAACACAATGGTCAGCCTGCAAGTGGAACAAGAGGTCAGAAGATTACCATTGGAGGACCACTGGTAAACCATCCAGTAGCCATTGAAATATTTCAATCTGAACCAAAATGGTGGACCAACTGAGCCATGTGGCTAGTTTAGTTTTTAAAATAATTACTAAAAATACCACAAAGAAATTTACTCATAAAATATAAAAATATATTAGGGCATTTATTTCTGTACATGCACACATACACACATGATGTAGATGTAAGCCAGTCTATCTCAGATGAAGTCTGCATGATGAAATTACTCCAGTATAAACACATCAAAAGTTGAGCACCTCAATTATTTAAAAGCACAGTGAGTGCATCATTAAGGACACAGTAATTATCCTCCATCCTAATGAAGTTTTCATTAAGACATCTGCATTATGCTATCTGTCTCCACAGAGATTTAATATTCCCACTGTAGACAGGTAGTGCCTATGCTCCAGTCATTTATAATAGAAAAGCACCGTGAACTTGTGAAAAGGTGTACTTTTAATCAGAGGTTGACAAAGTGGGGTTTAGAGACCCAGGGTGAGTTTGATTTCACTGCTATTCATTTTTAAGTGTAGTGAATGAACATTGTTCATTTAGTAGCTGACAAAACAGGGAAAAGGAAATTATGATCATAGATTTCACTTATTCAGAGCTACAGGAAACTAAATTTTTCAGCCACAGGCTTTAGCCTCTGGTATATGTTAAAATTCATCAGCTATTTTAACAGCCAGCGAGATGTTTAAAACGTGAATAGAGTTGACAAAGTTATGAGATGCAAACAGATACTAACAGGTTGAAAACACTGAGGTTTGTCCTGAGCTTCCTGAGAGTAAAGGATAATTACAATTTGTTAATATATTATTGTTGTCAATATATCAATAATTATTTTTTAGTTAGTTTTAAGGATATGTGCAGCCTCCCCACTTTAAAGAGATTGATGCATACCTGAAGGTTTTTAAGTGGATTCAGCTCATTGACAAAACAGCTCTTACTATTTTTTCTCCTTCTATTTTGGCAGGTTCAGCAGTTTATTTCGATTCATAATTCCATTAGTTCTGTTAGTCACTGGGTGAAAAACCTTTGCTCTGGAAAAAGAGAGAAAAATATGTGTGGGGTTCAAACGTCATGTCATGTCAAGATACTTCTATTTGCCATATTTTGTGAATGCAATACTATTTTTAAAAAAATAACAGCTCAACAAATTGAGTGAAAAGTAGAATTTTTGAAAAATGTACATGAATTTCAGAATATCTCAGTATTGAGTGTGTGCTCATTTGACCCATTGCAGCATGATTTGAAAATGTTCCAAAAAACCCAGAATGCTGGCCTTCTCACTCTTCAAGTGCCCCCACAAATGTTCAGTGGGGTCAGGTGAAAGTGGATGAGTTGGGAAGTCCATGACACTGGTCCCCCTGGTCTTCAAGTAGTTCTTGTGTTTGGAACCTAATGTGTTAAAGCTGTGGACTGTGGACAGCAGACATGCTTCTATACATACTAAACTTGGGTGTGTATGTGTCCACAGATGAGTTCTACATGTGCAAGATGGCAACAACAAAAAAAGTCAAAGAGGAAGATGGTGTGTGCAACTGCAAGACAAGAATGGACCAAGGATGGGGAAAACAGTATTTGGTGCAAGAGATGGTGCTGTTGTGGTGCAGTCTCAAATTTCAGGTGAACCTTCATTTACCATATCAAATGGACGCCTTGCGATCATGCAGGTGCAGCAAGCAGGAATTATCATCGCGTTTGTTTTTTTATTGGACCATCTGATTTTTAACCTGACATTAAACCTTTCCACTGACACCGTACTACTGGAATGCTTTAAGGTGGGTGAAGGACTCCAAAACTGCCTCACCTCTGCAAGGTTAGTGAAATGTGAAAATACAAATAAATTTGGAGTAAGCACACAAATATTGGAATTGGCATAATCCCATTATGTTCTGTTAGGTTAGTATTAACTAGGCTGCTGGATGAAAACATACAGTATATTGTAGGTAACTGTCAGTCATAATGGGCCTCGTCTTTTATCTGTGGCCTCTGTGGATCGTCCCCTTTTTGATGTGAAATTAGTCCTGGAACAGCTAATTCTCCCTTCCCTACAAATCTGGCACTGGTGCAAAACTTGTGCTGCTGTGGTCCTGGGAGGCAAACAATGCTTGGAGGAGGAAAACGAGATGAGAGAAACCCACGGAAGCCTTTGATCCTGGAAGATATTAGCGAGAACCGAAGAAGAGGGAAAGGCAAAAAAAAAGAAAAAAAAAAAGACATGTTGCGTT
This sequence comes from Holacanthus passer, assembly GCA_025331565.1. Lineage (NCBI taxonomy): Eukaryota > Metazoa > Chordata > Actinopteri > Pomacanthidae > Holacanthus > Holacanthus passer. The sequence continues at coordinate 915,873 of JAFREQ010000029.1, read as the reverse complement.
AATACAACTTGGAATACAACTTGGAATCAAAATACAAATCACATTGAAAATGCATGAGTGTTCTTTTTATATTTTCTTTTCATTTCTCAGTCTCCCATTGTAATTAGCAACACCAGTTTGTATTCAGTCTAACCTCGTGAAAAAAGGCCTTTCTTTCTTTTTTTGGAGGGAGGGGGGCACAGGTGGGGGTGGGGGTGTCACTGAATATTTAGATCAAGAGAAAATGAGAAATGCCTTTTCACAGTTGCTTCAACATATTTATATGACTCAAAATTAATGATAAAAGAAAAAAAATCAAATAAGGGATTATGCAAGGGCACAGAACCGAGCAGGGAAAATAAAAGAGGGGATTAGATTGAAGTTTTTTTATTTCTTCTTGTAGGGGAAGTTTTCTTTTTATACATTGTTAATTTTTTCATCTTTGGCACATTATTGAGTTGTTTCCTCGGGGGCCGATAGAGAAGTGCTTGCTGGGCCGAGCCTCCCTAATGATGCCTTTGTAGGGATGTCAGCACAGTGTTCAAAGGCAGAACTCCAGCCAGCTGATCCAGCCATTTACAACCTGACAATGAGCAGCTGTAATTGAAAAGTGTTGGACGAAAGGCACGCACACACACACACACGCACACACACACACTCTCTCTCTCTCTCACATACACACACACACCCTTCTTGAGATTATGGTAACTAGCTAACACTGGCAACTCATTCCAGTGCTCTTAAACAGGCTATAATGCCACTCACAGACCCCCTGCCTACTTAGCATGCTAACAAGCTAACAAAGCTTTTCCATTACTGTAACATGGGCTAATGCGCCGCGCACCCCCTTGTCCATCTAATAGGAGGTTATGCTAATAAGCTAACAAGTGTCACCGCGTCGTGGTAATGTAACACGGCCTAATGCCATATAGCTCCCATAGCATAAGTTCATGCTAACAAGCTAACAAGCTCAATCTGCTGCTGTGATAAGGGCTTAAAGGGGCACGCCGCCACCTATTCAAACACGAGTTAAAGTGCTAACGAGCCTCGGCCTCATTCCATTGCTGGTACATGAAGTAATGCTAATCAAACCAACCTCATTGCTGCCACTGAATCTCGGGGACAATAGAAGCTTTTCAAGGCCATGGTGCTGACATTTTGTAGTTTAAGCCAATAATAAGTGTAAATGTAAATTTAATTTTAGAGTTTATTTTAGACAGGAAGTCTCTATCACATTATACATACATTAGAACCACAGCTCGAGTAGAAGAATCTTTATCATATAGATTACACCTGCAGGCTTACTGGTGTGATTTTGGCCCATTAAATGTCAATGGTTTAGCAGTGGTAGGCAAAGAGTTATAGTCTGATAGTTTATATGGAAACTTTTACATGATTTAAATCATAAATCTAATGCAGATAACAATGTAAATCATTCTTTCTGTGTCGGGCTATTTGAACAGAACATGGGGCAGAAATGAAGTTTAATAACTTTATTGGATGAATAACACAAATGAATAATATCCACTTTATTTAAATGGAACAAGCGCCCCTTGTATTCAAACAGTTTTGATTCCATAGCTTCAGCTTATATGACCGGAGGACATTTGCGCCAACGACAGTGTTTTCATTCATCCATAAATAAAGCAGGCTACTGTTTATCATATGTGAATACCTTTTTAAATATATCTCTAACCTTGTTCCACACTGTTGAACATACATTTGTGTATATGATATATATATTTTTTGATAATGAGCATAAACATTAGCTGCCATAAAACTCAAAGTCCTAAAATAAATGAGATTTAAAAGAAATAAACAATTAAAATCTATTTAACACATGCAGGCCTGCATTTCATTATGCTTGTAAAACACAGTTCCCCAAAGAATGAAAAAAAGATCTATGGTTGAACCTGATTGCTGACCCGAGGTCTACAGTGGTACAAAATATCATCCATCTAAAAACACCCCATGTTCATATAATATTACAAAAAAGAAATCCATTCTATACAGCACAGATGTTTGGAAAATGTTCTTGCAACATACCTGCAGTCAGACCTGTCCTTTCATAAAGCTTCTTAAGTTCTGCCTGGCCAAATGAAGGGCTATCACACAACAGACTCCTTGCCCAGGGAGTAGATAGATGTGTGTATTTGGCATCACATCCACCCATCCTTTCATCCTGTCTGTCCCCCCCGCTCCTTTTCTCTGCCCCCGCCACCCCACACCACCCGCTATCCAAATAGAGAGATCTGGAGGAGGAGGGGTGGCAAGGTGGCAGGCGCCCCAAATGTAAAGCGTACGCAATCACTCAGATACAAGTGGCACTGCTAAAAATTGCCTTCATATATCAGCTTATGGTTTACGGGCTGTGGCAGAAAGGACAGCAAAAGGTCAGGTGGAAAAACATATAGACGTGTCAGAGCCACTGCTCGGGGCGCCGGAGCTCTGGGCTGATGGCTGAGGAGATGGGCAGGCTGTTTGTGTGTGTGTGTGTGTCTGTGTTAGGGAGTGCGTGTGTGAGTGCATGCATGCGTGTGTGTGTGTGTGTGTGTGTGTGACAAACTCAGGGACACAAGGGCAGTGTTTGATGGGGGCGCAGTGTGTTTGTGTGTGTATGTGTGTCTGCATGTTTATACCTCTAGTTTATGGTAGTTCATGCTAGGTTGGTTGTTAGAAGTTGGAAGTTTTCAAAGAAAAATTCGCCACTTATTACGTAGATATCCAGTCCACCCTGGTGGGTTATCGTCCATGAACTGTAAAGCCACTTGGGCTCGAGGTTTATTAAGAAATCAGAAAGAGCCTGTCCCACTGTGTCCGTACCAGCATGCATTTTAGGCATGGTTTTGATGGTAGCCTCCCCTAAGAGCGGCCAAGCTTGAATAGGTGTGTGCACCTAGCTGTCAGCATGATCTTTTAATTTCCACCTCCACATTGAAGTGTTTCAGCTTGCCTGACAAATGCGTAAATGGAATCACATTGATTTACAAAAAAATATAATAACTCAGACTTTTACCACTCAAAACCATAGCAGAAGATACAGTCGACTATTTCATGCACTAGCTTGTCATGCCTATAAAAACGGTTTCTATTGACCAAGAAAGTTTATTCACTCACAAAAGTAATTTGAACTCAAGTTACAAGTAATTCTCAGAACTTTCATCCAAAACTCAAGGTCTCCATCTGACTTGCTCTCTGAAACAACAAACGTTTCTTGATAACTGTTTCAAGCAAAATGTCAAACATGCACTTCTTATTTAGGAGGACTTGCTGCTTTTCCTTGTATTATTAGATTGTATATGGAGTGTGTTTGGTTTTTTTTCAACTCCTGGCAGAATTTTGGATTTGCTGCGAGGATGAGCTAAGTCAACACTCATTTTTCATGCGTTAAACTTGACCTGTGAATTTTTGCCGTTGACTAATAGCAAGCCGCCTTGACAGTGCTGACCTTTGGGGAGACGGAGAACTGGAGAATCCAAAATGGCAGAAGGTATCATAGCTCATTAGCTGTGCTGTAGCATTTACTTTTATTTACAGGATAAAAACCACTTTCACAGAAGAGCGTAGTTTGCTGACATTTGCTAGACATGAGTCGATGGTGAAAATATGTCTTTTGATGGGACTTTGTAAACTTATTGTCCTGTTAGCTACTGAGCTAATCCAACAAGCTGACAAGTTTTCTGTCCATCAGCAAACTCACTGACTCGGAGAGATTTCATTTCCCCCTTCAATAGCTTGTTATTGTACTGAATGGTGTACAATAGTGAACGAAATGCCAGTGGGGAGTATCAAGAACACTGTAGAGCGGTTGTGACTGCCACTGCCACTAGTGTTGTTAGTATAGTCACTCTGACACCATGCTTTGTGCAGATTTCGTTGCACCACTTGACCAGGCCTTTAGACTTCTTTTATTCCACCTAATGGTGCCACTTCCAGGAAAGTGCCGTGCATTCCCAGCAGCAGACTTGAATGTTTTAACTCTCCTCAATAGCTGATCTGTGTGCTAAGAAACTGGCCAAACTCTCCACGGGTGTATGCCAGTAGATGATAGAAGAAAATTAACGTTCAGCAGATAGTAGTAATAGCTAGTACGATTAATGCATGGATATGAGGCTATAACATTGGTAGTTGCATGTATGGACAGGGTTCAAAGTTCAGGAAAGAGGTCATATCTAAACTGATATGAATTGATATTGTGTGGGTAGGATGTGGCGGAGAGGAGGGACAGAGCCGCTGCTTGCCTACAGACAGCTGCTGAGAGCTTGGGGCACAGCCGGAGCTTCTGGAGGAATAAAAACTGAGGGGGAAAAGAAGAGAGACTGGACGGAAATAACAGAAAGAACCAGAGTCTCTGGTGAATGCTGAGTTCAGTCAGAGGCTGAACTGAACAGATACACAGACACATCCACCCTCAGTGCCTGTTGTTCCTCACTAGCTTATGGCTTATGTACAGGTCTTCAGGCTCTTTGGGGCGAGTAAACACTAATGATCCCGTGATCATACTCGCACGATTAACGCAAGGCGAAAATTCTCTACGCTTTCTGCGTGACCACCATGAGAACATGTTTGTGTGTTTGTACTGTGTGTGTGTATACTTCATTTGTGATCATCTGTTTGTCTTTGTTTCTCACTTTGTGTGTGTGGTGTACTGTAGCTAGTTTCCGGAGTCAGCAAACACATGGACACACACGCGCACACACACACACACACACACAGGTAAATGCTGAATACTGTAACCTCTCGGTCGACCTCCGCTGACAAGACAGATCGCTCCATTCATCTACGGGTGAGTGCACCGAGCGCTCCATTCATCTGCAGCTGAGTGGATCAGGCCGACCAGCATTTTTCACACTGCTGGCCCATGATGCATCTGGGGCTCTGGAGGAATGTCACTGGCCTGAGTGCCCTGATCTGTCATGAGGCCCTGGCTGCCACACCACTCTATGCACAGTGACACACACAGACACAGGGACACACATACACACACATACTGTATTCAGCAGGGTGGCCTGTTGGCTTGATGAGGGCGTCCTATTATCCTGAGAGGTTGTAGGTTTGATTCCCATGAGACCAGCTGAAGTATCTTTGAGTAAGATTTAATTGTCCTGCACACCAAGTCTGATGGAATTCATTAATGTAGGTTGATAATAATACTAAAATATGACTCATTCACTGTATATATATATATATATATATGGATATACGTATCATTGCATTGTTCTGTCAGTACTAATCTCTTCTACTCTAATGTAAATGCATAAACTGTAACAAACACTGGGATAACGCTTTTGTAACCTCAATGTTTTTGTAATTTAAATGTTTTCTTTTTACATTACTTATATATTTGCATTGCGAGTGTGATTGCACGTACCTACTTACAATAGTGCGACCACACATAAACACTATGTGTGCGCATTGACTGCGGCCCACGTGACAATGTGAGTAAGTACATTTCCATCCACCTATTTTTATGCATGTTTTGGAAAGGTTTGTGTTTTGATAAAAACTGAAGCGTAGCTGCTGTCAGTCAGAGATGTTATTGCTAGTACAAGCAGTACAGTACAAGTGTGCAAAGAACAGAAAAACTGATTAAGAGAGCACCAAACCTGCATACTGCAGCTGCTTATCTCCATATGGTGGCTACACATGGTCATGGTACTGGTTACAAACAGAGCCATTTCTCCCATTAAGTGAAGCCACCATGCTGTGTTGTTGAATGGGTGTGGTCATAATTAAATTATATGATGGGCTGCTCATAATAATAATAATAATAATAATAATTCATACTTATCTTTTTGGGATAGTCAAAGACACTTCACAACACAAAAAAGGGCATAACAAAATACAAAGTAAAAAGCAGGTAACAGGTAAGTTGTGTGATATCTTTTCAATGTTGTGGCTGAATTTAAGTTTTAACCTTTATTTTGATGGAATTGTTCTGAGCCTTTAACCTTATGTAAAATTCACATGTTTGAGTTGCAGATCAATTAGTGCGCACGTGAACACACAGAATAGCTTAAAGTAACACACACGCCCAAAAAGACATATCCTGCATACATTCATAATATAAGAGTTAGAAGTAAATCAAAGTCAGTAATGATGGAAGTAAAATCAATGAAATATAGAATAAGGACAAATGATAATTATATGATGTTGTGTCAAAATGTACTCCATCTAAGTTCTTCCCCAGTCAGTTATATATGTTTGAGAATTAGGCATTTGAAAAGCAAAACATCCATTTGGCATTTATGTGAAGGGACTATGCAGTTATTCTGGCATGTGGTTCAATATTTGAACACCCGGAGGTATATGTCTTCACTCCAAAACAAGGCAACGGAAAACATATCATCATCCGTCCATGATCCAGCCAACCCTTATGCAAATCAGTTGCGACTTATACAAATGTGAAGAGAGTTGAAATTTCCCTGTGCTGTTATCCAACACAGAGGCAGTTTGTGCTGCCCTCTGCTCTGTGTGCTGGTATTTCTTTGAGCTGTTGTTTAACTTCTAAACACTTCAGTCTCTTCTTTGTCCAAACCAGTTAAGAAAAGAATAAAAAATGCTTGGCCAAAGTTGAAAATGAACTTTGGGGGGGAATTCACTAAAGCAGTGATCTAGTATTAATCTGGCAGTTGAAGTGTTTGACCTGTTAATTGTAGCAATCAGAGCCTGGAGATGCATCGATCCACCGCTTTTTGTGAATATCCTCACTGAGGTATAGTTACAACAGTTTGGTCTAATGGCTGAATGAATAAAAAAAGATGGACCCGTAGTGTGTAATCAGTTACAACAGCGGTTGAGCAGGAGTCAAACAGAGGATAAATGCCCACCGTGGTACTAGTGGGTGAGTTATGAACACCTCAGTGGACACAAGGAGCACCTCTGGAGACCGACTGACCCGCAGCTTCACCCTGAACAACTCAAGCTTTCATTGTGACCTGACTGTCACCAGCTCCTGAGAGAGAGAGAGAGAGAGAGAGACAAAGGACCGAGATACTGCTGGATGTGCTCCGTTTCAAGCTCCCTCACCTTACGCATGTGCCAATTCATGGCTGAGTTTAACGTGAACTCCATCAATTTTACACTTCAAAGTCTGTTTACAGGTCTTGGGGAGTACTACTGTACATGCAAAAAGAGTTGTATAAATCCTTTTGTGGCTCCAGAGGGAGCTGTGTGAAGTCTGATAAATGTCCTCAGCGTCATTTGGGTCTAAAGACTATAACTTTGAAATAAAGAAAAATAAAAAGCTGAGTGTGGAATGAGTCCAAAAATATTATGGGTGAGAAAAACAACAAATAACTAGACTGAAACCAAAACCATTTTTACACCAAAATTTGTTCTGGGGTGTCCACCTGGGTGCCATGTTTCCATCACAGTCGATCAGAGATGGAGCTAATAAATACCCATGGCTCCTGCAGAGTCATTTGACCTGGAAATGAAGCCGATTCTACCCTTTCCCACTGAAGACAAAAGCCAGCTGAAAGTGAATGTTAGTGGGTTATTTTGTCCAGTATGAAAGGGGTGTGACGAGGAGTGGGGATGGACCCAAATGCAACACAAGAGAACTGATGGTAGGTACGGGCCTTTATTAGAGGCAAAAGAAATCTTCTTGAAACAAAAAACTCACAGCAGGGTAGTGCCCAGGATAGTCCAAAAAACCACAAACATGAACATCAGACAAAGAGCAGATCCAAACAATGACAAGAGCACAGACAAGCATGAGTGGAAGAAGAAGAAACAATCTGGCAAAGGCTGAGTGGAGTGAAGTGGCTTATATAGAGTCCTGATGGTGATTAGCTGCAGCTGGGAACACAGGTGACTAGATGAGGTGGGAGTGGCTGACAGGTAAGGTGAGGCAGAGGCGGGGGGAGAGGAAAAACACTGAATACAGAATTACAGCAGACAGAACAGAGACCAGAACACAGAACTAAAACAGACAGAACTTATACATTACAAGAATGAGGCTGACAGGACAGAGACTATGACAGAACAGAGACTGAGAACTAAGACAGATCTTACCTGAGACTAAGGCCGAATAGAAACTAAGATGGAACTATGACATAGAACACAGACAGAGAACTAAGACATAGAACTAGGACACGACATGACAGCAGAGACAAGGAACTAAGACCGAGACAAGGAACTAAGACAAGACTGGACTACGACAAGACTGGACTACGACAAGACTGGACTACGATGAGACCGACAGAACTGAAAGAACTACGACATGAACAGGACTCAGACATGACCACAGACAGAGACTGGACACAGACTTGGCAGGGAATGGAGACAGAACAAAGACAGACAGGACTGATAGATGAACAGGACCATAATTGACAGAACTCAAACAGAGACTGGAACTAAGACAGAGACGGACTGGAACTAGGACAGAACTGTGGCAGCCAGGAAAGTGACTAGACAAAAACTAAGGCTGAACAAAAACTAACGCTGAACAGAGGCCTGGCTGGCGGAACTGTGACAGAAAAGAAAGGGTATCAGTCCAAGACAATTCTGCTTTGTTTGTAGTGTGAAAGCAAAACATACCAAGAACTGGATTCGGTGATTGTGGACACCTGATTTTAACATGAATTATCAGTCAAGGAAGGGCTCTCCCAAGCGATCTATGAATATATAAGCAGGTGGTGTAAAACACATCATCAGACTATCCAACATTTCCATCCATAACTGTTTGGTTATGGCGTATTACCACCTAGCAGACATGAGACCAGCCAACGTGTCCACATTAGATCTCCCTCATCATTTTGTCTTTATGAGGTTGTTTGGTCCTCAAAACCTAGAAAAGCTCTGACATTTCGTGCATTGCAGTGGGAGATGAGACAGAGATAGACGGATGGGTGGAGGAGAGATGATGGTGGCCAGTCTGGGCGGAGTGTGTGAAGCTGAAATAACGATACTGATGCGCAGAACGGGCATTCAGCGGCACAGCTGGCAGTGGCTGGCAGAGGTGGCCCAGTTAGCCCAGTTAGCCGGTTGGCTTCCACTGGACCACGCACAGATGCCCATTAACTGTCCCGCTGATGACACCCCTGGGGCATAACACATACACAAACACAATCGCACACACGCATACGCACATTTATAAAGACATATAAACACAGACATTGCAGACATAGGTTTAACCACACATGCAAAAGACACACACACCTGAACAATAATTTGATAAACAGCACATGCTCTCTCGTTTTATATTCTTTCAGATGCACACACACACAGTTTTATTGAAAGCACACACACAACCACACACATATATGTATTACATTAATGACTCACTGTAGTCCAAACATCGCTAAACACATAAGTTCCACAAAAATATGTCCCATTTACACACACACACACACACAAACCTCATGCTGCTCAGCCGTATGTTCCAGCAATCACCACACAGACCCTGTGACTGCCCACACACACCCACACAGACACACACAAACCCCACACACACACATACACAAACTGCAATTCTCACCTCAGGGCAGAGATGTGCCTTGATGTTTCCGGGGCAGTGGGCAGTCACGAGTGTGTGTGTGTGTGCCTGACAGCTGTTTGTGTGCATGTCCATGTGTCCGTGTGTGTGTGTGTTTGTGTATGTTGGCGCAGTGCCCTAATTTGACAGAGCTGGAGCAGTGGTTGATCCCCAGTGCAGTTGATTTGGCTTGATGTTGACCCTACAGGCCTTGTCAGCTCCAACATGCTCCCTGTCTCCTCACATAGCCCAGCACGACACTGAGTGGACACACACAAACGCATGCACACACCATGCAAAAAAAGGGGGCACACATTAACACGAGTTTATTGCAGTATTCTACATATTTACTAAATCCAAGTCCCGCCCCGACCCTTTTATGATTTTCATTTTTGTATTATTAATTTAATTATTTGCAATTCCATGTTGTTTCAGTGTTCAATTTAGCCTTTTGCCAGAGTGCTGGTATTTCTGAGGTTTTGTTCTGTCCCCACTAAGATTTACTCTATATTCTCCTGACTGCAGATGTCAATACAAGGACAGGCACATTCTTAAATTTGTTGTCAGTCTGCTTCATGAAAATGAGTGATCATGTGGTCCTGTGATATTCAGATCCCATAAGTTAATGTAGCAGTATTGCAGTGTAAAATACTCCTTTATTAGTAAAAGTCCTTCATTAATTCAAGTAAAAGAAGTTATCAGTCTAGTGTACTGAGCTGGGTGGAACTATACATTTACCGTAAATTTTCTCTACTCTCTGTCCATCACAGCCACACGTCCACCTGTGTCATGTAAAAAATTTTTTTGATGTGCACATACAGTGGGGTTCAAAAGTCTGAGACCACCCAGAAAATGTCTAATATTTTCCTGTAAACCTGGGAGTGATTAGAAAGTTTGAGATTCAGAAACATTTTAAAACACAAGAAGTTATGATATGTGAGATGAAGAGGAAATATTAAAGATTGCATTGCACTAATTTCTGGATCAGCAAACGAATTTAAGCAAATCTGTGACACTGACCGACTTAACGCCTTTGTACAAAAGGTCAGATTTCCTTGGGTTGTATCACTTCTATTGAAGCATGCTTTCAGATGATACTCAGGTATCAGGTATGTTGGTATCCAACCAACAGTGAAATATGGTGGTGGGAATATTCAGGTCTGGGGCTGTTTTGCCTCCTCTGGAGTTGGACACCTGTACACAATTGACTCCACCCTGACCATCTTCAGAGACATGCTACACCCTCTGGTTTCTCCATCTTTGTGGGGAAGAATTCATACTGCAGCGGGATAATGACCCCAAAGATACCTCAAAGCTGTGCAAGAACTACTAAAAGACCAAAGAAGACCAAGGAGTCCTGACTGGCATAAATTTTCCTCCACAGTCACATGACCTCAACCCCCCAAGCATTCTGTGACATCACAACATCATGCTGTGATAACATGGGTCATCAGGTTTTACATAAACTCGTGGAGCCCATGCCAGCTCGAGTGCATGCTGTCATTAAAACAAAAGGGGGGCATTCTAAAAACTAGGATATTCTGAAATCAAAACATGAATCTTATTTTTCAAAGTTTGCATCTTGTTTTTCAAAGATTCAACTTCTTAATTCTATGTTCTAAACAAGTGTCTTGACCAGTGGTTTCAGGCTTTTGGACCCAACTGTATCCATAAAGGTTTCTGTGGTTATTTTGCAACAGTCTGAGCATTTGACAGCAGACCACGTGATTCTTGGTGTGCCGCTAGAATGGCATCGCCACACCCTCTATTACGCCACGCCTCCAAGTGGGGCACATGATGAGTCAACAAGATACCAAACGAGCATAGTAAAGGAATTAACCTCAGTGTGCCACAGGAAAATACCACTTGCCGGTGTGACACTGGCTGACATGATGATCGTGCCAATACACACTTGGGCTTTTTGAACGAGCTTTCAAACAGCAGGAACCAATGGGGAAAAGCGCACCGCTAACGTCATCACTACCCTGTTTAGATGTTAAACAGTGTAGTTCTTATACTTCAGTGCCACGGCTAACAAAACACTGCCTGCTCCTAGCTTGTAAGCTACAGCTACTGGCAGAGGTTTGTTTGCATTGTGTCCTCATGCCCATATTGCTCAACTGTCAGTCAAATGAGTATAAGGCCCTGCCGACTCAGAGGCTTCATCTCTTTTATCTCTCTTTTAAAAATAAAATATTACTAAAACATTTTAAAAACACTTATCAGATCATGGGATTATATTCATGATTTCAATTGGACTGGGATATTTAGACATTGCCTCTTGGTTGGTTTCGTGAAACGGTGACAGTATGTGTGGTCATTGTATATTTGGATGTTGTTGTGTGTGTGACTCCTCATCAATAAATGAGGACAAGGACTAATTTTCCGACCCAGTGAGGAGGTTTAAAATAGGGTGGAAAACCCTCCACAGTTTGAATGCCTGATACTGCTGCGCCACTGTGTTTGTGTGCTGCCTGAGTGTTTCTCTTTCTTCTTCTCTTTCCATCATTCCTACACTTCCATCTGCCTTTCATTCTCTCCTTGTCTGTTAGAAATAACAGACTTTCTCTGGTTACTGGTTTATGCGCTTTGATCCAAACATTTCTCTTTCTTTGGACCTTCGGAGTGTGTGTGTGCGTGTGTGTGTGTGTGTTCAGGCTGTCCCTGCTGGAACAGATCCTCTGAGGTAAAGGCCAGATTTTAATCCCTGGGTCCATCTAATCTCCTCATATTCACATCTCAGATTAACACACACACAAACACACACACACATGCACACACACATAGCCGTTTGATGCCTGTCATCATCAGCTGTGTGTGTGTATGAGATGGTGTGTGAAAGAGTTTTTAGACTCACTCTGCCCCTCCTGGCTGAAGGAGATTAATTGTTGAAAAATTAAGCCTGTCTAGGGCCACCGACCTGTGGGTCAACTGTTTTCTCGCTATATTGAAATTTGCGCGCACACACACAGATCCTGGTGCCATCTGCCCCAGGGTGGCTGGCTGGCGATGTCAGCATGGTAAGAAGGGTGGATCAGAAATGAGAACAGCATGTACTATGTGTTTTAACATCAAAGGTGACCGGGTGCACTCACACACACATATGCACACACGCACAAGCTGTCCATACATGAAACAAGGAATGGTGACTGTGGTCACTCTCTCTCTCTCTCTGTGCTTAAGGTAGAACCCGACAGAGGCAACCAAAGAGTGCAGTGAAACGAGGAGGTTTCTCTGCCAGGCCGCATGAATGCAGACATAAACATACTGACTAATGAAACTCAGGCCTGGAAAGTGTGTGTGTGCGTGTGTGTGTGTGAGTGTGTGTGAGTGAGTGAGTGAGTGAGTGAGTGAGAGAGAGAGAGAGAGAGAGAGAGAGAGACCGTGTGTGTGTGTGTGTGTGTGTGTGTGTGTGTGTGTTCTCTAAGTAGCTCCATCTGGGTAGAGGTGGCACCAGAGATGTTTACTGGAGGCTTTAGCCCATCAACTTATTGTCAACAGTTCAAGGGACTGTCAGCGCCCACGCTGTGTATATGTGTGTTTGAGGCAGCGAGCGAGAGCGAGAGCGAAAGAGAGCGTGTCTGCGGGGGGTTAGTGGTTAGGGGCACAGAACGAGCGGAGAAAAGAAGAACAGACAACAGAGGGGGTATCTGAAATCTTAAATCCACCTTTGAGATTCCAAAATCTGATGTAAGTAGTGATGAAAAGAAAATCATTGATCTGGGTGCAGCAATCAAGTTAGTGTGTTATGTCTGGTAATGACAGGTCTAATAAATAACTATAATATCACAACTATAAATACTACTACCACTTTTAATAGATATATTTATCACTTCTCCTGTAGATCACCCAGGAGCTCTGATGAAACAATATTAATTACTTTCCTTCCAACCAAATACTACAGCAGGTGACTTTACTGAGTACCTTGTTTATTAGGAGTACTAAGTAGTGGGATTACTCTTCAGAGCTAAGAATTGCTCCTTTAGTCAGGTTAATTTGGAAATAGTCTGTTGAGTGACAATCCATATTAATTACAAGTCACACCACATTTTGGCAAGCTTAACTAAATCATTGTATGGATGACATGGTCAAGATATGTTCTGATCTGGACCAAAGCAGAAAGCCCTTTGGCTTCTTTACATCCTCCCAAACTCCAAATCACACCAAAAGTGAGCATAGCTTGCATGTGATGATGCAAACCATTACTCATCCTACAAATCAAGGACTGTAACTAGAATGCCAGGGAGTCTGGACTTTTTTGGTTTGGTTGCCTTTCTGATAGGGTCCAGGTACAGGTAGGAACAGAGAGTGGAGCAACATAACACCAGACATTAAGAGATGCACAGTAAACTTCTCTGTGGGCAAAATAACGTCACTTAAAGTCTACTTTCTCGCTTGTTGGAAGTGGAAGTTGGAACATGTAGAGTTCCATGACGACTGAGCAAACTTCTTCATCTGCTGATGAAGACCATGTGATACAGTCGAAAGCTCAACATACAAAAGTGAGTAAGTGGACTTTGGGTAAAGATTGTTTTGTCAACTGCTGTTTCAACAGTGAAATCAATCAAGAAGGCCACTGGATGTGTGTTGGGGATATCGGTGTATTTGGGGTCAGTCAAGTTCAAAGTAGTCGAATTTTGAACTCAAATCCTGGCCAGTGCTCACTATGGCTCGCACAACTGCCCAGACTGGTCAGGTACGGACAGTTGCAGTCTTGCTCTGACTCTGCTCAATGTTGCCCTTGCACCAAATAATTTATTAGGGAGGGAAATGCTCAAATAGAAAAAAATGAAAGGTGCTACACTGATGTTCTGTGTTTGGTTTTCTGTGTTGCGATGGCATCACATTTCGTTGGACGTGTTGATTCACGATGGCTGGCCGTAGGTGTTTCTTGTCACATAGTATGTTAAAATGATCAAAAATGAAGATATTAGTTCTCTGCTACTGTACTGATTCTAAATAAATTGTGTTTTGAGCTTAAAATGACCTACAGATGTCAGCAAATTGCACAATAATACACTTAAAATATCGCCAGCCAGGCGAATACAAAGAAATTATTACTGTACGAAAAAAGCTACGTATACAGTATGTTTATGCATGAGTGTACCACACTAGTGAGGACACTAGAACTTTACAGGGTTTGAGGTGAACTAGCTAGCATTTTAGTTGATCGTACCTAGAGTATGATACAGTCCAGCGAAGTCGGGCTAATATCATTTCCACAGTAGATATAAATGTTACAGTTCACAGAGGGGGGGGTATACAGATATTGGTATTTGTTCAGGATGGTACAGGTTCTTCACATCGATCATGACCCAAACCATAGGAGCAACAGAGGAAAGAAAAAATCTGGAAACACAAAACTTTTGACCTGATTTCTTAAATGCACGTGTTATCTTTGTCTTCATTCACTTTATCTTCTCTGATTCAAAAAACACTCTTCACAGTCTGTTTCTTCTTTTCAGTTTTCCTGCCTTTACCCACACTCTCAGACTCTCCTCTGAGAAAGAAGCAGAAGCCAGCTTATTAAAACCACCCCAGCAATGCACTTGATTTTCTTACTTTTCCCAAGATACTGAGTATTTTTCAGTGTCTGGGCATTTTTCTTCTCCTTGACTAACTTTTGACAAATGTTCTAGTGTCTGTGGTGGAGCTGGCAGTGGGGAATGGTGGTGTATCTGGATGGACCGGATCCAAGACAAGCAGGGTCTAATTTAAAGTGGTGCCCTGGCAGACTACTGCCAAACACACTTGGTGAAGCCAACTGCCACCGTCACACAACATATGACACCACGTCTTCACAGTCTGGCCGGCCCACCCAACTCGAAAAACAAAAACACTGTTTTCTCATCTGATTCTCTTTTCTTGTTCTTATTTTGTCTTGTTTGCTTCACCACATGTTCTAGTGTTATTGTGTTTTTCCTAAGAATTTCTGTAACTGATGAATGAGAAACTGATGTCGAGGAAAATATAGTGTGGTACAGTGAGCTGTAAAACAAAGCCAAACATCAGTTAGTAATGATTAAACAATAATTGAATGAAGAAAAATTGGCAATTTCGAAGTAATCTCTTGCCACAATTAATGGGTTATTGGCATTGTTTCGTGCCATGTTTCGACATTTTTCTTTTCAGCACTTTTATTCCAACTTACACTTAAATTGACACTTCAGTTTAATTCATTTACACAATTCTTACACTTAAGTGGAAACCTCAGCTTCTCCCAACAATTCCATTGTAACTGCCATTTTGAATGTCTTACAGTGATTGTATTCCAACTGCAACGTCAACATTTTTAAGCATTTTAAATATCCCAAAGTCTTAACTGCAAATTTTCAGCAAGAGGCAGTTAAATGTTCATAAGAACAGCCTTTTACATTTAAATATAAGAGATGAATTTGTACGAATCACTCTTGATGTTTAATGACAACACTACTATATATACTATTTTAATGCATGGCGAATGAATATAATGAATATTTTGTACTTACATTCAGTTTCCAAGCATCTGACAATGTAATTTATGTTGTCTGGATTATTTTAAGAAAAGACAAGTTGTTGTTCTAAATATTCTTCAAGGAGTTTCATGGAAGAGATTTCATCATTTTTTGTGGTCCTGTGATTGGACAATCTCTCCAGAACTGTTTGAGCTCAACGTGCCTTTAGAAAAACATCAGTATATTTTATCAGTATTACAGCTATCCATCAAGAACCAAAAAGGCTTACTGATTCAAGTATCAGCTATTATCAATGAAGCACTGTCATATATATATATATATATATATATATACATATATATCATTACCCCAACTGTTTTAATATCCATCACATATTACCACTTTGGCAAAAGAACCCAGAAGACAACAGAAATTCTTTATCATTTATATAAGTAATACATTTAACCAATAAGATTATTTAACATGCCTAAACTAATGTGTTTGAAGTTGTATAGTTATTGTTTTAAAAGTGCTGATATAATGGATCAGTAAACATTATTTGCTCCTGGAAGGCAGCAAGAACAGACAGAGTAGCTGTTTTCTCTTTCACTTAATCTCTGAATATAGGACTAAGATTGAGATTAATATCACTGTTATCGTTTGCTATATAAACAATAAAGAAATGGGGAACGACAAAACCAGAGGTTGTATAATTAAGAATATAAGTATCCATTAGATACACATATTGATATAGTGAGATAGATAAAAGTGAATAGTACATGTAGTGTTTAAAGGGGGTTTGACAGTTAAGTTTAGAGTACTATTGTGTGGCTTTTCAAGCTTTCTTTCTCTGTCTGAACGAGTGCCATTCACCTCGGCTCTGTAGGTCTGCAGGGGCCGCAGCTGTAGTGCCCTTCATATACACACATACACACATGCACACATGCTTCCCTATGTCCCCCTGCCCTGGGCATTAACTTCCCTCTCTGTAGCAGCTGGAGTCACATTGTAGTGAAACCTCTCTGTACCTGAAGGCATTAAACACACACACACACACAAACACACACACACACACACACACACACACACACACACACACAACACCTATCCCACACAACTGTTTGTGCGTATTTGTCTTGAATTTCATCAAATTCCTACAGTCTGATATGTTCTAAAGAGACTGTTCCAGAACCAGTATGAATCAGCTCACTGGAAACCATTTTAAAATAGAAAAAGCCTTCTCTGTACTAAATGTGTCAGAAATCAAAACAGGCCTCTTTGCTGTTAACACAGAGGTTGTTCACGTCCATTACAGCCTGAGGCCAATCACAAGGGCTCTGCTGGTTTGTTCACATTCTGCTTCTGTTTCTGCTGTTTGTCAGCCTGCTGCATTTATATAAATCTGACAGTGTGTCCTTTCAACATTTTGTACATTATCACTGAATGTGTGTATTGTGTCTTTTGCTTCTGTATGTGTACTTTTGAGAGCTAAAATACTGGATGCACTTTATGTCCGTATGTATGTACAAACAGCTTGTTTTGTTGTTGTTTTTTCCAGTGTGTGCTCTGTTAATGTGTGTCTTCATATTCCATGAAAGAGTTGGTGTTTTTAATGTTTTTGTTGCCTTATGGTACATTTGTGTATTTGTGTACACTCTATGGCAGTGAAAGTTATTGAGTACATTTACTCCAGCATTGTACTTAAATTGTACTACAACTTTGGCGTACTTTTTGAGTATTTCCATTTTATGGTACTTTATCTAGCTCACTTCATTTTAGAGGGGAGCATTATACTTTTACTACATGGCATTTATTTAACAGCTTTAGTGTTACTAGTTACTTTGCAGATAAAGATTTAAAAAACATGTAATAAACATGTAAAATATCATGTTATAGCATACATTTAACTTAAAACAGATAAAACTGGGTGGATTTAAATAGGTTATAAGATCATTACACATTCATGCATTAGTAATAATATCATAGAATAATATATCAATGACAGGAGCTATTTGGCATCATGAATACTTTTACTTTTGATAGTTTGTTTGCTGGTAATACCTCTGTACTTTGATTAGACTTAGATTATTTGTGACAGTATTTTGCTTGACAGGTCCACTTCACACGAATCAGCTCAGCACATGGATTTTTCCCATTGTTTTTACACTGTGATACGTTAAAGTAAGTAAAGTATCGTAAGGAATCAAACTAGTTCTCTTATGGTGGTGTATGGTCATATTTGCACTATATAGTTTGAATGTATGTACGGTATACTTGTGTTAATGCATGTCAGAGTTTTTCTATTTCAGCGTCACTGTAATCATTACTCCTCTTCATACTGGCCATGAAACTATACTTGCAGCATGACTGTACTGTAAATCCAGTCAACCATTTACAGTTCACCCATGTAAAAAGTTCTACCAAAGCTAATAAGAGGCTACAGTAGTCAAAATACATGCACTATAAGACATTTCAATCTGGTTTAACTTAGAAATGCAAGTTCACCTGCTGCCTTTAAAATTTGATTGGTCGGAACAACTACAGTTGAACCAAAACAACACAATACAGCACAGCACATAACACATTAAACAACAATGAGAGAATAAGAGAGAGATGGAGAAAAACAAGAGGAAAAGAAAGAGATAAAGTAGGGTGACATTGTGCAGAGGCAAAATGTGGGAGAGCCAGAGCTTTAGAAAGCCATACAGTAAACTTCCACGTCTAAAAGATTACTTTAACGCAATTCTAAGGAAAAAGTATGTGTATTTTGTAATAAAAGTTAGTACTTCAAAAATGGTTTACAGGTTTGAACTATCTGTCTACAACCCCACCTTCTCTGTATAGTGACAGTATGTGAAGTTTTTCATCTTCCCACCCTTGACCCTGTCTATACCTAACCTGCACTGTACAAATTTTACCGCTGAAAAAATTAACAATGTTCCTGAAAAGAACAATGCTGGCGTCCCAAATAACAGCTTTCTCCTTGTAGGGGCTGTGTGCATTCATTGGTTTACCGGCAATATTTAAGCAGTTTATTTCTGAGCCCATGGATTCTTGCTGAGCATTGGTCCAGTTTAATGTTTATCATGACCCTCCTTCATATTAGGGGGTACTCATGGTTAAGGCAGTAGATTGCACCCATTAACAGGGCAAAGCCTGTGGGCACATGTCTGAATTCATGTCGGATGATCTTCTCCTCTACAACCACAGCCACATTAAAGACTTTGAAAGGAAATGCATCATGCTGAAGGCCTTCGTGTCTCATCAACGGTCTAACCTGCATTCCCCTTTATTATCTCGTTAAGGGGTCTCCCATGAACCTGACACGAGACATATTCAGACAAAGACATCTTAACTTGACATCTCCAAGCTGAAAACAGCACAGACATTTTAATAATTAAAGGCTATAAAATGTCTTTGAAATAATTTCTGAAGTTCTTCCTTCATCATCATTCCACTTCAGGGATCACGTGTGTGCGTGAGTGAGTTCATATGTTTGTGTGTGCTGGACACAGTTTTTTTTTAAAAAAAAAAAGCCAAAACCTTTCATTTTCATCAGTTTCATCGTTTTAATTTTTTTTTCCGTGGTGTGTTTGTGTGTGTCTGAGGAGCTCAGACGCACCCTCGTGGAAACAGTGACCAAAACAGGAGGAGAGCAGGAAAGAAAGGGGAAGAGAAAACTGTAAATTCCTGCTCAGAACTGAGGTTTCTGTGGCCATCGAAGTGAACGCCACATTATATAAGTAACGCCAACTTAACCTAAACATGGTGAGCCATTTTACAGCATGCATGTTAGACTTTTCAGGGCCTAACATTTACATTATTGGATTTAGACTTTTTAAGGTCTGTGGAAACTGTCAGAGGTGTATGGTTTCAACCTTCAACGTGAGTGTAGCATGAAACGTATAAATACATTGTTTTACATTACGCATTCTGATTATATTGGAGAAAGTTGGTGAAGACCGAGCAGGCAGCTGTTCTTCTGTTTTGGTTTGAGTCCTACAAAAACAGGCAACAGTAGGTGAAAGTGAAACCTAAGTGAGAATCCTAATTTTAGTCCACATTAATGTTTTTTTTTTTTTTTTTTTTAACAGTACATACCTCCTTTGAAGACAATGCAGAACAGGGTCTCTATGTAACAGCTTTGTACAGCTTTTAAAGACTTGGCATCTTGTCCATCCGAGAGTGACTCCAGCAGGTCTTTAGATGCAGTTCCACTGAACTCGGCGGTTAGCTGAAGCAGACGGCAGAGAGAAGGGCATGAGTGAGGGAAAATAAAAGCAGCAAAGAGAAGTAGGGACAGAAAGACAAAGAAATACATATGACTGCAAAAATGAGTACATGCTTTCAGACTCCATCATGCTCAAGTAACAAAAAACAGGATTTCTATGTTGTACTCGGTTGGTCTCTCACTAAACACTGCAGTACAATGCAACAGTCCTGCAAGAATTACAACCTTTATGACTTAAAATATTCAGCTTTGGTTTTGTTAAAAGTGGTGTTAATTTTGGAGACTTTAACCAAACATCCATATCATTATTTATATACTTATATACTTACTGGTCAATATAAAATACAGCGAGTGAGAAAAGCATGTGGAGAGACTGAGCCAAATGAATGTGAACCCCTCCCCCCCAGCCGGAGTACCACAACTATTAGCCTCGAAATGTTAGTGGATGCTAGCAAACTAGCTAACAAGCTAACGTGTGTTTGGTTAGGTGGCGTTGAGCAAAAAGCTTTAGTAGCACAGGAAAAAAAAAAAAACTGGTGTCATGTTTAAACACTAAACTCACAACCTACATAGTCAACGTTATTACTTTACTACACCAAAGGTTAATGGAAAAAGACTTTATTACAGACATAATTTAAACTCACCTCCTGGCGCTGTAGCTCAGCAGTGGCAGTAGTCCTTTCTTGTTTACCACAAAGTGTCTATATTTTAGTTGGAGTTTGCATATATGACTTATCTGGAGTGGATAACTACATTATGTCATTGACATTCTTCAGCCTGGCTGTGGTTTAACAAGGGCAGTTTCTCTCAATCACAAAAGTTGTGGCAACTATGTTTTTTCTCTAGCGCCCCCCCTTTTTTCAACATGCACAGATCTGACAAAAGTCTCCAATAATCCGCACAGCGCAATACTGTTTAACTTTCAAAAACTCATACAGTTGGGTTCAAAGTCTAAAACTGGTCAGAACTATTGGCTGTGAGTGAAGCGAGCCTATGGAACTTCTGTTGATGTTGATGGTTGTCACAAGTGACAAACATGGAATAATGGGAAATGCAAAGTAATAGGAGCAAAAGTGGAGAAGAGTCAGAGTCAGTGAACTGGCGTAGTAATGTCCATTACAGAGCAATATTTAGCTTAAGTTTACTCATATTAGCCAACATTTGGCAACCAAAAGCCACTGGCCATACCAGACCAAGCAAGGCTGTTGTAGTAAACCCCCAGAGTGTATTCAGTTGAACCATGGTGATGTTTAATCCTAATGATTTCAACTTTTAATTTATAAAAGGAAAAATGTGTTAGTTCTGCTTTCAAAAGTTAGATGATCTTATTTTGAAATGCATTTTTGCACACAATGATTTTATCCCTCTTCTCTCTCTACTCATCTACTACCATCTACTTATACACTTATGGCCAGTGTGGACAGGAGGAATCATGATAATGACCATTCATCTTACATATGGTTACGTGAATATTGTAAGACAGACTCAATCCAAAAATCCAAATATATCCTTTAATAATTCCATTATAAACTAATAGTGTGTATTTACTTTTAAAGCATTTTGATGCTTCTGCTGCTTGCATTTGTGTGCATGTGCTTTTTTCAGGCTACATCTGCGCAGTTTAAGTGTGTGTATGTGTGCACAATACGCTAAGTGTGGACATGAAGTTCACAGCAGCAGTGACCGAACAAACCCAGGGCTGTGTGTGTTGCGCGCACCAGTTTTAGCCACTGAAATAAAGACGTCTGGATTTCATCCTCTTCCCTCTCTCTCTCTCTCTCCCCTCTCTCCTTCATGGATATTGATTGGGCCGAGCGCTTTGAGTACAAAGAGTTAAGGCCTGAAAGGCGAAATAGCCGCGATTTCAGAGAAGTCATGAAAGTTTAAAATGCCTTCTCTTTCAGCCGGGTCCTGGGAGACGTGTTCGCTGTGCGAGTGACCCCCGGGCGCATTTGGAGATCCAATGGTTGAACCTTGCTCATCCCACGTTGAACCAGTCAATACCTATTATTAGCTACTGCCTGCCCTCTGCTACAGGGCCTGATGAGGCAGAGAGAGAGAGAGAAAATACCTTTGAAGGCCTAGAAGTGGAGGGATCTGTGCCTGTTTGAGTGTGTGTGTGTGTGTGTTTCATGGTTTGCCGATGGAGGGCGAAAGTGTGAGCATGTTGTGGGCATGTGTGAGTCTGGCAATAGTAAGTGTGTGGAAACATTTTCTGTGTTTTGTAATGCGAATATGCAAGGTCTTAGTTGGCAAAGTATGCATGTGCAAGTATATGATTATTTGTGAGTATGTAGGGCTGTGATGATATTTTTTTTAGAAATGTGTGTGTGCCTCCTTGCATTTGTGCATGAATGTATTGTGTGCATATTACATGGTGTGTATGTGTGTTTTGCTTTTGCCAATGGAGGAAATAAAGTGGGACCATGTTAATTTTGTCAGAATATTTTGTTGTGGACATATACCCCTCCCCCCCGAAGTGTCCCTAGATGCAAGTGGTGTGTGTTAAAGTGTGTTTTGTGTGTTCGTTAAGCACTACTGGTAAAGAGATACGTCTATTTGTGTGTTAACTAATGAAAGAGCTTCCCTGCTTGTGACAGATATAGGCCACAAAGCGCTATTTTATTACTAATGGGAAACACACAAGCTTATTCTTTTGAATTACTGACCTAATTACATAAACATGTAATTACTACACCTTCTTTACAAGGCTATAACTATAAAAAAGATGCACACACACACAAAAGCACACACTTTCTCGAATGGCACTTTTATGGGTAACGTTATGTAAATTGTTTTTTATAAAGATTGAAATCAACACTAAACACGCTGTAAAGCTGATTGTGTGAAAATGCTTCTTGGATGCAACCGTACACGCAATAATCCTATTCCCATTTGTAAGTTAAGCCACTCGTTTTTCTGAGATTTTAATGTGAAAACACTTCATGCAAGTTTGAAACACACACCTCGTCACTCGTGTCACATGACGCCAAAAACACATTAATCTAAAATACATCAACACGTTTAATTCTACATGTTATCAGTAGCACTGTGTGATAATAATACAAATTACTTTCTGATCGTGTATACTTGACATTCTTCTCAATGTTTTGCCGTGAGCGACATAATGCTAATTAGATATATGGACTGAATAATTGAATAATTAAATACACTACAACTCACATTTACATTCGGTTTTGTTGGATAGATGTTTACATTGATTTCTGCATCAATGTATGTTAAACCATGACGTTATAATAAGGCACTTCAGTTGAAATACTGCTTCATTTTATGTTGACCAAGAAGATGTTGGCATGGTAGATAAAACACACATATAATACAGATGCATACTTGCATGCATTTGAAATACTGGCCTGTATTTCAGCCACTGGTACTTTCTGCTGTGTGTGAAGAAAATAAGTGACATGCACATGTAACAGTACATTATAACCAGGGTTGTAAAAACAGCTACATCAAAACATATCCACAGATCCTACCCAAATTCTGTGTGGATTTTGGGATCAATACAGCTAAAAAAAAAAAAAAAAAAATCCACGTATTTTCTTGCGAGAAAGTGTGAGATCTGTACATGAACTCTCACTGAATTCTCAGCCACATACTTGCTATGAGCAATTCACTTCCCTGTGTCCACATTGTCTGAAACATTTACATCATCTGCACTAACTAGCAATAACAACATCAATGTGCTTCAATTTATAAAAACTTTTATAAGAAAACACAGAACATCACATGGATTAATCGTACTCTGGAACTGAGGTAACTGGTAGCATACAGAGAAAAACTCTGCCTATCACAATTAATTAGACAATAAGATATTGATATTAAAAATGCTACGCGTCGCACCTTTAAAAGGAGAAGAGTATCTCCACAAGCTGCAGCTTTTGATAGAGATAAATAGCCGGTGTGAAGGTGTCCACACAACAGCGAATGTGTTCACTGCAGGAAGTCAAACAAGTCTAAAATAAATTCTGCACAGCATGCTACAACATGTCAAAGCGCCCAAAACAAAGCAGGAATGTTTCTCTTTCCTCTGAACTACCATTTTCCTCTCGGGTCTGAATCTCCCCTAAAGAAAGAAGTTAAGTTTGGCAGCTGCTGAGACAAAGTGCGGACTGACTGAACTGAGTTTCCCCTCTCAAGACAATCTGTAACAGTTAACTGAAAGGGCAGCAATTACTGCACATCAGATGCATCTGCGGACAACTCTCCAACACACACGCGTGCAGAAATGCGCCGCATGCACACCCAACCTGTCACATCACGACACACATCGCGTTCAGTGTGTCGACATAACGCCACCTGGAGCGAGGCCCAGCGATAAAGGATTAGGAAAACCCAACTCACACTACGCCTGCCCCACGACACACAAGCGTACGGTCCGAGCACACACACTCTTTTGCTCTAATTGCCCACGACTGAGTGCGACCGCCCCAACCTCACCCCACCCTCCCTCATTCTCTCCCTTGCCTGTCCCCAGCTTCGGGGGCCCATCCGTCAGCCCTGTCCAGTTGGCTCTGGTCATAAATAGGCAGACGAGGCAGCCAGGCAGGGGCCTCGGTCCAGTGGGAACCTGGGGACAGAGAGACACAGCACCCAGCATATGCTCCCTAAGTACTGAGCTGGAGGGTGTGGGGGTGTTCAAACATGGCACCCATGGGAATGAGTGTGTTCAAATGTGTATGCCTACTTGAACTGCTATCCTGCAATGAAAGGCAAATACAAGGATATAGACCAAGAGGTGGACATTTTGCAGGTGCTTACTTCTACATGAGGCTAGATTAGGATTTGGAGTCAGGGCTAAAAATTTAGGTTAAGATAAAGTTTAGCGTTAAAGGTTAAAGGAGTAAGTCTTAAATGAAGGGACTACATAGGCCAAATCACCCATTATTTTATAGTAAATATTTAATAGTCAGGTAAACAATAAAGTGGGTTCAAAGTGAAAAGAGGCTCTAAAGTTAAATGGCAAAAAAACCCCAAAGACATTGCGAACTTGTAAAAACCCACTTTCCTTGTGTCAACAAAGTAAACATGGTGGGTGACGCTAACAGATTCGGCCTGATATTTAGGGACTAGAACATTTAAGGATTTTGGTTTGCAAAATCTCACACAGGGCAGCTTACTTACAGGTCGCCCTGAACCCATAGTGCATTTGTCTTGGTTTGCTTTGATAAATGTATTGTACTTTCCTATATTTTAAAGGAATTTTATTACAGTCTCTGATTGATATTCACCTTGATAAAGTGGCTTATGTTATGTTACCCACTTGTAGAGCCATTAATAGTGTGTTGCATAAAGTCAGCATGGTGAGTATATTTTAAAAACACCTTTGAAACTCAAGGAAAAGTCAAAGCACTTTACATAAATGCTGTATAAAACTTTAATGTAACAGAATGTGATAATCTGCTAATCCTTTTTGACAGGTGCTCAATTGAAAACAGTACAATGGCAATAATCTATGTAAATCATAATGTTTTACCTCGTCAAAATGTATGCTTATTCTGAATTTGATGCTATACATACATGCTTACTTATGTAAGACAATTCAGTTTTTTACTACCTAGGCTATAGTTTTGCCAATCTAATTCCTAATGAGTAATAAGTATTTTATTAATCAACCTAATTGCTTTCATTTGGGGACACTATAGCATGGATCAATACAACACACTTACGAGAGTTATAATTCTAACATTTACATAAAAGTGGTAAAACCAACAAAGCAGAAATGGACAGAACTAAAAAAACATGTCTCATTCAAAAGAAACAGAAACTACATTTGTACTTCATTTTGTATTTTATATATAAGTACTACATAGTCTTGTCTGTATGAAAAAGTAATTAGATGACTTTAACTTCATGTAAATTGGCTAGTTGAGTGTGTGTGTGTGTGTGTGTGTGTGTGTATGTGTGTGCATGTGTGTGTGTGTCAGAAGGGACAGAGAAGCGTTGCAGGCTATGTAATGCTCTGGCTCTCTTGATGTTGTGGACAGAGCCGTGAAGAGGCTCCCAGGCAGCGCTCCGTGTCACCATCACTCGCCATCACACGGAGGCCTTTCTTTCTTCTTGCCTCCCTCTGGTTTAAGGAGGTGAACAGCAAGTGGAGAGAAAAGAAAAAAGGTTTGCGTGCATGATTGTGTTGTTGTCACGTCGTCACAATTTGGGTAAGTTGTAGGCAAGCAACCGTAAAGTGTGTAAACAGTGGGGGAGTTGAGAGGAGGACACCAATAGAGGCACTGATGAGAATGTAAAAAATAAATGGAATGAAGGTATAGGAAGAAAGGGGATTGTAGTACACTGTGTGAAAGTGACCTGGAGAAAACTTAACCTTAGACCTACATAACTCCAGTCAAAGAATTGAAAAGATCAGATTCCATGTGATTTGTGCTGTTCACACCACCATGAAAGAAAAAAAAAAACAGATTACATGAGTCATATATGAGCAAAAAAAATCTGATTTGGGCCACTTGTTCCTACAGTCTGAATGTAGCCTAAGAACCTACAGCCACACTTTACTTTGAGCAAAATACTAATGTCAGCTTGCTAATATGCTCACAACTAATATCTTGACAATTCTGATATTCTGTTTCCCATGGTCACCATCCCAGTTTATCGTGTTACCATGCCAATATTTGCTAATAAGCAGTAAACACAAAAATACTGCCAAGGCTGATGAGAATGACATTTAATGGAATTTGGTCAAAGTGCTGGAGAAATTAAAACTTTCACCTGAGGATGGCTCAACAAAACTAAGGTAATTCATCCTGTGGGGAAAATTAATGATGTGCCAAATTTCTCAGCAGTCCATCCAACAGTTGTCGAGACAGTTCAGGCACAACCAAAAATGTCAGCCTGCTGGTGGCGCTATATGAAAAGTCAGGGCACCACCAAAGTAAGACAGGGTCATCTTCTGGGGTCCATAAATTAAAATGACAAAATTTCATGGAAAACCATCCAATAACTGTTGAGACATTTGAGTCTGGACCGAAGGGGTGAACTGACAGACCAACATAGCCATCCCTCGAGCTATGTTGTGTAGTGTAGTGGTGGGCAACAAGATGAATTAGCTATTAACAGGTACTAAAAATGAAAAATGAACCACTGAACTTAACTAAATTTAGCTAATCTTAAACACAAACTTAAGTCCACAATGTAAAACAACCTCTTATAGCCAGCTAAATGTTCTCACTTTTCACCTTTCTATCCTTTTGAGGACATTCCGGTCCTTATTCTCCCTTCCTCAGAGAAGTACAACATACACACACGCACGCACGCACGCACACACACACACACACACACTAACACACACACTTAAAGTCGGTCCTGCGGGTGTATTGCCAGGCGAGGCAGAGATGTCGCTCCTTCCATCTCTCTCTGGTGTGAGTGTGTCCGGTCCTCCAGGGGGAATCTCATCCTTCTTAATCCTATTAGTGGTGGGACTCAAGGCATGGCGGTCTCCTCCTCTGGACCTGTCCACAGTCATTATCCTGACCTCCGCTCCACAGCATTTCCATCCCTCTACATTTATAAATCCACTACTTCATCTCTACCTCATTCTCCCTTCCCTTTTGTCTTTTCCCTGCTTTTCCTACTCACTCATTTTATTCTGTGGTTTTGTCTTTGCACCTTAATTAAGATTATCATACTCATATTAAAAGAAATGAATAATAATAATAAAGTTTGAGAGATGCAGAGAAGCAAATGAAAAAAAAAAAACCCTATTTGATGGGCATGTTTTTTCTGGGGAATTTTGTCCGGTGGGTGAACTATGAGAAAACATTGAACAGATGTTTGTTTTAACAGAAAACACTCACTTGTGGAACGGCTTAAATCCCCAGGTCCCTCAGCCACTGCCACACATATAACTGGGCAGAACCAGTGAATAACGAGCTTGCAGAATAACTGTGCGGGCATTATAGAATTTTTGCTGTTTCTGAGTTTCTTTAAGCTCAAACAGATCTGAACAATTATTTAAAAAAAAAAAAAAAAAGTGTGGATAAGAAATATAAGATGTTGGAGGCCCAACTAATCTGAAAATCACTGGAGCGCCAGGGCCGTACCTCCAAAGCTCTGTCATCAACAACTCATGGGTTAACTCTGTTTTGCATTTGCAAAAGAAAGAAAGAATAAAACAAAGAAAGGCAGAAAAGAGAGAAACTATTCTTGCTGTCTTACAGAGGCTAGTAAGTCAGTGGCTAGCTGACTCAGGAACCGGTGCTAGCAGGATGTTAGCAGGCTGAGGCATGGGCTGTGGCTTGGATCCATAGCTGGGTACCTGGGACTGAGGCTTGGCCTGATCAGGAAAAACAGGATGAAGAAGAGAGTCCACTGGACACCAAGTGGGAAAAACTAAACTAAAACCCTTAACCCCACCTATTTGCATTCTGGATCTTGGATTTCAATAACTTAGCCATACACGTGGTTAGGGCTGGACTGGGACAAAAAAAATCTGTCCTGGCATTTTCCGCCTGGTTTGGCCCCCCATGATCAGTCAAAGACCACCCACCAGTACGCCATCCATGCGGCCCCCTTAAATATGCATACTGAACTATTGCCCCAAACTACTACAAAGCTGAGTAGCAAGTGCCATGGACAAGTGAACCTGTGCAAGTGGACCAGTGTACTCTTTTGTTCGCTCGTAAATGGCACCCTGGCTGGGCTTGGGAGTCCTTTTTGAATACAAAAATAATCCCAAATAGCTTATGCTATGCTATTTAGCATTGACTTGAAGTGAGCACCAGCAGTAGTCGACGGTCTCACCATATGATAGCAATACAATTTTGTTATCTAATCGTTATTAATTGAATTAATCCTCACTCATCATTGTCATCACAGCATGGCACATCCCACACCTTCCCTGAAAGTCCCTTACACTCTCCTCTTGCTAACTCTGTTCCTCGGCTTCCTTGTCCACGCTTGCTCCTTTGTCCTGCTCCTCTGTCAGGCAGTGACCAAGGCCGCCTCTCCTTCTTCCACCTGTTGCTGCATAATGGCACTACTAATGGTACTACTGTCACCGTACACAAACATATCTCTGAATTTTTCACATTCGGCAGTATCCGCTTCTAGATTCTTCATTTTTTTGGGCAGCAACTTCTCTGCACCCCCACCTTTCAATTTTGCTTTTCCATCTTTTGTGAATTTCCCCACTGTGGGACAAATAAAGGTTTATCTTATCTTATCTTATCTTGACAACTGACAAAAACACCCTCCTTCATCCACAGATGTTTGGCTGTGAGCCACGACATCTGACATGAGAAACAAAGAGGACAGATGGGGAGGGGTGAGGCTGGCCCAGTACAATATGTGATTGGGCAAGCCTAGCGTCATTATAGAAAATAAACCAATGGGCTGATGCCCCTGCTTTAGGGGATAGTTGTTAGCAATATTTTTTCCATATTAAAAATTTTAAATGAAAGTTATATCAGCCCCAAGGTGTGTACTGCACATGTTAGATATCACTGGATAATTTCCTACTGGATCAGCCTTGAAAAGGCTGCACATGGCTCCACTTCTCAAAACTGTGATATTGCTAGGAGATGTATAAACTGTAACTGTAGAAAACAAATCAACCTATAGAGCTGTTCAAACTGAAACTGAACCAACTTTGTAATTTGGGTTACAATCTTGCCTGCACACCTCATGAGGGGTACAGGTCTTAGAGGGATGGCAGATTGCAACCAATCACCTTGTCCTTGAGAATGGCAGCAGCGGACCAGAAGGTGATGGAGGATGTAAGGATGGGCTCGATGATTGTGGTCTTAGGTAGGTGGAACTTCTATCAGCTGCTGTGCTTTCTTCATTACAGAGCAGGTATTCAGCTCCCACTTGAGTTCCTGGGTGATGATGGTGCTCAGGAAGCCAAAGGGTGATGGGAGGCGGGTGGGGTGGGCTGAAGTTCTTCCCGAAGGCCACAACCATCTCCACTGTCTTCAGAGCACTGAGCTCAAAGTTGTTCCGCCTGCACCGTGTCACCAGATGGTCAATCTCCCCCTGTAGGCAGGCTCATCTCCACCAAAGATGAACCTCAGAAGCTCTAATGGTACAAGCAGTTGGTGTACAGGGAGAAGAACAGAGGAGAAAGGACACAGTCTTGGGGGGCAGGGTCCGGTGCTGATGGTCCAGGAGTCAGAGACATGTTTCCCCAGCTTCAGTCGCTGTCTCTTGTCAGACAGGAAGTCAGTGATCCACCTGCAGGTGTAGTCAGGCCCATTCTGCTGGAAGAGCCTGTCCTGCAGCAGAACTGGGATGATGAAGTCCATAAATAGGATCCTGGCATAGGTTCCTGAGGAGACCTGTTGACTCATCTAAAGACCTGTTGGCTCTGCAGGTGAACTGCAAGGGGCCTAGAAGTGGGTCAGTGATGGTTTTGAGGTGGGGCAGCACAAGGAGCTCAGTATTACACATACTGTGTTTTCTGTCTATGTGTTATAATTTATTTTTCCTTTGTTCTTTAGTGCTACTTTTATTTTATTGTTTCATTCTATTTTAATTTTTTTTTTTTTTTTTTATATTTGCTGTGTGTTGTATAGAGAGGGCTACAACTGTGTCTGCAAGTAAAACCTGCACATTTTGTTCCAAAGCATACCCAGGGACAAAGAAAGAAAATGACATGACATGCAGGAGTTTATTGTGTTGTGGCTTTGTTCATTTATTGGTTTTGGTTGTCAGAGCATATTTAAGGGAACAAAATCTCTTAAATCTGTCGTCATATGTATGTGGTGCATTTTCAAAATGAGTGTTGATAGTGAAGATTCTAATCCCTAAAAGACTAACAGCTTCATTTAGCTACCACATTCTTGACGAAAAGACTTGGACATTAAGCCTCCTGAAGAAAACCAGACCCCTAATTAGACTTGGGATACTACTCACCAAAACAAATGTACACACACACACACACACAACTTTCCTCCACACCTGAAGGTTGGGAGCTGGGAGCAGCCAACAGTTTGGATGTTTTTTTTTTTCAAGTGTGTGTGCATGTGCATGTGGTTGGAGGTCCTTTCCTGTCACTTCAATGTTCTTTACCTGCTGGAGGAGATGATGATCGGTCCCCTGTGCTCTGCTCTGAGCCTGGTGGATGACAGGATCTAACAGAGCTGATAAACACGGACGCCCCACAACCCAGTTGGCCTCGGCGCTGACAGTGACTGAACTGGCCTCAAATCGCCTTTGACAGGGAGCAGTGTCAACACACCTACAACACACACACACACAAGAATGGAGTGAGCACAAAAAATGCACACACACACATATATAACACCATATGTGCTGGAAAACATATGCAATTCCTACCACTGCACACTCAGTGACAAGCATGGGGTTCAAAGCACAAGGAAGTACAAAGCAAGCTGCGATTAGAAATTATGGAAGTTTTGGAAATATACAAACACACCCGTTTACTGTCAAAAAATGCACAAGCTCTGCACGTCCAAAGCTATTCCAGCAGAGGTGAGCTGACATCACCTCAAAGAAACGACTGTCACTTCACCTGCAAACGCACGACAATGATTTGTGGCAAACACCAACATGTACAAGGCGCTTGTGGCATCAGGTCGGTAACTGACCGCCTCCTCCTCCACAAAGGCTCAAACACAGCCCCGAGCAGAGACAGTGATCCCAGAGCAGCTAATCACAGAGCAGGGCAACAAAATGATGGCGCCCTGGGTGAAAGGCAGGGACCTGTCAGGGTGAAGATAGGAAGGTAAACTGGCAGCAGACAAAACGACACATGAGCTGATATTGAGTGGGCTTACAGGACACTGAGTCATACATGCAAACACACAAATGAGACAGTCCACCTCATATGCTACTGCTGATTTTACTTGATAATACATTTGTAAGAGAATTAGTTAATAACTCAGCCTGAATGAATCTGGATGTAGCACAAATTTTAGCAAATTTTCCATACAATTTGCAAACCATTATGTGGCCGTCTACACAGGCCACATAATGGTTTGATTTTCAATGGAACTTTACACGTCATTGCGACTAGACTACTGTAGGCACTGGATTAACAGATTACATTATCAGACTATAAAAAAAAATCTCTTCCTATATGGCAGGTCATGATTATAAAACATTTAAAGCACCTACTTGCTTTACAGTTAGCTAAACAGAGTAGCCTTTTACACTGCTTTCAAAGTTGTTTGCTCTGTATTAAGCGTCACACACAACTGATACTATGCATAATTACTGAGTAAATAGTACAAGACAAGTGAAAATAAGTTGTCTTATTTTGCCTTTTGTGTTTTCTTAGAGGGCCTGGTCAGCCACTAGTAAACCTGTTTTAAGAACACCTGGGTTTTGTCCATGGCTTTACTTCTGGACTTCTTTGCGTGGTCAATATGACAAAGCTACTGTAGTTGTTCAAGGTGTCTGTAGGCAGCTCTTTAAACCACAATGTTGTCTTGTTTGCTACACATTTCAAATACAAGATGCATGCAGGTATGATGGTTTTAAAGCTCTTAGTTGATCAAACTGGGCTTGGACACAAAAAGTAGCAAGTAGGGCAGAGTCACTAAAAAACAGCAATGAACAGTTTTCATTGTAAATCAAAAATATTTCAGTTAGGCAACTTTTTTTTAAAGTTGATTTTATACCAAGTTGATTTTATACCAAGGATGTGATCAGATAATGCATAAAATAGTGACAATGACATTATTAAAACTTATGGGATGTACCAGTTGGCGCATTTGTGCCCTTCCATGTTGGCAAGTGCAATGCTTACACCTAAATACTTCGCACAATTATCTTTATCTTATCAAGTCCCTGACTTTTTTAAATTATGAATTCAGGACAATGAATGTTTTATGTTACTTACACTTCAAGTAATTATGAATTCAAAATCATGGGCTACAACAGCCTTTGATTTGAATGTATGATGACCAAGCTACTACTGTTTCATTCTATTCTCACCTCTATGGGGCATAATCCAAAGTAAAGTAGAGCCCTCATCAAATGCTGCTCTGGAAAAAACTCTAAAGTGCCTCTTAAACCCTGACCCTGAAGCTCCAGGCTCTTCCTTGTATTACAATACCTGTACAAAGTGACACGGCATATGCAATTTCCTTTTGCTACACTTACAATGTACAGAGAGACTCTGTCGGATGACTTCTTCTGATGCTTTTTCTAGCACATCCCTGGGCACTAACCCTCACTTCTTCTCCCTATCTGGTGGCATTCTGGAAAAGTAAACAAACAAGCAAACAAAGGGAAAAATTAATCAAGCTGTGCTTGCAAATACTGGCACTTGCAAATATAACATGTGTTACAAATGAGCTGCTGGTCGCGCCCATGTCTTGGCGTTCCTCACAGACCAGACCTAGTATGCATGACATGTGAAAACTACGCAAACTGACCGAGAATAGATACATGCAGACAACTGTGAGGATTTTAGCTCCACATTACAAACACAACTTCATATTAGTAATATACCCCTGGATATTATATAGTAAGTGTAAACATGTGTGTTAGAGTAAAACTTCACATTTGAGGCAATTCTCCCCTCATGGAACATAATATAACAAAGTTCAAGTTTTCAGCATTTTCAAGTGAAATATTTCAACCAAAGATCAGTAACACACAAACAGTACAACCCTCACTTAACTTTTTTTTTATCCATATACCTTTAAACAAACTCAACATTTTCCTTTTATCATTGCTCTAATTTTACACCACACAATTAAAAAAAGTAAAAAAGTTTCGCCTCTGAAGTCTGCTTTATGCAGCATCCTGGGGAGTCTGTGTTCTTAATTTTTTTTTACCTAGTCTTCTCCGTGTGCTCCGTAGGCAGTGGGGACCCGGGCCGTTCGTTTAATGTGGTGCGAGTGTTCGTCGCGCAGAGAGATCAAGAGCCAAACGAGCGCAGGGTGAACAAGAGCCCCATGAAAACCTCTCGCCAACTTTAATGGAACGGTTCCCTGCTGAGTACTGAGGACATCTCCAGCACACACACACACACCAAATCAAGGCATTTATCTTCAATGAAGAGAGGGGAGAATTAAAAAAAGATCCGAATGCATACACACACATACACTAAGAGAACACAAGGCCTCCTTAAGAGTCCATTCAATGTAATGGTTTCAAAGCGATCATCGCGGCAATGATAGCACATGAAATACTGCATATCAAGGTTCTTTTTCTTTTTTCCCGCTCTAATACAGAGGTCATAGGTGACGTCTTTAAGCATTTAATGGTAAATATGGTTTAAAACAGATGACACTTTTGAGTCCATTCATTCTCTGCAAATGTATGTAAGATAATCAGTAGCAATCATAAGAAGAAGAAGGTGAGGAGGACAAAAGAGAAAAGGTAAAGACATGGGCCACCAGAGGTTGTCGAGCCTGTTCAATAGGTCAAACGCATTCTTTCTAGCGCATTGTGTTGAAAAAGATGACTGTAAACATTCACCATGAGCTTCATAATTAAAATTACACCTCTAAATATCATAATGATAATATTTCCCTGAACAAGTAATGCAGACGGTTCCCTGGTTTTGCGCCTACAAACTCCTGTGGTCAGAAATGACAAAGAACCTATTTCTGAAGAAATGATCTTAACAGCTTTGAGCGGAAGCTCAGCTTAAGATCTGATATCTAAACCAGACATTTACTACTGATGTGTACAGGAACACAATTTTCCCATGGGTTCTTCCACTCCCACCAAAACAATAACATGACAATATATGAAGTATTTTCAATGTATTCACACCTGTTGACATAAGGCTTTGTGAAATGATTCATGAAGTTAGTTTTAAATTGAATTGAAAATACAAGCAGCTTCTGTATTGTTCATTGTTCTTTTCCTGTACGCTTCCATTTGTCTTTCATTCTTGCTCAATAGTAGCTAAGAATTATGTTAAAGATTGAAAGAACTCTTTTGTATGAGCCTGTCGGAGAAGGGATTTCTGTAAATATCAACAGTTTAAGTTGACTAAAAAACAAGCTTGTCGTTTTCTACAGTGAGTGAAGGTACAGATACATTCGACTTCTGAGCGGTTGTCCACCGATCGGAAGGTTGGTGGTTCGATCCCTGGCCCCTACAGTCTATGGGTCGAAGTGTCCTTGGGCAAGATACTGAACCCCAAATTGCCCCCAATGGCTGTTCCATTGGCACGAGCGTTGCTTGGGATAAAAGTGTCTGCTAAATGAAATTGTAGAATGGGGGAGTGGAATGAAGTACATTTACTCAAGTACTGCACTTAAGTATATTTTCGAGGTACTTGAACTTCACTTGAGTATTACCATTTTATGCAACTTTATATGTATATTCCACTACATCCCAGAAGGAAAAAATTGTACATTATAGTCCACTATCTTTGTCTGAGAGCTAAGGCCATGTATCTTAAAATTTGGTAATTTTGAATTTGAATTTTTCTGATGAATTCCTTCTTAAGATAAACTATTTCAAAAAATGGATTAGCTGGAAAATGCACGGACACAAAGTTGAAAACAGGGCTGTTTTTCTGAGCTCATGAAAAGTTGACTTTTTAGAGATATGTGGTTCTTACAGGACAGTATATAAAGTACCACAGTATATCAAGTAACTAAAATTGGCACAACCTTAAACATATACGGTAAAATGCAGCTTACATGTTAATGCAGCAGTAATATTAATTCAACAATATACATAATAGTAAAGCACTGATAGAGATAGAGAAAGAGATAGTGATAGAAGATAGAGAAAATTTTTCTGCAATTAGTACTTTTGATATTTGAAGTTACATTTTATGGAAGAGTATTTTTACAGTGTGGTATTGCTACTTCTACTTAAGTAAGCCTTTTGATGACCATAGTGTTGCACAGGTAGGTAAACAGTCAAAATATCATGTTACCCAAATGTGTCCAAAATCCTGTTTCCATTGCTAAGGAGGAGCTGGACGGATTCCCAGCTTGGTTCTACAGGGAGGCTTTCTGTTGTGTCCACATTTTCATATAGTAACAGTTTTTCCCAAGCAATGGTTTCCTCCTTTCACACACCTCCTTCTTATACTACAGAGCTGCAAATGTGTCCTCTGCTACGGCACAAAAATATCCAGAATTGAGTCATTTTATGTTTTCATAATTTAATTTTTTTGAGTCAC
Organism: Holacanthus passer; assembly: GCA_025331565.1. Lineage (NCBI taxonomy): Eukaryota > Metazoa > Chordata > Actinopteri > Pomacanthidae > Holacanthus > Holacanthus passer. The sequence continues at coordinate 879,649 of JAFREQ010000029.1, read as the reverse complement.
GTGATTCTTTATTAAGGAAGTGATCTGTCTCAGAATATTCTGCCTTATGTCAAAATATGGCAGTATTTCTGAAATATACTGAGGGATGGAAATATCTTATTTTCTGATATGTTAACACTGCTGTGACACTGGTGACATGTTTTTACAGTGTACTTCCCAGACCCAGCCCTGGTGTTACCCATTGCCAGGAGAGTAATGTGACAAAGTCTATGGCCATGCACACACACTCACATAACCGGTGCAGTACAGTGCAGGCACACGCTCACAGTATTTGTAGGCTTGTGTGTAAAGTTGAAAGCAGCACTTATGGCACGATAATTAACTTGGACTCTTTTTCTGCTGCAGTGCCCCCTCCCGCCTCTCATTAATCACTAACACTGTTTGTCTTTCTAACTCTTGGATGAACCACTCTGAAAATATGGTCAGAAGTCTCCAACAACTTTTTTGCTTTCCCAGACTGGCAGATGCTGGCCATTTGGAGCAAAAAAATCTGAAAAACAAACATGAAACCCCTCTTGTAATCCCTTCATTACAGCTCCTGCTTTAAACCCAAATGCTCATGAACTCTCTTACACAAAACAATCCCCAATTCTCAGCTGCCTATTCTCCTTTTTGGAATGAAAATAGTTATATTGTTGACTGGAGTTCAATTCAGCCGTCTTGTGGCAGTGATCCTCATGGCTTGTCGGGCGAGAGGTGAAAGTTGATGGCGTTACTGCTTCCCTGTGCCACAGGGTCGAAAGCCTTTGACGTCGGCTTCTAACCCACTGCTTCTGTGGTGTCAGGACAGGTTAGCTCCTGTTTCCTGCTCCTATATGCTGAAATATTATGCCCTCCAACTGGCCACATATTTCTGATTTCTCAACAATGGCAGTACACATATGGCTGTACTTTGAGAGGTTTGAACAGTGATGTGGACATTTGTCCACAGCGACAGAAAAGGCTCGGGGATCTAAAAGCATGTGAGAGGGAAACTGACCCGTGTTCTATCCACTGTTTTAAAACACATATTTAACAAAAATTTCAAAATGCAAATCATCTCCCTGATGACAAAGCTCGTCCTACAGTCCTGATTAATCATGATAACATACAAAAAACAAAACATTTACATAACACTATCTTTTAAAATAATTCCAAACATAAGCAACAATTATAAATAATAACTCCCACCTGTGTTATCACTTCATACTGCATTCCTATTAAAAGCCTTGTGAGTGATGGCTTGAAGATGTTGCGTGTGGTTCAATAATAATAAAAAATGCAGCCAGGTGTTTTTGCATCTGGTGAGGAAAGTTGTGGGTTTTGTCCTGAATGTGGACGTTAAAGCAGTCCTCCAGTGATTTAAAGTGGGGAGACCCACAAAAGACACAGTTATAATGCTCTGAACAAGACTCAAAAGCAGAGTGCGTACACAGATAAGACCAAGTTAAAAAGATGTTTGGGAACAGGCAGTCAATCAGTGAAGGACCAATGCAGTGGAGTTCTCCTTCAAGGTTAAGGAAGGATGAAAATCAAGACTGAGGGTGTACAGTCATGCTAGCAGCTCTGTGAGTCTGTATGGCAATCAGTAGTTTGAGCTTAATGCTCAAATGATGACGCCTGATGATTAGTAAGTATAAATTTGCATGTTAGCCATGTTAGGTTTTCTAATTAGCACAAAACACAACGTACAGCAGAGGCTGATGGTAATATCATTCATTCTTTTGGTCATAAATGTATTGGATGTGGTGGTGGCACTTGATGAAAAGTTAGAGGATCACCAAATTCATTACAATTTACCCTAATGGGGAACACGTCTCTACCAAATTTCATGACAATCCATCAGTTGCTTTGTCCACCCGACCGTCCATTCCTTCCCAATATGTTTTGCTGAACTAGGTTTTTTAAGACATTTAAACAAATGACTCATTCTGCCATTTTTCTGCTCCGGACATGTCTCCATTTGAATGATATAGTGTATATATCAATGCAACTTTACCCTGACACCAGCCTCAAAGAATACATCAGTGCTGGCCACACTTTCTGTTCCAAATTTCTACTCTGTACTTAAACATAATTCATTTCACTTTCTGTCTTCCGCTCTCTTTAGCTATATCCCTGGCATTACTCTTCCTCTTCTCTTTCCAGTATGCGCATTTTTAGCTCTCCTCTTTCTCCCCCTCTATCTGTCTCCAGTCATCCCTGGTAGCCCTCTGTCATCCACTGGCCAAGCTGGGAGTGAAGCCAGGCTGGCTGAGCCTGGAATCCTGCATGGCCCGCCAGGCTGGGCTTTGAATGGAGAGGCAGAGAGGACCTTGGCTAAACTGGCACGTGCATCACAGAGTGTGGGTAACAGCCCCCTTATGCCAAACACCATATCCCTCTAATTTAACTAATTCATCTGAGAGAAGGAGGCTGGTCAGGGGGGACAGAAAGAAAGCAAGAGACACAATCATAGATAGGCAAGCTCTCAGATCAACAATCACTGGACCCCTGAATTGTTCCAATCAAGAGGAGCTGGCTCAGTGTTGAGGTGGGTGGTATTGTTAGTAGATTATTTATATTATCTTATATATATATATATATATATATATATTGCCTGTTATGCCCCCCTCAAATTGGCCATCAAAACATCTCTTCAAAAAAAAAAAAAAGTCTGTTCTCTCTGCGGTTGCTGTCCAATGGCTCTTAGTACATCTACAAAGTCAACCTTCCTATCATTTTTCATCTCTTCGGGTTTAGTATGCAAGGATGTGCATTATTTATTTCTGAGGATAAGGAATCCAGAGATAAGGGCAGGATATTGTTCTTGGAAATTTCAAATTTAATTTTGAGATTCAAAGAGGAACAATTTAGCAGTAGTTCCATAAAGTTGGGGACCATGCAATAGACTAAGGTTAAGAAGAGTCAAAATCAAAGAGGACAACATGTCCTGATTTTTACTCCTCATTATGGCTCATGCCTGTCAGACCCAATGACACCTGGTGCTCATGAATTTCAGACCTGAGCTTCTGATTAAGTTAAATTTGAACATAATCCAACCAGAGCCTGAAGATTTACAACAATACATGGCCCGTTGTTGGGAGCCATCAGGTTTGGGCCAGACTGCTTTACCATCGCTCAAGCCCCAAAACCACTGGACCCTACATTTCCCATAACGCAATTCAATAGTGTTTTTCATTAGAACTTCCCTAACAGAAACATGGCCATGGTCCAAGTCAAGATAACCCCTGCGACGTCATCAGAGGTTATTCTCTCACAATGAGAGCCACAGAAGACTTTATACCACTGTTTTCATAGGCTGGGTAGTACTCCTCTTAGTAAACTCAAAACTCAAACTTCCTAAAAGCAGTGGAGTTCCCCGTTAATTTGTTGCCCAAGATGAACCAAACCTTAACCATAGCAGTGGAAGAACAGTCGTATAAATTATTTTTCTGGGGTGACTAATATACAGCTTGGCATTTTGGAAGGCACTCACAAACCACCTTTTTGTTGTTTGGCACGAGGACTTGTGTGGAGTCAAATGTGGAGTCTGTGGATTCATCCAATCCAAAAAACATTTTGGGGTAAAACCTAGATAAACCTGACCAAACGCTTACCCTAACCTTCACCAAAATAATTCTAACCTCAACCAACGAAAAAATAAAAAATAAAATATGACACAAATGGAAACGAACAGGGAATTTTTAGAAACCTTCTTTGTTCATTATACAGCATATTTTACAGATTGTGTGCTTTTTGTAGGGTATGATATGAGGATATGGGGGTATCATACAAGCCAGGATGAGACGACAATGCTGCTTTATGTTAAGTTGCAGTATCTGGAGAGGCTCTACTCTTGATCACATCTTTCTGGTGTAATTTCTACTTTTCGTGTAAACCACTTATTATGATTATTATAAAACAGTCTGTGGACAGAGATGATTACACAGCCCAGAGACAGAACAACAGTCAGAGAAGGAGAGAATAGAGTGCAGTATGTCACGTCTGGTACTGTGTCAGCCCAGCCAACGCCTCCCCACTTACCCCAGACCACATACCAGTCTGGCTAGCAGTCTGTGCCAAGGAGCCCATGCTACTGCATTAAGACTTATCCCTCAAAACTCTGCATGTGTGTCTGTGTGTGCATGAGTGACATTTAGACTCCTCCATTGCCATTTATGTTGGCATCACAGTGTATACCACAGAGGCACAGTGCCTGAGCCAAGTGTTGCTGATGACTCTCTTTATCCATTGCAGTATGTAGGGTTGGTAAAATCACATATACACACAGACACGAGCACACATGCACACACAGTGCAGCGATTAAGAATAGCCAACTGGCACAGATGGCTGTAAAAATATATTTGGAGCCATAAGCCTTGAGGACACTGTAATGAAAACTACCCAAGTAAGAAACTCTGAATACTAGAAAAAATGGTGTGGTAAGACAGCAATTAATAACCAGTTTATAATTATAAGAGTTGGATCTCTTCCGTTTATGAACTTCCTCAATGCACTCCAGAGCTAGGGGAATTAGAGTGTTGTTCATTTGTTGAACAGTCATTTATTCTTCTATCATTCATTTAATCATCATGTCAATAATTGCTTAATGAAGTACAGTATTTCAGAGTGGGTTTTTCAGCTGTGGCAGGTAAATGGAAATAATTGTGCAAGTGAATGGCACTGATGTCTATATTTATTTTTTAATTCCCCCCCTTATTTCAACAGCATTCACAATAACTGCGTATTAGAAAAAAGGTAAAATAAAATAAAATGAAAATTCTAATTATATTTAAAGTGTAAAGGTAAGCACTTTCTGTTATGGTTCTGGGTTTTAGTTTAATTATTTGTCTGTTTTAAGAGTATGTCCTCAGGTGTGTTTAGTTACTTCCTGCCTTGGTATGTTTCACCTGTTATTCTCACCTCCTTGTATGTTTAGTGTGTGTGTTACCTTCACTCCTCCACTCCTTCATTCTTGTCAGCTTCCCTTTGGGTTTGCTTGCCTGTTTGGACTGTTTTGACCCTTGTCTGTCCAGTAAGTCTTTTGTTGGTGAAAATAAAATATCATTGAACTGCACCAGATCTGCCTCTGTCTGCTTTTGGGTTAAACCACTTGTGTTCCTGACACTACACTTGCACAAATTGCAACACTTTCACATCAGTATGCACATATGCACATGCCACCATATCCACATACATGTTTCAAAGCACACAAAAAAAAAAATAGATTCACATGTGTATTTCTGATGCACACACAAATATTTCTTGTTTTAAATAAACACATATGCAGTATGTATTTGCAATTTTAATCCAGACATATTTGGATGTTTTTATATCTATCGATTCACAAATGCAGTTTTTCAAAAGGGAGTTATCTGCAGAAAATCAGGAGACCTCTTCTGCTTCAGCCAATCATGTAAGCATTTTCAAGGGTATCATGTAGCACATCTGACTGAATGTGAAACGAGTTGACATACTTGTGCATGATGCCCCCGCTACAGATGTTGTACACTTGACTACCCATATTGTACATACTCTACCCATATAATATTGTATATAAAGTATTATGTACAGTAATCATGCTTGTATGCATGCACCTGCACAGTGCTCGCATGCAATTTATCCATCTACAAATATATCTATATGTATCTACATATATCTCTACTGATGAATACATAAAATCGTTTTGTAAGTGAAAAAAACACATCCATTACACAGTTACTAGCATGTACACTAATTCACAACTACACTTGAAACAAGTGAAGAAAGTAAAATAATTACACCTTACTTTTTGTAAGATTTTTAGACTCAAACTTGAAATGTTTTATTGAGTTGGGTATTTGGCTGTGTATATGTGGGGTGGGGGTGTGTGTACGTGTGTGTTTGTGTGTGTGATGGAAAGGGTACATAGTATAGCAAAGTAGTGCAGTTTAGTGCCACAGGGCACCTTAACACCCAGGCCAAATCCAAAGTGAAACAATAATTCCACTCTACTTCTGTTCTGTCATGTTGAGAAATGTAATTTAAGGCCAGTGAGTTCTGACCCCAAGGCTCTACTGTACACCACGCTTCCTTCATGAGCTCAGTGTGTGTGTTAGTGTTAGTGTGTGTGTGTGTGTGTGTGTGTATGAAGGCCAGGCAGACCCCAGGTTATTCTCTGTCCCAATGGTGATTTTAGGCAGCTGTGTCCCTTACTTCCTCTGCCCTGGAGACACACAGAGCACACACACACTTAAACACACACACTGTTTAAAAGCTAAAATGACAGTGAGTTCTCACCTGTGTGACATGGCCAAATCATAACAATCTCTGTGGGTTTTTTCTCCATATAGTGCCAAATTTAAATTAAAATAAGCTTTTTTTCCCCCATTTTCCTTGTTGCATAAATTATCAATGAGGGCAAATGAAAACAACGCCTCTGAGAAAAAAGGAGAGAGGCAAAGACTCAAATTAGACAAAGGGTACGGGGCAATTCTACATTAAAGGGCCTTATTTAAAATAAGACCAGGAAAAGCAATGTGTGTTAGTCCAATAATTGAAAGCTCACTCTTTCAAACATCATGCCTAATTTTCAAGATACAGTTCAATGGTTTTCTTAACAAATCATATTTTTATTGCAATCTTTAGAATAAACACTTATTAAAACGAGGTTATTTACTATGAAAATATAAATACTATTTTATTTGTCAAAGTACACTTTTCAATGCAAAGTCTTGTTTGCCCCTTTCTGGCGCGCCCAGCTGTGACGAGCTTTTTCCACCATCGGCCACAAGGGGCAGCAATGAGCCCATTCCGCACATAAAAAACAAACGTGAATAAGCCACACAATCAGAAGTGTTCTGAGTCAGCATTTTTTTGGTTTTACAAGACAGATCTTCAATGATGGATCTGCACTGATTGGTTTGACTAATGGTAATCAGTTTACTTTGACCTTCCCACCTCTGATAGAAGAAGATCAGCTCACAGCCTCTTCCCTAAGCTTTACTATGGGGTGCATTTGGATCTCCCACGCAGCAGTGGATGAAAATTATATCTGTCGATCAAGCCAGATGAACCAGTTAGCCAAACTTCAAGAATGCCTTAAGGACATAAAAACCTGGATGACCTACAGTTTTCTACTGTTAAACTGAGACAAACCAGTTGGGTTTTTTTGTACTTGGCCCCAAACACCTCCAAACATTATCTAAACATAGTTACACTAGATAGCACTGCCCTGGCCTCCAGCACGGCTGTGAGAAACCTCAGAGTTATCTTTGATCAGGATATGTCCTTCAACTCCCACATAAAACAAACTTCAAGGACTGCCTCATATCAGGCATATCCTGTCTCAAGAAATTAGTTGTTGGCTGCACTATTGCAGTTCCTTATTATCAGGCAGACCCAATAAGTCTCTCTAAGTCTCAGTAAGACTCTCCCAGCTGATCCAGAATGCTGCTGCACCTGTACTGACAAGAACTAGGAAAAGAGATCATGTTTCTCCCATATTAGCTTCTTTGCACTGGCTCCCTCTTAAATGCACAAGAGACTTTAAAATCTTTCTCCTCACCTACAAAGCCCTCAATGGTCAGGCACCTTTATATCTTAAAGAGCTCATACAACCCTGTTACCCCACTGTGCTCCCAGAATGCAGGGTTACTTGTGCTTCCTAGAACAATCAAGCTCCTCTCCTGTTAAAGCAGATCTCTCTTTGGGTTTGGGAGGCAGACGCCCTCTCCACATTTAAGAGTAGGCTTAAAACCTTCCTCTTTGATAAAGCTTACAGTTATGGCTGGCTCAGGTGAGCCCTGAGCGCAAGGGTTCTGCCTGTTAAAAGGAAGCTTTTCCTCTCCGCTGTCGCCAAGTGCTTGTTCCCAATGAGAATTGTTGGATCTCTGTATATAATATTAGAAAAAGAGAGCTCTATATGTAAAAGTGCCTTGAGATAACTTCTGTTGTGATTTGGTGCTATATAATGTATGCAATCTGTATGTAAGTCTACTTCCGTATATGTACACTGAGAGCAAAACTGGGGTCAAATTCCTTGTATGCGTACACATACCTGGCCAATAAAGCTGATTCTGATTCTGATAAATAAAACTGAACTGAATTCAACTGAAAAAAACAAGCTAAATGCAGATATTTTGAGGTCAAGAAAAGAGACCATTTGAGTGTTTATTGAACTGGCTGTAGTGCCTCAAAACAGTAGTAGTAGTACTACATAAGAGGAGCAACCTAGTATAGCATCCAGCATCTAGAAGGCTAATCTTGACATTTCCTTATCAATCTTTACATTTTTACACCATCCATACTTTTTTTCCTGCACATTTCTCTCATGCCTACTTGTTTAATTATTGGATTCTGAAACAATGGGGCTACATGTGAAATGTCTGTGCTTCTATAGAAAAGACAGGATGTGTTGTGCTATGTGCAAACATGTTTTCTGTCTTGACGTAGACAGATACCAAGGGGCACGACAACTCAGAAATGCACAGATAGGGAGCACATCTTTCCTCAAAGGAGACGTAGTTTATGCTGATGTAGCAAATATGCATGTTTTTTATTGAAGTTGTGATGTATTTTGCCGCTGAAATTGCTTTAATAAAAGCCCAAGAATGGATATGAATGTTAGCATTCGAACAACAAACATATGTAACGGAAATAGTTATTAATACAACGTGCATATAAATAGATTTATACATTCAGCTGCGAGTGTATATCTGGTATATGGTGTGTGCAATGTGTGTGGTAATTGACACTATTCTCTTTGTATCACTTACTACTTATTGTCTGTCAATCTTAATCCATGTGTAAGTGTGTGTAAATCTCTGTATCTCTCCAGCTGTTTCTCTCTGCTTGTTTGTGTGTGTTTCGTCCAGACAGGGGACTCTCTGTGTGATCCAGGGCCAGGCAGGGCCTTGCTATGGTTAGTAAGGTCATGGCAAGCCAAGTTACTGCCTAATTAGATTACTGCACATATCCTGCTTAGAGGCTACACAAACACACACAGACACACACACACACACACACAGGCAAATTCACACATGTACAAGCAGAGAGAAACAGACATGCTCACGACCACATACACACCTTCTTCTTTATCTAGCCTTGTATATATGTGTGCGTGTGTGTGTGTGAGGACAGGAAGAGAGTGGCCCAGACTGCAGCTGACCCTTTAAAGGCCTTGACCAGTGTATAGCTCAGAAACATCTGCGGGTCACACACACACACTTGCACAGCAGAATGATATTTCCTGTCCATAAAGAAGAACAGTCGACTTAAATGAGCCTTGATCTTCTTATGATGAATGCCATTCGTTCTTGTTTTCCTCCACACACACTAGACATGCTTCCATAAAATAGTTTAGAAATGTCACAAAAAAGAAAAAAATTCCATCAACCGCTTTTAAGATCAATACATCAAGCTTAGTTCCCTGAGAGAGAGAAAAGTAACTTCATCACAGATACAGAATTTTCTAAATAAAGACTGCAAGACTCCAATCAGTAACAGTCCTGTCAAAAGAAGGCTGTCTTGTAGTGGCCTCAGAGGATGAGTAGCAGTTTCTAAACCTCTTCTCAGAGGAGGGAACAAGACCAAATACTTGGAGTGGGCTAAGAAATACCAGTATTTCACAGTGGATGACGGGAAAATGTTCTATTTACTGATGAATCCAAGTTTGAGGGTGAATGTAAGGAGACAAACAGGAGGGAGAATGATACAGCAGTGTATCAAACCAACAGTGAAACATGGTGACTGGAATATTCAGGGCTGGGGGTGTTTTGTCTCCTCTGGAGTTGGACACCTGTACACAGTTGACTCCACCCTGACCAAGAAGAAGCATCACTCCATTCTTCAGAGACATGTTATAGCCTCTGGTTTCTCCCATCCTTGTGAAGAAGGATTCATACTGCAGCAGGACATTGACCCCAAACACACGTCAAAGCTTTGCAAAAATTACTTATAGACTAATGAGATGTCATGGACTTTCCTCCACAGTCACCTGACCTCAACCCCATTGAACATTTTTGGGGGCAGTGAAAAAGCAAAGTAACCTGAGGCATTGTATCGTGTATCTTGTATCATCTGAAAGTATGCTTCAATGAAGGGGATACATCTAAAGGAAATCTGACCTTTTGTATAAAGGAGTTAAGTTGATCAATACCACACATTTGCTTAAATCTGATTGCTGACCTAGAAATAGTGCAGAATCTTAAATATCTTCATTCTTACATGTCATAACTTCTTCAAACGTTCAGTCCTCAAACTCTGCCCTCAGAGGTCTCAGCAACATCCAACAAACAAACAACTGCCAACAAAAAAATGAGGCTGATACAACTCTTGACAACAGACATGTTGGCAGAAAACAATAAGCCAAAGCCAACACTCGACAGCAGTCATGTGATTTAAAATAATGTACAATGATGAATAGAAAAATTAATTCTGCTGATGTGAGGTGTGAATGAATTTGTGTACCAACAACATTAAAGAAACTAACATTCCATCATACACAAGTGTTATCTCTAATTCCCACAATAAGATGATTTACCAACTGTTTAGTGCACAAACACAATATTTTCCAGTGCGTAGAAAAGAGGTTTCCAACGTCCTTTAAGTGGAACTGCCAGAGTGACTGGAGGGATTTAATTATGCTTAATGGGCACTCAACCACGCATGACAATATCCTGGAACCACCCAAATACAATATATGAGAAACATGTGGCCAAATGTGACTGACAATAAAAACACATTCCACTTTGATGCTAGATTAGATACAACCAGAACAGAAGTTACACAAATCTGATGTTAAATGTCAGATATCTATAGACTTTCTTGATTTCACTCTTGGTTAATTCGGCATACATACAAAAAACAATAAGCAACTTATTCCAATGAGATTTGTAGGTTTTTTACTGATTGAGGCTGCTCACAAATGGCCGTCTGGGTGCACTTTGAGGGGTGAAGGCAACCACACAAAAGTTAGACATTACTTTAGATAAACTTCAGTTTGGTATGTTTAGTGTATGCCGAGTTGATGAGAGGCTCTATAAAATTCATTTCATGCTTTTAGATGAGTTTCATCAGTTGTCAATTTTTGCCGAAAAGTTACAAAACTTTAAATTAGATATTTTTCCAATGGAGTTCGGCCTCGTAAACTTCACCTGATACAAAACGAAAAAGAAGTCACTTTCCAAGCACGTTTTTGACTTTGATAAATTCGTCCAAACTACAAACACCAACACACTGATGTATCTTTGAGTTTAAGCCTTGTTTCGTTTATAATCTGCTGTAAACCAGCTAACACTCACCGTGTCCACACGTCCATTCAAGACTCCGTAGTAAAAACAGGAGAATCCACGGAAGCAGCTTCGTCTTCTCTTTATTTCAGTCTGTGGATCTTAAACAGTCATTCACGTGAACCGGGTCAGCTCGGCTCGGTTCGGTGTCACGCTCCCTTACTAAAGACTCGTTTCCAGCCAGACACATCGGGTTTGTACCGGAGAGCAGAGGAGACGGCAGGCAGCGGACCGGACGATAAAACACTACAATCATGGAGGAGATTCATCTCAGAGGAGCGACTTCGAAACAGACTCACTAAGGATTAAACTCAAGTTTAAAGATGAAACTTTTTGTTCCCCGAAAGAGATAAAAACTTAAGAGATTTTTTTTTTAATTTCATTTTCTTTTTTTAACCATCATATTGTACTTTGGCATCACAGTGATTGATTGGACAATTGCTGCAGCACCTGTGCCAATCAGATCCATCCACTGACATGACCTGTCCATGGACATAAGGTCAGGGGTCAGAGGGATGGTGATTGGCTTGACATCAAATATCTATCTGGTCAGAGCCATTATACCAGGTCAGAGCCATTGATTTGCATTATTTCTCCAACAACTATATTTACTTAAGAGAAACTTTGGGCCCAAAAAATGTTCACGCCATTGCATGTTCAGCTTCAAAGAAGGCAAAAACCACCTCAAGCTCGTGTAAAAACTATTTGTGAAACTGAGGAAGTATTTTTGAATTTTGCTGTTTTCATCAATCTTTTCCTATGCATTACTTCAAAATATGCATGAAAAACACATTGACGGAAACACAACCATGGTGCAGTGCTTCTGATCCCGAGATGCTCCTTGCAGTTGCTTTTCACCCCACACTAATATGCTTCAATGATGACTTAGTAAAATACAAATAAACAGTCTTTCAACATTGAAACAATTAAGAAATACGTTAGGAAGAGGAGGAAGACACCACAGAGCGGGCACCTACAGCAGCAGTGATGTAAGAAAAGACAAAAAGTGAAAATACATTAACATGAGGCAGACGACACCTGCTCAAGAACACAGTGGCAACCGATGCTGCTTTTTCACATGGACACCATCTGGAAGGGCTGAAATGTCTGAGAAGTGACAGAGCTGTTTCTTTAATATTAGAATTACAAGATACCAACCAGTTAAAAGAACATTTGAACAACCTGGGCCTTATTTTTGTAGTTTGATTGTCTCTTCTGTGATATGGTGACATTTTATTAGTAGTATTTAGTGCTGCATTTCAATGAGAAGGTATTTCAGAAAAAAAAAACAGTTTGTATAAAAACTAATTCACACCTTTGCTTTTGCCTTATTTTATCATACTGGAGAACTGCTTCTACAAGCGTTCAAGTTGACCCAGGAGGATAGGAACTTAGCTGTCCCTTCTAAACTCTGCTAAAAGACAGTCTGTGTTATAAGACGCAAGGATGGACAAGCTGGCAAATGGACAGAGGCCCAAGTACAACCAAAAATATAAGGACAAAAATGTTCTGGAATTTTAAGTCTTTAGGACAATTTATACGTTCCACTTCAGCATATCCTTGTGGACGCGCTCGACGTCATTGTCGACAGCTGCACATACAAACTACTTACATAAGTGCGAGCGTGTGTTTCTTTTGGTGTGTTTAGGAGACTTAAGTAATGCCATACTTTTCCAGCTTCTGTCTTCTTTGTTTAGCTATGATTCAGCTTGATTGCATTTTTTTTCTTTACACACTGATATGCTATTTCTTCTGCAGTGTATATTCAAAATTGTCAGTAGTCCCCTTGTTTTGCTCTATTACTTGTCTGCCTGGATCCATACTACAACCATGCCAACCAGACTTGCCAAGTTTGATTTTGTACTGTGACCATCCCTGGACCCATGAGTGAAAGTTTGTTTCACCCTTCCAGTAGTTGTTATATGTAAATTTGAGATGTTGTACACTTTTGCTTATGTGGTGCAGTATATCTCTGCCCCTTTACAGGATGGTGTGTGTATTTATAACTCAATTTAATAAAAAATTTCATGAAATATAACGACTTACTGGAGTTATATAGTAATATAATCATTTATAATTTTCCTTCATTCATGATTAGCTCAGGTAGAGCAGTGGATGAAGAGCAGCGAGAGATAAGATTTTAATAACCCACCAGTTTCTACCCAGTTAAACGCACAGTCCTCCTCCTGACAAGCTCCTGTCTCGCTTTGCCCTCTTCCTTCATCCCTCCTTCTGCCACATGCTGCAAGATGACAGATCCTCAATTGTTGCTCTCTCAGTGTGATTCATATTGCCTCATTAATATGCCTGTTGTTCACACAATCTTCCCACGTCTCTCTCCTCACTAATGTATCCCTTCCGTCCTGCACCACTCCTCTCTCCATCTCTTCACTTCCCTTTTTATCTCTCAATCCACTGTCCCCTTCCCCTCTTTTTTACTCCCATTTCCATCTATTTATTTCACCCGCTTACATGACCCCCCCTCCCTCCCTCTTCTTGTTCACTGATCACACATAAATTATCATCGAAGGCTTCCATAATTGCTTATGTAAAAACTCACACTAATGCACACAGCGCTCCCTATTTAACAGGTCTAATTTTATCCCCCTGCACCGTATCACCCGCCCCACTAATACACACGGTTTTTATGCTAAATGACTGATGTCTCACCATACCACATTTTCCACTTCATTAATAAAAAATGGTGTCTTTATTTATTAATGGGTAATATACATATACATGTATTTATGATTCAATTAGGGCAGCAATGGAAGTGCAGTTGGGATCTATAAGAGGGAATTTACTGTGTAAGCTTAAAGATCTAAGTGCTTGGTAATGCATCTGTATCGAGGCACTGCTCCTCTGGCCATGGAAGACTTGACAGCCCTGTATAGTGAGGATTGCTTTGAATTAATAAATGTACACACTGTTTAACATGTTGCCACAATGTGAGGAAGTAAAACTAAACGTAATTTAGTTCTAAATAAAGCTAGAAAAAATGGCTAACTGGGGGATTGAAAGCGAGTAAAAAGCAAATTGCTTAAGTTACTTAAATCATGACTTAGTTCTAAATAATGAGCAAAGTAAAAATACAAATTGCATCTTTAGTTTTTTATTCCTTTGGGTTTTAATTGGTCACTATTTGTGGTTAGTTACTGATGTTGAATCGACAGAGGGCAGGGAGACCATGGACGTATTAAGAAGAAGTGCATCACATTCATTCCTATGAAAGCTGATCACTGGGTGCATATGCCACTAATGCATCTGTGGGCTTTCTCTCTTCTACGTTTTTGGGCCCATAGAGCATGCTCAGTATAGTCCTTCTCCAGCTGAGCCGTTTGAACAACATTCAGGTCTGAAGGCTTCCACTGGTTGACAACAAGATGACCCCTTGTTGGCTCCCTGCACAAATAACTACAATACAACAAAGTCATTAATGAAAATTCAAATCTCAATTCATGGATCAAATTCTGGCCATAGAGAGGCATTTTGGTTTGTTTTTGAACCCTCAGAAAATTATGCTCACGGTCGCTTCTTTTTCAGTGATTATGTATTGGAAACATGCAAGTGCCAGGAAAAAGGCTAATTGATGGCTGTGGATTGTTATAGTGTGCAGTGTTTTGATTGTAACAGCTAAGATGAGACGTTTTAGATTTAGATTGTGTGACTAGATGATAAGTAAACCACAGACAAGTGTGATCTTGGACATGACGCCAAATTCAATCGCTAACTTCCCACTGTGGGAAACCTGTGTGGGTCCTCTAATAAAGACATGTAGCCTACTGCAAAGTGCTAATGTTACATGGCCACATAAAGCCATTGGTGACCAGAGTAGCCCTTGGCTGCTGGAACTGAAACAGAACAGTAACTGGAACATTTATTTTCGTAACGCAGAGTGAAACACAACATTTTGTGTATATCATAGCTTTATGAGCATGGAAATATTAGTTAATTGTTTTGTGTCATGTGTATTCAAAGTAATGTAGAATCTGCTGTTTGAGGGTTAAAGCGACTTTTCATACTTTGGGTTTAATCGTAGGTTTAATTACATTTTTTGGCAACAAACAGGTTGTTACTGATTGATATTGGGAGGTGTATGGATTTTTTTGAAGCTATTTGATACTGTTTGATAATAATTTCATTTTAGAGGGGTAAACCTTAACCTGGTATCTACCTTGACTTAAAAACTCAAAAGCCCCCATCAGCATTGGGAGGTAGCATGTGTTCTCATATCACAGATATCTTTTTTCCAGTTATATCTAACAACTCCCCCTTTAACACAAAGCGCACACACACACACACACACACACACACACACACACACACATACACACACATAACAGGTTTACTAGCCTCGTAAATCAAGTCCCAAGGAGGACACTCATTTGCCTGAACTGTTTCTGTTGGGCAGTACTGTCTACTAAATTAGCCTATATTAGCAGGTCTTTTTTGTAAATGTGTGTGTGTGTGTGTGTGTGTGTATCTGACCGCTAACCTAATAGAAGTCAGTATAACCCTGCTGGCGGAGAGTGTGCAGCGGCAGGGCTAATAGAAAGATAATGAGTCGGTCCATACTCACGCCTCTATTAAATCTCTCCTTAATACTCTCTCCCTGGAACGATGTGTGTATTAGAGCCTGCTCCTCCTTTATGACTGCAGCGTTATGAGAAAAGTGAACCATCAATGAATATTTATGGTCCAACGGAGCTAAATACTTACAGTTTCAGTTTACAGTGAGAACTGAAGGTGTTTCCAAGGCGGAGCGCTTACAGAGGGATTTAGAAATGTCCGTGCTCAAGGTAAAACTACCCCGCCTGCAGATTCTATAAAATATAATAGCACGATAGTAAACATTTGGCAACAGTAGAGGGGCATCATACCAAGGCTTCACTAATAATGTGAATATAAAATTAACCATACCAGTGTTTTTGCATGTCTTAACTAGTTTACTACAAATATGTTTTTTACCATTGTTGATTTTATTGATGATAATTATTTTTCCCACCTTCCAGGCAGTCATTATTTCCCTTCATTTGAAATGTGTTAATAAACTTTTGGAGATTTAAAACTTGCTTGTCATGTCCCATCCAGGTTTTCCTATATTGCCATACTTCCTGTTTTATTCTATCTTATTCTGTGTTACAGATCCCCTTCTGAGTCCACTATCCTGTGGTTTACCAGTGGCTGTGACATTGCTGAGCTTGGCTGTCAGTCCCTGTAACTAGATCTGATTTCATACAATCTAAGTTAAAACTGAGGCACTTTAAAAGTCCAATCACCATAATGTGTGTGCTGGGTAATCACGGCATTAACTTGTGCTTCATGCTACATTATCAGTTACCTTGTAACCTCATGTTAAACTGACTACAGACAACATTTGAAATGCAGTATGGAAAGTGAAACTGGCGTCAGTGTGTGGCATCAGACTTATGTCATATGTCATATGACAAAAAATGCTCAAGAGAAAACTATATAATTTGACACGTTATTAAGTGCTACTCAAACAAAATACGTCCTTGCATACAAATTCAATGACTGTGGGTTGTTCAGGCAGTTTGGAGAGAGAAACAAAACATATGGAGAGTCAAAGAATGTCACTTGCATGTATAGATCTACACTTGTATTGCTGTGCTGACATGCTGTGGTAAGTGTATGTTGTCCCATTTCCAGTTGCTGTGTTACTGGCAGCATATTTTTGCTGCCCCAGTTCATCCTAGTTACCTTAGTTGCTGCTAGCTACTAGTGACCATAGTCAAATGTATTCCTGGGGCCCAAGTGGGCAACACTGAATCCTATTTAAAACTGCTGACTAAGGATAACTGTGAATACAGTAAGATTGTTATTCATATTGCAATAAAGACACCTAATTATACCAATCTGAGGTCACTAAAATTAATGTTGAGTCCTTGTGTACATATGCAAAGACATTGTCAGACTCTGTAGCTTTGTCTGGACCTCTGCCAAATCTAGTACGTAGCACTGCATGGCATCATTCCACCACTGGCTGTTGAGGTGGTGTCCAGCAAATGATGTGGGCTTCGTAGATCATTGGTGGACTTTCTGCATAAGACCTGGACGACACCCAACTTTGGATTCAGTGGCTCTCATATCTAGAAATCAGAGTTTATTAGTGGACCATAACCATGACAATGGCAGAGTTACGGACCTGCACATTTCTCTGCACTTCTATTAGATCAGTTAACCATCCAAAACCCCATAGAGACTGTGTCTGTCCCCCGACCACTTACATTAATTAAATCAGAAGTAAACAGAAGAGGAGTCACACATAAAAAATAATAATAATAAAAATGAACACCACCACTACAACAGTACAACAAAACAGAAGAATTAAGTGTGACCTCTTAAATATTAGATCTCTGTCATCTCTCCTTCCTCGGCCTGGCTGTCAAGTAGCAGCTGCATATATTAGTTCCACTGCTCCCGTCCTCGCTGCAGGATTACCCAGTAAGCGTCGTCTTTGTCCCTCAGTGCATCAAGGAAGTGTGCATCCCTTTTCCCCTTCCCAAAGTTGAAAAATAACACCAAAGTACACCACAGTAAATAAAAAGACACGCACAGTTTGAAGTAGCAGCACATATGTTCCAAGCCCGCAATGGCATATTGTTAATTTACAGCTCTCAGATGTTGAATTTGTGCATGAGGACTTACATTGTGTGAATGGCAGTTATCAGTTATCTGCTGAAATAATAGATTTATAATTTGCTTGTGAGGATGTTTCATTGTGCTCATGAAATATCTTAGATGAGAAGGTTTAAAGTGTTTAAGTCTATTTTTTGTCTTGTTTTTTGTCGTCAACAAATCCAACTTGTCAGTCCGGCTCTCAATACTTACTGGCTTCTCTACTTTGTCTGTTGCCCCAAACCGATTGGCTCCTACTAAAAAAGTAAATATTTAAACTCAAATATATGATTTCTTTAAAAAAAGATCTTAAAAATAATTATTTTCCTTAAACAGCTGGCCCTTGTAGAATTTAGCTAACAGTATTCACACAGGAGGAATATTGCATTTTTGGGGACTATATTCAGCTGCAGGTTGATACAAATGTGGTGTTTTGATCCATTGATAATAGTTTTTGTACAATAATGGAGCTCTATTGCACAGAGGAATAAGATAGATCAGACTTTGATACACAAACAGCCACCAAACTTCAGATCATTTAACAAACATAAAAGTGGCCATAATCCATAATAGGATTAAGAACCAATAATAAAAACCAGAAGCTGAAGAGGAAAACACATTTAGAAAAGAAAGACAGGATGGAAAATGGTCAGATTTAATATGCAGTTTAGTTTTAGAATTTTTTTTTTTATATCAAAACATACAATTGTCCTTTATGACTCATTCTAATCATTGAGTTCATCTTGTCTTACTTGAGGTGATGATGAAGCCTCAATCTGAAACAACCCACCATTAAATTCTCAAAAACATAAGAATATTGTAATAGCGGCAGTCAACAAATAACCTTGCACTGACCCAGTGATGTTGTTGAGGTTGAGGAAGTTCTCTTCCATTGGCGGGGTTCTGCTGTGCCGAACATGCCTTCTAAATAATAATACATGGATTCTTCTTGTCCAACCTCCGGGTTTTCTAAATCTAAATCATACCAATACACAAATTCCAGTTAATGGATTTGTCACACCATCATTCGGGACACCCTGGAGAAGCAATGTGGCTTTTGTCCGATGTTACCAATTCTTAGCATTCATTAGCAGTGAATTACAGCACAAACACATGCCCACATATTCACACAGTTATGCATCACGCTTTACGTCTCTTTCAAACTCACACATAAGGACGCATGAATACAAACTCCACAGAGCAAAGCACACAAATATCTAAGAAGTAAGTTATTTAGATATGTGTTGGGGCTGAGGATAATGTGATGTCACCTCTAACACCCAGGTAGAGACACAATGCCTCTGCCATTGCCTTCCCTTCACATGTAAAAACAGCAGAGGAGGCACATATGAATGACAATGCGGCTTGTGTCAGTGCAGGCTGACTTATTGGGGATGTATAGTGCAGGCCAGGCCAGCTTCATTCACGCTGCTCTGTTATTTACCCCTTTTTTCTATTACCAGTGCATTTTTATTGCGGACGGAATCGGGAAGATGTAATTGCCTACCAGGTATCTGCTTGCATTATCAGGCCTAGGATGGCATTAACTATAAATAGATAAAGGACATTATGCAGCCATATTCTGTGGTGTGTATGTGTATGTGTGGGAGGGGTGTGGGTTGGTGGGTGGGTGATAGGGCCAGCGAGGGTTTTTGAAAGTTTGTTTATTTGTGTGTGTGTGTGTGTGTGTGTGTGTGTGTGTATTTGATTTATTCAAACTACACAGCCTGTGGTTTATGACAGATAGGATATACAAATCTATTGTGAGGTTAGAATTAGATATTTGACCAGACAATGGGATAAGCTGCATCTCCAGAACTGACCCACATAAACCCTGGGTATATAAGGATAGCGTATAGGTACACTGTGTGTGTTTGTGTGTATATCAATGGAAGTGCTTTAGAAAATAATTCATAGTGCCGTTTAAGTTTCTTTGCATTAAAATGTGATATGTGCAAAACTGCAACATTCAACCATGATGAGCAGGGAGTCAGGGAGAGAAGGAACATGAAGCCAATGTCTTTCTTTCTTTCTTTCTTTCTTTCTTTCTTTCTTTCTTTCTGTCTGTCTGCTTCAGTTTGGCTATGTGGGCACAGACAAAGTCAAACTGCTGCTTGCACATATTTGGGTGGCTATTTAATTAAAAGTGGATTACAAGAGTGTTGGGTAAACAAAGATCAGATTAACAAATAGGCCGTCGCTGCTTTCCCATTTGCTAATGCAAATTTGACTTGACGATGGGATTGGTCGTGCAGAAGAACGGCTCCGCCACTCCGACGGAATATTAAGACCCGGTCTGGAACTCAAGTTAAGTCGGGACAACTCGCAGAAGTTGGCTAAGCCCCCATCCTTATGCCCAGTGTGTGTGTGTGTGTCAGAGTATTGTCTGTCAAGACACTATTCCTCATTTCTTACCTCCGAGGTGTGGTCCTTGATTTGAATGATGCAGTTTATGTAGCAGATGAAAAACCACATAGTGTGGTTTGTAATGTTTTCACATCAAACCCAAAAATATTTAAACACTGAAACTGAACAGAGGCTGCAAACACATTGGATTTTTTTTTTTATCCAAACATTTGTGATTCAGTATTCAACCGTAACGTTCTACACTGTAGGGAGACAGAAGACACGTTGTTGCAGTGACTTAAATATAAATGAAATTTAACTTTTCCCTGTTTGGCAGAGAACCTCTTACAACCCTCAAGGATCCCTTGAACTGCCTTAAGGTCTGCCAGGACTCTAGGTGGAGAACCACTGCATGCTATGGAAGGGTAAGCGTGCCATTTCACCCTTCTTTTCAAAGTCCAGTTTGTCCTGTCTATTTTACAGGTGAATTTTGGGTAACTGTCTAAAATCATGCTGAATAGGCTGCTCTTAGGCCATCATTGCCCAGATAAGAATATATGTTGAGTTGACAGAAATCCAGCCATTATCCTTCCCTCATACTGAAAGCTTCATTAGAGTTATTTATTTCATTTTGCCCTGACAAATGCCTCTCAGGCTGAGTACTTATTCCACCTCCTTCAGTTGTATTGGCAGACCCAAACATGGCTCTCATCCTAACCTCAGTCATCTAACCTAAGCCTAAACACAACTCTTTGTTTGGCGGAGCCTGATGGGGGCCATGTGCAGTCTGGCAGGAGGCTTGCAGGCAGGCACTGTTCGGGGCAACAAAGTCCTTTTTGCTCTATCCACTTAATGCGTCTGAAAAAAGGAAAAGAAGCAAAGGGATGAAAGGATGTAACTCAGTGGATAAGTGAAAACTTTGTCCTAATGTTGTCAATAGAGCAAATGTCTAGGGATCAACAAAGTCAATAGGATTCATCATCTGAGCGCTACTATTATAGAGTAAGATGGCGGCATGTGCACAATGTGAGGCTCAGCGTCTCTTCAGCTTAAGTGAATTAGTAGTTATCTGCCTATTTGTTTCAAGGCTGTTCACTCTGAACACTCTTGCCTACTTCTCCTGCAGCTGAGAGGAACTTTTAGCCATTGGATCTCAATAATCTGAATGATTTTATTGGCAATCCATGGCTCACACGAGAGATTCCTAAAACATTGGAGGCTACCAACCCAGCTCCATGCGGCTGAGTGCTAAGCTAAAGCTAACTCCTCATTGACTATCTATGCCCAGCATTTTCCTCACTAGTGTTCAGTCTCAAGTGAACAAAATGGATGAGTTGTGGCTGCGGCCCAATTGATTAGGGACTACAATATAATGACTCCCCGAGAGAGGTCCGCTTACTTCTGAAGGCACGCAACAACACATTCAGATCTGGCGGTGTGTGGGCCCACAGTTCATCCAGGGATAGCCTAAACATTCCACTGCAGCAAGCCTTAATAGCTTCCACTCTATTGCACTCATGCCCACCATCATGAAGTACTTCAAGATACTGGTCCTGGCTCATCTCAGACCTGCCTCCCACCTACAATGGACCCCCGTCAAGACCAGAACAGGATGCCATCTTTACAGTCCTCTGCCACCTGGACATAACCACCTATGTGACCATGCTCTTCATCAGCTTTACTTCAACATTCAACACCATCATCTCCTCCAGGGTATCACCAAACTCAGTAACCTGGGTATCAGCATCTCCCTCTGCAACTTAATACTGGACGTAACAAACAGACCCCAGTCTGTCAGGATAGGCAACCACACATCCTCAACCCTCGCTCTGAACACTGGGGTCCCACAGGGCTGTGTGCTGAGCTCTATTGTCTACTCCCTCTTCAGCTATGACTGTACAACTGTACATGGATCAAGTTTGCAGTCAACACAAAGGTGGCTCCAAGAAGATCTATATTTCTCCTCACATTCTAGGGAACTTCTACTGGTGCACCATTGGCAGCATTCTTACCAACTGCATCACGGTATGGTATAGCAACTGCTCTGTCTCGGACCAGAAAGCACTGCAGAGGGTGGTGAAAACTGCCCGACCCCTCACCAGTTCTCCACTCTCCACCACTGAGGCTAACCAGCTGTGTCTGTGAAAGGCACACTGTATCATCAGAGACACCTCTCACCCTGGTCACAGACTGTTTGCCCAACAGGACTACGGTGACCATACACACACACTTTCCTCCATCGACTGACCTTTTCTTTCCCCCTCCACCATGGGCCACCTCGCTCACACTCTCCTCCAGATATTTGCACTATTACTGTCTCTTGCACCAGAACTGCCTAGTCGTTGGCTTCCCCTCACTACCACTGCCCCACTGCACATACATACTGCATATATCTGCCCTGTAGCATATTCATATTGATATATATCCTATAGTGTAAACATATTATATTCATATCTAGCTGTTTATACTGTATATGATATTTACTTGCATTACTCGTTCTCAATCTATCTATCTATCTACTCGGACAGACTCTCAGGCTATATCTTTATTTCTTTCTTCATATCTCTTCCCATTTTTTACTAGCCCTCCACGTCCCTGTGTCCCACAGTTTTGGACACGGTTCGACCTTGCCGTGATAGACTGTCGCTGTGTTCATTCCTCTTTTTCAGGACACCTCTCACCTCCCCGGTCACAGGAGAGTGACAGAAAAAGAAGAATGAAGTGGAGTCAGAGGAGGAGGGATGGATTTATTGACGCGAAGCTCGGGCTCGGGTCGATGCATCAGAGTCTGGATCATGGTGGATGATGAGGCCTCTGGGTGTCAGGGACAACTTCATACAGGCTGGGGAGCATGCATTTATTTATGCAGCTCTGCCTAATCTATGCAACTCACTCTTTTTAGCTATGTACTTTTGCCTATTGTTTTATGTGCTAGATCCTTAAAATCCTCATTTAGATATGATATTTGCCCTCATGAGTGCTCTTTTCTGTGGTTTTTGTACAGCATCACCTTTCACTAAAACGAGGTATTATTCCTTGAGTTTTCGGTTGATAAAATGTGAGTTTCTGCAGGTGCCATTGCTTTCTTTGCAGGTTCATACATGCTGGATATGACTGCTCATGCTAACTGCCCATTTCCTTCGTTAAACTGGTGTCCTACTGTGTCCTTTTCTGCTCTCACAAGAAAAACAACAGCATTTGTCTTTTGTTACAAAAGCATAAAATGACCTCACAGACAGTATTAGTGGTAGTAGTAGGAGTACTAACAGAATCAGAATTGCTTTGTAGAATGTATGCAGGAATTGGACTTGGTAATACAGCTCAGTGAAACAAGAAAAAGTTAAAGAAGTTCAGTTAAAAAGTAAAAAAAAAAAAAATTATTTACAAGTTGAGAAAGTATGCTGAACATCATCTGGTGATCTGGCTTGATGACGTTAGATAGAGTTTAGTAAAAGTTTGTCTCCCATACTGTGTCAGGTCGCTGGTGACCGTGGGACCCAGAAACTTAACAGACTCCACCAGCTGCGTCGTTATTGAGTAGTGGGGGATGTGAAGGTGGGTGTTTTCTGAAGTCCATGACCATCACCACCATCTTGTTGACATTGAGCTCTAGATTGTTATCTGTACAGTGTTCTATAGGTCAAATCATCATTGTCCTTGATGAGGCTTGAGACTGAGGTGTCATCAGCAAACTTGCCTGCTGGGTATGTCCTGATGCTGTAGTCTGTGGTAGAGGCTGAGGTTAACAGCATCGTCCACAAAGCAGTTGGCTCTGTAGGTGAACTGTAAAGGGGCTCTATGATTGGTTTGAGGAAAGATAGGAAGGGTATTTCAAAACACTCCATGACTACAGATGTCAGACCAATGAGTCTGTAGTCACTCAGGTACATAACTCTGTCCTTCTTTGGAACTGGGACGATGGTGGATGTTTTGAAACAGAGTGGCACATTCAGAGATGGACTCAAATCAATGAGAACACTGGTGAGACCTGGGTGGCGCAGTGCTTCAGTTTGCTGGGAAGACACCATCAGGTCCTGGGTACTCCCTTAGTAAGAGTACTACTACTACAAGTAGTATTACCATTATTATTAGTAGTATGTATGTATGCCACAAAACCTTAAGCAGGCTGAAAGGAAAGGACAAAAAAGTGTGTGACTTGGACAAGAGAGACTTCTGGTGCATCTCATTCTCTGCCAACAATCAATGTCTTCAAAACATTACCATGATCATTTTCATAATGTAACCAATTTTTTCAGCCTGAACAGGGTCAAACTTCAACCACAGGGAATAAAAAGAAACATTAAAGAGAAATGAAGGGAGAAAGCTGAACAAAACAAAATTATCGTGCATAGGAGCACATTCCTCTTTACAGAGTACAGAAGATTTGCATGGTGTGACAGTATACATGTGCATTTTATAAAACACAGTGTTATGTAAGCAGTGCATCTGTCTATTTGCCATTCAGTGGCAAGCAAGCCAGAGAGACTAATGTTACTGTATTTTCTTTAGGGGTGATCAGGACAGCTAACATACCAGGGAGCTTTAATCACATGACAATGAAATACTAATTCATTAAGGTTTTGCAAGTGTACTATGGAACTTGACAACTGGCCCAGTAGCTCCACAGAATTTTGTCCATATTGGATAATTTGATTTACGTTCAATGCCAACATTCAGTGCCAGTGCGGGAAGTAGCATGCTTTATACAGTGTGTGAGACGGTGGAAAGTAATGGTTTGGGGGTCGGTGTGGTGGATGGGTGTGAAACACATCCAGTTTTCATGCAGGAGGTTTACATTCTCACTTCAGACTTACGATTAATTTTTGTTAACCATAATTATGGTTGCTCTCTAACTTTAATCAAGTGTTTTAGTTGCTTAACCGTAAACTTGGAAAAAGCAAGTTTTAAAAAAAAACATTGGCACTGAAAATTTAAAGGGGAACAAATCCTTGTTTTGGGGAATCCGTTATCTGTCTTGTGTATAGTATTACCCTATTCACCTTGCACATTTCATTCATAAACATTTTACCTTTGTTTCATTCTCCAGTTCCCAATTTGGATTAACAGTCTAAGTCAGAGGAAGAAATACAGCTGGAAGACACACAGAGAAGGAAAAGGTTCAGGCCAAGATGAGTGAACAGGATAGTTTCCTGTTCAAACGTCTGATGGACATTAGAGTGCTCTGTGTTTTGTCTCAAATCTTTCAGATTCGGAGTCTGTTTCTGTATCAAAAAAATGTCAGACATGTTTGATCACCTGCAGTTTTGGCATTCCCTTATTGTAACTTACAGATTATGGTCATTTCATAATGAAACAAAGCAACAATGCACATAATAACTTGCCCTACTTTGGTCCTGTTGGTATATGTTTAGAAAAAAATCATATCAAATCATCACTCACAGAAGTTTGGTAAATCCAGCCCTCTGTCTCTCTGATGTACATCACAGAGCTTAGTTAAGCTCTAGGAGGCTCATATGCAAAGTTCGGGGACAAGCTTTGCTCAGAGGGAGGGCTTGATGTGTTGAATAATACAGTAGATGATGTTATGGGGGGCACATGACGCCTCCTCCCATGATGCTAACATGCGTCTATATTATTTTAGTCTCTGGCAGAACAGGGATAGTCCATCTGGGTGAGCTGTAGAGTCACCCTGTACAGTCCCAGTGAGGAGCACCTCAGCTTTCTGCAAGGACAGGACAAGACACAAGCAGTTCAGGAGCAGCGGCCTGACACGAAATGCCAGGGAGAGGAGGAGGGAGGAGGAGAGGAAAGAAGAGGAGGAGGACGACAGGAAGAGGAAAGTAAATTAACCACAAAGACTAACAGGAGTAAATGTGAGGAGGAGGAACTGGGAATGCGAGAAGAAAAAGGAGCAGAGCAGGGAAATCAGAGAAAGAAAAGAAGAGAGAAATATAATAAGTGATAAAGGAAATGGGAGAAAACAGGAAAGTGAGAGGGAAAGGGAAGACGCAAGAGAGATGAGGAGGAGGAAGAGAGGAGAGGTGAGGTGAGGATTAGAGGATGCTGAAAGAAAAGAAGGATGTGGCACAAGTATGGTTTGAGATTGACATATGAGAGTGTGAATTAAAGTTAAGAATAGATGGACTAGATGTAAGGCAGTGAGTGAAAAGTGATACTGTAATCAGCATGGTTTTACATGATTCCAGGCAAGACAGGCATGACATAGAATTATAATTCTGCAGTTCTGCATACAATACCAAACTCTGACATGAGATTCAAACATAATGTCTAATACTAAACAGTTAGTTCTACAATACAGTATCATGGTAGGACACAATGTAAAAGATGATGAAGCATATCACAAAATAACAGGATGCAATAGAATGTAACTGTGATCTTTGATATCATACAAAGTGTAATATGACACTGTGACATGATATGATGTGATATATGACATAATAAAATAAGATTGGTTGTGGAAAGGAAAATTTGTACCAACCCACATGTATTTTACAGCTGTAGTTACTAGTTACGTTACTAGTTACTTTGCACATTAATGCTATATTCACAATGGTACCAGCTTTGGTGTTTGGTGTGACTTTATGGTACCTGTGGTGTGTGGCGACCACCATACACAGGTCTTAACAAAAATCATTTCACCTGTAAACACGACTAAATAGTTGCAAATACTTAGATGGCAATAGTATTTTGCAAATTGCTATTTGTCATTGTAAGCTTGTCTCCCTCCACTCCCAGTGTGCAGTATAGCCACACAAGCAGGACAAGTGAATTGTTTTTCCACTGTCACGCAAATATGCCATGAGATTTTACATACAAAACATATTACATCAGCTTATAAAATATGAACTGTGCAAAAGTATTTAACATTCGTCTCATCCTGAACAGCTATAACATTAAGATGGTGCATACATGTTTTAATGACATTACAATAATATAATATGTAATAATATACCACACAGAGGTGCCATAATGGGTTGTTTTTATATTCTATTCATTTACATTTTACTGACAATACTTCTGTACTTGTACTAAAATAAGTTTTGAAATTGACTATTTTTCATGGTTGTATTGCTACTTTTACTTTTTCACCCAGAACATATTATTACATTATATATTATATTGCACATATGTAAAATGATGTTATAGATTAAAGTACAGTATTACTCCCAATAGCCTCACCAGCTGCAACATTAAATTGCTGCTATTGATTACTTTTGCTTTCTATACTGAGGTACATTTGCCGATCATAAGGCTGTATGTAAGAAAGTAAGGTACATTATTACGTTTGAGTGATGAAGTTGTCCTATTTGATGCTGTCATCCTCTCTTGCTAATTGTCCAGTTTAGCAGCACTTTGAAATGTGTGTGTGTGTGTGTGTGTGTGTGTGTGAACTGGGTGTGTGCAGTATGCCTGCAAGCCCATGACGAGTGCCAGAGGGGGACAGCATGCCCTCTGTGTCTCCCACAAAACACACTCAAATACATACTCGTCTAGTTATTCTGGTCACCTGTTAAAGTTTAGAGAGTTGAATAAAAAGAAGAAAAGTAAATCTAGCAGGAGACGACTAAATGAGAGACAGAGAGGAAAATAAATACAGGGGATAGAAGAAGAAGAAGGGAAGGTTAGAGGGGACAGGGGGCAGGCCAGGCTACTGCTGCCTGTCATCCCATGTCATAGTCACTGGCACTGTGTGTGTGTGTGTGTGTGTGTGTGTGTGTGTGTGTGTGGGGGGGGGTATGTCCAAATTGGGGATATACACTAGACTCAAGACCAGTTGATTCGGGACAGCGGTGCAATTGGGGACAAAAAGTGGTGTCCTCAATTTGGAAAGCTGTGATTTTTAGGTCAACAGTTAAGGTTATTGTTAGGTTAAGGTTAGGGTTAGGTTAAGGTTAGGTTAAGGTTAGGGTTAGGTTAAGGTCAGGTAGTCCTTCAGGTTAGTCTCCAGGAAATGAATGTAAGTCTATGTAAATTCCCCAAAAGTGGCATAAGTAAAGACTGTGTGTGTTTATGTGAGATAGAGAGAGACTGTCCGATATAAAATGTTACTTGCAGCGGTGTTCTATTCCTCACAAATCTGTGTGAGTTTGTGTGTGTGTGAGTTTGTGTGTGTGTGAGTTTGTGTGTGCGCGTGTGTGTGTGTGTGTGTGTGTGTGTGTGGTTTGGGCTAAGGGCACCAGACGGGCAGGAGGGTAATTTGGTTTGGCACTAATGCAGGACCGAGGATCTATGCTCTGGGTGAGAAAACTCACATGCGCGCGCACACACACACACACACACACACTTTTTCCAGTGTTATCTAAATGTAAGCAGACTGTCATATCCTGCCCTGCTCCTAGGTTATGTTTTTCTTTGTTCCTCAAAGACTTTTGGAGAAAGGCTGATTGTAATGTACACAGAGAGACAGTTCTGTCTGTGGGATTCAGAGAAGTGTCCTCTAAGGCTTGGCTAAGAAACTCTTTACCTGTGTGGGCCACGGACTTCCTCAACACCTCTGCACCTCAGCTGCTGCCCAGCCTGCTAGCTTCCAGCCCGCTAGCTTCCAGCCCGCTAGCTTCCAGTCTGCACTGCACTTCATTGACAGTCTCAGCTGCCCAACAACTCTACCTTTTCACTACTCAGCACTACAGAGCCGCTACCAGCCAAGTTGGCGGCCTGCTGGCTTCTTGACCAGTCCCACCTACGTCATCGGCATCCTGAGCAGCTCCCCCTAAGTTGCTGGCCTCCTGAGCGGTCCTGCCTCCAGGTTGTCCTCCAGAGCAGCTCCACACATCTGGTCATCTTCCTTCCCACCTGTGTTGTCAGCATCCTGGTCACCCTCCAGACCTACTCTGCCCTTTGGCCCTGCCTCCTGGTCGCCCTCTACACCCATGCCGCCCATCGGCCTTGACCCCTGGCCGTCCATCTGAAGTTTTCCTGCTCGGCCTCTGCTCTGCCCCAGGGGCCGTCCACCTGAGATCTCCCACTTGCCCCTGTCCAGCCGAGCTCCATTCTCCAGCTCCCAGCTACCCTTAGTGTGTGTGTTCCCTTCACTCTGGGCCAGTTTGTACCATTTGTCAAGTGTTCCAGCCTGTTTCCTGGTGTTTAGTCCTCGTGTTCTCCTGGTGGTTTGGGATTTTTGCTCAGTTTTCCTCAACCTTGTCTGTTTTTGGATTTCTGATTCTTGCCTGCTGCACTTTTTATTTGTCTGCCTGTTTGGACTGCCTTATCTTGGCTTTGACCCTGACCATCCTTTAAGCCTTTGAACTTTTGAATTTGTGCAATAAATCACTGCAGCCCTGCCTCAGTTGTCTGAATATGGGTCCAATCCCTTGTGTTCCTGCTACCCTTCTCTCACAACTGTCACAGCAGAGGTCACAGAACTGTCACAGAAGCTCTGCTATATCCCGTCTTATGTCACAGCCTATCAGAATCCCCCTGTACATGTTCACATGGTAGACATGGCAGCATGACTGTGTGCGTCTCTGTGTATGAGACTTTAGGGACATTGATGTATGTAACCACCTACTGTATGAGTGTTTTCACTTTATGGACTTTCTTTATAAGACTGTTTGTAGTTGTGTGTATGTGTGTGTGTGCTATACACCTGTTGCCGATGTTAAGTGTATTTGTAGCTGTAATTGTATATTTGCATGTGTGCATGAATATGTAGTCTCTCTCTCTCTCAGTTTCCATACACATTAATTTGGGCAAGCGACTGTGTGATGGCCTCACACCCTGTCACAGCAGCTCTTCATCCTCCTCTTCCTCCACCTCTTCCTCCCTTCCGCTCACACCACCAGCAGGGCGATTATAGCCTCGCCACCATCACCCTGTTTACACCTTACCCGCCACCAATTACCAGGCTTTGACACCCGAGCTGTCACCCTGGGGGGTTGGGTTGGTTGGGGGGGGGCAGATTCACACTCTTGGCCACACTGTCACAGCCTTACCTGTGAACAGATACACAAAGAGGGGTGGGGCTGAACAGGGAAAAATGGATAACAATATTTAGTGCAATTACTTTACATGAACATAAATATTTGAATTATAACAAGATTAAAACAATATTCCAATCAGTGCACGTGTTATGCAATTCATTTTTTATCAGATATGGCAGTACATGCAGTCGGGCCAGAAATCACAGAGTAAGTCATGGTGCAATATTACCAGAAAAAACTATTTACAGTTTTATTTTTACACTTGCTAACTCACATCTCTCTAGACCAATTTCACTTTTTAAAAGCTCTTCACACAGTTCTCTTCTCACCAACATGCAGAGCAACAGTTAATCTCACATCCAAAATGCTCCAATGTAATCAAGAACAAGACATTTCATACACATCCCAAAATCAACTCTGGATACATGTGGCATTTTTCAGCCAACAATAGCTTTGTCACTCATTATATAATGACCGTAAAAATCACTAACAGGAAGCATTATGTATCACTCTGTCTTTAATTTATTAATTTAAACATAAACCAAGATTCCACTATAACAAAAAGAGGGGCACTTCTTTATTGCATGGATTGTATTGTGTTAAAGTATGTGACACAGAAATGCTTCAGTAATTCTACAATATGCTTCAATGGGACTTTTTTTTTGCCATTTTGCACCGAGTAATTCCAAGTGCACACAATGAAACTCAAGTAATTCTGGTAATGCAATACAAAATTGTACATTTTCACTGTTCATACTTGTTTAAGAGAGAATATAGAAGTCTTCATCACCTGATGTCTTTCATGAAGATCATCAAACAAAAAAAAACAGACGCTCAGTGTTGTATGTGCATTATTATATTTTGACGTCGCAGAATAGGAAATTGCAGCCTAATTTACAGTATTTCGCTTTATGTGTTTTGGGAATGACAGGAAAATGTGCTGTCTTTTGCATTTGCATTAACAACTAACAGCAAATTCAAACATTATCAGTTCAGAAAACTGTAAATTTGTCTTAAAAATACATAGCACATTGTAAATTGTAGTGAGGGCCTGTTGCTGGAATAAGCATATTTTAAATAAAGGAGTTGAGGTATATATTTGAAAATTAATTTCTAAAGTTGGTCTTTATAGCACCAAACTGCAACTCTCTTTCTCTGTCATGTAGTGAGTGTGTATGTGTATGTGTGTGTGTGGATGAGAAGAGGTACTGAACAGACTGAGGTGAGTGTGGTCCGCTGTGTGAAAAGGTGGGACAGAGGGCTTGGCCTGGAGCAGAGCTGTGATTAATGGACACACACACACAAACACACACCATCATCCCTCCTCTCTGTCCCATTCTTGGGTCATGTCTTTTTAACCCCTATAACGCAATGACACACACACACCTGGGCCAGCCTGCACAGAACAGTCAAGCTGTTTGTTACACAGGGGAGGGGAGCAGTAACCTCGTGGCCGCCGTAAAGTCACACTCAAACATTAGCTAGAACAGGACAATGGCGACTCTCTCTCTCCCTCTCCTCTCTCTCTGTGTGTGTGTGTGTGTTTTGTGTGTTAATGAGCTGACCTGTTTGGTCCACCTGCTCTCCCCAGCTGGCCGGCCTGAGATGGAGTCAGATGCCGTAAATATCTGGAGGAGGCTTCGTTGGGCTTTACTTCACCTCCCTCATCCCTCTCTCCTCCGCTCTTCATTCCTGTCCTCTCATCTCTCTTCGTCTCACTTCACCTCCCTCCCTCCATCTTCCCCCCTCGTGCTCATCTCCATCATGTCAACCCCTCTGCTTTTCTCTATCTCTGTTCTCACCATGCTCCGTCTGAGCTCCCTCTCCTTCCATCCCCCTGGTTTCACTGATGTGTTCTCCTTTTGCCCTCTCATTTCTCGTACTCTCCTCTTCTCCTGTTCACCTCTCCCAAGTCCTTTCCTCCTTTCTGTACTTCTTTCCTTTGTCTTTCCTCTTGTCACCTTGCATCCTTTCATCTTCCTCTTCCTCTTTTTTTGATACTTCTTTCTTATTGCCTTATATAATATCTTTCTTCTTCACTTGTTTTTCTAGCATGACCTCCAATGCAGAATTGTGCATGGGAGCTACAAACACACATCTGGCATGCCTGGATCTGCAAATGCAAGGTCTTGCCTTCTGATTAGGGTCGATTATTGGGTCGACCATTGGCTGATTAACTTGCTGTCTGGACTTAACTGACAGTTAACTGACACTTTTAGAAACAGGCATTTAACAAGTTTCATGTTCTGTTCAAGGTAACATGTTGGTGCTTCATTTTTGAATGACTTTCTATTTTGACATTTTCATTCTTGTTGAATTTGTGACCTGTTTCTGTTGTTTAAAACTTAATAAGTAGTCTATGTTTTTGATTTTGTAATTTGTATGTGTAGCCATTTTTTTCCTTCTTTGTCACTCACCTACACCTTGCTCTTTCCCGCTTCTAACTACACTAACCTAAGCTTAAGTTTTTAGTTTTTAAAATTCTAAATTCTAAATTTTTCTAATTTCTTCTCCTCCTGATTGAAATGAGTCATTGTTTGCAATTGTATCCTCAATCCAACTGGATGTAGCATACCCATAGTGCATCTGGGTTTCTGAAAAACTAGCTCATCGGATTCATCATACACTGTTTTATTGTTGTTGCAACTCTGCCCTGTAAAACGATTTTAAACATGAAAAGTTCCTGACAAGAGAAAATTTTAAAATCTGTACACAAATATTATTTAAGGTAGTATATGTGTTATTAGCAATCAATTGCGTACCTTTCCTCCACATTTATTTAGGATAGTTATCTTATTTTACACTTACTTACAAAAAAACCCCCAAAAACTTTTTAGTATGAAGACATGAACCATACATCAGCTTTGCTATTAGTAAAGGAAAGTCAAGTTGTCGATGAAGGATGGATAAAGGAACAGCTAGGTGCTCACTAGATATAACGTAACAATAAATGAAAGTGTCAGTTATTCGAATGAAAAGTCTAAAGATTTTCTGTGGAACAGTAGCACTATAGTAGTTAATTCCACATTCATGCAGCACATCAACAAAAGTCTTACAGATGTATAACAGAGAGTTACATAGTGAAGGACATCAGTGAAAGCATAAAACTGAATTAAAACATCATAATCATGTTTTATGGAATTCATGTTTTATAATATTACTCCAGTGGTACCTCCTGAGTTCGTTCCACTCAGCTAATATGAAAGTTAATATCAGATGAGGCCTGGGTAACACACTTTCTGCGATGAAAACTTTTTCTGTAATTATGGACATCTGCTCATCGTTTAATCAAAGTTCTGTGACATTGCATTGACTAATACCTACACCAGAGTAGGTAGAAAATAAAACGATTTTTGTGACGGGATAATCAGGCTTGTCAGGTAAAGCAATTTGAAGCTGAAGCCGTCATTTTAAGAATATCTTAGCGGTGACATTTTATTATTGTATTAACCACTCAACATGAAATAACACTTTGAAAGGCTGACATTCTTCAGTCATTTTAAAGTTACCAAAAATATGACAGTGAAAGTATGAGTGAACTTTCACATGTTGATGTTTTCTTGTCCTTGAAACTTTGTTCTATACTTTTTTTCTTCCTGCTCCAGTTGATTAAAACTCTTATATAAAGTGCTAATCTTTGAAATCTTTGTTTTTGGTGGATACAGGTTGAGTCACTACAGTTGACCCTTCGCTAAGCCCACCCACTGTGGCAGATTTAAGATTTTGGGAAATTTCCAAGTCTTGACTGTAAAGGCTCATGCACACCTGTTTCTTGTAGACAGGTGCGTAGGAGGAAATATCCAATAGCAAGAGAGGACAGAACTCCCGCCCACTGTCCTATTACCTGCATTAAACCGTATTAGCGATACAATGTTTGAGTCCTTAGACCATCATCGGGTAAAACCGAGGCACAAAGAACATTCCTGAGAGATATAGCCTCCTCAGGTGAGGCCGACGAAGGACCGTGAGCTGTCAGCCAGTCCCATAGTCTGTCTGCATTTAGTCAATTAGAAGACACATCCCGACATCAAAAATGGACAATCCACAATCTATAATGGACAGCAACATCACTTTATATACAAATATTGATTTTTTTCCACAGCATCACATTAAGCAGCAACTCATTAAAACCTACAGTATTGAACAGGTTCAGCCAGGACATAGTCCTCTTTGACTGTCACTGGATTTATAGCTTTATCCACTGATGACTTCTATTTCAGAAATCTGTTTGTATGAGCTTTGAACATTGTCTTCGTCCTCATTCTGTGTTTATGTGTTTCCAGTTTCCTCTTTTCACTGTTATATGACTGAATGTGGCTATTTTATTTATTATTTAATATATTTGTATTATGGAAATGCATTGCCTAGAGGTATATTCATGGGATAGCCAAAACAGTAAAATTATAATAATAAATTATAATAGTGTTACCCTGAGATCTAGCAGTAGCCTACAATTATTACTGTCATTATGGAAAAAGTGATTTTGAATACATTTTATTTATAATAATCAATGTCTGTACAGAAATTCATGTAGTTGCTCTTCATTATAGATTGTGGAGTTTCCACTTTTGATGCCGGGATGTGTGTTTGGCTAAATGCACACCGTGACTGTGAGTTCTTTGTTCCTCAGTTTTAGCTGATGGGAGAATTTTTGAAGCAGTGATTTCAGACAAAAACAGCTCTCTTGTTTCTCGCCATGACCAATGATTTTGCTGTCTGTAATGGCAACTGTCACAGGAGAGTTTATCAGCTGTAGCTATAGCAAATTCACGTTAACTCCGGCTGACTTGTTTTAAAATCTGTAAAAGGATCTTAATGACTGTAATTTCTTGGCTACATAAATGATATTGCGCTGATGGTCGACGGGTAAATCTGCATATTCCAGGCAAACACAGTGTGTTTGGCCTAACAATTGAAAAAAAGACATGACCTTCAAAAGTCTTTTTGATACTAACTTCCTCTCTAACTACAGCCCTAGGTGTACCTCAACATGTGAAGAAATCCAAAGCCTGACAGGCCTGACATGTTTTAAGTTTGCTGAGCTATGAGTGGACAGTCACTGTTAAGGCGAGGGGTTTAGTGAACATTCAATTGATTGCACACAGTCATAAAAAAAGATTTATGTTTTATGGAAAAATAAGGATTAGGACATTCACAGTGAGATGCACATTTTGACAGTCTTTCTTACTGAAGGCCTGCCAGTGTTGATGTAATGAGTAAGAACATAAATACAGGCTTGGGCAAAGCTTCGGGAAAGCTCTGCCTAATTTGGCCAAGCCGCATTGTGACCAAATTAAAAAGAAAACTCGACCTCGGATGAAATAAACAATCCCAGACTAATACTCAGGGGTTTAACTGAGGACATACTTGACTAAATCCACATTCCATACTGGATACACCTTGCAAATAGACACAAGTAGCTCAACTGTGTCTCACTTTGAAAGCATGTCCTGTGGTAAAAAAAAAAAAAGACATACATGTAGTACAGAGTTCAAATGTACAAAAGTTAGCATCTATACAGTAAACAACATTTTACTCATTTATCAATTGATTAATGGCAAATGACTGATCATTTAAATTAGATTTTAGTTGTTGTTATTTTGTGTTGTCAAGATTAACCCTTTGCTGGCCCCAAATACAGAGCAAGAGAGAGAGAGAGAGAAAGAGAGAGAGAGAGAGTCCTGACTTGCTAATGAATTCAGTTTTGACTCAGTAGCAACTGACACAGTTTGGAGACTGTGTGGGAGACCTCTGTGTGTGTGTGTGTGTGTGTGTGTGTGTGTGTGTGTGTGTGTGTACGTGTGTACAGTAGGTGAGTGTGTGTCAAATGCAACCCTTCCGATAGCTGTATAGAGTATAAGTACACACTTTCATACACACTTTGGAAATAAACAGCAGTGTGTGTGTGTGTGTGCTTGTGTGTCTGCATCAGTGTATGATCACGCACACTTATGCTCGACTCCATCCTCCCACCTCCACTCCACAGTTTTTGTATATGTGTGTGTGTGTGTAGTGTGTGCGTGTACAGTACAGCGAGTGCCTGCCGGTGTGCGCTCAGTGTGCCTTTATGCAAGGCAGGTGAAAGAGGTAAATTGGGCCGTTCCATCATGCGATGCGGGGAGGCCAGGCTGACATGCTGATCAGGTGTGCATGCATAATGGCCACCAAAAATAAGCTCTGTTTTGAATAATGCCCCCCTATCCAAAAAAAAAGAAAAAAGAAAAAAAGAGAAAGAGTAGGAGAAGAAGAAATGCGCCGGTCTGCTCTTGGTCCGGCTAGGATCTCATCCATCTTAACAATGAATGGAAATCAGAGACAGACTGCCACCGACTGGGGCCTCCACAGAGCCCACTTACATCTCTTTCTCCCACTCTCTCTCTCTATTTCTCTATCTCTCTATCACCCTTTTCTTCTTTGACCCTTTCCTCTCCCACTCTCCCCACTCTTTTGCTTTTTTCTCCCTTTTTCTTCTCTGCTGTGAGTTTTTTGTTACTTGATTCTCTCTCTCTCTGTCTCTCTCTCTCTCTATATATATGTAGCATAGTAGTAAAATACATACAAGGCCCTTCTACAAGATGTGCCGCAACATTACAGTACTAGATAATAATGCAGGAGACCCACCTTCAAAGTCCCAGGGGCCCAGATCTCTTAGACTCACAAAAGCTCTGGGTTTATTGCATGTCAACTGGTTTATGCTATTTTAAAAAATACTATATGAATGTACATATATAGTATAAAGCACCATTTAACCTAGACACGACAAGGGTCCCTGTGTCAAAATGTAATTTTAAAATCATCATTATCTCAGTTTTGTACTACTGTGTTACACATTCATAAATTAATGTGTTAATCACATGACTACCCTGCAACCTCTGGGTCCGGCAGCTGTGGGGTCCGCTTGCAGGTCAGTTTGGCCATGCCCACCTTACTTCTTATTGAACTTCACTAATGAACTTTCAATTGATCAAATTAGTAAAAGCTTTGCCCCCCCGAGCAGTCTGAGGCTATGAGGTGGTTGCTCTCTTCAATGTGCAAAACACACACACACACACACACACACGTCTTTATTGTCCACAACACTGTTGCAACACGGTTAACTGCTCCCATTAATGTATTTACTGTATTTATGTTAGTAAAGTAAAATGTTTTCAGTCCAAATTAGCATGAACAGTTTGGTGAAGCTTCTTTCCTGTTTCAACAAGGCAATTAGAGCTGCAATCAATGATTATTTTTATTGTTTTTTTGATTAACTGATTAATTGTTTGATCTATCAGAAACATCAGAAAAGAGTTCATCACTCCAATAGCCCAAGGTGAAGTCATCAAATGTCTTGAACGAAAGACCAAGAGAAGCAGCAAAGTCTCACTTTTGAGCACCTGGAAGTACTAATTTTTTTGACATTTTTGCTTAAATGACTTAAATGATTAATGGGTATAAAGATAGTTAACAATTCATTTTGTGTTGATCGAAGCCGTTGGCATGTAGATACTGAAATGTTGACTGCGAGCCAGGCCTCATCAGTCAACATCAGTGCTGGACCTCATTAATGCTCTTGTGTCTGAATTGGAACAAACCCCTGCAGCCAGGTTCAACATCTGCTGGAAAGACTGAAACCAGAAGAGTGGAGGTCGTTATAAAAGCAGATTCATTCTCCTGGTGTTGGAATCGCGTTTTTCAACAATCACATATGGGTGTAATGTTCGTGTGTCCACATACTCTGAGCAGTATAGTGTATGCATGACCTCCTGCGTGGCCAGAAATAGATGATAGTGAACTTTATAGTATAGGTAAAAATAAATACATACATACAAAAAAAACAAGGTTTTACCCTAACTACTTACCTTTCACTGCGTTTTGTCTCTCTCCTCTCCTTTTCTGCATCTAAACATGCAGTTTTTCTTAATTTCCTTGCTGTCTCCTCCTCCCTAATCTGTCTCTTCTCTCTCTCCTGGGTAAAGAAACGAGCTGGCAGTATAAGTGTTATTCATGGCTTGGACAGAGGGTGAGTTTTATTGCAGGTAGATAAAAAGATATCGTCCTTCTGCTGCTGTCTACATGCACTATGTACACTGTCGTTAATATGTGATGTGCTTCTCTGTGGCGAATAGATGTGCAATTAAGATACTGCAACAGTGTCGCTTTAGCGTGAATAAAAAGAGTAAAATATAAGTAGTGTACTTTATGTTGTACAGTTGGAATTGCTTGTATCCAGCCAGTGTGTGTGGATCAATATAAAATGTATAAAAACACCAGTATATACTGTGTATCTCTGACATGATGCAGTATGTAAATTTTCACGCTTTTGGTATTGAAAGACTACAAAACTCTCTTATATAGGCTTCAACATGTTTCATGGTGGTGATTCATAGGCTTTCCCAAACTCACAAAGTAGAAACGCAATTCTTTCAAAGCTTGTTGCCCGGATCAATGCGCTTTTAGTATTGATTAAAGCTTGATTGCCCACCCTTCTTTTGATGGTCCACCTAAAATTAAAATAAACTGAGTATCTGGATACTTGTGATGAATTTGGACAGAAGGTTTTCAAAAATGATGACATTGCTGGACTGGAAGACTGCTATTGGAAAGCACCATATGTTTGAGATTTCAGTGATAGGCAAGGCATTCTTTATGAAAATCAAATCAACACACAGCACATGCTCATATGTGTCATCCTCTTATATGTAATATTTTTTAGATAATGCTTAATAATTGTGAAACACAAAATGTCACACATACTTTTGCACCTTAAAAGATATTAAATATGGACTCAAATAAGCTGTTCCATAAAAGCAAACAAACAATCACATAACAAATATCCAGAAATCCATGTTATTTGCTTAATACAGGCTAAAGAGTAAAGGCTTCCAAGGGTCTCAAATTAGGACCAGATTCAAAATAGATCCCAACTCCTGAGATGGTCAGACTGGATCCAAATAGATCTGAGGACTATGAGACTCGTTCTGAAATGCAGTCGACTTAAACAGGCTCGAACAAAGAGAGAGAGAGCACCAACATGATGCAGCGGCAGTGAAGGAGCTGTCACTGTGAAAAAGAGTAGCCATGTCTGTCACTTTCCACAGTTCACACTCTTTTTCAAAGAACACCTCTTTATCCTGTGATGATTCTGACACGCCGTGCGATCAGAGCTGATAATGAGTTCACTGGGATCCAGATTATCAGACCCGAGAGCTGCAGCAAGAACGAGACAAATATGGACCCGGTCCAACACGGGTCATGTCAGGTCTCAGTTACTAAGAGCTCCAGTGTTTAAAGTTAAACAATGGACGTGGGTTTAAATCTTCTTCTGTCCTTTCTCCACAATATGTTGCATTTTCAAATTAGGTGTTTTTTTCAAGGAATAAGAAAGTATAGAACAAGACCTTAAGGTGCACAGTTTAAACACAGACAGCTTTGGAGGCCGATTCCAGACAGGACAACAAGAACAAGAAAGGTGCTGATACAGTGGTGAAGCTGACTGTGTTGTTCAGTCCCAAATCCTGTCATATCAAAATATGAGAACGTGTGAGATTGAAGATATCGTCTTCTCCATGTCTCAAATTGTGAGCTCAGGTTTAATGGCGATTAAGAAAAAAAAGGCACCCAATATGGATCGTCTTTGCTCAATGCTGTGGGATAATGTTCAAGAAAGGTAGAGGGAGAAGAATGAATGATGGAGGAAAAGAGATGATAGAGCCATCAGGAGAAGCTATGGGGGGCAAAAAGTCAAAGAACGAAAAGAGGTTGCAGAGGGCAATGGTGACAAGGGGAAAGGAGGAAAAAAGGAAAAACAAGACGCGAGGTGAAGAAAAGGAGACAACGAGGACGGTGACGTTGAAGCAAGTGGGAGCGGAAGAAAGGCAGAGAAAAAAGGAAGAACCAAGCGAGTGGCAAGGACAATGGTTGTGGGGGAGGAGGAGGAGGAGGGACGGGAGATGAAGTGGTAAAGGATGGAGTGTGGATAGAGAGCGGAGGGGAGGACAGGAGGGAGGAGGAGAAACAGAAGGAGGTGGCGGCGATGGCAGGGTGTGTTTCTATGTGTAAGCGTTTCCTTCAGTTGGGGTGATTGAGCACCTCTGCCCTGAACTCTGGGTAATGAGCGGAGAGAAAAGGGAAAACTTCTGCCCTGGAAACTTCCCAAATTATTTAGAGGCTTATGGTGGCAGGAAAAAAATTACAATATGCACAATCCACCTTCTCGATACCGGATGAAAAATAATGAAATTCTTTGTGACAGCCCTTCCAACCTCTAGCTGTATAATGATTCCTCACCCCCCCCGCCCCCACCCCCACCCCGGATCTCTCTCTCTCCCTGAGCCTGTAGTATCCGGGTACATCTGTTTTGCATGAGATGCATAAAATGACAGGACTTAGACAGCCACTGCATCTAGTGACAAAGATTACTGTCAGCCACCTTCGCCAGTTAATACATCATTGCCACTGGTCCATTCCCTGCCTCTGTCTCCTAGCGACAGCCTATCCCTCGGCGAGGCCCGGGCCATGTGATGAACCCCCCCACCACCACCACCACCACCAACATACCTCCCTCCGCTACTCTTCAGCTTACCTTTCACAAAAAAAATAAATAAATAAGAAGAAGAGGAACTGCTATTTTCAACTTTACATTTTTATTGTATTACCATAAAATATTGGTGGGAGCACAGCTTCGGCATTCATATCTGAGGAATTTGATTCTGGTGGTGATTATGCTGCGTTTTGACTTGTTAATCTGAAGCTGCACGAGAGAGAAGAAAGAGGGGGCAGAGGTGGAGGAGAAAATAATATTTGCTTTTGGATATTAGTCCCCCCCATTAGATACAGGACATAGAAACTTTTAAATGGTGCAAGCCAGAAGGGTTGGGAAGGCAGAGAAGAGCTTCTTAACATGCAAATGGTTTGCAGGGATATCAGATGGTCCACTGGTTAAAAAATGGCCATTTTGATTTTGGTAGGTTTGGTGAAGCTGTTACAGTTGGCACAACAGGACTGAAATTCTCTGTGCGAGTAGGCAACACGGATTGGGACAGTCACGCAGAACCACAAACTAACACATCTCTGACATGGTCTTGTGCATAAGATGGTATTGTGGTCTGTATTGTAGGCACATTAGTACAGGTGGAAGCTGAAGGGAGAAATCGCCTCATCCTTTCGCTATCACAGGTCATCTTAGGTTAGAATTATCTTCTCAGCAGGTTATATTTGATTGCCTGGGGTTGGTGGCGGAAATATGAGCCGCAATTTCATTCATACGTGATATGACGTGTCTTTCATTTGAACACGTCCGGTGTTCCAGGTTTTTTTTTCTATTTTACCGTTGTAGCACACGAATGAAACCAATAACTATCAACCACTTTGTGCATTTTTTTTTATCTATGTGCAGATTAAACCGTCCTTAGAATTACAAATATAAAAGAGCAGCCTTGGTGTGCGCTCCGTCGGTCCTTACTAGTTTTAATTTAGTCACTTAGCTGACTTATAAATAACACCAACCTGTAATATCAGAAGAGCACACACACGCAAACACTGATCCCTGCTGGGTGATGCTCGCGTGATGGAACAGGACTGAGAGAGACAATCGCCTTTTATTTCACTCAGTCCTTGTTCCCGTTTCTTTGTCTTACATTTCTCTGTTCTCATTGGATTTTGTTGTTTTTTATTGACTCACGCTGCTTTTCTCTCGTCATTATTCCTACCTTTTCCTACTCTTATCCCTCTCTCTTTCATCCCTTTCTCTCCGCCGCCCTCCTCCTCCCCTCCACTGACATTGTAATGT
This sequence comes from Holacanthus passer, assembly GCA_025331565.1. NCBI lineage: Eukaryota > Metazoa > Chordata > Actinopteri > Pomacanthidae > Holacanthus > Holacanthus passer. The sequence continues at coordinate 837,761 of JAFREQ010000029.1, read as the reverse complement.
TACTGCACATGACTTTATCTCGCCTGAAAAGGTGAAGCCATGAATGATCTCTCCAATTTAAAAGCACTCAACCCTCACGCCGCCTGAAATGAATATTTTGCATATATTCATGCAACAATGATTCAATTTGAGGATATTATTTGCAAACAGTGGCTGAATTCTCTGCAGCATTAATAACAGAGTGGCGGGCCGATATCACCGGGATGAAAAATGTATTTATTCTGACATGTTTAGAATGAACCAGCGCGATTAATTAAAAAGTAAACAATAAAGAGAAGAGTCAGATGGAAAAAGAGAGATGGGAAGAGTCTGTGAAAAGGTTCGTTGACAATTTGTTATTTCTCCTTTGCGTGTTTGAGTCGTTTGGAGGTTGTTTGACGGTGGAACACGACTCTGTTATTATCGTAATTTGTTTTTTTGTGGACTTTTGTTTGAAAGGGGGAAAAGTTGGACTAATGTATGTTACACAAATACACTTCACCAACGCACTTCTTATCTGTGAAATGGTGAGAAGGTGCACAAACAAATCTAATTTCACCAGTAAGAGGCGAATCTCAGAGAAACAGTCTCAATGCTCTGGTATGAACAGTAAAAATGCAACAATATATGAATAGCAGCCGCTTTAATCCCAATGTGGTCAAACCCTGGTAGAGATTTCTTTAAACAAACTCTCTGCGGTCCGTGACGGGAGAAGTTTAGAACATGGCACAATTAGTCTCTGAGCTAATTCGCAGGTTCTGCCCAGTTATGTGTTTGGCAGCGGCTGAGGGAGATGGGGATTAAAGTGGTTCCTCAAGTGAGCCTTTTATGTTAAAACTAACATCTGTTCAGTGTTTTCTCATGGTGAGCTGCCTCACTTTGGGAAATACAGTGAAATACACGCAGTGCAACCCCTGACCAACGCAGAAGAAAAAGAGTCTATCACACAAGGCTTGGCGCTTTTTAAAGTCACAGTTTGTGCACGTGTGCAGTAGCAGAACAACGTCCCAGAGGGCACATGTGGAAAACACATGACCTGGCCCTTTGCCCAGTTCAAATGTTAAGTCTGGCACTTCCATTTCTCACGGAATGCAACTTTAATGCTTATAATGCTGCTGCATTTTTGATGTTCCTTCCTTTCCACACAATGTTACCTACATGTGCCTGAAGCACAGGTCCAGCACTTAGTGTGCTCTCCAGGTGTGTTGTATTGGACAGAAGCATTGGCTAAATGATGGCAATAGGGTTGACTGTGAGCTCCCTGGTATTAAATCTTCAGGTTTCTTTCAATTAATTTCCACTCCAGAATAGCAGCTTACTATCCAGCTCTATGGCAAAATATGGTTTAGAATAACTGGTACCATAAAATCTATAAAATGACACTATGTCATAATCAAACATGCAGGATGAAGACTCTTGTCCCTCAAAGCACGGAAACAACATTGCATGTTAGATGCAATATGTAACTTTTTAACCTGTGTATGCAAAGAAAGGGAAAAATTATATTTAATACATTAGGGTGTGTTGGAAATATTTCTTAACAAAATACAGTGTATCCATCCACGTAGTACTTCTGTGCTGCTTCTCCAGACACTGCAGGTTGCCAGATAGGGTCAGTGGGCATGTGGTTGTGTATAGGTCTCTGTGCAGACACAGTGGTGCCAAACATGGCAGACTCACTGTGATGACAAGACTCCAGGAAGCTGCGCACAGTCATTCTGCCCGACTCCCTCCACAACCACAGAATGTCAGTTATGCATTTTTAGAATAAATAAACCTAAAATATTTCTTATAAAAATGTGGTTTATTACATAGGCATATGTAATATGTAGTTCGTTTTTAAAGCAATTTATTATTAGCGTTAGTCCTCATGTATGAAACACATAATTTTTTTTTTATAACATCCTCTGACACTTAACTGTGTATGTATGCGTATGTGTGTGTGTGCAATGTCAATGTGGAATAAGTTTTCAGTTGTGATAGTCATCTATCTGGAATAATATAAAGAGGATAACTGATCAGTTAAATTGGTAAAAGATTTCATCATAACATTTTTGCAGTGGAAAGATCTAATCCTACTTTTCCTCTACTGATAGCAGGAATATGGTAGGCTGTGCGCCTGTGTGTGAGTGTGTGTGTGAGTGTGTGTGTGTGTGTGTGTGGGCTTTACAGAAGTTCTCTCAGTGTGAATCAGTTTCCTGTGTCATTAGTCTAGATCCACTCTAATGATGGTCCCACTGGAGCGCCACTTCACACACACACACACACACACACACACACACACACACACACACACACACACAAGCAGAAATCCAGCCTGCGCTGAGTGCGGCAGATATGAGAGGTTGCGGTTGCATATGCGAGCATATGTATGTAAATTCCATCATTTACAGCATTATCTGGAGGAGGTATTGTCTCTTCAACGTAATGTATGACTGCCAGGGAAACATGAAAGAGGCAGAGAGAAAGAGAGCAGCTCATATGCATGCAGAGAACCGATACGCCATAACATATAATGACAGTTCCTGCATGTGGAAGAAGAAACAGGGAGGCAAATGAGAAAGAGAATTAGAGAGGAGAGTGAGAAATAGTGAGACAGAAGAAGAGAGAGATGAGAGAAGGGGGGGCTGAAGAGGCATGGAGAGAGCAGAGGAGAAAATGAGGAAGAGTGGAAAAAGAACAAAATAGGGCTCAACTCATATGTGCCTTTTCAAGCCGAACACAGATTTTTTGGATTAAAGATTGCTGGTATTTTACACCACTATGACCAATTTCAGACTTGAGGTAAAAGGCTGCACTGTATTACATCAGGGGTGGACAGCGGTGATTGGAGAAGATCTGGTTTTCAAACTCAAACAGTGTATGTTAGAGAGTTTAGATATTGGTTTGTTTCAAGAATACACTGGGAAACAAAGGGATAAGAAAAGATAGTGTGCAAGAGAAAGAGGTGAATATGTACTGAGCTGCTGTCCTTTATTTCGGGTTCAATGGGAAAAAATGGATACACACATTCGAAGGCAAAAGGTCACTGCAATGTCTAATGTGTGCTTAATTTGAAATTGCTGTAGATTAGAAGCCTTGTATGACAATAGTAAAGTCTGCTATGTTTTCCTATTCTGATCAGAGAATCCTCTGACTCTATCAAAGGAATAGCTCAACATTTTAGGACAAATGCTTATTTTCTTTCTTTAAAGACTGAGATAAGAGGATGGATACTGCTCTCATGTCAGTGTCAGCACATGGTCTAGCCTGGGTTAGAATGAAGACTTGGAAGACTGAGAAACAGCTCTGGCCACATTTTAAAAAATTTGCCGATCAACACCTCTATAGAACATTAGTTGACACATTAGTTAACAATTTGTGGTTTTGAGGGGAGTTTTATCCGTCCACTCCAGCACTTCTGTGGTTGTCATCAGAGAAGATTGGTGAGCTCAGGCTTTGGTTTTAGTGACTGTACAGGCACAATGGAACCAAACCTGGCAACCTCAAAAAGATTATTGGAAACTCTGGACAGTTACTGAGATCAGATGTTGTTCGAGCATGCAACTTCCTTTCAAACCAGAAAATGCCATTTTCACATTTCTATAATTGAAGGCCAGACTGTTTCCCAGAATGTCAAACAGCTCCTTTATATATGGATATATAGAAATATGGTTTACTGTGCAATGCATAGTTAGTTATTCGTTATTTATTTTCATGTAGGAGATGAAATGACATTTTGCATATGGCTTTGGGCAGCAGAATACAGAAGAAGAAATAGAGAGATAGTGTAAAGGAAGTAGAAAATGAAGAGATGAATGTGTGAGGAAAGAGAGTGATAGTCAGCCTGAGGACAGCATTGACCTCTGATTGCCACAGCCATGCAGACTCATGAAAGGAATATAGGGAAAATTGCCATTCTGCTTATGAATGTATGAATATGTGACACGTGCCATGACCTCCAGTAACAGAACTATTTCATAACACTGTTGTTGTATAAAAGGACTTTTGATGTTAGTTATGTGCGTGCTCTTAATTGAACATCAATGGAAATTTTTGTCAAAGCAGACAAAAGGTCTTTTGCCATTTTGACTTATCGTGGCGGGAAAAGCAAGAGTGTAAGTGCTAAAACAAATGATGAATCTGTTCAAATCAAATGTGCCAGTAAATTATGCCATTGAGTCAGTATGCTTAACAATAGATTCCTGGAGTGGAAAAGGGATCAGATATGTGGCCACTGAGGTTCAGCGTTACTGGCAATGAAAATATATAGTATAGTACAGTGCAGTACAGTATACACCCCACATATATACATATTTCACATTTAAGTTTAAAGTGTAACTGCAGGAAAATCCCTGAATGTGGTTTGGACAGCCTGACCTCTACGGTTTGTTCAGAGTATTGTCACAGCGAGGTGGCTTATAGCAACAGTTTGAAACTCTGGAGTGGTTTCACACATTAGTTTGGTTTGTCGGGTCATATGAAAACATGAGGATCTGACCAGGGCCTGTTGAAAGGGAGGTTTTTTGCTACATTTCCAAACCAGACCTCAACCTTTGTGCGTAACTGTCTGGTCCAATCTCATGCCGGTAAAGATGCTGTGCATTTTGGAGACTGTCCTCTCACAAACAGTGTCACTGGACAGGGTTAAGGCCCCCTAACCTTAACATACCTAACCAAGTCATTTGTGCCTTAACTTAGCCAAAGCATAGAGGAGCCACATCATAAACCAGACTTCAACTTTGATGATGTCATCCTCATGGGGGATGAGAAAAGGCTTCTATGTGTTGTTTTAGATGGCACAGACAGACTTGTTGGCATTTTAAGATTGACACACTCTGAATTGTGTGTGTGAAGGCTCTCAGTCATCCAGGTCATGGCATGGTATTCATTTGATTCAACTCATACTTGAATGTGAATTGTGGGCTTTGGAAGAGATGTTCTCCTTCAGTAAAGACTTTATGGTGAATGGAGTTGACTTTTGTAAATATGGTCAACTTGATTAAATGGACGCAATAAAAGTTTTATCTGATTTTATCTAAAGCGATTGATCTATAAATTAGAAAATTTCCTATATAAAGGTTAAAAAATAAATTAGTCTGTGCACAGCTTTCACACAGAGTTCAGCTTTTGTGAACAGAGTCCAAAATGGAGGAAGCTATCACATTAGCTTAGTCGTGTTGTAACATCCAGTTTTCCCTTGAATGAACTGTGCTAACGGTGACTTCACGTACTCTCTGTGTGTCTTCCAGCACCACCGACTCTGTGGGCATATGCACTTGAGTAGAAACTCAGACTCAGGTTTAGCAGCATCCATAATAGATCCATTTGTCTTGACCAGCGCATGCTTGCATCTTAGATTCACCGCAGATCCAAACCAAAAGACGACAACTTTAAAGTTCTGTTTACACAGTAACTCACGTTGTGATTGGACAGTTTGACTTCTTTACTCGCCATTCATGTACATGTAAGCGTGTGGACAAGTGGAAGTGCTCCAGGTTCTCACTCCCTCAACAGAGTGCCTCCAAAGAGCATGCCAGCCTGACGTGTTTGCCAGTGTTTACCACTGTGAATGGCACAGCGCGCAGTTCGGACTGTCATTCATACTTACACTGTAAATATGGGAAGCAGTGTAGTGGAAGGGATCTGAAAATTACTCCACCTCGTGCCTCAGTGACGAAATTAATAAACCGAGGCACGGGAGTGGAACAGGTTTTGACAATGCAAGTCTCTCTCTCTCATCACGTCCCTTTCTTCTCAGCCCTGCTGTCCTATTTTCCTCTCCCTCTCTTTCGACTGTGGCCTAATAAGGCTCAATTACATGGAGGTTCTTTCATTCATTATAGGCATGGGCCCCGGCTTCTCTTTGTGGACTCCTAATAAATACTAACGCGGAGAAATAGCCGGGGCTTGGGCTTACTTATGAACCAGTTAATAACCGGGTGCTGCTACCGTGATGAAAACAGCCTTCTCAGCAGTCTGTCTGGCCGCCACACAAACACAAACACACAATGGAAAGGGGAGAAAAGAGGGGGCTCTAGTTAGCCTCTGAGACAATGCTTCGGCGAACGACAAGCGCCGGCAATTAGCGCATCTACGGCACGGGAGTAACCCTATACGTCTTTGTCTGTTTCAATCACAGGGAGACGCCACTCAAGGTAAGAATTAGGGCCAAGGATGCCATCAATTTCCCTTAACCTGTTTTATATTGCTCTGTGTAGGTGAATGCTCTGTGTAGGTGAATGCATGATAGATTGTTTTTGTCAGCCTATTAAAAGTGACGTTGAGTGCATTAACGGCAAAGGTTGGAACGCACCCGTCGAGTCTGGAAGTGGTGGGTATGTGTTTGCGTTTGCATCGGTGTTTGTTTGGAGAGCGAAAAAAATATGTCAATTCGCCTAATTTATGTCCTTCTTGCTCGCTTCCTCTCCCATGACAGACCTTGATATCTAATGCAAATCACACTCTATATCACAAAAGACTTTCAGCTTGCCTCTGTCCATAACATCATTGGCGGATACACACCCCGCCTCTCCACACAACAGCTCAATCTGCCCTCCCAGAGTCTGTACACTGTCATTGGGAGTCAGACAGACAGGCTTTTTATGGCAGTCTTTACGACTCCGACTGAAATAACTGTATTCCCCAGTGGGAGATAGAGTGGTGGTAGGAAATGTAACTGTATACATTTACTACAGTGAGAGAAGGAGGGAGAGCAAATGTAAGATGAGAGATGTCCCACACTGGTCAATCAGAAGAGCATATTCATTCAAAACACCCTCCCATCTTTCCTCTCCTCTCTCTCTCTCTCTCTCTTAAAGTTTCCTTGTTCAGGCACGTTTCATCTGTCCATCTCCTCCTATCCGCGTCTTTGTCCATCCTCTCTCTCAGGTTTAAACCAGCAGCCGTGGCAGAGATTGCCGTCCGAGGTTGTCTTGCGAGATGAAAGATGGCACGGCTGTGGCGCTCGGGGACGATCGCACCCTCTGTGACACACACACACACACACACACACACACCTCCTTCTCTCTCTCTCTCTCTCTCTCTCTCTCTCGCAACCACGTACGCCCCGCTCTTTCATTCGCCGCCGAAATGGTCCCTGCCTGGGCTAATTTACATAATACACTTCTGACACCTTTACTTTATTCATCAATCACACCCAGGCAGCTACTCCAGGTCCAGGCTTTTGTCTGAGCATGTCTGTGGCTGTGTAAGGCTAGGCACAAAAGATTAATTTCACAGCTTTTTTTTTTTTTTTTTTTTCTGCCTTTTTCTTCCTCTTCTTCTTTCTCCTCCGTCCTTCCCTCTGCCCCTCTTCCTCCTTTTCTTTCCTCCCCCTCCATCCTTGTCCTCCCCCTCCTTTCTCGTTCATCCCTCTCTTTCATTTCACAGATACAGCAGAATGACGGCGGCCAGATAATGAAAACAACAATGCAAGCATTTTTTCTCTCTCTCTCTCCTTTAACTCCGGCAGGTCGTATTCCTAGATTCTCTCCACAGTGTATTATTCCTCTCTTTCTCTCTCACCCCCTCCCGGTGTCTATCTTGTTCATCTTCTTCTGCACCTCCACCATCTGTTTGCAGTTATTTTTTTTCTTTCATCTTCGTCATCCCTCCATACTGTACTTGGGCCGACCAGGAACAGATTTCCTGTCAGTCCCTCCTGCTCTCCTCCACCTGTCCAACACAAGGAGCTTCCTCTTTTTTTCTCCCCTCTTTTACATTTCTTCTTCAAATTTAAAACCTGACTCCTGCATGCTGGCGGCGGGAGTTTGAAGTTTTTAAACTCATGAAAAAAACAAAAAAACAAGAAAATAATAAATCATCCTGTGTGATTTAAACAATAAACACAGTGTGTAGTTCCCACTGTCGTTATCGACCCGCAAGCGTGCCTCACATTTCAATTACCTGAAATAAATGAAATAGGGTTTGAAAATCTCACGCTTGTTTGGCAATGGAGATGAGAGGGCAACTGTCGCTCAGATATCAATTTTGAACAGATGGGTTGCCATGAGGGGCCATATCTCCCTTTCAATTAAAAATCCAAAACAGTCATTGTCTTAACCGTCATGTAAAAACACACAGATGGGTTTTGTTTGCATCCATGTCAGTCTGAGCCTTTTGTTTAACCAGTGAAGTTGCTCATTGGCCACCAGTGGGTGATTGTGGCTGTACTGGGCGGCTCCCAGCTCAAAGCCGGCTGCAAAAGAGCATTCTGGTTCTGGCACAAAAAAAACAAGCTGGGTAAATCCCGGTGAGGACAAGCCTGGGCTCTGCAGTGACTCTGACCCTCAGGTCAAAGCGAAACAAGCATGGAGACTGCACACCTGGGTGTGAACGCTCCCTCGACCCCCCTCAGTCTTTGCCCTTGCCCAGTGCCCCTTCACCCCCCCCACACACTTCTCACACTGTGTGGCATCTGAACCCAGCCAACGGGATAATTAGCCCCAGAGGCCAGTTTAGCAGGATGGAAAACAGACTCAGTCTTCTGCACCAAATAGCACTGGAAGTGTGTTGGCATCAACATTACTTCTTGACCCCTTACTACTGTTTGTCTGTGAGTGAGTGAGTCCAAACATGATCTTATAGTTCTTATCATTTAAATAGAGAGCAAAGGTCAAGACCAAAAATAGCCAGATTAATTTTGAAGCGTCATCTACAAAACACATCAAGGCAGCTTTCAGAACCAATTTTCCTTCTGGAGCAACGCATCAGTGACCTTTGTTTCCTACTTTATCACACTGACCAAATAACATCTTGTCAGTCATCAGACTCAGTGTCCAGAGATGGAGAGGACAGAAGCAGGACTGAGAGATTTGGTGCCACATGAGACATGGCTTATGGTTAAAGTAAAGGGAATCAACACTTATCCAGCATGAATTTATAATATGTGTTTGTGTTTTCTGGATTTTCGGTTCTCATGTCTTTCATATGAAGCATCCACAATCGGGACAATTAGAATAGCATCATTCATTGATGTACATATTTTTTTATATATATATAACTGGACTGACAACCAAAGCTAGATATTGAGATTTTCTGAACAGCTGTGAGTCAGGTAGGGGAGTACATACAAAGGAGAAAGGAATCCTTGGATTGAGGCCTCATAGCTTATTACATGATGACGTTCATGGTAGAGTTCAGGAAAAAAAAAAAGAGAAAGCAGGACACAAAATTCAAAATTGAATTCATTAAATTTATTTATTCACTATAACATTTTTATATACTTGGTGAACATTGTGTGAGTAAAGTTAGTTTCTGTTGAATCTCTCTCATAAATGGTTATTTGTTTTACAATTAGTTTTAATCCAATGATGCGTGACAGTTAGATTTAGCTGATTTTGTGACATCTGGGTCATTTTTTCCTTGAATAAAAGAATAAAGTTCATCTTATGTGAGAAATCAGGAACATTATTATAAAGAAACTTACTGTCACATTAGCAGATCTCCTTGATCTTCTTCTTTTGTCCCAAGGACTCCCACTTCTCCAAGCAGGTGTTTAGAAGTCTGGGTTAACACCCCACCACCACACACACTCATTCTTTCCCCATCACTCGTTCCCTCCCCTCCATTTCTCCCTGAAGAAAATTAACACTCGCCTCCCACCCCAGGTGGTGAGGGGAGGGGCACCAGGAATGGAGAGGCGGAGAGGGCGGAGGAGTGTCGAGAGCCTGATTTATCTGAACCTGTCAGGCCATGGGAGGCCTCAGTGGGTGTTTATGTGTGTGTGTGTCTGCTGGGGGGGTCTGGAGGGGGGTTCGTTGTGTTTACAATGGGTGCAGGGAGAGAAGTGTCTCTCCCACCTTGGCCCCTGGGTTGGCACAGCGGAAGCCCCTCTCTGTCTCATTAGGACGTGTGTCTGTGTGTGTGCATCCGTGTGTGTGTGTGTGTGTGTGTGTGTGTTGCAGGGGGGTGCAACAGTGTGACAGTTTAAAGTGACATTCACACTCCCTTCTTTTTCTCCTGTCCTTCTTCTCACTTTTACACACACAGACAAACACACACACACACACACACACACACAAAAGAAGGAGAAAGGTGTCAATATGTGATATTAGTCTGCCTACTGTATATGATAACTTGGTATATTTTCAAAAACCAGCAGCTCAGTGCTCAACAGCGCTTCTAACCAGCACACATAATTCATCTGTATACTCAATTCAGGTTTGCATTATTTACTACAAACGGAAGTGGGCATGAAGTAAAAGTGGAGTCCCACGATGTTATATTCACAATGTGGTAAATAATCTCTACTTTACTTTGAGCACATTTTAAGCCCTTTACACCATACAAAAAAACCCACTGCCTTTTTTAACCTTGAAAAAATTAGGCCAAACCCTTGCTAGATTTAGTAAGTGGCTATCTATATTGTTATGAATATACATTTTACCCATCTTTGGTAGCTTTCACTACTGCTTCTTTGAGAGGAGGAGAAATATCCGGAATGTGTGGTACAGTGTTTGTGCTGTCTTGATAATGACAGAGTAATGAGGTGACGAGGAAAGAGGTAGTGCTTAACATTAAGGACAGAAAATGTGTGTTGTGTTGTGCACATGTGTCCATTTACATGTGTACTGCATGTCTGTGCCAACCATGACCAGTAGAACTCCTCCACCAACCCATTCTGATGCCAAGATTCACAACACTCACAAGATCCACTATATTGGATGATTCTGCAATATGATGTGGCACATTACAATTACTGTGTGGTTATGGTCAGGGAAAGACAGTGATTATGGAACGAAACATATTCTTGAAAGTAGTATTAAAGTTAGCTAACTTAAACACTTTGTAAAGGTTAGGAAAAGATCACATGCTGCACACCCATCAACCACCCTGAACTCCACTCCCTCACTATCTGCCTCGCTATATAAAGGGCACACTACTTCTTATGCCGGCACTGAACGTTGGCACTGGCCATAAATTGTGAGGTGTGGAATCATCTACTATAAATGTAATTCCAGTGGATAATGTGCTGAGATTTAAACCAGCCAGAAAGTAAAGCAAAAAAATGTCCCAGTTCCCAGACCACATCCAAGGGCCATTCCCATGCAGCCTTGACCAATTGTGGTCAACTTCTGGGGTGGGGCTTTCTGAGAAATTTCAGAAGAGAAGCCAGGTGTAGGTATGTATCTCTATTTTGCAAGCTAAGAACGAAAAAGCATTCTACCACAAAACTGAACGTGTGTTTTATCCATTGACTGTGTCCAACAAATCTGAAATGTGCTAAATAATGTTATCTGGTTTCCAATCAATCATAATGAACAAAAAAAGAAAACATAATTAATCTGCTGATCAAGATGTTGTGATAAGTGCCAGAAAAGCTACTAAATGGACTTGGATTGTTTATTCAAATGTTGATTTTCAAAGTCAAGATTGACCTTTGGACCTGAACTGGGAATGTGTGTCTACCACACAATCACAATAGCGTTTGCCTATAAAGAACGGAAATGTTTTACTGCATCTAGATATTTTAAATCAATCAAGGTCATGGCAATAATAGTGCGATCAAGTTTCAAACCACTCTTTTGCACACTTACATTGTGGAGCAGCGCTTATTCAAAGGCAACTTCTTTGTCAGCACTGCAGTTATTAACACCTCCAGTTTGGGCCTTTCAAGTATTTCCTTACATTAGCATACGAGATTTATTTCACTAAATCCATTAAAACTAATAAGCACACAATTACCAAGAACGTAGCAGAGAAAATGTTCCCATCAAAAAAGCCAGAGCTGTCATATTGTCCTGGTCTCCATGCTGACCATGTGGTCCAGTATTATAATAAAAACCACTCTCTGAAAGAGGCAACTCCAAGTACCTTTACAGTTAGAGCTAATTGGACAAACATAATTATCAAGTTCTGAGGAAATGAGCATTGCTTTAATTCATTATTAACATATATCCCATTCTTTAAATAAAGTGTGCACGTGTGCAGTCAATTAAAGGTAAAAGTCGTTGCATACACAGGAGAAAATGAGACTGAGAAAGCTGTGAGAGGGTCTTTTTTTTAACTGACAGGGAGCAACAATGAAAAGATGAGCATAAATTAGCGAGAAGCGTCTCTGTTCTCTTCTGATTTCTTCGTCCACATTTCTTCTTCCCTTCTCCCTCTCTTCTCCCCTCTGTCACTTGCAATCTTGCGCAGCACCCCCCCCTCCTCACCCAAACCCGGCTTCCATTCCTGATCTATCTTTCTCTCTTTAAAGATGGGCAGAGTGTCACACAGAAGAGAGGAGGTGGGGGTATGCACTATGCAAAGCAGGGCCTCGGTAGCCAAAGTCGGCAGGCTGAGATGAGGTGTCAGCATTGCACGGGTGCACTGATGTATGAATGCGGCGAAATCAAACGCGTCACTCGACAGACAGGAGGGGGTTGGAAAGGTGAAAGCAGCGTGCCGAGAGAGAGCATCTGTACATCGACGTCAAGGTGCTACCATCCCTTCCTCCCTTCCTCTATCACTCTTCCTTTTTGTCTTTTTTTTTTTTTTGTTGTGTTCCACTTATTTATTTATTTGCCTGCATCTCTTCTGTTGCCGCTTCCCGTTTGGTGCCACAGAAGAGGCCACAGCCCTAACAAGGTACAGCGGTCACAAAGAGAGAGCGACAGAAATAAAGAGACAGAGAGGGAACACAGCTACTCAGAAAATATTAGCATATCCCTAAGGAATACCAACTAAATTGATACCGAATGAACCCAACCCCTCCTTCTCTCCATTTTCACTCCTCCCCCCACCTCCTCCTCCTCCTCCTCTTTTTTCTCTCTGCCAGACCTCTTCCAAGGTGTCACGGTGTCTTATTCATTAATATGTGTAAATCCTTGTTTTCGTCAACACGTTGGATAGCGGGCGACATCGCCCAGCAACATCGGTGGGCCGGTGTTGCCGCCTGACTCCCCGACTCCGGTTCATCGACTGAGGCTTGTCACTCAAAGTGATGAGTGAGCTGGAGCCGAGAAAGTGAGAGTGAGAATGAGAGTGAAAAAGAGCGAGGAGAGGAAAAAAGAAAAGAAAGAGGAAGGAGAGACGGAGGTGGGGAGAGGTAGAGAGAGAAATACAGTCTTTTAGCTTGGATGGTGACTTGATACAGTTTAAATGCATCAGGGTCAACATGGACTCAACACGGATGTTTTCTTTTTGTCACAAGTTGCGATGCTTGTTGTTGAAAGTGTCACTTATGAGCTGGTTCGTGTCAGATTTGTGATCATGATGGAGTACGACACACATTTTATGGAACCAGTGTAACAACAAAAGGCAACTGCTACTAAGAAAACCCATAAAGAAGCTGGGACAATGGGTTTGAAAGCTCTGGAAAACTTGAGCATATTTTTGTCAAATAAAGAAGGTTTTCAAAAAACACCATTCAATAACAATAGTGTTATATCTTGCCTCAGCAGGGCCGTAGCCAGGTTTTTAAAAATACTGAGTCCAGGTTCCACCAGTGCAACAAATTACGGGCACGACCTGATTCAGTTCCACAGTTTGATACCTCTTATTGCTTTGTACTGTACAGCATTATGTTACTTCACAAAGAGTGACTCCATCCATACTGAATCTTTAATGAGGGTACTCTCCACTACTCCCTGACTGCTAAACATTCATAATGTAACGTTAACATGACGCAAAATAAGACGTCACACTGTGCCCTGAATTGCAAGTATTAACAGATTTCAAAGCAAATCAAGCTGTTTTGTCCCTAAGTGCACTTTAAGAGGTATTTAAGATGAGTCATCCCTTTTAAAAGCACATAAGTGGAAACAGTCACAGTCACATTTGAAACCACTTAGTTGAAACAATAGAAAAAGAATGCAATTTGCACTGTTGGAATTAAGTTGTCTGACTTAATGTGGTGTACTGACTTCTTTTTTTATTTTTTTTTTATTTTCCACACTAGAAGAGGCAGTTTGCTCAGTGAACACTCTGACATATACTGGACATATTAAATTATAGGATCTGAAGGAAAAAATCAATTAATGGCTTAGGCAATAAGCAATAAGCTGTAGCTGCTCTGACATGTCAGGATGGAACTCTTGTGACACTAATACATGCTATGTTATTTGAATAAGGACTGAACTCCTTACTGCGTTGATTTTATTACAGAAACAGCAAATTGATTTAAATAACGCATGTAATGGGAGAGTGGAACGTAAAGGCTTAAAGCAGGCCTGCATTCCTTATAGCAACAAACATTATAATTACAGTCTACACATAAATGGCCCAAAAAAGAATTTTAAACCATATATGACGGGTTCAATGTCAATGCAGCGTGATGGTGATGTGGTGATGATAATGTCTTCTCCAAGTCAGTTTTAAAAGCGGCAAAAGGAAGGTGTCTATGTATCAAGAGTTTGCAGTCGCTGATATTAAACCCATGTTGCATTGCAAACAGCTCTTCCATTACCGAGGGTGCCCCGCTGTGAACTCACCACTGAGCGTGTGCAATCCACACGAGACATGAGGGATGCGTAGCTCCGTGCTAGTATGTTAAGATTTCATTTAGATTTCATTCATGTTTTAAAATATATCTCGTGCGGGGGCTGCATGGGAATATATATTCCATGAATGGGAAATGCTAGGATCCGTGTGTGTATGTGTTTGTGTGCATCCCGCACTGTAGGACCATTCGTCGGTGAACAAGGCCCTTGCCGTTTTCAATTTCCAGAGGTGTCAGCCAGACTTGAGGAAGGCTGGAAGCTGATACATCAGCCAAGCCACCGGCCCTATTGTGAATCTTCACTTCATACACAGATATCGTGAAATGTACGAGCGTAAATTCAGAGCTATTGTTAAAGCCTAACAGTGGCAGGTGGCAATAGCAATGGCCGATTTCCTGATTATATTCATAAACAACAGGTTAACTTGTGCTCACTGGCAGAGACACATGCAAACAAACACGCAAAACCATGCACAAGTGTATACCATATGCACACACAGACACATTCTTTTCTTGCTGTGTCCTTCCCTGTACAGAAACATGCATGCACACAGTCACGCAGTTGCAGTCGAACACCCATAGACTTGTATTCTTCACTCATTCTCTTGGTGTGCTGTCACCTTCACTACGCGCCTCTCTCTCTTATACACACTCATTGAAGATAAGTGATGTCCCTCTTCTTCTGATGTTATGCATAGTGGGATTTACTGTTTGCAGTGTGTATATGCAGTGTGAGGGAGCGGCGCAGAGGTAACGGCGGCGGACATAAAAACAAATGGATGATATGGTTGTAAAAATGTGACAGACAAAAGATTATCAGGTAGATACAGTAGTGCACCTTTCAAGCAGATTCTCAGTTGTTTTGCAGACTTTCTGCTCTTTTTCATTTTTCATTACTCCTGTTCTCCTGGCCCTACATCCAGCACCTATTTCTCTTCAAAAAACACCAAGCAGGTGACAGATAATGACTGACCCTATGTGGAGTTGTTGTAAAGCAGGTGTCATTTTAATAACATACAGTGTGTTAGCAGGAATGCTAAGAGACGCAGCAGTTCTAAAGCGGCTGGGACAGGATGTCAGCCCTCGTGTCTAATGGCTAATGCTCCTTTATGAAGTGCTTTATGAAATGCTCTTACATGAAGACCGCGGCGGCTTTACGGCACCATTCAGACGACTGTGCCGCAGACCTTGCTAGGTGTTAGCAGCCTGGATCTGGGTTTATTATATTTGGAAATATGAGTTCCATTTTGATTTGATGTGACTCTCTATATATTCCGCTAAGCCTGATGTGCGGGTGGAGTTTTTGTTGGACATGGAGAAAACAGGGCTGATATTCAGGGATGAATCTTTTTCAGTTAAAACCTGATATTGCCAGGTCAGTATGCCCCCCAAATATCTTCATGGTATCTAAAATTGTTCCAGAGGATTTTTTTCAAGGATATTTGACAGGTTTAAAGGTATCAAGGATCTGTGATTTCTATTGGCTTCACGGCCCATGTGAGAGTATCAGTGCAATAAGTTGGCCTAGCTGCCGCTCCTGAGCTACATCCGGCTCTTTGCCTGCGTATATGTGGGTCTTTTATTAATATCCTGTTGCCTTTTTATTAAATTAATTAAAAATGTATTTTTATTTTAAACGTTAATCATTGCCCTAATGTGAGCGCCAGCCTCTTCAGTCAATGTAGAAAAAACTACACACTTTATAAACCGAGCCTGTTGCCATGGTATTTTTCAACGTCATCACAAGTAATGAAGTAAAGCAGAAGTATGACAATGAGGACAGATTATAGTGTAAATAACAGTTCAGTATTTTGAGATGTACACTTATTTGCTTTTCTTCTGAGTGTTAGATGAGGAGATGGATACCACTCCTGCGTCTGTATGTTAAGAATGGAGCTACACTAGGAGATGATTAGTCTATCTCAATACACAAGAATTTCAGTGGCCACAATCTTCACAATCTTAGAAACATGCAAATAAGCGTATTTACCAAAAATAGAGTGGGAGGAATTTCATTTCTTGCTCAAAACAACATGGCTGCATCGTCTTCCAAGGCTTCCAATCCCCAGGAACATTTTGCTTTCTTGAGGCTAAGGCGTACAACGAGTTCCCAAAAGATACACAGCTTCTCAGACAGTAGTTTCAATTGTCTGTCAGACATCGAGGCTCAGTGGTTCATAAAATGTGCCAACATCTCAGAATTAGTAACGTTTGCATTATACCAGATAGCATTGAACATCACGCATGGTTTAAAGCCTCACAGCACGAGAGGCAAGTTTGTAAAAAAGTTACATTTTCTCCCGAACACTAGAGAGTGAAAGGATTGTATCAGACCTCTAGCTGTCACCACAGTTATTCTGATCTTGAGCAATGCCTGTATTTGTGCATTGCATTGGACGGTGTTTATGGAAATTCTCTCTCTTCTCTGAAACACTTGAAATCCCAGCATTTATCTGTCCTTACTGACACACACGTGAAGACAGTGTTTCAAGTGGCCACAACAGAATACAAGCCAGATTTTTAAAGGATTGTGGAAAACAAGGAATGCCAGACCTTCCACTGAGTAAAAAATAATTTAAATGCAAGGTAAGAAAAATAGCCATAAAACTGGTGTGCTGGCACTACATCTTACTGGAAAGTGGTGTGTGTGTGTGTGTGTGTGTGTGCGCGCGCATGTGTGTGTTTGTGCACCTGCAAGGGTGTCTGTGCACAATATTTGTTAGTGGTATAGTCATTTTATTTCATTTATTTAATTCTTCTTGGCTTTTTGTTCCTGACTGTGTGGCCAAACCTACAATAAGTAATGACCATAAGACAAAGTGTTTTGCTGCTGGGAACCAGGAACATTTCTGTGCTCAATCAGGTGAAGTATTCCCTCTGACTTGATAGCACTTTAATAAGAAGAAGAATCATCACCCTTTCTCGTGACACCAATTAATTGTTGCATATGAGATATAAAACGTGTGGATATATATATATATATATATATATATAAAAATGTGGACATGTAACAATCCTTTTATCGTAGGCTTCTCTCACTGTGCATTGCGTGCCCTTCTAATTCACCAGGCCGCAACTTAAGGGCCCCGTTACAGTGGGAAGGGATTTTATGAGTTTACGGGATGCTGTTTTTACGAGCGGATGAGGAGAAATAATGGGGTCGAGTGTCTCCCTCCTTCGTCCTTCCCTCGCTCCATCCCTCTCTCCCTCTCCCCAGGCCTCTCCTATTACCTGCCGGCTGGAGGTCACAGGAGTATCGCTTAATAAAAGTTAATCATGAGAAACTTGTTCATTAATTACAGTTCAGGCCGGTTGCCTGCCTGCTTCCTGGTACCATTTCTTCCTCATGTTAAGGTATGTCTTCCTTCAGTCTCAGTTAAGATTCTTGGTTTTTGTCCACTTTTTTTGTTTGAATGGAACCATTGGTCAGGTAAGTATTTTCTTTTTCTTTTTCAGTAAAATGTATACACACTCTTACCTATGAAAAATTTGTAAATCATTATGGAGAGCAAAGAGGGCAAAAGGGATGTGATGTAATGTAAGAGGAAAATTCACATTGTTTTTCCACTTTTTCAAACACATGATTGTATAAAGAATATTGCTACATGGGCTCAGGAACATTTCGTAAAATTTCATTTGCAAATGACTGCGTTCTGTTTTGGTTTACGTTTTAGACTGTGTCCAAACTTTCTTGGAATTGGGGTTGTAGGAAAATTGCAATTTATTCAAAGTCGGGTCTCAGGTATCCGTTAAAATAATAAATGTGCTCACCAAAGCAGCCTGAGGACACAGTGACTTTGAGACACACCATGATGATCTGACAGATTGTAAACAAGTCGACAGTTTATGCAGATTATCCAAACCAATTTATTCAAAGGTAAAACTCAGAGTGAACTGCCCTGAAATGTCAGCAATAATTCCTAATTTCACAGGAAAATTGTGTACTTGGTGCAGGCGATACCAGGAAATTGGGTTCGTAGCCAAGTAATACCTGGGCCAGAATCACTGATATCAATACCCTTTATTACTAAAAGTGGCTAATGTTCTGTCATAGCCAGGTGTCAGGATTTATGAGGTGAATGCATCATTATTAGGTTACTTGTAAATACAGTTTCATTACCACTGACTTATTTGCCAAATATCTGGCATTTCTTGTCCAAATATTCACCAAACAAAAAAGGAGAAAAAGACACAGATTCAATCCAACATGGAACCTGCAGGGTTTTTTTTCATTGTCAACAACAAATGTTTATTGTGTGAGTCCTCTAAACTAATGAGGTGATGACTGTGCACATGCATGCATCAGAGGCCCACCCGCTGTGTGCACACAACTACGCCAAGTTAAGTAGGTCAAAGTTGAAGCAAGACAGTTGGTAAACTCTGATGTGTGTTTACAACAGACAGGGTAACAATCGAACCTTTCACCTTCATCTTCTCTTACAAACAAGTTTTATTAAGTAAGTTATTATTCCTGAGAGGAAAGTTAGTCACACCTTTGAAAATAGGACACAAGTTGTAATAAACTGGAATTATCCTTAATCAGAGTGACGGGACACTCCCATTCATGATTTGGGCTGATGATCATATGTAAAGCTGTCCTGTGCACGTTACCTGCCACTGGTCACATGGTTATACACTCAGTTATAAGGTACACTAAAAGTAAAGCAGGCCTGGAATAAGGCCTTCCTTCAGGACAGTTGAATAAACGAGCAACTAAGTGTATGTTCATGTCTGTATGCATACACGTGAAGACAGACAGTAAGTGAGACACTGTTATAATGTGTTTAACCACGCGTCTCTGTGTTTCTTCATTATGAGGTCCAGCCAGGTTGAGACTGGATCATCGCTGGCTTGGGCTCCGTGCGGATTCCTCCCGACCGCAGAACGGCAACGGCAGAGGGGCCAAAGACAAACACAGCAGACAAACACATCCTTCGGCCAAAACCAGCGGGCTTGGACTCCTGCTTTCTCTGAAGAATGAGGAAAAATAGACTCTCCCCGCACTTCGCTGTGAGGTCAACAGGCTCACACAGCCGTGTCATTACAAAGTACACACAGACACACGCGAGCGCGCGCTCTGCAAAAAAGATCAGGCTTGACAAATGTTTTTATCTACAATCCTGCTAAGCAAGGCTTATTTCAAGACATGTTAAATAAAACGACCTTAGTGTCCTGCCAGATTTTTTTTTTTTGCTCTGGTTCCAGAAGTTGCACTTGTTCCGTTAGCTGTTTCAGCAGGTTTGTGTAATGACATTATTTCAGTCATACTGACAGATACTTTTTCCCCTAAAATTTGGTTGAAATTATCCTTTTTTTATTGTTTGGTCACATGATTTCTTGTTTTTTTTGTTCAATAAATAGGCCACCAAAAAGCATCCAACAATAAGATTTAATCCAGCAGTGAAATATTGCTATGGTGTGCACGAGTCGAAACCCAAAACTTTGCTCAGCATTTTTTGCAGTTCACAGATGTATGGTTGACACAGTGTTTCCCCTAATTCTTCCAAACATCATTAAGCTGTCCTCGCTGCTTACTTAAATCAAAAAGATTACATAATGACTGGAAGGGCTACAAAAACGACCTCTGAGCCACGACGTGCTCGTATATCTGCCCTGCTGTTTATATATCTGTCTGTGTCGTCAGAGATGAATAATGTCGCTGGTGAATTTTAGGCTATTTCTGCCATGAATGAACCTTCTTATTGCAGTGCTTTAAATGTGTTGTCAGTGTGCATAGTTAAAATACAGCTTGAGCTTTGAAATGTAGCAATGGTTTTCATCTGTGGAGTCTGATCACAGGATGTGTTTTCCAGCAGTAGATGGCGGCGGCCTTTTCTGGATGTGTTCTTTGTGACACATTTTTGTGTAACACTGTTTACAAGGCTGGGCGGCTGCTGTTTAATTAAAGTGAAAATACAGTGAAATGTCATCCTATGTATATACCCTGACAAAAAAGTATAGATGAACTTTGTGTTTTCACACATATACAATTATACTTCACACGACTTTACCGCAAACCATGTGCTTATGTACATGTATCACAGTTGAATTGTTTTGCGTACATAATCATAAATCTGTTTGTTAAATCGTTTTCCTGTGTGATTTCTGGCATTTCACTTGTGAAATATCTGAAATGGGAACATGCAATTTTATCTCATCTTTGGCACGAAATGAGTAAATAAATAAATGTATAAAAACATTTTAAAAATCTTGTCTCAAGGTCCACCTAGTAGCTTTTTTCTTCGGCTTGCAACCACGTCTCAGGGTCTCCGTAAAAAAGGCAGTAAGTGGACCTTGAATTAAGTTGTATCCCTTGAAGCCAAAAAGCCACAAAATAATGTCAAAAATTGATGAAAGTTTTATAAAAATGTGTCTTTTTTCATTTCTCTTACTCAAACTCATGATTATGTCATGTGAATTTACCACAGAAATCAAATGTAAAACATCAAGTTGAATGAGTGATGGTTGATTTGTGATTGTGTCTCTGCCTTTAGGTGCACGTTTTGTTGATCAACCTTCAAATCCTTCCCCTTGTTACTGCACTGTGCTTTTGTTGGTGAAAATTTGGAAATTCTTGTAAAATCAGTGTATATTTTATATAAGATTTGTGATTGACAGATATCAGTTGCATAACTAAATTACATTTTAGTTGGAAGAATGTATTTTACAGTGCAAAGTGCATAACAACATTGCCTTATTATGTATCGTGGCCCTGTTGGGTCAAGTCTGTGTTAAAATATGCAAAGTCTTAGTGAACTGGAGCTTCTGTGACTGTAAAAATGTGTTGTGTGTCACTGGAACAGTCAATTCATTAATGCAGTGCAGTTGTCATTTTGTCTTATTAGAAGCAAGCACTTAATTAATGTATGCAAATAAGTGCAAGATCACACCTTGCCAAAGTATGAGACAGTGCAGTTGTGTGTTGCGTGTGTGTGTGTGTGCATTAATTAGTGTGTTGTGCAAGGTCCACTGTCTTCTAAAGTGTGAAGTGGAGGTATATAAGCTGGTTCAGGGTGGAAAGTGTTGTGTCTGGCAGACGGCGTTCACACACAAATTGTTCAAACTATCCCTGGATTTAAATACAAGTTTTTTGTTTTTCATAGTCCACCTTTATTTTGTGCGTGTGCATCACCATAAACAAAGATGTGTATATGACCAGAGCTCTCAGGGGGGGCACACCACAGGCAGACAAGGTATGAAGCTGGTAGGACATTGTGGGGGAATCTAAAAAGCTAATTTTCCCAGTGGCCTTCTCGCACCTCTGCCCTTCATATACAGCCATTTCCATAAAGTGCTCCCCCTGGGGAACCAACAATAATAAACAGTTATTAGTAAATGCATTATGCCAGCACGTCCCTTTTGCCCTCTTGCCTCTCCTCAATAGCCAACCTACAAACACTGCCAGCACCACCGCAGCACCCAACCGGACCTGACACAGGGGGATGCATTTGTGTGTGTGTGTATGTGTGTGTTTGTGTTTCTGATCCATTTCACCACAGAGCACTGAATTCGTAAGGGAATAGCGCTAATGCTTATAATAGTGCTGGCCATTACAGCAAAAAGCTTTGGACGCTGTATGCCTGCCAAACTGTCGTGATTTCATCTGATTGCCTGGTGCTTTTAGTTATGAAATCTCTTCATTTTGCTTTTTTATTTATCCAGCTATTTTGCAGTGGGCTAAATTGCTCTGAAATAAATTCAGATATTATTATCCCTGATGTTTAGTGCTTCAACCTCTTCAATTAGCGATCTGAGAGTGGTTGTCTGTGTAATTGGATATGATACTGCACCTCGGTTTGAAAGCAGCTATATTATGTCTAAAATACAGATGTGTTACAATTTCTATTTGTTCCTGATGAGATAGCTAAGCTAGGCTAAGCTCCAAATTCTGAGTTTGTCTTGTGTTTAAAGGCGACTGGTGACTCGTGTTTACAAGGGCAAATGGATTCCACCAGGACATTGTGTGCATTACTGTTTTTTTATTTGTTTTTGTCATTATCACTGGGACTCATGGGAGCAGACATGCACACAATTACATCCGTGCACATGAACAAACAGCATCTCATCTCCATAAGTAGAAACACAAGCTTCCTTTCATAAACAGACACTTTCTATCTGCATGGAGGGCAGGTGAACTCGCCCTCCATGCAGATAGAAAGATGGGACGGGTGAGAGGGGAAGACAAAGGACGAGCACTTTCCAGGCCTCTCCAGTGTGGGCGCCCCAAACAAAGGTCCCTAAGTGCATGAACTTATTTACATCTCTATTTAGATGGGGTCGCATCAGGAGGCTGAGGGGTGGGAGCTGGAGACGCACAGCATTCAAAGATGGTGTGTCTGACCGTCTGTGAACGTGTTTTTTTTTTATGTGTGTGGCTATTCATCACTTCTTCTGCCTCACATTCAGACCCAGACTTCCCTGCTCTGTTCAATTACATGGGGAGATGTTGAATGCTCGGCTATGCAACCTCAACCTACACCTACATCAGAATGGTGTTTTTTTTTTTTAATTTCAGCTCAGCATTAAACACAATGTCTCTCATGAAACTGATAAGCAAACTTAGCACTCTGGGCTTCAGTACCACACTCTGCAACTGGATACTGGACTTTCTCACAAACAGACCCCAGACAGTTCAGATTGGTGGTCCCGCCTCCTCCACTCTTGTGCTGAACTCTGGAGCCCCCCAGGGCTGTGTGCTCAGCCCCTCTGCAATCAACGACAGTTTTTCAGATGACGCCACCATCATCATCAGCCGGATTTCAAACAACAATGAGAATTCAAATAGCAAAGAAAGTAAATATCTTGCAGAGTGGTGCACAGAGAGAAACCTCAGTGGAGCTGAGGTGGAGCAAGTGAACAGTTTGAGCTTTCCTGGAAATCAGCATCAGAGAGAAACTGTCATGGTCATCACACATCTCCACCCTGGCAAGATATCTTAGACATGGAAATGAATTTCTTAAGAGGGCAAAATTCCTGTGCCAAGTACTTGTTAACTTTTATAGAGGAGCAAGAGAAAGCATCCTGACGGGAGACATTACAAACTGGCATGGGATGTGCACGGCCCAGAACATGAAGGTCTGCAGCGAGTGATTAAAATCATTGGTACCCATCTACTGCACATTAGTGATACTTCTGAGGTGAGGTGCCTGTGCAGAGCCCAAAGGTAACTAAAAAGCAACACCCACCCCAGCCAAAATACATAGTTTCTGAGTACATATGTATACAAGTATATGCTTAAAACTGTATATTGTCTCATTGTTTTTATTTATTCTATTCTAATTCAAATGACTGTAAATATGCTCTATGTATGTGTAGGATGAAAGGATTCTGCCTGACAATGCATTGTGCAACCTTGTGTTGTAAAATGACAATAAATGAACCTAACAAAATAAAAAAAGATTATGAGGCAGGGTCTGGCGACACAGTTCAACTACAGACCCAGTTTTCAGAAGACAAGTGGCAGATGTGTTCATCAACAGCAGCAGTAACACGCTGGTTTTTATTTCACATGTGTTTCGGTGATGCTGTGATTTCAACAGACAGTGGCGCACAGAGGACGCAGAATGGATCAAAAACTGGTTTGTGAGCCACGCACACAGCTGCTGTGTTCACTGTTGTTGGTTGACATGTAAACCAATATGAAGCAGGTCGGGTTCAGTGATCTTCCAGAGTGTGCTGGAGTCGGTTTAACACTGCATATTGAGGTGAGAAATGAACTTTCTTTAACTTTTGGGATGTATGTTATACATCAATTAACTACTCTACTATAACTATTCACACCTAATTTACATCAATATTTGTAACTATGTGCCATCAAAAGTTACTAACACATTTCTATAACCCTTACCTATGACCCTGTGCTTGAATCAGTACAACTTTTGATGAAGAATGCCATTTCTGAGTAGACTGACACATTGTGAAAATAACGATATATGTCATGCTTATTTACCTATGCCTACCTATATGACTAGGCCAGTGGTCATATGGTGAACACAAAGCAAAAGCAGTCAGAAGTTCAAAGGGTTAATCTATAGTGGGCCAGCAACTTTCTTTCCTTACATTTTGACATGAGGAGATTTATATTAAACGTATCTTACTCATCTTCCACATGACCTGACACGGTAAGCAGAGACAACAAAGAGAAAGAGAGAGCAAGAAAGGTACGCCCCTGAAGAAGCGAAAACAAATGAGAGAGAGAGAGAGAGAGAGAGAGAGAGATGGAGAAGGAGAGGAATGAATGAAAGTCAGGAAGGGAGAGCGAGAGAGGCGGAGTGGTCTAATTTGTACATGGCTGTTAAGTAAGGAGAGCAGGCTAATTACTGGCTGAACAGGGCAGGCACAGGCTGCTCATGTCAAAAAGGACAGAGCCACTTATTAGGCATCAAAGTGCATTCATATCACAGCACAAAGGATATGGGGGTCGAGGGGGCGCGAGAGAGGGGTACAGCATGTGTAAATGGAGGAGGGGGTGGGGGTTAGCTAATGAATGTCGTTGAGAGGTGCATTATGGGACCCTCTCCTCAGGCCTTTCACTGTTTTGGAACAGCAGTGCAGATGGGCTGCTTTGATTGTGTTCAAGGATGGAGCAGAGGGGATAACGGAGAGACGTCCGGTTAAGGATTGATTTTTTATTAACTGTAATCACATTGTAGAAACTGACTTTTTTCAAAATCTGAAAAGGGAACAAAATGAATCTTTATGTGGACATCTCACAATGAGAGGTCACAAGAGGTCACATGCGGAAAAGGTTTGGAAGCTCTGATCTAACATATAAGGGGCCGTAGTAAGTGACTGTAGTAGTTTGGTCAATGGATGTCAACCTATTTAGAATTTATTTCACAAATCAACCTGCTCCATAATCTCATTTTCTGCAAGATGTGGCCATCCTGGTAGTCTAGTGGTTAAAGATACCTGAAGACCACAATGTCCCTGTTTTGATTTTGGCCATGGACCTCTGTTGCATGTCATCCCCCTTTCTCTACACATATTTCCTGTCTCTATCTCAGCTGTGGTTATTGACTGAAGGCAGAAATGGGATTAGGTGAATGTATAGAAGTAATTGGTAAGTGTGGTGCAAGCAGTCATGTATGGATGGCTGGTTTGAACTGGAGAGGGGGCAAGAGCTTTTCCCTCAATGCCAGCAAGTACACCTGATCTGAGCCCACTCACCGACACCAAGGCATTGAAAAAAGAGAAAGTGATCCCTCTGGCAATGTGTTAAAGTTTTTGGTTGGTTGAATGAAGGTGTACTAGTTAGGCCATCAGACTGAATGTACAGTCAGTAAGCACAATGCTTTCAGAATTACAATTCGGATATTTTTACATGTGAATGTAATGATTTTGAATATTTGGCTAATATGAACGTCCTTCTGCTGTTAAAACTGGGAGCTTTATGGTGGGATCCTCTGCACAGTGACGCCTGAACAGCGATTCTCCTGCACAGGGGGCGCAAAACTGCTGAGAAGCAGTGGAAGAAGCATCAACCACAACAAAGAATGTAAAGTAGCTCCAATTGAACTGGCCATCATCAATGGTAGGAGTGGGAAGACTGAAAAGTCCCACACAGCCTACAGTCGTTCATCAGCAGCTGTCTCTATCTGACTGAAAATCTAAACAGAAACCATTGAGGCTCAGATTTAGAGTTTTATCTTTGAATATACATGCCAATCAGCAAGCACAACATTCAGCTCCATGTTTTCTCTCTACGGAGTCCTCACACAGCTGAATCCAGTTAATCACGTGATTTCTGCACATTTCACACCACCTATATAATATTTATCCTGTTCAAGTAGGAGTGAGGACAGACACAGGAGATTTTGGGACCCACTTCCACTGGCGGTGCAGTGGGAAGTGGATCATAAACTGCTGCTTCCATCCCAACATCCTGGGCTCACGGTATATGAAGGGGGGAACCAGAGGTATAAATCCCAAAGTTCAACCCCTAGCTGCTCACACCCAGCTTGGGCTGGCGCAGGATGAAAGGCCGTCGTAGAATCCCTGGGTCCAACCACAACCACACACACACATATAACCATGGCTCACCCCCCACACGCCCCCTGCCTGGACCCTGGCCCGCAGCCCAGCGCCTATGGAGCATTTATTAGAGAGGAGACTGAGCGCCATGTGCTGTGGCCCAGGCTGAAGGAATGTGCTTGGTCAACAGCAGATTACAGTGTGGAGATATCTGGAAGGAAGGTGCTTATTTTGCTACTCGGTGTATGCGTGCAAGTGTGCTTGTGTACAGCACATGTAAGCCTGACTGAAGTGAAAGCATGCACATTTGTTTGGTTGTCCACATTGGCACAGCTAGCTGAGGAAAAAAGGCTGTACCTACACACATGTATACCGTTGTTGTATGACACGGATGGAGCGAGGTTCACCACTTCGTGAATCACATGCTTGTATAAAAGACATTACTACATGAGCTCTACGGGGACCACTTCGTAAAACTATCTTATAACAATTTTTTTTCAAATGATTGCATTCTGTTTATATTTACATTTTACACACCATCCCAACTTTTTTGGAATCAGGGTTGTAGCATGATTTATATTTGAATGTTTTATTTGATTTCTATAAAGTGTGTGTCTAATAATCTAATAAATTAGAAAGCTACTAACAAAATCAGGCCATAATTGCCTATGGCATAACTATGTCATATATCCCAGTTGCTCTTTAGGTTATATTGCATAATATGTTTTCAAAAAGAAGGTTGGGCATGCAATGGGAGTGAGGCCAGATGAAAATATATTTGGTTAAAGTGTCAATGAAAAAAAATGAGAAAACTTATAACATCTGAAAAGCTGTCCTGGCCATTTTGCATGTACCTTTGAGATGGTCCCTAAGTTCAGCTTGTCATTTTCCCCTTTACTGCTAGCTCCAGTATCAGGTCATCAGGTGGAAAATGACACCAGTGGAATATCAGGCAAGCTTTCTCCTGCAAATCATGTATCAAGGATGAAACTCACTGAATGCCTAAATATTGGGGGAAAGATTACCTCCCAGTGTTTTAACCATTTCCTATTTGGCAAATATGCAAGTCTTGCTGCTTTGCCTGCTATATGTTTCTGTTCAAACTGTGCAGACAACAATCACCTTTTCTGATATTGAAGAATTTCAATCTGATGGTCATGGGCCAAGACCTGAAGTTATAGGGAGCAGCTTTTTTATTTCATTTCTGAAAATATATATATATATGGATATTTACCATCCTGGATGCACATCTGAAATGTAAAGAGTGACATCAGATGATTGTAGCAGTCAATGTGTTTCACCTTGATTAAGTTATGATTATTAGAATAAGGTCTGTGTGTGACATTTGTGTCAATCATGTGGCAATGAAAAAAAGAATCCTGCAAAAATGTGGGTGCTGTTCAGAGAACATTGTCTGTTCATATATCCATCCAGAGGTTTTTAATGCAGCAGCTGGTTAAAAAAAACAAAGAAAAATAAAAAAAACCCTCACCATTAAATGTCTCAAAATGTCTCCACGACCACAGAGAGACATCATTAACAACAAACAAGCAGCTTTAAGGCGCACACTGTAACACACAAACCCACATTTATCCCAACAACCAATATATATGCCTGCTAAATTAGCATCCTGGCACTCTCATTTATGCCGTTTGGAACGTTCAAGCGTCAGGGTCAAAGTCGTATTAGAAAAAGGTGAGGCCAAACAAATGAGATTATAGCTGAATTAACTAATTATCATCATTTCCATTCCCTAACGGCTTGTAATATCTACGGCATAATGGTGCTTGTCAGGTTTATTGTTGTGTTTGTCTGGGAAGCCTTTGCCCTCTGGTCTCACCTGCTGAAACACGTTGCCCATCCATTAGAATGCATTATGGAAATGAAATCTTTGTTGTTGTGTTTTTTTAATATAAGCCTTGATATGACAAGTTGTTTATTTTCCTCTGCCGGTGTTGTGTTTTTATGTTTTTTTTTTTTTTTACACAGGTGGGAGAGAAAGAGCGGAGAAAGAAGAGGAGAGGGAGGTAGAGAGAAAGAGAAAAGTATGTGGGTCTTTATTCAAGGTTAGATCAGGCTGGAATTTGTGAAGGAGTACCTAGACCTTTCAGAGGAAAATTGGACCCATCTACCTTTTAAGGACGACATGCTAATTCATGTCAAAAAGGCTTTTAGTCAGGAGGACAGGGCTGGAGGAAAGGCTGTTGTGTTACATTCATACGGGCTGATGTGCACTCACATCCAGGATATTGCAGGCAAAATATTGATGTCAGGATTTGCTTTAAAAAAAAAAAAGTGTTTTTCGGACATTTTGCACTTGAAAAGATAATTCCACTTCTTTATGTGGAGCGGAACGTATTGTGTTTTCAGCGCATTTAAATGGCACTTTATTTAGCTCCTCATTCAAAAAACACAGTCATGGTTTACTGTAAATAAAATTACAAATTATTGCCGTCCAGTGGAAATCATGTATCTCCAAGGCTGGTGATTTTCACACTTACCAATAAATAATAAAAAACACTGCATGCTCCTTTGTTGGTTGTTGTTTGTTACTGCAAAACTGCATCTTGACCAAGCTTAGAACAAGGCAGCCTTCTTGTAAACCAACAATTTAGTACTTCACTTTTGTTAAGTGGGGGACAGAAAATACTCAAATCAGCAGAGCTTGGTCTATTGGTCATGTTCTAGCCATATTTCATATGTATTTTAATATTTGCAACAGCTTCAAAATCCACAGCAGCAGATCTGTGTGGAATTATTCACACATGCTTTAGTGTTTGACCTTTTTATATTCAGCTTATATGTTGCGTTTGAATTATAGGAGGTGGGACTCTTACACACAAATGATCTTTTTGAACTGGCATTGTTATTATGCAACTTCACACTTCCCATTGGCCGTTGGCATGGTCAATCACTTTTGCTGATATTGGACTAATTTGAAGTGAACCAGCAGGGAGAGGCTACTGAACAGGCTGACATGGGGCCCAGCGACTCAAGGTGCCAGGGGAGGCCGGAGCCTCTGTTTGAAGTTTGCTCAGGATCCTTTTTAAAGCTGCACTTAACATTTTTGTATTAAAAAATTGATTAAAAGACTACAAGTAATGTGAAAGGTGTCACTCATACAAACCCACAGAGAATCATAAGCCAACTTTACAGTTCCACTAAGGTCTATGAAGCTCTTTAGCCTCTTTCAGCTGATTGTTTTGTTTTTTTTAAGGCTCCAATTTTAACTCTTCGGGTACATTAGGACACCAAACAGCAGACAGAGAAAGAGAGTGACTAGCAGGTGAACATAGTGGAGCAGCTAAAGAGCCAGACATTTTCCTCAGGAGAGACCAAAACAGAGCTAAAATGAAAAAGTTTGGACTGTATCCAATAATCTGATATTCATGAGGGGGACTCCAACCCGAATGCTAATGTTGGTCCATGTCTGCTGGATGTGTAAATAGGCATACGGTTTGCTGTCATGTTTACCATTTCACCCTTTTGAGGTGATAATAAATTTTGTATTTATAACCTGTTACGCCACCTGCAAGCAGCCAGAAAGCAAAATACACCTACAGTTAACCTACAGTAATAAAGCATTTTAAATGTGGTCACCAGCAGAATAGTCCAGCATTAAATATCATCAAATGATTTCCAATAATATTTTGAGAGGAGCATCAGTGTGGATCGGCTGTGGCAGGAAGCTTTCGAAAGGGTGTAGAGAACACTGCTATGGCCAGACTCCAACGTATCATTCTCCATGTACGTGCACAGTTCAAACACAGTGTAAAATACAGTGTCATGCTCTATCTGCTCACACTCCAGGATAATCTGAGTGGTGATAGGAAAGGTCCAGTCACATCATGTGACCTAAAGATGGTTTTGGACCTGCAGGGCTCTCCAGTGCATCTGCACAATGCGAGCTGTGGACCCCCTGAGATCCTGTAACTGAAAGACTGATCAAACAAAGAGTTGAAGACGGAGGGGAAAGACTGTGCCTCGGCTGATAACCTCCTCACCCTTCACACTGACAGCTCACACAGAGGAAGTTATCCATGCATGTGCTCTGGAGCTGACACACATGTGCACGCTCACACATCCACATGCACTTAACACTCTCTATTTGATTTATTCTTAATTTCGTTATCTCTGCATCTTTCTCACACCCTCGC
Source organism: Holacanthus passer (assembly GCA_025331565.1). NCBI lineage: Eukaryota > Metazoa > Chordata > Actinopteri > Pomacanthidae > Holacanthus > Holacanthus passer. Next base: position 807,245 of record JAFREQ010000029.1, on the reverse strand, counting down.
AGTCTCATCTCCCTCCATCTCTGTCCGCCCCCCTCCTTCCCTCTCTCTCTCCTCTCTTCTCTCATAGCCACGCCAGAAAGCGAGGGGTCTTTCATTTTTTCTGACATCCTTGTCCTTCAGCCTATTGATTGGCGACCGAGCCGGCGAGCCCCTGTTGGCTGCTAATGGAAAGTGAAGTTCATCAGCCTTTCCCTTCCCCTGACACACACACACACACACACACACACACACTCAGTAACTCAGTCCTCCACCGCTCAGGGACCCTCCCATCAGCAGACGCCCAGTGATCTACTGTAGAAAGGCCGGCAAACTAACCTTTGCGGCGCTCTCCTTACTTCCTGTCAAGCCTTGCTCTTCCTAAAAGTCTGTTTATATATTTTGGCTGGTTTTGTCCCTGAGTTCGTTTCTCCTTGTATTACATCAGGCTTTGTTTCTCTTTTTATGACAACTTATGGCTCACTTCTGTATTTCAGTTACATTCAGGGTCAAATGCAAATTAAGATGTCCCAAAATTACACACCCGGTCTTCTTATTTGTTAAAAGCTTGCGTACTGTAATTCCTGAATGGAAACATAAAGTCTGATGGCTTAGAAAAAAAATAAGTTAAACTCAAACAACTGACTTAAAGACACAAATAGTCTCAAAATGCACTATATAATACTTTTAAGGCGTGTTCAGCCTCAACACAATGAGAATTTCATGTGAAGTCAATGCCAGACATAAATGCAAAGTTAAGGCAAATTTAGGGCAGTGCAAATTCAGATGATACTAAACACAGACAGAGGTGTTGAAAATGTCTCCTTCACAAGTATGGATAAGAAGAAAAAAGAGAGCAGCTGTAAAAACAACACTATCACACTATAAAGTATGATATATAATAAACCAGCAACCTCTGTCGCATGTGATACCCCTCTCTCCCTCGTTTCCTCTTTGCCTCTTCAATATCACTGCCCAATAAAACAACAACAAAAAATCTTAAAAAGTAAACGGGTGCTAATTATATATCCAACAAACACAGAGCAACATTAATATTCTTTAATATATTATATATTTTTATATAATATATATATATATATATATATATATATTTTTTTATATTATATATAATTGAAGTCATGTTTATTGAGATCTAACAAATGTAAGTCCAATAGCAGAGAGCAGAGAGACGATGAAGCACCTCACTGAGGGGGAGAGCTGGGGGGTTAATTCTCTGTGGGTTCATCACATCACCACAGTCAACACCTCTCACATTATACTTGGTCATTTTATCCATTATTAATATAACCTTATTGATTATTGCATTGTGATAATTCAGCTGTATGGGATGATAAAACAGCCAAAATGAGCCTCTGTCATTACACTAGCAAGAAACAATGTCAAACACAGAAAGTGAAAAAGAAATAACAACGAGGCCCCACTGAAAAAAATAAGGCTGAATTCTGCATCCGACCTTGAGCACACTAAACTACCAGATATAGTTTGTTTTACACACAGTAAGGTCTTTTCTTACTACATACTTTACTCATTGCAAAGCCCTTCCTTCATCTCAAAATCTTTCTTTAGGTTTGCATGCTCAAATGTCTAATTTTACAGTCTACACATATCAGGGCTATCAGGGAAATGATAGTGAGTGGGGATGGCTCTGTCATTATGCTGAGACATGTAAGATCTACTGTATCTGACATGGCACATGCAAGATTCTCTGAGTCTCTGAAACCAACAGGCTTTTCCCATAAGACGATGATGCTCCAGTGCAGAAAACACTCCATAACACTGTCATTAAAGTTGTGTTATTTAAAGCTTGGGTCAAAGAGAGTAAATGGCTTTTTCCTTAAAACACACCTTTTCTTAACAAAGTATCCTTGTTATTTAGAGTTAAATGAACCTATCAGTAGTTGATGGGTTCCTTATTTAAAACAAGAATAAATAATTTAAGCAACATGATATTTGAGTCATGGTGAATATTTCTTTGCAAATTATGACGCTGACTAAAGTTTTAAACATCTCATCAAGATTCATAAGGTTTATTTCCTGTGATTTAATATAGAATCGAGGTGTTCAGTACATGTAAAAATCTATCTTTATCAACTGGTCTTTGAAGTGAAGTGACTACTGAATCACTTTTGTCACTGACTGTATCAGCAGCTTTTAGCAGCGGAGCTCCTCACTGGTGACAGCGAGTGCAGTTGTCAGCTCGGCTGTGATTCACAGTATGTTACTTGCTTGTTAAAAGCCTATTAAAAGACAGTGAAAGCCACAGAAACAATCATACTCTGATCACTCAGTCGTAAATAATAGGGCTGCTGAGCTGTTAACCTTATGTACAGTGCTTGTATAGGCCAGTTTTGTGCTGAACTGGATGTGACAGCTTGGACTGGCATCAGACTGAACATACTGCTGAACTGAAGACAGTCTGAATCAGCTCTGCACATCACATCCACATGAATAGTGTTTGCTTACTGTTATATACACTCAAGTGTAGTTCAATGATGATGTGTTTACTTGCTGTTGTACATACTGAGGTGTCTGTGAACAGTGATGCACTCACTTAATGACATGAAGTAATATACTAAAGAGCATTTGAAAGGTGATGCAACCACTAAGTTTAGGACAGAAAAGTGAACAAACTACATATTCATCAACTTTGAATCTTTAACTGAACTAAATGATCTATGATTTCCACCTCTAGCACAGAAGTGTGCTTTGATATGAACAAGTTCATCTAAGTCAGACAATCCACATAACCAGTGATACTGATGCATTGTAGAACTGATATTCAGGCTGATATTCAGGCTTAATTCTGACCCACATAGGCAACAGTAACTGTAAGAAAGAATTTAGGTTAATCTTTTTGTGTGACTTATTCATTGCAGTCCAGATCTTAGCCATTACAATCCTTTATAATTGTGGTATTATGAGGAAGGATATTCTATAAGAAGAAAAAAAAACTCCATAAGCATTGCAGTTGAAACAATGAATTAATGAGTGTTTTAGATCTGTGATCTGACCCATCGCCCACAGGAGGGTGCAGTTAAATACATACTTCTTATTGACTTTCCGCTCTGTTTCTCTTTTTAACAGAACAGTATAGTCGGCTGAAAACAGAACAAGGAAACTAATTCTGAATGTATTTTACTCATTTTGTGTCTCACTGGGTTAATGTGTCTCACATGGTTCAGAAACAGATTTGTTAAAACATACTTACTTATAGCTGATGTAATAACAGCAAAATGCTATTTTCAATATAGGAACTTTAACTTTAGAATTGTTGCTTCAGTTTCTCTATGGCCATTGATCAAGTGTGAAACATATAAACGGCAACAAGTTCTTTCAAATTCCCTTTTATATTTTCAGCCATACTTGCAGCATGGTAGCATTTTCGGCTTCTGGTGAAATATAACATGTAGTGCTACTAGATGGAATATCCTCCATGCTTCCCAGACAATGAATCCTAATGACTTTCATCTCCTGATTTTTTCTCTAATGTCACCATAAAATATATCCACTGCTATTGTGTACAGACATTCATGCTCCCCCCAGGATGAATTTTAATCACCGTGGTCCCCCCCCGACTGTTCAGCCCAGCCTCATCATAAACTCTCTGCCTCAGCTCTACTTTGTGTTCACTGCTGTATTACTTCAGTGCAATACTGTGAGCATGCTTACATTCTAAACTAACATCACACCTATTTGCATCAGCATGCTAAGCAAGTAAGCATATGTCCAGCCTCGCCGAGGGCCTTATTTCCTCAGTGCCGCAACCATGAACACAAGGTACACAGTCAATGTGTGTCCAGTCACATGCGTCCATTTTTCTCAGCGGTTGCTGCACGTTTTTCAATCATATTCTTTTATGTTCATCGAGTTAAGATGTTCAGTCAATGGCTGAGCGCAAGTAAAACATATAACCTGTACATATAGTGATGAGCATTTGTAGTTGGAGCCTGCATTCAACTTCATGAATGTCTGATCCTATGCACAACGCCACTATGTTTTTTTCTTTTCTTTTCTTTTTTTTTTTTTTAAATACCCCAAAATCTCTTCCTGTCCATCAAGCACTTTTCCTCATAATGACATATGGAGTTTCAAACTGCGAATGTTCAGTTCAATTCAACCCAGTTTTCATGAGCCGGACTGAATGACATTGATTACAGAGAACTGCTGTTGAGTATATCAACCAGTGATACAAGACCATTTATTCATAAGAAAATGTCACATTTTATTACTTAAATTCACAAAAAGTCCTAGACAACCCTCAGGCTCTAAAGAGTGCCACTTTACCATCACATCTGTTTTAATGAGCTCTCCTTGGCTTGCTGTGCTCATACGACACCCACTGTGGCTTTGCTTACACTCTAAAAGCAATCCCTGCATTATAAGACAGCTTTTTCACCTCTCTCTGAGCCTTCTCTGCTAGTGCAGGAAGTTTTCTGCACTTCTGGGGACAAACCCAGGCTGCATCCAACCCAGGCTCAAACTTTGCTCACTGAAGGCCATAGCCAAAACCCATCTTGGGGTGAAGGAACATGCTCACTCATTTTCTTCCTTTTCAGCCTCTTTGTCAGGTCTTAAGCCAAGACCAATGGCTCCTATTAGTGAGTGTGGCAGGCCAGCTGACAGGCTAGTCAATATCCATGAGAAAGCCACTTCATTAATGATCCCTACTTGCTCAGAGAGATTGAAGGGCCAGAGAAAATGGCCTCTGACAGGCCACAGAGAAATGTGAAGGGCTTGGACTTTATTTTCAGCAAGACACAACAAAACTGTCTGACAGTTAAAAGGTATGCTCTGCAGAAAATGCATTTCAGGGCTATATTAAGAGCAGAGGATGAGAGGTGAGGATGATGAAAAGATCATATGAAATAGTAACTAAGTAGATATGATTATGTCTTATATAAGAAAGTCCTTTAGAAATGAATGGAAATGTACTAGTTGTGCAAATGGATAGTAAATGATGATTAGTAGATTCACTGTTTAAGCCAAATGAACATACTTTCTTTCAGAGTCTGTTGAGACTGCAGTGTTGTTGATGACAATAAGTCCAAGCCATCTTGGATATTGTGGCTTTTCATGTTCAAACCACCGGATGAACAAGTCTAAGGAGGCACCACAGTCTCTAAAAGCTGCTGCTGAGTGCACACATTGGTGCTTTCACATTTCTGGTACAGATTTGACAATCAATTTTTAGTCAACCAATTTTAAATAATCCACATATATCACAGATTTCATTTGAACCACTTTCTACCAAAGAAATAGTCCTTATGAAAACATTTCACATTGTACTAAATATGATTGGATAAAACCTGAACTTCATGGCTAGATACCACAAGAGGTAGGTGAGAAGATTTGTGATTTAGAATTTGGGTGAACAACAATGTATACTCCTCAAAATTTGTTATAGCAGCCAATAGTGAGCACAAATCACTAGATATCATCCCTGCTCATTGTTGATGTTTGGAAACTCAATATGGATGGAGTATATTTGAAGTGTGACCCAGCGCCTATGTATATGACTGTTCCAAAGTCCTCAAATAGAGGTGTTCAAAGGTCCGTCTGAAGCAGACTTAAAGAAAACCTCCTCATACCAAGTGTATGTAAATACATGTTTTTCAGTTCAAAGACAGACCAAGGATAATTAGACCCAATCCAAAATGTGGTAGATGAAAATCAGTTGCTGTCTTCACTGTTACCATTAGTTAACAAAAACACAGCCTTTGTCTGTATGGCTAAAATAGCAGCTGCTGAAAATCTGCGGTGGCACTGAACAGCAAAACGTCTTGAAAAAGGATATTTTTAGAATTGATTAGACAGCAAATGCCAGAAAAGCTGGCAAAAGTTGGATTCTTCATGAGTCATGTTGAAAAAACAGATAAAAATCTGTTCAACTTTATGCAATCCCAGGCTATATCCTCCCGGTCGGCAGTGCTGAGCCAGTAGAGGATTGTGGGAGAATGACAGAGAATTACAGCGATTTGGTTGCTTGTGGGATTGCAGCAGCGATATGGTTTCCTAGAAGCTATAATACTGTGTACCGCACTCTCTGGCAGCACATCCTGTATTGAAAGAGAAACTGATAAACCATTTCAGTGGATCACAAGTCGTTTAGATAAGTTTCTCTTTACAGGCCTCCGTGAACACACATCCTTTCTCACACACACACACACACACAAACACAACCAGGATACACACCCACCTGCCTTTAGCCCTTGTTTTCCATCATGTTGCGGCGCTCATCAGCAGGTGTGTGTTCCAGGGTGAAATGATGTTTCTGCCCTGGCCGACATGGGAGAGTTATCTGTGTAATAGAATTATCTGGAGAGGCCACTCAAAATTAACATAATATGGACTCAAAATGTAAATTGTCTTTCTGTGAAATGTAATGTGCATGCGAATCTGCTCTCTTGCTCCTCTCTGTCTTATCAACCCCCCCTCTCTCTCTCTCTCTCTCTCTCTCTCTCTCTCTCTCTCACGCACACACGTTTTCTTCCTTATTTCCTGTTTCTGGGAACTGATAAAAATCCTCCATGTTGTTGTGGGCGCACACACTTCCACACATTTTGGGTGCAAATACTTGAGAGGTGTGTGTTCCGCTGACACGTGCGAAGCTAAATGCCAGCGTACCATTTAAGAGAGAAAGGGCAGCAGCACATCCAACCTTTGTAGTGTGTCATTCAGCGGTGTTCACAGCCGTTCACATATAAAAATGAGGTCTCCTCTGTCCCAGGGAGCAGCGGATACCTTTCACCCCATCAGGCAAAGGAGGGAGGGGATGTTAACCACCGCTCTCACTGTTGAATGAAGAGACAAACAGGAACAAGAAAGAACATTTCATTTTTGGTTAGCCTAGAATTACATTTAAATATGTAGATAAGTTGGAAAATAAGTATTACTTCTCTCCAAGGACAATTTTTTTTCAATAGTAATTCCACCAGCAATCCCTCATTTTTTCCTCATTTCCTGCTTCCTTGTTTCCTCCCTTCCTTCCCTCCTGTCACGCTGTGATGATGAGCACTTTCAGAGTGTTCAGCCATCGCATTTAGCCATTCAGAGAGTTTGATAAAGCTACAATCTTCCCCTTGCCTTGGAATTACATGGCAAAGGGAAAAGGCCACCTCTTTGTCACTAAATGCCTCTCCCATTCATTCACATGACAGCAAAGTAGTACGTCTTTTCCCACGGTAAAATGCCAGATTTGAAAGCCCTCTATTCGATTAATGTTTAGAGTAAGGTTGCGTGCCATCTTTAATCCAGAAAGTATTTTACAGTCAAATAAGAGCCTCTCTAATTTGGTAGATTGGAAGGCGTTGTGGCAGTGAGTTTGACCCAGGACTATTTCCACTATCCACAGTAGCATTTTACCTCTAATGTACAGATTCATGTGGAATCATCTTGAATACTGACAGGGTAGAATGTACATCCAGGATTTCTGTGCACCCTGGTGTTTAAAGACTTATTTAGGCTACAGGTCCCTCATTGAGCAGTTAGAAAAAATAAAAGAAATACAAGTTGTAATCAAGAATTTCTATTTGTCTTTTTTCAGTCTGTCAGAATTGACTGATTTCAGCTACTCATGAACAATTTTCTTATTGCCTGTAAAGTACGACTACGTAACTTTTGAAAGAAGAAATAATACATTTTTAATCTTACAAATGAAATGTTGAGTCCATATGCAAGAAGAGCACACTTCAATTTCATGCACTTGCTGCCGCAGCCTTTCTTGGTTTGGTATGACCAAAAGCCTAATGTTAAATGCTGATAGCAAACTTCATCTAGATGCTGCAGTGTAACTGACATTATTACTGAATCAGTTTCATACGTCTTGATCCATCTCTACTGGTGCTATTGTTGAAATATGTTTTAATGGTTTTATCACAAAAGTTAAACAAGTACAATAAGCACACCAAACCTCACCGGGAGATGTGTTAGCTGTCTACAGTTTGCGGTCCCATTCCACTCTCTCTCTGTCTGGTTACGTAATGAGCATATCCTTTGCTGTGTTCACACTACATTGTTCAAGCTGTAATTACGACCAGCTGAGTGAAAAAAAAACAATCAGCAATCAGCAAATCAGTAAGTTGGAGATATCAGGAATTTCATGTCAACCATTGGGTTGAAATACCTCTGGAGGGTTCAGGTTTTGCTGCATAGCCATCACATCAGTTGCATCACAGTAAAATCCAATATCAACTATAATTCAATCAATTATTCAGTCAAAAAAGACACAGGTGGTTTGTTTCAGAAACATGTAGCATATATATATATATATGGGGTTGGTGTCACGATTTCAGTAAGTTCTTAATTGGACCCAGGAGCGAGACACAGACGAGGGTGAATGGGTAAAAAGGATTTATTAAACATAAAAACTGTAGGACTTACACAAAAAAACAAAAAAGTGACCAAAAACACAAAGTACAGGTGGTGTGGAGTTGCTTCAGTGGTTGAAGGCTGGGCAGTGGGTGCTGAGGCTGGACGGCAGGAGACATGTAGGTGAAGATGAGGACATAACACTAGAGACACTGGAGACACAGGAGAAAAAGGGAACACTGGAAACAGGAAACACTGGAAAACCAGGCAGGGAAGACAGAGCACTAGAAAACAGAGTGACATACAGAGGGACGATCTGGCAGCTTGCAGGTGGAATCAGAGGTCTTTTAAAGCTGCCAGTCGTTAGGTGAAATTGGGGACAGCTGAGAGAAGGGAGAGCCCCAGCACCTGAAGACCACACCTCCAGCCACTGAAGCAAAGCCTGAACAAAACACTAAACCAAAAACACTGGAGTATGAAACTCAAAATATACTGAAAATAAACGAGTAAAACACAAGAGAACAAAACCATGGCAGTTAAACCTTCCTGTATAACAGAAGAACAAAAGGTCTCTTCCTCAATGTGCAGAAATTGTGTGGAAAAAAAGTATTTTAAGCCTGCGATTCCTGGGAAATGAAAGATAATTCAATGTGCCATTGCCATGTAACTGCCAGTAATGGCTGTTCAGCAAAGATGACATAAATATTATCTGCACAAAAACAACCTGGCCTGGTAATATTTCATGAAATAAATACCAATGCAGTGTTGTGGACACACCATTCTCACATGTGTCACAAAAAAAAGGAAAGGTTAATTAGCACCCACTTAAAGAAAGTAATGAAAGTTTTGTATTTTTGTATTTTTCTATAAAGGATTTCGGTCATGGAGAAAAGTTGACTCACAGTAGAAAAGTCTTTGCATCACTTTTGATTCATAGCCTCTATTTCAACTTCAGAAATCTGCTCATGTCCTTGAAATCGTTTCATGTTTTTGGGCATTCGTGGTTTTGACCAGACTTGAATTTTTCACCTAATATCCTTGGCCTGTGCTATGACTGACCAAGTGAAAGGTCTTCAAATCTTTCAAAATCTGTTATTTAAAAAACAAAGCAGACCAAGAAATCTTCCCCGTGTGATACAGTGCTAGTGCAAACAAATCTGCTTTTTTGAAATGGTTTTATTTAAGAGTGGAGTGACTCGGTGCTGACAGTACCTTTAAAGACACAATGGCTTTTTAAAGAGTTCAGACTGAACCCTTGTCAAGTGTTACTATCACCGTGATGAAGGTCAAGGGTTGCTTTTCTCCATTAAGGTGAGTGTGCATACGCCACTACACCCCTCATGCAAACATCTTCATGTCTGTTTATTTCCTTTACATTTTTTATTCTCTCTTTTGCAGGAGCCTTCAAAGACCTTGTGGTTTGCACTCCACACATTATTGCTGCCTTATTCAAAAGTAGTGTTTCCATTGTTCACTCATGAAAAGCTGTTGCTGGTGAACTATACAAGCCTGTAGCAAACAAACTGAAGGCGCCTTCTCTCGGCTGTCAGGAAGCTGAGAGAGAGGTTGTGTGTTCTAGTCAGAGTGCTGATATATTATGGTTTGCACAGGTGGCACAATGCAAGACCGAGATGTCGAGAAAGTATTTTGTCAGTGCAACTTTGTCAATAAAATAGCAAACACTAAATGACTACACTTATAATGTACCAGAATGTGCGTCAACTTTAAATATCTCGGATGAGCGCAACACTCATGTCAACTGTAAAGTAATGAGTTTGTACGTTCAGCAGTCCATGTTAGATAATGGTTTGAGGTGCTTGAGAGACACATCTATTAGCTCCCCTAGAAATCACTGCATTTCACTGAAATGACACTTTGTCAAAGGCTTTTCTGCACATCCAGGCAGCTATAGGCTGCGTGCAAGGTAGAGCTGTGCAGGGTAGAATTATGAGTGTCACTCTTGAAAAATATTCAAAAGTATTATTCAAACGAATAAGAAAATCCAATGAAAGAAAAAGCAGAGGAGGAGCATAATAGCATTGAAGCTAAATGCTTCAAAGTAAATGTAATGGAAATTGAAAAAGAAGGCAAACAATAGAAAGAAGAAATTTGCTCACTTATCCAGTTACACATTCAATGAAAATACATCAACCTCCATAAGATGAAGTTAAATAAACCCTCATTTACCAATAAATACCTTATCCTCCCTACATGGAGACTTAACATACCTTCTAGTCTTTTAATTCATAACGTAACTGCCTTCATCTATATGTTAAAGTAATGGCTTTTTGCCATTCAGACACGAAGAAAATGTTCACTACGACTTTATTCAAACATGACAGAATGGTTTCAGAAAAAACATTAAAGGTACCCTCTACCGTTTTGACCTATAGTAGCGCTATGAAGTTATCAAACTCTGTTCCACAGATAAACAGCTGGTGGAAGCTACATCCAAAGAAATGTATCAATGCACCAACAAAGATTAACTTCTAGCTTTGCAAATGTTTTATGAGGAAGGAAAGGCATTTGAGACATTTGGTAGAGCTCAAGGATGCACTCAGGTCAGTAATACTCGATGTTAACATAACTTTACTCACAAGGAAATTCCATAGGGCACCTTTAAGTTGGGAACAGTGTATCATGGTTTATAGTGCTCTTAAGAAGGCGGAACAAGATCGCGTTACAGCAGTGTTTCTAGCCTTATGCTTACCTATTAACTGCATTCAGTATCTGATAAAATATGTTTATGACAATATGAAGTTACCATGGAAAGAAAGTTGTCTTGGCTATGCAGTATGTGCTTTTCTTCTACCTCTATCATCACTGTTGCATATTGTATGGCTCCTGTAGGTCCAGACTAAGCACAAGGCAGCCACTATTGGGATTTTATGTGTTTTTGTGTCTCATTTTCCACCAAATATGCAGTGGATACAAATCTAAACACAGTCAAAAAGACATACAGAAACACGCAAACACTCATTTGCCTTTGATCGGCTGAAGAAAAATCATTAACACCTTTTAGTTTTTGTGGTTTAAGGTTTTCACTGACTGCACAACTTGTCAGAGAGTTCCGAGGAGTAACTGGGAATTGCTCCAACAATTCATGCATGAGCTGAAATGATTTCTTGTTTTATAAGTTTACAGTAAATCCCCAACAGATGAGCATTAACTGACATTCCTGAATCACTTAAAAAGTTAAATTCATCATTTACATTTTAGAGTGTTTTTTGGAGACCTTGTCATGTCAGGCTGTACAATCCATGGTTCCTCCCTGGCATTAACAGTTGATCAATATCATTGATCGACCGAGGAAGACTTGGCAAGGTACTGTCCATACTTGATGAGGTTTTGGCATCACAAGGCCATATCCTAATAATTTCCTTATTCAAAATTAAATATTAAGTAGTAATTAGCCACAGGCTTCAATTTCCTTTTATCATTTATATTTTCAGGAGGCTTAAAATAAAAATGTGTTAAACATAACTTCCAGTTAAGATCAAACAGTCACATCACATGGAGGGGCTGATTGTCTGTTCATGTGGTATATGTTAGTTGGAGCTCTTTTTTGTGTGGACAAAATTGACACTCAAGCTCTGTGTTGTTATTTTTTAAAGCTATCACAAACATGGGCATATGATTCAGTAAAGGCATATAGAGATTTTGTTTAATATTCTGTGCCAGTTATATCTGAGGGCGGGTATTATGATACAGTGGTACTTCATACCATTGATGTTTTACTATTATTTGTGTACCATATTAGTCATCTGGTCATACAAGGAACATGGTTTTCCTACCAGATAATCAAATTTTCTAACTAGTTGGCTCGACCATGCAGTGTGAGACAGCTGCATCATATATTCTGCTCAGGCCAAGCCATGGCAAAGAACGCTTGAGATTTTTAAGGCCCACGCAAGATTGAAGATCTTTAGGCCTCTCACCAGGCGGCTAATCGGAGTACTATAATGTAAATAAGCCTTTAGGGATCAGCATGTAGTGTGGAAAATCAGGATGACAAAATTATAGATAGTAGACATATATGAGGAATGGATCAGGGAGGACATTGAACAACTTCACAAGTGCAAAGTTCAAGCACACCGTTCACACAGTAGGAGAAAGAAACAAACTCACATCGAGGGAGAGAGACAAGGACAGCATGCACACAATGGAGAGAGAGGAACAAGAGCAGAGGCCAAATTTCATGGAGGATGAAGATCCAGGTGCAAACATCTGGAATAAGACACTGACAGCCAGGGGAGAAAGAGGACCCGGGACGGCTGATGGTCTAGGACAGAGAAGCCTGAGTAGAACTAAGGTGAGAGAGGGACAAGAGAGAGAGAGAGAGAGAGAGAGATGCAGTGGTTTTCAGAAAAATGACAGTACATACAGTATTATCATCAGCTGTACAAGCATGGACTATTACTAAGCTTAATAGATTCATAGAGGCTGAGACAGACCTTGTGGATGGATAACGGTAACAGGTACAAGGTAATCAAAACCAAGGAGGTAATTGAATGTTAATGCATAAAGACAACATTATTTTACAATAATCAAGTCTTGAAAAAACAAAGGCATGAATTAGGATCTCTGCATGAGTCAAGGACAGAAAAGACCTAATTTTAACTATACTGCGGAGGTGAAAAAAGGCAGACTTGATTATTTATTTAATGTGCTGATCAAAAGAGAGGGTAGGATCAAACTAACACCAAGCTTCTTGGCTGTCAAACTCGGAGAAATCACACAGTTTTCACAACAGCCTGGTGTCTATGGCAGGGTCAGTGACCAGCATTTCAGTTTCAACAGAATGAAGGAGCAGGAAATTATGTGGCATTCAGTTTTTCACAGCAGACAAGTAGGCCTCTAATTTAATAATTTGGGAGTGATTTGGGAATCAGTGTAGCAGGGGACATTTATTCTGTGACTGCACATGATTTGGTCAAGAAGTGAAAGAGAGAAAAGCAGAAGGCCAAGAACAGAGCTCTGAGGTACTCAACATTTTTTATTTATGTTCTTATGTTCTTTTAATGTTAAAATGTGTTCTTTGAGATGATGTATACCTGATTCTTTCAGTTTGGCTCATCATCCATCCACTAACAAGCTGCAGCCACAGGGGGCGATCAAGATGTTTTGACAACCCTTTTGGGGAGCTGTCCATCTTTACAGGCATCTCATTCCCATTCAAGCTGGAGGGGCATGTGCCCCAAACAAGATTTAGCTCCTCTTCAAGAAAAGTGGCAGCAGTGTAGAGGCTACTGTAGAAGTGAGTGAATACGAGAGTGCAGTTTTCAATAACCATAACGCAAACAATTGGCATGGAAATCTATAAATAAATATGCAGCAATTACCCAAACATAAAGAGGGACATTATTGAGCTGACACTGAGTCGGAAATGAAACAAAGGTTTTTATTAATAATATCTACATTATTCATACAAAATACAGGGTTCCATATGGCTGTATACATACATATACAGCTTTCTTTCTACACAACAGTTCAAAAAATGCACAACAATATTTTCATAGATACTAAACAAAATATTTTTTAATGTAAAAATGACCCCAGCCCCACGCTGGAATTCCAACACAGTGCTGCAGAACTTTAAGGCTATCTAAGGCTGTCTAATAAGACACATGTTTCACTATTCCAATGTAATGTAATAGTCAATCTCAAGCCATGATATTTGATAATGTAATGAAATGGCACTAGTTTGGTGGAATGGCCCTACTGCCTTTGTTGGCACATTGCTTCTCTTCCTTGTGTTGATGCAGCTGTCGGTCAGAAGAATAGCCTTAAATCATCATTCTTAAAAAACATTGTTCCACAGTGCTACATTTGGTCCAAATAATATACCAAACTTTAATGATTTTGCTAAAGCCACAAGGTTTTGTTAGCTTTAATTGGCTGATGAAGACTGTGTTTATGTCATTAATGCAGCTCTTAGAAACTGTATTGAAGAAGAAAGAGTAACAACAAGCTTCCTGGTCAGCATACAAATTAATATAACAGTAAAATATCAACCCTATGAACAGTCTTTGACCTTCAGCTAACACCAGTGATGTAAAAATGTCTACTCCTCAGATGCAGTTTGACAGCATAAGAGTTGAACTCTTGAGCAGTCCCCTGTGAAAACTAAAGGTACTCACTCATTTTACAGACACATTATGCTGAACTCATAAATAGTCATGTCAGGGTATCAAGGTAATTCATCAGGTACATATAGAATATGAAATATGCCTAAAATAAGTGAAACAAGCTTTTCATCTGCTGGCAGCATGTTGCTGGTGTCAGGGATGTTGGCTGTGATCCAGGGGCACGGCAGGCATCTCAGGTCCACAGACGGCCTCCCAGAAGAGGACCAATAAATCACTGGCTCTGACCTTTGCTGGCATCAGGGACCTTAGTGCCTCCAAATGCTAGAGACGAGAGCGAGATTGAGACATTGAGAAAGAGTGATGAACTGCAGATGGCTACACTCCCCACACAACTACGCACACACACACACACACACACGTCTGGGTCACTCACCTCTCCATCCAGCTATCTGTCTTTCTGTATCTTGTCCATTGACTTCTTGTTTGACCGAAAACAAATACATTTACACAATTTAATGACAAAACGTAACTATGTAAATAGGTCAGAAATCCAAGAGACAAACAACAATATTTCACAAAAAGGCTGATGAGTGCTCTTTTTAAATAGCCAATTTAAATGACATTCCTTTTCCCATCATATGTAAACATGGAAGTACCTTTGTGTGTGTGTTTTGTCTTTTCCTCATGGTGTTTCATTCTTGTTTCTTTCCATTATGATCTTACGGGCATTAGCCAAACTTTTATGGAGTCTTGTAGGAATCAGCAAATTTGAAAGTACTTGCAATTTTCATCAAAAACATATTTGGATGTAGTTTGTGTATCTGGAGGTTTCTGTGTGGGTGCATTGTTTGAACACACCATGCATCTTATCAACATATTGTACAGGAACAAAATGTGTTCCTCCATCCGTCTCGTCACTCCAATGAATGCTATCTTTCATACAGACATATATTTTGGGGCAATTTTTGACACACTAAGTGTCCTCTGAAGTATGAAATGTATTTGTTTATACAGTACAGTTCTCCATCTAGCCCCTTCCGTCCTCCCCCCTCTCCAGTGGTGGTGGAAGGTTTCCATATGGGAGCCGTCGTGGCCTGGCGGATGCATACTGTCAAGCGGGTGTGTCGTGCCCAGCATGGAGCCTGGCTGGGCAAGATGGAAGGTGGGCCAGTCAGCCACGCCACACGGCTGGTGGCCACATTAACCCTTGTGTGTCTGTGTGTGCGAGTCGGGGGGAGACGCTTCTTGCTCTGGTGTTCTTACATACGTTAACTGTCCAAACACTCCCTCCCATCCTCCAGCACACACACACATTAGACCCCCCGTGGCGCTGCAGTGTGTAGATATTCATTCTGCCAGTAAAAGAGGGGGAGCAACAAAGGGCCCAGACAATCAGCAAAGGCTGGAGAACAGAAAGTGGACTGGCAGGATTATAGAAGCCATTTAAATACACTCTGTATGGTTTGCATGTAAAGTGCTTTCCTATCATTTCAAAGCAAGAGCATGTAAATATGTTTCACAGCGCTGCTCGAAGTGTCATCCATTTCCTTCCTTTTATATGTCTTTTACTGCCATGCATTGTGATTGCAGCTAAAAATCAAAATGGGCAGATTTTGTGAAATCTTGAGTTATTTGTGTAAGAACAAAAAGAAGTGGAGAAAGCAAGAAGAACATCAGATAAGAAAAAATATGCCAAGATATTGCTGAGCTCATTGCTTGGAAAGGTAGAGTTCCTCTGGTTTCCTTCTTACCTGATGATCAGACTAATGGTGAATGATTAATAGCAGGATGTGGTTTTAAATGCGCTGCTACACCAGGCAATGTTAAAATAGAGAATCAAGCACTACTTTGTGACGTACAATAGAAGTCAAATTCAGACAAAGTGAAATATTTGGAATGGATGGGAGAACAAGTCAGGAAAAGTTACAAGGCCTTTCTCAATCGGTGGTTTTGTTGTTGTTCTTATTCTCATCGATCTGTGAAACGTCATCAGTCACAACCCAACAATGGTCCCACAGCCAAGAAAGGGTCCAAATGTCTGCATGTGTTCTTCCTCTGCCCATTTCATCAAGGACACTTTTGGAGTCTGTAGTATCCCAGAATCCAGTTTGCATCAACCGGCGTCAATGGTGATGAACAACCAAGCTCGCAAGCGCATGTTATAGTTGTTATTGTGTCTATACTTTTAGTTTTAGGATTATGTTAGGCGAATGAACAATTTAAGATTTTCAAAGATGAAACTAATTTATCAATTAATGTGCACTTGAAAATACGCTCTGACATTTTCCGAGACGTAGGGACCCATTAGTGGGGTAGTGGGGCAAGCTACCTTTACCCAGCAGGCCAGTTGCCAAGTTTGCTTTACAAAAGTTGACTAAAAAAATGTAGTTATTATTCTACTGATCAGGCATTTCTGGTGTGATGAAAAATCTTTACCAAAACAACCAAAAACGTAGCATTTAACAGTATTTGCTGATTTAGCTGGTAGATGTAACATGATTTCCAGAAAGTTAGCAGATGCCAGCAGTAAGGTTTCATAAATCAGTGATGAAAACAGACAGCTTTTAGGGAATATTTGTTGCACTGGAGTCCTGTGGTCACTTCCCAGAACTCCTGGTATGAATGCTATGAGTTTGTCAAACCAGCAGAGTCACAGCAGACAGGATCCTCACGTCTGGAATATTTATGCAGTGACTGTAAAGACCAAGCTTAGATACAGAAAGAGCACAGAGTAGTGTAAAGAAAAATTCTGAATAGGAAAACAAAAACACAAATCACACACACACAAAAAAAGAAAATACAGTCGTGCAGTCATTTTCATTGTAAATAAGATTTCTTTGCATTTGACATTGTAGGTCTTTGTCATAATTTGGAATGATAGTCATTTTGAGTTGCAGTTTTTGTCATTGTCTTTTATTGTAAAGCACTTATAACACTGTTTATATAGCGCTTTTATTATTCATTTACTTTATTTGCACACGCCACATTTATATCATATCAAAAGTGAAGTAGCACAACTGTGATAATCATCATAAATCAGCTACAGCAGATATTACTTGTTGTATCTTATGTAAGTTTTAGTGTATAAAAGCTCTGAAAAACTGATGATAACTGTCAACATTAGCTGTGTTTGCTCTGTGTGTCACACGTTTTACTCATAATTTCAAGTTCAAGACATTGTAGCTATAAAAAAATCCCATGTCTTGCTGGTAATTACCCTTAGCAGAGTGACGTGAACGGTTTCTCCCAGATGACAGCTTGTACTTTGGAAATTTGATACGACGCGAACACGGCATCACTGTTGGCAGAACTGTCTATCCACTGTTCATTAGCCCTAACCTCCTTTCCTAATCAATGCATACATGTAGGCTGTGATGGTTGAATAAATAGGGTGAAACCCATTATCAGCTATTTTAGAATCAAGTCCAAGTTCCATTAAGGTCATTAAAAACTGTAATGATTTCCTTTCACTCCATGTGTCATTTTCAGAATTTGCTCAAGTCCCTGGTAACCAATCTGATGCTGTTAATCCAATTTTATCCTTTACTTCCTTTATTTTCACACTGTATCATGCACTAGAAAAAAAAAGAAGAAAAAACCAACTTGTGTTAACTTTACTCCAAGAACTGACCTTTCCTTCACATCCAGCGCAGGGTAGATCTGACAAGATGGCAATCTGAAGAAAAAAAACGAGAGCGAGAGAGAGCAATCAGAAAATGATGTTAATGCCACATGGAGGATTTGGAGCGGTGACTCATGAGTGCCACCCCTACGACGATATCAAGCAGCTGTCGCCATGGCTCCGACCTTTACCGTGGCCCAGGGTGACCAGCACTTTAGCGTCAACGTAAACTTGACCCCTGACATTTCCACGGCTCAGTGCCACTGTGGGCTTTGTGGGGGAAGTAAAGGGAGGGTGGCAATCAAGAGCAATGGATGTGACATGTGCGTGTGTGTGTGTGTGTGTGGAGAGGGTTTCGGGTTTATGACAGAACTACTATGGAACCGATTCCTGACAGTATCAATATTTGAACTGTGACCATAATAATGATTATGATGATTGTAATGATAATTGTGTACATGCATATTGCACATACAAACCCAATTAATGATTGTAATATTGGTGAAGGTGGTGCAGACGATAATGACTGGTAGTATTTCATCTAAATGTAATGACTGAAATTTTGATGATGTTGAGACTAATTATTATGAAGATGGCAAAGATGGCTGTTGATTAAAATTCTCTGAGTGGTGGTGTTGACTGTGATGACTGTGATGATGACAGAGGTGATAAGGTAGGGGATGATTTCAGTTATTCTGATGATTGTGATGATGATGGTTAGAATGAGGATGATTCAAATTACTCCAATGTAAAAATGTTATTTAATTGTAAGAATGAAACTGAGAGTGAAGATGCATTTAGTGATTCTGATAATGATTATAATAATGATGATGGTAAGAATCAAAATGCTTTAGAAGCTTTCAATCATTCAGACAATGATGATGAGAATGAGATGAAAAGATGCTTTCAGTGATTCTGATAATGATGGTGATGATGGTGATAACGATTAGGATGCTTTTAAAGATTCTGATGATGGTGGTGATGATGATGATGATGATGAGAGTTTTAATGTTTTCAATGATTCTGGAATAGTTATTATTAATGTATTAATATTATAATAAAATTGAGCATGAGGATGCCTTTTGTGATTCTGATTAAGGTAATGGTGATAAAGATTCTCTCAATGATTCTGTTGATGAGAATCAAAATTCTCTCACTGACTCTGATGATGGTGAGAATGAGGATGCTTTGGTGGTGGTGATGATGACGATGATGATGATGACAAGAATTTTGATGCATTCAACAATTCAGATGATGATGCCGATGATGAGCATAAGAATTAAGATTCTTTCAATGATTCCGATGTGTTGACAAAAACTAAGATGATTTTAATGACTGTGATTATGATATTTTAATATTTGAGTGATGTTGTGCCATAATGATGATGGTGATAATGGTGATGATTGCGGTTATGTGGATGATCTGAATTATCAATGATGACGATCATGAAGAAAATGGTTAAGATGGTGATAATGATGATAACAGTTACGATAGCGATGACAATTGTGATGATGGCGATGGTGATAATGATGTCATTGATGAGGAGGAGGAGAAGGAGGAGGAGGGGGATGTAACAAAATACAAAGTGACAAAATATATGCCAGATGGCATTAAAATGAATGAATATAGAAAGACTTTCTTACATAGAAAATGGCAATGACTATAGCCGACAGTGGAAAACGGAGGGGACAGACATGTCATGAGCCCTTCTCCAATGAAAAGCGAAAGGGTAGAGGTGAGAAGACAGGGAAGGCAGCGAGATAAAGCAGCCATACGAGCAAGGGAAAAACGAAGGAGCGAAGTCAGAAAGGACAGAGAGAGAAAGAACATGAGGTGAGACAGTCAGAAAGAGAGAAAATGGAAGCGATAGCGGGCCCAGGGATGGAGATAAAAGCTGTATTACATGAAATTAATGGTGGTCTTCACAAGCAGTACATGAATCACAGTCTTCCACTACAGCGAGAGAGAGAGCAAGACAGAAGCAGACAAAGGAGAACAGAGCTGCCGGCTCACTAACTACAACTTCAAAGGTCTCTCCATTTAACCAAACTGCATAACACCTCTGACAAAGTGACAGGAGAAGAAGAGGAAACGAGACACGGAGGGGGAGAGAAGTCATAGCGACGCACAGGAGAGGAGAGTGCGTAGATGATTAAATTATTTACCATGTACAATATATTTCATTCAAAATGATTTTTTGTGATTAATCCACACAGAACTTTTTGAACATGCAAAACAGTGCTAGACTGGTAATGATTACAACAGGGGAACGCTCTAATGTATCCAACTTGGCACTTGTCTATAAATGCTAAAAAAAAAACATGGTTCCCATCAGTCACACTAACTTAATAGATATATAACCAAACTGACAATCCACAGAATTATTAACTCACTCCTGGGATCATCCAATGATGTGTACGCTTAATGTAGAAAACATTCCCATCGCCACCTTCCATCCCACATGAGGGGTGATCATAAGAGTCCCAAATGGAGGAAGCGATTCCCATGGAAGTCTGTTCTATCAGAGAAAAGACCTCGATGGTTTGTGGTCAGAACAATAAGTGCATGATCTTTGTGTTGTTTTCAGTTGGCGTGGACGCTGGCTTGCTACTTCTGTATCTATTGATATAGCTACAATCAATAACTAATAATTTTTACTTTGTAAACAATGATACTGCTGCTGTTCATTTTCAAACTCTTATCAACATCTGGTTTATAGACGCTACTTTTGTAAAAGGCCTGAAAATGACCCACTACAGCTGTCAAAATTCAAGTGTCCTCTGGCCTCCGGGGGCAGTAATGAGCCCGACACGGCTTGGCTCACTACAATGAGAAGACACCGTACTGGAAAGCAGCACAAAGGTGAGATCTGTAGATCCCTATGCTAACATATTGCTCAGCAAACGGGAACTACTTCAGCACACTTTAGGGTTTTGACACAGTTAAGTGAGCAAAACTGGATTACATCACATACTGTACACACATGCACAATGAATTCTTGCTGCTTAAGGGGACTCCCACTTGAGGCATAAACATTATATTTATGTAAATACAGCACAGCGGAAACATACATTGCTGCACATGCACTTCCACATAACAGCACACTTACACTCCAAATCCCCCAAGACTGCTGCGCCGGGTCATAAAGACATGAGTTGTTGTTTTTTCCTCCTCTATACTATTCCTTGTTCTCTCGACTCTGTTCAGGCCCTTTCTTCTGTGAATAAATCTATGTAATTTGAAAGTGACAAGGAGGAGATTTATGAAAGTATAAGTGCCCGTTTCTGGTGAAATTTATAGTGCAGAGCAAGGGATATGCAGATGAGAGTGCAAAGGTTGTTGCAGGTACAGGCAGATGTGTTTGCATTTATGTGTGTGTGTGTGTGTGTGTGTGTGTGTGTGTATGACAAAGGGGGCCTATAAACACTTCTTAATCTTTCAAGTATTATTAAACATGGCCGAGGAGTGGCCGAGCTGCAGCTGCGTGGATGTAAGAGAAGAGGGCTTGTGTGATCCGGTTTGAAAACCTCATTCAGTCCAAAACAATCAGGCTGCAGAAATTGAATGACAAATGGTGTTTGTTTCCCTAACACACATCAGTGAGGAGACCTCCAGCTAGGAGTGGCTCAGAAGGTGACCAGCTATGATTATAAAATAACAACAACACAACAAAATCCTGTTGTATTTGAAATAAAATAGAGCTCTCTACATATTACTGAAAAAAAAGACTAATGCAGGAACACCTTGGAAACATTACTGCAGTCCATGGTCGTGCACCAGAATGACAGAAAATTAGCTTTTAATTTGGAAACTTAGAATAAATGTGTGAATTAGTAGTTAAACTTAACCCATGTCTAGCAAGTCCTAAAATAATATTTGATAAAAGAATGGAAAGAGAACATTTTAATTTTTCCACCTGTGTGACGTGATCAGTGGTATTTACAGTGTGTCCTCAATTAGTTATAATCACTGACTTCAGTTATTGATAATAAACAATTATTGACACAGGCTACAACTGCAGCTCAGAAAAGGGAAAGGGTGCTGTGATTCGAAATTTTCAGATTTTTGTATAATGGGCAGATGATGCACTAATACAAATGAGGTCTTAATCTAAATATGGTGTTCATTTTGAGAAAGTAATAATGCAGTTATTTTGACACTAGGCTCATTGGTTTATGGTGATGTGATCAAAATATCTAAGGAACTTGGAAGAAGAGAGAACGTAATGATGTCCAAATCTACTCTGCTAGTTTACATTCTTGCAATGGCTGCCACTCTATTTTATGTTATGTGTATTGATTTGACTGAATGAAAGGAAAAACGATCCCTTGTCAAAATGTGCTACAATAACATGCTGTATTACTAACAAGTACATGATGCATAAAAGTCTAACTTTTCCCCTCAAAGAAAAAGATTCCATTAAACTTTAATACTGATTTCTGATTGATACCTTATCTTTCACTACAATCAAGTTTATATTTTGATGGCGCTGGTCACTGACTGTACATCAACACATCTGTTCTGAATATTTCCCCAGAAAGCTCTCTCTCATTTGATCTCATCTGTGAAAAGTGACCAGGCATTGAAGGGCTATGGAGCAAGGCTGACGTGATAAATTCTTGACATGTCTTGGCCGAGAAACATGACAGGCTGCGCGTTGCCCCTCGACCAATCATCGCTGTCCTTCACAAGGTATGTGATGTCACAAAGTTGGAGGTGCTAGGGATAACGGTAAAAGCGCTAACTGGTGTGTTCAGAAAAGCCCAGTTACCTCTCACATCATTCCTCATTCTTTTACAGTCATGTTATAATATGCACGACTAAGAAGGATAGCTTCAAATGTGACAAGATAGATCTACAAAAAAAAAGTCCTTGAATTAAAGAGTAAATTGTGAACCCAGATGTGTTTTGCAGCTGCAAGGCTCGCTGGTGTCGATGTGGGCTACTGAATACCACTCCAGAAGCCAGACATTAGCAGTCAAACGTCTGACAATAAGCACAATAAAATCAACTCGGTAGCCGTGTTGGAGTGTCACACACGCACAGTACACAGAGCAGCACTCACAGGCGTTGTATTAAGGCCTATCTTCAAACATAATAACCGTGCCTTTTATTTGAGTCATTAAACACACAAACTTCCAATGTCATTTAAAACAGGCTCTAATCACATTCATCTGTTTAAACGGGCGTGTAGAGACAGCGGGGATGAAAGACACGCAGAGTGAAAGAGAGACTGTGGTGAGAGGCCTAATGAAAGAGTTGGCAGTGTTTACTCAAACTGTGGAAAGTAGACACGAGGACAGAGAAACAATGATAGAAGGACTGGGGAGAATGGATAGCAGAGAATAACTGGTACCTTTACATAAACCCTGGCCTTTACTTACTTCAGCTGCACAGACAGCGAGGTCTTCAATTGAAACAGGCTAATATTAATGACCACCCTTCCTTTTTGTCATGTAGTATTTTATCCAATTTCACCAAGTGCTCGTTTGATGATGTTTGCTGTAACACTGTAACACTTGCTGTAACACTTCTTTATGTTTACCAGTTGTCTTGATAACTGCAAGATAACTCCACTAATTTTACACATTGATATCACTTTGTTCTTCATGGACAGTAGAGTCATTCTGTGAAAACAGTTGTATAATGTCAGCTGGCTTTTTTTTTTACAGCTGACTCTGAAGTGAAATTGCCAAAATCAGAAACTAGTACTGGTAATTCCTCTTCATTTTAACTTGCCTGATTTTTACTTATATCAGCTTTTACTTGTTGCAGTCTGTTTTCCATCAGTTTGCACTCCAACTAATAATACTGCCAGGTGATTCCAGGTGGTGATGTAAAGTGCATACAGTACAGTATTTTCCACTGCACTTAAAGTAAATTGCATTTTGCATTATGCAAGCATATAGCACCTACTACTAAGTGAAATTAGTTTGCTTTGTTGTGCAGCCTTTCAGTCTGTTTGCATCTGTGAATGTGTGCAACACTTTGCACATGCACACTGAGCTTGTGCAGGAGTATTTCTGCACAAGGAAGTGAGTGAGAGAGAGAGAGCAGGTTGGGGCATATTGTAATTACTCGCTGCATTAAAATCGCTGTGTGTTATGGATCACAGGGGGAATGGTGACGTTTGAAATGGCCAACGGTCGTCTCCTTCAGCGGTCATTACTCCAAGTGACAGCAAACATACAGAATACAGCTCAGGCAGAGGGCAGCGTGAAGGGGAACAGAAAGAGTTTGTATGTTTGTGTGATTACTGACCAAAAATTCAATGTCTCAAATATATCCATTTTTATTACAAAGATCTGGCGAAGAAAAAGCTCTCCTGAGAACAACAAAATAGCCCTCCCTTATTTGCATTAATATTAGTGTAACCTGAACCAATAGTTGCCAGTAATCTAATTAACAATAAAAAAAACAAATCCTAATTCCAAATGAAACTTTGGTTTTAACATAAACTAGCCCCAAGTGGAAAAGTGACCAGTATTTTTGCTATTAAGACATTTGGATCCCATAATGGCATAATTAAAAGACCACACACAAACAGAATAAAATAGCTTGAACAGCAGCACAGTACTGGAGCCAGGGGAGATGGAATATCAGTTAACTTGAGCTGAAAATAGGTGTGTGTTGGTTTGTTTGTGTCCTTTCTTTCTGTCTTTCTTTCTTCTTTTCCCCTGCCAATGCTTCTCTTTGTCTAGCGCTGGCCATTTGAGGAGAGCTTTTCTCTGACCTTCTGCCGTGGAGAGTGATGACAAGGACGGCACGGCTGACCTTGACATTCAGCATGCTAAATGGCTTCTTCCACAGCCAGTCAGCAAACACGGAGACAGGCAGGCAGGGAGACAGCCACCGCTGTAGCTGGACGGTGGCTGTGTGTGTGTGTGTGTGTGTGTGTGTGTGTGTGTGTGTGTGTGTGTGTGTGTGTGTGTGTGAGCGGTTCTGTTGGAGCAGGATGGACAGTGACAGAGATGCTATAAAGGAGAGGAGGGATGACTCTAGCTGGAGGTTTTAATACTGTCATGGGAGAAGTTTTAATGGGATCTTTTAGTTTATTGGTATGCAGAGGTTATGCGCACAGTCAATGCAGTGAAAACTCCTGTAAGAAGTCCCGTCCCTGTTCCTTCCACGTGCACTGTATGTGTTCTGCATGAGTTTTGCAGTGAAGTAATTAAGTTTTCTAAAGTGTTTCTGACACTAAAAAAACCCAAAGACCCCCTCTGCACAGCAGTGCTTCTCTCCTGGGTGCCAGCTGGGGCAGGGTAAACCACAGCAAACCAAAATAATGAATATTCCAACACACACCAGGATTGACACTATTTCATTATCAGATCACATTAAAAACAAAAAAAGTTTGATTCTGTTTGTTTCTGATGCTGATTTATAGGTGCACGCCTTGACTCGAGTAACAAGAAAAAAAGTTACAATAAAAGCAGTGACCAGGGAAAAGTAAGCACCGTTTGCAAGAATCACAACTTAACTCAGGTGGTCAAACAGCATCACAACACTAAACATGTAGCAAAGCCTTTGAATGGACAAGCAGGAAATTGGCACCATTATCACTGTGCAAATAGGACAATGAACTGACTGTATAATTGCATGTCAACGTCAGACTCACAGGAAACTCATACTCAAATTCTTGCCTCTTGCTGTATTGCTGTTTGGGTTTCTGACAGGAGTTATTTTACTTCACCCTTTGGAAAGACAGGACAGCATTCTGCAAACAAACCCGATGCAGATTTTAGCTCCTTGACCTGAAATCATGTGTAGGCCGACATCACGTTTTTTGCTGTACAGCTAACTACCGAATGATAAAATATATATTCAAAAATCCGTAACCCAACAGCATGGTTTTTTATTTTTATTTCTTTTTTGCATTGATGTCATTATTCAAAAGTTTGCAGGAAACGTGAGGAGAGAGAGGGGCCACGATATGCAATAAAAGTCCTTGGCTGGAATTGAACTTGGGTTGATGCAACTTCAGCTATTAGGCCAGTAGGGCACCAAAGTGTGTGGTTTAATATTCAGTTTTGTGATCACACATATCTAACGACGTACTGTTT
This sequence comes from Holacanthus passer, assembly GCA_025331565.1. Taxonomy (NCBI): domain Eukaryota; kingdom Metazoa; phylum Chordata; class Actinopteri; family Pomacanthidae; genus Holacanthus; species Holacanthus passer. The sequence goes on along the minus strand of JAFREQ010000029.1, from coordinate 781,167 downwards.
TTTCCAACATCATAACTTAAACAGCAGTTTATTGCTACTGAAGCTGACTTGTCACTTAAGCCAGCCGGTGCCGAACTGAACACTGAACACATTGAAGGGAGCCAGGGATAACACCAGAAGTTGCCTCTTACACAAGAAAGCGTGGCATTGTTGGTGGTACTGGCTCACCGTCCCTTGTCCCTAATGAGAGAAGACAGTGTCGGGTGAAAACACCGCTAACCTTTCTGCTTGTTTACATTCTCCGCTGACAGGACCCGAGGATGGGCCGGAAAGAGGGATGAGAGGAGGCGGAAGATGGAAACGAGGAGGTGACCTCTCCAAAGTTTACCCAGCAGCCCCCCCACCCCCTCTTGAGACTCGGCGCCTGGGCCTTAATGAGGGACCCGGTGGAATTGTTGGGACGTCGCCTCAAAGAGGGCTGGGATGTTGAGACTGGCCAGGCGAGGCGAGGGGAGGGGAAAGAATAGTGTGTGTGTGTTTGTGTGCGTAGGTGTGTGTGTCTGGCTTTTGTCTTTGTTTCTGGAGCAGCTTTTGGAAGGTAAAGCACCCTGGGAGAGCAGCCATAGTCAGTGTGTGGAAGATGTTTGTGAAATTTACCTTTTCTTAGATGTTTGTAGAGGCTTGTTTTGTTTCATCTCAAGCCTCCTCTCTCATATTTCATGTTTGTAGCAGCACAACATTCAGTGAGAAATGTGTTTTATAAGTCTTATTTTCCATCTTTTTCAATACGCTTTAAATCCCTTTAGAGCCCTGATTCTTTACTTTTGGAAACACGCAGGCATGTAGTACCAGTTCAGCCCACCTACAGTCAGCACAACTAACTTTCTAATTAAAGTCAGTAAACTGGTGTCCTACCAGAACTTTATCTCTACATGCCTGTGTCTGTGCACCTCTCCCTCTGTTCCTATAAGGGTGGTAAAGGTGGAGCCAGGGAGTTCCTGCCTCTTTGTCCAAAAAAAGTTTAAATGTCTCTAACAGACAACATGCTAGATAATGACTGACAGCTTTAAAGGGGTTTGTTCAGCTATTTTGTAACATCCCTGACCCATTTGAACTTAACATTAACCATTTCATTTTGCTTCACTGTCTCTGGGTTTTGTTTGTACAGTTTCAGACAGTTTCATTGTTAAACATAATATTTTAGTCAAATGATGTTTTTAAAGTTTCTTGAAATTGTGTATTTATTGTTATATTCAATGTGAATCTTTGGACTGAAATTCAGTTTTACTGCACAATAATATATGTGGAGCTCGTGGTCACATGGTTTAAATCCTTAGTATCACACCTGTCCCCTTAATTAGCAAACCAGCCAGATGCATAAATTGTTCGTACTTGCAGAACAGGTCTGAATAAACTTAAAGAGGTTTTAAGTTGGTTATGTTCTTCATGTGTGGGCAATGCAGGCTGTTCCATACTCTGATAACTTTACTAACTGAACTTTGCTGAAGTTCCTGATGTATTAGAAATGAAATTAATTGTGGTTAACAATCCAAAATCATTCAATTTCATTATCATTTAATTTACTACATCAAATCGTGATAGTCTTGCTTGAACATTGACTGAACTAAATTCTTCAGGACATCATAGAATAATATCCTTTATGAAACAGCAAACTTGATTATTTACAATATTACAGTAGTTTATCTGACTTTATGTTTTTTTACATCCTCATGCAGGAGAAATGGTTTTGTGTGAGACTGACCTATAACAGTCCCATTGTCTGCAATATAGTGTGTGCTCATGTAAGTTTCTGTGTGCGTTTGTTTGCATGATTGAGTGTATTCAGTCCATAAAAAAAAAATCTTGCACTCTTGCTTAAAAGTGCTATCAATGTTTAACTTATAAGCCGATCATGCTAAGCAAGATACATGAATCAGGATTCAAGTAAGTATAAAATGCAGTAAACTGCAAATAAAAAGATGAGCCTGTGTAGTTTAAGCAGTAAAATATTTATGTACTCTTTCTTTATTTTGCTTTTTTTTGTAACGACTGTGTCTTCCTGCTGCAGAACCTCCTCCTTCAAACTGTCTTGAGACCCTCGGACTGTCTGCTGAGTCAATGACTGGAAGAACTGGAAAAGCATTTAGGCGCAATGGCCTGAAGGACCACAGAATGAATATCTCCGTTTTTCCTTCTGCTCTGACAGACAGTCCTCCACAATAAGCATGTTCATACTCTGAAGGGAAAAAAGAGGGGGGGGGAGGATATCTTTCAGGAGATACCTTGGGTTTCAAATGTTCATGTGGTTTGATTCGCAAGGTTTTTGTAGCCGCGAGAGTCAAACAAATACCTGCCTTCTCAAAAGTTTCTCTCGAAAGTTAGTTAGCAATTTTAAAAAGAATGTGTCTGTGTGTGTGATGATTGATGGCACAAAATTAAAAGGAATTATAGAGAGGATAGCAGGTAGTGACAGTTCTTGGGTGGCAAAATGCAAACACATTCGCAGACTGGATTCTGGCTTTTCAGTACATTCAATGTGTGAATCTGAATAGTTTTTTTTTTTTTTCTCTTTTTAAAAAAGAAAAATAAAGGGCTTTTTGAAGTGAACCTTTCATTTGTCCTTCAGATAGTACAGACTGAATTGCCACTGACCTCAGCAGGTTTTTACACAGTGGAAGTAAAGAGGTAAGTGAGAAAAATAAACTCTTCAACTTAAAAAACACCATTTTGCACTTATTTATTTGAAACGGATGAAGGATGATGTCACAGATAAAAGTGCTGCAATATAAAACTTGAGATATTGAATTGATCCCCTCAGTGTGTCAGGAAGGGTTAACAATTGCTGTGATGTACTGTGTATGTGTGTGCGTGTGTGTGCGTGAGTAGAGCCTTGAGCAGCTAAATATGACTCATGGTTTTATGAGGCTCTCTGTATGCATCTGACGGGCATCTGAAACCGTGAACCCAGCTGAACTGTACATTTTCTTAATTGCTCCAATCCTTGTAACAGGGTAATTGCAGAGTTCTCACTCGCTCTTTTAACTTTAGCCTGCATGAATCTGTAGAGGCTCTCGTTCCCTCCGTCCACTTCAGACCTCAGGAAAGAAGGCCGGCGGAAAGAAAAGAAAGGGAGTCAATTATTGAGAAGAGATAAAAATGAAAATGGAGGCAGTGTTTTATCTAAATGGATGATGGTTGTGACAGCTTCGGATTTTAGACACGGAGACAGGTGAGAATCACTTTTATATACAGGACAAAACAAAGGACATGACAGTGGCATACACACCTAACAAAAGCACACAAAAATAAAAAAAATACAGTACACAAAATAAGTTTTAGCTGTGCAGTCATATTTTTGTTTTTACCTTTGGACACAGTTGAAATGTTAATATTCATTTGAAGCGGCTATAAAGGATATTTTCATACTAACAGTGTGAATTATCACCTGAATCTGCAGGGCTCATCGGCTTTACTGAGCTTTATAGTGAGTTTTCAGCTCAGCCCACAACTTCACTGTTTTGGTTCATTGTCAGTGCTCTCATAGCGTCATTTTACACCACCTGCTCAGAATTTGCTTCAAATGATGCAGCTCTGTGTAGCACTTGGAGGTTCGTCTAATGCTAGAGAGAGTAAGTGCCGGGGCCGTGGATAATTCCTGGAAGACTGCAGCTTCAGCTCACTTACAGCTAAATGACTAAAATGCACGTATAACAGAACATCACTTTACACAAATGGTTTTAGGTGCGTAACCTCAGTGTTAAAGGCAGTTTACAGCTGCTCTTGAGCGGTTCCGTAGGACCTTTGTCCCATCTGAGAAACTAGCCCCTGGTGATGTCATCAGAGTCATCTTAGACTGGGCTTGGAGCCCAGGAGTGTTTGAAACAAAGCCTACATTACAAACTGGTGGTGTGTGTTCTGAGGGAGACGAGCATTTACAAGACATACAGGCTCTAACAAAAAGGCTTTATGAATTTGAAATCATATTTGACTAAAATGTTTTAACAAATAACAGGAGTGAATGATTTTCAAGTGTTAGGGCCAAACTTGATCTTTTGTTGTGATATTTTAGGATGTGAATTGTTATGCAAAGTGTTGTTTGTATCAGGCCAACAGGTCCTTCTTAGTGTATATATGCTCTGTGTATTAAATGAGGATTACTAAATTAAATGTTGTACCTCTCAAACGCACTGCAACAACCATCAAATCCTGCTTTTAATCTAAATCCACAAGAAATAAGTAGCCTGATTTTTCAACTTGCAAGAACACACTACTGGAAAAAAGGACTGTAAGAAACAGAGTGGACTGGTGTACACGACATTTGACAACATTTATCTGGAATTTGAGACCAGGTCATGACATTTGGACATTTCATGTTTGATGCTAAGTTCTACATTCCATAAATTTTATTCTTCACAATAACAGAAAAGTGTGGACATCTGGGGTGATGCCAAGAGGTCATGTCGGCATCTTGACCTTGAGATACAACTGCTGCATGTGTGTGCGTCCGTGTGTTTATGTGTGTGTATGCTTGTGCGCGCCATCAATGGCGGCATCTACGTCTCAGTGTGTGACTCTCCAGCGTTGAGACTGAGACCCATCAGGCTGTGCTCACATGCAATTCAGATGAGCTCTGCAAATCCAGCATGAAATTAAATTTACGACTTGGACCACAACACACACACACGCACATACACACACACACTTCCCTCTGATAGCTGCCCTGATAACACATGGCCCTGGGTGTATGTGTGTGTGTGTTTTTCCTCCAAACTCTAACACATTCATTAAGTGGCTTTGCAGTATGCGTCAATATGTTTACATGGCGCAGTGCATTGTTGCTATGATTCAATCGTGGATTCATGATTCAGTTCAGTGACAAGTTGGACATTACACAGATATGATTTTGTATGTATTGACTGTGTGTGTGCATGTGTGTGTGTAGTTGTGTGTGATTCGCCTCCATATTTCTGCATGTTATGTATATTGCCCCGCCCTGCCCTTCTGAATAATAGAACATTTCCAACAATAACAATAATACTAATGGCTACCAGCATTACACTACAATCATGGCCACATCCATAACAACTGCTACACACACACACGCACACACACACACACACACACACACACACACACACACTTCAATCAACACCGAGTCTGGCCCAATCATGTCAGCCCTAGCTTTCTCCATTTGCATAAAACAATTACCCTGGGCAGACTCAGGGTTCAATGTCGTCTAGACGACATGTTTCACCGTGGTGTCATCAAGCCGTGTGTATGTCTGTGTGTCTTTGTGAGTGTGTGGGAGTGGGGGGACACACTAGGTTGGTTGTAAATTAGCTAGGGTATGGTTGCTCGGGCACTGGCCGCATCACATCACCCTGAGGCGCATGGGGCTTGGAAGGATTTATTCACATAGATAACACACACACACACACATGCAAATGAGGCAGCCTGGACACACACACACATAACGGTGACATGGAGGAGTTAGGGGAGAACCAATATTCATATAGGGCACAAGGCCGAATGGGGGCAGGGAAATGGAATTGTGTATGGGAGTGGTGTGTGTGTGTGTGTGTGTTGGCGTACACACATGTTTTTTTCAGATCTCTTTTTCCCTTTTTCTCTCCATCTCCTTCTCTCTACTAAGCTTTCACCACCCCATTATTTTCTGCTACTGAGCCTCTGCGATCAATACGCGCAACACACCAGGCATCTGATAGAGAGAGAAACAGAGACGGAGAGGAAGAGAGAGAGAAGAGCTGGCTCCCGCTCTCCCCCGTTTCCCCTCTGGCCGACCAGAGGCCACGCAGAAATAAAAGGGAAAGAATGAAGGAGCGATAATAAACGACAAGTTTTTGTTTATTTGCTCCTGAACTGCCTTTTGTTTATGAGCCACCATTCAAGAGCAATTAGGAGACGAGAGCACAGAGAAAGACTGTGTCTGTGTGTCTGACTGAGATACACGCACACACGGGCATACGTACGCAGGCTGCTCAGAAGGTGTACACTTTATCCAATCAGATAGCACTTGTAATTCTGTCTAATTAGGAAGCTAATTTCTAATTTTGTCTCAGTCTTCCCAGTGTTTTTGTCCATACCAATTACTCCAACATTACGTAAGATAAGAGACAGCCAGATAAGATCAACTTTATTGATCCCATGCAGGGAAATTCAAGTGTCACGGCATAAAAAAGGAAGCACGTGAACAGATGATAAGTTATTTTTATAAAGTTGAAAAAACTAGAATACTATATACATGAAAAACTGAAATAAAATTCATAGTATACTTGTATTAAAGTATTGTTATAATTTAACAATAAATAGAAGTTTGGAAGCTTTCTCTCGTCTCACATGAGATCAAGATAAATCCACGTGTAGCGCTTTTCAAATCATAAACTTCAAAGGTAAGAGGATGTGTTGACCATTCAAAGGTTTAGGGGCTAAGACGTTAAAAGCATGCCCCCCCCCAAGCTCTTTGAGAGACACAATAATTGAAAGATGTAGTCAGTGACTTCACCATCTAGTGTTTGATAGCTAATAACTAAAATTTTATACTAAATCATAAATGCCACAGGTGGCCAGTGGAGAGAGGCCAACGCTGGAACAATGTGCTCCCTACACTTTCTTAGATGAAGTACTTCATTACACCATATTTATGCATGCATATAATTATGGTTCTGACATTTTGCAACCATGATAAGTACACTGGGTGTGGAAAGGAACATGGCTTGCTTTTAATTTATGTTAAGGTTATTTATAGCTAATTCCAATATTATTAAAAAAAAAAAAGTCCTACTTAGTTATAAGCAACCATGAAAGATATGGGAAACTCAGTCTATATTACATCATATAGTACATTCATATCTATTTCATTTGGATTTTGCCCGAGAAACTGCATCCATGTTATTAGATTTGACTTGGTACAGAATTACATTACTGCTCATACTTGTGTTCTGGCATCTTACAAATAAAATTCTTCATTCATCGGAGTCACATTTAAGGGAAATCGCAATATTCAACTTTTTCTCCTTTGGAAGACTTTCTATATGATCCTCAAAGACCCCTGGAGTGTCCTGAGACCACAGTTCAGGAACCACTGATGGATTATGCAATAGTCATACAAACGTGATAGTACAAAAACATGTCCAACCTCTGTAGGCTGCATGAATCTGACCGTGTGTGTGTGTGTGTGTGTGTGTGTGTGTGTGTCCAGCCTGTAAAGACTGGAGGACGGTCACAGCGTACCAGTCGACCCTGTTTCTGTTTATGTGTCTGGCTCCCAGGCTGAGGTCTCGTACAGTATCTGACCTGTTTCATCCCGTCCATGACCCACCCACCTGTTCAATCTGCACACACACACACACAAGTTACTAGGGCGTAAAGTATTCCCCTTACTGCCCTTTAAATGATCTTTAAATGATCTGCCTGCCTTTGTTATCACAATTTTAGAGCTATAGACATAGTTTTTTATGATATTGATGATTATGTAACATGTACTGCAGTAAGATTCAAATGTTAAAATGGTTGTTTTTCCTTTTCTGAAAATAGATATTGGGAAAAGGAATGGGAGAGGAGAAGCAAGAGGAGCAGGAGGAGGAGGCTGGGGAGAGGAGGGTTGAGGGGGGGTAATTATCCCTGGCAAAGGGGGTGCCATGCTCTGAATGGAGAGGCAGAGTGACAGGGGCAGAGGATGACAAGCCCTTGCCCTTCACACACGCACACACACACACACAATAATGGAGAGAGAGAGAGAGTGGTAGAGAGAGAGGGCAGCGGAGGGAGGGAGAGGCTCTGAGATCCCCGACCCAGACTGGAGGATTAATGATGAATAAAAAAGAAAGGAGTACACACAAAGGAGACAGAGGGAGAGAAAGAGCGAGGGGATAGTGGAAAAAGTGGAAAGAAAGAGAAAGAGAGACCCTTTTTATCCCACAAGGATGGATGAAGTGGTATTGCAAGTCAGGCCTCCTAGGAGTAGAGATCTATAGGCGCACACACACGCCCATTTCAAAAGAGCACACATCACGGTATATGCATGTGGATGCAAGTCGACAAAATTATAAAAAATAAACACTTTCTTACTTCTTCATCCTTGCTTTGACTTTATAGCATTGCTTACAGTAAGTATAACCCTCATGCATAGGCACACACTCATGGATAAAACAGACTACACACACACTCATGCACGAACACTTGGCATTGTGAATCAGGGGATGCTTAATCAATGTCAGAATTCAATCAATAGCCTGGTCCCATGTGACGGGGCTCCCCTGCTCCTCTACCTCTTCCACTCTTCCTCTCCTCTCCATTTCCTGAAATCCCCATTTCCTCTGCCTTCATTATCATTCCCTCTCCTCATCCTCCTCTTCATTTAACCTTCCCTGAACTAAAGTGACCAGGAAGGCCATATATAGTGTTGGTTAATATCATGCCCCCCGACAGAAATACAGTATGCAGGGGGCTGAAAAACAGAAACTCCCACATCACAGGGAAAAATTCTTCAAAATGTTATGTTGTGTCTTGTAGTCAGTCTGAACTGGGTTTCTGAGTTTATGCATTTCTTTTTTTTTTTTTTTTTGAATGGGTTTAATGATTTTTTCAATATGATTTTTTTCACCCATTGAGGTGGTTCAAATTCTTTCTTCTTCTTATTATTATTGTTATTTGCAATAAGATAATAAGATACACTACACTGCGCTTGTCACTCCACACAGAACTCTGGGACTAAACTGTACTTGCTGTTACACCAGTAATGTGTCACCAAATCAACCATAAGTAATATGAAAATATGAAAGTACACAACCATATATGCATGTACGCAACTTCAGAGCATGACCTGCTGGGACAAACTTGAACACCACTTCATATATTCTGGGCCAGTACTACATTGTCTGTCACTGTGGATCAACCCCCCCTGTCCTCTAAGTACTTATAGAATTTAAAAAGACTGTTTCTCAAGTCTTAATCGTAGATCTGCTTGTATAATAGCTAAGTAGTAAGCAAGAGTTTTGGAGTGAGCAGCTGTATGCTATTTTTTTAAAGGTGACCTTCTATAGTATGCAATATGTATAATGTCTGTTTACTGTGAGCATACCTAGCGTCCCTACTTATGTGTTGTGGTGTGAATGAACTGTGTGCTGTATTTGTGCATAACAGGTAATCCAGTACAGCTAAGAAAAACAGTGATTTACTGCCCATACATTTTAGATGCAAAGTGCGTGTGTGTGTGTGTGTGTGTGGGGTGTGTTTTCATAGTACGTAGACAGTACTGCCTCTCTTTGTCGTCTCCTGGGAAAAGCAGCTTCAGTATCCTTACACACCCTGTATACACACATACGTGTACCCAGACACACACACACACACACACATCATGAGAGAGAGTTATATTCCTGCAGTGCAGCTCTTTGTTCCTGTTGGGACATGTTAAGTCTATGTATGTGTGTGTGTGTGTGTGTGTGTGTGTGTGTGTATTCACTACACAGTATGGACAAAATATTGAAGCACACACACAGAGTTGCTGGCAATAAAGTTGTGTTATTAAAAACCCTCATGTTATGTGAGCCCAATGTGATTGTACCATACTGCTTGCTTATGAAGATGTAAATGCTGCTGTGTGGGACTAGTTTACATAGCTGTTATTATTTTGGTGTGTTTAAATGACAGCGAAATAATGTTTGCTTGTCCGTCTGGATTAAATGGGTTCCCTCGTGTTCATAAAAACACAATTTTCTATGGAGAGTTATGAGGTTATGCCTGTAGAGTAGTGTGTATAATATTGTTTTGGGACTTGACCTTTCACTCATGCTTAAACCGCAGCTTCAGCGTGTCTTGAAGTTTACTTGAAGTGCTGTAATTTGAGGCCCTCTTGTTCCTTTCCAGGGTCAATCTTTAACTGACCTGCAGGTGTTTATACTGCGTGGGAGTAACCAGAGATGAAGGACATCATCAGATTAGGCCAATTTTTTGCAACTCCACACTTAAATGTACTTCTGAAAAAATAAATAAATAAATAAATAAAATTTAAAAAAGAAAGACTGCATCACCATGATGCATCTTATTGCAAAATGATGTCTTGAGGAATTTTTCCCTCTCATGAGAATTTCTTGGTAGTTATTAATGCTTAGAGGTCAGAAGAAAGTCACACTTACATTTACACTTCACATAATTTTTTTTTACAGGGAGTCTGAATGAGTGAATGGGATTAGCTAGGTTCCCCTGAATTGCTGCCCACAACTTTTGTGTTTATCGTTTGTTCAGCAATTACCTCTGGTGTTCACGGCTCATTCAGTTGGTTTAACTGAATTGAAGGATTAACAATGAATACATAATTTTCCTGCTCAGCTAGCAAGCTACCAGACTGCCTACCATGATCAAGAAAAGTATAGATGAGATCAATGCAACTGTTCAGGTTGTTCACTTACAAAACTAACATTAATGTCATGGGTCTAATCATGTGACTCTCCCAGGACTTTTTTTGTGATGCAGTGTTGGTTTGGACGTCTCACAGTCCCTTAACGTGCCTTCTTCATGTTGACTTATATCCTTTACCCAGAATGCTTTTCAACAAGCTTGATGATAGCAGAGTGAAAGCAACAGAGTGTTTTAGACTCAACAAAATATAAACATAAAACAGTCTTTGTATTTTGTTGAAATACAAATAGTGAGAGTGATTTCGCTGGACCATCCAACAATGACTGAAATGGTTGCCTTAAACTTCATATGTGTTATTTATGTCGGAAAATATATGCCAATAAGTATCTGCATCATTGTCAATAAGCACAATTTGTTAGCTTGTCAGTTTGTTTGCTCATAAAGAGGACAGGGCGGAACATGATATTTTGAAGCAGTAATGTAATGAGACATGTTCGGAACATGACCCGCTCTTGTTTCGCTTCCTTGCATATGCAGCAACACACACTCATGCAGGCAAACAAGTGCATGTACAGTATTTGACATCACAGAGAAGAAACATAAAATAATAAACACATGCACATAATGCACTCATACAAGTGTGTGTGTGTGTGTGTGTGTGTGTGTGTGTGTGTGTGTGAGTGTGGGGTGGGGGGGGTGTCAGAATAGATTTAGCAATTGGCAGAAGGAGAGAGAGGAAGAGAGAGACAGAGAGAAGGGTCTAGTGAATGCCTGTGTGGGCTTTGTGACCTGTGGTTACGACTAGTGTATGTGTGCATGCCTGTTTGAGCATGTGTGACTGCATATGCATGCGTGCATACCTATATGTGTGTATGCTTGTGTGTGAATACGTGTGTGTGTGTGCGTGTGTGTGCATGTGACTAGGCCGCCCTGAAGCAGCAGATTTGATCTTTGCAAAGGCTAACATCTGTCGCCTGTCATTTTAGCAAGATTGATGACAGCTACCAGAATGGAAGGGTGAGGAGGGGGAGGAGGAAGGGGGTGAGGCGATGTCTAGGACAGTGGAGGAGGAGGAGGAGACAGTAAGGGCTGCTGGAGTTAAAGGGTTGGTGGTAGTGGACAGGCTGTAGTGGGGCCATAAAAAAAGACAGCGAGTTAGACAACCTTCTGCATTCTGGCACACCGGACTGTGATTGGATAGAGATGCGCTGAGATTGGGCAGGGTGCTGATTTTATGTCAGTTTTCCTTCAATTGATTCTGATCCAAAACTTATTGTGTTTTACTGTGTATACTGTTGCTATTCAGCCTTGAAAGTTTTATTGAGCCTTTATAGAGTTTTATTGGCTTTAATGAATTTTTCACTCTTGTGTGTCTTGAGGGCCTTTGTTTGGTGATTTTACTGGGGATTTTTCCTCAGTTTTCATTGTGATAGAAGGTTCAAGTTCAAAAACTAATTCCAACTATATAAAAAAAATACAGATGACATTAAATATTGTATTGTCAAGACCAAGTTATTATTGACCAAGAGTCAGACAAAACACAAATGCAAAGTTTAAGAAATCTTGACAGTCCAGACAATTAAATGACAGACTGTATCTCCATATTCCATTCTGATGAAGATTATTAAAGAAAAAGTCAAGTTTTTACATTTCAAGATGTTGAAGATACCTAACATTTACAAAGACTAACAAGGGCTTTAGAAATGTAGAGTTTGACCTGCACAGATTATTGGATGTCGTTACCAGAATTGGCATTACTACCTTTTACTGGTTGTGTTGCTCGTGCAAAAGCCTTCATGCTCTTAAATTCTCTCATACACAAAAATGCTAAAATAAATTAAATTTAAACTATTCATAACGGCAGTGATGGAAATTTGCGACAGCTGCAACACTTGTCTCGTAAAAGGTTTGATGAGATTTATGCAGGAGCAACAGCATGGCAGGCTGTGAACTTTACAAATTGAGTCTCACAATGACCACAAAACTCAATGTGATGGAAGTGGAGAAGGGCAATAGAAACAGCGGGCAGTGGGACCCCGGACAGTCTGATGCAGGCCAGCGCAACTCCAATCTGTTGGCTGCTCCTACGTGAAGTTGGCTGAACCACTTTTGAACCAGACGCTAGTACAACCTGGCAAACAGTTCTGTTAGCAGGCTGGCAGGAGAGATGCTCCATGGTGCATGAGGATTTTATAACCATGAGCAGGAGATGGTGTCATTTGATCTTGACTTCAGTATTGCTGTGTCAAATGAAACTGGAGATTGTCTCCTTTCATCTTCATTATAATGTTCAAGAGAGTCTGAATGTGGTGTTAGTAGAAGAACATACAGAACCAGCAGGTGGAGTTGAAGTGACTGAGTCCAGACTGCTTTCTCAGCGAGGGCCAGTAATGGTAACATTACAGGCTCATGGATGGATCGACACCTGCTGTCTGTGACCTGACTTCAAACTTGGAAGTTTTGCCATGTTTTATACTTTTACTGTTTATTTTGTAGGTTAGCATGTTGCCTGGCTAATGCCACTACTCCACAGGCTCTGGCAATATTGGACTAATGTTGTAATATTGAGGGACAATCAAGAGAAATTGTGTGTATGTTATGCCTGATTTGAAGCCAATCAAATAATGACAATAATAGGATGCTGGTAGCTGTTTTTTCATGTTGCTTCTTTTCTTGAAAGTTTGTACTGCTGCACTAGCTCAGCTAGTGTTAGCTATGTTGTTATGACACCCCTCCAGGATCCTAGCCGGCTTGCTCAGAGCATAAAGCTGTAACATTTACAGCAGTGAGGCCGAGGCTAATATGGATCACAATCTTGCTCATGTTTGTTGGGGAAGTTCTTGGTTTACAAGTGATTATTGTGGTGATATTTACAGTAGAGGCGCAGCTAGACTTGGTTATAATAATTCCCTGACTACACTGGCACAGATGACTGAAGAAATGGGAGGCGGCACCTGCTCAGTCCTGTCGGAGCAGCCCAATCAGAGCAGACTGGGCTTTTTGGGAGGGAGGAGCTAAAACACAGAGTGTCAGAGGGAGAGTGCAGCAATGTGTGGTATGAGAAAGGGATGTGGGGTTTTTTTTATATTAAAGCATGTACGCCTATTCTAGTAGATCCCCAAATAAAAGTATGAACCTGAAAATGAGCATAATATGTCACCTTTAAAAGTTGACATGGAGGATGTGACCAAGTGGAAGTGCAAGTAATGAATATGTACATATAATGTGAATATACATAGTGACACAGTAACTTTGTGCTCTTCTGTGACTGTTTGTAATGTAGCCCATAATATTTATTCATTCAATTAACAAGCAATAAATGTACAGTGAATTTACATAAATTGTCACCTGTTACATAAATTGCATTTAGAAATAAAAAAATAAGTACATATATAGGAACAGGAAAAGATATAAAAAAGAAAATGTTAACACCGCTGTCATGCTGGGTGAGAGGGGAAATAAAATTACAGTGACAATTATTGATTAACTCCACAACAACCAGGTGCTGGCAGTAAAATTTAAACTGCACATTGAGAATGGTCAATGATAATATACTGATAATGATAATATATGTTGGCTCACTTGGAACTTAGATGACTGATGATGAACACTGGGTCATCGCAGCAGCAGACAGCATATAAATAAAATAAATATAGAGTGGAGAAAAGCATACAGTAAGCAGAGCTGAGCAAATTAGCATATTGGGCATGGTATATAAATAAGTAAGCAAAGCAAAGCAGGGGAGGAAAAGGGACAAACAGTATGTAGTACAATATGCAGACATGGAGACAAGTCATTCACTGTATAGGTCTACTGTATGTCCATATAAACGTACGTCAATGAAAAAAGGGATCTACTTTTTAATTCCGACTTAAAGCAGTTTTCATTCTTTTTTTTACTTTGAGGCCGTGAAACAATGACACAAGTTGTTGTGATGAACTTTAACATTGAGCAAACCCAAAAACATTACCATTCAATAAAGTGGTGCTTCTGAACACCTAATGAATGTGAATGAAAGTCCAGTCACCAACTCCTGAAGGAAATATCTGGCTCTTTAGCAGTTAAATGCTGCTGGTTGCTAACTTGCTAACTAGCCAGCTACTTGCTAATTCGCTAACTAGCAGTAGTCTGTTAAATGGCAAACTGTTGCTAACTGTCTGACATTAGGTTCTGGGCAAGTAGTGTACAAAGGGTTCATCACATCTTTTTGGTGAAAGATTCCTGCTGGTGAAACAAAAGTTTTGGGTCATAAAACTAAAACAATGAGCTAAAGGAGGCTAAATTGCCAGATAATTTTTGGGGGTTTGTCACTATGGTCAAGCACTTTCACACTCATTTCGGCTGGACACGGCTCGGGAGCTCAGGGTTGTCCACTATTCGGAAGGTCAGTAGTTCGATCCTCTGGTCTGCGTGCTGAAGTGTCCTTGGGCAACATACTGAACCTCAAAGTGCTCCTGATGGCCGTTCCAATGGTGTGTGAGTGAATGGGAAAGCAGAGAAATAATGCTTTGTATAGAAAGCACTGTATTGTGTTATCGATGAGTAGGTCGGCACCTTGCATGGCAGCCTCTGCCATCAGTGTATGAATGTGTGTGTGCATGGGTGTATGTGGCTTGTGTTGTAAAGCACCTTGAATGGTCGGAAGACTAGAAAAGTGCTGTATAAATACAGTCCATTTACCATATAAGTGCAGTCCATTTACCCCTTGGTCCATGGTTAATCTAAGAATATTGATCAGGGTGCTTTAAGGATGCCCTGGCATTTTGATAGTTTTCTTCTCAAAACAGGACATTTTTTATAAAAGACTTTCTGAATGGCATCTGTTCCTGTCTGCTAGCTACTAAAGAGCTATAGCAGCTAGCTATATGTCTTTGGTTTCAAATCTGAAATGACACTGCAGTTGCTTGCTTCAAAGGTTACACCATTTACCCCTGCCAATAGATTCTACTGGTTTCTGTATCCTGCATTAGCGCAGGTCAGGTAGCATTTGGGATTAGCGTGCTCCCCATGATAACATCCCGGAGATGCGGAAAAAACACCATTTACAACTTTACATTGGGATTGTCTTTGCTCCATTCTCTTTTCATTTGGCTCTCAGTGTGTCCATGGGGACAAGTCCCTGACCGCTGTACACACAGCTGGCTGAAATAAAAAAAGTAAAAACCTAATTAACTCCAGAGTGGAGATATTATCTAAACAGACAGAAAGAGAAGCTACACTTGTTTAAAGCAGTCAGCGCGGGTCATGCTCCATGAATTATTCAAGCTGGCCGGCAGTTTGCAGAGCAAGTTTTAAGTGGACAATGACCCTGTGCACACTCATTTAGCCTGCGCCTCTGCTAACAAGGCTAAGTATTCACTGACTCTCCACTATCCTCCACTAACAAGCTAATGGAATTTCAATCAAGAGGATGCACTGAATGGCTTAACATGGGTGAGCCTTGCTCTGGCCCTCTATACACACACATATCAATATTCAATTAGATCTGTTGGTTTTTCAGCCTGGCCTTGTTAAGTAAGAAGTTGTGGAAAGGGAAAGCTTGCAAAGGCCAAAAGGCTAGTTCCATCCAGGGCTTGATAACTTAAATAGAAGTCAGTAACATTATCTGTAATCGCAACCTTGGCTCAGATAAAAAATGGCGTTCAGAAAAATGTAAATTTAAAAAAATACAGTTCATAAACTGAGAACTGACATGGCCAGCATGCTACAGTCAAGGATGAAGTTAAATAATCGCCCATTTCGGGGCATATGGACACTAAGAGTTATGGAAGTTTCATTTATTAGCATAAATGTCTTAAGTTAAAAATTAAACATGATGCCGTAGCGAGAACAGGTCAGTACAACTACAGCAAAACACACTGGCTTCACTGCTGTTGATCAGAGCTGCATTTAACACAGCTATAGCACACTGGAACATACACATATACACACACACTCTTATAGAAGAACATGCTGTGTGTCAAGGTATTAATATGTATATAGAAAATATGCCAAGATATGCATAAACATGGTCATATAAACACCTTCACTACTCCTCAGTGATCAATGACATACAAGAAAGAAATGTTGACCCCATTTTCATTTCTGTCAGAAAAGTGTACATTAAGTTAACTGATGTAGAAACACAGTGAGATTTCCTTAAAGAAGTCAGAGGGACCAAGAAACACCAGCAGGCAGATGATCATATAGGTTGAAAACAAATCCCAATGTTAGCCAAACTTTATTAAATCAAATGCAACTGGACTTGCAGATTTCTTGAGGACAAAATTTCTTTAACCTTCAGTCGCTCAAGAGGAGGCCGCCGCCGACACCACTTATCAGCCCCCTACAACATCGTTCTGACATCCCTTCACAGACAGTTTAAAGGTGTCAGTTTGCTCCAACCAGAATGCTTATCAAATGTTCAAAAAGCATCTGAAATGTCTTCACCTCACAACATTTCTGATGTTGGGAGGGCTGCATCTGACGGTTTTGGTAACATTATCCTTTATGCAGCGATTGGCCAGGCGTGGAGATGAGAAAGTGTGCACGATTTGAACTTCTCTCTCAAGCTCTTTTTTCATCCTTCACACAATTACTTCTGTCACCTTTCCAATGTACAAACAGGTGATAAACCATTAATGCCTTCGAGAAGGGATTGTCTGAAACTGTGCACCTTTATCATCACTTGAACAATTTACGGCATCTCAGAATTGACTACAACAGCAGACTTTTCACTCAGCGCTTAACTGTGATCAGTAGACTAATACAGTTGTCATGTGACTAGCTAAAACAATTTAAGATAAGATAAAGATAAACCTTTATTCGTCCCACAGTGGGGAAATTTGTAACAAAGCTTGAGTTTATGCTTTAAAAAATGAGGGTTAAACAAAATTTGAAGCCTCTCTGTCTCAACTATGTGTGAACAGGAGTGAGAGACACTAAATACATTTATTCAAATATTATACTTAAATGCAATTTTATTTGAGTATTTGCTTTTTCTGCTAATTTATACTTCTACTCCACTACAGACATATGTACTTTTTACTTCACTACTGACAGCTTAGTTACACGACTTTCCATAGATTAACAATATAAAATATAATCAATAAAAGAGACAAACTACCCAGATGTTAAAGTATTTCAAATTATCTCCACCAATACCAGCTTCAACATTAAAGTGATGTCAAAATGAGTTCGTTTATTATTATGGCCCAATAATGTGAGATAGCCTACATTATTCTGAAATTAACCTGCATTATGAATACTTTCTCTTTTGGTTCTTAAAGTATATTTTATTTTGCTGTACTTTTGCACTTCTACTCTACAAAATTTTGAATCTATGACTTTTATTTGTAACACATTTTTACACTGGTATTGCTACTTTTATTTAAGTCCAAAATCTGAATACATTTTCCACCTCTATGTGTGAGCTTTTGTTGTTACCATACACCAAAGATAGGTTTAAAAAAAAAAACCCACAATTAGCTTGGATTCATTTTCCAACCGCTGCGGCACCTTAATTTCAGAGTTCATCGAATGTCAAATGAAAAGTCCTTGTAGCATTGCATTGTAGGAGAATGTCAATTCCATCTTATGTGCCAAACTAGTTGATGCGTTCAATTGAACATCTAAAAAAAATGGGCGAGGGACAAAGAGAGAGCGAGCTTTATTCCAATTGGCTATGAGAAACAAAAGTCCACTCAACCTTGTTGATAGAAATTGCACTTGAGAGCAGAGCTGGCGAGTGCTACAGTAAATACTGATTAATTTGAATTCCTAATGAATAGGCACTGAGTCTGAGAGAAGAAAATGTATTGAAGGAATGTGGCGTGTATTCTTCACAGAGGTAAAAAACAAATGGATGAATAAAGGAGGGTGAAGAGGGGAATAATTAATTAGTTTGCCAGAGTGAAGTGTGCATTCAAATTGAAGGGCAGGCTGACAAGGCTTGCGCACACAAATGCTCAAGAAGGACAAGGTGTGCAACAAAAGTTAAGCAGAAATCAAAGTCCAAGGTCTATGTGGTCTTTTTAAAAATGCCCCGTCAGTGTCATCACTCAAACCTTTTTCCAGATACTTTTTCAAAGAAGGGTTGTTTAGCAGCAGAGCAATAACACATCCAGTGACTGGGAAAAAAAAAAAAGTAAAATATGCAGAGAGAGGTGTAAAGATGTGTGAATCCAGGTGTCATTTGAGTCACAGTCTTGTCAGTTATTTTAAAGTCATGTCTTGGTGGGGACATACTGTACTGGCAAGCTTCTTTGCTGGGTCTTTGTGATTTGATGTAATGTCATGGGAAACCTGTTTTGTCTTTACGCGCCGCACTTCATTGGCTTCATGCGACGTTTGTATTTTGTCCCATTCTCCGTTGTGCGACGCAGGTATACAGCTGTGTCTTTTTGTGTCGAGAGAAGCCTCGACATGACATCTTTTTGCATTTGAACGGCCGAGACAAAGGCAAAACATGACGTGTGTGCACTGCCTGTCTCCCAGGAGGAAAAAGGAAAAAAAAAATGAGGGAGAAAGAAAGGGATAAGGGGGAAACGTTATGCAAATAGCTTTTATAAGTCGAGTCAGGCATGTTGTCGTGACACTGTCTATATTTAAAACAGGTCACCTTAACCCAACCCCCACTGTCTCAATGACAGACACCGAGTGAGGCTGCGCTGACATCTGGATGTTCTATAGTTGCACCGACACACACACACATGCACGGACACCAACACATGTGCAAAATCAAAGGCATTGCTGGATCGCATTTGCATATTCAAACACACACAATACACATGCAACACACACACACACACACACACAGCGTGACAGTGGCTATGATGTATGTATATATGTAAAACTGGCCAGCCCATTCTCTGCAGGCCAGGACCCAATCATTCCAGCGCGCTGAGCAGAGAGACAACCAGTCAGCCACTCAGCCTGGCGACAGAGGTGACAGAAGAGAATACCTGACCCTGGTGCATTCACCCGTCCCTCCATCCATCCCTCCCCTCCTTCATCTGCTGGCCCCTTTGCATTCCCTCACTTCTCCACGTTCAACAACAGCGGCATGCATGCATGCATGCATACGAGGACCAATTTTATGAGGCCATAAAGTGGCCGTGAAGAATGGCTACCGCCTCCGGGCCCCCGGGCTGTCCATTTTTAATGGAGATGAGATGGCACTGACCATCACTCCTTCTCCATCCTTCCATCCTTCGTCCCCAAACCTCTGTTTCAATAATTTCATCACTTCATTTGCCTCTTTCCTTTTTTCCTTTCTCCCCCTCTCTGTTGCCTTGACCTAGATAGCAATGAAGTAGAGTGACACTTCTCCCCTGGCCAAAGTGGGACCCCTCATATCTTGCAACCATTACCCCACCATATTGGCATCTTTCTCTCCCTTTATTTTCCTATCATTCTCTCTCTCTCTCTCTCTTTCCCTCTCTCCCACTCTCTCTTGACTGTTCATAAAATATGCCTCGGCGTTATCTCTCCCCCCACGCAGGAGAATAATGAAAGGCAGTGGCATGACAGATTGGACATAGATGAGATTGCCGCTCTGACTATATGCACGGCTCGCCTCGGCCCCAGCTTTGCATCTGAAATGGAAAAAGGGTGGAGGGCGTGTGTGTGTGTGTGTGTGTGTGTGTGTGTGTGTGGGGTGGGTGGGTGTGAGAGGCAGGAGAGAGGGGGGCAGGGGATGTTGGGTGCAAGGGGTGACAGTAGGCTTGAGGGGCAGTGGTGTGGGAGGGAAGGGGGGGCTGTAGCGGGTGGTAGTGTGTGAGGAAAAAGGAGGGATGGATGGGTCTGTGTGGCTGATGGGTTTGACGTTAAAGGGGAGGCAGATGCCAAACTGTGTATGTATGTGTGTGTGTGTGTGTGTGCATGTGTGAAATGACTGTATCACAGGCAAACAGAGCAGAACTGACCCTCTGACTGAATCTTAACAATATGTTAAATACTGTAGTTTTCCTCACATGCACGAGTGTTATCGCGATGCAGAGTCATCACCGGTGTGTACGACCACTCCAAATTGACTGATTGACAGGTTGAGACTGGGCAGATTACAGCTGGCGAGCTCGGGCGCGAGGGCTGAATATGCTGCCAAGATGGCTGCTGTGGCGCGGTGGCACGATGCCAGCAGGCAACATGTAGGCACCTGTTACTGCTACAGTCGGACATCGTACCTAACCATGGTGCCAACAACTGCTGCTACGGTGGGGGGTTAACAGGGGCAGAGGGAGAGCAGGCTGTTACACTCTGATGGAAATAGCCTCGTATTACATTACTGGATTGCTATCAGTGTGGACTCACACAATACACATAATAGCTTTATCTATTGGTATAAAAATAAGATGTTATATTGGTATTAAAATAAACAGTCAAATAAAAAAAATATTGCTTGTAATATAAAATGTGTCAAACTGCATTACCATAAATTCTAAAATTGTATTTGCCTGAACTGTAAAAGAAGCAGGCATTTATTTGAAACAGGCTTGTATTAGTGAGAGGCTTTTTTACTGATATATTTCAGAGTACATTGTATTATATGATCATGGCCTATTTTCCTTTTAAATTTGCTATTGATACCTGTTGTCTTGCCCACAGTGATAATCCAGTGCAGTGCAGTACAATAATCACACCACTGTACTCTGTTGCTCCAAGTTTTTCTTTTTGGCACAAATACTGTTTTGACTCACAGATTAATTTCAGTGGTTCTATTTTGTCATGCATTTGACGTCAAAAGCCTTCCACCTTCGCAAAGGGCACGATCCAAGTAGTGAGTATGAGGCATCTTCAGGAAGTTTTTTATTGACAGTAGCTTCATTCTGAAAAAAAAAATTTAATATACATATATATAATAATAATCTCCAATTTGATCATATTGCCATGTGCTCTGATCTGTTCTGATCTTTTTTTTAAAAAATTTGCATATTGCAAACCTTCTCCATGTTTACCTTTTGTCACGATCAAATCAGAGTAATGTACATTTCTACTGCATTAATTCCATCAGTGCATCAACAGAATCATGTCATACTCACCACTCGGCTGCTCTCAGTTTACCTTCTTTAACACAAATACTGCTTTTACTCACTAATTAATCCTAGTTGCATCCACTGCTGGGTTTTTTTTTTAATCGTTTAAACTACTGTAAATGAAACTCAACAATTAACGCTTTGACATTTCACATTAAAAGCTTTCTAGCAGCTTGGTGGGCCTGATTGTGGTAGTCTTTCAATGTGGCGCGTGTAAAAAAAAAAAGTGTTTATTGATGGTAGCTTAACTCCAAACAAAAAATACATGGCCAAGTAGAAGTGGTTGAAATTAATTAGTGAAAGAGAGTATTTCTGTTAAAAAGGGTAACTCGGAGCAGCAGAGCGGTGAGCGTGGCATGACTCACTGTTATTGTGTTAATGGAACGAGTACAGTGGATGTGCATTATGCTGAGTTTAACATGGGAACCCACCTCTCTTTATTTTGTTTGTGCTGGCTATTATCTGAGACCCAGCAATTATTACATACTGGCTTTTATT
Organism: Holacanthus passer; assembly: GCA_025331565.1. Taxonomy (NCBI): domain Eukaryota; kingdom Metazoa; phylum Chordata; class Actinopteri; family Pomacanthidae; genus Holacanthus; species Holacanthus passer. The sequence continues at coordinate 759,340 of JAFREQ010000029.1, read as the reverse complement.
TAAGAATGTTCAAAACATGCTTACAGCAGCATTCAAAGACAATAAAAAAAACAGCTTGTGACTGTGATTAATTATTAACACCTACTTTTCATCATCATCTGAAATTATTAATCAACTCATTTATTAGTCAATCAACTGAAAATTAATCAGAAACATTGTTTGTTAATGAATTAAAAAGTGATTTCTACCCTGTTGCAGGTTTCAGCTTTTCAAATGTGATTTTTCTGTTTTACAAATGTATTATTTTTGGATTCTGGACTGTTGGACAACCAATCTAAGGATGTCAAATTGTGCCGGATAGTTTCTGCATTTTTTTTTTTTTTTTTTTGTACCTTTAATCAAAACATGGATAGATTAATTGACACTGAAAACTACTTACTACTACTTACTTCATCAAAGCCATAATTTCCATTTGCTCTGTGATTCTTCAGAAACTGTGACGGCAGATTTTGGTCTCAGAAAAGGTGCTTGTTTCAGTTTTGAGTCATATCTTACACCTCTAAAAATACATTTGCAGGAGAGCAGAAGGACAAAATGTATTCCTGTGAAGACGCTGAGGTGGAGGAGAGAAAGGGAGTTAAACGCAACGTTTTTGGCACCGAGGCTTGATCCGTGTTGCGGCTAAGCTGAAAACGAAGCTGACATGACCCAGAGTGAAGCAGGTAAACAGGCCCAACCTGCTTTGCCTGAGGTGACCATCTGGCCCTGTCTTATGGCGAACCAGCCTGCAGGATGCACACACACACATCCTGTACTTTTACACACACGTACACGCACGCTGGTGTACCTGGTGTCCCCTCTCTTTTTGTTTTTGTCTCTCAAAAGCTGACATGCTTTGGCTGTGAGCGACGGGAGGCATCAGGTAGGGGAGCAAGCAAAACAGGTATATACACACACGCGGGCATGCGTGCACGCACACACACATGCGTTCACACAAACACAGACAACATATGGTGATTGGGCACAGTGTTGTAGTCCTTAAGTGGTGCTAACTTGACCTGAGGCGAGAGAGACAGAGAGGGAACGAGGGGAAGACAGAGGCAGAGGGGAGGAGGGAGTTGCTTAAAATTGTTGCAAATTATTGATGCACTGTTACAGATACCTGCTGGCACAACACGACTCTCTGTCTCTGTCTGTCACACACACGCACACACACATATATGCACACACACATGCAAACATATTTCAGCTCCTAACTTTGGTTTATTCCTAAAAAGCCTTCATGCTGTCAAGTTTTGATTTAAAACAACCTATCATCCTTACAAGTCTCCTCCAAAAAACTCTAATTAAAATTTATTCTGCCATCAGCAACTTGTTCATTATGCAGAAACAAAGGAAGGCTCTTTGAGAGCAGAAGAAAGGCTTTTCTGCTGTTATGTCTTTGGCCTTTGCCAGGGACAGCGTGTATTGTGATGTTTCACACAAGATAAAATATTCATAAAAATGAAGGGAGCAAAGTTCCAGGGATAGCAGGGGGAGGGAGAAAAAAGTTAATGAATATGAGTAATCAAATTCACTATCTCCTCCTTTTTTTATTGAAAATCCTTTTTTTTAGTTAATTAGAGCCTATTACTATTCTAATTGGCTGAGTCTTACACGTCCAGTTCAGTAGCGTCATTATGGAGCTATTAAAGAAGACCCACCGAGATGGAGGAACAGAGAAAGCATAATCAACCATCAATTAGGATCTTTGAGGAAAATGAGCGTTGCTACATTATCACGTTTGATCTTATGTCCTTGGTTTGGCTGCTGCATGTAATTTTTTCTTTCTTTTTTTAAAGTGGATACATCAGCCAAATGTCTACATTCTTTCATAGTCTCTGGTGCCGTGATTAGCGGGGATGCTATATTTCTTTATTTTGTGAAACACTATCACTGTGATTCATCAAAGGTACAATTTAGTGATGACCTTTTTTTTGTTTGTTTTTTGGAAGATTTTGTGCCATATGGATTTAGGAAAAAAAAAAATAGATCAAATTTCATAGAATGCCAAGAAAATCATTTTAAATCATCAAATTCAAAGCTTTGTGAATGCACATTTGCATTAGAGACATTAGGTCGTCTGTTCATCCTAGAGGCTTGCAAGCTTGTACAGACTTTAAAATACTGTAATATCAATAAAACAGCGCCATGATTTTTTTTTTTTTTTTTGAGGAAGGACAGCTGTCCACAAGAGTTATTTCACTCTGTTCCTATACCTCTGCTGATATTCAGCTATAGTAACCCACTCCCAGTACTGTAATGTGTGCAGGGGACAGGGTGCTAATTAGCAGCTTTGCATATAATCCAGCCAAGAAATAGTAACAGAGGAGAAGAACATGACCAGAAAGAGGAGAAATGTAGTCACTACATGTAGAGGCGTCCCATTAATGCCAGCGTTCAAATGTTAAAATTCACCTTTTCTTTTTTCTCTTGCTGCTCATGCTGTTTGAGAGTTTCCAACAATAGATGTTAAAGTTGTTTTCCTATGGACAGGTTGATCTGGTAAAAAGGCTTGAGGGAAAAAAAATAGGTGTCAGTCCCCTAATGACCTCCTGTTTTTGATCATTTGGTTATACATAAATACATAGGTGGAGTAGATTTTGACAGAGGGCTATATACACTTCTCAGTTTTCAGGTACTTGTGTTTTCCATATATAATATAATAATATTGTACTTTTTACTCAGCATTTATTTGATAGCTATAGTTATTTACTTTGCAGATATAGATTTACTCTTTATAAAACATGTGATTAAAATATGACCCGTTGTGAAAGATTAAACCACCCGACAGTATGTCGTCAACATGTGCTCCATCCTGACCAGCTGCAACATTTAAAGGCTGTTTCCATGTCAAGACATCATATAATAATAACAATAGTATAGTATTATAGTATCTTTGTAGTAATAAAACAACATCACATTACACTTCATAAAATGTATGCATGAGGGAGTACTTTTGCTTCTGTGATTTTACTACTACAAGTTTGAAAGCAGGACTTATAAAGTGTTGTAAGGGAGACTTTTTGACATGTAACTGTAGAATAAGAGCAGTGATGTAATTAATAAAATGAACGATGGCTGAATTCCATTTATCTGCTTCACTTTCAGGGTCCTGGTATTTATTGTTCATGCTGGCTCACTGTCACACTGTCATGGCTTACTGGGACACTTGAATAGAAGAAGCCATTGCTGATGTTATTAATAACACAAGTGCTTTTCCTCTCTCGAGGCCTAAAACCGATATTGACATTTCAGGAAAAAAAAAAAACTTGCAATAATATATTTGCCAATATCTATTTTTTCTTTTTAAATGGAACAATTAAAATGGTGACACTGTTTTTAAATATCCTTAAACATATCTGTACAGCACACACACTCATTACCAATAAATCTGTAGTAACCTCATATGGGCTGATAAATAACCCAGCCAATTTATCCAGAGAGTCATATGTGACAGAAAGTGGCTTTCATACTCGCATTATTTCACAGGCTGAAACGCATCTCACCTTTAAATAATCTGTTATGTGTTTCTGACAGTTCTTTCTAACATTAACTACCAGAAGGGCACTGCAGCAGCTGAAAATACAACGTTGGACTTTACTCTGGATTTCACGGTGGCAGGAGTGTCCACTGACGCTGACATGTTAACGCCGTCCCCGTATCTTCTCTCACTTAAGATCCGCATCAGCTTCTTTGTTAAGACAAAGTGGAGCCTCGACTGAGGACAGAGAGGATATTATTTGGTGAAGGTGATGAATTATTAGATGTAGGTCACCAAAGTATCAAATTAGAAGGAGCCAATGTTCACTTGATATTTGCTCTCCATTATAGTGATAAAAACGACAAGGTCAAATTTGGACTTAAGCTGAAGTACGGCAAGTTCTGCACCTCTTCATACACATTTGGAACAGATTGAAGGAGAGATAGAATTTAAACACAGAGACGGAGGAGAGAATCATAATGATTTAAGCAATATATTTTCAGTCTGCCGAGCAGCAGCAGCAGCTACAGAATCTGTAATTATCCCTGGAATTCAATAAAAGCGAGGAAGAACAAAGAGCGAGGAAAACAGTTCACTGGTAAGTAAAGCAGTTTTGTGAATCGCCACTACACTGGTACAGGATAACACCAAAGATAATAGCTTCTTCTTCTTTTTTTTTTCTACCTGAAGAGCAACTTCACAGGGGTGCCACAGTGTTCGGAGGCAGAATCGATAACACTATCAAAGGGCAGAATCTCAACCTTAATGAAAGGAAAGAAAATACTGCAGGCTACAGGCGCTGAAAGACCACTAGAGATCTATGTGTATCAACACGCCTGAGACTAAATATGAAATCAATTCATTACACCTTTATTTCTTTCTCAAACACTGTCCGGCACTGAGATAACAAATTTACCTGCTACCTCCTTTATTTTCCCACTTCTTTCAATCTTTCTTTTCTCTTTTTTCCCCTCTCTCTCCCAATTAATGGAAAGACAAGCAGTGGACACTTTCCAGCAACGGAGGCAGCATAAATAGATTAAATTGCAGAGGAGATTATAATTTATCATTTCTTTATTAAAAAGTAATGCGGGTGAATTAACTTTGAATTAAATTCTATTTGCATGGTATTACTGGAATCATCTGTGTAAATGGCTTAAAATCCCAATTGGGACATTATTCCCTCCAACAGTATAATTGTAGAGAAAGAACTTTTTTTTTTTCTTTATCCAGGAAATTATAAAAGACCAGGAATTAATCTGAAACTATTGGAACAGTGTGAGAGGTGACGCTTTAATCACGCCACACAAAATATCATTATACTTTTCAAGCATAGTTCTGTGTCACAGAAACTTTAGAAGGTTGTCTTATATTGAAAAACAGAAATGAAAATTGGAATAAAATCATTTTTTCAGCAGTGTGTGCAGCTCTTAACTGACACACTGACCGACCGACCACACATAATATGCCTAAATTATTTGACAGACTTAAAGGTGAAATGTATAAGTACTTTGTAAAACAGCATATTGTGGGCCCATATGTCATTGTAATGTTCATGATGAAGATCACACTGAACACACTGGTATAACACACATAGTTGCCACTCTTGACAACGCCACACATTCGCTGCATTTAAAGTTTAGCACTTCATCTTTTCTCTGGGTGTGGTCTAAATTCTGCACCAACCCTTTTGCCACAACTGATCAACGCAGACACTATGCAACATATTGCACCAGACAAAATATTAAGGGAAAACTGTGATGCAGGCTACATTTCATTAAGCACTGAGCATGTATTCCTCCCCTTTTCCCCTTAAGATTAGAAAATTCTGTATCGTCTAACTTGACCTTTTGGCACCTTTGGGATCCCCACTACTGTGTAAAGTTAAGATCTGTGGATCTGGACAATGTTTGAGGGCACAGCATGGGTTTGTAATGACTGACCCATCAGTGAGTTAGTGAAGTTGGTAACACTTTATTTTGTGTTAGTAATGTAAAGGTAAATGTAAAACACACACATGCACACACACACACACACACACACACACACACTATACTACTATAACTCTTCCAGTGTATAACAATATATCAAAATACAGTTTAATCAAATATGTCTTAGGATAAGTGATAAACAATGACAAGTACTGTACATTAATAAATACTTACATTACAGTGTGTACAATGTGTGACTGAGTATAAGATTCATGAATTCATTGAATCAAGTTGAAAGAAAACAGTATTTTTATTTTAGTAGTTTTATGAAAGTCATTGAAAAGGTCAAATGCCTTTAACTTCTTTGTCTTGAATGCAATACATACATACATCGTCTCTACCTCTGTCAACCTGGGTGCAGGGGTGCTGCAGCGTCCTCACCACCCCTCCTTCCCACGGGTATGTGCACATGATGTTGTTAGCATCGATGAGCGCTGGTGGAAGAAATATTCAGACAATTGATTTACATAAAAACACTGTAATTTAAAAATACACAATTATAAGCAGAAGTCTCGTACTTAAATTATTTTTAAAGTATTATCAGTAAAATACCTCAGACTTCAAAAGTAACAATACACATGAAGCACAACAATGGCACCTGTGAGTGTTGTATTATTGGATTATTTATACGGATACATTAATATATATAGCATGTTACTGCTGTAGCGGGTCAAGATGCCACTCACTATAACAATCCATCATTTTGTATGCAAAACCTTACTCTGCAAAGTAATTCATAGCTACAGCAGTCAAATAAACACAGTGGAGTAAAAAGTACTTTCCAAGCTTAACCAGTGTGTTTTAATTGGTTTTAGACAAACAAGTGTTGCAGAATTTGCTCAACCCACAGAAGAATGTGTGACTCTTTAACTGAGTCGAAAACAGGCAGATCCACACTGCTGGATTTACCTGCTTCTCCCCCTTACGAGATATTCAACATAACATGTCTGCTCAGCTTCAATAACTTTTTTATGGCACAGTTTAATGAAATGGTTTAAAAGGAGGAGGGGAGCAGGAGAGAAAGGCAGACATTGATGAGCATTTTGATTGGCACATGGCTCATGGGACGTACCAAATGAGGGAAGACCCAGGGGACAAGAGGAGATCTGATTAACTGGTCATGGTGAAAATGGAGTGTACCACGGCTAATTCAAGACAGAGCAACGAGAGATTGAAAAATCGCCCGAGCCTCATACTCCTCATTGTAGTTTTTATTGAAATTCAATACATCTCAGCAAATGTCTCCGTGCCTCTCTGCCTCTCTTTGTTTTTACAGTGGACAGTCACACATACACATGAATTAGTTCATGCAGCATACTTATGTGCCATTTCTAATACACACAAACATGCTCACACACTTAAACACACACACACACACACAGAAACACACACACAATGCGAGCTGTTTTTTTTTTTTTTTTGGAGTATGTTTTCAGTTCAATCATCACTCTTTGATACTGAGCCATTTTGCACATGCTCAAGGGCGCGTACTGAATATGTTGGAGGAAGAGTGGGGAAACACACACCCCACAAACACACACACACACACACACACACATTCCAACATACATCCAATGATTGTGATTGGCCTGGATGGTTTGGGTTTTTAGGCAGTGGTGCAATAGTCTCCAGCACAGTGTCAGAGTCGAGCTCAGCTGTGGTGACTATTGATATAGCTGGCACAGACAGGGGCACCCTGAGGCCACAGCAGGCTTCAGCTTTAGTTAAGTGCAGCCCAAAGTGGCCAGAGAACAGCGAATGTGTGAAGAGTGACAAGGTTCAGCACAGTCTACATGTTGGTTTTAACTGGCGACTGCAAGGTGATGTAGTGCGATGAGGTTCTGCAGCGTGATGTAGTGGTCTGTCACGTTCACTTCAAATCCAACACCGTTAATTGGAATTATCTTTCAGAGGACTGCTGATATCGTAGTGAACGGCGTTACATACACTAACAATACAGTATTCTCAACTGAAGGTCCACTCGCTTGTTCTGATGCTTTCGCGAGTAAGTGGATCTTCAGTTGAGATTGTTTTGCCAGCTACTGTTTCCAAGGTCAAGAATGAATCATCAAACTTGACTTAGCCAATTATATTTACTGTAGTTTAAACACTCAGATTTCCCATATTATTAAAACTATTTGCTGTAGTGCCTTTCATAAATAATTATTATATTTTTGTGTGTCAGAAACAACCGTTGTGTTCTTAGTACGTACGTGATGTACATGTCACAGTGGTTAAGATCATTTCACAACACAACATTTAATCTTCTTTCTGTTTCGCACTCACCGTGATCGCTAAGAGAAAACATGCAGCCATATTATTTCTCATAAAACCTGTTGACAGCACACACAGGATCCAGCAGCAGTCCCTCTAATGACAGTTTTATGTTTTATTGTGCTACTTTACTTTCTACAGTTTTTCACACCTTACAAGTAGTTCTGAAAACCTTTGCAAGGAAAACATGTCAAGTAATTTGCTCTTTTCTGTTTATTCACACCTTAAACCTTTAGGTAAGAATGCTCTGGTTACATGATCAGATCTGTCATTTTGATGCATTTTTTCAAACCATCATATATCTCATGGAATGCATTGATCATTTCTATGTCCAGAAACACTCAACTGAACATATTCTGCACAGGTGATGACTGTGCATATACACAATGCAATACATACTATATTTAAAACAGAGACTGGCTCATACTATGATCACAGGCCTGGTTTCAGCGAGGGACCTTCGTTGCATGACATTTATTGTTGGTTACAGATCCTGTTCTGATTTCATGAACTCAACTTCCCTGGCTGATTTGAACTTTTCTCAAGGAAAACTGTGTGTCCACATGTTGTTTGACACTGTGAGACACTGTGGTTCATGTGCACTCCTCACATAAACATACACATTCACCCACATGGGGTGGGGGCAGTAACAACAACCCAACTCTCACTCTCTCCTAATGCCTCACACCAAAAGCAAAATCTATTTTAATCACTTTCCATAGAAAGTTATTTTCTTGGATTATTAACTTCAGTGTTATGTGTACTGTTTCCCCCTCTTTTCATCCATTGCTTTCTTACACCACTCCCTCACACACGCCCTCTTATCTCCATCTGTTCTTGAACAATAACACATACTGTATATGCTATATATACACACACATGCATATGGACGAGTGGAATCAAAATCACACTCTTTCACACACACACACACACACACACACACACACACACACACACACACACACACCTACCCCTAGTGTCTTGTCCTCCCTCTCTACTTGCCTTTCCCTTTCATTCCCTCTCTCTCTGCATTTGCTTGGAAAATGTTTGAACTCTTCGGCTCGCTAAGATGTTACTGAAACAGAATATGAATTAGTCCCTCTCTCGCGCCCCCCCCTCCCCATCTGTCCCAATGCTGCTGCTTATGCCTAAGACGCTCTGCCCCCCCACCACCACCAACCACCATCCCCTCCCCATGCATAAATAATAAAACAATACAAAAAGAGGAGAGGCCCGCTGTCTAGGCACACATGAAAGAAGTGCTGAACTCATAGCTGGAATGACAGGATTCAAAACTTCCTCAGAGAGACTGAGTGGGGTGTGGTGGGGGGCTGGGGGCGTGTGTGTGTGTGTGTTTTTGCATCCAAACATTGTGCGCTTGTCTACTGTTTGCTCGCTCCACACTGCCCTTCCATGGTAATCTGTATATTGTAGTTTTTCGTTGTATTTTCCTTGATCTGCATCTGCTTACATTACTTTCAAAGATCATCAACACAACTACACTCTGCTATTTTTGTCAGAAGCCTTCCTAATTTTGTCACCTGCACTCATTTGGAATAGATATAATCTCCTTGAAAGCAGGTAAAAATTGACATTTTCCATCCAACTTGGCTTTTGTTGTGAATAACTCTGACCCACAGTTGTCAGGAAATATGCCATGATATGAAATATGCTATGAATTTGATTAAGATCTGAATTGTAACTAGTTGGACAGTCTGGCTGCTGGGCCTCAAACTGTCCTCGTAGTTCACCACCGTCTTTTACTCTGGTGATGGACTGTGATAATAGCAGCCTATAAACCAAATACGTCCCCCTTCTATGCTAATTCAGTTTCAGGTGCCATATGTGCGTGTAGTGATTTTGCAGTTCCTGCACAAAGACATGTGGCTAATCCACAAAACTATTGGCTCAGGAAAATGGATCTGAACTGTCTAAATACTGACCACTTTCACAGGGTGCATGTTAAAAATGATGTCATGCCAAGCTGCCACGATTATTTATTTATTATTATCAACAGTCCGTTTTAACACTTTATTTGAAGTGTGTTTATAAGAATGAAACAAATAAAATTTGCATTTAAATCTATGCTAGATCAAATTTTGCAAGTACAATAAATCATTTTCAAAATCCATAAGAAGTACAACACTTCTAATAAAGATGCAGACGTGATCTGCCGTAATATATGACAATACTCACTAAGGTGTTTAAGAGCCGTAAAACAAAAAGTTTTATCAGCAGGAATCCTACAGTTATCTGCGATTTATTACGTGGAATTCATACAGCCTGAAGCACTGCAGGCTTGATGACACACACACACACACACAGAGAGAGAGAGAGAAAGGGAGACAGTAAGAGAGACAGAGAGTCATGTTTCCTTCACTACAGAGACATTACATTGACTTACATACGTACAAACCTAAATTGGCCCAAACCTTAACCAAAGTCTTCACCATAAAATCGAATGATTTACTTTATGAGGACTTTTGTTTTGTGCCCATAAGAAAGGTGAGTCCCCGCAGTGTGACTTTGTACACAGCTGTGTGTCCCCACTACATGAGTAATACATAAACACAAACACACATACACACACACACGCACAGACAAAGCCTCTAATGTTTCAATCAGAAGAATTGGACCTTTACATTGATTTTATGGACATAAAATTCACACACATCAAATTTTGTGCTGACTTGCTATTTTTCATCTTCGCCTTTCTTTTCCCTCCCACCCTCTATTTCTCTCTCTCTCTCTCTCCTCGTCTCCTCCCTCTTTCCCCAGGTCTCTCTCTCTCTCTCCCTCTCCCTCCCTCTCTCTCTCTTTTTGAAGTCTGCATATGTATTAAGAGGGATTTTGTTATCCCCAGGCACCAATTTACATAAAGTGCATGCCATCATTGGTTCAAGAGAGGCAAATTATTTCCCTGGAAACATCACACTTTCTCCTTCTTTTATTATTTATTAATTTTTAACACAGTGCAAGCTGGGGCTTGTTAGGACCATTTAGCCAGATATGCTAAATATTGCTCTCCTTAAAGCACCTTCATCAATGAACAGTGATGGGGGTGGGCCAGTACCCAGTAGAAATTATTGAATTAAGGACCTGGCCAATCGTTTAACAACTCCCCCACAGACGAAGCTGCAGCCTGCCCGCATTCATGAGTGTGTGTCTGTGTGCTTTCAGTACGTGTGTGTTGGACTGTGTATGTGCTTTTATTTATTGCATCAGGATTAAATGTAATTGATGTGTCTTGGTTTTTTTGGGTTTTTTTTTTAATTGGTCATTAAAATTAAATGTAAAACTGAGACACAGACTGGATGAACACCATATGACCAAAAGTGTGTGGACACCTCAACATTACACCCACCTCCTCTCTTCTGGTTTCAGTCTTTCCACCAGCTGTTGAACCTGGCTTTGTTCCAATTTGAATACCAGTGAGGTCCACTAGTGATGCTGGGTGATAAAGTCTGGCTCGCAGTTGGTGTTTCAGTACATGCTAAATGTGTTGAATGGGGCTGAGGTCAGGGGTCTCGGCAGGCCAGTCAAACTGGGAAAACCATTTCTTTATGGAGCTGCTTTTGGTGCATTGTCATGTTGAAACAGGAAAGGAGCAAAACACTTCTGTCTAAAACACAATTGTATGTTGTAATTGGATGTCTTAATGGGTCCACTCACTTCCTAGAATCCAAGGCCAGATCCAAATTAAACTATGTCTGTTTGGGTCTTTGTAGCTTCCCTTTGACCCATTACTGCAGGAATCAGGTTTGTGTTTCAGTATGTCTAATATCCAATTGGATCAGAATACACTCTTTATAGTCAAGTTTCCATCCAAATGTAGTGTCATTTAAAGAGCAGCAGTCAAACCTCAAACAATAGAAAATCACACAGAGAGCATGATGAAAATATGGCATTTTTGCTTGTTTCATGTAATAATTTGAAGAAGGTTACAGCCTCTGTATCACTCCAGATAGATCTGATGTTTTCATCTGCTGCAGTCTATAATCTCTTTAGTGGAGCGGATGCTTCAGTGGATGTTTAAGCCACACGATTCATGCATATCATCATTTCTTCACAAGTCTGATCCTATTGTACTTTGCAGCATTTTATTTTTATCGATACGGCAGCTTTTTAACCTCAGGAAAGTGTGTACATGTTTTTACAATACTTTGACCATTCTCCCCCAATTTCTGGTGTTTTCATTCAAGTCTCGTTATGTCCAAATTGAAAATGTGCATAAAAATAGATCACTGTGTGTTTTTTGATGTTAACTGTAAAGTGCAGGAAAAAAAATAACATGCTCATCTTTTCAGCCATAACTGCTTGATAATTGGTGGAGCTGGTGTTGGTGTTCTCTCTGTATTTGGGTCAGTTAGGGTCACCTGCTGTTAGACAGGGTCTCATCATCCTTGGGTGTTTCAGGATCGGATTTGACTGATTTTCCTTACTTACCCACCATGAAAAATAGCCCAACACAAAAGTTTGTGGACAAGGGCTTAGTGTTCTTTCTCTGTTTGTATCTGTTCAGATCAATCACGTTAGATTGACTTTAATAAACCTTTGGTCTGACTATCCTCAGGTCCCCAAAAAATTGGATTTAGGTAGAGTTTCCATGGCTGCCTTAAAGGGAAAGATTCCATTAAAGTGTCCACATACTTTTGGCCGTAGCATGTATTCGGTTTTCACCTTGGCTTAGTGCCAGTAGTTCGGCAGATCTGGGTGGGCCTTTAAGCTTCTTATGCTAACACTTTAATTACACTTTTAATTAGATTTTGGATGTAAAATGGTCTAAAAAACAGATATAACACAACTGATGCAATAATCAACCCTACAATAAGACAGGAGGATGTAATGAACCTATTCCCAAGTGGGAAAACCCATCCTCATGTCAGTGAATATCTATCAGTATTCTACTGTCTCATTAGGAGCAATGATGAAGGTGCAAATGCCATTCCAGTCAAACCTCTTTTTTTACCTCTATCAGACAGGCAGCTTAACGTGACGTTATTTAGAATTAATGTAATTCACTGAGAGAGATCCAGGGTCCATTGTACCTTAGATGTGTCTTCTTTTGTCTGGGGCCCTGAACAATGCTCTGTCATTTTAGCAGAAGCTAATATGATTAAAGCACTCTGACAATAGACGGTGTAATTCATTTCATCATGAGGGATTGCGGACGGGGCCAGGAGAGACAAGGGGGTAGATTATCGAGGCTGCATGCTAATTCAGCCCAGCAGAGAAGATGGACAGCCAAATGGACTTCAGCTGAAAAATATCACCGAGAGCTGAAGCTTCAGAACAAGATACCTAATTTCTTAAAAAGATCCACCACACTGTCTAAGTCATGGAGTGAAAAATCATATATCATGTGAACGGAGGGGATTTATGAAGTGTAATAATAGCAATAATCCGCAGTGCACTCCTGGTGAGGAATGGTGAAGGTGTACGTTTCAACAGGGGCCGACGCCAAAACACAAGGAGAGCTGCGCTTCTGGCTTTGAAATAGTCCTCCATTTAGTGGTGATTGTGCTCTATTGCTAGTTACAAGAGATTGGACACTTAGCCTCTCCTGAAGGTCTGTTTCTCATAAGTGTCTGTGCAGAGCTAGACGGTGCCATCTGACAAGTCTTTCATCTTCAGGGAGTGCCTGGCACTCTCTCTAAGCTCCCAGTCATTGGAGGAATACCACTTCACATGTTTGCCTATAAAGTTACATGCCCATTAGGCCACCGCAGAAGAAGTGTGCAATATTTACCGTCTGGACGATTAGGAATAAGCCTGAAATAATATCAAATTCTGCTACCCAGACCAAGAAACTGGGTGCTAGCATGAGAACAAAAACAGCCTCCAGTATGCTTGACAGTGGGGGCCAAATTACGACAGAAATGCAGCCTAGGTGGAAACTTAATGGAACATCATTACTTGCCAATTTAACTTTGAATGCACTTTCTTAGCTTTAAAGAGTCATTGTAAAGGCTTGCAATACAGTCTTTGCTGTTTGAAAATTAAAGATTAGGAAAGGTTTTCTTTTTTTCATCTCAGCAAAACAAGTCAAAAACAAAGCTAAATTTGAAACTGCTGGTAAAACACCATGAATTTCATCGATGTCAGATGTGAGCGAAGACGCGTCCTTTGTACAATTAGTTACAATGGAAGATTCGACAGTGGATACACACTCAGTAAGCTTGCCAAATACCCAAACTATAGAAAGGCCAAAAGTTTTTCTTCTGTGTTGGTGTCTGAAAAAACTTCCAACCTAGTCCCAGCTCCTTACACAACAGTACCCCTGAGCCTGCACACCTCTCTGGAGAGCACACACAAAACATGTACTACTTCACATGCGCGGCTCCACATGTGAAAAGGATGGTGATGGTGGCGGTGGGGGACGAGGGACAAAAAGCTCCAAAAAAAAGTTTCCCGAGATGGCAAGCAAGCCAAAAGAGAAAAATGGATGTTCTGCAAGGTGGGATCATTAATAACACACTGAGTAGTGAATGTCGCGGGAAACAATGGCATTGTGTGGAGAAGAGATGACGAATCCTCTTCTCTTTTTCTCTGAGACAGCTCTATCTATTAATTACTTTTATGTCTTCATTCATTATTTCATATCATTCCAACACCCAGAGTGATTTTTAATTGCCTGTGGCAAAACAGTTCACCACATGAGGTTCACTAGAGGGTTTCGGTGCAATAGTCTCATATGGTCACTTGTCTGTATGGTCGCCAGTAGTTGAAAGTACCTCAGTACACATACTCAAGTATTGTTCTTGAGTACAGTTTTGAGGTACCAGATGCCAATTTCTACTTCACTACTCCACTTCTCTTCAGAATAAAACCCTCTACTTTTAACTCCTCTGCTGCAGTTACTAATTACTTTTCAGATAAACATTTTACATGTAAAAATTTGAGTCAGTTTAGTTATCATCAGTTTAGAAAATATGATACTGTGTCAGTTAAACTATCAAAATATGTAAAATATATGTAAAATAGCTCAAATTGGCTACATCTCAACCAGCAAAAACACTAATGCACATAATAACGTAACACTCTGAAAGGCGGCATTTGCATAATTCATAATATGAATGTAGGAGTTCTAATTGTAACCTTGTTTTACTTCTACTGGAGCATTTTTGCATTGTGTTATTGATACTTTTACTCTTTCAGTAAAGTATCTGACTACTTCTAATTGAATCCATAGGAAATTAAATCATTAGGATTCACTTTGGTTAACGTTATGGATAGTTTATGAGTTTGATTAAATGTTCATAAAAAAGACATGAACTTTCCATTCGTCGAAAAAATGGACAATTCATGGTCGCATGCACAAATCCTATTGATTACATTTTGTGAGTATTTCACAAACTGCAGTGATACGGGGTTGGGTGGTCACAGTGTTGTGTGCCTGTGGTAAATGGAGACTACAGGCACGCTGAGAGAAATTTGAACACTGACTGATATATTACATTATTTAGAGAGAAAGAAGACGAAAGAAAATAAGTTCAGTATCAGTGGCTTGAGTTAATCCTGACATTGATACAATGCCAACACTTTGAAGCAAAACAAGAATATTGTGAACTATGACTTTAACCTAGACCATCAATCTGCCTGATCTTCAATTAAAACATTTTTTAAATTATTTCTGATATTTCTGATCACATCCTCAAATGATTAAATTGTGCACTTATTATACTGTATATTTGTACCATGCACAAAATGGGATTAAATTTGCAGGGCCCACAGCAATGAAAAATGACATTTCAAAAAAAAAAAAGTGTCTTCCAATAATCTTCCTTGTTAATCTGGATAATCCACAGAAATGACTGCACACAGGGTTTCCCAATGGTCACTGTGGCCTAGTAGTTGACATGCAGACACCACTGGGGGTGCGTGACAAAGTATGTGTTTTTGTAGTCGAGGTGAAAATACCCTGTAACAACTTGCAGAGTAGTGAACAAGACTGTTCTCATTGGAGACCTGTACATGTTGGACTTATTTTCTTCAGTCTACCTGTTAGAAAAGTCAGTTGTCATTGGTGTCTTTTATCTATTTTTATTGGTATTCCACCTTTTACTTTCTGTGATTTAGTATATGCTTTACAACCAAATATCCTCTGTATAAACTGATATATATCTCAGAACAGAAAGGCAAGCACCATAAAGAGAGCATTTTGTGATCATGCATTAACAGATGAAGGCCTGGGACCCCCCTCCTCGCATGCCTGGCCCAGTGCATCAGTCTATCTGAGCAAAGTGGACATACTGGACTTACAGCTGGCCCTCTGTGGCAGCCAGGAGAGTCTGCATTACATCCAGTCTGCAGCAAAACAGACATCTCAGCAGAATGTATGAACCGGAGATGAAGGCCTGGCCTGGCATCCAGACTCTGTGGTCGACTCCCCCCCTCCTTCTCTCTCCATCCTTAACACTCCACCCACTCCTTCCATCCCTCCCCCTCTGTCCCCTCCATCCCCCCCACCCCGAATTGGCTGTGGAAGATGGCTTCAGTGAGTCATCTTGGGACCAAGATCAAAGGCAAATTACAGCCGACGTCTATGCAAAATGTAATATGGAAACCCCCCAGCTATGTCCTCACTATTGATTTTTCTCTCTCTTCTTCCATCCTCTCGCTCTCACTCTGTCCCTTTCTCCTCATTTCTCCGCTTCATTTTTATCGAAGCACAATACTACGCAGTGTGAAATTTGAAGAAAAAAGGCTGCCGAACTCTCTTCTAGAAGAAGCAAAAAAGAAGGGGGGGGGGCTGTCCCTAGTTATGCCTGTTTGCATTTAGAGTCCATTTTGTGATGTAAGTAGTCCTGTTACTTGTGTAGAATGGCACTTTAGGCGAGGGTTTGATGTCAGAGAGGGAGGGGATGTAATATGTTACACCCAGGCCTTTCTCAAATTAAAAAAAAAAAAAAACTCGACACGCAGCGTTCTTGACATGCAATAGAGTCATGTTTGTGAAATATCGGATTTTGGGGTTAAGATGTAAGTGTGAGGCTAAATGGAGTTCTTCGTCACATTACTCACTCTCTGAAGTCGCTCGGGCCCTGCTGGAAATTGAAATGAATTGCGAAGCCATTCTCTATATGAAAGGAGCCCGTGACTTTTTTTTTTGGTGATGTGAATATGTGGAATAGTGCTGTCACATTTTTTTGACTCGTCAGCTCGTTCATTGACAAAGCAGCTATTTCACACACACATAGACACGCACACGAAGGGCAACACACTCGAGCTCAGGTTTAGCTCTGTGGACATGAAAACAAAGACAAGAGGATTTATTTTCTGCATTTCTACATTGTGTACATTGGAGGTTTGGTTTTATAAGTAGGGGTTACAGTGGGTTGGTGCAATTAAGTTGAGGATTCTTTAACCAAAAAGGAGTATATACATGTATATCAACCTAATAACACATGGTTTATATTTTATTATTATATCTCTAATAATGGCAGTGTAAAGCATTTGTGTATTACTTAAAATTACATTTATTCTCATTAATGGAGACCTGTCCTGATAATTATATTTTTTATTGGATCTTAATATAACAATGTTACTGTCTAGAGTTCAGATGTCACTTTAATCCACAGTATGTGGCAGAACTTGAAAAAGGCCGCTCACTTACAATCCTCATGCAACCTGATGGAGCTGGAGCAGGTTTGTAAAGCTGAGTGTGGAAAAACTGCAGCAAAGCTGATACAGACCTGTCCACACATGCTTCAGCAGCAATTGCAGCACAAGGTGCTTCTACTAAATAGTGACTTTATATTTTGAAGTCTTTCACTCTCTCCCCTTCTGAAGCTGTCCATGGTTCTGATGCATCCACCATGACTGATGCCTCTAAAACACTGAGCTGACCACAGAACAAGATGATTGTTTTATTTCAAACTAATATGAAATTCATATTTTATATCAGCTTTATGATTGTTGTGGGTGGTTTGGTTATATATTTATATTTCAAAGCATCTAGCAAAAAAAAAAAAAAAAAAAAAGTCTCCCCAAGTACCATGTAATACCTCCTATCAAGCAACAGTGTAATTCAAACATTGGGGTTAGAGCATCTTATAACCTGAGAGGTGAAACTCAGGGCAAAAGGTCTGCAAAGACGTCCTGCTGCACCTAAAGCTTGTTATGTATACGACTCCAGCAGAAGGTGAATATGATGATCAATATTTCAGCTCAGACATTTTCTGGTCAGAATTTTGGCAGGTGGACAATAAGTAGATTTTAGTAAACTGGAACTGTAAAAGTGGGAGTGGGGGCAAAGACGACTTTGAAAAGTAAGGAGGACATGTCCCCTGATCCCGAACAGAAATTATGCCCTTGTTATTATAAGCAGATATTACAAACATATCAGGTAAACAAACCATTAATGACAGTATCTGCACTAATTCCACAATATGTTTGAAGGAATTTCTCCAGGCAAAATAGTTAATCATTTGATGAAAAAGTAATTTGATAAACAAAGTGCACATAGCTCAGAGCTGCTGATCTGTTTCATCCGCACGGCACGGGAAGTACAAAGAGCCACAGCACACACACTCTTTGTTCCCCTCGCAGTGTTTGTAGGACTGCGGGTCAATATTGTGTCGAATGAGAATAAAATGCTGTGGGGATGAAATCCTAGCAACGCACCTGGAGTCAAGACAAATGGAGAAGCGGAGAGTGAGAAAGACAGACGGAGAGATTGAGAGGTGTGTGAGCGGTGAATGAGTGGGTTTGGGATTGTGTGTGTGTGTGTGTGTGTGTATGGGCGCGTGTGTGTGTGTGTTTGTACGCTCCTAAAATTCCCATGCACGCCATCAACGCCCCTCCTTGCTTCGGCGTGTCGTTTTTTTGCTTAAGTGGATGCACGCTTTCAAAGAGTGTTTGTGAACCTGGGTGTGTGTTTGTGTGTTAGTTGCGGTGGCAGTGGGGGAAGGGGTTGCAAAGACATTAAAAAAGGAAAGAAAACCTTTTTTTTCCATTTGTGTGCGAGTGCGGCAGTGCCAGCTTCAGTGCCCTCAGCCATGGGCACAAAGACGACAGTGACAACCCATTCATTTCCCTGACGAGCTGTCGCCTGGGGGAGGATAGGTGACTTCTCCCAAGGTTATTTATGGCATTGTTGATCTCTCATTCTCAGAGTTGGTCCTCTTCGTCGCCCAATCCCCTCCCCCATTCTCCGCCATCGCACATCAAGCAGAATCCCTCTCTTATTCTCGCCATTTATCTGTCTCCACATTTTCACCTCATGTTTTCATTAGCCAGATTTGATCAGTCCGAACACTGATGAGTTCGTGTTTGGTATTTATCGAGCATTTCAGAGGCATTCCTCGGAGTCACGTTGAAACCAGGACTGAAAACACTCATACCTCAGAGTAGGACTTGAGAGTTGTCTGAAAGAAAGCTGCGAAGTAGAAAACATGATGACATATTTTATTATTCTGTTCTCAGTCGAAATGTTGGTGGAAAAGTTTAAAGTGCAGGAAGTAGCAATAATTTTTTTTTCTTTTGACTGAATTACCCTTGTTATGAATAATATGATGACTGAATTACGGAATAGCTTAAATCTCATAAAAATATTTATCATTATTATACATCATCATTGTCACTGTCTCGTTCTTCCTCTATGGGAGACAGTGAATTTGCTGTATCTTTTATTGTGTACTATTACACATGCAGCAAAGGTGTTACTATGATGCACGTCCCTGCGACAAACATGCAATCGCTCCCTTCCCACTGACCGTTCACTAAGCCCCGCCCCGCACTTGTTGGCTTTATTCATGATACTGAACTAAAAAAAATAATGTTAACTAACTAACTAATGCTGCACAACCAAGACAAAAACCTTGCAGTTGATGATTCATATTGAAGACATTGAAACAGAGCAGCACTGTTTCTATACTGCAGTGAAGAGCTAGTAGTTTGTCTTCATATTATAATTATGTTATGTATGATAAAGGAAAAGTGTAACATCAAACAATAACCCTCGATTTGAGAGACACACAGCTGACAGTAGCACACATCTACACTAGTTAACATGCAGTATCACACCCAGATCTATACACACCAAAATAATATATAGAGATACTAAGAGCCGCACCCTGCAAGGCAAAACTGCAAGGTTTTTGCCCCCTCACCCCCTGCCCACCTCACACACACACACACACACACACTCACACACACTTCATCTCTTTCTGTTCAATCCAACCAGGGAAATGCAGGCCTTAAAGCGAAGCTAAATATGAGTCACTCTAAGAATTCTTGGCCAGACTGGACTGATTTCTGACTCGGAGATGCTCGATAAATACAGGCCCAAAAAGCTTAAATCACAGTGGCAGAACCAAGCTGATGCACAGTTTAGGCTAACACCTTCACACACTCACCGTCCTGTACTTTCATTTGCAGACACACACACACACACACACACATAAAAGCATGGTCCACACATTCCTTCACACTCACACATACATGCACAATGCATGAGTAATGTGATTTAACGGGCTTTGGCGAGCTCTGATGGGTACTCGACATGATTAAGAGCCAATACGCCGTTGCATACAGCCAAGCTAAAGATGTCTCTTTTTCAGAGCTGCTCCTATTTGCCTGCTCCTTAAGCCCCTCTTTGCATCTGCCTCTACATGTCTTTTAAGCACTTCTGAAGCATCTCGGAGGAAGAACTTTACACACACACACATCATCCAGGATCCCTCAGTCAGAGGCACATCATATGTCAGTGAAAAGGGGATCTCTGTAGATATAAGGTGTTTTTAAGGTCCTTTCTGAGATGCAAAACGGTGGAAAGTTTGGACTGGGTTCATCTTTTGGAGTTTTTTTTTTTCTTTCTAAGCACCCTGCTCCATTTCCTTAAGACTGATCATTATGTGCTTGAAATCAGCACTCTGCAGATGTTGAAGAAGTTTGGAGGCGTCCAGGTGAAAGAGGGATTGGAGGAGTAAAGGTGGAGGTAAGAAGGCACAGTTTACATCCAAGTGTGTGCATCAGCAGAAAGGATTCTTATACGCGCATGCAAACACACTGCATGCTCAGACATCTAAAGAGCTGCTGAGCTAACTTTCCATCTCTGCAGCCTTACTTCTCCCCTCCTTCCATCCAATCCCATTCCTCCTTAATTTGTTTCTCTCTTTCCCAACTTCCCTCTTTTATTCCCGTGTTGTCCTGCCACTCGCTCATGGCGAGGCAGGCATCATCTCGTATACATGGCGTGGTGCACAATGTGGGACCGCGGTAATGCAAGCATCTGCTCAGGGCTTTTGTGCTCAAAAGATTCAATTAAAAAATAATTACCAAAAGATTAGTGGTAGTCCGGTACGACTGTACTGTTTGAATAGATGTTTCCTTTTCATCTGCTGTAATAATAGAATGCTTTTTTAATTAAAGAAAAAAAGGGAAAGCAGATGAAGAAAAAGAAGAGGAAGAAGAAGAAAAAGGCGGGCCTGCCTCAGTACACCCTGTCTGAAGACAAAGTTTGTTTGATGTGCAGCAAAATTAAATATTTTTTGATCTAACAAATTAATTTTCACACCCACTCCCCAGCCCTCACCATCCTCCCTCTTCCTTTTTTTCCTGGAGGAGATAAAGACAATTTAATTTAGATACCAACACGGGGAGGAGCAGCGCACACACACATGCACACACACACACACACACACATTCCCTTGGTCAAGCCCGCGGAGAATCCACTACTACAGCCAGTCAAGCCTCATCCAGTTGGAGCAAACAGAAGGCTGCATCACAGCGTGATGGAGTTGAGTTAAGGGAGTTAAGGATGAGCATGAAAACTGAACTCTGTAACATAAAGGGGACAACTACAGTGTCTAAGGTAATGGTCATGTGACCTATACTGGAGCTAATTATTTAAACGATTGAAAACTATGTTTGTCGTCTTTTTACTTTGTGTTTGGGCTCTGCCTCATTGTCGGACGCTCCAGCGAGCATTTTGGAGAGAGCTGGTGGAAGCTTTGCCTGGCCGCCAGTGAGAGAAAATTCTGAAAATGAAACATATGATAAAACATATGAAATTTTTATAATAATTAGTAGTTTTCCCCCTCGATGAAGTTGTCTGTTTCTCTATTTATTCTGTGTTATTTGACAGGACTGTGCCAGTCTTTTTATTTTCACTGGAATATTAGCCTGTTTACTGAATGTTTTCTATACATTGTGTATTTTCCAGTGAATTATGTCACTGCTTTGTAATGTTTGAAGTTATTCATGTATATTAATATTGTTTTGCCTTTTCTTGGTTTGGGATGTCTCTTGTTAGAGCTGTTCTTGTCTGTGATTTGTGGCCATAATTAATCATCTATAGACTGTTTAGTGTACGTTACTACTAATTCACCTGGATGGGCTCTCACTTTCTCTTCCTGTCCCGCCTCTGCCTGGGTGTTTTTTATGAATGATTGATTGCTTGGTCCCTTGGGTTGGTTGTTGTTCTGTGAAGGCTTGTTTTTTATTTGTTGTGTGGAATGCCTAACAAATGTCCATTGACTGACATGTAGATGTTCAATAAGTGTGTGGGAGCTGTTTTTTGGTTTTTTTGTAACTTGTGATTTATCACCTGTTCTACTATGACCCTGTCTGAATACAGGTGTGCCCAGATTACTTTCCAATGCAAGATAACTATCAAATCATAGACATATGTCTTGCTCTGTATGTAGAACCTAAAGAGAAGCAAAACATTAAAAAACTCAGACGGTTGTTCTTTTTTTTTAGCACTTGATCAAAAATTCAGGGATTCATAATGACGCTTTTTAAATTTCAAGGACATGGAGGTCTGTGATGTCTGTCCAGTAACTTGTCCAGACTGAAATACCTTGACAAATATTGAATGAACTGTATACAGATATACACAGTCTGGATGAGTCCCAACGATCTTTTATCTTTGATCACCTGAATTTTTGATCTACTGCCACCAGCAGGCTGACATTTTTGGTGAATAAAGAGTGAAATGCCAGAACCGAAATGAGCAGGTCAGGTCAACATTGTCATTTTGAGAGTCCCGCCATGCAGCTGTGGCTTCACATGACAGAAGATGAACTAGCAAAGCTACCAAAAAGTAGCCTACCGATGCCTCTGGCTGCCTCTATCAGTCACATGACCCTCTCCATGCACATCTTAGCAGCCCACTGAGACTTCCCATGACATGACTGTCAGGCCCACCCAGTGACTTATTAGCTCAGTCCTCACACCACGAGGCTCTAATCCCTCTCTGCCTTAAGTTACACCACAAACACACCCATAATGACCAATTTCGTTCCAAGAAAAAAAAACCCAATGAGCTCAGCCCCTTCGTCTTTCTTGTGGGAGCAAGACAGGATGAGGCAAAATTTTTTGAGAGAGTAACTGGAGGAAAGCAGGTGAGAGAGAGAGAGAGAGAAGGAGAGAGAGATGTCATTGACTCTGTGTCCCTGTGGCTTTGTTCCTGCCATGCTCTGCAGCACAGGTCCGATGTGCCCTCAAGCAGCATCTCCCCCAACACACACACACACACACACACACACACACACACACACACGCTGTGTTTGGCCTGTCAGCCATGGCAGCACCTGTCAACTGCTGACCACTTCATCGGACGCCCACAGAGAGAGAGAGAGAGAGAAAGAGAGAGAGACTACTGTAGAAACACAGTAGGAAAAAACAAACGACTGACCCCTCTTTCCAGATGGGTCCACTCCTACTGTACAACACACAACACAGCAATACAGGCCGTGCAGTTTTATGTGCGTGGGATAAAGTATTGCCACTCTGCAGCCATCACGCAAATTACCACAAACAAGACAGCCTCAGCCATGTATCCAAACAGCAAAGGTCCAGGTCTATTCTGAAAATGTTGTAAAAACCTCAATTCAATATTTAACCTCTTAATCTTTGTTTGCCACCTGTTTTTCAAGGCCTAGACTCAGGCACTATATAAAACTTCCACACACTGCTAAAACCATGACATGTTACTTGAATGTGAACTTATACTGATATACTGTGATACACTCTATGTATCAACAGATGAAATCCATCCTTTCTGTATTTGTTTGCTCTGTTCATTCAAACAACCAACCGGTCTCTGCTTTTTAAAGAACAGGTTGGAAATGAAAAATTCATAGTGGTATAATAAACTGTTAGCAGCGTTGAATTATTCATGACTTCTATTCATGCTCCAGACCAATAAACAAACACTCAAAACTTAAAAACTCTCACACACACAAAAAGGACAAGAGTTTTAGGGTTAATATGCAAAACAAAACTAGATACATTTATTGGATTATCTTTTGTGTAAATGATTTTTTTGGACCACTAATTAAATGTTAAAGATTGGGTGGGTTATGGAGTGAGATGAATGTCAATTTTGTTCTATAGAATCTGAGTCAAGGGTTCATTATTTCTGGTAATCATGTTGTTTTCTGCCTTTTGGAGAGAGGCTCAAGATATGCACTTGGAATGTTCCTTCCCCGAAACGTTTCCCCGTTTCACTATGTGATGTGACAAAAACAAACTAATAGTTATAATAGTAAGTAGTAATAATACTCTTGAATATTGGTTTTGGAATGATAAATATAACGACACTAAAAACTTTTCAGAGGATGAGAGAGGTTTATCATATCATAGTTGCTAAGGGGTGTAGCTTTAATTATATTCAAACTTTGTGTAGGATATATGAATGAAATCAATTTATATCTATCATTAATTATTAATTCTTATGAGAGTTTGCTGTTTTTTTCAGTTTTCCATATAGTAATACCCTTATTTTTTTATTTTTTTTTTTTTTGAGAATTAGGATTTAGTTTTCAATTTCTATGCCTTGTACTTATTTTTGTGGTGAGTACAACTTTCAAAATATGGTGTCTCCCCACGTTCAAAGTAGTCTGGCAGTCCATTCTGCTGATCGTGCTTCCTCCTGCCCTCCTCCTTCGTCCTCCAGCCTGTGACAGGGAAATTGATAGAGGTCCACAATCATCAGGGATGTTCTAATCTCTTAAATGTGTCTCGGAAGAGAGAGGAGAGAGGAGCGAGGAACCACGGGTGTATCCCAAGCTGAACTTTTTTTTTCTGTATTGGTGTGTGAGCTGGGCTGACAGGACAGTCAAAGAACCAGCCAGACTGTTGTGGAAGCAGCTCTATTGTAATCTTAATAATACTGCATGATTGCGATAGCGCACATTAGACAAAGTACCTGTGAAAACAAGATTGACAGCAGCAGCGGCAGCTCTAACATAACTCATATGTATTCATAAAATAAAAGATAGCCTTTTACATATGTGTAGAATCTGGATCATGAATTAATCATAAAAACACTCTTGTAACTTTGTCTACTTTTTCTTCATAAGCCTAAAGACCTTTCTTTTCTTCCTCTCTTCTTATTTTCCCTTTCAAGTGTGTATCATCTCAATCAGGAAAAAAATATACAGCTATGAAGCAGATGTAATTATATCAGCCTGGGCCTGTGCCCCAGTTTGAAGACAATAGATTTTATTTAGAAAATAATTTTTTTTTAAAAAAAAAGAACATATTTTATTTGTCTATGTATTTATTTCTATTATACACATACTGTGACGCCCTGTTGCCACAATAGATCTATAATCAATATTGGCACAACAGTCTTAAAACATTAAGTGTCTTCCTTTTATTTTATTTCCTTCCAAGAATATTTTGCATTGTCAGTGTTTCCAACGAGTGTACATGCCTGAAGCTTTTGTGTTTTCCTTTCACTCTGTTACTCTGCCAAGTTAACCAAATGGAAAGCACCCTGTATGTTCATTGCATGTGTCTCATGGTCAAAAATAGCTAACTATTTTTTAAGGATATTTATGTCAAACATTAGGAGAAAGAGTGGTGAAGGTATGAATAATGTTTTAGTTGTGTGACAAGTTGACAGAAGTACACACAAGCATGTGGCTTCAGATTTCACAGTAGGCCTATGTATTTTAAAGAACTAGCCATCAGCAGCTTGAATTGGTGTGTATGCTAATGTCTCTCAAACTCTAATCACAACATCATTATAAAATTGCTGTATTATTGTTCTTATAATCAGGACAAGCTGCAACACTACATAGCAACTCCAAAGGAGCAGTATAGCAAACAGCTTTTCCTAATACAATCATCCCACTTTCATATGACAACGTGTGTGAGGGAGTTATTTAATTTCAAAGTTGAAATAATGCATATAATGTGCGATATGTTTACATCTCTACGATGCAGTTTGAAGTCAGCTGTTCCTCTCTTTGATTAGTCACGTTGTCGCTGTCTCCCACTAACTGAGAAGATTACGTTTGCTCTTTGGTCTGATGGAGCATTCATAAAACATCACAAGAGAATAAAAAAAGAATAGGACTGAATTAAGTAAGAGAGAAGAAAGCTTCAGAGCAGAGGGATTAGGATTCAGAGTGTTTGTTGGAGACAGAGAGCGGTCGAGGCATTGTTTACCTCGTGCTTTATGCTCAGGCCTATTGGCAGAGCTTCAGTCTTAACTAGACATTGATTCTTATTTAGGAGTGTGGAGTCTCGAGTATGAGGGTTGTAAAAAAAAAAAAAAAAAAAAAAGCAGATATAACGTCGAAATGGCCAGTGCGTATGTGTGTGTGTGTGTGTGCGCGCGTGTGTGTGAAGACAGTGAATGGTGAAGATGTCTCTGACATATTTTACATTGCTCTCCCGGTATGTATGTATTTGTGTGCATGTGTAAATGTTCTCCTTTTCTCAGCTTGTAAGGGTAAGCCTTAAGATTTCCTAATTGATTTAGTGACACCTGTGGTAACTGGTGGTAACGACAAGTCAGCAAACACACCTCGAAGGGCTCCTCTGGCAGAAATACAGCAGAGGAAGAGCAACTTGTCTATCTATCTATCTATCTATCTATCTATCTATCTATCTATTTATTCTTTTATATACATACTTTATTTACAATATCAATTTATGATATCAATTGGCAAATCAGCTTCAGGCTACTATAAGTGCTTTACAGAATTTGAAATTATTTACTTGTACATACAAAACACAGTCAACAACTTACTTACACTACATTAAAGTATAAAACAAAAAAAAGTTATAGATGAAAGTAAATATGTTTGTTTGCTTGCTTGTTTGTTTGTTTGTTTTATCTTTATCATTTGGGATGAATATGATTTGAGCTTTGTCCATCATGCCTCGGGTGATGAGGTAACAGGAAGTGCCAAATCCAATTTTCTTCTTTTATTTTAATCGTTTTTCTTTACATTTTGGTTCATTTGCACCATGAAATATTGCATTAGTTTCTATCAGTTTCTGGCACACAGTAACCATATAGATTTACAGATCAATATACAGACTGGATAACTTGTGATACTGAAGAAATGTACATTATGTGATTATGAGGTTACAAGGAGTGCCTTCTTTATATGATTCTTAAGTGGATGAATGGGCATTTATCCTTGATGGAGGACATTATGTGGGAGACGTCTGTGTGTTCTGACATCTCTCACTCTTTAAGAAAAGTGAATTTGACACAAATGTACTGATTGGGTAAAAAAAATATAATGAAGAATAGAGTCAATAATAACTATCTGTTCAAATGTCTGACACCAGCTGTTGTCTTCTGCGTGGTGTGCAGTTTGTGAGCGCATGTTTTCTTGTGTGTTCTTCGTGAATTTGAATTCCATTCAGGGAAGGACGACTTCGCTGGTAACAATGAAAACGACTTAAAGAGGAATTCCAGTACAATAAATAGATAAATAGGTATGACTGAAAAAATTTCAGCCATAAATAGTTTTGAAAATTAAGGTTTGCAGTTATGGAAATGTGAAAGATTCTAACTATAAAAGCCATTATCAATACAGTGCTGTTCGTTGTTGATCCGTAAAAGACAAAAAAGATACACATTTATACAAACATTTGTTTTAGCCCTAAAAGTGCAGAAATTACATTATCCATCTCTCCTTTTCTCTGTCTGGCTGCATAGGGATGAAAGGGAGGTGAAGGGGGGGAGTGGGAGAGTGGAAAGAGAGGGAAGATATTAATTAAGCAGGGATTGTGGATTGACTCTGCCTTGTGCATAAGACAGAAGGTTAAGCAAATGCCAGGGCAGCGGTGTCACTTCAAACAATGACTATTAGCTTTGGAATCAGCCTTGTGTCTGCCGAGGAAACACAGTCCATTCAGACTCCTGATTGCCACCCGGCACGGTGTGTGTGTGTGTGTGTTGGAGGTAGAGGGGTGGGGGTGGGGGGGGGGGGTCATTCCATTTCAATCTGTGGTTAAATTAGCCGAAGGCGGCAGAGGTTGAAAACACACAATTATTGGTG
This sequence comes from Holacanthus passer, assembly GCA_025331565.1. NCBI lineage: Eukaryota > Metazoa > Chordata > Actinopteri > Pomacanthidae > Holacanthus > Holacanthus passer. The sequence continues at coordinate 731,351 of JAFREQ010000029.1, read as the reverse complement.
CAAGCAGGGCCGCTGGGGACTGGTGAGGCAGGGGCAACATTTAAAAAATATATATAGCGATAGAGACATTATTGAAAGGGGTGACGGTGGACAGTGGGGGAGGGGCGTGCAGGTTGGAGAGTTTTGGAAAGAAAGCTTGTGATCACAGCGTTGAAAGGTGCTGACAGAGGTAACTTTAGAACCCACAGCCCTGTTTTCCATGTAACCTACAAAGACCAGAACGGACACAACCTCATTCTATGCAGTTCTCATTTTTGCAAAGCTGTTTTTGTTCTCATAGCAGGACAAATTTCCCTCAGTTATTATTTATAAAGAGGCTATGAAACTGAAATCAGTAGGAACACATTGGCCCTGCTGAAAAGTTGTATATAAGCAGTACATAAAGTATTAGGCACAGCTGCTCAGTTTAACAGTCTCAGGTGTTTTGCTGCTACAGCCTTTGTCATGTATGGCCATTATCTGCCGGTGTGTTGTTAGCTACATTAGTCAACTTACACATTGCTGTGTAACTGACATCACTGAATCAGCCCGCTGATTATATGACACTTTTCATCTTGTGCTGCTGCCACACTGTGTTCGAGCATTCACTATCATCTGATGGCTGTTCAAGCTTAACTTAACCATAAGCTTGCTTTGAAGGGAGAAAAAAATGACATTTGCAAAAAAAATGTAAAAGCTTAAGAAGAAACTCCAGTAGCACTTTATTTTACAGGTCTCACAGTTTTGTATATTTTCCAAGAAAGGGAAAATGGGGACAATGTTCACAGCACGCTTTCAATTATCCAATTAATTGCTATTAGTTCTAAATTACATAGTTCTATTCAGGAAACCATTATTACTAAATGATGGACCCTTAAAGTAAAGACATGTCAGTCAAAATCACTCATCATGCTGTAACAGTTGGCCCACTTGCATCAAACCTGCCTATCTTTTATCCTTTAAACCATATTGTTCAAGTAACACAAGAACAACTATTTGCGTTGAAACGTATGACAATAAAGCAGGACCGATACACAGAACCCGCTGGAATTTCTGGAATATTGAATTTTGACTAAAAGGCTCAGTCTGCGTCAGACAAAGTTCTTGTTCAATTTTCTGCATTTGAAAACCCTTTGCCTACAGTGGAATTGAGGGGGCTATGCCTTCTTTACACAGAGATTGGCCGTGTGTGGAGGTAAGAAAGTAGGCAGTTTGAACTTTTTTTTATTCTTCACACCTACTTCTGTCACTTTTCCTGTGTACAACTGAGTACAACACCATGAATGCCTTTGAGGATAGACTCTGCACGGTTATCCCCATTTAAACAGTTCATCGTGTTTCATGCCACAGATGTGTGTGGCCATCCAGAACATATAAACCCTGTAAGGCTGTGACCTAGCTCATTTCAAGCAGACTAAGATTATAACTTAGATGGCAAAAATAAGGGAGTTCAGAACATTTTATGGGGGAATGTCAGTATCCCTGATATGTCATGGCAATATCAGGGAATGCTACAAACAGGTCTGAAATGTACTCATCTTGTTATCTACATTTATTGAAAAAATGAAATGAGGTACTGGTAAAAAACAAAAATAAGCTATTTAAGTACTCATCAGACTTTTCCCTTTAGTTAAGTGACATACACAAACCACAAGAGAACAGCTTCAGCCTATTGAAGCTCTCTAATGTGGAAACCTCATTATGAAAATGTCACTGGGCCACTGTGAAATTCCTACACTGATGTCAGCCACCTACAACCTAACATGCTGTCTATACACGTACTCGTGCACAACCTATAGAGCAGCAGATGCCGGCAGTAAGTTAGAATAAATCGGCACATCAACATGACAAAAAGAGGGTGGAAATAAACAAACCAGCAAAGCGGAGAGAGCCTAATGTTAGGGGCCTCTTTTGTATTGAGAGAAATTACAGGAGCGTTTGATTTGCGCCAAGGTGCTGTCCTGAACATATGGCATTTTAATTCTTGCCGGTCTCATCTGGATAACTCGGGCCCGGCGAATCTCGCACCACCATCAGGGAAATATGGGCACACACAGAATGCTTAACAGCAAAGGGCTCCAATTTCCCACCTTAATGGGCATTCTCATCCCATTTTCCCCCTCGCTTCTTCTCTCTCTATCTCTTTTCTTTTCTTAAATCCAGGCCTTTGTTTGTTTTTCATTTTTTCCAGCCCTTTTTTGTCATTCTTTTCACTCCTCCAGTCCTCCCCGCTTCCCTTATTTGCATTGATTTCCCCACTTAGAGGAAGAGTGGACTCTGAGGGAAAATAGGCCTCCATCAAAACGCTCACACACACACACACACACACACACACATACATTTCCCCACTGTCCACACACACATGCACACACACACACACACACACACACACAGACACACATACACACACACAAAGACAACCATAAACCTCACACCCACACACACCTGACACATAGCAGAAGACTAGCAGTGTGCAGAATATGTTTGCGGCTGTTCATTTTTTTAATCGTCTGATGCCTTTTGTGTGGGTTGACAGCTTGAGACGAGTGCCTAATAAGTCCAGGCCTGGCGCTATCCTGCTGAGCAGTCTCTTTATACAAACACACACACACACACACACGTGTGTGTGTGAGAGTGTCAGTGTGTGCCTGTATATATATCTATATATTTACACATGCACAAAAAGAGAGCCCAGATCCTGAGCTTGGCTACATATCCCATGCACACACACACACAGTTTCTCACACAAACACACACACAGAGGCCCCTAATCATCCTGGTGTCTAGCACTCCGCTGGCGATCACCACTCCGCCACACTGCCATCATGGGCCAATTAAGTGGCCATATATCTGTCTAACAGTCTCCTCTGGCTGAATGGACAGTGGTGTAGTAGCAGTAGTAAGCCACTACATGAGCCAACCCGCAGCTAGCAGTCAATTTGTAGCTTAAAGCCTAGTTGCCACAGCACTCCAGCATTATTAGGACTAGTAGCACTATTGAGGATTCTTTGGGTGTGTGTGTAAGAGAGAGAAGGAGTGCTTAGAAGGGAGGGTTGTCCACGTTTTGGTGTGTACCCTAGCACGTATGAATGTTTTTGTTTGTTTGGAGGTTTGTTTTTATGCTCATACGTGTGTGTGAGTGTATATTTATTCAAAATGATGCATGTTCTCAGAATGACTATGAATGCATTTGAAGCACACACACATTTGTGCGTACTGTATTTGCTTCACATGTGTATTTATTGTTGGAAGAATTTATGTGTGTGTGTAGATCCACTAAGTGTGTAATATGACCATGTGTGTTTGCTGGCGTCCGTTTGTGCCTCCTTGTCCTTGTTCACATGTGCGCCCATGCACAAGAACCAAACCTCATAAGTCATAAAACAAACATCCACTGGGCTCCTTTTGGGAATGACCCAGTTGTTAAATCAGGCTGCCCTGCTGTCACCTCACAGTGGAGACACAGACACATTTTAGCCACAGCCACAGCCCATCCAGTCTATGGCGACCACATCTGGCACCATGTCAGAGGACTTGGAGGACTTGGTGGAGGATCAATGGTGTGCAAATAATGACTAACGGTGCATTCATGTGCACATCAGATGTACTTTTCAAGTGGAGCACAACTTGTACATTGATGTCCCTTTTGGTTAGAGATCAAAATAACCCTGGAGGTCCAATACAAAATATGACATACAGCTAGTAGGACAAAAAGCGAACTTCCCAAAGACTAAGCCATGTTGTTGGCATATCATCCATTTTGGTCAATGCATGTGCCTTACAGCTTGTACTGGTGTGGACTGGATTAACTTTTCTACTTTGAACCCCCGACATGGACTCACACATGTTTAAGTTTTGGATCGGTTTAAAAAATACTTTATTGAAGTTTGGGAAAGATTGTGGTCATGGTTAAATGAAACCCACACTGACTGTTGCAAGTGTGTAATGCAGAAAGTCACGCTACACTTCCAACTTTGCTTCTGACAGAGACAGAATACACACAGCCACTAGAATACTTGCCACTTAAATGTACTCATCATATATACTGTATAAAGGTGTGGTGTTGTCTGAGAGCAAAGTGAAGTTTAGAAGCAAAGTAAACTAAACTTTGAAATTGAACACATTATCAGCTAACAAATACTGGTCAATCTTCAATATACAGTTCACAAAGATAGCAAAGAAAAGCAGGTTTGGAACCTGTTGTTAAGTCTGTGAAGGTTCTCAGTCATCCAGGTCATGGTATTCAAAACTGAACTGAACTGAAGAAGCTTGTCAGAAGAGAAGTGAAGTGTCTTCAAGAACTTACAAACAAGTCCAGTTGCCTTTGATCCAACAACAACAATTATTTTCTAGAGTCTATGGGACAATGTATGTGAGGGGGTTCTCTTCCCCTTTAAAAATCTCTGTTAATGTCCAAAGTGCTTAACCCCCAGCTGCTCCAGAGAAGCAACTCAATGACTTACATTGGATGATTAGGTTTGTTCCTGGCAGATTTCACTATGGGTATGGTGTGAAAACCACATGCTCAGCTTACTTCCCCAGTACAAATAAAGTAAATGATGCATTGTGCAGAAAATGTAATTGTTGGATTCACTAGTGTTTTGAGTGACTTTTTGCACTGCCTGGATTCGACTTACTCTGCTTCAGGATTGCTTTGAATGCACAGACTGGAGCATATTCAAAGAAGTAGCCACCCAGGGGTCCCACACCAACTTAGAGGAGTATGCCTCATCAGTCACTGACTTCATTAGTAAATGTGTCAATGACCTTGTGACTGAGAAAAAAATAAAGACATTGCTCAATAAGAAATCCTGGATGAATAGTGAGATCCACTCCCTCATTTGAGCCTGGGACACTGCATTCAGAACTGGCTGCAGAGAGGAACTCAGGGTGGCAAGAAACACGTTCTAGTGTACCATAAAGTCTGCCAATAACAACTGGAGGCCTTCAGATTGAGGATCACCTCAGCAATAACATCAACCTGTGCCATATGTGGCAAGGCATACAAAAAAATCACAGACTACAGAAATAAAACCAGCTGTGTGCCAGCCTCTGACACAGCATATTTTGACTACAACAACCCATGGTAACTCTTCAGGATCATATCCCTCCCAGTCCACCAGATATTGAAGACCCCCAGCCTGGCGATCAACCACAAGGTAGCACTTAACAGAATAGATTGCTTTTCTCTGGGGTATGGGACCAACTTACATGACTCAACCCGCAAGGGGAGGTCCTAGGCTGCCAGCCACAGCCTTTGCCCGGGCTGGTGGGCTGGAGCTGAGGGCTGCCATTGATCCATTAGCCTCTTACACCAGAGGTCCTAAGGAGCTACCATCACAGCCAACTCCAGACTCCCATTGGCATTTGCAGATGAGGGCCTGGACTGAGGGGAACACTGACCTCTGTCTCACGGTCCAGAAACAAGGGTGGTTGGTAACCGTAGGCACATTGGAAGGGGGAGAGACCAGAAGCAGAACAATGTAGTGTATTGTGAGCAGATTCAGTCGAGATTAGGTGTTTGCTCCGGGTGGCCGGGTTGTAGGAAACCAGGCAGCAAAGTGAGATCTCCAGTTCCTGATTCATTCACATCCATCTGTCCGTTGGACTGCCAGTGGCTCCCAGCAGGGAGCAAAATGTCTTCCAGAACCGGGAAATGAACTGTGGCCGACAGTATGATACATCCCAGGGAAAACCATGTTGACGGAAAACATGGGATAGCATAACCTCTGCTGTTTCTTTGGCTGAGGGTAGTGCAGACAGAGGAATAAAATGCAGAATCCTAGAGAATCTATTCACCACTGTAAGCACGGTGGTTTTACCATCAGAGAGAGGTAATCCAGTGACAAAGTCCAGCGAGATGTCAGACCAGGATGAAAAGAGTGTTGGCCCAATGGATCACCTGAGAGCGGAGAGAGGGAGGCTCAAAGCCCTGTCCTCAACAGCCCATATGATAGCCCCCACCACACAGGAAGAGGGCAAAATGTTGGTGGGACAGTAGCTGAACGAGTCAGTGGCAAACCAGTGTGACAAAGCAACAGGCTTAATGTTCTCAGACCCAGGGTGATAAGAGAGAGTGAAGTTAAATCTAGTGAAAAACAAAGCCCACTGTGGTCTTGCATTGAACCGTGAAACAAAAACACCTCACCTTATGATAACTCAAATGGAGGAAATGAGAGGAAGGGGGTGCTTGTTTTTGACATGATGTCACTGAGTCCTCAACAGTCAGTGCAGGGTTGGGTAGACTCGTCCTTCTTGTCTTCAAAGAAAAATTCCTCTCTGGTCGGAGATGAGGAGGAATGAATGATTCCTGCAGCCAAAGATGCACAGATGTGCTTATTGAGGCCTACCTCTCAGGAGCGAACAAGGAACAAAGGTGTCCTCTGGGAGTGGGTGTTCCAAGCAGTAAGTCAAGTCTCTGAGGTTGTGGTAGCAGGAGGGAACTTTGGATAGGTCTGGAACTCAGTGTTCTTGGGTACAGAATTATCTTGACGACTGGCAGACTCAGGCACCAAAACAGGAGAAAACGCAAGACTCTGGGAACAAACTGGAAAAAAGCGGGTTAGAGAGCAAAGCTGCCGGACCGGAAGGAATCCCTGGCCGGGCTCTCAGAGTGTGTGTCCAACAGTTAGCTGAGGTCTTCCCTGACGTCTTCAACATATCCCTAGACTAGGCTGAAAAAGTCTCAGCCATTGGACTAAACAACACCACCTGCAGGTGGGTCTTTATCTCTGGCAGACCCCAGTCTGTCTCCAGAATATACTCTTTATTCAACCATCGCTGTGTTGCCGAGCACAGCACAAAATCTGCCATCAGGTTCGGTGTCCGCATCACTGAGCACTTCAACACATCTTCCCTCATCAAAACTCTGCAGTCTGTCACTTTGGGTTTACTGCACCTTACTGACTCCCGTCCGGTACATTTGAAGGTGCCTCATACATACTACCTCACTATAAAACAACATTCTACAATTGTTTACAGCCCTGCACTGTTGTCTTGCTCTATTGTATAGAGTATGTGATATTGTATGACCACTGTATAAGCTTTTCATTATACTGTATACCTGAGTATTAGTATAATGACAATAAAGGTGAATTGAATTGTATTTAAAGATGAGAAATCTGCTGTGGTGTAATGTTCCCTGGACAAAGGAAAATAAAAACTGAGTAATGTGACTATAGAGAGGTGTTAACATAGATGGTGGAGATAAGGCCACAAGAAAAGATAGAGAGGAAAGGAAAAACAGAGAGAGCAAGACTAAGATGTCTTTAAGAACGAGCAAATTGACATTGAGAGAAAAAAAATGAGACACAAAAAGAGAGAGGCCTCTGAAACAGCTGGAAAAAAAGAAACAAAAAAATAAAAGAAAGAAAGAAATGAGGTAAAGCCCGGAGTGCTCTAGAAGTGATTATTCTAATTTAGCAGCTGATATAAATCTAAATGAAGTCACGTCAGGAGTCGGCGGACGGACACAACAGAGCCACGCTGGGACTCCCCATCCGATTCTCTTTCTCTCTCTCTCAATCAAACCCTCTCTATCTCTATCTCTGAGACACTGTTTCAGGCTTCTGAGTGGCTAACCTCAGCAACACCACACGCAGTGGGGACCAACAGAGGTATTACTGTGTTTGGTATTGCTTTTTGGGTTGGGTGAGTGAGTGGGATGGGGTGATGGGAGAACAAGAAGGAAGGAAGGAGGAGGTACAGAAGGTTAGCGAGCCTATCTGGGCTCACTGACAAACACCCTCCGACTCATATTCCCATATGGGTCCCAACAGATCGGGACGCAACACGGCAGGTTGTCTCGGTCCCAGTGCCCACAGATGACTAAATGCACCATAAACAAAGCGTGTATACAGTGTGTGTCTGTACATTTCTTATATTCATTAAATCAGAGAATCAACCATAAGTTTAAATGCATACATACAATTATAGTATCGGAGATTTAATTTGGAGTTCAATTACAGCAGCATATATTAATTTAGAAGACAATGGCAATGGGGGGATTTTCACTTTTTTATTGGAAGCAACAAAGGTTTCTTTCTCAATCAGATATGGTATGCTTCAAATTGAACTATGTTGTATGATGTGTTATCTGGTCATTTAGACATGGTGTTTATACCTGTCCTAAATGAAGTCCACAATCAGAGCCTCCATGTGGCCTTATCACATTGCCACCCTAATTTCTCTCCAAGATCTGTTTCTTATGCAAAAGACCAAAAAGGTGACCAAAAACAGGAAGCACAGGTGGTGTGGAGTTGCTTCAGTGGATGAAGGCTGGTAGGTGGGTGCTGAGGCTGGATGGCAGGAGACATGCAGGTGAAAATGAGGAAGAACACAGGAGACACGGGAAAGGCTGGAAAGAGGAACACACTGGAAACACTAGAAGACCAAGAAACACTGGAGAAACAGAGGCAAAGACAGGAAGCATGGAAAGGGGATGCAGAAAGGGACGATCTGGCAGCTTGCAGGTGGAATCAGAGGTCTTTTAAAGCTGCCAGTCGTTAGGTGAAATTGGGGACAGCTGAGAGAAGGGAGAGCCCCAGCACCTGAAGACCACACCTCCAGCCACTGAAGCAAAGCCTGAACAAAACACTAAACCAAAAACACTGGAGTATGAAACTCAAAATAAAACTGAAAATAAACGAGTAAAACACAAGAGAACAAAACCATGACATGTTGTTTCCTATATCTCTCCAAATTTCCTGCCATAAATCTATTTTTAAAATTAAAATTTTAAATTTACAATCAATTGTAAAGACCTTAGAACACACAGTGCCCACAAGCTTTAGTAAAAAACTATGAATGAAAACATATGAATAAAAACAAACATATGAACATAGAAACTAAAAAAAATCACTAACTGTAGTTGAGCTCCAGGGGAAGGCCCTTTGCTGTTCCAGCATGACTGTGCCCCTTTGCAAAAACTAAGATCCATGAAGACATGGTTCGGCAAGTTAGGCATGGAGGAACTCGACTAGCCTGCACAGAGCCCTGATCTCATCCTCACTGAACACCTCTGGGAGGAATTAGAATTAGCTGATTGCAAGCCAGACCTTCTTGTCCAACATCAGTGCCTGACCTCACAAATGCTCCATTGGCTGAATGGGCACAAATCCCCACAGACACACCCCAAAATCTTGTGGAAAGCCTTCCCAGAAGACTGTCAGATGTTATAGCTGCAAAGGGGGGTCCGACTGCATATTAAGACCCCATGGTTTTAAGATGGGATGTCTAACAAGCTTATGTAGGTGTGATGGCCCATTATCCACTGACTTTTGGCCATATAGTTTATATTGAGAAATAATTTGGTTACCGTAGATTTTTAAAAAAAAAAAGTGAAGTTTGTTTGTTTTTATTTGTTTGTTGGTTTTCTCAGGGTCCTCTGGTGGAATTTTATTATAATAAAAAATACAGCTGAAAATAGGAAAATCAAACTCATCATGTCCTTTGATATCACTCCTGGTCATTAAAAAAATAATACAATAATATATAATATTTGGACAGCAAATGCTATTTACATTTTAATGATATTTATTCAGATTTTCATGCAGACACACAATTTATTGTTTGAACATTTTTTCATAATTTTTAAATGTTCAAAATCAAAATCAATGTATGAATTTATTTTGAAAATGTAATCTATAAATAATAAGCCCCACCTATGTGGAAGCCTGTTTCTATGCTTAAGAGTACAGCTATTTACTGTGTGTGTGTGTGTGTGTGTGTGTGTGTGTGTGTGTGTGTGTGTGTGTGTGTGTGACTGCCATGGTGTGGGACCCGAGCAGACAAGCCGGTGCAAGGTTACAGCTCCTTGCACTAAGTGGTCATTCATCACTGGGAGAGCTCCAGATAACTCCAGCCATCAGCAGCAGGTCAGTGGATGACTGTCTCCTGACCTGGCTGCCAAAACATTTAACCATCATCTCCCACAGCACTGGACCAGGTTGGATAACTATGTGTGTGATGGTGGAGGGGTGGTGATCCCATTCTAAACATAACGCAGGCAAAAATGACCTCTGATCCACCTTTTATCCCCTGAAACCAAGCAATGTCTCCTGCTATTGGCCCCATTCACCAAACAGCCAACCTGTAAGCCAAAGAGCCTTCGCCAACGTCTTTGATTCACTCTTCCTCTGCCTTTTATGTGGGTGCAGCAAGCTGCCATCAGTAACAAGCCATCACCTCTCACACTGCTAGATCTACATTCCTCCCTCTCTCCCTCCTACCTCTGCCATGTTGGCCAGGCCTCAAACCAAAGGATTCTTGTGGAAACCTTTGCTGGATTTTCAACTCTTGACATACAACCACCTACAACCAACTCCACAGCACCCCACCCCTCCTACCCCTGAAGTCCCCTGTCTAAACCTGAGGAGGATGAGCGTGAGGGGTGTGTGGTGGAGAATAGAGGGAAAGAGATTGATGAATAACCCTTTTGATACACTGCTGCAGGCAAAGGAAGAGAAAATTGATTGAACCTTGATGAGAATTATATCAAGGGGCGCGTTCATTTGCAGCAATGGACCTGCAGTATGCGTCAGGGAGTAAGGAGTCCTGTACATATGTATGATCTGCGCTCGACTGTGATTCAGAGTTAAAGGGAAGCACAGGGGAACAGCGGATTTCCATGATTTTTTTTTCTTTAAGCCTTCTTCTGACATGCCCTCTGATAATACCTCCATTGTTTCCAATAAAGACACAACGTCAGCCGTGCCACTGAGGTCAGCCATTTGAATAAGTGGAAGGATCGAACTGTAGTCTATGGTGCTGCCACTGCCTGCTGCCATGATTCAAAATACACAGCCTGCTGGATGGTTGAAGCAGCAGTAACCATTCACTCACTGGAAACATCTCAGTTCTGTGAGGTTATGCTTTGGCATGAATGCTTACAACCGCATGCTAACATGCTCACAGTGATGATGTTATCATAAACCAAAATATCGGACAAATAAACCTGTTGATGACACGGGATGAAAGACATTAGGATTCATAGTCAGAAGCATGGATGTCTGTAAAACGTGTGATGGCAGTGCACACAATACCACTTGAGACATTTCATTATAAAACAAAGATGTTGACCTCGTGGTGGTCAGAGGATCAAAAATGCTGGGATTCATCTACTGGGGCTCATTAATGTATGTACAAAAATTCATGGCAAACCATCCAAGAGTTGTTAAGATATTTCAGTCTTCCCTCTAGTGTCATTGTCTCTAGTGGGGCTAAAAGTAAGGAGGTTATCATAAGAAACAAATCCCAAAAGTAAAACAAATACATAAAAGGAGGGTCTCAAGTAATAGAATGAATGGGGAGGTCTTTGTGTCCGACATCAAGTCCAAAGTTTAGAGCTACCTTTGGAAAGATTATAGGGCAGGGGCAAATATAAATGAGCCTACCCTATGGTTACCTGAAAACAAGATGAAAGGTTGATCTATTCTTCTATAGTAGGAGTAAGAGTATATTTAGACCACACATTCTGAAAAACATGGTAACAACACAATTAATAGTGTGTATTTATGTCATGTTTCTTTCTGTCATACAGTTGCATGTAGTCATTATGTCATACATGGACAGAACCTGACCCAGGACTGTCCATTAATGCTAAAAATTCAACATGATTTCACAGCCCTCAAACAAAGAGTAAATAATTTTACGCTGGTTTCACAGCATGTTTGATGTGAAAATTGGCAGGTTGACAGAATCAAGTCCATTCCATTAGACTGCTGGTGCAGTCAGATACTGTATGTGTGTGTGCACACACATGCATGTGTGTGTCCGCATGAGAGACAGGGTTGGGTATACAGGATGCCATCTGGCAGTGGCGCCTCACACACAGCGCTCCCCGTCCCTGTGTGTCGGATCAGAACCGCTGGATCACGGATCCAGATCACTGCACACACCAAACATCACCAAAAATAAACACACATACACATCACATACACCAGCAATAAACAGATGCTTTCATAGAACATGCTAATTGCAGTCTGTGGTTGTCAATTAAACTTTTTTCTCCCCAGTTCATCTCATCATTATCTTTTTTCTGCATGCCGTCTATTCTCCCTCAGCCTGCCCCATGGAGACCCCCCTGGGGACAGCTAAGATCAATCCGAAGATGCTCAGAGATATTCATTACGACTGCAGAAGACACTGAAGTCATGTGACAACATCGCTCTCCCAAGATGAGACCTACAATTGATGTGATGCTACCATCCCTGAATGTAGCCTCAACACAAAGACGTGTGGTCAGATTTATTTTTTAATGGACAGAGATTTGTGTTTGTGTATGAGAGGCAGCCTAGATCAAGATGCTTCCAAATATAAATGAAGGCTCTAATATTGATGCTTTTTCAAGATGTGGATACATTCTGCAAGAAATAGTTTTCACATATGCCTAGTGTTGGTTAAAAACCATGTCAACAACCTTTACCTAAAAAAGACAAAAGAAGAAAAAGGAACAGGAACAGAAACCATGTGTTGCCTGAAGGACAATGCATTGTTGCTGTTATTAATGGAGTCAGCGAGTTTAATGAGCATGATGGGTAATGTAATCCTCAAAGGACAAATGTGTGTTGGGTTATCAGTTGGTGTAATCATTCCTCCTGTCCATATTGGCAGGGAAATGTGAGACTACACTATAATAAAGAGCAGATCACACACACAGTGCTCTTTCAGTACAAAAAAGTTCTCACTAAAGTTCATCCAAAGCTCATGATGGTCCTCAGTGGTCTCAGTCAAACAAATCAAGTGTGTATCTTCACCCTGGCAGTCGTGTTGCTGATGTTGTCTCCTGAGAAAACCTACATGCAACTACCAGGATGAAACGCTCTTGTAACACAAAGAGGAACACCGTAGTAAAAAGACTGTACTTTGGAAAATACTGACTTTGTTATAACAGACAGCTGAAGACTAATTTTAGCTTTGGCTGAGCATTGGAATGTGTTTTTGAATGGAATAAGGATGTTTTCACCTCATCTTTTAAATCTACATTTTTTAATGCTTTTGGGCAGTGACACAAGTAACATTAACATTCATTTGGAACAGAGCAAATGAACTGCCTGCTTTTCAGTCCTGAGCAGTTAGTGTACAGTAGGTTTATCTGAGCTTTTCAGCTGAAACCAGCTGTTGGCTGCTGGATGACACGTTGATAAGAGACCAAAACAGTAAAGTTGGCACAATAAAACCAAAACAATGGGCTGAAAGACACTGACACATCGTAGAGCCGAGGTATCATCAATACAAGCGACACCTTTCAGAGTTATTCAACATTATGGGTGGAATGTGTTGTCCAAAAAGTTTTGGGTGCTTTTCTTTTTTTTTTTGTACGAGTGTACTCTGAACTTTCAATAGTAAATTATAGTAATTGAGTAAAAGGTACAGGAAGAACATGTTATCACTTTGAGCACAAAAACTCATTCAGCATTTTTTTTCTTGCTAGTGCTAAAAAAAGAAAAGAGGAAGGTATAGGACTCAGAAGCCAAAGGCAGTTTTTACTTTCCTCCATTATGTGTTGCAGCCCTATGATCAGCAATAAGAAAAGAACTGTAAATGAGTTCAGACTGAGGTCCATACTGGCAGACATTATTGGTCATTTATATTCGTATGGAGGCAAAACAACCTAGAGATGCAGGAGCAGAAAGAAAAAGTAGAGCTAAATAGAACTTGGAGACTAACTTTAAGTGTTCTTTTCCCTTTAATTCCCTTTGCTTGGCTGTAGTGTCTGGTGTACAGCACTGTCAAAACAAATTAACAATCCTTAATGCAGAAGGTGCTCTAGTCAAAACAACGCTCTCTGGTGAGTGGCTCCCAACTGTCCCTCAACTACCCCCCCTCTCTCCCTACATTTTACTTTAGATTACACACACACACACAGCTGCTTTTCACAGGAAGTTGGTCTTGTTTGCTGGAACAGGTGTAATGGCGTGTTTACACCAAACATGACAAGCATTGTTCATGTGGGGTGATTACATACAAAGTTAATGTAAAGATGCAAATAGATGCAAAGTTGCACCAGGCCATGCAATTTTTTTTTTCTCTCAAGTTAAAAATATTCAACTTGTTGAAAATATTCAACTTCCCTGAGATTGTTTGGGGAGGGCCCGGCGGCGCAGAGGGACCGAGCTGCTGAGAGGCCACAGACAGCTGCTGAGAGCCGGGCAGCTCTGAGGAGGGAGCCGAGAGGAAAACACATCCAGAGTCACACTGGATCCTGCTCTGATCTGGAGCCGTCTACTGGCGGGAGGAGAGCTCAGAGTTGAAAACTTCTGGGATTAAAAAGTGGATTTATCTTCACTCCTCAACCTGTCTGCAGCAGCGGGCCACGGAGGCGTCGACCTCCACTGCTGGCTGTTTGTAATTAGTCTCTCTGTCAATGTTGACTGGAGGGGAAATGTACTTTACTTCATGAAGGTACAGAGAGGAGAAGGGGAGAAGAGGAGTGACTGTAAGGAAACATAAAGAACCAGAGTCTGAGTCCAGTCAGAGGTTGAACTGAACACAAACACAAAGACACACACATCCTCAGACACAGTCAGTGTCTGTCGCTGCTTGTTAGCTAACAGTTAGTGTGCAGTGTACATTTTCCAATCTGCGTTACAGCAATTGAAAAAATCAGTTAACTGTGTGCTTGATCAAAATCTGCATCAAAACAGCTATATGATGTAAATACTATACTTTGGTAATGGCAAAAAAAAGTTTGCTGACAGAAATGAGTGTTTCATCAATGAAATCTGTGTCTGTTGTCTGAGCCACATCTTATTTTATGCAGTCATCACTAAGACAAAAAAAAAGTCCATTCCTCTAGAAGTTACAGTGCCCATCAAAAATAATAATAATAATAATAATAATAAACCATGTGATCCATCCATTGGCCACTTATCTTATTCCTTTACATTCCTTGTTCCTTCAGTGTGTTCTTCCACCTTTCCTGCTTCCCCGTTCCAACCTGGCTTACTGCTTGATGACATTGTCAATCAGACCTAAACATTGTGGATGCTATTATTGATCATGTCCTATTTGACTTAAAATATCCAAAAGGTGGAGGAAAAATTGTGATTGTATTGTGACCGTGAGGAACCTAATAGGTTTTTGTAACCCGTTAAACAGCAATATGTAAAACCTCTCCCATGATGTTAGCCATAAGACCACATTGTGATACTGTATAAATCTCTTCTGAGACGGTATCCCTCAGGGTATTCAAAGAATACCCTCTCCACAGCAGTCTACTGCTTTCGCTCTCTAACGCCCTGTAAACACTACGCAAGTCAAGACATCAAGAAATGATCATCAAGCATGGCGGTGGCGGTGGGATGCAGAATCAACTGCAGTTTCTTCAAAAGCCCCTCTTGAAGCTGGTGGCAGGCGAGACGGAGCAGAGATGCTAATCGGCAAGTCCGGTTGTAAGGCCTTCCCTCCCGTTCAGCGTGCCCGCCTCTGATGCTGGTGTCTTAATTATCACCATAGGACATACATTACCAGACCAAACACAAATGTCATGGAAATGACAATGGGCTTGCAGTTGCCGTTATTGCAGTGTGTTAATTCATTTTATCATAATCACATTATCTGGTCCCAATAAGGTGTGTTAATGAGCAGCTCCGGCCATTTAGGCCCTGAAAAATGTCCACTTACGAGCAAAGACTCATCACATTTGAAAAAAGGGATATTTGTGCTGCATTGTTGCTGCTGCTCACTGCACATAAAAATGGATTAAAGAAGTTTTAGCTGGACTGGATTTGTTTCTGCAAGCACAAAACACAACAGGGACATATGGTTTTTTATGTAATATTGAACATCATCATTATTTTAATTTTTGTGAGGTTCATGTTCTCATTCAGCTGAAGAACTACATAGTTTCCACAGTGAGTGAAAATTCTATGAGCTCTGTGTGGAAGAGGGACTTTTCTACATCTGTCATTTTATGCATCACACAGACGTGGCCGTGTGGATCAATACCGGACTCCGTGCTATGGCTGACAGGCTTCAAACTCTCAGAACTTTACGGCAAAATGTAGAGTGGATGAATCTGTTTTGATATTAACAGTGGCTGGTGGAATGATGTGACAATGATCCTGCAGCGCTGCTCTTCTCACATTTTTCCTAAACTTTAAACCTTTCTACTTCCTACCTCATACTGCTTGGTGTTCATTCAGCACATGTTTGCCCACCAGATACTGTTTGTGGAGTGGACGAATGTGGACTCCTTAGTTTTTGTCCTCAGAGATTTGACAAAGGAAATCTCAGCCACGAACTCTCCAAAACACTCGTTTTTTAAAAAAATTCCTGAGCAGGGTGGAAAATAGTTTGGTTAACTGTTATAATCAACAGTGCATATCACACTGTCCTCGTGCTGCAGCCGGGCACTCTGAACATGTCATGGTCCACCCGATTCCTGCATACGGGCAGGAATTAAAGCTGTGTAAACCTGTTGTGAGGACATGAAAGCAGTGGAACAGTGAAGCTATGCAGGATCTTCAGGTGTGCTTGCACTGTACTGCCTGGGATGTTTTCCGCTCTCAGATCACAGTCATGACACCATCCCCTGTGATTCCCTCCACAAGCTCGAGACCACCAGCTCCACCATCCCAACTTCCACAGGAGTCTGGGCCTCTTCACAAATGCCCACCTTATCTCTGGTGGGGATGAGTCTGCCTACAGGTGGTAGATTGACCTGGTGACACGGTGTAGCCAGAACAAATTGGAGCTCAGTGCTCCAAGACAGTGGAGATTTGTTCCATCACCCTGTGTGACTCCCCAGTCAACACTGTAGAGTCCGTCTCCTTCCTGGGCACCAACATCACTCAGGACCTGGGAGTGAACATCAGCTCCCTCGCCGAGAAAGCACAGCAGAAGATGTAGTTCCTGCAGAAGCAGAAATAGAAGATGCACTTCTACACTGCTATCATTGAGTCCGTCCTCATCCTCAGCCCCTTCAACATTACCTGATACACTGCCACCACTGCCAATACAAGGCCAGACTGCAAGTGTATCATTCGCTCCACTGGCTGCCTGCAATCTGCCGTCCCTCCAGGACCTGTACACCTCCAGGACCTGGAGGCATGCAGGAAAGATTGTGGCCAACACCTCCCACCCTGTACACAGACTTTTTGTCACATCAGAGGAACAGTTTTTATGCAAGTCTGCACCACCTCAGCCTGACACTCTCTCTCTCTCTCTCTCTCTCTCTCTTTTTTCTTTTTCTTTTTTTTTTTGTCTGGACACATCTTTTTCTGGACTACTATCTTGAATATATATATATATTCCTATACTGCATACTGTTACACATTCCCTGGTGAATACTTTGCACATTTCAGCACAAACTTTATAGTTGTTTCATTTAAATAACATATTACGAAATACACAATACATATTTTAATACACATATTAATAATAATGGAGGTCTCTATAATAGTTTTTTAAAATATTTCATTGTCAATTTTCTGTTCTCTGATTTTGCTTCTGATTACTTTTTAAAATTTGTCTTTATATTTCTTTATTTATATGCTTATGTATTATGCACCTAAAACACCGAATCTAATGCCTAGTATGTGAAAACCTACTTGGCAATAAGAAAGAAATACACTTGATTCTAGAAAATTATTGAAACAATTTGATTTGTACTTGATACAGTTTGACATTATCTCCATTTTTAAAATTGTTCTAGAGAAAACTTTTAGGACTCTGAACTGTAGACAAACATTATTTGACTAAATGTATTTGATGAGTTTTAGCAGGAAGGAATAAAAAAATGTCTAACGTCAATTTAACAAAAATATCAGTGATTTAATTTAAAAGTCCCTCTGATATCGTTACAAATCAGTTTGGCAGATTTTTGGTAAAACTTTAAAAACTCCTCGGATTAGATTATTGCCAGAAACAGTCATATTTTATAATTGGCCGCTTCAGTCAGACTGGAACAACTGTGAGCCATTAAAAATAAGGAAAATACGATTTAGGCTTTAACACAAATTTAAATTTGTTTGGAGAAACTATAATCTGTCGTGATGCTGCTCTGTAGTCGTGTTGCTGACAGTACACAAATTCTTTACTTCTATGTCTTTAACACAACGTGTTTTTATCTGAACTACAAAGACCCTCTCTCTATGTTTCTCTCACTGTTTCTCCTTGCTGCAGTCCCTGTGTGTGTCCTCTTTTTTTCCAGACCTGAAATTTCAGACACATTTTTACTGGCAGTGGTCATTTGGGTATTAGATTTCCATATTTTGCACCTGGGAAAGGAAAAATACATATTGCACAATACATGAAAACAGGTCAATCTGGGATTAGTGAAATCAGGCTGAAGCTCACTTTTTTGGACCGTATGTAGAAATAAGTGAATCAGCATGTACAGAAGTGCTACAAACATTGGGTTTGTGGACCATTTTAGATTTTTCTGGAAATATCCTGTTCAAATTCTACTGTTTGGCCTTAGTTGCAGCCTTTTGTATGTCAATTCAGCAGCAGTAGTACATGAACAGAAGCATAAATAAGTAACTTTTAAAAAGAAGTGAAAACTAGAATACTATATAATTAACATTTATGAAATACAAACTACTAAATACAAAAAAGCATGAAAAACTAAAATGAAAGGTACTAAATACTATATAGACCATAAATGTAGTCTAAAGCGTACTGAGACAAACACTGGGACTGCAGAAATGAAGTCACAAGTAAAGTCAGAGAAGACAAGAAAGTTGCAAGTTGCAATTCGGTGGTGTGTTCGGTGGCAGCGCGTGCAGCTTAAAACACATTTCCTGTAGTTGTAGCAGTAAAGCGTGTGTGTCATATAGTGTGAACACAGTGGGGCAAAAGGTTACAGCTCATCTTGTTAATTATTTGTTATGATCATATATGATAATTCAGCCATGCACCTTTTCAAATTAAAAACATGTTGGCATATGTCAAAATGAATAGTCAATTTTACAGATGAAATGTTTCTTGTCATGTAACAGCTCGTAAATGTTGTAAGCAATGTCTGTTATGTGCTGTATTTATTTTACATCTTCCTTAAACAATAATTAAATATGCACCTTTAAAATATGGAAAAACATTGTGCCCTAATTCAGCACTATATCTTTAGGTTAAAGTTAAGTGTCAGAGCTCTCAGCAAACAACAATTTGGGCGGAGTTGTGCTCCACACACTCCACAAACACTCGCATGCAGCCTGGAAATTATGGCTATATTAGTTTGTCTCCTCTCAGTATCACAGGATTTCCAATGAATTCTTCAGAGACGGTATTAAGAACGCAGACAGAAGTTAATAAAAGTCTAATCAAAATAACTTCCAAAGCTTTGGCTTCTTTCACTTTCTAAATGAGATCAAAGCAAGAGTCGAAACCATTTAAGAATTACTAAGATCTAGAAGACACAAACAATAACAACAATAAGAAAGAGAAAATGTAATGAATGCCCAGGCAACAAACAAATAAAATAATAAGAGAAGAAAAAATACAGCAAAGAGGAGGGATAGGACAATCCACCAGGGACACTTTTCCTTTATTGTCTCTCTTCTTCTTTCATCTCGTGTATTTTTGTTTGTTTTGTTTATTTCTCCATTTGAGAGATTTGGTTTCTCATGTGTTGTACAAAGGGGTGGGACGGGGGGTTAGCCTTCCAGGGGGTCGACTTATTGTGTGTGCGCGCATGTGTGTGTCCTTGTTTGTGTAATTATATTCCCCAAAATCCCACAGAGGAAATAGGCTGAGCTATAATTGGCTTGACAATGTGAGTAATTGTTGATTATTCTTTTATTATTACTGTTATAATGTCAGAATCTACACAGGTTTCCTCTAATTCAGACTTGAGTTGTACATCACATGAATACTTTTTTTTTTTTTATATCCTGCAGTATTATTGACTGTATGGCAAAACTCTAACTGGTATGTACTTGCTCTTTCTGAAAGGTTCCTTCCAGCCAACAAATCTGTTTTTTCTTTTTGGCACTCAAGTCTTTTCTTGTACTTTTGAACCTGCACTATTATGGCTTCTAGTTGCAGATCAAAGGTAGCATTACATCTCTTTTCATATGTAGGAGCTGTTATTCAGAAACTGCCTCAGCACCTTTCCTCGCCGCAGCGAGGCGTCCACTGTGCTGCAGCCTTTTCAGAGAGGTTGGCCATACGAGACAGGGAGGCAGGGTTGACACGAGAACAGAAATAGAGGAAGAAGGAGAGAAAAGTCAGCAAAGAAATCAATGTGAAGCTCGGTCTTCCTTTTCACCTTGCCCTTGGAGAGGGAGGAGGGGAGGCTGAGGCTGGTGGTGGGGAGGATGAGGAGCGGTGGCACTGGAGGACTCCTTAGGTCAATAAAGAATCAATAGGAGTGGGTGAAACTAGACACTGAGGATAAAAGACTGTGGAGTAGGCCTTGGCTGCTGCGTATTGTAGAGGAGGCTCTGGCACTGGCAGAAAAGGAAACATGTCCAGAGGTTACTCTGCAACACTTAATGGGCAAAGCTTGCAGCGCTTAATTGCACTAAGCCGCTTTCTAACCCAGCAACAAAGAGAGATGTGAGGCACGAAGCTGTTTGCCCACCTATTAATCAAAAATGGTAAATAAATTTCCTGTTAAATGCGAAGGCACGCTCACACCAGTTTCAATTTTTCTCCTTCACTCAACACTGCGACCTCTGAATAAACCGTGTTCTGATCTTTGAAAGAACATCACTTTCCATCAGCACAGGCCACAAAATTATGTTTTTAATGTCTACATAAAATCCCATCATGCTAATTGTTTGTTAGACTTGAATATGACGATTCAGTCAAGGAGCTAACAAATATCAGCTCACCTTTCGCGGCTGAAGAAAAGAAAACGCAGTGAGAACATGTTGTTCATTCTTCATTAAAACCGCATCGCATGTGTTGTGACATCCTTGACGTGGAAAATAACGAGGCAATGAAATAATGATAGAAAACAGCCTTTGAAGCGAGGTGTTCCCACGCAGTAGCTTCTGTTTTTTCCCAGTGAGGAATGAAGTCCCCAATTAAGCCAATAAATATATCAATTAAGTGGTATAATTGAGATTGTGTGGATATATGAAAATGAATTTCAAAAGGTGTCTTGGGTAATGAGTTCCACAGAGGTGAGAACGGTTGGTTTGTGTCAAAGCCCATGAAAAGTTACTGTAAGTCACACTCAAGCTGATATTCTTTATCTTCCCTCCCTGCTTGTTTATTGTGGGTCTGTCATTCTCCTGCCTTAATCCTCGCAGATATGCAAAGAGCCACACTTGTTCATCGCCATCAAACAAAGAAACTTCTTTACATCAGCTGTACGAAAGAATGCAATAATAAATGTGTTAGCGGCATCCTATAAATATTCATATGGCAGTCAGAGGTAAACAAGCTGCCGTTAACATTCAAAGGTTGAAGCACATGTCTCGTAATTAGCAGAATAGGTAATACAGTTAAAACAAGACAACTGATGGAGGAAAATCACACATCCAGTCTGACCTCTCCAAGATGCACATCATTTCAAGCTTCAATCCCTACAGCACACCTGTGTCTGCGACCCTCACCCTGTCAGGGTCAGAGGTCACTGGAGCTGGAGTGGGCGTCAGAGCAGCGTCTTCGCGCAGGAATGCCTCCAGCAATATGGCCGCCAGAGCCTGCGAGGGCACCATTACATATCAATTATAAATGCAAGCCTGGTCTTAGTTAATGATGTCCTCACATAGATTTCTCTTCAGAGCAATTAATGCAGCTTCTCGCGCTGGGGGATGCCCCCATATGTACAATGTCAGAGCCCCACTCCCACACATGTATGCAGGAAGAAGCTTTGTAGAAACACACACACACACACACACACACACACACACACAGCATATAAATACAGCTACATGCCCACACTTATATCATGATTATGTGTCTTTAAACAAGTTTTTTTTTTTTTTTTTTCAATTATACCATGGGTCGGGACCTGAAATGGCTAAGGAGCCTGTTTCTGAGCCCCAGCGTGCCAGGAATACTAGTTTGTGCAGCAAGTACTAGTAGTCATTAGACCAGGTCCTGGAGTAAGACTGGATTTTCTAAATTTGGTTCCCGGGCTGAAGAAGTTTAACAACCCCTGCACCATTATGCTGGAGGAGAATGGATAATGAGGACAAGGTTGAGAGACAGAGCGCAGAAATAAACAAAATACACAAAAGCCCCCCCACCCACCCAACACAACAAGCACAAAAGATGCACAGTTCTCTATCTCTCTGAGGACAGACTCAGTGTTCTGCATATTGAATGAAACAAGACCAGTTGGAGATCTATTTTCAGAGCAAAACACACATTTTTCCTTTTTTCTTTTTTTTCCTGAGCACAGCATTGCTGAGTGGCTGCCAGTGCCGTAGCCGTGGCCTGTACCTCAAGTTCAAGGCAAGAGTTGGTTTGAAGAAAGATGCAAAATTAAAACAAGCTCCCACCTTCACCTGTGTGTGGGGTTTCGTGAAGGTAGAAGGTGCATAGAGATCTTCAGTACGTCTTATGTGTGATACATGTATGACTACCAGTGCAGGATCACCATATGGGAATCTGTGCTAACGTTAACAAGTTAGGCTAACCAGCCTACACTTTCTGATTGAAATACAAACTTAACAGCATGACAACTCCTCCCAAAGGAAACAGTACATATCACTAATCACTAGTAATTAACACTGTATGTGCCTGTTGCAATGAGGGAAAAAATTCCTAAAGTCAACATTCGCAGGCTTTTCAGTATGACATTCGCCAGTCAGCGGCGTACCACAGAATTTGACAGCACGTCTCTGACACCATGGGAAATATGGCTTGAAACTGAGATGCAGAGGCTTGAAGCTGAGGCACTGATTCCACAAATGTACAAGAAATGGTTTTACCCTGTCTTAAGGAAACGGCAACATATGCACGATTACTGTGGCATCGTTTGAATTTATATTCCCATATGCACAAAAAGCTATTTTAAAAGTTTAATTTCAGCTCAACTTCAATTTAAAGTGGCAGTACAGTTTAAAAAATACATCATTTAGTCTGAAGTCCTAATTCTGCTCTCTGGTCATCAGACCATCATACAGGTTGTAAACAAGCCAACATAAAGCCAGAATGCCTAAACCGCTTTGCTTTTTGGAAGTAAAAGTGGGTACACCCATCTATAATGTGGAAAATAATCCACCACTGTAGAGGAAAACAGTGTGTACAACTCTGGCAAGTACTTAAGAAGATAATAATATGTAAGTACTATCAGTAAAATATACTTGAAGCATTAAATGTCACAGTGCAGAAATCCCCCTTCCAGTGTTGTATATTTTATTAGATTATACATCATATTTTATATTTAAATCATAAGTTAAATAAATAGTGTGGAAGTGTGAAGTACCTCAGAATTGTACAAGATGATGTATGTGGCTAATTTGGAGAAAGAGAGAGAGAATGACTAACATGTTCTATTTTATCAGCAACTACTGCTGAGGTGACCTTGAGCACGGCACCGGACCCTCATGGTGCCGTCAGTGGCCAAAAGTAGACATCTACAGATGTAGTGGGCAGCTCCCATCAGTTGACTTTCCTTGGATAAATAAATGTTCAGAGCTAGTGACAGCCAAGTACTCAATTTTCAAGAAGACATCCTCTGATATAAATTTTAATGGTGTGGGAGTGAGAGATGGACAAGCTGCCCCTGAAATCATGAAAAGATCAATTTGATCATATTACCCACCATGGAGTCTGTTCCCTCTAAGTGTGGATTGGCCGTGAAGTGTCCTCTGGTTATGAAGGGGTTTCTGGGCAGCTCAGACTTTGGCAGAGAGGCCCGGCACCGCACAGCTCAGCACAGCTTGCCATAGTTGACCGGCAGCCCAGGCAGATGGCCAGCAACCAAACAGCCCTATTAGCATTTGGTCTGGATTAAATCAAATGCCCAGTAGAGAGCTATCTCTGGAATGGCCCTGGAATGGGTGATGGTGGGAGAGAAGCAGTTGGAGCTGGTCTTGGGAGTAAGACTGGACATGGAGTGCGTAGAGTGGTTGGTGCTGGTTTGGAGCAGGTCCAGTGGTTTGAAGTGTGATAGTCATTGAAGTAGGCTGGACAGCTTCAGCTGGCTAATTACATTATCTTTTTTACATTTAAGGCATTTAGTGAAGCTTACATTTAATTCTGCTTTGAAATGGCTGGGTCAGATAAGGTGATCAGTCTCTTTCTTGCTGACGCCCACCTTGATTTTCTTGAATTTCTCCCACTGACAAATACATGAAATTAAGCGGCAGATAGATGCTGTCAAAGTCTCTAATTATGATACAAATATGGAAGAAATTCACAGATTCTTTTTTCATATATAACCAGCTATTTGAAAGTGAACAAACATTTCATGTGAATAGTTGCATTTAAGATTTATGATTAAATAAATGTAGAATTTAGGTTTGGCTAAAACTGATACACTGCAACAACAATCATTTACTCAAACATTTGCTCTTCTTTTGTATCAGTCAAATATCATGTAGCTAAACTTTTAGATGGCACAGGGGCCAAAGATCAACACCTGGAGAGTAAATTATTATCATCATAGCCAATAAATAACAAAGGCAGCAACTGCTGCTTGTGTGGTGACTGGTTTTTATATCAATTAGTGTGCTATGCCACTTGAATCAGATCCATAATTAAAATCTGAATAGGTTTATTGCCAATTAGGTTTCCACATACGAGGAATTTGCCTTGGTATTTTGGTGCATAACAATAAACATAATGAGTAGAAAAATTTAAAGACTTTAATGCGAGTCCAAAAGCATAAATAAAAAATAGACAATAAATATGACATTAAAATAAAATATATTAGAAAAATATGTACAATATGTTATTAAAATGAAAGAGCTGTAAAGTTTTGTGCAGGAATGTGTGTCAGTGGGGGTCTCTGGCCTTGTTGATGAAGCCAACTGTTCCCTGAAGTTTTGGTCCTGATGGACTCAAGCCTCATGTTGGAGGGGAGTGGCTCAAAGAGTTTGTGTCCAGGGTAGTAGTAATAATTTACCGGATAGTGACGGAGGAGGTGAGGATGGACTCAATGATGGTGGTGCAGCAGTGCACTATCATTGTCGTTGGCAGGTTGAACTTCTTTAGCTGCTGCAAGCACATCCTCTGTTCTGCTGTCTTGGTGAGGGAGCTGATGTACAGCTCCCATTTGAGGTCCTGGGTGATGATGGTGAACCAGGGTATGGGTATGGCTGCCTTTCTTCTTGAAGTTCACAACCATCTCCACTGTCAGAGCATCGAGCTCTAAGTTCTTCTGACTATACCAGGTCACCAGATGGTCAATCTCCGACCTGTCAGCGGACTCATCCCCACAAAAGATGAGACCAATGAGGGTGGTGCTGTCTGCTAAGTTCATGAGCCCAACAGGCTGATGACTGGAGGTGCAGCTGTTGGTGTACAGCGAGAAGAACAGAGGAGAAAGGACGCAGCTTTGAAAGTGATCCAGTGCTGATTTGTGAGTCAGAGATGTTAGCCCCACTGGATATTGGGAACTGGATAATGTTCCTACAGATGCTGCAGGTCAAATTGTTGATCTGGCTATGACCAACCAGATGCAAACGAGCTCCTTAAGAATCTCTAAATGTAGAGATGCTTTCCAACTTGACACCATGTTTAAAAAAATACTTTAACTCCCTCTATTACTTACTCTATTAGAATTAGCTCATCAATTAAACATATTACTTTAGTAGTACTAATGACTGGAATCACACCATTGTCCCCCCTGTTAATAAATCTGGATACCACCGCAAAGTCAATAACTGCAGACCCGTAAACATACTGTCAGTACTTCCAAAGGTCGTTGAGAAAGCCTCGTGGGTTGTTAGTTTAGTTATTTCCTCTTTTATTTTGAGTATGTCCTGAGATGTGTTCACATGTCTTCACTTCATGCCATTGTGTTTTTCCCGCCCTCAGGATTGTTGTTTTCACCTGTGTTCCTCCACTCTTTGTGTATTTCGTGTGTGTTCCCCTCTCTCTTTGCCAGTTCGTCCTTGTACCTAGTGTCAAGCGTTCCAGTCCTTCTTAGTGTGTATTCCTCGAGTTGACCTTGTGTTTTTGATGTTTTTACTTAGTTTTCATGGACCTTATCTGTTTTTCAGACATTTAATTCTTGCCAGCTCCCATTTGAATGTGTTTTCCTGTTTGGACTGCCATCTTTAGTCTTGACCCTTGTCTCCCTGCCAATCCTCTAAGCTTCTGTTCTCTTTTGTTAGAGCAATAAATACTCACTGAACTGCATTAGCTCTCCTCTTGGTGTCTGCATTTGGGGGCATATTTTCTGTTCCACCTATCTAGCTTGCACAATGCAACAGACCGTTGTCTTAACACATGTAATTCGGGTGTACATCACATGCAGTTTGGCTTTAGAGCTCATCATTCCCTTGAAACAACTAGGGTAAACAAAATGGTCTAAATTAACAACTCAACACTTTATCAGGCAACATACCGTGAAGAGATGAATTTATGTCAGTAACTTTAAGGTCAAACTGAAAAATTTGCTAAAAGCTCATGAGCGCTTTAACCACTCTCTAAATTGCATTTCCTTGTTTTGCTTTGTTACAAATACCCTTGTTTTTAATGTATCTAACATGCATATGGTGCTGACCCAGTGTCTGTGTGTGTGTGTGTGTGTGTGTGTTTGATGTACTTCTGTGTGTCTTGTTTTTTTTGCTGTGGTGTTCTCTCACTGTGCAGATGCTGTAATCATGACCTGACTGTAGGACTGCAGATGAAAATTAGCTGAAGGCTAACTCTGATACAGTGCATCAAATGGAAACATTTCTATTTAATATTGTACAAATAAATGCATAAATACAATTTATTGCTCAAGATGAAGCAAATACAACCACATCATCAGCAAAAAGGAGGGGAGCAAATCTGATACCACATACTCCCCTTCTATCAGCTGTGCCTTGAAATCCTATGCATTAATATCATAAACAGAATCTGTGGGACAACCAATCACCACACACTGAAAAAAGTGTTTGACCTCCTGCTGAGAATTAGAACACAGTGGCTCGCACTCCTTTTATTTAAGGACTGGATGGCTTGCAGCAATGCCCCTGGTGCCCCATTACTCCCCCAGTTCCCCCCAAGATTCCTTGGAGGACATGGTTGTCTCCAAGTCCACAAAATCCATGTAGGTAAAGAGCTGGTCCATTGATCCACAACCGGGACAGAATCCACGTTTGGACTATTAATGCAATGAATAGAATGTCTTTATAATGTAGACTACTCTTTGCTATACAGGCCACAATGCAATGTGTTGCATTTATTAAAGGTGTATATTAAAGTTGTGAGACACTACACCTGTCAGCGATGGTGCAAAATGATGATTATTTGGAAGTGTCCAAAATTGCAATGTACTGCCAGCAAGTAAGAGTAAACGACTGAATATTTATTATACAGGAATCATTGCAGGACCCTTGGCTATTGTTTTGAGTAATCTTCTATTTTTACATTGTATTTTTAGTTGTTGTTTTTTTCTATTAATGCTAGATTGAATTGAGAACAAAATTTGAACATGCTCATCAAACAGAACACACTCCCTAAAACAGCCAGAATTATAGACAAGACAATAGCAAAATGGATTTTTACTTTGTGACAACACTGCGGCTTGTTCCTTTAACTTGAGAGAAAGCAGGAAAAAAGGAGAGAGGAGCCAAGAAGACAAAGTGGAAAAGAGCTACACCAGGAGAAAGTCAGTGACCTGTCATGTTTTCACTATCCCTTTACCACACACACATGCACACACACACACACAGACACACACACACACACACACGGGGCATCGTGCACGTTAATCTGAACTGATTGCATGTCCACTTACATAAATTATGGACTGTGGTGGATGCATTATTTACTCAGCAGAATTAAAAAAGCATGCCAGGTTGCTGGATGCCATCACAACATCACGACACACACACTCACACACAGACTTGCAGAGAGGGAGATATAGCAGGGATGTAGTTTTAAAAAAGGCACTAAAATATGCACATATCCTCTACACACCATCCTTGGCTCTCTTTTTCATTTCTCTCCTTTTATCCCTTTGTCTGCCCTTCCCTGCTCTCTTCCTCCTCTTTTTCTACGATCCTTTCTGCTCCACTTTCTTACTTTCCCCGTCGTTCGTGCGCACATCCGTCCACTCAGCCATCTTTCCTTACATCTATTCTACACTTCCTCACTATGTTTCTTTTCCTTCATTCACTGATTGTGTTTTCACTATTTCTGTCCCCTTTCTAACATTTTTCATTCATTCTTTCCATCTTTTCTTTTCCCCCTCTGTCCATTCTTATGTACACTCTTCCTTTTACTTACTATTCTTATTTCCTCTTCATTTATTTTGTCGTTGCATTTTCCATGCACCACCACATCCATTCACTCAATCAGTCTTTACTTGTTCCTTCTTTTTTTCTTCCCCCATCACTTTTTAGCATTGTTCCTTTCTTTCTCCATCCTTCATGTGTGTTGCTTTTCCTTTTTTCTCCTCCTATTGCTTTCTTATCTAAATTCTACCCTTTTTTCTTACACCATTCATTTTTACTTCCCTGTTTGATATTGTCTTTCAGTTCTTCACGTTCTTGTCCTTCCTTCCTTCCTTAGATAAATTAAACTATTTTGCCTTACATCGTCTCATTTTGTCCATCTTCTTGACTCCCCTCATTCTTCCCTCCTCCTCTCCCTCTTTGTCTATTCTTCACTAGTTTCACCCCAAAACTGTTCCATCCCTCTTTTCTTCCTTCCATTCATCTTTCCTTCCACTTCCTTCTTTCCGTCTTCACTCTCATCACACTTGCCTAATCCTTTCAATATTCCGTTTTTTTTTCTCCTCTCATTTCTACTGTATTTGTCTCCACTCACTCCACTATTTCTTTCTGTACATAATTTCTTTTCTTCCACTACTGATACTCTGAATTCCCCACATTCCCAGGCAGGTCCAAATAGCTTGTATGGTACCACTCTCTTTTTCTGTTCCCCTCTGCATTTTACATAAGATGAGATGGGACCTGAAAGGAGGCCAGAAAACAGTGGGAATAGACTGCAGTGGTATTTTGACAAGGTACACTCACTTGTAGAATAAGCAGAGGGATGGTCAAATGGTGGTAAAGGATCGTAAAGGAAAGAGATGGATACCTGGGGGAGACGTAGATACTGGAAGAATATATATATAGGCAGACTTTGATAGGTTAGCACAACTGTTTTGAATTGTTAGCAGGATTTATGGCTGCTGACACTGCTATTGTTTTTTGTTTGTTTGTTTTGTTTTGTTTTGTTTATTATTGCTATTTGGGATATGAGCTCATTTTAAAAATGTTTGCACTACAGTTCCCATCATGCTCTGGGTTATCCAAACAGATAAGCGCCCAGTAACAGCTCTGCACTGTGAAGTGACATAGTGGCCACAGTTGGTATTGCAGGTCAGGTGATGCAGACTTTTCCCCCTTTTGCATGAGTTACTAATGGCACGATGAATACGTTTTTATGAGTGTGATAAACATTCTCTTTAGATTATCATAATTTTATCCATTCAGGTCAATAAAAAATAGGAAGTCTCCAAGAACGTTTCATGTGTGCAAGGAAATGCACCATAGTGAGTTGAATTGCACATTACTTGCTAGCAGTTTATGTTTGCACTGTAACCATGACAACGATCACTGGGTCACTGTTAATACGTAAGAAACTGTCCAAACATGATGATTATGAGGCAAGATATTAACTTAACAACATTAAGTTGTAAGTGTCCATTCTGAATGAGGGTAACTTAATATTACACCGCTATAATTAGGCTCAGTATATTTAGAAGCTGTTTGCTGTTCCGGCCCTACAATGGTGCAACAAGCTCCTCATTGCCAACAGGACAGCAGAAAGTCTGCTCATCTTTGGCTGCAGAAAGCATATATGATGACGCTGATGTACTTGCATTATTCTTGAAGTTTCTGGGTTGTATCCACATGATTAAATGCACTTATTGTAAGTAACTTTGGATAAAAGTGTCAGCTAAATAAATATAATATAATTTTATATAATATAATGAGTTTCCTTTATACATAATTTCTGAACGTGTTTATGGATTTTATACCATTAAATATATTACTGGAAAGAGTGAGTGACAGCACTGATTCAAGACGTGCATTCAGATTTGATGGACCTATGTTTTGTTGACATGATTTGCATTATTTAATGATAACAACATGATTTATTTTAACAGTGGTACAGGTTCATGGTCTCTCTCGAACCAAAGGGATAAAGTGAATAAACAAGTTTCAGAGAAGCAACTGACTTGTTTTTAATGCTTATATTATCACCACTGTGGCTTTTATTTTTTGACACAGTGAGTCAAATACATTAGAGCCCAATTCACAGCATTCCTCTTTTTTCTCCCTTCAAGTCAGCAGCAAAGCTCAAATCAGAATGCAAAGTGTCACAGTGGGGCAGTTCATTACAGTAAAACAGTCTTAGCTTTGCTGGACCTTTTGGATGCCGAGCACCACCTCCAGAGCCAAGAGCGAAGGCCTCTGAAACAGATAGAGAAAGACTAAGAAAAAAGAAACAGAGAGAATATCAGCAGAAAGTTTGCTTCTCCCCACTCAGCTCCAACCAGCAGCCGCAATCTGGGCTACAGCACAGCCGACTTAACACCTAAATATAGAGCATGCCGGCTATTCATGTAGTGTTATTGCAACGCTAATGTCCACAATCGCGTATTTTGGAGGGCTAGCCGGCCTTATAGCGCAGCCGCTGGCTCCTGAATATGCATGGTGTCGAGCAGGGAGAAGAGAGCGCCAGGCGAGACACAGAGGATTTGATGTTCAATAAAAGAGAAAGCCTTTGACATGGAATATGAGCGGGGCCCAGCCTCAATATAAAAGAACCAGGAGGGGAATTAGATGGATGGAGAATTCCTTCAGAAATACAGACAGAGAGACAGAAAAGAGAGTTATGAGAAAAGGAAAGGGGATATTTGAGTGTTTCTGAATCTGTGTGTGTGTGTGTGTGTGAGGGTGTTGAAGTACGTGAGCGAGTGACAGAAAAGCAAGCAGAGACATACACTCACTTTGAAAGTGGAAACATTCCTCTCTGCGCCCTCTTTGACAGAGTATGGATAATACAAACCTATGATACATTATAGGCAAGTCATTGAAAAGTCACTGCAGCTTCTCTTCTCCAACTCTTTAAAAGCTCCACGGCTCTACTCCTCGTTCTCACATGCCTCCCACCAACTTTCTCCGAGCTTTACGTGGCTTTTAAAGATTATCTTTAAAATCATTGAGTCACTTAACAGGCTCTTTACATTAGACAAGGCCTACGGGTCACCCTCATTACAACTGCCATTAGCAACCATGCACTAAGGCTGTACGAGGAAATAGTTGTTAAAGGGCCGATAAGTGATAGTGGGTAACACTCGTAAAGATGGATCCTAACTAAGTGGCCCAAATGAGACATTTCTTCATTCTTGTGGTGCTACTTTGAGAAGGAGAAGAACTTTGTTTTGCAGGAGGTGATATGTGCTGCATATTAACATTGATAAATCACATGAATTTTGCTTTTGCTTTACACCACCAAGTGGGTCTTTCTCAGGATGCATTCCTAAGTATTCCTATTTGATCTGCTGTATGCAATTCCAAACAGAATACAGACGATGGATGAAAACCTTCAAAAATTGCCTAGACTGATCAGTAAAACAGTTGACCAAGATAAAGCTGCTTGTGTTGCAGCTGCGTGTCTATGCATATTTGTTATAAGTACATTTGTGTAGTACATCACAAGCTTTACAGCTCAGATACCGACTGGTTTATAGTGGAACACAGAAAGAGAATCATGATCTTTGACTGTGTAATACAATCAGACTACACAATACCAGCCTGATTGTGGCCCAACCCAACAGGCATGGGGTGTCAGGGGAAAAAAGTAGCATCGGGCGGGACAGTTTGTTTTATCCAGTGCAGTTTGTTTCTATGGAAGACAATAAACAGAGCGTCTGGGATGTGTCTAATGTCGCGACATCCCAACAAAAAGAACAGTGAGTCAGAATTTTTTTTATTTCTCTTGCCTAGTTTGGCAACTACTATAATATGTTCCATTATCTTGACCAATTGCACAGAGCGCTCTGGCACACACAACGAACTGAAAGAGGAATGATGTTATTGGTGCTGTCAGTTGGAATAGTGCATCCCTGGATCCTCCTTTTTGATTGTGCATGTCATGATCCAATATGTAATCTGCTAAATCATGGAAAGAATTTATGACTCTATGGTCCCCTAATCCGAATAGTGACCATCTTAAATGAAAAAAAAACAAAAACATTCTGTGGTCTCATCCTGGCATGACAGGTATTTTGATGGGTAAAATGCTTCATGTTACACATTTAGACCAAGGGGGGAAAAAACAAGTCAGGTAGCATGTTTGAATGAGGGGGATAAAGGCTCACACTAGGATGAGACTGTTGCTGAATAATGCACATATAGGACCACATACTACATTAGTCACACAAGTGGATGCAGGAACAGTATTGACATTCATGCTCAGATTTACATACATACTGTATAATGCACAGTCACGGATGCAGAAAGAGATGCCTGTTGGGGATGCCATGGGTGTACTTTGGTTGGGGCAAGTCCCATAATAAGTGTGTTTTCCATTGCAATTAAGGCTTTGGCCTGATCCCTTCTGACACGGTAATTGTTATTTCAAACACAGATTAATAAATCAT
Organism: Holacanthus passer; assembly: GCA_025331565.1. NCBI lineage: Eukaryota > Metazoa > Chordata > Actinopteri > Pomacanthidae > Holacanthus > Holacanthus passer. Next base: position 698,683 of record JAFREQ010000029.1, on the reverse strand, counting down.
GGACACCGAGTTAAGAATTAAAATAGGTCTCTACCAGCGCTGCAGCCCGGGGTAACCTCCACAGCCCAGTCCCTGCACACGCGCGCACGCAAGCACACACACACACACACACACACACACACACACACACACACACACACACACACACACACACACACACACACACACACACAGTGTGTCTGTGTGCTCTCATCATAGGCAAACATATACATACTGCATATAAGGAGCATATGCATTTACACTACACACATATGAACATACAGTACATGCATTTGTGCAATACAGACAAACAAATGTACATTCTGATTCATGAAATGTAAATTTGTGAGCATGTTTGCACATAAGAAAAGAATGTCCTCAACACCATATTCACTTGTATGTTTTCATTTACATTCCTGTGTGTCTGCACATCATAAATTCCAATTACTTCTAAATGGGAAATATGTTCACCTGATGCTAATTATGAAAAATTTGCATAATGGTATCTCCCTTGAATGACATATCAGGCTACAGAGAACATCTACAATACTAAATTCTCCATCAAATTCAATTGAAAATAGTGACAAAAAATTTCAGTCATGAAACTGAGTGAATACTAACAAAAAGGTTGCAGCAAAAGCAGAGGAATTACATTGTGACAGCAAGAAAACACGTGGAGGAATGTCAAAGAGCAGGTGAATGTTTTTCAGTGAATTCAGAAAAGCATTCAAGAAGTTAAAACAAAAAACAGAGGTTTGATTTATACGAGTTTAGTAAAACATGCACAGCAGCCAATCAAAGCAGCATTAAGGCCACATAGGGAGATTTGCAAATTGATGTGCACATGGAAGTTTGGCTCTTGTATTTGCAGAATCTTTGGTTATAGGCAAAGACTCACTATTTCTCCTTTTGCAATTTTGCAACCAAAAACAGAACACGTCTCTGCCATTGTTTTGAAAATTGTGAAACTTAGCTTGCAAATATCTATGCGTAGCTACATCTGGATTCTCCTCTGATACCGGCTTGTTTCAGTGTAGTTCAACCCCACAAGTTGATCAGATTCGTTCCTTACGTGTGCCATGTTTGAAACCCTGGCTGTCTGAATCTGTGTTTCTAAGACTGTCACTGGTTCACTGCAGTTCCATGGTGGAAATGCTCAGCTGTGGCACTGGCTGCTTATTTTGCCCATGATCTTGTGGTATATAAAAAACACCGTATGGACATGTTAACAAGGTTAAAAACTTGATTTTCCTAACAGGGGATCTTCAATGTTTTTTTTTTTTTTCTTTCGTTTTTTTACTTCTCTCTGGCTTTCTGGGTCTTCCTGTTATGGCTGCGTGAATCCTGTTGGAGCTGAAGAGAGCTGGAGTCCACTTGCACTAGATTTTTTTTTTTTATATATTTCAATGTAAGTATACAATGTAAGCCACATTAAAAACAATTTGAAGGCTGTTGTCTATGCAGACTGTGGCCAAGCCGAATCTGCAACGGCCTCTTTGTGGACCAAGCTTCATAGTGTCCTGTGTGGAGTTGCCCAGTTCAAGCACACTGCAGACCCTACAAGGAACCCGCAGTTTCTCCCACAGTCTGTCCCAACACACATTCCTTCCACAGACTGGTTCTCTGTCATTATTATAGTCTTGTAATGCTTTTATCATGGATTTCCAAAAGAGTTCATACATCTTATCTTGTCTCTGTCCTCCTTCTTTCTGTCCAGGTCCAAAGTGAAAAAGATGGACAGTGGCTACAAGAAGGATCAGGACTCCATGCAGGCTGCAGATTGGAAGATCAAGGTACCATGTGTGTTATTTGTTAAGCCAAAAGACTCATTTGTACTCACGCCAGCTGTCATTCCTTATATTATACATTTTGCATTAAAGTTTGGGGTATGCGTGTTTCTGTGTATGCAGATGGGAAGGAGGAGACTCTGCTGGACCAAAGAAGACAGCCAACCATGCAGAAACTGCAAGAGCTTGGTTGGCTATAAAATGCACTCACACATTTCTTTCACAGATCTGAAATATGACTACAAAAATACATTTTCCTGTATTCAATTCTATGTCATTATTCATTTTTATTTTCAAAATGTCCCTCTTGCTCTCTGCAGGATCGATCATCATACCTGGAGTACCAGAAAGTGATGCGTGAGATCCAGCACTTGTCACGGCTGAGGAGGTCCAGAGAGTAATGCAGACCATGACAGAATACCTGAAGTATGCAGCGGAGAGGATGGGTGTTTTTTTAAGGGTTTATCGCTCTCTTTTAGTGTTGACGTTGAACAGTTAAAAATTTAGTTTTAACAACATTCAGGCATTCACAGGGGGAAAAGAAAGTCAAGATTTAGCTGTTGGAGTATGTTTTGTCACACCATATTTTGCATAAAATGAGGCCTTTCATAATAGCCTGGAATGGAGCTTCTTTTTGTTTGTTTTGTTACAGGTTTGCGTTTTATTGTCGTTGCCTGAGCAGTTCCTTTCTCTCTGAATAAATATACATACAGTGTATTTCTAAAAAAAATACCACTAATATTTATTTAAAAGTACTTTTTTTTTCTCTGATAGAATGTGAACATCCCACTCCTGCACTACAGATAAAAGAGCTTGAAGGTCTGACTACGTCTATGAAAGAATATTTTTCCATCTACAGCTGCTTTCCAACATATTTATTGAGGAAAGTGCCATAATCTCTTATTTTCCAGGGAGACTCATTTGATCATATTCACAACTTTTTATGTGTATGTATATTTTATTTTTATTATTTCTTCAATAATGTTAGCCAATGGGTGCTTACCTGTCTAGTAGAATACATGCAATGTCGTCATCTCTCGTTTTACTTCTCTTTATATATATATATATATGTACATTCATGATCCATCACGAGTGAGCGAATAATACAATGAAATAAAGAACAGAGTGGCTACTTCGCCGACTACCTTCCTCTCTCTGATGCGTCATCCAGTGTTTCCTGTATTTCCCCGGGAAGTTAAAGCAGCTCAAGGGGAAATGACGGCATTAACAGGCGACTGAATGAAATGCACCGTTATCTTAAATAAAATTAGGGATTTGTCTGGGTTTGAACACTGTTGGAAACATTGGGATAATGTAAATTCACTTCTCAAAATATATATATAACATTTTAATGCAGAAATGTGACATATATCTTTAAGCTCAACATAAATCACAACTTGATTTATGTATATGTTATATGTGATATTGATTGTCTGATATGAAAACAGCCTTTGTGATTAAACTTTTTAACAAATCACTCAGTCCTACACTCAAGGATATATTCTTAACGTGGAATGTCTGACTGACAGAGTTCAATATTTTGTGTCTATATGTACTCTGTGTAATGTAAACATAGACGTACAATGTACACAGACATACGCACAGTGAGAAACACACATAAAATGTACACACAAAAACCCAGTACACAAGCAAATTGTAAACATCCCATAGTGACAAGCAAATATACAATACATACAAACATCGTCTGTGCAGATGCACACTTGCATGCACACACACTCAGATAGCGTGGCAGTGTTTACCATAGACACTTAAGACAAAGTACATCAAAATAAATAGGAGCTGAAGGGAGGAGAAAGGAGAGAAACAAGCAGGAGAGTCTAATAAATGCAGGAGATATTCTCCATACACACTCTCTGACCCTCCATGTCTGTCTCAACCTCCTATATCCCACGTCCAATCCTGCAACTTCTCTTTTCCAATTCTCCGTCTTATTTTTTTCCTCTCCTTACGCTTCCTTTCGTTTTCCATTACTGTCTAGTCTTCCATCTATCTTAATTCCATCTTCTTTCTTCTGTCCATCCATTGCTCCTTTACCCCTCCTCCATCTCTCCCTCCCTTGTGTCATCCTCCCATGAACTCTGAGTCCCTCCTACTCTGCCTCCATTTCTGTGTACATGTGAAGACTGGAAGAGTCATGGCCCAATACAAAATTTATGCTGAATAATGTGCGAGGTGGCCGTATCGTAGGTTGTCTTCTGTGCTGCCCCCCCAAAAAAGACAGAAGTTCACACACGCGCACACACACACACACACACACACACACACACACACAGTCTCCTGTGGTCGACACAGAGCACTTTAGCTATCACTGTGGATTAGCCTGAGACCTGTAATGAACCTTTAAGTACGGCAGGGCCCTTTTAAGCCACAAGCCACATGCACACAGACACACACACATATCCACATGCACAGACGGACACAGAAGCACACACAGGCAAGCTTAAAATACACCATACACCATGTGAACTCACCTACGCAAAGTTATTGTGCGATGAGGCTATGTGTAGACAAATAGAACCATACACTGCATTTAGGCATTTCTGTACACACAAGGCCACTAATTTACACACATACAGTCACACATACACATACAGTTCTATCTACCAGAAGGCTACAAGACATGGTTTAGCTTTGAAAAGTCACATGCTAAATATATCTTATTTCACACACATGAACATGCATAAGAGCGCAAATAAACACACTGCATTAGGACACACACTCACACATCTACATACTGTAAGTACACTTCTAATGATCTAAATGTAGTCTAATATGTTTTAAAGAGCTCACTCTCCATTTGCCTGGACACAAGCTTGCTGAGCAGCATAGGAGACAGGAGGAGGGGATATAGATGGAGGGATTGAGGGAAAAGGCGAAGGCTCTCAAGTGCACTTCACCGTATGCGTACTGTACTTGTTTTTAAAGATTGGATTCGACACAGAAAAGTATAGATGGCACAAAAGAACACAGAGGCTATGAAGAGGAGGAGGGAAGGTAGATCAAAGAAGCCACAGCTGGACATACCTAAATGCCAACTGTATCTCTTTGGAGTTGAGATATGAGGTACAGCTTAATGAGTTGAGCAAGCCAGTAACATTCCCGGTGTGAAGGATTCAACTCTGAGCATAGCTCTGTGATTAGTAGAAGGCACTGTTAAAGATCAAAACGAGCTTCTTGTAGTGGAAAATGTTTTGTTTCCCTTTTTGGAAGAACCTTTACTTTCTGTCTTATGGAGATTATAGAGACACTGTCTATAGAAATGCAGCATGTTTGGCCCTTGTGGCATCAGTGACACAAAAGCACTATAGAAGCATCACAAACTCAGACCTCTGTTATGTCCATCACTCCCCTCAGAATCAGGTGTCTCCCAGGGAGCTGAAAGGACAGTGGACAAACCACCAGGCTAAGTATGTGCAGTGCCAGTCAGGGAATGGTGTTACATTTGTAATTCAGTGCCAAGGATGTTTGGAGCTTTTTGTGAGTGTTGCTGCAGAGAGTAAGCATATTCACACACTGTGCCCTTTGACACTCTGTGGTCCCTTTCTGTGGGCTGGTGTATGCTAGCACTTCATGACTGAGCTGTTCTTATTCCTGGATGTTTCCACTTCACAATACCAGCCCAGTGGACAGTGGCAAATCTAGCAGGGCAGAAATTTGGTAAACTTACTGGAAAGATGACGTGCTATGACAGGGCCACGTTTAAAACATTGAGCCCTTTCCGTTCTTTGACTCTGTTCTTGGTTTTATGCACCTGATAGAAATGGATGTGGCAGGTAGACTGACCCACTAATTAGAGGGGGTATCCACAGACTTTTAGCGAGTATTTAAGTGTGCTCCATGAAAATGGGATGAATACAGCATCATTGAAATTTACTGATTTTCCTTCAAATTATGAGGTGACTGTACTGCCATGCATTCAATAAAAAACAGAATGTTTATAGTGAAACCGAGGGCCTTGATTGCTCATTGCAGGTATAGTTAGCATGTGCATAACATATTGGATGTACAGTAATTGTGTTGTAGGGGTTGCACATTAATGCCTCTTGAAGTGTTGGAGTTATATTCAGTTTAATTGGGTCCAGTAGGGTCCCACCATAAGTGATCTGTGTGTCAATATGTCTCCTACCTGAATGGATCCAAGTAGACTCGCTACCCTGAACGGCAATGTGCAGGGTAATATGAAGTCTTTTCAACTTTTAAATGGGTGAAGCATTGAGTTCAGTCTTTGGTTGGGTCTGTTCGAGTTGACCATGTTTTGGGCTGGGTCTAGTTATTCTCCAGTCTATTCAATCTGGTGTGGCTCTCGAGTCACTTTTGGATAGGGTCGAAAATGTTGAACTGATGAAGACCTCTTTTGTGGATGGCTTTTAGACCACACTCAGGAGGAATCAATAGAACATTTATTCACTGATTTATTATTTATCCAACTACTCTTCTGGTCATCCATTGCACAACTCTTTTTTAGTTGTCCTCTTTTTTGTCAGGAAGAACTGGCCTTTCTTTTGATCTGTTATAATCCTGTTGTGTAAATGTATGCCTGTACTTTTTCCTATGCTACATGTCCCTTATAGGGAATGTTGGTACTAGTACACAGAAGCTCCCAAAGTCTCCAAGATGTTTTTTTTTTTTTTTTTTTTTTTAAATCTTGTGAGTTTTTAAAGTAAGATTTCAGAGGAATACAATGGTAACACTGTCTGAAGGTGTCCTGGATTGTCTTCCAGAACTCCAGCTGACCCTATTAAAAAGTTGCATGAATGTGCTTGTACATGCATATGTGGTGTCCGTGAGTGCGTTGCCTGTGGAGAATGTTGGGGTGGATCAAAAGGGCCTTGAAATGTGTTTTGGCTGGCCGTGACAGATCAGTGGGCGACAATCCACAAAGCGGCCACTGAGGACCCCTGTGGATGACCCCACATCTAGACTGAATGCAACCCCCTAATCCAGTGTGTCCCCCTCGCGCACCCGGACCCTTCACCTCCTGATGGAGAGATGAATCAAAGAGAAAGGGCCTCTCGCTGCCCTCGCCCCCTGAGAAAATACAACAGTGGAGAGTGGAGAGATGACCTTATAAGAAGTAGCAGATGAGATCAGATGGTGAGATGACAGGTCAGAGAAAGTGGAGGAGGTAGAAGTAAAAAAAAATAAAATAAAGAGGGAGAGAGAAAGAGGGAGATTATATGAGGGAAAGAAGTGGAGCAGAGAAGAGGGAGTGAGGGCAAACAGTAAGTGCACAGCGATGTAGTGTGGAGAGCGAGGACTGAGAAGGATTAAGTGGTCATGCCGGGCTTCTGTGTGTGTGTCTGTGTGTTTTTGTTTTTATATCCTGGTGGGGACTACACACCAACCCGTGGGGACTTCCTGTCACTGTGGGGATAAAACTGAGGTTTTGAGGGTTAATTCTTGGTTTCAGGGTTAGGGTTATATTTAGGTGAAGGTTAGAGTTAGGCATTCAGTTGTGATGGTTAGGATTAAGGTAAAGGGCTGGGGAATGCATTATGTCAATGGAGTGACACAAATGTGTGTGCGTGTTGAGTTGAGCAATCAGGAGGATGCACAAGCAAAGGCGTAGGTTTGATCTCAACAGTGTTGGAGACACACAGTTGGAATAAGCGGCTCGATGGCTGCATGCTAGATAGCCCGAGAGGCTGTTGGATTAATATGTTGTGGCATGTTGTTGGCTGACGGTGTGAGACAGAAAGGTATGCTTTGATGATTGCAAAGGTTGGTGGCTGGTGGTAAAGTACGCTGGTTAGTGAAGTGTGCTGGTAGTATGCTAGTCAGTAACAGGTTGTTTGGTTATTAGGCTCAATAGGAATGCTAGTTAGCCTCATATATTGTTAGCCCAATGTAATGTCGTAGATAAGAGTGTATCCTTTTTTGTTGTTTGTAAAGAAGAGGTAGGTGAAAGTCATTTTTTGGCCATTGCTTGGTGTGTTGAGCAGCATACTGATAGCATCACACTGGCTAACTTGGCATGGCGTTAGCTGGCTATAGTTTGTGTGCCATTAGCTGATGTGACTGTAGACAAAAGTGAATATAACCTGCTACAAAGGGTTGTGTTGAGTGTGTAAAGACAGGGGTTGTTCTGTTGTGTCTTCTATGTGCTGTGGGCCCAACTCAATGCAACACCGGTTTTTGAGAGGGTGCCCACTTGATAATGCTAGACCTACTTGCAGAAACATATACAATATAGATATGAGGCAGGGTCAAGCAGGTGTTGCTTGTCAGAGTGCCAAGCAGTTTAATGATAACAGCCTGATACCCACTGCAGGGCCTAGCGATAGGTGAAAACACCATTTAACATGAATACTAGACTTCCAAAAGAGTGCTTACAACTTTTGGCACATTTTACTGTGTACTGATAAGTACTGGGGACTCTAGAAACACCCCTGAAGGACCTCCTCAGGGACCTCAGAGGTGCACTACAGGATTTGTACCCCCAAAGGCCCTAATATAAGGCCATGTTTGCATTGTAAGTGGAGTTGACAAAGCTACTTTTTTACCCATCGTGGCCTTGAAGTGGTTTTTTTGAACTGTAATTTTTCAGAGGCCAGGTTTCCTTGAACTAACCTATGGAATGGCTCTGCAATGACAAATTGTGGTTTCTTCTACTCTGACAGTTAAAATGAGGAGGCGGAGATGGTTCAGATTGCTTAATAATGTACAGCGCTGTACACTACAGTGACATGTTATCAACAGAATGGAGGCAGATTGTTTCTTAATGATTTGAAGGAAAAATAGAATTTTAAACAATTCTACAACAATTCTACAATTTCATCCAGCAGACGCTTTTATCCAAAGCGACGTACAATCACATACTGATGGAACAGCCATCGGGAGCAATTTGGGGCTCAGTATCTCGCCCAAGGACACTTCAACACATAGACTGCAGAGGCCAGGGATTGAATCACCAACCTTTCAATTGGTGGACGACGGCTCTACCTCCTGAGCTGCAGCCGCCCATCAGGAACAATCAGAAGTCAGAGTCACACTGCTATTCTTCCTGAAAACAGAAAATATTGGTTTTCTGAATACTGTGTTGTAAACAGTAGTGAACCCTGAACTACATGACACAAGCACAAACACATACTGTACACATAACTGGGAACAAAAAAAAAAATGCAGTACATCTCTTGTATGTACTTTGATTTTACAACATGGGTTGCCGATAGGCCTTTGGCACATTTACTGTCATGGTTTTTTCAACACATTTAAAAACATTTTTTGACAAGTAGCCCTGGTTGTGTGTGTGTGGCAAAATGTCATTGCTACAAGATTGTTTAAAAATGTACTCCAGTTAACTCCAGAACCCATTTTTTTGAAGGTTAATATCATCAATGAATAGCACCTGCCAAAAAACAGGTTTACCGTGTGGCAATTATTTTGAGGCACTTTGATTGACAGTAACTTATATGAACTACTCGAACACGACATCAGTTGACATGATAAGTGACTTGAGTCCTGCTTTATTACCTGATCTGTAGAAAACTGACCCTTTGACAAAATCTAGTTCTACTATTTTCATTATTTCAGCTGATGCTGTGGTTGTGTATATTCCTCAGTTTACTTGTGTTTCATTAAATTTCCACAGGAAAAAAAAAACCCTGAGGCAATAATTTAAAGAGCGATGTTTGCAGGTAAGAGTTGAATCAATTCATTTCTGAACTGAAGAAACTTCTGGGATGAGAAGTGAAACATCTTCAAGAATCTACAAATAAGTCCAGTTGCTGTTAATTCAACTCTTACTTGAATGCCACGACCTGGATGACTGAGAACCTTCACAGACAATTTAAAATCAATTAACAACTAATATATTATTTTAATAATGAGGAAACATTGTTAATTAACATATATGTCAAGTCTAAAAAAAAGATACTTTAAGTATCAGTAAAGTGTTCTCTGACAATGTACTTGTGTTTTCTCTGATGCATGGAGAAGTAAGTTATTCATGCAGTTAACAAAACTGACCAATTGAAACATTTTAAGGGAATGTTCAAATTTATATAATAACAAACAAAATTCATTCACACAAACATTTCTTTGATTCTGAAAATTCTGTGATCAGAAAGTTGAACCAACAGACTGACAAACAAGCTTGAACAGCATTGATGAAGCATATTCATGTCAGCTGATGAGAAGACAGTGAAATAAACAGATGTTCTGCAAATATCTTTACAGTAAGACAACTTTTCGTCTAACCAGTCTGAGGGAGTGAAAATTAAACGATGCACAGCACTGCAAGGCCTTGTGAAGTTTTGCTGTCATTCATTTCTGTATTTCAATATGAACAGTGGCTCTGAATGTCATATAATAAAAGATATAAGAAAAAAGACACATTCATGCATCAAATAGTTTGCTGCGCGTTATTGTCATGAGGGATACTAGTGGCAGGAGTGCAGCCTCGGGGGTTAGCAGCTGACCGGAGGACGTGTGTGTGTGTGTGGGTCTGTCTAATTCACATGGGCACTGACTGAAGTGAATCTTTAAATGGGTTACCATGGTTACACTCGACATACACACTCATATATGCACGCAAACACTCAAAGAAAAACTCTTTGAAAAGGAACATATGCTCAGTTTCTGAGCACAGGCAAAATATACACTCATATTAACACACACCATACACGCACACACACAAACATGTACACACACACATACACACGAACAGTACAAGCATGCCTCCCCACCTACACAAGTTACACACACTATCATTTCAACTTGTGCACAGTATGTCCTTCTCGGACGCTGAAATAACTTTCTGCACAAAGACACACACACACACACACACACACACACACACACACACTGCTGTGACCCCAGAGAGCAGGCCAGCTGTGTGTGTGCTGGAGCAGTAACCCCAACGTTAATTATAAATCAATGGGCCAACTGTAAATGCACACAGAGTGCATCTCCGGCACACATGACTTCTCCCATGCATGTCAACATCCATAGGGTATATAAGCCGTTTAAAGTGTTGGGGCCCCTGCAATATTCATGGCTGATTATAACAGATGGTAGACACACACGGCACAGCACACTGCACTGATACAGGACAATGATACAAACACAGACTGAGAGAGGAGTGGAGGGTTAGGGCTGGGGATCATAAACTGATAACCACTGCTACCAGACTGCCTGGAGGACTGTGAGCTATTTAACCATTTACAGGCATGGAGGGGCCAAAAAACTTTTTAGCATGTCCGGCAGCCTATATGGCACGGCCTCACATTTTCTTCATTGAAAGGGCAACCTTGAGGCCACTGCATTATGTTTATTTATTTTTTTCCATTTCTCATGATTTATCTACCATATGGGCATCCAAGAGGGTACCTTTGGGCGTTTCTTCAAACATGGTGATTGCAACGGCTTGCTGCACACTGACACATATATAGTGATCTGCTTTTTTTCTACCTGATAAATACTGTATTGAAAGAAAATAAAATGAATAATAATAATAAGAAGAAGAACTTCAGATGAAATGTGTTTTTTTGTTGCTTTTTGTGTGAATCTATCTATGTGAAAGTGGTTTAAGATGCTTCCACCAAGACCATTGCATTTTCCTCTGATTTATACACATTCTTATGGATAGTTGATTCCTCTGCAACATCCATTGGGGTGAATATTACGTGGCTGAAAACACACACACACACACACACACACACACACACACTTATTGTAGTGAAGCACTTCAGCAAAACTGCACATGAAAGAGGAAACAGCAATAAATTCTAAGCAACTTCCGTCATAAAGTAATGTGTGTATTCATTTTTATATGCTGAAACTGAATTGAAACGACAATAGTGAAGTGTACTGATGTTTTGAGAAGCCTTTATTTTATTTCATCTGCCAGCCACATTCTGAACACAAATTTTCTTTCCGTTACGCTGTTTCTTCAGGAAACACTGTAAAAGCTACAGGACTGAGTTCTTACAAACATTTCCTGCGTGCCATATTAACCTTACACATGGTCATTAAGCAAAATGCTGACATACAACTGCGATTCCAAAAAAGTCTGGATGCTGTTTAAAAGAGAAAAAAACTGAACGTTAAAATTTGTTAATCCTTCTTGACATATACTTAATTGAAAATAAAAATAATATATTTAATGTTTCACCTCATCAAGTTTATTGATTTTTGTGAATAACTGCTTATTCTGATGTTTAAAACATGCAACAAAAGACTGTGAAAGTTGTGGACTGATCCAAAAACACCTGTTTGGATCAGTCCACAGGTAAACAGGTTCATTGGTAACAGGTGAGAGTATCATGATTGGGTATGAAAGGTTCATCCTGGGAAGACTCAGTCGTTCACAAGAGAGGATGGAGAGAGGTTCAACACTTTGTCAAACACATGATTGTATAAAGGAGATTAATACATGGGCTCAGGAACACTTTGTCCAATTGTTGTAGGTAAACGCAAATGATTGTGTTCTGTTTATAACCTTTGACATACTCTTATGAACATCTAGAAAGCTAAGATAAATGTGTTGTTACAGCTATTAATAAAAACTACTACTGTCACAAGGTAATAGCATGACTGTTATGAAAGCAATACACTAAAACACTTCCTCACAGTTAAGTTAAATAATTCACATATCACTCAGCATAATCATAAAATATGTGAAATCGCACAGCTCACTGTTCCACTTCCAGCTAGGTGCTTCATTATCAAATAATAAGAGCTTAATTTTGCAGAGCAGTGCACCACATTTCAGGAGCTTAATAAGTGTTTGTATTGCACCATCAAAAACAAATAAATCACAGACAGAAGACAGACGTTATAATTTTATTATGTTTTATTTTATTTCACAGTATTTTTTTATTCTTATTTTTATCTTCCTACTATAATGCCATTTTTTTTTGGTAAAAAACCTACACTGGTGTAGGTAAGACACTGATTTATTCTCCCACAAACATAAGGTGTGACTGTCACATAATATAAAGATGGTCATTTTCAACTACAGCTGTCAAAGCATGCAGCATGCCTGCATGTCAACACTTCACATGCATGCAAACACTTAAACACACATCAATCATGCATACAGAAACACGCATGCAACCACTCTGGCTGTAACCTCAGCATATGCAGCATGTCTTTAAAGCTACATTAGACATCAGCAGGGATGGGGATGGGATGGAGGTGAAGTGAGGGAGTGTAATCAAGTGGCTCTACAAATTATATGTAACTACTTGCAAAATTATGGGTCTATATTACTAACTGCAGTCTGTCACAAGAGTGAGGGGCTCGACAAGAGGATAAGACTGAGACAAGCACCATGTGGATCGTACAACGGAGGAGGACAAGGAGAGAGAGAGAGAGAGAGAGAGAGAGAGAGAGAGATCTATCAGAAAAAGCCCCAAACAGACATGTAGGAGTGTTTGTAAGATAGGAGCAGGACATTCTGTAGCATTTATTGTTATAGAAAAGCTGCATGCATTAAAAAAACAACAAAAAACATATATAGTCATCAAATTCATACTGGTCCCAGTCTATAAGTGTTCATGCAGTGCCAGTTCTTTTCCAGCAGAAGTAACATGAAGGTCTCTAAAATCTTGGAAAGAAAAACAAAATTGTGACAGAAAACTCCAAAAAATAGTTAAAAATGAGCAAAAAGGTTCCAAAACAGTAAAAACAAAATTTCAAATTTAATTTCAAATTTCAAAATTTCCATTTAATTTCAAAATAAAATATTGCTTATTTTCCATTGCTTTTTGAAAAGGAAATCTGTTTTTGATCAACCAAATGTTAAACAGAGTTTAGAGTTTAAGAAGTAAACTGAGAAAGCACAACTGTGAGAAGTTGCTGGAGTCGTAGTTTACAGTGTTGAAATGAACATCTGTATCCTCTGTGCTACTCAGATTCTCAGGTACAGTATGTCAGTATGTAGCACTGATCTCAGCTTCAGCCAGATGTCAGACACAAACGGCATTAATTACATAAATAAAAGTGATTGCATAGCCATTGCTATCCAGTACAATATGTGCTCTATGTCAATGTATCACATCAGAGTATGAAGATGCTGATGGTATTTGATGCAAGATACAACATATGTATATTTAATCATTTTTTCACACTCCTGTGTATTGATGAATATTTTATTCCACATTGACTGACACCGGTCACCTGTCAAGCTCCAGTCACTGTGGTCATAGTGAGGAAGTTCTCTCATGAAACATGATGTCATCCACAGCAACAGAGTCGACCCGTCCCCTTCTCTTAGTTTAGAAATTCTCTTTGTTGCTTATTGAAAGTTGCTCTTAGCAGCTTTGTAAATAGTTCTTAATAGGAAACTCTTTGCTGGGAACTTTAGTGAGGAGGACTCTGAGTGACAAGATAGAATCCTTGTGATTATGGCCCCTGGCATAAAGAGGTGAAGAAAAAAAGCTGGAGTAATAATTTGTCTGAGCTCTGCGTGGTGTAGTGTCAGCGGTGGTTTTGCCCATCATCCCCATCGGTGATAATAACGCTGTACTCACCAAGTTAATTGCTGGGGAATAGGTGATGACACTAAAACGAAGAGAGAGGAAAAGACAGAGCAGTTTACTGATAATCTGGTTTAAATGTTTGCTGGTTTACAACTTGTCGTATTACTTGCCCCATTGAACTTTGTCGTAGTGCTGTCCACTTGTTCCCAGATTTCAGCATTTACTTCAGTGAGTATACTGTTATCAGAACAGAAATAGTGTCCAAAACCATGAAACACCTGATACACATGATATAATGGAATAGTAAAGAAAGCCAAATGACTTTTTCTCCTTCGCCATCCTGTTCAGAGCTCTGTCACCAGAGAAGAGCTCATGAACATGAAGGATACAGCACGCGAGGACTTATTTCCCACCTTTCTCCTCCCCTCAGTGGAATTATTGGACTTTCTGGTGAAGGTGTGCTCACCTTCATTCATGCTGTGAAACCATTGTAAAGTAAAACATGCTGGTGTGCCTGTGTGTCTCCATTGGGGTGGATTTCCCACTCCATTACCTCGAAGATCTTTCTTTCTAACGTGCATTCACTGTGTAACAAACTGGACACGGCCATTGGTAGGGAAAAACACAACTCTTTCAGACACAGTTCATGCTCGATACCTTGTGTGGAGCGCACTAACCCGAACTCCTTAGTTACTGTCCTCGGCGACTTCAACAAAGGTCTCAGTCATGAACATCTCAAATACAGATGGCATATTAAATACCTGACCAGGGATGAGAATATTTTGGGTCCCTGATCCACTGACCATCAGGTGACATGGTACAACCAGATCAAATTGGAGCTCAAGACAGTGGAGATGGTTGTGGGCTTCAGAGAGATGGGGGGAGAAGATGTAATACTACAACCACAGGTGTGAATGATAATGATAATAACAGTATTGAACAGAGACACGTGGTCAGTGGGAGGCTGGTAAACACGGGTCCAGACTCTGCAGCTCCACAAACTTCTTGGACTCTATCTTGCACTACTGTGAACTCTTGCACATTTCTTCAATTCATCTTTTCATTCTATTACAATTCTTGACTTGCACAACTGCTTTATCTTCATCTTATATTTTTCTAGTAATATGTGATTGAAATCACATACACTAAAAGGTGCAGAGAAAACAACACATTGTACGATACTGTAAGAGATATGTACATGACAACAAATTTAACTGGTTGCCTGTAAGTTTTAAGATTTTGCTGATACATTTTGAGGTAATTCATCGTCAGGCTTTAGATTTTACAGACGGTATGTAGATATGTACTGCACCTTGAAACTCTTTCGCTTGACAAGTTACTTATTTATTACTTATACTTATTATCAAATTATCTTTTAAATCATTTCCTTAAGCTCACTTTTACCTCAAGGTTTCCTCCCAGTTGTATTTGTTCTTTTTAACTTTGCCTGTAATAATTTCTTTTGATCATTTTAATACTTTACTCTCTTACTTTTTTCACTGTAAAGCAATAACTAGTCATTTTTTAAAGAATTAAGTTATTTCATTATGTGTAGTTGCAGTAGATGCCTCTACGACATATACACTAGCCCAAGGTGCATTTTGTGAGTATTTTGGAAGAGGGGGTTCTAGCAGAATTTGAGTACCTTTAAAACAACATTTTAAGGAACTTAAGGAAAACAATGCAAAAGGCCATGTATGTATATACGAGTCTTTAAGTGCATCAAAACAGAAACAATAGAGTGTGTTTTTATGTGAGTGTGTGTGGGTGTGTGTCTTTTAAAGTACAGTGTAACTGTTATTAAAAAGGAGAGATTACAACATAATTGTGAAAGGGAAGGTCACAAAGGTACCACACACACATACACACATTCACAAAGTTGTTTTAAACAGGGGCATAGGCAAAGGAAACGACTGGCAGAACAGCAACCCGCCTCCACCACTACTGCATCTGACCATGCTTCCTATATGCCCCCACACACTTCCTGATTCAAGACACACACACACACACTGAAGTGGAGCCGACCACAGTGTCAACAGGCAACTGACGGAAAGAAAGCATGAGAGAAAGCAAGGGAAGGAGAAGAGATAAGGAGAGGGAAACACACCCTGTATAAATCACTTCATCTGACAGGGTGAGGGTGAGGGGGTGGGTGAGAAAGAGAGAGCAGTAGATAAGGTGATAAAAAGCATCTCTTTCCAACGTTACAGAGTTATGTAACATACTGTAGCATACTGGTAGCAGTCGTACACAAAATGCAGCCACACATACATTTATGCATTTATGCATCTACAACACAGATGAGCCACGGTGGGCGTCCACGGTGAAAATGTATTCTCTGTGTTCTCTGCACACACACAAATACGTATTGTACAAACACACACACGTGCACAAGAAATGCACAGTTTGCAGCCTTTGAGACATTTCAAGGTGATGAGTTATATGAAAACAATATGAGAGTACATGAAGAGGAAACCGGGAGAGAGAGGAAAATGGGGAAACGGTACATGATGGATCAGAACTGGTGTGTGAGGGAAATGGGAAAAAGAAAGCAGACTAAATGGACAGAAGATCTTGAAGTGAGTAAAGACAACAGCAGAGTGGGTATAACGAGAGAAATACAATGTGGAAAAACTAGTATTTCTAGAAAGAGGAGGGTAGAGAAAAAGAAATGGAAAAGACAACAAAAGGATGTGCGGATCAAGTGGAACATGGAGAGAACACAAAATAGACGGAGTGACAAAAAAAGAGGAGAGGACTGGAGAGGAGATGAGACAAGAGGAAAAAGGAGGAGGAGAAGAGACGAGGTGAGGAAAGTAAAACAGAGAAAAAAGAGGAGAGGAGGAATTACTCCAAACATCAACCTCGCGGCCTTGCAGATTGGGTTCTCACAGACTTTGGTCATATGCGCTGTGTCGTGTGTGAAACCAGCGAGAGAGGGGTGAAGTGATAACTTGTGCCGTGAGATGTGACTTTAGATGACATGGATATGACCGATGCGGAGATCTTGACCCTGTAGTCCATCTCACAGCATCTTTTTCAATACTTCTTAACAGAGTCAATTCAAGAGCAGTCAATCATGTGACCTGCACTTGATTACTATATACTGATTGATTTAATTTAGTTAGAAAGCCACGCTGTGAGCTAACAGGTCATTCCCCCAATGCATCAAATACAGCTTGGTCAGTGGCCCTGTGCTTTAAACTACAATGCTTTAGCGTCACTGCTGGAGACCCCCCTCTGGTGTATAGTTTTGATGGGCCGTTGAAGTCAGGTGACATTGTTTAAAGAATGAGAAAAGTCAGCATGTGGATGAGGTCAGGGTAGTTGGATGGTCAAACACAGGACTTTTACCCAGGAGACTGGGGTTTGTGTCCCATGTGAAACCAGAAGTTAATATTGTTATGGAAGTACACAACTAACATAAGTTCCTAACATACTTATTTTAACTAAAACCACAATCTTTTCCTAAACCTAAACCTAACAAAGTAGTTTTTTGTCTTAATCTAACCAAGCAACTGTTACGTGGAGTGTGGATGGACTCAAATGCTACACACCGGAATTGTTGGTTGATAAAGTCTTTAATAAAGGCAAAAGAAATCTTAATTAACAAAAACTCACAGAAGGGTAGTGTCCAGGTTAGTCCAAAGAATCTTATCAAATGAAGAGCAGATCCAAACAATTAAAAAAAGCACAGACAAGCATGGGTGGAAGAAGAACAACAAGAAGAACAAATCTAAAAATGACAAGAGCGCTGAAGTCATGAAACAAACAATCTGGCTGAGGCCGAAAGAAATGGAGTGGCTTCTATGGAGTCCTGATGGTGATTAGCTGCAGCTGGGAACACAGGTGACTAGATGAGGTGGGAGGGGCTGACAGGTAAGGTGAGGCCAGAATTATGGCAGAACAGAGACCAGAACACAGAACCAAAACAGACAGAACTTATACATTACAGGAATGAGGCTGACAGGACTACGGCATAACAGACTATGACAGAACAGAGACTATGACAGAACAGAGACTGAGAACTAAGACAGATCTTACCTGAGACTAAGGCCGAATAGAAACTAAGATGGAACTATGACATAGAACACAGACAGAAAACTAAGACATAGCACACAGACAGAGAACCAAGACATAGAACTAAGACAGAAAACTAAGACACAGAACTAGGACACGACATGACAGCAGAGACAAGGAACTAAGACAAGACTGGACTACGACAAGACTGGACTACGACAAGACTGGACTACGATGAGACCGACAGAACTGAAAGAACTACGACATGAACAGGACTCAGACATGACCACAGACAGAGACTGGACACAGACTTGGCAGGGAATGGAAACAGAACAAAGACAGACAGGACTGATAGATGAACAGGACCATAACGGACAGAACTCAAACAGAGACTGGAACTAAGACAGAGACGGACTGGAACTAGGACAGATCTGTGGCAGGCAGGAAAGTGACTAGACAAAAACTAAGGCTGAACAAAAACTAACGCTGAGCAGAGGCCTGGCTGGAAGAACTGTGATAGCAACAGTTTCACAAGGAGAACTGAGTTGAAATTTATTAGAACGGGTTTATTATTGTTCTCAGCAAGCCTTATTTTGAAAGTGTAACTGGATGTTGTTGACCGGACGTTGGCTATTTATTATTGGTCCCTTGGCTGTGGAGCCCTGCACGTGTACTGTATGTAGAGTCACAGTTTGAAGCATAGGGCCACTGACCAAGTTGCAAGAACATGTTGGAGCTAAAATGGTACAGCAGGAAAGAGTAGAAAAAATAACTAAAAATATCTAAAAAATGGAGAAAGAAGAATGGTAGAAGAGAACAAGAAAAAAAAACTAGTGAGAAAGTACAAAGAAAGAGCGAGATAGAAAGAAGAGCTAAAGAGTTAAAGTGGCAAAGAAATCGGGGGAGCGAGAGAGAATGTGGAAGGAGGGAGGGAGAGGAGGGATGGAGAAAAAGACAGTAACAAAAAGGAGAGAGAGGCTGCCCTCTCTCTCTCTCTCTCTCTCTCTCTCTGAAGCTTCTTAAAGGCCTCAGACTCTCATGTATATTAATGGCGCTGAGATATGACAATGGTGACACAAAGCCTGTTTACAGGGAGCTGGCTGGCTGCAGCCAGGTTGAAGCTGTTTAGCATGCAACTCTGCCGGGATTTATCACACTCCACTCATGTTGGAGGCTGCTCAACTTAATACAGCAACACAGCTTTTTGTACAGTGCATTTACATTTTGCTTTTTTACATTTAGCTGATACGCTTATGCAGAGCAACTTACAATGAGAGCAGCATTAGAAACCACTCCTGGATCATCCTTAAAGCAGGGTTCCCATGCGTACTGGTAAACCTCCAAAACCTGGAAAAAAAGTTGCCAATTTTCCAGTCATGGAAAATCATGTGTTGTCCTGGAAAAAAAAAATTCTCCTATTTTCCATTAGCTGAAAGTGAACTACTAGAGTATAAATTAGAACTCCCCAAAATGGATAACATCACCATCTGAAAGGGTTAAGTTATGTTCAGGATCATATCAAAATTCAAATGGTAGTTTCTGGACAAGAGCATTTGAATAGGCTGCTCTCAGTTATACTTTGAAAACACTGTGAACACGCCTCCAACCAAGTTACATCACACGGTAGCACATGCAGGTTGGATGACATCACAACCAGAGACATTGTACAAAGGAGATGGCACACTTAGAGTCATTTGCTGTATCTACGTCACGTTGGTTTCGCCTCTGTCCCGCCCATTTAGGAGACGAACAGCAGGCCCCATTCCACTGGAATCTATTCAGTCCAACTGAAGAACAGACAGTGAGCGCAGATTATGACCAATTCTCCCCATAGTCACAGAAGTAAATATTGGACCCATTTTTCACAGGCCACATATTCCAAACATTCTGATGTTTAAATGGCATTTTTCAGACATATAAATCCAGAGAAAATTAACTCAGCAACACATTCAAGATCTGTCAACACAGATATCTCTTCCACAGATGCTCTATAATAATATTATGTGTATTAAGCTAGCAGATAAAATGAAGTGGCAAAATAAGGCGCAGGACATTATATTTGTACTGTATCTCGTGTTGTTTCTGCTTTCATCCATCCACACATCAAACCATTTAACATTCACCTTCGACACTTCTGTCTCACTGCTGCACTGCAGAAGCATAATGTGCGATTGAAGTGACTAGGAACAGTAATGTCTCTACCATGAGCAAAGCAGCCACTTGCTGGATCATGTGACCTGAAAAGCTGTTTTGACCAGTAGCTGTTGATAAAACAGTGATAAACCTACAAAACATCATATTTCACATCATATCAGAATTATCACTGAACTAAATGAATGTCTTCAACATATAGACATAGATATGGTAAACAAACAGTTTTATCTGAAAGTAAAATTAATGACAGTGAACCTAAATATTCCAATTTAAAAATGACTACTGACAGTAAGTTTATATAGATGCTTCATTTCCGAATGCAAATTATATGTAAATGTGCGGTCTCTAAACCTAAGCTGGAAAACCCTGATGACATGATAAGGGGTTATTTCCTCAGATTTAGTTTGCCCCTTCATTTCTGTGTTGCAGAATCACACCAGCAAGACATGAGCAGTAGTCAACAAAGCTCATTACCTCATCATCTCTGAATGAAGAATGAACATGATCACTATAAGCAGGCTACAAGACTCAGGGCATTTTCAGTCCTGCACTGTTCAGTCCGGTTGAATCTGCCTCTTGTTCATTTCCCCCATTGGTACTATTCGTTTTGGCAGATTTGATCACTGCAATCATACTCTGGTGCAGACCAAAAGAACCACACCGGGACTCTTTAGAGGTGTTCAGGATCTTCTTTTCAGGTTCTTCTTGATCCTTTTCACTCATAATCTGCATCAAATTTCATGGCAGTCCAATAGGTGTCGAGACATTTTATACAAAACCAAATATGTCAATCTGCAGGTGACACTTGATAAAGGATTCTCAGTAATTAGAATTGATCCTGTGGGGACCACAAATGTCTGTACAAAGTAACACAGCAATCTATTTCAGTCTGGATTGACCAACCAACCTGACACTGCCATCCATAGAGCCAAACTAGATATAAAAATGAATATTCTTATTTGGATCTAAACACTATACACAAGAGAAAAGTAACAAGAACTATGTTGACATCATGTTTTCTATTTTTACCACCTGACACTAAGTTAAAAAAAAAGTTAAACTTGACTTGACTTTCTTATTGTGATTCTTCAGAGGAGGGCCAGCATGTCCAAGATGTGTCTGAGACTCCTTTCATTCGATCCTTGGTGAACTATTTCATTAGTCTGGTTTTCAGTGGAGAGTTTAAATGCCCCATTGTGGTTTAAATCCTGCCAAGTATGTTGGGTTTTTTTGGACTTTTCTCCAAGACAGTGGTAACTTTCCAAAATACCTTTAGGCAACAGTTGTTTGAGGTATTCATCTTCAAATGCCTGTTTTAGCCACCCACTATAGAGACAGACATACTCTCTCTAAGCCCTAACAGCAATTCAAAGCAGACAGACAGAGAAGGGACACTTTAATTAACTAGTCTGTTTGGCATTTTACAGAGTATGACTGATTTTGCCGATAAAAACATTTATCCACATTGTCTCTGAAACAGAGGACCAAATATATTGTCTCTTCCACTGGTCAAGCAAGTTGAATATGGTATCAACAAATATGGTTATAATATTTCAACATGCTGTGACAAGTCCACTTCTGATACCATCTGCCATCCTGAGACATGATTTTCTGAAGACATCGGTGACGATAGAGTGAGATTATAATTATTATAAGATTATAATGACAGTAAGCAACTATTATCAAGATTTTTCTTCACAGTATCAAAGTGATCTGGCCCTAAATTAATAGTAAAGCTTTATTTGAAACCTTGTCATAAAAACTTGTTTACAGGTGATCAGATGAGTGCAAAAGCAAACTAGTAATAGTTATGTTAATTAATGAGCTTTGGAGGCGCTGGTAGGTCTTTTTTATTTATTTCTGGACTGAGCCAGGCTAGCCATTTCTCAGTGTTTCCAGGCTTTATGCTAATGCAAAACCCAGCTCACTTCCCAGCTCAGGATCCACACTCAATACATGCAACTATCGAATATCAAATAAAGGATTTTCATCATATCATTAGCTGGTTGTTTGGTGATTCTCATATATCAAAGAAATGAGCAAGAATTAAATGTATTTGACAACATTGTAGAGATGATGTGACTTCTGTCTTGAATCTGCAAAAAAATCAGTGTTACTGCAACATGTATGGGCCCTTTACTGTCACTACTGCAACTGCAAAGACACAAGCATACATCCACACACACAGAAGTCTCAGATATTTTGAGACACACCTGCAGTGTGTAGTTTGCCCCTAGCTCCTCCTCCACCTGGCTGGTGAGAACAAGACGGCGCCGACTCTCTCACTCTCACATTCTCAGCCTCCCCCGTCCAGGGCAATGCTCCAGTAGGGAGGGGGGTGGGTGGGTGGTGGGGAGGTCTGGGCGAGACAGATTCAAGTCTTTATTGAAAGATCATATGGGATGACTGAGGAATCCCATTACTTGTTGATTAAGTATTGATCCTGAGCCGTCCAAGTATTAACAAGTAAGCTAATATGGCCTGACCCATGGGACCAGTGGCTTGGGGTGTGTGTGTGTGTTTGCATCTGTGTGCGTGTGTGTTCGTGTGTGTGTGAGACCAAATGAGAAATAGAGAAAGATGGAGAGAGAGAAAGAAGGGAGTTTGTTCGAAAGTGGGACAGGTTGGAAGACCAGGAGAGAAACAAATTATCACAATAAAGGCAGATGGATAGAGAAAGCGATTAAAGTTCGAGATGACAGAGTCAAAGAGTGGAAAGAGTTGACCGCGGGAAAGTGGAGCGAACTTAAGTGTTAACCGGTCAAAGGAAGAAAGTAAGAGGAGGGGAGAGAGGTATTTAAGCGAGGAAAGAAGGGTGGGGGTGTGTAGGGGGAGTTTAGGTGCTCAAGGCTTTGGTTGAAATGTCAAGCGCTTACTGCTGAGTGGAGATCAATTTCCTTCATTACTCTTTGCTCTCACCATTACCATCATCGCATGGCATTTCTGCAGGGAACTGATGGTCCCCCCATTACATACATGCAGCCACAGACATACACAACCTCACACACATACACTTATGATCAAGTGAAATTTCTTTACAAAGCACTTTCAACTACATATATTTGTGACAGAGTGCAATGTAAAATGTGTAATATGTTACAAAAATAAGAGAATAAGCCATTTGATGGATTAAAATGTGAATGTAAGAGGTCATCTCTGTGTGTATGTCTATATACAGTATGTTTAAATAAGATGTACTTATTTTGTCCAGTGGGGCAGTATGTTAGTCCATATCTCTCTGGTCTGTCCGGGTCCATTATTTCCTACTGAAGAAGTCAATCTTTAAAGCGGCACTAGATACCAAAGTTGTTATGATTGACATGTTAGCAGACAGCTTCATTTTAAAACAGCAGACATGGAGGAACATTAGGATCCATTTGTAGTTATGTCTCGTGCCATCTGATAAATGTTCATTCACTCAAACGTTCACTCTTAGCTGTATTTGGTTAGTTGAAAAACAAATGATCTTGCTGTTTGGCTGTTACATGCTCCAATATGTTCACCAGCTAGCTACCTTTGTGTGGCTATATGTTTGATGTAGTGTGGTGTATAGTGGGCTTATCAGACCAGAGCTTTTCACTGAAAACAGGTGCCTGCTGCTGCTGGGAATAAGGTTGATGAGAACCACAAGAGTGAGCTAAAACATTAAAGTTGCAGGTCATAACTAGTCAATATATACATATAAAGAATCTAATAAACATAAACTTTAAAGACAATATATTTAATGATTGACCTCATCAACTTCATTGATTTTTGCAAATATCTGCTTATTCTGAATTTGATGGCAGCAACATGTTTCCAACAAGTTGGGACAGGAGCAACTAAAGACTGTGAAAGTTGTGGGATGATCATTGGTAACAGGTGATAGTATCATGACTGGGTATGAAAGGTTCATCCTGGAAAGACTCAGTCGTTCACAAGCAAGGATGGAGCGAGGTTGATCACTTCACACATGACTGTATAATGGATGTTACTATATGGCCATGGGAGCACTTTGTCAAACAGTTGAAGGTATTCTGTTTTTATTTCCCACCTTTTTTGGAATCCGTGTGTGTATATACATCACTTTGCATCTGGTCGGATATGGTTTGTTTATCCTTCTTCACTAAGCTTTTTGCTTGATTTCTCGAAATACAACTTATTGCTGTGCTATTCATGAATAGATTCTGCTGTCACTCAACTGTGGCTACACTACTCACAGACTGGACTTTGTTCAAAATTGCCAATTCCTGCATTTGTACCACAAGTGGAATTTTGTCGGCGTTAGTCAACTAAGGCAACTGCACATCTGGCTTAAGGGTACTGCCGTACCAGGAACATCCCACATATGGACAACTTCACCACCTTCTACAACAAAAAGGACCTCTCTAAACATGATTGCCTCCATCCAAATCACGCTTTTATCTATGAACTTATACTGCATTCCTGCAAAGCATTCACCAGGTTTGACATTCAGAATGCAGAAATTCTTGTATCAGAGAGCTACCCATCAGTCAGTTATCAGAGTATACATGATTCCAAGGTTTCCTTACATAAATATAACTTGTATAGAATAGACAGAGTTGGAAGCAGGGGTGGTATGGCTGTATATGTGAGTCATGTTTATCTGTTACTGTTTTGAATGCTGTCACTGTATCTTATTTTTTGAATGTATTGCTCTGAAAGTTAACATATCTAGTAATAATTAAACTGATGTGTGTATACAGACCACCCTCAGCTGTCTCCAGTGCAATTAATAATTGAACAGATTTACTTGCTCAGTATAGTACAGCATCTCTGAGCTGCTGTCCTCTAGCTTGCGTTAGAAGTGCTAGACTGCAAAGATCAAACTCTAGAATTGTTATCAAACGAAATGTCAAAACTTTTAATGAACAGGCTTTTTGTCATTGACCTTGCTGACAGTAATATACATCACACTTCTGAAATACCAGATGTAGAACTGGCATTGGAATATTTTATAAATTCATTACTTGCTATCATTGATAGACATGCACCTTTCATAAAGCTCAGGGTTAAAGACAGATCATGTCCTGGTTCTCCACATTATCAATAATGTTCAATTCAAGGGACAAAGCCTGGGCTTGAGAAAGATGTACTGGTCCACTGCCTGACTTTTAGACAACTCAGAAATAAATGCACATCCTCCTTGAGAAAAGCAAAAGCCCATTATCACATGAAAATAATCTCTAGCTCTTCTCCAAACCCATCAAAATGTTGCAAAGCGGTAACTGTAAATAAAAAAAAAAATCCTCTCTATATATTCCTTCTTATGTTAAATTTAATGACTGCTTACTAAATATGTCATCAGAGATTTGCCCTGCTTTCAGCACTATTTTTTCTGCTGCTGAGAATCAGTTTGATATGGTGTACCCAAGATTTACTCTTAATAGTCAGCCATTGGCCCATATGCCCTCCTTAAAATGTTGCTCTCAGTTCACCCTTAACGGCCTGCTGTTAAGGAGGCACTTCAAGCTATTGATTGGAAGAAAGTGACTGGGAAGGATAAACCAGGCTCTTATTTTTTAAAGGTCTGTGTCTCATTCATTGCTGAACAAAGTAGCTATATTACTTTGGTTACAAATGATATTTGATCTGCTGTTGACAAAGGGAAATATTGTGTTGCCCTCTATGCTCTGTCCTGTAAATGGTTTTAGGACTACCTGTCTCATAGACATCAATGTCTGATCTTAGAAAATGATTATTCTGTACTTCTAATACTCTCAAAGGGGATTCCCCGAGGTTCAATACTGGGTCCCATCTTGTTCACAATTTATATATAACAGATTGCACATCTCTATGTGGATGATACAGTTCTGCATTGCTTTGCTAACACTGCACTCTCAGCCATTGAAATTCTACAACAAGCTTTTGATATATTGCAAGATGCACTGTTTTAATTTCAAATTAGTCATGAATACAAACAAGGCTAAATATATGCTATTCACTATAGCCAGAGATATGGTGGACAATGGTCTGCATATTACCACTATGAACAGACATAGGATTGAGAGGGTCTCATACTATGAATATCTTGGTATCTAGCTGGATCAAAAAGTTGTCTTTAAATTTCATCTTGACAACTTGTGAGCAAGCTATTATATAGATATTTGTACATAATCAGAGCAAATTTTTTTATGCTTAGTAGAAAGTGGATAAATTGGACAATCTTTTTGGCTGGATTATGGAGATGCTATCTATGGATACACCTCTACCTCTGCTCTAAAGCCCATTGATTCAGTTTATCACTCTGCCCTAAGATTCATTGTGTGTGTGTAAAAATAAATAAATAAATAAAATAACAAAAAATTCAATTCTAAAAGATGTAGGAAAACTTTTTATTTTTCACATATTTCTGAAAAAAGTGAATAGTGCCTTTGTTTAGGACTATTTTCAGCTGTGGATGTGGCACAAAGGAATGCGATTAATCAGGCTTTTGCTCTGGGAAATACTTGATTTTGATTTTGGTCTTTTCATGAGATTTGTTGACTCTTAGAAACACATATAATACCGCCAGCTTTATGCTTTTATAAGCATTAAAGAAACCTGTGTAACACTTAAAAAAAGAATGTTATTTAAAAAATACATACAGTATATGTACAGCATGTACATACAGAGAAGCATTGCTAATACAGCTGTATAATTTATTCTGAAATGCCACAGTATGTGCTGTGCAATCACTCCTAAAAGATACATACAGTACATGCTTCATTGCATGGAAACAGTTCATATGAAAGGAAGAAAACCTGTTTGTGTCCGCACCAGAGAGCAAACATGTACATCTAAATAATCAGTGAGAGCAGTGCAGAGCAGTGAGGGGTCTGACCTGACCTGAGCTATTGAACATCAGGGCTCTCTGCTCTGAAAAAAAATGAGTGGTGTGAAAATGCTATTGAACTTTGTAAATGGCCAAAAATTCATCCACCCCCTCCTCATTCAGCCCTGAGGACCACACTGTGAGTCCCCTCTACACCTCCATCCTTCATCTCCCCTCCTGGTTCTCCCGTCTGAACTCAGGGCTGAGGCACTAAAGCCTCTGAACTTGAATACAGATCAAGCTGAGCCCTGACACGGAACAGGCAGCAGGTTAGCAGAGCTGAGCCAACGAAGCAGCGAGATTGCGAGTTTGAGTCTTAAAAGTCAAAGGCCAAACAGAGGGAAACTCCTGACAATTTGCTCTTCACTCACATAATAACAGCACGATTATCAAAAGCGAAGACCTTTGGTGCACAGCTACAGTAAAGAAGAAAGTAATGTTTTAAAAAATGTAATTTTAAGATGCACAAATTCTGCCCTTGACCTTGTGTTTACTGGCCTAATGTTTCTTTGTCTATAACAAAATATTTATGAGAATTTTGTTTTGGAGTTATTTCACATCTGAAACCACAAGTGAACAGTGTTGGCATTAGCACTACGTCAAACAGCAAAGCCTATTTGATTGCAATGAGACAACTGCATTAGCAAAATTATGTGCAAAAAAAAAAAAAGATCGTGGCTACAACATAATTTTAACGTCATCTAGCATATTCTGCTTCAGTTGGTCAAATACTGTATAGCATTGTGCTAATGCTACTGAAAATGAGCGATAATGCCATATACTCATAGATACATTATTGAATCAAGAAATCCTGGTTCCCTTCTCCAAACTGTCTGCTGAAACAGCCACTCCATCACAGCTCAACATCGAAACAACCTCAGGAGGTTGTAAATGTGGCCGAAAGCTACACTGCAGCCATGCTAGTGATGACAGCAAAATGGATGCACCACTGAGCATCTCTCCAGTCAGTGAGCCAGGAGGAGGTCCTGCATCAACTTCGACATTACATGGAAAGATGAAAAGAAATGAAAGACCTTTCTCTATTGGAATAAATCATGTTCGCTGTTACTCTTGTTACTCTTTTAAATTCTCATCTTATAGGGCAGTAAGAAGATTTGCCTGTGAGTTTGTATTTTCCTGTAACATATTTATTGAGTTGATCATGTCAGAGATTCAGAAGATATCAATCCAGAACCATTATAAGGTCAGGGTTAGGTCCAACCTTAGGTGGGAAGTGATCCTGGAATTGTGAAGTTGTTTCAGTTACCAGCATCAAAAAGTAGTTTGTTCTCCTGGTGGTACAGGTTATTTTTTTTAATCTTTTAAAGATTTTCATGCTTTGTTATATAATATACTATATATATAATATACTGGAAAATGACTAAAGGTATAAGACATCTGGCACTCAGGCAAGATGAACTTATTGTTTTGTCTTGTCAACTTTGGTCAAAATGCAGATTTTCACAAAAACACAGCAGTTTGAGTTCCTATTTTTAGGATGGAACTCCTTGACTGAACTTCTTTGTTGTTTGGGTATTTGTTATGTTATAATTGGAAATGGTTTATCAGTTATTATTTCCTGCTAAACGTGCAACAAGAGGACGTTCGGTTACGTTATAGTGCACTTGTTTAATCCTAACAAGCTGTCAGGCAACATGAAGGGCTACAGTCTTGCCACTTCAGAAAGGCAGGTGTTTAATACCTGACACCTCGTATCACACTGGCACCTGTGATGTCTCCTAAGGAAGGCTGTACACTATAGTTTAAAACCGTCAAAGGTAATCACGTCTTAAAAGAACCTGCTCAGCATCTTTACTGAAGTTTAAATGAACCCAAGCTAATCATATACAATACCTGGTAACTATCAATTTAAATATGTTTTTTTATTAAATATATTCCTTGTAATCTTTATATAATCTGTGCAGTCATCTGCACATTAGCATTAGCAATAGCATTATTTTCACAGCTTTGATATCACCTGCTCTTCTCTTGTTTTTATCTTCTGTCCTCCAGCCACTGTAAATAATTCATTTTTCATTAAAAACTCATTACCACTAAAATCCCTGCATTTACATTATCACAGAGTACGAGAGAAAAGAGAGGGAAGCAGTGTGTGTGTGTGTGTGTGCGTGTGCACTTGTACATCTATCTTTGCGAGAACCAATTTGAGTTCTAGACCTTGGAGTGATGACATTTTTTGGAGAGCGAGTACACTCTGTGCGGTCGTCACTTTTGGACAGACATTCAAAGGCCTGTTTGAGCATTCAGACTTGGTTTTAAGGTTTAGGTTAGAATTAGGTTTAGATCAGGGATGGGGTAAGGACATTTAGTTGTAATTAAGGTGAGGGGCTGGGGAAGGCATTATGTCAATGAGAGTCCTCACAAGTATAGAAGTGCGTGTTTGTGTGTGTCACTGTGAGCGTGAAGTAAGGAGAATGGAGTTGAAATACGAGGCAAAACCATAAATAGACTGTGTGCTCTAATGTGATTGTCATCCTGTGGTTGCTCTTTGTCTGCAGAGAATGCAGAGTGATGAGTCCAATGAGAGAAGGATCAATGAAAGACAGAGAGAGGAGAGAGGGAGCATGGTGAAAGATGAGTGAAGACGGAGGGAGTGATGACCAGCTTTTCTGGATGTGTGGATAAGAGAAAGTGTGTGTGTGTGTGTACTGCATGCTGAGAAAGTCAGAGCTTATGCTGCCAACTCTCATGCATTGAAGTGAAGTGAGACTCATGCAATTGACATAGATCTCACGCTCTCATGCCACACATACCTTTCCTCACACTAACTTTCCGTCTTTGTTTCTTCCGATATTTTTTTGTTCAAAGTTCAGATGCAGAGCTTAACAAGGTTAAGGCAGCACTTTTCACAGATTGTCCATGAATGCACCAATTGTCATCACTTTGAATTGAAAGTGTGCAACAACAAATCATTGGGTCCGCTCCATTTCAGTGCACCGGTGTACCGCTTAACACGTAACAGCGAGGGCCGGGAAGACTGTTTAAATGGAGTGTAATCTGTCAGCCAGCGGCAACCACATAATTGTCAACACCAACAACAATGTCAGCCTGCAATGCAAAAGCCATGGTAGCTTTCCCAGTTGACAAAAACTTGTCAGCATGGACAGTAATGTTCACAATGTGATTTTATGTGAACCTGAATGACATTCAACAGTTCTCTGTCTTATCAGTCTCCCCTGACTTGTTTGCGTTTGCATGGGCCATGTGGTTGGGGTGACGTAAACGCCGCTCTCGCTGGTGAAATGTAGTGGCAGATCCAGCAGATCTGCTGCTTACAATAACTGTGTTCAGACTCCACAGGAGTATGCTGGTCAAAAACACTTCAATTTTCTCCGTTTACCATGTTTTCACCATCATTTGGATTGATATGGACCAATCTGACCACTGAGCGCAATGAAGTTAAGGAGGCTACGCCAATTTCTCCCTTCATCTTTTTTTCCCCTCATATTTTGACATTTATAAGTTAAGGCCAAGCAGCAACATCCAGGGCTGACAAATGAAGCCAACATGGAAGTGCTGCAGTTCCTCAAATGACCACTTGAGGCAGGCTCCAAAAGGAAGTCAATTGCATTTCACCACCATGTTAAAAAGCCCAACTTTACAGCAAAAATAAAATGTTTACAGCCAGCCACTTTGATTGACAGCTGTCGGCTGTCTGCCGGCTCCAAACACTGAGCTCATTCAGTCACTAAACTTCGGCTGTTTGTGGTGCTTTTGCCTTTCAGAAAATTTTTCAGGCAAATACCAGATATATAACATGGCTTTCTGTGCAGTTAATGGTACAGGAACACTGGTGTTATTATTGACATATCTTACCAAGTTTATAGAAACTTTATGGGTCAAAAATGGCTCAACATGCCATCTTTTAAATCATTCTGATCCTTGCAAAAACAATGCTGGCATAAAGTCAAATGTTTGGGACAAACAACCCCCATTTTCAAATATATGCCAAACAACACTTACAGGAGGTTATGCTTTTTTTGATAACCTTCTATGTTTATTTTTCAATTTTAGCTCAGTGGTGCTTTTGACAGCTGCAGAGGCACCAACAGACTGTATATTGTATAATGTATTGTGTATATTCACTTAATGATGATCCCATGATTACCAGCATGGATATGGTTGCATACTGACTCTCCTTCAACACACACACATACAAAAGAGCCTCAGCCTCTCTGAGCTGCTAGCTCAGCTACAGCACAGTTACTATGCAGAAACTTATGGACAAGTATGCATCCAAAGTCTGATCTTATTTGTCTTTTCAATAGAGCTAAAAAACAGAATCACATCAATAAACCACACTGTTTCACTGAGTGATGTTCACATTATCATGAATACACGCACTGAAGTTTATTTTGAGACCCACATACTCTGGCATACTCTGCTGCTGGAAATACTCACCATAGAAGCAAATGCGGATTAATCCGCATCCAAAAATAGTCCCCACAAAATGAACCATTTCCTCCTGTTTGAGTAGAATTTGAATACAGTGCCAAGCTATTTAACAACATTTCTGAGCCTATTTTAAGAAGGAAGCCAAACATTTGTTACCCATTAAAGATTTATGTGTTCGGTAGGAAACGGTGAGCTCGGGGGCCGAGTACCTCAGACAAGTAGGGAAGTTGAAGACAGTTAAAAGACAAATGAAAGCACTGAGAATCATATGCACGCATAGCTAAAAAGGATTTACTGCTCCAACATAAGCTATTTTTTTTATTGTTGTTATCAAATACTAAATTGACATCATAGTTTCAGAATTGACTTGAGGATCAGAGTTTTCAGACGTGTATGCTGACCACCAACATAGTGCACTGTCAGCTTTAGTACATAGTGTCATACATACTGATTAACAAAATTTCTAATCACAATCAATGCACTTCAATGAAACCACCATGATGCACCAATCTGCTTGTTGAGGGGAAGTTTGTGCTTTGGGGCAGATTTTCACTTTGGTGAACATGGAGACACAAATGTTCACTGTTCATCAACTGAAAACCATCTTGGCTGTGCTGACGTCTGATGGAATGGAGAGAAACCAGAAATGGAATAAATCCAAAATGGCATGACCAGTAAGTACTCATTACATCATCTCAATGGCCCTGTGGTGTGACATAGGGCACTGGAATTGGGACACACAGAGGTTAGTGCTAAAGACAAAAAATCTACCAAATCAAAGTAGCACACAATTGGAAACATGCTATGTAAACTGTATTCACTGCTCCTTGATGTATCCACAGCCACACTACAACATCCAGATTTTATATCACTTTATTTTTAGCCTGATTGTTGCAT
The DNA here is from genome assembly GCA_025331565.1 of Holacanthus passer. Lineage (NCBI taxonomy): Eukaryota > Metazoa > Chordata > Actinopteri > Pomacanthidae > Holacanthus > Holacanthus passer. Next base: position 666,170 of record JAFREQ010000029.1, on the reverse strand, counting down.
GTCGTATGTGACTGTGTGACTTCTTACTCACTTCTATTTGTGCGTTCTAATGTGTGCCTGTGTATCTCTCATGGACCATACCAATGTTGAGCATTCGCCTCATCTTGCGGCCAGTCAATAATCCAGTGTGATTATTCAGATGAGCCTCAGGTTTAACCCTCCCCTCGTCATTGACTTGATGAAGGTTTAGTCCTTTTAAGAAGCCGACACACTTCATTACAAAGAACAAATACACACACTAAGCTTTTGCACATGCACACAGGTGTACACTTACAGTGTGCAACATCAAGTGGGTTGGTTGAGTACACATTAATAAATGAATGTTGTTGTGAACTACTTTATAATAAGTATATTCTAATTAATGAGACAGAGTTGAATGTGTGTGTGCTGACCATAGACTGTATAAAACATGGACATAGTGTCCGTGACGTCACCCGTAGATTTCTGAAGAGTGGCCAGGGCACACTTTGTGGCCCTGGTGGACAGATTGTGGGCTGCTGACATGAAGCAGAGTAGGCACCCACTGGGGCCCATTGTGGGCATGCAGCATGCCCACTGGGTGCCCACTTGGTGGTACATAATGTGGGCACACTGTTGGCATACAGTTATTAGCATTATTATTAACCTTTACTCAGACAGTTGATCTCATTAAGATGCAGATTCTCATTTTCAAGAGACCAGGTCTACAGCAGAAATACAGCAGCAATACAAGTAGGCAACAGTCCAAGAATGGATTTATAAACAAAGTTATACCAGTGCAAAGTTCTGGGGACCAGTGGACACATACAGAGTAAATGGTGTGAGAGGGGGTTTTTCAATCAGTTATGAACCTCAGACCTCTGTGATAGACAGTGTCCAACAGATGAAGACAGTCCAGGAGAGGCAAGAAAGTGGCAGCAACAGGCTGTTTCCTAGCATGAAAGACAAAACAGGATTTGGTCCTAAAAAAGAAGTTTGAATTTAAATTTCCTTAATAGATGATTAATAGAATCTAATCTAATCTCCACACACACACAAAAATGTACTTATACACTTAAGAATTGTATTTGCCACAATGGTGCTCTACTATACATCCACCCAAGGATTTCCCAGTCATCAAAGTTTAAAAGGCGTTTCCTTGTGAAACTAATCACCTGTTTATCAACCTATGAGTTAAACTATGAGCCAACTTTATTGGAGCCTCTGACACCGACACACAGACACAGAAAGGAACAGTATGTGCTGCAGCAAATACACAAATGAAAAATAAAAAAAGTCTATCATTCTTGTTTTATGGAAAACATCATCTCAGCTCATAAACGCTCTCTATCTCCCGAAGGCAAGTCTCCAAAGAAAGATTTATAGGACTGAAAAAAAATATTGCAATTTCATCATTGGCATCCATTTATTTTTGCCTTCCGGCCTCACTCAACACACAGATGAACATGCAAACCTTGGAACTGAGGTTTTTCTGTGTCAGCAGCTTCGAAGACAAAATGAAAACTTTATCGGCATTGTCACTGTTAACTGAAAGGTATTTTGTTGCTGATACAGCTTCGGTGAAATCAATAACCATTTAGTGAATTATGTGCTCATGCCAAATTTGATGAGTCTCTTACAGACCTAAATTAGCTATATCCACCACCGCCCACACTGAGGAACTTGTCTCCTCTGGCGAGATGCCAATTAATAATTGCTAAGTAATAATGTATATTACAGTATGCAAATATGCTTTCTGTTGAGATACTGTAATTAAATTGTATGCAATTAAATATCTGTTCAAGGCAGATATTGAGTCTATATTTGATAGATTAATATTTTAGTTAAAGTAATTAAGCATCATTTGTGGTTGATTAGTTGGACTTTCTGAATGCTGAATAAAGTAATAATAAAAAATATGAATGTATAATAGGTTTCTTTTTTTCTTTTGGTTTCTTGTTTGTTGAATAATTTTTTGTGTGTGCGTTTTTAGCCATGGCAAAACTAAACTGAGTGCAGAGAACACATTCAAATATCTGGTAATCTTTTTTTTTTTTTTTTTTTTTTTTAGTTTAGTAGCTAATCTAGTCATGAGTCAAGTTTATGATTCAAAGACATCCCTTAAGAGGCACAATGCAAACAACGTTGCTGTCAGAGAAGAAAATTAACACAAAAACCAACAGGGAATAGATTCAACCTACACTCATTTCTGCTTTGAGTAAATGATGTGAGCAAACTCACTTTTCTTCCATTACTCATGACACAGGACTGCCCCCTTTCATTTTGTAGTGGACACCTGATTTCAGTTTGAAATAAATAAAATCACTTCCAACCTCTACCTGTGACTCAGGCTGCAGTATTAACCCAGTGGGACTGGCATTCGGCTATTTTTTTTTTTTTTTTTTTTTTTTTTTTTTTTGCTTGGTTCTTTATTTTCTGAGACTTTTGGCCAGCAATTCTGTGGAAGCTCCCCAAAATACACATGCAGCCTTGATTGTGTGGGCGCCACCTCGGTGATTGCCTATTTAGTGAGTAATTATCCCTGTCTTTCTCACTCTCAGCCAACACAAGCACTGATTGAGTTCCTCTCATTGTGGGTAATGTCTTATTTATCATACGAGCCCAGTGTGAGTTTTGCAGAAAAAAAAGAGGGCAGGCATGAAGTGTAGTCATCTCTAGCTAGAGAAGATAAGGGCTTCAAAACAGGAAAAAAAAAAAAAAAACTGGGAAAAAAAAAAAAAAATAAAAAAAAAAACAAACAAATAGAATGTCAAGAAACCATGGACAGAAACAGTAAAACACTCAAACACAAAATCAGATGGGTTTTAAGTAGGTTTGTGTGTTAAGGCCTGGTGAGTGTTAAGGCCTAGGCTGGTATTTTCCTATTCTAGACACAGTTAAGCGTGTGTGATGTCGCCTCAGAGCCGCTAATCTGTTTCTTTGTGTTTATTAGTAAATCAAAGGTCTAATCAGCTCTGAAGCTGCAGAAGAGAGGAGGAGAAAAGGAAGAGGAGGAGGAGGAGGAGGAGAAGAAGAGGAGGTATAGGCTATTTTTCAATCTAATGGCCAATTAAGATCAGGCTAAGCGAAGAGGCAGGAGAGCATTGTCTAGTGCAGACCTCATTGAGACTCTAATAAAATGTCAAAATACCACCTCTCTCTCTCTCTCTCTCACACACACACACACACACACACATGCACACACACACACATGCACACACACTTTGACTCTCAATCCGCTAACTTTCTCAATCTCTGATTCATTTTGCTTTTGCTATTAATGCCTCCCGTCTAATTTCTTGCTGTGCTTTTTCTCTTTGTCATTATCGACAAAATACACAAACATTCACAGTCATGCATGGAAAAGAAAAAAAAAAATCCCCCCCTTTTTTTTACTACTCCTTCTCTCACAGCCGTTCTTGCACACCCACACACACTGGCTTCACTGGCTTCCATCTCATCTCTTTTTTTTTTTTTATTTAGAAGGGCAAAGACAGAGAGAGAAGAAGGAAAAATTGAGCTATAGATTTGAGCTGCATACTGTATCAATTTTGCCCAGTCTAAATGACCTAAATAAGGAATTCAATACTGCGAGGTCTGAATAGGACAGCTTAGTCCACATATTTATTGAATCCAGCCTCTTTGTCCAGTGCCAGCACACTCTGTGGTTTTAGACTCCACTCCAGTGATCCAACGTGGAATGGAAATCCGATCTCCCTCTCTCTCCCTCTTTTTCTCACTCTTTTCTGTTTTTCTTTCAGGCCTCTTTCAGCTCAGGCCTGGCACCAGAGAAGTAGGGAGGATGCTGAAGGGAGCGAGGGCGATAAAAAAGAGAAAGAAATAGAAGCAGAAAGAGACCAAGAGAAGAATGTGTTATCAGTGAAGTTTAGAAAATTGTGTGTGTCTGTTTGGGTGATGCCACAAGTGCAAGTGAATACAGGGCTTCTGCTTCTCCACTCTTATATAACACAATTTAACATTGGTTCTAATTGACTTTCACTCTTTTCACTAAGTGCTGGGACATCAGCAGAATGGGACATCAGTGAATACACTTATTAATAACGCTTCTGATGATCGTCAGCAGCAACACCCACATGTTTGACCACTAATCTAATTCACTAAGTGAATTTTTCTCACAATCTCTGCTACCTCTCTGCTGGCCTGGGAAGAGTGTAGATGCTGGCTGCTTCTTTTTATTTATGAATTCATTTATTAATTTACAAGGAAAGTACAACACGCCACCCTTCTATACAGACTTTAGGAACAAACCAGTATAGAATTGCCAGCGCTGGAACAAGGACAGAAGAGCACACTGGATTTATACAGCCTGGGGTTGAACCAGGGGAGGCTGTGAGAGGCAAGCTTTTTTTACTTTATTCAGTTGAACCTGAAATAACTGATTTTTTGGGCCACTTGGGGGCAGCAGAAACAAGTTGTCAAGACAACACTGGCAATCATCATATTCTTAAGTTTTTGCTGCAATTTACTCATCCAGCAGTCACTGAGCAATGTTACCATTGTTTTGAAGTTGTGTCTCTGGTCACCTGGCAAATCTAAGGCCCATATTCACTCTTTTTTTTTTTTTTAGCTCTGAACTCCATTTTTGGTCTCCACCAACTCCTGTGCCAATCCATCAATTAGATGTTTGCACAATTCACATGATAGGTGAAAACTTTGACCTGCTCTGCCACAAGATGATTGGGGGATAAAGTCAAGAAGTCAATCAAATACAATTCAATATTTGTTGAGATATTTCAATCTGGACCAAAGTGGTGGACTGACCAACTGACCAACTGACATTGCTATCCCTAGAGCCTCACAGCTAACATTGCTAAAAAGCAACACCTAATGCACCTAATGATAGACTACTGCAATTTCATCTACATAAAATCATATATCTCAAAATATAAGAATCACAGTCTTGAGCACCACAGCTCAGAAGGAAAAAGTCAATAGTCTATAGAAAAATGGGTTCTATGTTTCTAATTATTGCTTGAGCAAGAATGCATTTTTGAGTTCATCCTGTGGGTTTTGAAAGGCTTTCATAATCACCAGAGGTCACAGATTTTTCTCAGCCAGTGGACCAACCATCTGATCCTTCAATTGTACTCAAATCACCAAAATTTGAGGTACAACGTTTTCCCATGACACCAGCAATTTTGACAATTGCAGTTGAAATGCACAAGAAATTGATTTTGTAAGGGGATATTACTGGGGCAGTTTGAATACTCCCATATTAGAAGTAACAGTAACACTTGCAACACACTAAAAAACTACCTGGATAACTGTAGTGAAGTCTAGATGGAGGTGACAAAGGAGGTCATCCTCTCTTTATATGTGTGTGTCTATGTGTGTATGTGTGTGTGTGTGTGTGTCAGGGTGTGTGTGTGTGTGACCTTTTTAAGATCCAGCCAAACTGCTAAACACACTCCCTCTGTGCCTGTCATTTACAGGTTGGCTATCGACATCTTACAGTCTGAGCTCAGGGGATCGACACGCACATGCCAGCATCATACACACATAGGGTCTGCATCAAGACACACACACACACACACACTCACATTTACACTGAACACGCTCATGTCGAAGCCAGCTGCTCAGATCCTATAGAGGACGGAGGAAGCCATCAGAATCAGTTGATGTAAACACTGCGTTAGTGCCACAGCTCACATGTGGAACTGATTTCTGCTGAAATGCCGTCAAAGATTAGGATGCTAGGATATCCTCCTATTGTGTCTGATGGACATGGAATTAGGAGAAAAGCTCTTCTCTCCTTCCACACATCTGCTTTTGGTAATTTTCGGTTTGGAAGGCATGCACCCAATTCAGTTCAATAACTGTGTTCACCTCATCAAAGCCTGTTCAATATTATCTGCTGGCGAGCTCATGCAATCAAAAAATATGAGGACAGCTGATCCTTGCCGTGGCCACAGGCTACTACATGTCACCGTGTGTCAGAAAAACAATGGAAATCATTGCTGTCATTTCCTCAGGCTTTGGCCTCTCCTAGCTTTGTCATTAGCCCAGGCAAACATGTAAACATCGCCCCCCTTGTGGTCAACGTCTCTGCTTGCCAGCATCACCTTTGGCATGGAAGTGATTGTCAAATGCACGCCCACATACGGCAGACTGTTAGAATAGCTTGAGGGGGCAATTTTGCCAGGGAAACCTCACATAAGCTCCTTATCACAATACATTAGGAAGAGAAGTGGAGGGGAGTACTAGTGTCAGCTCTCCGGCCCTGTTGGAGAAGGCGAGCCAGGCTGGATGTGACAGGTCAGTGAACAACACTAGCCAAAGGCTTGAGAAGGCGAATGGAGACATCCGAAGCCTTCATTTGCTTCTCAGAACCTCCAACTTATAAGTTTGTGAGTTGTAACCTTTTTCTCCCTGTTACTGGGTTTTTTGGGGTGACTTTTTCTTATATGAATCGAGGATAGAGGGTCGTACACTGTACAGATTTTAAAGCCACTTGAAGTAAAGTTGTGATTTTTAATTTTGGGCTAATTCGACTTGACTTGATGTCTTGTCAGCTGATTCAAGTATTTTTTTTGGAAAGAATATCAAAGTGGACACTGTCGCATAAAATAGTGCAAAGGACAGTACAAAGGCAACAACATGGGCAGAGAATCATGGTTATTTTTTCTATGGAAGCCCATGAAACACACTGAATATAAGGATACACCAGGCCTATTTTCTAACACCAATGTGTGTCAGTGCTAAAGAACAGTAACATTTTTATCACATTTGCATCCCAGATCAGCACATCCCTGCTTGCGAACCTTCACTACTACTCCATACTGTCCATATGGCTTGTCTGATGTTTGCACCCCTGATTTATAATATCCTTCCATTCAAGTCACTGAGCAAAGGATCCTTTATCTATCTATCTATCTATCTATCTATCTATCTATCTAACAGTTGAGATATTTCACTTAAAACCCAGAATATCAACCTCTTGGTAGCTCTAGAAGAAGAGTAAGGGGATCACCAAAGTCAGTAGGAGACATCTTCTTGGCAATATGACTCTCTGAACCAAATTTTGTGCCAATCCATCCGTTAGTTGTTGAGACATTTCACAAGTTAAGTGAAAACATTTACCTGCTGGTGGCGCCAGAGGAAAAGTCAGTGCTTCAGCAAAGTGGGCCACAGCGGGATTCATCCTCAGGGAAACACTGATGTGTGTACAAATTTAATGATTGTGCACCTTATACTTGTTGAGATATTTCAATCTGGGACAAAGAGGTGGACTGACCAACTGACTGAGAGAGAAATGTTGCCATCCCTGGAGCCGTGCCACTAACATGGCTAAAAATCTTAACAGCATACAAAGAACAGATTGTTACTGTTATTACTATTTTATTCTACATGGCTAAGAGGAGTGTATGAAAAACTTAGAAATACTTAAAAAAGAGCACAAAGTACTGTTGGACAATCTGTGATTTTCAAATATTATCAGGAGTATTTCCGTCAATGAGTTTCATTGTGCTGTGCGTTGTAATTAATAAATCAGCTTTGCAGGAGTTGTCTCACGTTAAAACCAACTTTTGCATGATATGAATTACAAGTACTGTAGAGTTTGAGAAGTAAAAGCAGGAATTTAATATGCGGCTTATAATTCTATTCATAATTTGATTTTTTTTTTTCACAGAACTGGATGGACGAGCCTGGATGAACTTTGTGCACATAAATGCGAGAAGTTACTGACAGTGTTTCACTGACAGAAAACAGACAATAAGATGTAAAATAAGAATAGGATTTTGACTATGTTCTCTTGTGCTTGTGCATCCACTGGCCGGGTGAAAACACAAGAAAGGCTCCTTCTTATGTATCCACACATCTGCTTTCGCTAGATCTTGGTTGGCTTGGCGTGCAGGCAATGCAAATCAGTAACTGATCTCTCATTCTGCCCAGGATAGCCAGTCTCTCATTTAAAAGAGTAATAAGTAAAACCATCTAAACCCTGAAAAAGAATCACTGTAATATTTATAGAATATTCCAACAGGGACTTATAATACATCTGTGGAGTTTACAGTATAGTACAGTACAAGAACCTTAATATTCTTGAAGTGATTTCACAATATCATCTCTATCATATTTCTATAGTAATCCGTATTGTATCTGTGTTAGTGATCTTTTTAATTCTGGAATTAGCTTAATGTTCCTGTAATAAAAATGCAATACCACTGTGGAAAAAGTAATTAAATATAATTCAAGGAGATTTTCTTCTCAAATTTGCTGCAGGATTACTAGACTTCTTAGAGGAGACTGGGCAATCTGAAGCTCCCTCTTTGTCAATACTAAAAAAAGTTAACAAACGAGTGGAATTGTTAGAATTATAATAAGGCAGCAGGTCTTTCCAGGTGTTGGGTTGAAAGAGGATTTTTGAGGGATCTGCCAGTCTGGAATTTTTGAACCTGCCAGGGGTCACAGGTCAGTATGGAAGTCCAAGGGGCCAGTCAGATAATGCCATGACATACGTTTAACAATAACGATGCAACAAAATCAAATCTCCCCAGCCTGTCCAGGCATGGGCAGGAAGCAGGGCCTATGTTTGTGCATATTTGTGTGTATTTGCATGAATGTAAATCTCGGATTCTACTTCCATTTCACAGGTTCATATGGACTTATATGGCAGATATGGTAATGTGAGATTAAGTAAAAGTCTCTGGGCAAGGAGCTAAGATTAAGTTAACACGATGTGGGCAGCATTTTAAACTAAGAGTGTGCCTAACCAAAGCACTTCCTTCCTTGAACAACTACTGTCAAGGTGCTCTTGAGCAAGACGTCATTCCCCTGCTACCAACCTCTGTGTTGAATTCCTCTGGAAAAATACAACCCTGAGGCTGAGTAAAGCATGGTTTTGCCTAAACTGCAAGAACAGATGCAAAAAATAGCTTGTCCAAAAAGAGCTTCATAAATATATAGTAAAGAGTGCAGATCTCTTCTAACTGGCAGAGAGGGACAACCTACATTACTCTCCTGTACTCTTGTACAGTGATGAATCATGAAGCGTCACCTGTTATGAATCTCAGATTGCTACAATATAAAGTGTAGATGGTGGAGTCTTCACACAAATAATATTGCCATAGTCCAGTGCAGATGAGATCTGCAAAGAACGTTTGGCTGTGTTAGATTCTTTCAGAATTTCTAAACTCATAACTTAAAAAGATAATTTATCATCTACGTGCATTTGTCAGAGAATGACAGTAACACACAACAAAAATGTAGCGTACACCTCTGTATTGTTGCTGCATGTGTGTGCATTTGAGCAGAGGATGTGTCATTCATGTGCACTTTGGTTGCAAGTTTGAGTTGCTTTGCTCTTCCATTTCTTGCCACAAATAATGCATTTTATGTCCAGAACAGAGAGGCTAATTGAGATGTAAGATTCACACCACAGAGCAGTAGACGGGAATGCATAATGAAACACGGAGCTGGATTGTATGCTAAATATAATGACAGAGGTGAGGCTGCAGATCACATCGAATATGAGGCAAGCACCGTCTTCATCTGCTTGCCTCCCACACACACACACACACACACACACACACACACACACACACACACACACACACACACACAAACAATATGCAGGTGCACATGTACACTGAAACACACACACTAGAATACAGGGCAAGCAGCACATGCACGCAGTTTCACACACATTAGAAGAGCAAATGTACACAGTGTGAACGCATGCAGGACCAGGCGGAGGTTTTCTGTTGTTGAGTTCAGTTGCACACACGCAATCAAAAACACGCACACAGACACAAGTGCAGGTCAGAGAGTCCCAGTGGCGCAGAAACTGGCAGGCATCCTTCCACTGTGCTCCAACAATCCAGCAGGCTTTTCATTACCACACTGCCAACATGCTTTCCCCTTCACACACAAACACAGCTCATTGCTTTTCCTTTCTCCTCTCCAATCATCCATTATTCTAAGCCCTCACAGGCATTGCAGACAATGAGAAGTTGAATGGGAGAAAGTGAAGCTAATTTGTGGACATGTGCTTTGTTATTGTTTCAATAAAAATTCCCTATGAACATGACAATCACATAAGTACAACAAAGAGGCTTTTGGCGAAGCCTCAATCATGTCTACCATACAGACGTCCCTTCAGATATTCTGTAATGGATCATTAGCTACAATATCTCCGAATAAATCACAAACTTTTGTGATTCTTTCTGATCTCTGGCTGAAGAGGAAGAACAATAATGTCTGATAGAAACTTCAAACTAAGTTGGTAGAAGCAGATACTTATATTGGAAGTAGAAAAGTGTCTTTATATGTTTAGCAGACAGGTTTACAAGACTTTCAGTCTCCAGTTTCAGCTGGACGAATCAATTTGTTTCTTTAAATGGATACAATGAATATGTGTAATGTAAAAGGTGTTGTGTGAGTGATGATCTCTTTGTTACAACTTAAGTATCCAAAACTCAGAATAATGTAAGTTGCATTATCCTTCAAATGCAAATAGTCACTGCTGGCTGTTAACTGTGGTAGTTTTTATCATGGTTATAGATTAACATTGCTTTCTTCACAACTTTTTTCAAATGGTTGTGTGAACGACAAGCTGGTTAGCATTGGTTCAGCTGCAAAAGTTGATGTGCTTTCTAGCTTCTTTTGCCTGCAAAAGGTTTGTGATTCAACTCTGGCTATTAGCAATGGTTTCAAACGTGTGTTGGACATTATTAAGAGAGTTGGATAACAATGAATGGGAAGCCAGGCTCAAAACAATGAGTTGGTGAAAATACTCTTCAATAAATCATGCACCACTAAGAATTTTATTACTCATTCCACCATATCAGCAACAACACTGTTGACAAGATCATGGTGTGTTCTGTCCTTCATCTTTCCTCTCATTGCATATTCTTGAGTGTCTTCCTTCCTCCAGACTTTTGTTCTGGAACTTATTTGAAAAAGGACAAAGAGAAAAGTAGCCCCCTACCAAAAAAAAAAAAAAAAAAAAAAGTCAAAAATATACAGTTTTTACAACATATGGAAAAATGTTCAGCTAAAAATATCACCTCTTTGGCCTGTGGAAAGCTCTCATCAATATGACTTTGGGGACATCGGGAAGACGCCATCTGTCCTTTTGGGGACATCTGAGAAGCGTGATGGTTGTGATAAGGTGTCCGTGCACAAAGACGGGACAGGAGGGTCTGAAAAGAGGAAACACAACATCATGTTAAAAAAAAATCACCTGTAATTTCATTGAATGAGCCACAGGCTCAAAAAAATAAATAAATCAAAAAATGAAGCCAGGAATGTGCTATATTGTTCATCTCTCTCCCACAGGTAGAAAGGTACGAGGTGCAAAATGCAAGAAAATGGCAAAACAATAAGATATTAGCACCATTTCTATCTGTAGCGGCAAAGCTACTGTAGACTAGCGTGATGCAAATAAAAAAAATGGCCCGACTGCAGAGTGGAGAGACTGCTGCCCACAACACAGCTTCTTGAGTAGATTCATATAATCCAATAAATAAGAAAAATGAAAGCAAAATATGTCTTCATCTTCCTCATTGTGGGCAGCAGCTATCACACTGCCGTGTGCATCTCTCTTTCAGTTACACTTGGCTGTCCCTCAAAGTAGTGGATGAGATTGCTCCCATCAGCAACCAAATACAGAGATCAGGTAACTTAAATATGATTATTATTATCTGACTGACACAGTCTACCTAAGGTTTAGACTACCAGTAATATTTTTGTCACTAAATGGGATAAATTACCTTTTGTTTTAGGCATACTGTCCCTCTCTGAACAGATAATGGCCTCCAGAAGGTCTGGTACTCTCTTTTGTTGAGCTAAATAAAGGCTCTGTACATTACTGAACAGATTTTACTCTGTTGATGATTAATATTTGTAAAAAAAAAATGCTAGTGTACCTGTAGATAACGTCAATAAATAATCCAAGGCAACAGTGCTATTCACAGTGATAAGCATCTATCCAAGCCCCTTTCAGTTCGCCAGTTGGCTAGCAAGCTATTCAGAGCAATTAATGAGGATTTCTGCAAACATGTTTGGGATGATTTCACATCATAGGCTGAGATTAGGATTTGTAATTCACTGGTGCTACAGGTGAATTTGATAACAACACTCGACAGAAACACAAAGTCAGACCAACCATTAACGGGCATAATTTCAGGGAGTTGGGAGCTCTGAAATCATTCAATCTACATGAGTATCGTTGATTGGCAGTAGCATTAAGCACCAAGGGCTGCCTGTAAAAAAGGAATGCTGTATTGTTCAGTGTTGAATAATCTGATTGACTACGGCTAACATTATCATTACAACAGTGTCACAAGATAAAACATTGGAAATTACTTAATGATTAGTACCTACAGCCCTGTGGAACTGATAGAGGTAGCTACAGAACATTGAACACCTTTGTTGTCGTGCATCAAACTCTACCCATCACAGGTGCACTCTTTCGAGAGAATCTTTCTAAAAGATGAAGCTGCATTCAACCAATGAGAAGGAGTGGCAGACCTGAGGACGAATCAAAAACTAATCTCAGATGTGGATGGGACAGATTCAACCAACAGAGGGAGTCCATCATCCCATGTAAACACCACAGCAACTTCCTACCAAGACTACACAAAGAAACAACACTAAAGAGAGATTCTGGTGCAGCCTGAGAAGTGCTTTATGCTCATTTTACTACTATAAACTTCTACTCTGGTCATCAAAACTCTGAGACCGAAACTATTTGTCCTTTGCCCTCGATATAAAGTAATTGTTACAATATAACATTACATTGTGTTTACTTCATTCTATAAGGTTAATGCGATGTTCAGCAGTCTCCGTGAGAGTTATTTTGCAACAATAGAGCAATGTTGTCACAACGTCCACAACAAAATGACAATTATAAAATTATGAACAAAGCACAACTTTTCCATTACGTAATATGTTTGTAGGGGAGCTAAAATAACAGAGAGAAAATGACATAAATTCGTCAGATGCCAAGAAACACGACTCTAATTGAATGCAAATGTTTCTTTGTGTCTGCTGGATACCTGAATCAGCAAGTGTTTACTAACATGTTCATTAGGTTTGGCGAACATTTTCATGATATTCTGAGTAAGCTCGCTGCTGAGATCTCAGAACATGACGACAAAGCAGTCTGACGGACATTAAACACTGCTGGCACTATGAAAGTTTCGAAAGAAGAAATAAAACAATCCTCCTCTTACAAATAAAACGTCGCATTTGTATAGGAATAAAATGCACCCTTCATTTCAGTTTTCAAGGTTTTCGCTGCTACACCTTTACTTGGTCTGGTATGACCAGATGTTTATGGAGGCTATTGTTGGCAAACACAAGATAAGCATTCTTGTATAGAGGATATCACTGTTTCAGTCTGCTGACTCTATGTCTCATACTTACTTGTGGTATCACATTGTATCCTGGCATTAACTGTTTTCCTGTAATTGTCACTTATAGCCACAGTGGCTGCTGATCAGCCACTTAACTGTAAATTATTACCCAAACTGACTTCCTGATTCAAATTTGACAGAGTGTAATTACTGTACACACACAGTTTTCCTGTTCAGTGAGGGATTATTACTAACATCTCAGGTGTACTCACTTTCAGTTTTAATTCCAAATTGCCCTGTCTGAATTTATGACTACTTGTATTTCTTGTTGTTGGTTGGACCACTATCACCGTGTTCCCAGATCCTAGCAATAACTTTGGCGAGTGCAGTATTGTCATGACTGAAAAATGATCAAAACAAAACTATGAGAATGGGTTTTAATAAAATAAATATTATCCTTTAACTGTCATTGCTTTACCGTAAGTTGCAAACTGAAATGGAATTCAAGTTTACCTCATTTACCTCATTCTTGTTATTAATTTGACCCACATTTGCTCGGACTGGGTCCCTTTTAGCCTTATTCACCCTCCCAATCTCCCTCCACAACACACACACACACACACACACACACACACACACACACACACACACAGCATTCTGGGCCGGGCAGCTCCTGGCTTCCACTTCAGGGTTTTGGCTGTATCCCTTGCACTGTGACACACACACCCTCTCCTCTCCCATGCTCTAAGATCCTGTTCATCAGCCTTTATTGTCCCAATCAAAGCCTTGCCTCCCTGACCGCCTTTAATATTCAACACTGCAAGATGGTACATGAGCCGTTTGTCTCTGTCTACATAACCCGCTAAAGGAGGACATGTGTGTGTTTGTGCGTGGGTGTGTATGGGCACGCATGCTTCCACACAAGTGGAGTTAGATAGCTGCGAGTTGCCCCTGACACCAAACTTAATTCTCCGAAGCGAGGTTGGGGATAAATATTTCAAGGTCATTCTGTTTGCTCTCTGTTGTCTTGTTCCGGAAGTGCTGACTATAATAGGAATATATGCATGCCTAACTAGGAGCTTTAGAACAGAATTACACCGCCTGCTGCGCACTCTCTGCCAATAGGCACAGGCCAAAAGATGAAAGATGACTGACAGAGAGGCTGCAGTGGACATATAGAGCCACATGTCTCCATTTGTACAGTCTCAGGGAACATTAAGTCAGTACTCTAAAACAAACTAAAATCTGAACTTATGTCAAACTACTGTACCAAGTTGAGTAGTCAAGGTTGTTGTTGTCTTTTTCACCTCACTGCAGCTTCCAGCAGCTTCTGACCCAAGTGCTGTGTCGACGTTGCTACACTCGTCCACTCCTTTATTGCACACTGCTCTGTCGTTTTGGATTTTGGATTACAAAAAAATAAATAATGGCTCCTCGTAAAGTGAGAGTTGTCCCCTCTGTCAACTCATCCCCCTTGTTGAATGACACTATATGTTGTTTCTGGAATAAATGCTGGAGGTTAGAGCGACTGTGAGAAGCTCCATGTTCACCGTCTCTATTACAAAGACCTTATAGCTGAGCCTAACAACACGTTTAAGGATGCAAGGGCTTCTTACTTTACTAACCTAAATGCAAACCTACCTGTCATTTAAAAAGGATTACAGTAACTCTCTCTTTCTTTGTGGATTAAATTCGATGTCAGGACGAGCATCAACCTGTCTTCTATTTCCTTTTCTACTTATCAAGCTCGACTGTCATTTTTGGACTGCTTCTCTCAAGACCCCACTGATCTGGTGCGCAGTAGGAAAACATCCCCAACCCTGTATATATTTTACAAACTTCCATGTTCAAAAATATAGATGGGTCCTATGGTCCCTAGCTGATCCCTACAACCTTGATCCATCCCTTCCAAATAACTATAGGCTTATATCTGAGCTGCCTTTTATGTCACTGCTGTCTTGGATGCACTTTTTTTTTTTTTTTTTTTCAGATGAATTCCAATCTGGCTCTGTCAGATGCAATCCACTGAGACAGCTCTTCTCAGAGTCTCCAGTGACATAGTGGTGTCTCCTAATGTGGGTGAATGCTCTGTTTTGGTGCTGCTGGATGTTAGCACAGCTTGTGATACTGTAGATGACAGTGTCTTAGGCAGTAGGTGTGGTGTCTCTGGGAGCACCCTGGACTGGTTCTTCTCCTATCTGTCGGATATGAGTTTTCTTGTTTTACTTGGTCCTTACATGACTGAAACTGCTGCTCTTTCCTGTGGTGTGCCTCAGGGTTCTGCCATCGATCCCATATTATTTGGGTCATAGTATTATCAAAATTAAAACAAGTCCATCTGACCAATTCAAGCAGGCCCTCCGTCAAGTTCAGGATTCATTTAAAGGTTTGAAGTTTCTTCAAAGATAGATCCATACATGGTCCATCCTTATATCAACAGTAGGTCACTTAGGTATCATGACCAAGGCTTACTGGTCATGGACTGCATCTCTGTTGATGACTTTAAAAAGCAGCAGAGGATCCATTTATTCAAATTGGCCTTTGTCTTGACTTGTGCTATTTAGTATTTGTAATTTTGTGTGTTTTTAATGTCTGCTGGTGCTTATCATTTATTGTTGTTGTTTCTTTTGACTGTTTTTGTGGCCTTGTTTTTAAGAATTTATGAAGCACTTTGTGACCATGCTCTGCAAAAGGTGTTTTGCTAAATAAACTTAAACTACTTAATTACTTACTAAGGCCTTTTTTTTCTTTGCTGCCTTGGAAAGGAGCTAAATATCTTCTGAAACAAGAAAGTAAATAGCTACACACTGCTCATGCACTCAAGACTGTTATTATATCTTCAATTTTTGTGTATGAGAACTCTGAAAATGATGTGTAGGGATTTTAAAGTTTCTTTCTCAAATATCTCAACAAGAGTCTTGAATGATTCCTCAATCTCAAATTCTCAAATTCTAGCACAGCAGGAGTCTCTTTTTTTTCTCCACAACTTTATGCTATTAAACATCTGTTCAGCCTAGTTAACACTAATTTAGGTCTTGGATGAGCTCAAGTAAGAAATAAAGATCTTTAAACTGAGTAAGTATCCGGCCAATGTATTTGATTACGGATTGTGCTGTGGGTGTTTATGGTCAGGTCTGCTGGAACTGGTGTGTAACAAACTGGTGTGGTGTGGAACTAGTGTGTAATGAGTCAGTTCAGTGTATACACACTGAGCTCTGCTTGATTATGTTTTTACAAAATCAGTGTGAACCTGATTTATACATTTCCTTTTCAGATCCCTGTAAAAGCAGCACATGGACATTGGGAGCAACATTTTCAAGACTATAAAAGCCCTCTGCCAGGTTAAAAAACAGCCGGTGACTCACTTTGAAATTGCATATGAATAAACACAGTTTATACTGGTGACCTCGGTAACAGCCGGGCCCATCCGCAGCAGTGATTACAACCCTCCACCCTCCATCCTCTCTTCTCCTTTAAACAAAACTATTTCATCAATACATTTCTGAATATGTTTTACATTTCCTTTTGAGGTTAGAGAACGGAAAAAGGGGGCAAGAACACTAACGAAGCGTGGTCAAAGTGCAAGCGGGAGAGACTTTTCATCTTGGTGGGAGATGTAAAGTAATGAAGTTGACACCAGTGTCCACCCCATTAGGCTGGGCCTGCATGGACCATTACAGGCAGGGTGAGAGGACAGCCCAGAGCCAGAGGACCCCATGGAAAACACACACACACACTCACTCACACACAAAGACAGTTTGTGTGTGTGTGAGTGTGTTTCAGAGAGTTTTACACACATGGAAGGAATAAAAATGTACAGTATGTCAACACTTGGCATTCTTTCCTAAGGGATTTGTCTGTACTTCCACACAAACTAAGTACTATGTGTGTTTGTGTTTGTGTGTGTGCGTGTGTGTGCGTATTCCTCTCTGAATAGTAAACAGAGATAGTTACACAGTACATCCCTGAATATTCCTTTCCATAAAATGTGCGCACATGTATAATCCTTGAGTGTGTCCTGTATCTGTGCATATGTACAGCTTTTCTGGGACTGTGTGTGTGTGTGTGTGTGTGTGTGTGTGTGTGTGTGTGTGTGTGTGTGTTGGAATGATTCGATGGCAGCCTCCGTTCTCCCGCTCTGCCTGTCAGGGAAATATAATTTGTGCCTTCAGTGCTTTTCACCTGGCTCATATGTAGCATGCAAATTTATTTCTCTAATAATCCGAGTGCTCGACGGCCCTCCTCCAGGATTAATGACAGCATTCCCGGGGCCTCGCCTCCACCCCGGACCGCCAGAATATTACCGCCATGCACCCCCTCACACACACATATACACACACCCTGACATGGAAAAATTGTGTTAGTTCTACACAGAAAAACGCCGGGGTATTTGTCCTGCTAGACAATATAATGGGCTGGTGCATCATCAGATTGCAATGTCATTTCAAAAAACCTTGAATACAAATAATGGGGGTGGGGGGATAGATGGTGCATTTTCTAATCCAGTGGGCTAGTTATCCTTCATTTCAGGTAGAGTGGTGTCACGGTGACACACACACACACACGCACAGAAGAAAAACACACCGCTCCGTTATTCAAATGAAGTGTGCCGCATTGTGCAGTGCTTGCTGCTTTTGGGACACATTCCTTTTCTTCCCCTCTTCTGCCGTTAATTAATCTTAGAGATCTTTTTTAGCATCCCTGGCTCTCTCTCAACCCTCCCCAGCCCCAGCTCTCTGGCTTTTTCTAAGCAAACAGTATGAAATATGGATATGGGAGAAGTATTAATTATAACCTCATGTGTGGGTGGTGTAGATCTGTGTGCGTGTGTTAGGAAGAGGGAGAAAGAGAGAGGCAAGAAAGAGGAGGAAACAATGTGCCAACGCCACCACCCACTGCCTGGATCTGTCACAAGAGACTGGGATGAGAAAGAGGAAGAAACAGAGAGAGGAGGGAGAGATGCACTGAGATGGTGTCAAAGAGGAAGGAGTAGAAGAGAGTGTGTGTCCTTCTATTAGTGTGTTTAAGTGCCACCCCAGACTGTGTAGCCTTTCACCTGCGAACAGAGAGCGCCTCCATCACAGGTGAGGCCATACAAAGCCACGGTCGAGGCTGTCAGCCGCTGCCATCCAGCACAAAGCGGGTTAACTTCAGCAGTGGCTCTGCACCCTGACAGGCCGCGACTGCTGGTCACTTTATCTTTTTAATTAGCTTTTCACTCCTCCTCAGCCTCCCCGCACTCCCCTGCTCTTTCTCACTTCACTCTTTCTCCCCCTGTCACTAATTCTGAGCGGACTTCTGTGAAAAATTTTGCTTATGCACACTCATCTTCCTCACACTGTAATGAAACTTGCCATCCTGAGCCAGGGTAACAATAAAAAATGGTTATGGTTAATAAAAAATGCAAATGTTAACTGTAGGTCCAGTCTCCTGAATAAAAGTCAGATTTGTTACATGCCCATCCACCACCTCAACTTCCACACGTTTACTTTACACCTCGCTAGATATAGGGTACACTAACTCCTGCTTTGGCACGGTGTGTTGGCACTGACTGTGAGGTGCGGAATCATGATTCCTGAGGATACTGGGCTGCATTTGCGGCTGGCATTTTTTCAGTAATAGCCATTCAATGTACTGTATTTGCATTGTGTAATTGTCTCTTTATATAGAAGTTGCTATTGTTAGTGGCAGAGTCCTGCATGGGATTCAAATTGCATACTCATACACAAGGGATTCACAGGAAACTGTGCCATGAAAGACAAAAGCCAGTGCATGAACCAATTCATATTTTGTTCAGGGCTGTAGTGGTTTAAAGAGGTGGGTAAACTATAAATGTGTGAGGCACTCTGAAAAAAGGGGCTAACTTTTAGTCATCCATATATGGGACTAGATATAAAGTGTGAGTCTAGCAAAATCATATATCCCCATAAATATATTATTAATATTATTGTAATTGTTGTTATTTGTTGTACTGGTCTGGGGTAAAAATCATTATGGCTAAGTAATCAGAAATGTATATTCAATTGTGCATTATTTCATTTATTGGATTTCAAATGTCAACTGTCTGAACTATTTACAGAACTATTCAAACTGCTGACAGACCCCCTGTCCCCATTGATCACTGCCTGCCTCTCTCTCTGTGCACAAAGTGTATTCATTGTGAAAATGGGATAGGTAATATCCAACCAGCATCATTGGAAGTGGAATCATTAGCATATTAGGTAGCCTAGATCAATGCCTAATAACTTTAGCCATCCAACAGTATTTTGCAAATGTAAGTTCATCAAGCTTCACACTGGATAACAATAACTAGTGTTGCACATATATATGTATGTGTTAATCCTGTTAATATGTAAGCAAACACTACTTACCTTTTGCAACTTCTAACAGGGTTTATTGGAGGACGCTTTAAAAACTGATGGATGTCCACACCGGTTGGTGTGTGCACATGCCACTGGACTTCATTAACCTGCTGCACCGAGGCCACAAGGGCAAGAGGGGGGAGGAGGGAGGAGGGAGAGAAGTATGGATGCTATCTGCTCTATAGAGAGCGGAGTTGAATTTGATTCAAACTTCAAACAATCACACAATGACAAGTCTAAATCATCATAAACAGTATTTTGTATTTAAAGAGGTGTGTAAATGGTGTTCACGTGCATTTACACACCTCTACAATGCTGACTTTGTTAAAGAGAACTGAAGGGCTATTTAATATTATGTGAGTTAGTTTTAGTGGTTGGACTCTTTAGTTGCACCCACCAGTAACTGATGAGCTAGCCACTGAAGATGCATTGATTTCCATGAGGCAGTGGGTTTCTTAAGTTCAAGTGCCCGTTTCAAAGGATCTCTAAAGGCATACAACAGTGACTGACTGATTTCCTGTTTCTTTATTTAAAGGCCAATAGCAGCTTAGTACATCAGTAAATCATTATATCAGTCAGTCTCACTGCTTCTCTGTTTTCTCTTTATTTTGAAGCACCTTAATTAGACTCATTCTCAGTCTTTCAAGTCCGTTACACACATAAATAATGTGCTATGAATTACACATCATGGTAGCAAATCAAATGTATTTTCTGCAAACACTCAACTGTGACATTAAAATTGTGATTCATTTAAAAATACTGATTTTCAGTTCACATTCATGCTCTGTAAATTTGTAATGCCATGGATATGTGCTGGCCTTTACTCTTCTTTTATACCACACAGTTGATCGTAGGTGCTTTCATTGTACGTGTCCCTCTTTGTGCTCACTACATGTGCGTGCATGGCTTTGTGTGTATGCCTTAACGCTTTAACACACACACACACACACACACACACACTGAAGGGAGAGACAAAAGATGCAGAATGTGAAATCAAAACAATTAGCTGAAAGATGCTAAAAAAGCACAGTAGAGTGATATGTGTGAGTAATAGCTTTCACATTACACACATTCAACCTATTGGTACTATAAAAATATTGTGCAGCTTTAACTTTTCATCCTAATTTAGCCCAGTTTCTTGATGGATGTCTTGGTCTCTTTTGACTGGAAAATCAATGCTTATTGGTTACTGGTGTACTTTGGCTCCATCTACAAGAGGTTCTGTCCAGCACACATTAAAAGCAAAAATCCATGAAAAAAGGATTTGACAAACCCGTCTCTCAACACCCTAACCCACTCTCCACCACAGCAATTAAACTCCCACCCCCTGTTTACCTGGCTGCAGCAGTCAGGAAAATAAAAGGTTATGGGTCATCATGGAGGTCGGCCTCTCCCATTTCACATCTCTAATGTGTATTTATTATGTGTGTATTAGGTTGGAAAGTTAAGATGGAAGTTGTTTGGAATTCCTCAAGGATCAGCAAAGGTCAACAGGAACCAGACCATCCCACGGTCATCAACATTCCTGGGAAGAGGGCAACTCACCGGTGACCAATTAGATAAGAGATTCCAGGGTGGTGAATAAAAAGGGCCGATTGGTTGGTGAGACCCCGTGTGGCTGGGGTTTTGTTGATGCGAGGACCTGTGTGAGGATGCAGCGATGGCATTAAAAGGAAGGCGTGTCATGATGCTGAACCTCCTGAAGCACACAAACACACAGCATCAGGGACTAATAACACACTGAAGACCCAATTCTGAGGTCACTGTATATGGTCCTGCAGCAAATTGTTGAAAAATTACTCTTCAGTCAGAGCAGAAAACATTATTACTCCCCTGTCCAAACAGTGAGAAATGGTCAAATCAAGTTTTTAAATGATGTTGTACAATAAAATCCAGTTTATGTGGGTATTTTTTCCACTCATGCTGATGTGCATGTGGTGAGACCCACTGGTGCCAGAAATACACTGTAAGTAAAAGCTGCAATCACATTGATTTCACCTATTAAATTCACTTCAGTCACATAATGATTAAACATGGTTTAAATATTTTATGCCCAGTGAATTTTAGCTCCATTTGGATTTGTACATTATTGTTCCTCCACTTTATCAAAGCACTTTGATATCTGCTTATAAAAAGCCATGATGTCACCTGTCAGTGTCCATCTAAGCCACCAATGAAGACGTGACAGCCTTTAGTGGACCAGAATACTATTAACGCCGCGTTTCATCCCAAATGGGCTTTTATTAAAATGAACGCCTAATTAAATTCCAAGATGAGGGGCAGCGAACAATGCCAGACAGTGGCTACTTTGATTTTTTTCCCCCTTGTTTTAAAGTAATTATGCGGGGCCTGACATGAGTGAGCACACTGCCGGAGACCCCTCTAATGAGTTAAGCAAGAAAAATCGCCACAGTCGCCTTCCCTGGCAGCAGCTAATTGCCTGGCCACATCGGGCCACCGCTAACACTGTCATTTAAAATGTGCTTTTCTTCTATTTCTTCTTCTTCTTTTTTTTTTTCCTTAATAATTTGGTTAATTGACACGTCTGTAAAGGTAGACTGTAAATGGTAACAAAGTTAGTGCTCTGTACTTGCTGGATGCCAGATCATGCTCCTGTTTGGAGAAGTGGTGAGAGGTGCAGGTGAAGGTCAACAAACTTTTACTTTAAAAGCATGAACTTAGCTCTCGAGAGGTTTTAACATGCAGTATTATGCTAATGGTCATGTTTAAAGGTATAAAAGCAGCTGCTTACAACATAAGAGCCACCATGAGAGGCCAGGAAAAGTGTCTCCTAATGCATCATCAGTGAGCCACTGAATACATGAATGAATCCACGGAAGTCAGCCCAAAAAACAAGTGAGTATCTAGAAAGAAAGAGATGAGAGATAAGAGAAATTTCCTGTAACACAAACCAAAATAAATGAAGTATCCTCCAAGAAAAAAAGGGGAAAAAAATGAAACAAAAATGAATTGTAGTAATGCAAAAATACCAGTTATGATTCAGTTATGACATTTTAGTTTGCCTCTGGGCAGCAATGTCCAAATCTATAATAATCTGATGAAAAAAAAAAAAAAAACCTATTATAATCACACTAAAAATGTCACAGCAATCCTGTCAGTCATCCCATCTCTCATGCATGCACGCACGCACACACACACACACACACACACACACACACAAACAAAGGCAGTACACGACTTTGCCATTGCATCTACAAATGCATCCACATCTACAATGCCACCGCTAACATTTGCAAATGTTTCTGGACCCTCAAACAAGGGAATCAGTGAGACAGCACATAATTATTCATATGTTTCACTTAACCTTTTACATGCAGTCCCATACAGTGCCCCAGCCAGTGTCTGCATATTGGTACCAGATTATTACGAGAATGGCTAGGCATTTGTCCTTGTTTACGTGCCCTGTTGAAGCATCTTTGGCTGCGCTTGCCTACACTCCAGATGAATAGCATTCCCTGGCCCCCGGAGGCTCCCAACTTCTCCTGAGACCTTTAAGTGTTTGTTGACAGACTAACAGACTTTGGCTTGTTTAGCTTTCTCCACTCTCTAAAATCCAAAAGGTCACAATTTCTCCGCCAGCCGTACCCCCCTCGAAAGACGAAGAAGAAGAGAAAAAAAAAAAAAAACAAGACCTCAGGAAAATCCCCTTACGAGCGGACCTCGAGAGCTCTCAGGGAAACAAATAGAATCCCTGCTGCCACGGTTACCAAGTTTACCAACATGTCTCTATGGCTACAATTTACAAAACAGCTAAAAATGCGCCCCCCTCAGCTGGAAAGGCAAACAAAGAGGAAGAGGAATTGAACTTGGTGTCCTTGCTGAGTAGATTACCCAGCACTGGTATAAAGAAACATTTCACTGGATATTTCTTTGGCTAAAAAAATAAAGAGCCTAAAGACTGAGATAACATGGTCCATATGGCATATTTGGGAGGTCACTGTCAGTATCGCAACATGGGGTATAGCAGTACAATGGAATTATCCTGCTCAACATGCATAATTCCCCTCGTTACAGCAAACGAGCAGTGTGCAAACCGTTATTTGGGGTCTCTATTGTTGCTGTGGCGCTGCTCATTATTATGGGGTGTCTGGTTCAGGCCATCAGAGAGGCTCTCGCCACTGAGGTCTCCGTGGAAATCGGCAAGCCCATCTCACTGCTTAGCAACCAAGCCCTGGGGCCTGTTTTGCACAGCTTAATTCAGATGAGAGTGCCAGGCACGGGATTGGCTAAGCTCGACCCGCGCTCCCTCTCCCCCACTCTCACTCTCGCTGACACACACACACACACACACACACACACACACACAAAACACACAGTCACTATCTCACCCTCCTTCGCTGCAGCCTTACCTAGTGTATCTCTTCTGCTCTCTCACTCTCTTTCTCTATCTTTATTGTTCTTCCGCCGCCTCAGACCTACTCACATGAGGTGTTCTGTAGCACCAAGGCACTGTTGCCAGATGTAAAGTCACTACTGTATTTGTATCAAATGTGATCAAAAACCCCTAAATGTACAATATTTTCCCATAGTTTAAAGGGGTTTTTTTTTGGTAGTGAAATAGCTTGGAGCTGATTTGGAAGCAGCCTGATCACACATCATGTGACTATGTCAGTTATTTATGACAGAAAACTGATCCTGGATCTACTACAAGTGGGCAATCATATCTCTGCTAATATGTACACTAGCAACCTTTTGTAAACTTGTTAACTATAAGTTGTTGCTATCTTGTGCTTTATTATCACACGTATGTCTTTTGTTTTTTTTATCTAGTTTGTCTGCAAGAGATGACTCAAAACTGAATGAAACATCATGACTTTTAGTGACAAGTATTAGTCTCCCTGTTCCCTCTCTCCAGTCACATTTCTATTTCCCCAGGCCCCTGCATTGCCATTTCCCCTCGATCCACCAGGTGCCCTCAGACTTTCCCTCCTTTCCCCATCATCTGACCACCCTACCCCTCTTCACACCTGTTCCCACTTCCCTCATCTGCTCTGTAATTGCCTGGCCTCCCTCACCCTCATCCTCACCTGCATTTCCTAATCAACCTCTCGCTACATATATCAATCCACTTCCTTTCTTCCTCTATCAGTTGTTAAGTTTGCTATGTTGTTTCCTCCCAGTACCTTCAAACCTCTAACCTGTTTCCTGGAATTCTATCATTTGTGCCCACACACCTGCCTCATGATCATGTAAGATGAATCTGATGTGAATAGATCAGTGATCTGCATTTGGGTCCTGTTCACACCAGTCATGACACAAGCTCCAAAAAACACTGTCTCTTACACTTCCCATAATGCAATGTCTTTTAAAGGACCCTCCCTGCCTGGTAAATACCCATGCCTTTCAAACACCACCCTTTTAGTTTGTAATGCAGACATTCTGTTATAAAACTGTAACCTCCAAACCCAAACTGAGATCACCTTGATCATATCACTTGCTCCTCCAGAGCTAGTCTGGATTTGAATCTACAAAAGTTTAGCCTGAGACGCGAACATACTGGAGTGTTTGTATGATTTTTTTTCGCTTTTCACCACATGGCAGTGCTGCACGAAGGTGTAACAGTGACATGCATAGTACATCCATTTAGATGGTATTTTAGATGCTGGAACCATGTGACAATATGATGGAATGTACCAAACCAGCAGAATTCAAATGACTGTCTGGATTGTCAGTTTCCTATTACATTTCTTAAGCTTACCTGTCAATTAGAGAGTGTAGGCACTATGGTCACATCTGTTTCCTGAGATCCTCTGTTGAAGAAGTTGATGGAGTTTCAGTCATGGTGGCTATCATACACTTCTGTTTTTAGTTATCGTAAAGAAACGAAAGATTTCCAAAGATCCCAAAAACGTATCAGCGATGACAGCGAGTAGAAACCAAGAAAGGTTGAATTACTATTGTGTTCTGTTCTAATACTGAAAAGATTTATTTATATGAAGAAGTCAAGGACCAACATCATAAATAAAAGACATTTGAAGAAACCAATTTTTTT
This sequence comes from Holacanthus passer, assembly GCA_025331565.1. NCBI lineage: Eukaryota > Metazoa > Chordata > Actinopteri > Pomacanthidae > Holacanthus > Holacanthus passer. Next base: position 640,515 of record JAFREQ010000029.1, on the reverse strand, counting down.
TTCTGTGAATTTCACTTTCCTCTTTCGCCTCCTTACCACTCTCTTACCCTCCCTCTCATATTTTCTCCTATCCTCTTCTCTCCACCTGTTTCCTCTCTATATATCTCTATTTTTCTCCACCTCACTTCGTTAAGTGAGTGATAGTGGGACGAGTGAGCAATCGGCAATGGCGGCTGTGACTCAGGCAACCAGCTGCTGCAGGTAATGAGGACGGGGTCAGTGCATATGGGCAGACTGAAGGACGGAGGCACACATAGGAGGACGGAGACAGGGAGAGAGAGAGAGATAGCAGAACAGATGCATCAACGAGGTAAAGCCAGGTTCATACAGGAGAGTGAGAAAGAGTGTGAGAGAGGGAGAGAGTGCAGAGACAGAAGACGACAGGAGCCGGCTGATAGGAGGACTCTACAGCAGCGATAGCCTCGCAGGGAAAGTACTGAGCTAAGCAACTTTTCCTCTCACACCGTGGCTCAAGTGAGAGGATGTGGAGCTGTATAAGTTGGACGTTCATGTGAGGACGCTCAAAATAGATGTGGAATTGTGCTAAATTCGTGTTAATGCTTTTAGCTGGTTGCCACATATTAACCCTATCCGCCTACTGTATAACCCTTTGAACCCATTGTTGTTTTTGCTTGTTTTCATGTTGTCACTCTCTTTAGGCGTGACACAGTCACGGCATGTTTTCTACCTTCATTTTCAGAATAAGCAGGCTTATACAGAGCCATCATTAGTATGTGAGTGGTGCTATACAGTTTTAAGGGTTAAAAAAGGTCCACGCGATTTGACATTATTTCAATTTTTTGTTTGTTTGTTCATTTGTTTTTGTCTGTATGTCCATAGGTTTTCAACACAACACGAACATCTCTACATAAATGGGCAGTGTCAGTGTTCCAGGTAGGTAAAAACATGACGTTCATGGGTTTTTTTTTCCACTCATATTGTTTTTCTTTTACTCATGGGATCAATATATTTTGAGATTTTCACACCATGTCATTATGCTTTGGCCGATGTAAACTTCTGTTGCTATGGAGACATTGAGGTAGCTGTGGTGACTGCACACCTGAAAACTATTTGTTCTTCCTTTAAGCAGTAGTTCTTACGACTGCCGTGAAAAGTCTTGCTCCAGTTGGCGATGTAACCATGGGTGTTCAGACAATAATCACATTATTACTTTTGATATAGAAGAAAAAAACAATCCAATCCAGGGTTATGACTTTGGGTTAAGTGAGGCTTACGTGTGAACCAAAGGAAACTTGTATATCTCAGTATAAATCAATAAACAAGTCGAGTCAAATAATTAATCTTGTTTTTAACCTTCCTTGTGATTCAAGCAACATGTGTGCATCTTTTTTGTTTGTGTCCCACTCTCCTGAAGAAGGGAATAGTACAGTTCACTACTGCTATTATAAATGGTTGCCTATGTTATGTTAATACCAGTGATTGTTATGCTTTTGCAAATAATTCACATTCTAGTTGTTGGTCTTAAACCTCTATGAAGACAGATTATTAATAGAAGAAAAAGGAAGAAACTTCAGCGTGTCCTAAAACTACAGGAGTGTTAAGGTGACAAATAGAACTATTTGTTGTGTGAAAGATTACTGACATGGTTTGACCAGAATAACGGTTAGATCAAAGTTACTGTGCATTATCAGTTTTACCTGTGCTATTTGCTGCTTATGATGCTGGTTTCTGGTGTAACTTTCTGTCAAAAACTCACCTTCAAAACTCTGAAAACTCTGATAAATGCATTTTTTTTAAAGGTAACCCTTTATTCTACATTTACAAAATCCACCATAAATATTTAATCCAACAATTTACATCAAAAGTTCCTTTATTCAAATAGATTGATTTAAAAAAAAAATGTGTAGGGGATATTTGAAGCTTAAACAAAGCTTAAACAAATGGAAGTAGTACAAAATTGCATTTTAAGTGCAATGTGCACAGATAATTGATTCTCTGACATTTGTTTAAATTCTATTTTTTTATATTGTTTTAGCTGTATTAAAATGCATTTGAAACAGTGGCATGTTGCTGTCAGATTTATATAGCTCTTTTTCATATTAAAGTCACACTTCTTTACAACTTGGTAGTTTTAGCTGAGAACTATAGATCAGAAATATTTCAGACATTTCAATCATCAGGTAAGAATGTCTTAAGTTCAGGTTATAGCTAAAAACAAATCTCTCAGTAGTGAGTTGATTTGACTGTCTGCTGTCAGCTAATTAAAGAACAAAGTAGCTTTTCATCATTGTTAAAACATATCTAACAGGGCCTCCTTGCAGAAGAAAAAATATCAGCTCACACACTGTTTTCCAGTTTGGTGTCTGTGGTTTATTGGAGAAAAGCATAGCATTTCACACAGTGTGTTACACTGAGAAATGGAGTGAAATGGAATGAGACAGTGGCGACACAGACTCCCACTAACAGACACAGCGTTTAACATCTTCACGCATGGCAGCTCAATTACCTGAGTGTAATTGCAATAACTCCAATACCTCTGCAGTCGTGCTTGACAGTTTCCAGACCAGGTCCTGTAATTGCAGGTTGATATATGCAACTGGAAATCAAAGGGGGCTAGCACGTTAGCGAGAGAACAGCTAGGCTATGACTTCCACAGCGGAGCGGTGAATTGCTAATGCAATAAAAGACTGGAGTTATTAGCAGAGTTGTGAATGGCAAATTGGTGTGAATGCCAAATCGTCAAGGTTAGTATTGAAAAAGATGGAAAGTTAAATAGGGAACTGGGAGGGATGAGACAATAGATGGTGTTCATCAGTGTCAGAGTAGGCTGGGTCTCATTTTAATGGGACTTAAATACACTACAGATCTACTTTACACTTTGAAAACTCTCTACAGTCAGTAGCAAAGTGCTGGGTTAGTCCAGGGATCACCGTCATTTACCATGAAGGCCTGGAAGTCTGCAAGTTTTCAGTCTAGGAAGATTTAGCTCGGCTTCAAGCAGAGAGGATGAAGTGATGGATGGATCCCCTGGTACAGTGATTAGTAAATAAAACATTGTAGGCTTTTGACATATAAGACCTTAATATGCTTAAAACAAAATGCCTAAAACTTGTCAAACTTGTCAGACAAAGGCAAGATTTAAACTTCTTTTTTCTTCATATAGCTACTTCTGTCATTTTTCATGCTTATAGTAAAGTGCAGCACCAAGAATGGTTCAAGGAGAGAGCGAAAGTGTAGTCCGATTCACAGTGACATGGCTGCATGACCCTGGCTTTGTCAAAAATGTAGTCTTTAATCTTGTAGTCTTTAATACTAATTTCATTTTTAATAAATACGATATGTTATGCATTATGTCATAAATAAATAAATAAATAAATACAAGCTTTAAAAATGGGTTGTTGTCAGCCTCTTTACTCAACCAGACCAGAAAAGGCGATGATGGACCAAGGACCGCTCTGGGGACCAAAGGGGACCCAAATATTCTTGGCATGTCATGTAGGTTTTTTTTTTTGGGGTTTTTTTTTTTTCTTTTTTTTACGTGCACCACTAAAGTACAATATGAACTAAGGTGGTTCCTAAATTCATTACTTTTTCAGGATGCATTTTGTAGAGGGGTCTTGTGTCCATTTTCATGAGCACTTTAAAGACTTCTTCTCCATGTTGGCTTAAAAGCAGAGGTTTGAATCAGATCATGAGATCACATGACATGATCGAAAACTCCAGAACAACTATACAAAATGGATGTTTTGATGCAACTATTTTTCAACTAACTTTAATAAGTTTACTATTTTTTTGTTTATATTGGGCTCACATAGCTCATACTCAAAATTTAAGTGTTTTTTTTTTTTTTTTTTTTTTTTCAAATTACCACATACTTCTTGCCATATAGTAGACCAGTTAGCATTACTCTTGCGTAGGAGTATTGACCTCTGATCTCTGGGTCTCTAAATAAATAATGAAACTCTCAGGTATAGCCCACTCAGGGCGACACTTTTAATGGTACTCAGCGGCAAAAGGGCAAATACACAAAGCACAGAAAGCAGTAATTGGGGGGTGAGAGGCCAAAAGGGGCCCAACAGCATATTTTTGCTCCTGGGCCACCTAAGGGGTTAAGTCAGCCTTGTTATCACTTCTTCCAAAAACTCATGCCACTGTTTACTTGTGCCTGCCAGACATTACAGCACCTTCTGAGAAAAGCTTATATCACCATGCACGCCATAACTTTAAGTTTCACCAAGTCATAAGCATTTCCCCATGAAAGCTGCATTGGACTTATCTGAGATATATCTTAGTCTGAGATGTGTTTTCTTGGTTTTAGCCACAATTGGATTGTGTAGACTGCACGATCCTATAATATCAACACAACCATTAGGTCTTGGTTGCTACCCAGTCTGTAGTTATTGTCTTAGATCATTTGCAGTAACAGCTGTCTTTATAATTTCGTTTCTCATTTCTTTGGCACTTTTGGGCCACTCGTGGTCAAGTTTGTTTTGGGACCAACATTTGGGTTAAAAAATGCAGAAGAAACACTGCTTTTGATTGATTGATGGCTGCAGAGTCATGTGCAACCAGCCTGTATAAAAATCAGTAAAAGTTCCATCAAAAAGACCACACTTAGCGCTACCGCTCCACTTTAATGTGGTCTTAAGGAAACCTGAGACGATGTGCGGTTGAGCCCGGCAAGCTAAAGGGCTTTGTGTGATTCCAGCATTCCTCCATATGTCTCGGGACGGTCCAAAACCACAGGCCCTGACACAGGCAGTGGTTCCAAAACCTTTTGCCAAGATCCACTGTGTGGAATATTCCTGTTCTTCATCCAAGAGTGCTCCATTAGGATTTATAGCAGGGGAACATAAAGTACTCTGATAGAATCCCTCTCCAGAAAAGGCCCAAACAGACAGACTTATGACAGCAGTAGTCCACCAAGGAAAGCAATGGACGTGAACAAATCTTTTAGAAGCGTTGGTTACCAACGACGTGTTTATCAAAACAGTCAGACCCAAAAAGACTAAGTGAAAATGTCAAACATTCTCCAGTTCAGTTAGTGGACCGAGTTCTGTGGACTCCTTTGGAAAACCATACTTTTAATATAATCTGGCCATTTTACTCACATTTGGATAAGACAGTTGAAAGCTTACCACAACACAGACAGCAAGCACACCACACTAAGATAAAAACACCACAGAAGTTCTGCCCATAAAATGACTGAATGACAACAACAACCTTGCAGAAATCATCACAGCTGTGACCTAATTGTAACAACCGTAATTGTAGCCAAACAAAATATAAAAGCACAAGAACCGTGAAGGATCACGGACACCAAAATCACACAAGTGCAACGGGAATACAATTGCAGCTCAGCCTCAAAGTGGCAGTATCTTAAATTCCTACTTACTGAGGCCCCCCACAGCAATTACACTTCCTCAAACAGACTGTTAGGAGAGGGAGGAAGGGAGGAGGGGAGGATGAAGAAGTGTGGTGGCATGCTAGGAATAACTGTTGGTTGAGGTGCTAATAGGCATGGAATGATGACAGATATCATGGAGTGGACGCCACGCAATGACTGGGAAGGAATTAATAAGCAGGAATGGGTTAATAGTGCATTAAGAGCCAGCAGGAGAACGGTGGGAGAGAAGAGGGAGAAGCTTCTGAAGTCAGCTGTGAGTAATCACCCCATGGCAAGCCTTCGACGATTACCATAACAGAGCAATTGAACGTGAAAAATGGATAATAGTATGGACATAGAAGTGTGGGACTGTGTGTGTGTGTGTGTGTGTGTGTGTGTGTGTGTGTGTGTAGTGATGGCTGTTGGGGAGGAGTAAAATTTACAAATCCTACTGGCTCTCCAAATGTGAAAAGCAGAAGGTGGTTGTAATTTCTCAAACAGTCATTAGTTTACAGAGATTAGGTTGAACCTCTGTTGTGTTCATCAGCACATGTATTGTTATAAGGCTGGATGATATGAGTGAAAAGCTATACCACAATAAATTGTCACATTGATATCGGGGTAATGTCAGGAGGAGAAAAAAAACAAAGTGCATGGGCAGATTCATGTCCTACTGTTGAGTCATGAACAACAACTTATTTAGCTTATATAGGGGGGGAGTTAGGGGCAGGGCAAGGAATATTGAGACCACTGCAACCTGTGTTTAAAAAAATAAAAAATATTAGAAAATGCTAAATGGGTTGAAATAGGTTTGCCAATATTCTTGTAAAGAAAAATCTCATGGGCCATGACATTTTCTTACAAGATGATGAACATTTTCATGCAGGACAGTCCATGAACTTTCCTCTAGCCAGGGTTGTAGCCAGATTCGCCCTTCACCATTTTCAGATATTTTTGACTAACAGAAGCTTTTAGGTAGCTTTTTAAAAATATATATTTATTACTTAATAGCTTTTTTCCCCGATTGATTTATTTAATTGTCTATTTATACATGAGCTCCACTTGCATTTTCTGGTGTGACCAGAACTTACTCCCAGTGAAGAAGAACAGCAAAATTGTCAATACTGTATGTTGTTTGTTCCATCCAGCATTTTCCTCAAGGTTGAAAGTTTTTTTTTATTTAGGCTTTTACTTTTGCTTCATCGAAACTACTTTATCTTACATACTGAATGTGGAGCATGTCATATATGGGGAAGTTTCTCTAACCAAAGCTGCCACCCTGCAACTTTTGAGATAAATATATTTTGACAAAGCCACTGACAAAGTATTTCTTCTCTCTCTCTCTCTCTCTCTATCTATCTATCTATCTATCTATCTATCTATCTGTCTATCTGTCTATCTGGCATGTTTCTAGTGTCCAGTGTATATGGACCTGGAAGGCATTTCACAGCTATGGAGCAAGGAAAAATACAGAGAAGTAAGGATATGATATAGCTGAAAATCGATATACCTTTGGCTCTAAACCATTTTCTTCCAGTGTGTGTCAGAGGAGCGTGAGATGTTCCATTTTGTGGGCTATTATCCCCCTGATCAGTCCAAATACCTCCTCTAATGAAATGGGCGTTCTCATCCCTTGGAAAAGAGAATATCCGGTCACTATGTGTTAGCTCAATCATAATGTTAATTTTATGGGTGTATTACTGTACAGGCAGATGACTGTTAACTGACCTAGGTAAAGGATTTCCAGTCAATCGTGCAGCTATCAGCTATCCCAGGTTAAAGTGGTTTTACTGCCTTAGTCTGTGTGTGTCAATGCAATGTATTTGCATATTGTAATGTCACCAATGAAATCAGAAAGACTTGTCTGTGATGCTATTTCTGTAAATGCTCAACTGATTTGATCGTATGATCACACTATGCATGTACTGAGCAAAAAAAAAGCTGCAGCTGCTCCAGTACATACCATAATCTGTGGATCCATCTAAAAACAACATCTACTGACTTGACGCTTCAAGGACTTCGGGCTCTGCATTGAGGAAAGGATCAACAGTGTCAAAGGTGAAAGGTCACAATATTATTAACTAAGACACTGTGGAACCTTTTTTGCCATCCCTCCAACCTTCACAGTAAATCATAGATAGCGAGTTCAAGGATGTCACGTCACACAGGCACTGGTAGATAATGGTGACTCGGAGATCACACAGGTCAAAAGGTGGGAAAAAAAGTAGAATTAAAGCCCTGCAAGCCACTAAATTGTTCCTCTCTCCTGGCATTGATTAACCCCCTAAAACACACCTGTGTTTGTCAAAATTGAATATGTAGATTTTTTTCAATAAAACAAATCCCTTCAAGCCCGCATTGTCTTAGATGTAGCTTTACACCGTGGCCTTCAGCTTGTATGTGCAGATTTAAATAGTCCCTGCCTCTGTCTCCACCCACCCCTCTGGCACTACCCTGCAGCTTCGACTCTGCTCATCAAACACACAAACTTCATTCATTTCAGCAGTTTAGTTATGTGACAAACTGTTCTGAGTTACATTTACTGCGACTTTCTTTGTCAACACCTCCAAGTCATAAAAAATGTCCTGTCATCATTTCACATGAATCATCATATAACAGGACAAGCGAACATTGGCTATTATTATCTAGCACACTACAGATTTATTGGACACAGTCAACAGACAAAGCACAAGAATAAAACTTAGTGGTTGACCAGCAAGTTGGCTTGTACTCACTGTGTTCCCAGAATAAATGAATGCAATAGCATCAGGCTTCAATATAAGTTTTGTGGCAAGACAGCGCTCTGAAAAATGGATTATTTCCAAATAACCTTTGGTAATTTATGAAGACTCACCATTTCTCCTTTTGCAACTTTGCAGCCAAATACAAAATACATCTCTACCATCATCATCATCTCTAAGTGAAACTTAGCTTGAAAATGTGATATGTTGCTACACCTGGTTTCTCAGATACCGATAGCATATAAAAACACTATATGGACATGTTAACAAGGCTAAAAACTTGATTTTCATTGGAGGTGGTCTCATCAAGCAAGTTGACTGGCTGATTCAACTCCTGTCAGGAGGTGGGTTCAAATAAGAAATGGAAACAAACATAAACATACTACATACGAACATAAGAGAAACTTGCCTGCAAATGTATCTGGGTGACCCTTGTGCTGATGAAGGCCGCTTAATATAGTCAAAAACTCAAGTCAAAATTGGATTGGATTTACCATTGTTTATCCATAAAACCATGACACTCTGATTCTCCCCTCCATTAGCAGTCACTTCATTAGCAGTTGTCCAGTATTCTTCCTACTCTTAAACCTGACAAATGTATTCTATGGTAACACTTTATTTTATGGGTCTTTAATGTCCAAATGATTTACAGGGAAGTTTACAAGAAACAGTGTTGGTATAAATTGTGCAGAAAAGAGAAACAGAATTCTCAGATATTCTACTTAGTTGTGTTGACTTTGTCAGCTGTTGGTTTCCAGTAGAATTTCCTTGAATGTGTCGCTGCAGCTAAACCTTAACAAATATTTTGGAAACCTTACTCTACATATATGTTGATCATAATGCCTTCTTGTATGTAGACAAATTTCACATTTTTGCATGTTTAGCAGACCTAATTAAAACTAGTTAACTGGAAATACAAACAGTTGAACACTGTCTCTGATTTTTTTCTGTAATAACTACAAAACACAGTCCTTTCGAGGAACCTCAACGTGAATTTACAGTTAACATGGGTTAATTCCTGGGAAATTATAGGAAACTATGGGGCCAAATATAACACCAATTTTAAAGCATTTAGCAGCAAAAGACCCAGATATTTTTGCAGAAGTTGGCAGAGACCAACTGGAGAAAGAGATCATTTGATCAGGGCTGTGTTTCTCAGATTTTGTTTTGTAGTCTTTATGCCTTATAGTGGTCAAAAATCACTTTATGCAGCTTTAAATATTTGTCTTTTATTGAAAGCTAAGTTCATTCTAGTGGACCTGTCAGCCTTCATGCCACATCTATATCGTGATACTTCTTTCTCTGAATTTTCAAACCAAGTTCAACTGCAGTCAAGTGGAAAGATTTTAAGAATTAATATATTTCTATCAAGTAGCTTTATAACACTGAGGGTTCAACAGTGCAACCCCTATGACATGGCAGAATTTAAATATTTTCGTCTCAACTCACCCCTTTGGTGAATAGTTTTTTTTTAAGTTCAAAAACCCTGAGTGGATGTCCAAGGCTACAGAAATAGAATAGGAATTCTTATATTGAATGGTATTCCAATTTTTAGGTTAGATGCCCTCCATCCAGGGAAGCGTACATTGTTTTACTGTAAAAGATCACAAGTCACCATCTGTTAGTATCATGACTGCAAAACCCTGCTAAAGAACAAGTGTGGCAAGGGAAAACAATACAGTGCTAAGAACTCGAAAGGAAAGGAGTCAGCCAAAAGTCACAATAATATAACCTTCCACCCTGTTGTCTAGTGCCAAACCAACTCTTACAGTACACACAATGCTGCACTGGTTGCCAACCCCCCCAAAACAAATTCTAAAACATTACTTTTATGGAACAAAGAAAGGGGAATATACAGTAGCAAAAAGCCATGAATGGAACAAAAGAAGGTTTGCAGATACCAATGAAAGAAATCACACATGCCTGCTGCTCATTAGCTGCATTGACCTTACATAAAGGCCTCTTATTTTCACTTATTTCTCTGGATTGGCTTTTTTGAAGCCTGATGAGTCACTGGCTGTTCTGCTCTTGGTCTGTCTCGTGTCGCCCACGCCGTCGCATTAAGACCCCGACTCCAAACACTGAACAGGTGGCGAAGAACATTAGGTGGCCATGGATCACATAGCACCACAAACAGCACATCACATTTTCATAAATTACATAAGAGTATGGACAATGAAGCCAACAGAATGTAGGGCAGTGGAGTTAGAGGGTGAGAGCATCTCAGTCTGCCTGCATCTGTGCATGTGTGTGTCTACCTCTGTGTGCATGCATGTTTGAGTGTGTCTCTCAGCCTGTGTGTGTGTGTGTGTGTGTGTGTGTGTGTGTGTGTGTGTGTACCACAGCACCAGTCAAAAGTTTGGACACACCTTCTCATTCAAGATTATTTTCTACATTGTGGAAATAATGTTTTGTATTTTACATTCTTCAAACTAGTCACCTTGATGACAACTCTCCGCATTTGTCATTTTCTTAACCAGCTTCATGAGGGGGTCACCTGAAATGAAATGGACAGGTTTGCCTTGTCAAAAGTGAATTTCTTTCCTTCTTAGTGTGTCTGAGACCATCAGTTGTGTTGTGCAGAGGTAGACTTGGTATACAGTAATCCACATTATGGCAAGAACCACTCAACTAAGGAAAGAAAAACATTTTAGGTTACAAAGGTCAGTCAGTCCAGAATATTTCAAGAGGTTTGAATGCATCTACTAGTGTAGTACCATGATGCCCTGTAAAAGTAGCATGTAGTGGCAACTCTGGAACCAAAACAGTGCTATTTTTGTGCCTGCCATCGTCAGACACTGCTACAGTATAGGAAACATCCAACAACCAAGCTGCACGATGATCTGCTGAGTCAGCTATGGAACCTTGGCCTGCTGGAAGGAATAGGCCTCCAATTCTCAGGGTCGCCTGATGCCAGTGGCCGGAGTAAGTGGTGTGTGAGGAAGCGGAAACACAGCAAGAGGGCGGGGGTCCATGCTAGGCCAAAAACAAATCCTAGCTGGCCAGCTCCCTCTTCCATTCTGTTCTCCAGTGTCTGCTCCCTAGACAGTAAACTGGACTACATCTGACTCCAACAGACTACACAACATGAGTGAAAACATGAGACAAAGAGTGCAAATAGATCTGGTTTACACAATCCCAGCCACTTGTTAGATGCTTCAAACCAGATCTGAAGCAGGTGAAAACCTGTCCAGCAGGAGTCATCTTTCTTGCTCTTGCTCTTCAGGACTGTTTTGAGCACATTGACAGGCACATGTTGAGGGAGGCTGCAACCGATGGTCACTCCACTAACTTGGAGGAATATGTGCCATTAGTGACCAGCTACATCACTTTCTCCAAGACCATTGCCACACAGTCCAACCAGAAGCCAGGGATGACTGTTAAGGTGTCCTTGCTAACGCCACCCTCAGAGTGGGCGACACACTCTAAGAACAGCGAGGGCAAAACTATCCCTAACTTTGCACTGTCTGAGTATTTTTCTGTACAGTCTTAGTAAGTTTGTTTGGTCTTGCACTGTTTCGTACACGGTTGTAAACATGCACTTTCTGTAGCTTTGTGTAGGTTTATGTATGTTTATGTACTCTCTCCTTTCTTTCCAGATCCCCACTTCCTGCCTGTGTGTGTTTGCCACCATTGTGATTGTCCTCCCTACCCTAATTGACCTCACCTGTATTTCATTGTCTCCCTTCTCCTGAAGCATTTAATCTCTGTGTTGCTGTGCTCAGTTTAGACATTTACTGCCAGTAAAACGCTAGGCCCACCAGTGAGGAGGAGGGTGCTGGTGAGCCAAACATTTTCCTGACCTGTCCAAAGTTCCCTAATGTGGACAAGGACTATTGTGGACTCAATCGCATCACCATCAAAAACAGGTACCTCCTTCCTCTTATCTCCTCTGTTATCGAACTGTTACAAGACGTTAAGGTATTTTCTAAGTAAGATCTGCTCAATGCCTGCCACTAAGTGAGGATAAGGGAGGAGGATGAATATAAAACTGATCCATAGTAGACATTATGGATGTTTGGTGATGTCCTTTGGACTCACCAATGCTCCAGCTGTTTTTCAGACTCTGGTGAACCATATCCTCCAAGACATGCTCCACAGTTTTGTCTTTGTCTACCTGGACAACTTCTTATCTTCTCGCCCACAAACAAACATGTCTGGCAAGTCCTCCTGCTCTTTGTGTCTTTGAAGCAGAGAAATGCAACTTCCACATCTCCACTGTCTCCTTCCTGGGCTTCATCATCTTGCAGAGCAGCATACATATGGACCAAGCTAAGGTCAGAGCTGTGGCTGAATGACTGCTTCCTATTAACAGAAAGTAGCATCAACGGTTTCTGGATTTTGCCAACTTCTAAAGACGGTTTATTATGAACTTCTGCACCTTTGCCGTCCCTTTGCCTTCCTTTACCTCTCCTCAAGTCAAGTGTCAGTGGTTTCCTCAGATCAATCAAGCCTTCCAGAGATTGAGTGCCAGTTTTACGACCTTCACTTGCAGTTTGTTTTGGAAGTGGATGCCTCCAATGTCAGCATAGTGGCAGTCCTCTCACAACGCTCTCAACTGGACAACAAGCTGCACCCCTGTGCCATTCTGTCCCAGAAATTTTCCTGCAGCTGAGAGGCATTGGAGGAGTGCAGGCATTGGCTGGAGTGAGCGGAGCAGCCTTTCCTCTTATGGACAGAGCACAAGAGCTTTTAGTATGTTCAGATAGGTAAACAGCTCAACACAAGACAAGAAAAGGTAGTTGTTTTTCACTAGATTTTAACTTCATTTTCTCACTCTGGGTCTAAGACCATTAAGCCTGATGCTTTTGCCACTGACTCCTACAGCTGCTCTCCCTCCAACATTCTGCCCTCTTCCTGTGTGGTGGGGCTATCACCCTGTTATCTCACCAGTGGGCTGTCCAGGAAAAGGTCAGACAGGCCTAACTAATTCCCTGGTGCCAGAGAGTTGCCCTGTTTGTGCCTTCTTCTCTCTGCTCTCAGATGATCCTTTGGGCCCACATTGCTCTCTTCTCCTACCATCGTGGTGTAAAGTGCAGTTTTTGTCATCTAGCAATGTTTCTGGTGGTCATCTATGAAACAAGAGGTTGAGGAATACATGGCAGTCAGCCAGTGTCCGCCCGCAACAAGACCCAGTGGTGTTACTCCACTGGTCCTCTGTGCCCTCTCGCTGTGCCCCATCACCCCTGGTCTGATATTGCTGGAATTTGTGCACCAGGCTAGCAAGGTAGCACCATGCTCACAGTGGTATGTAAATTTTCTAAGATGGTGCATTTTATCCCTGTGTCTAAACTGCCCTCCACCAAGGAAATGGCAGAGGTGTCAGAAAAGAGAACCACCCTTGTTCTCCGGAGAACACTGTTCCCTCAGCCCAGGCCCTAATCTGCAGATGCTGCATTGGTGGGACGACAGCTCCTCAAGACTTCTGCCTGGTACAAGAGGCTGGCGGCTCAGCGGCAGACCTTTCATTGTCCATTTATCATTGAATGTGGGCATGTAGAGAATATGAGATTTTATAAATCAGACTATTTCTTTGCTTGTTTTTTTCTGTGCACATACACTTTCAGTATGGATCCTACACACATTTTATATATCAGGCTCTTGGCCTCCACAATTATTTGACCTAAACCAAAATGAGATGGTTTGGGATGAGCTGGACTGCAGAGTGAAGGAAAAGCAGCTTCTTCAAGAGTGTTGGAGAAGCATCCCAGCTGAATACCTCATGAAACTGGCTGACAGTGTGCAAAACTGTCATCAAAGCAGAAAGTGGCCATTTTGAAGAATCTAAAATACCAAATATATTTTGCTTGGTTTACACTTTTTTGTTTGCTATGTTTTTATTTCATCACAGTTTTGATACCTTCAGTATTTGTACAATGTAGAAAATAAAAATAAAGAAAACACATGTATATATGTATATGGTCACATTGTACAGTATTTGTGTGTCTGTGTCCCTCTGAGTGTGTGGGCCTGTAAATAGCTGTGGCAGTTTCATTTCGACTGTAATGCCATGTGTGGTCCTAGAGGGTCCAGATAACCAGATGGCCAACACATCACTGCCAACACATATACCAATATTAAACACACACATGCACACGCTGGTGGGACTAAACCTCTGAAGGCCATATTTCAGACCTGGGCCATGGGTAGTGCCTCGGCCCACTGGCAGTACCGCTCTTCTGCGTGAAACTCCAGACCCAGACGGCCTGGCAGCAAGCAGCCGCTGGGCCTCGCACGTGCCAGCTGAAGAGCGCTGGGAGGCTGGCTGTGTGTGTGACAGCTCCCCTTTCTCTGGTCACCACATGCTCTGATCAGCACTTGTGAGAGTTTGGGAGATTTGTACCAAGTTGCAAAGTTGTCTACTTGAAGCATATTGGGGCCGGCTCAAACAAAAGCTTGTTGTTAGCCAAGAAAAAAAAAGTTCAAAGACTCTGTGTGTGTGTGTGTGTGTGTTTGCATCAACAGATGTCGAGTACATGCTGGTCCCTTGTGTAAGAGGATGGGAGTTTCTGTCTTACCTGAGGCTGCTGTGCAGCTGTCCTGAGCAGATCGCTGTCCCTTCCCACAGACACCGGGCGTGTGAGAGTTGGTGTGTGTATCTGTGTGTGTGTGTGTGTGTGTGTGTGTGTGTGTGTGTGTGTGTGTGTGTGTGCGTGCATGGACCAAACTGAACATTCTGCTCCTTTTCAGCTGTAATAGGTAGCTGGGACCTTATGGTGGAGACTATACTTTTTTGCATCCTCAACCCATGTCTGTTATCTTCCTGCTAAACAGGTTTAACATACCCATATATGAAGGATCTGTGTGGTCACACACAGTAAAACCTCTCCAAGATTTAACTAGTAAACAATGTACTCAACCTAAATTACAGCCTACATCTCAAAATAATACAAAGTACAAAGACAATAGTAATTCAATAGTAAAAGTGTACAGTTGTAAGCTACATGAAGAGAGAACATTAAAATAGTGAACATTAAAAAATATAAAACTTGTGTCTGCAAAAACTTCATCCACTGATGATGACCATGAGATGCAGATGAAACCTTAATGTGTTAATTTGACTTTAACTTGTATCAGTCATTATTACTGATAATAATGTTGAACAAAATGAAACAGAAATAAGCTAAAGTTGTATGAAACCAGTCAGTTTGAATATATTCACTTTTTTTTATTAAAAATGTAATTTTAATTAATGAAACTACAGGCAATTAAATAATAAAACAAGAGAGATTTCAGTGTCTATATTATTT
The DNA here is from genome assembly GCA_025331565.1 of Holacanthus passer. Taxonomy (NCBI): domain Eukaryota; kingdom Metazoa; phylum Chordata; class Actinopteri; family Pomacanthidae; genus Holacanthus; species Holacanthus passer. The sequence goes on along the minus strand of JAFREQ010000029.1, from coordinate 625,177 downwards.
TCTTGTAAAATGTATGCTGATTGAACAGTTGCCAGCAACTCATTGTATCTTGTTCAAAAGTACAACAAAATAAGAGGAAGAGGAGAATGGCGGCAGTTGTATTAAAGAGAGATAAATGTACAAACAGAACAAAATTGAAGAGAGTGACAGAAATGAAGTGAGTCGGGGATCAAATATTTATATATATTTAAGAAAAAAATGAAAGAAGGACCCAAGAAATAGAGGCGAAACATTAACTGGTGTAAGGACAGAAGGGGTTTTTCTCGGTCTCTACACTCCACACCTCCCCTCAAAACAGCATGATAATATTTTTTTTAAGAAGGGCTAAAAAACTACATGCCTTTGGATTTACAGCCCGACTATCAGTAGCCACAAGCTCTGGCGCGAGACAGCGTGACAGGTGTACGTTTCAGCAACTTAAACAGGGCGGATTAAGCCACTAGTGGCTCCTCTTCATATGCATTCCTTATGGGAGTTAAGGCCATTTGAAATGCAGGGCCAAAGGCAAGATTACCGGCTCATAGGCCCATGGAGAGAGGTGTGCTGCAACTAAAAGCCTGGATTTGAATAATTGTGGCAGGGCTTAGCGCCCAGAATCAGCACAGAACAGAACCAATGGATTATTACACACACACACACAGTCACGCACACACCAACTTTGGAGGGGTTTGACTTGTCTGACTCAATAACTCACAGTATCACCATATGTGTGTGCGTGTGTGTAAATGTGTTGTTGGTAAGGGGATGGTTGTGTCATATCTGTCTCCATGCTATAATGCAAACACATGTGACTGATGTTCTGCTGCTCTGCTGTTTATTATCCACATACGACGTGTGTGTGTGTGTGTGTGTGCGTGACAGATCATACTTCTGCGAGCCTGAACTTGTGTTTGCATGTGTGTATTCATGTGTGAGTGTGTATAAACAAGTGTGTATTCATAGTGCGAATGGCTGTATTTGTGCGCATTTGCTTCTGCGTGAGTGTGTGTGTGTGCGTGTGTGTGTGTGTGTGTGTTAGGTTAATGCCACCACCTAAACACAGCAGAGCCACTGTTCCAGCTCTGTACGTTTTGACACTGGTTGAAGGCTTAGCGCTGCTCAAGGTGCCAGACAGACTGACAGACAGAGGAATGGAGGGAGGGGAAGAGGTGATGAGAAGCTGCAAGAAAAAAAAAAAGAGTAGTGGAAGGAATGGATAATGAAGGGAAGGATGAGAGGTGGTCCCATATGAGTGGTGGAGAGGTTTAATGTATTCAACCTGTTCTAAAAGGGAGAGAGAGGGAGCAGGGTGGCAGGTATGAAAGGGTAGGTTACACCTCTGGAAAGGGGGAGGGAGGGGCAGAGGGAGACTGAGTTACACACACTACATTGGCTCGTACAAAATCTTCTGAATGCTTAGTCGATTAATTGACCTTTTTCACAGGAGACGTTTTGTCGTGACATAGCGAGAGAAGCTCAGTGATGTGATGTAAAAATGACTGCATTGTTAACAAAAATGAAAAAAAAAAAGTTTCTCCTGTGCCTTTTGATGAATCAAAATGTCTGCTGTGAAAAGGGTTTATTGATTAGTTGACTGACAGGAGGCGACAATTTTTATTGTTGTTAAAGAAATTTTTTATTCAAAAATGCTCCATCTTGTTCCAGCTTCTCAAATGTGAGTGTTAACAGTTTTTTTTAGTCTTCTAAGACAGGCTTTGGAAAATTATAATGGGCATTTGTTTTCAATGTTTCCTTCAGGTTTTACACCAAACAATTATCTGTTTAGTAAAGGAAGTAATCAGCAGATTAATCAATAGTGAAAATAAATGCTGTGATTTCTTCTCAGTTTTGGAAAGGTCTTCTTTTGTTGTTGGGATTTTTTTCGCCATGTTTTTGTTTTTTTAAACAAATGATTTATGACTTTAATTGGTTGTTTTTCTCATTCTTGTTTTTGGGGGCATTTTCTGCCACTATGAGGTAGTGATAGTGAAGAGAGTGTTACATATTTAGCAAGGATTAAACTCTTGGAATAAACACAAGGAAACGGGCTGGATCGCTTGCCACATGATACAAAGACAAGCTGGCACAGAGTGAAGGAACACACACACGCTAAATACAGGAGGAGGGGAGGATCACAGGTGAAAACAATCAGGGTGTGGCAGGCAATCAAACAGGAAACGCAAACAAAGGCAGGAAGTAAAGTAAGTGAACACACCTGAGGACACACTCTTTCAAAATAAAACAGGAAATAACAAGACTAAAACACAAAGCCATTACAGAGATGACAGAAGATAAGAGAGAGAAGCAGCGAAGGTTGAACAAGACATAAAAGTTCATGTCTGATGCTTAACCCCTACAGCACAAGGCTCCTCCTTTAAAAAAAAAACAACAACAACAACAAAAAAAAGTTATATTTTGTTATCTATTATTTTATTTTGCTTCTAATATAACCATGTAATTGGGTTTTTTTCACAAAGTGATTAAAATGTTTGTATTGATAGCAATGGTTCCTGAACTTGTGACACTTATCCACAATGAAAACAATAATAATTGAGTGTTCATAGCAGATTTACAGTTCCTCTAATAATATTGCACTGCTGTTAACATGGACAGGTTATGAGACAAATAGGCCCACTATTTAAACTGCTTTACTATTTTTTTTATTTTTTTTATTTTTTATTTTTACTACAGCCGACTTATGCACTTGCAGGTTTATTATGTCGGGAAAAAAAGATTATAACTATTAGATAGGACTCAGTGCTTGCATGTCTATTATTACGGGAAAAACCCCAGTAAATATCAGATAGGACTGTAGATACTGTCTGCAGATTGGGATGAGAAGCAAAAAGGATATTGTGGGGACAGCTCTAGTTTTGAGAGATGTTAATAACAGTTACTTCAAACACTGGCTCTGACTCAGGAGGCCCCTGAGATCTTGCCCCCCTGACCCCTGTAACCCTGTTGAAAAAATATATATATATATATACAGTTAAACAGCTTCAGAGTTGTTGTGATCTTTCAGACATACTGTTTTTAGGCCCAGCTAATACAAGTAATAACAAGTTCCATTTTAGAGCTGTATTTACAGAGGGCCATCTACAACAGCTATTCTGTGTCAGATTGTTTGTGGGATTGGTGTTCTGTCTGAGCAGAGCTGTCGTTTTTGATGATTTGCTGTAGGAATAGGAAATCATCAAATGAGGACAAATAACACAAGAAGAAAGAGATGGACAAGAACAAAGTGTCAAAATAGATGTGGTAAGTAATAAATATGTATGTATATATGTAAATGTAAAGAAAAGGGGGGGGGGGTGGAGAGCAAAGGAAACTGTTAGAAGTCAATTAGATGTGTCAGTTATCAAATCCCACCAAGACAGACTTGGGTGCTGAGACCCCAGAACCCCAACATATGCAAAACAGCCATGTGTCCTCAATTTTTAAATGGTGTGAGCGACACTTTGAATATAGGCAGCATCAACACCTGCTGCTGCAACTCGACCAAGGAGAGCTGGGGAGACAAGAGGGCAAACACCAATTGTAACCCTCTGAGGCTGTTCTTATACACCCCTGCACTTATGGGTACACACACACACACACACACACAATACCAAAACATTTTTTTTTCAGCTGATCCGAAATGGATTTACATGAATATGAGTAAAAAACAGATCAGATTCAGATTCACACAAATCTGCAAGAAAGAAAGCATCCCTTTAGCTCAGTGATTCACAAGGTAATTTTAACAAGAATGGTCAACACAGATCTAGAATGGGTCATGATCCAAAAATGATGGATTTTACATTTCTGATAATGCCACTCAGCAGGGTCTTTAATGAGAGCCTTAAATATCTTCAAAACCCAAACTTTTTAATATTATCAGTAACAATGAGTAACCTCATACTGGAGTTATTTACTATTTAGGTAATGTAAGTAACTTGTTTTAGTCTGAAAAGCAACTTTTTACAGTACTAGTCATGTCAGTGTATAGTTAATTTAGACCCTCAGTATTGCTCTTCTTTCACTGTGGACCCATCTCTTCTTTGTGTCTCTGGCCTGGCAGCCAGACTGCTTACCTGTATTGAAACTTGTTCTCCAGATTTGTAAATAAAGTAGAATTTGGCAAAATGGTCAATTTCACCAAGGCAAAGCCTGACCAGAGCCAGTGACCTGACTTTACCATATCAGCACATTGCAGTGTCTTTGTTCCATGTCTCTGTGTCAGTTAGATCTGTAAGATATGTATATATATATATATATATATATATATATATATATATATGAGTGATGTGATAAAAATAATGTGTTGTGTAATCCTTTCCATCTTTCTTTCCATCTACTGCTTTTTATTGTGTCTGTGGAAAGTGGTAGGTATGCTGAATTTGATATCAATTCCAACAACATGCGTATCTGAAAGTTATCTTGATGGCTAAAGCAAATTACTTCTTGTTCCCAAAATGTGAAAAGCTGACTGTCCCTGCAAACAACACCACAGAGCTCCCCTGCTATTTGCAACAGAACTATAATAGCGCCACAAATAGTCTCACCAATTGGCTATGTGCCTTTCTCTGGGACCCTGTTGGACACTGAAGACAATGCATTATAGTCAGGTAAATCCATAAAAGCTGGAATAATACTGAACAGTGTGAAAGAAAGGACTTGATTTGAGATTGAAATGACATGAAGAAGATGGGCGAAATCACTCATTTCTTACCCTGGCAGATGAGCTCGAGGGGATCTTTGATGAGAAGGGCTATTTCAGTTCTACAATGGGAGAGGTGGAGACTTGCGCCTTTTGTGTGAAGTATGAGGTGCACCATACACCCCCCCAAAAAAGGGACATTTTTCATTAAGGTGTGACTGTGCCGTCCCTCTTCTTATTTTAGAGAGGATGATGGTACTGTCTTCCTTCTCATCTCTCCACTGGACCCTGTCTTTTTCACAGCTCCCCAGACGGAGTCATGTAAATCTATCAAGTCATCTGAGAGAAGCACAGGCTTTGGGTGTGATAATGACTTACAGAAGACTACCGATGGGGAGAGGATGTGCCTGACACACACACACATGCACATGAATACACACTGATGTACCGTCCACACCACTCCACTCCAAGCTAGCTGAGCAATCTCTACGCTGCAGATGCAGATTGAGGTGGCACCACCCGTCATAAGGAGGGGGGCTGTTGGATGGCATTGCCAGTCCTGCTGGAAGCCCGGGTACCCAGTCTGAGCTTCAGGTCTCAGTGGGTAGCTATGAGGAATGGGCCAGCCAGGGTGGTAATAGAGTAAATAACTCAAATGAGGCAGAGTGTGAATTACTTCTCTGATGGGCTGGAGGGGTCCCTGCTGTGAATCCGACCAGGGGGTCCAGCTAGGAAGAGCCTCGAAAATGTGGGGAAATGGGTCTGGGATGTGGCGAGGTAGCAGGGGGTGGTATGTCAGTGGGGATGGGGTGTGTGAGAGTGTTTAATACAGGTGATGATGGAGGGAAAAAATTGCTTGAGGGCTCTCCTGCAGCAGGTCTGGACAAACCGCCACAGCCCAGGGGATGAATGGTCGGACAGAAAAAGAGAGACTTGCACAGATGCATCCTGTCCTAAATATTCACTCCTCAGATTTTGTCTGCCTTTTTCGGATGGGCCTTCTGTATTTTTGGGTATTTAAATGCCTCAAAACTCACTCTTATGTGACATACAATACAATTAAAAAAATCTCATGGGCTATGGACCATATGTAGATATTCTGAGGATGAACACGACCTGTAGCCCTGTGAAGTCCAGATTCCGAGCATAAAAGAAACTTCAATGCCAAGGGATGATTGAAAACCACTTCAAAAATGAACCTGCAACCTTGGGCTTCAAAGAGAAGCATATTGCGTGAACTAATACAACCAGGAAAATATAGGAATACATTTTGCTTCATTAGGTGACCTCGAAGTAGGTTACATGGTCATTTCTATTCTGTGCCGACCCTCAAGTTCACAGACGCCTCTGAGCCACTGATGGGCAAACAAAGACTTCAATGACAGTCCCTCAGAGTAGGAAGACTCTACTTATCATTTCAAAGGGACAACCCCCTTCACCCTACCAACTCCATAGCAATGGACAGGGTACACTTGCAGAACAAAAAAAGTCCAGTTGCAAACTCTGGTCTTGCAGTGAAAGACATGGACCATCCACCATCTCTTTGTAGTGTGTTTTGGTGGGGGGGAGTGACATGGGATTGTGGGCAGTGGTGTTCCTGTTTGTGATCTTGTCCTGACCTTCTGCATCATCCATAATGTATCGCAGCAGGTTTGTAAAAAGGTACGAACATTAAATCAGAAGGAAGTTGTTGGCTTTTCTAGCGGTGGCTGTGCACCCTTGACAGGCAAATCTTTAATCTGTGTTTAGGAGGAGGGTGTGTAAAGTAAGGCTGGATGTCAGTTTATGGATGGCGAAGGCAACAGCATTTCAGAAAAATGCTGCTCTGATCTTGCAGGATGCCTGCAACTTGCCAGACATTACAGGAGGCAGTGAGCAGTCGACTGACCTTCCTCTCCCCCTCCGCAGCCCTCACCCTTCATTCTCCAGTCCCACTTTCCCCCAACAGAGGAACCTCTTTGACTCTCTATGGAAGTTTTCTGCATGTAACTTTCTTCCCTGCACAGCAGAAACTCTCACCTCAGCGAAGAACTGTCTTCTGGCAGCAAAGCACAGCTGGACAAGACAGCAGAGACCCAGGGGATGAAAAAAAAATAAAAAAGACTCAGAACAGAATTCAAACACAGCCGCCCCACTAAACCACCACATAAAGTTCTAACAGTGATGGCTTGCCCGCCTAGTTGTTAGATCCATTTTCTACTGGTCTCAAATTGAATGCGGGCTCCTACATTGGAAGTTTGCTTAAATGGAGCTCAGGTGGTGGTTGCAAAGCCTCCGGTAAGAGAGAGTTCTACCGAGGGAATATATTTCTTTGTTTGGTTAGATTTCAGGTGGATAGGCAGTAAGCCATGTAGTACGCAGGTATATCCGGAAGATATGAGATTCATAAACTCCCAGTTGATGTGGTTTGCTGTGTTTGGGTTCTCTCTGTGTGGGTGCATGTGTTTGTCAGTGTGTGTGCATACAAATGCAGGTTGAATATGAATGGAGTGACCAGGGAGAATCATGCTAATTCCCTCTCGTACACAAACAAGAAGGTGGACATGTTCATGCAAGGTGCGATTTGTGGGCGTCAAGGGCTCGGAGAGGGAAGAGGAGGGAGGTGGAATGAAAATTGCTCAGTTGGAAAAATTGCATTTATTTCATCTTCTTGCAATATTTTTAGTAGCACTGCACATTTGTACTGGACCAAACTAGAAACTGCTTAGATGAACCTCAGACATAAACTTTGTCACACAATAATTAAAAAAGATCTTGTTGATATCAATAATGCAACACCTTAAAATATATTATTTACTGGCCGGCATCTTTTTGTTCCATTACAGTATATTAGAGATGCCACTTTTTTTTTTAAAATAATCATCAGCTTATCATCATCAAAAACAGAAAATCATCATATTTAAGAAGCTGGATACAGTAAATGTGTAACTATTTGCTTAAGACTGCTCAGAATCAAGACATTGGCAGCAATCCCAAAAGCACTTCATACTTATGTCAATATTTCTGTATTGCATTTGTGTAGAGACTCACTTTCTTATGTCCTGTTACAATGATCCATCACTCACGTAATCTATTCAAAGGTCTTGTGGCTCAGCAGGGAACCAATGTGGGCACTTTTGAAAAATAATAAAATTAACAAACAGTGTTCTTTGCGTCATTACTTATACATTATTGACAGCGTAAACAACTGTTTATGTTTCATTGTGAAATTAACAGCTGGTAGCCATTTTGACTCTCTCGACCTCTCTGGAGGACAAACTCACAAACATGATACAACAGACAATGAAAACATGTGTAAAAGAAAATTCTGTAAATAACTGTAAATTTCTGTGCCACAAACCTATGTTATAAATAAAACAAAGGTTATTAAATTATGCTACTTTGTAAGGAATTGTGAATGAAATATCAAGAAAATCATTGTTTAAATTGTATTATTGGTCTAGTAACTTTTTATAATCTCGTGTGACCAATTTAGCATACATATTCAAGCAGCACAGCACAGAGTGATCTGAGGAGCAAACTGGAATCAACTAAGTAACTGACTTCAGCAATTAACTTAACTGCCAAAGTATCACGCTAACAATGAAATTCATCTGTACCCCATGCGACAGAAGTGTTTCTGCGACATTCCTTTTTGTGTTATGTCAAAGTAAAAAGTGATGAGAAAGTCTGAAGTTCTTCCAGCTGACCGGACTGATGCGAAGAAAAGGACATTCGACAAGGACACCTGTAAACAATCAGTCCTGTGTTTTCTGATAGATCTTAGGGTTAGATGTGGATTATATTTAACTTCCCGCACTCCCAGGAAATGGCTGCCGCTCACCCTCTAATGTAATTACAGTTGTTTGCCTCCCATTGTATCTGTGAATGTCTGTTTGTCACCGGCGCTTTTTTCCATCCAAACTAACGGCAAATATCCTCTGCTTAATGGTGATTGAAATATGGGTGCTGCCTGTCTCGGAAACCACTTAATGTCAACATGTCAGAGGTATCAGGGGGGAACTAAGTCCAAAACTACTGGACTGTCAAATCATAAACGCCATGGGGAACAGATTTCTCAGGGATCTGCAGGCGATGAAAAGAATCAGTAGAGGTTTTGACAGGGATTTCATTTGGCATCGCTCATGTCTCCAAATTAATCCCGCCACAAAATTATGGTTTCCTTTCATCCCCAAAGTCCCATTTCCATGGCTACAGTGTAGGGGGAATCTCAAAGAGGGGAGGGTGGTCAGAAGTAAAAGCGAGAGAAGAGAAAGGAGAGGCACGTTGTTCTTTGATTTGATTTAACGTTTCAACTTAGACAAGAAGAAAAAAGGCAGAATCTAATCTTAACAAAGAGCAAATTACATTTTTAACAGAGGTTTTATTGTTTTATGCAAACGGGAGAAAAGAGCTGCACTGACAAAGAGATTCAGTGGCTGGCTCGTAATTAAGCTACAAGTTAAGACATTTTAATTACTCCTGTTTTTTTTCTGTCTCTTTCTGCCTCTGATGAAGATGGTACAGCAGTGAGCAGGGAAATGAACCATTAACTATCTGGAAAAGCAGATAGAGGCTGAGCAAAGCCCATTTTGACTCACTCTTTAGCCGCGGACTCATGCATGAATCCTTCCAAGGATACTGTTCGGGCACTTCTTTAAAAGCTTAACCATTGTGTCTCACCTTTATTTATTAATCCTGTTTAATAGAAACCTGCTTTGCATGATTGATTTTGAGAAAAATGCCGAAACAAAGATTCTCAGCAGTCTGCTGCAGCAAGCGTTTGAAAGCGACTGTGGTCAACAGATTCATGACAGCCGTCAAGAGAACAGAAATTCTTTTTTTCGATATATGCTGGTAATTGTCCAGCAGCTTCCCTGTGGTCACCATAACGAGGTCTCAAAACCAACAATGGTTTGTCAGAGAGCACAAGAGCAACTGTTGCTGCCAAGGCTGCTTGCTGGCCGCTTTGTTGACCACTGGCTGCTCAAACTGACCCGCTGTGGTTGTGGCTGTGCAGAGGACGGCTGACCTGTACTAGTACAAGTAAAGAAACAAGATGAAACTGAAGACAATGAAAATGTAAAATTCAGACGGTTTTCTTATTATGGTATGTGTATGAAGTATGTTCATAGCATTTGAGATTTTGAGGTTTGCTGTATTTTTTTGAACTTGTCAAACCCATCTTAAAAATATTTTGTGTGGTGTCTGACGTGACTTTACATTGTACATCTAGTCAGTCTCACATAGGTCTGATAGAACAGACATGCTTCTATTTCATAAACACAACTGTCCACGCTGGCCATGAGACAGTTTATTGTTCACTAGCACTTTACACATCTAACTGACACTCAAAAGCACACGGACAGTTTGGTCAACGGTTTATGTCATGCTCATAGTGGCCAATACAGCCTCAAGCCTCAAGCAGAGATGAGGAGAGGGCGACAGAGGTCTGGTAAAGTCACTCCTTCATAACTCCACAACCAATGCTGACTCAAGGGACATCACTTATCAGATTTCACAGCTCCCTCTGGACACACAAAAGGTCTCATACAGGTCTGTACTGGGGCTTCATACACATAAATACCATTCAAACACAAAATTGCATTTACTCACCTTTTTATGATGGTTTACTCACTTGTCATTGTGCGATTTTTAAAAGTTCGAGTCCAATTCAACTTTTACACATTCAGAAGCCCCCTCCTCTAAAGCACTGTCTGGCACACACGCCCTCCTCGCTCCCCCTCCCTCCTCTCCTTACCGGACAGCCTGGCCTCAGTGCAGCAGGCTGATGATTAAAAAGTGCTGTGGCGTGTGCACACACCCACCAGCATGGACATCCACAACAACAATGATTTTGTTTAAGTGGTTCTAATCTAATCATATATGGGTGAAGTTGATAGTTTATACACCTTTTTTTGTTTTTCTTCTAAGCACTACAGTTCTGGCTTTATACAATTTTTTTGCAGCAGTACAACCCAAGACCTTGATGTGTGAAATTGGTGCAGCAGCTTATTTACAATGTACGGTAGATCAATGTGTCATGACTAATAAAATGAATGCAATATTAATCATAATATCGATTACAATATGACATTATTAAAATTGCCATCAACACGAAATGATTTGACATTTTCTGTTAATTATTTAATTCAATGCATGTAAAATAATTCCAAATTAGAAATGAAAAAAACATGGATTTGCAGACCTCTGGGAGGATGAAGACAGTCTGGTCTGTCTGTTCGACAGACTACATCACAACAGTCTCAGTCAAAACTTTGATTTTAGCACGTAAACATGTAAAATAATAGTCTAATAATATTAAACTCACTAGACTTTATAAGTAGTAGGAGTATTTAACTGCTCAAACTGCAAAAGTTCTGATGTGCCAGAAATTCCACTGACAGACTGAATGATGACATTAGCCTGGGGCAACCAAATTGGGGTCTAAATTTGGGTTTAATCCACACTCTGTCTGCCTATCTTTAGGTGTGGAACCACCCATCTCCATTATTCTACCATCTACTTTTGCTACAATTAAGAAATTTGGCTTGAGGAAAACACCGCCACCTAGCCGTGTGTGTTGTAAAGCAATTCCTTTGAATTCCATTGGAAGCAAACAGAGGCTGCTTTTCTTCTCTGTGGAAGTTTTGTATGTTTACAGTGATTATACTAAAAGTACCCGTATATCTTTCATACATATTCTGTGTGTGTGTACTGAGAAGCAACCAATAGAGCTCATTATTAGGACACTGACAGGCTGTGACCAATTTAATTTATACCTTCTGTCACCACTGCTTTCTCTCCTTTTCTCCATCCAATAATACTTTTAAGATTCACTGACAGATATGTGGACAAAGTGGTGGTGTTGCTGATGAACTCAACTCGCTCTTTCTTTTTAGTCTTACTCTCTCTGCTTTGCTCTCTCTCAGGTTTGTGACAACTGGTCAGATTACTTTCTCCATGTTACAGATATCGGACACAACAGTGATGTTGCCCGTTGGATGATGTGCATTTTCTCTGAATCCTGCTCTACTGCTGAGCCCATAACACACACACACACACACACACACACACACACACACACACACACACACACATATCCTACTCCCAGAGTCTCTTTCTCTGAATAAGGTCTACAACTCTCAGAGGGAGGCAAGAAAGGGGAAAAAAAAGATAAGAAGAAGAGATAGAATGACAATTGGAAAGAGACAGAAAAATAGAGGGACGAGTGTGTATGGGTGTGTGTAAGACGGAGAGGCTGTGATGCATACTAATGACATCATTACACCCACCCATCCTGGCATGTTTACTTCCCAGCAAGTTTCTTCTTGCCACCAAACCAATGCCCCATCAAACCTCTGTCATCCATCCATCCATCCATTTGCTTTGATCCTTTTCTTTCCAGAATCTCTTCTTCTTATCCTTCTCTTTTTTTTTCTTCTGCTGAAATGCAAACAACACAATGAGGCTAATTTTGGTGTATTTACCCAAAATCCCAAGCTCTGCTGGCAGTAATTCTGCTCGTGCTGTGCTCACTGCATGGGAGTGTGTGTGTGTGTGCCTGTGTGAGTGTGCATGTGTGTGTGTGTGTGTGTACGTGCACGCGAGTATGCGTGCATGTGTGTGGGTGAGTGGGTGGTTCTCCCCTCAGTGTAGCCGCTCTTTTTTCCTGGCATTGAACTTGACCCTGTGCGACCCCTCTATAATGAATGAATTGAAAACATCTCCCTTTGGAATGCTGTGTGTGAAGAGAGGAGGCCATAGCTGCCTTCACTGCCTCTGCTCTGTGTGTGTGCGTGCGTGTGTGCGCTCCCTGAACAAATAAAGACCCAGTGTCCCCATACTACAACTTACCTGTAAACACTGAGCACACGTTGTTACAAAACACACACGTTCACCCACAGTACACACACAGATAAACTATAGATACTTCGACACAGAATTCATAAACACAGTTTAGGTTTGTTTTCAGGAGAGTGGAGATAAAAGTGCTTATCATGCTTTTTTTATTATAGCAGTCTTAGATGTGAAGGGTTGTGTTAAAAACACACTACATGCTACTTAAAGTCACTACTAGATTCACTGATAGAGACCTGATACTCAATAATAGATCCTATTAATAATATAATATTTGCATCTGTACTAAAATGAAAACTGTCCATATTGGTTAACTTTTCTGGTGCTATTTAGGAAAATGTTATGATGTCAGAATTTTATAATGTCATAATTTTAATTTTAATTCAAATAATTCTTAATAATTCTTTCATTCTTTTTTTTTTTTCAAAAATCATGCAATGGTTTGCAAGCAGTATATATATTTTTTATTTGTTTGTAGCATCTTCAGATTTTCCTCGCAGGCGTGTTTGAGGCCTGGCCTGACTATAGCCAGAGGTCTTTTACCTTTAGCCATGGGTCCTTTTTTACTGCCAACATATTTAAAACAAACAAATCTTGGCAACTTTGCGACTTTCTTGTCAGACTTAGTGACTTTTCAGACCCACTTAGTGACTTTATTCCTAAAAAGCCACTATCGACAAATCTAGCCTGTTATTCAGACCATTAGAGGGAAAGCTAGACACAAATCACAGATTTACATAACTGGCATGTGTGCACGGCAGAAATTCAGAAATGCGTGACATCACTTGTTTGAAAATGTGCCTTTACATACCAGGTAGCAATTAAATTTTAAGAATTAAATTGAATTGATACTTTATTGAAGTGGCCAGGAGTGAATGTCAGAGGTGCATATCATTCAGTGGGAACAGGAATGATGCAGAGCACTGCACAAACTATCAGTGGGGAGTTAAGCAAGGTGTGTGTGTGTGTGTGTGTGTGTGTGTGTGTGTGTGTGTGTGTGTGTGTCCAACAATGGATAGTTTACCTCAGACTTCCTGTTGGATAGACTGCATTGGGTGCTGACCGAACTTTGCAGACCAAACTGGATGGACTCATGAAGCTCTTCCATGATCCATGTTGGTCACCATGTGCACAGACATCACAGGGTTCCTTACTGTGAGACATTTAATTGCTCCATTGCAAAAAATACTGCTGTGTGGAGAGAATGGAATCTCCTTTTTGAAACTGGGGTTCCATGATATAGCTTGGTCTGCATGGAACAATAAAACACTGAAAATACCAAGATTATTGACAGACATTCTAATGCAACTGGATGTGACTGATAAAAGTGACCTGCAGCATATCTGCGCAGAGCATTTTCAGTGTTTTCTGGCCAACATGCTTGACATTTTGAAGAACATGTCCAATAGGTTTCAGAAGGAAATGCCGACCATTGGAGAATGAAAAGGTGAACTCATGGCCACTGGACATGTCACACTTTTGCTTGATGGTGTGGTTCCACTACAGGACACACACTGTTTCTTCTACTGCTGATGCTGACAGGGACAAGACAAATTTACTCAGGGGTTTAACTGAAGAGTTTAAAATCAGATATAACTCTCTCAAGTTATACGATCTTTTATTTAAAATTTTTTTTATCCTGCAAATTGGCCTCAGGAAATGCAAGGCCTCCACCTTTCTAAGAAGAAGAGGAAGAGGGAGCTATTCACTTAGTGCTTGTTTATATTGCAATATTTATTGATGGACACCCCAGACTCATTCAGAGATTTCCGGCTCTGGTTCACCACTGACTCTAGAACTGCCCCTGGCACCTGCTGCTAGTTAAAGCTTGTTACAGTGAGCGTACCATAATAACTATAGGTGACTAAGATGAGTGTATCACATCTGGATTATGACTGTGTGGAAATTTCATTGAAGAAAAGACTAATGTGTCTGTACCTTTAGTGAAGAAAACGTGGTGGGGACAAAGATGGGATTTTGAAGTGTCCATGTCCCCACTGTATATTATATCCTTGTTCATAAATGTCTATAAATGCTTCCTATTTTTTTATATAACAAAGGGATTCCATTGCAATTATTGTCGCAAAGTCATCTTTATATGACCAGTGATATAATATTTGATACTGTACATGCTGCTCAGAACCATTCTTCATTTCAAACCATATAAATTGCTGATTTATTTTCATATATGAATGGTGTAATGGTATTTTTGTGTTTCTCCACTCCACTACATTATATATTTACATTGCATATTACAAGTTTACATACAAAATGTATTGTAATTTTTTTAAAAACATGACACTTATAGAGTGAATGACCCACAATATGTAACAATATATAAAGTAAATAAAAATAGTTCCACCTCAGCAAACTCTGAAATTGTCAATTTTGTAAAATGAGAGTTTTACTTTTGACACTTTTTAGTTAATACAAAAAGTAGCAGTTTAGTTTTTAATTAGGATGTGACAGAGATCACAGATTGTGACTTTAAAGAATATATATATAACCATAAAATAATATATAATAATAACAATAATGTAAGACTTTGTGTACTGAGTGAGTGTGTGTGTGTGTGTGTGTGTGTGTGTGTGTGTGTGTGTGTGTCTGTGTGTGGCCGAACGTGTCCAGTAAACCTGACGGGCGTTGCGACGTTGAGCTGTGTTTGATCTTAATCCTGATCTACAATCAGTTGATGCTGTCATCATCCATCACACCCGCATGCACACACACACATACAGAAATTCACATGTCAGGGGGATGGGCTAGTGACAGCACGCTGAGGGGGGGCTCATTAATAATAAACAGGGATAGAAAGAGGTCCAGGTAGGGTAGGTCTCTCTCTCTCTCTCTCTCTCTCTCTCTCACACACACACACACACACACACACACACACATATCCCCCATGTAACCTCGCCCCTGTACTGCCCTCGCCCTCCTCCTCCTCCTGCAGCCTCCATGTTTATGCATGGAACCCTGTTTCATATGTATCGGCCGCATCATTCCCCCTGTTGTCACGGGAACTGATGACACAGGCTGCATTAAGAATGATGACCCGCCTACAGATTACTGTGCTGTTGGTACACACATACACACGCAAACACACACATATTTCTGCATACAGAAATACACAGCCACACACACACAGATACACATTCATTGATGGATGTTGAAAACATTTCCCAATGGGACCTCATAACACCAGCACGGCAGCCTACCATCAGAAATGGAGAAAAAAAAATGAACACACAAAAGACTGTGGCCAGTCAAAACAACCCCCCAACACATAACCCAACGCTGACCTCAGCTAGTAAACCACAGCCAGAGATACTGTACGGTGCATTTATGCAGAAAACAGCTGCCTTAACTGACAATTTACATTTCTACAGAAACACGGAGCGAATGTTATTGATCCCTGTTTATGGATGCAAAATAACAGGACATGTGTAGTGGCTGAAATATTCAAAGCAGCTGAGAGCAGGGAACATGCTTCTACAGCAGCTGTATGTTTGATTTCTGAAGACAACTGATGAATGATGTGCAGCTGTGCAAACGTCCCTTTCTCGAAAGGCGTGTTCAGATAGAAAAAAGTGCCAATTGCAAAGTTAAGATGAAAGTTGTCAAACATGCTACAAAGATTAGTGCAAGTTGTTTGACCATGGATACAGGAGCAAGAAAGGTTAGGATCCAGAAACCTTAAAGCACAGAAGAAATTAAAGCACTGGGGGGCTCAATAATAAAAATACAAACAAAGTCAAGTCAGGTTTTTTATAAAGTCACAAATCGCCCATTTTCCTCAGAGAACTTTACAATGTCTACAACATTAGTGTATGACGCCTTCAATCTTTAGACCACTTGGATAAGAAAATACACACACAATAAAAACTTACAAAAGAAAAAAAAAGGGAGGAGAGTAACAGATGAGGGAAGCATAAAGCAACATGAAAAATTGCCTAATAAGTTGTGTCTAAAAAGACTGGCAGAAGCGGAAAATTGAGCCACAAACTGTTATTATATTTATTTAGTAAATTATGTGCCTGAGATTTACCAAATTACCTTATTAGAAAAATTGGTCATTTTATTATTTTGTTTTGATAATGAGAACAAATTTAGACTCCTTGAGGACACATTATTCACTGAGAATGAGTTAATTTTTCTTGTCATGTATTGACAAAAATAGACATTTGAAATCACTTTCTGTTTCTAAGCTCAAAGCGCTGCGGCAGCTTGGTGACAGGACACTGTGCTGCTGATTATGGAGAGGCTAAGAAATTGAATAAAAATGACAGGTGATGGCATTGTGTGTGAGACGTGTGTGTGTGTGTGTGTGTGTGTGTGTTATTGATAGTGCAGTCCACAGAGATGGTCCGTACTCTGTTTCAAACATGAAACAGAGGTGGGCAAAAAAAAGATCCTCATTCTGTGTCTCTGTCTGTTGCTGTGTTTCACATTTCCTGTCACTCGCCCATATAATGAAGTTTTTTCCTGTTTCACTCTTTTGTAGTCAAAGTGAGGGACACCAACTGATCCTTCCTTTTTTCTTTTTACCTCTTTCTTCTTCCTATTTCAAAGATGTGTCTGTCGGAAGAAGAGAATACATAATGTATATCACAGACAGGTGGAAAAAACAAGACAATATGAATAATTAATAAGCTGCATTGCATATGTATAAACATTTCCATATCAAATAAATATCATACCTTGTTTTATGACTCCATTTTTTTACTCTTTGAATACTCAATTACTCATAAGCTTGTCTGATCATTTGCATCTCTTATGCATGTCGTGATCAAATGACAGGGTGTTACAGGGAAAGAGAAACGGCAGTTGTGATCAAAAATAATTTGTGGATAGTCACAAATTTTACAAATGTGCAGAAAAACACTCAAGAAGAGTTTTCTTTCAGTTAGTTATAGTTCAGTTTTTCTTTTTCATTTCTTTTTTTTTTTTTTTTTTTTACAAATATAGATAATCCAATATTGTGCATATTGACAGAAATTAACTGTAACTTTGTAATTTTATAAATTCTATATAATGTATAAATAAATGCCAAAATTGAAACAACGGGCCTGATTCACCAACCATTCTTTACAAGTAATTTCCTCTTAAAACCCACTTATACAGTTTTAACCATCCAGATTCTGACATTCACCAATGCTTTCTCATTTGTTCAAAAGGTAAGAACTAAGCCTTCGCACACTTCAAGGGCGCACTTACACTCATTTGAGTACTGACATGTTTTTTTTTTTCATTTTCTTCAGTTTCACAGTTATATTCAGTTTCATTTATATAGTACCAAATAACAACAGACGTCATCTCAAGGTCCTTCTCATAGAGAGCAGGTCTAGACCATACTCCTTACGATATTGTTTACAGAGACCCAACAGAACAAATACCATCATGAACAAATACTTGATGACAGTGGTGAGGAAAAACTTCCTTTTAACAGGCAGAAACCTCGAGCAGAGTCAGGCTCTGGGGGAGTGGCTTAAAATAATTCCAATAACGTTATAATAATATTTCTAACATTTATAATTAGATCATTTCTAATATTTTTTGCAGGTTCTCTACACTTTGGCCTTTTTGACCACTGGGACATTATAGAAGGAGCTAGGAGACAGGGTGGTCATATCAGAGGCATCTATCAGTCGCACTCTTTTAAGTCATGAATGGAATAAATCAATGGCCCCATGCTACATACAGCACCGCTATTTGGCAGAAGGGTCCCAGTCAATAGAGGATTTCATTGTATTTCTGATCTACCCAACACTTTAGCGTAATAGACGTGCAGTTCATCTATACATTGCACATGCAGCCTCTCCAGATCTGTTCCCATATCTCAACCACAAGCAATTGGACTCCATGAATGTAGAACTCATCTGAACCACCTTCTGAATGTGGTCTTCAAATTCCCAGGGGGTGCACACGACTCCTACATTTTCCAAAACAGTTCTGGGGGCATACGCGTCGAACAAGGAGCAGCTGAAGATGCATGGCTCATTGGTAGGCATCTTTGAGTAATTATAAATTCCAGCAACAGTGGGCTTCCATTCCTATAATGACTTGATTTTATTAGGAGATTGAGGATATGCCCTGGCTCCCTGGTTAATGACACCACTCACCAACCCTCAAACTCACCAGGAGGTGTCCTTCGATCAGCAGCACGCACACACTCACTCCACCATCGAGCACATCATTGGTATCTTAAAAGGATGCTGGATGTGTTTGGACACAGCAGGTGACAAGCTGCTTCACAAACCGGAGAAGGTGCATAAATAGCAGCTGAGAAACCGTGTTCTATTCCTGCAAAAACATTACAGAGCCTATTGACTACTTCAACCAAATTCTGTCAGAATTTTAAGTTTTTTTTTTATCTTTGGACATATTCAGATTTTTAGCATAATCCCAGTTGGCTGTGTCTTGCACAATATCACCATGATATGTGGTGTACCACCTTCCCCGATGAGCATCCTGACCCAGTCCCGGAACCAGAAAACAGACTTGTTGTCCAAGTTCAACAGTAATTGTTTGCCCATTTGTAAATAAAGATTTTAAAATTAATTTGAATTTCACAATGTGATTATTTACAATTTATGATCAATCTCAAAAAAGCATCACTTAAAAAAATCAACACAGTGCATATCTTTATTCATTTTTTAAAAATTGTAAAAACGTCTTAAAGTATCTTGGAGATTGTGGCGTGTGTTGAGGAAGTCTTTGTTTGTGTTTGGGCCTTTATCTCTTGGTTGTCCAGAATATGAGATGAGAAGGAGGGCAGCTGAACAGGATCTGGGTGCATGCATGGAGGAGGTGCTCCTGCAGGAAGGTACCGGATGTGAGGTGCCAGGTTCCACCTCAGCTGCAGGCTGCTCAGCTGAGCTTGCGTCTGTTTTGACTGGTATTTTCAATCAGTCTATTAACCAGTGTAAGCTGTTTGAATGAGTACAGGCCCGTTGCCTTAACATCTGTTGTGTCAGGTGTGTGACCTCTCACCTCTGTTCTACTCATTATATACTAATGACTGTGTTTCTCACCCTGACACTGTAAAGATGACCAGGTTTGCTGATGATACAACAGTGATTTTCTGCAATGATGAGACAGTTTATAGAAGCGAGGTCTCCTGTCTAGTCGACTGGTGTATCAATAATCTAAAGAACTTGTGGTGGACTTCTGGGAAAATCAGGGAGAGCTACTACCACTGGTCAACAACAACTGGATCATTTTAAATTCCTAAGACTACAGCCTCCTCCTCCTTGAAAGAAGACAGCTCATCAAAGACTATTCTCTCTAAGAAAGCTGAGGAAATGTGGAGTGTCAAGAGTTGCAATGTCACATATACCTACTCACTTTATATCACTATGCTATAGTGTGGTAATACAAAGTGTGCGTGTGTGTGTGTGTGTGTGTGTGTGTGTTGCAAGGGAAAGAGAGAGAGGGAAAGATGGCAGACGAGATCACATCAGTGAAGATGGGAACACGCTCAAGATGGTGGGCTCAACTGCAAGATGTGAACAGGGAGAGTGAAAGACAAAGGTGTTGTGGCAAACCTGTAGTTCTGCTACCACACTATCTGTGCACCACGGATGTTTGTGAATGTGTGTAAATGTGTGCAGGTGTGGGTTTGTAAAAGAGAGAGAGAGAGAGGGAGAAGCATGCAAATCAAAGAGGATCCTAATCGCCGCAGAGAGGCACAACTATTTTTATCACACAGCCGTACAGCAGACGAACTGGTGCTCACAATAATGCGCTGGTCTCTTAACTGGAAAAACTGCAGCTTATTGACTTTACTTGCTGTGGTGAGACTGACACGAGCAACCCACAACATGGTAGAGCACAAACCAACTCTAAAGCACTCAGCACAATCACTACAAACAGCAAACATGGTTAATATTCCACAGTATTTCACAGAGATCAGCGGACATGGTGGTCCATTCTTCACAACAATACAGCAAAAAAGTTTACAAGCAATAAAGCTTAAAATACACTCTTAATAGCTAAAGTCTCTGTCCAGACACAAGCCTCTTAAGTTTTGTTGCTTCAGAAAGCTAAAGCGTGTGTAGATGTGTTTTCAAAGTCAAAGACTTTTGCCTAGGTCTAAAGTTCAAACCTGTAAGCAGGATGCTCACTTAATACCTGTGTGGCGTCACAGCCTCGTCATGGGAAACTCCTGGCGCTTCTTCTCTGAAATGGGGCTCATCCAGTGAGAGGAATTCAAGACAAACTTTAAGCATAGATGAGATTGGCAGGATTTGACACTGCTAGAGTCACAGAAACTTCCAGAAAACCAAGGCCTCTGAGCTTCAGTAGGCCCTCTGTTGTTCTGAGCACATGACATGAGAGCCCAACACTTTTAGAGATTAAACCACTGACGCAGGGTCCAGGTCTGTGTCCAAATGCTCTGCTGATGGTGCAGCTGAGAGTATCACTCAGCCCCAAAGTAAACACAACCAAATTCCTATTTTAATTGCATTATCATATATATATTCAACAAAGTTCAACAACTCTCTATCACCTCTGCAAGGCTGCCGGAATCGTTTCATTCCACAATACTGACAATTATGAATGTGAATCTCACAGTTTTACCAATTGATATTATTGATATATTGATAGACAGAGGGTGTGGACGGCAAATTAATCTTTAGTTATAACAAACAGGAAAGGGTTTGATGCGAGACAAAATATTCTGTTTAAGTTAAGTTTAAGTCATTGAAGCAAAGGCACTGTGAGTTTTAAAGTACAGTCAGTGTCCTGTGGCAGTTAAATTAGATTCTGTTAACACTTTGGGTTTTAACAACAATGTGGACACATTTGAAATTGGTTTAATATCAGGGCCATGATGGTTAGAATCCCTACTTCTACTAGGTGACCCCAGAGAGAGTCCAAAGTAAAGCCAGCTATTGTAGCTTATTAGCTGTATTGCACCATTCAGTCATTTTATTCTATCGGAGTAAAAACTGTTCCACAAAAGAGCAATGTTTTGAAGATCGGAGTCAATCGTACTGTGAAACTTATTGTTGAATGTATTGTTCTGTGAGCCACTGCGCTAAGCTACTTAAGGGTTTTGAAGTACCACAGTTGCCTCCGTTACCTGTTTGTCACAGCCACTGCGACTGCTTCAGCTGCTGATGGCGTTGACAAGGAGGCCAAATCAGTGGGCCAAACTACAGTAACTAACATCCTGTTGTATTCGTCACACGGCGTAGATCAGTCCCTTTCACTTTCCACCAACAGATTTTGAGAGCCACGCATCACATGGGTAATTGTGTAATTGCGGAGCATTGTGACTGTGTGCACAAGAGCTGGTGTATAGTAAAAAAGTTGTGGGACAACAAGAATGAGTGTCCTAAAAAAAGGTGGTTTCTTGCATGCTAAAATTGTTAATGAGAGTACAATATCATTACATAGCACCAGTGCAGTGTGTCTCTTGCCTTGCGGCTGGACACCCACTCTCATTTGTGTTAAAAAGGCCACACAGACAGTGCAAGAAGAAGTCCTGAGTATTAGCTGACCTGAGCCTGTGGGAGCGAGCAGGAAGTGGAAATGTAATCGGTGGTGAGCAGGAGTTATTTGGAGTCCAGCATCCCATCGCTCGGACTCTCCTGACTGCTGGAAGCCAGATATGTAACTTCCAGGCCTTTCAACATTTGGCTCCCATTACAGCTAGACAGGTGGGCGCTGGGGGATCCTTTCCTGTGCTCGCATGCCCCCTCTTTCTCTAGTTTCCCCTTACACTTGCAATCTCACACATACATATTCTTCCTCTCACTTTTGCCTCTCACTTTACAGCTCTCCTCTTCCCTCTCTTGTGACACCGTCTCACATTCTTCCCTCTTCATCTCTTGTGATCTTGCTATCTATTTTTCGCTGTTCACTTTTTGTCTCCTCTCATCTCATCCTTCTTCATGTCATACAAACTCTTTCCACACTCCCTTGCTCTCGCTCACACACAGATCCTATCCTCTCCACTTGTTTCTCTCACTTACTTTTCTTCTCTTTCCTCTTGTACAGACTGTAAATTTTCTCCGCTCCCTCCTCATCACTCTTGCCTCTGTCTCACACTTACTTTTGTCTCTCACTTTTCCTCTTGCTCTTTGTCTTCATTTTAGCTTAGCCTCGATTTACCTCTTTTTTGCCATTTCAAAACTTACCCTCTCAACAACCTCATGTACTCTTCCTCTCCTAAAAATGTTCTTCCTCTTTATTTACCTCTGTAACCCCTATACCTATCTTCTTTGGCTCTCAATCAAGAAGGCACACACACTCATTGGCCCAGTGCCCATACACACATTTGGACCTGGCTGCATGCTTCTCAGTGTCTGGGGCCTTATTTTGTGTGTGTGTGTGTGTGTGTGTGTGTGTGTGTAGTTGTACATCTATGTTTGCGAGAACCAATCTGAGTTTTAGACCTTGGGAGTGACACAGAGTACACACAGTAACTGTAATTTCATTATTTACTTTACAATGATTAATAGTAGTGTTATTGTGTAACTCTGTTTTTGATGTTTTCATCATCATCAACTTCATCATTCGTGTCAGCATAGTGTGTGGTATTGGATTAATGGGTCTAATAATCTTAAAAATGCCCATGGAAAATCTGGGATTTATGGAGTTTTTTTTGTAAAATGTCAGGTAAAGTTTAACACACTCACTTACTTACACCATCTTGATTTGTTCCTCATCCATTAAACTCCAAACCACTTATCTTGTGCGGGGTCACAAAGGCCAAAGGGCTGGAGTCTATCCCAACATGTGCTGGGCAAAGGCGTCTTCAGTATATTACACAGTTAGCACATACCCACCCACACACACACACGCACACACACCCTACAGGCAATTTCGAGTTTCCACTTGCATGTTGCAAGTACATTGTACACACATTTCAGTGCCTTATAAAATGCTTTTATGCATTTCAGTAATTATCATGGAACAATCAGTGACATGAGGAATGATGCAATCTTCACACAAAAAATTAGAGGAAAATGCTAATTAACCTTTAGCGCTCACACATATACCACATACAGTAAAATATATAGCCTTCAACTGTCAAATTAGTGTTAACGTAATTTTCCAATTAACAAAGCTTTCTGCTACCTGATTAAACCATCAATTGCATTCATCTTTCCCTCTCTGAGGAATAAAAGAAGAGAATAGCCATATTTCTATCCAAGCTATTGTAAGTGGAAACATCTGTAGCCTCTGTTGAGCTATTATCGCTTTCTAATCATACCGTATCTGTCCAGAGAATAAGTGAAAAAGAAATAAAGGGACGGTGCAAGCAAAAGCAGAGAGTAGAGGAGGTAAATAAAGACGGAGATGAGGTGATAATAACTATGATAGAAGGATGAGAGGAGAGATAAATATAGCACATGAGGAGAAGAGAGCACTGATTAGACCTGGCTCAGGAGATGTCATTGTTAATTACCACCCCCTCACCCACCTGCACCACACACACACACACACACACACACACACACACACACGTACACAGAGCATAGATACTCACTGGCTCAGAGTGCACATGAATACATACACGGTGAGAGTTGTAAGGTCACACTCACATGGATAAAATAACACACACACACACACACACAATAGAAAAGTGGGACCATGCAGAAAGCAGCTGAAGACCCTGATGAAGCCAGTGACTAAAAGGCATTTGGCCTCATGCAAAAACATTTTTAAACTCTTATCCTAAAACTTTTTTCTGTGAGGTTTGTTTGTTCGTGTCAGTGTTTCAAGTTGGATACCGTTGCCACTTGTTTATGAGGAATAATGCGTGAGATTTGATCAAGTGAATAATCAAAGGCTGCCTGTTTTGTTCTGTTTGTGGACAACTGTCATTCACTAAGAAAAAAAAAAATCACACTACCAATGAGTTCTGCTGTCAGAAATCATCAGACAAAACTATAACACATTCAGCAATATCTACAGAAAAAAAACCAATGAAAAAATGTTCAGGTATGCGTCACCAAAGTGTGCACCGAGAGACATAAGAAAGGAATGGTTTAGACTACAAGTTAGAAGTTCAAAAATAGAACAGCCAATGGCTAACCACTCAAGACAATATTACAGCCTATAGCAGGTGTTGTTTCACTGTCGACTTCTCTCGTGAATACCAAAAAGAAATTTCTACGAAAAATTGGTTGAATACCACAAGCTCTCTTAAATCACTCATACATGCCACAAATCTGTTCATATGAGTCGTTATTGCATGAAGCGTAATGTCTGACAGTTGGAGAGCACCTATGACTTGCAGAACAGAAGGTTTGCTGCATGAATGTGCAGCGGACAAATTTGCATTTGCGACTAGCTATGTGAAACAATCATGTCAACATGGACCAGAATCTCTCAAAAATGTTTCCAGTATCCGGGGGTAAAGGGGGTCATATCCAGAACGAGAAAGGTGTAACTTGGAAAGTAGCCATTGAGTGGTGTAGGGTCATTTTTAAGGCTGCAGTGTGTGCTGCTGTATTGGAGTGCATTATACAAAAATGAAGGACTACATTATTCCACCAACCCAACCTTCACATCTTTGAAAGTGACACACACTGGCCACATTGCAAAGCATTGCTTCACACACTGGTGCATCCTAACGTGGTCAGACTTGCATCCTGATGCTATCGTGTTTGGTCTTCGCTTCAGACATTAGCCTTGTGTGAAAAAAATGGATGGAATGGAGCCGGTCTATCAGCAAAAAAGTTTCACTGTTTGATGTAATACAATTCAAAGTCATGAGGCAAAACAAAACAAATGCATGCAAGAACACATTTCTGGTAATTTAACTTCAGAATAGTAAAGCTATATTTCTACTCTTTGCCTCTCAATCGTCATGATGAAAGATAAACTAATTGCTGCCGTGATAACTTTTATGAGAAAAATGTAAACTGCTCTCTGTGAGTTTTGCCAACTGTTATATGTGTTCCACCGTCTGATAAGCTTTTTATCACATAATCTGTTACTAAAACTGGCGAAAGCTTGACTACTCATTCTTACTTTGAGTTCATTTGCCCAAGAAAGGAATCTTTTTGTAGTCTCCATTGCATTTTTACAGCGCCGTTTGTCACATCATGTTTTCAACTCATGTTCACACTATTATGAATATATACAGCCACAATTTTATTATGATAGAAATTAAAAGCGAAAGCCACACACACAAAAAAAACACCTCACAGAGAACATTAAAAATCATCCTGCTTGCTTCCCTCCAGCTTCCCTTCCCCCACCACTTTACCTCACCATACAATTCAGAACCTGTTAGCCACATTAGCTAGCCCTGCTTGGGTGCTCAAACGGCCCAAAGAAACCCAACGGAGTCTCAGGTCTTTCTCAAGCTGTGAATGAAATAGCTTTGCAATTTGTCCTGGCCCAAAACAGCATTTTGATCTTAATGAATGGCAAATGGCTACCATTAGATGTGAGAGGGATATTTCTGGGGAGGGGCTTTATGGTGTGTGTGTGTGTGTGTGTGTGTGTGTGTGTGTTGCATGTTTGAAGGGTCTGCTCTGATTCTTTATTTAAAGGCTCCTCTAAAGGACTTCTTCATGGGAAATCCAAAGATAGGCCATGTTTAGAAGTCATTTGAATACATCCACAGCACACACACAGAGCTGCACAGAGTGATTGCTGGCACTACCTTTAAACACATATGTGTATCATCCCTTCTGTATATGACAGCAGATGAACGGCAAACACTGGAACCCCTCAGATGGCAGCTTGCCCGTTCTTGTGCATCAGTGTAACTGCGTAATATCATGTCATGCGTGTCTGTGTGAGTGTCTCTATCTATGGGTCTACTTGTGTACAAATGACCAGCATGTGCTAATTGGTGTTTCTATAGGTAGAATGCATTCTCTGTGTGCTCTGCTGTTCTTCTCGACCAATCACAGAGCAGTATTGACGTCTTCTTTAATTGTATTAAGCGAGGCTTGGTGATTGGCTGAACCTTCAGAAGCAAACGAGACACATATTCCCTGACAGCTGGCCAGTGTGCTAATGGACCATGAGTGTGTTTGTATGTAAGTGTGTATATCTAATCTTCTTCCTAGTACTACCAGTGGTCACTGGACCATTGGACTAAGGGCCTTCAGTGGGCCACAGTGCACTGTGTCCAATACATTGCTATTACATTCGGCAGCATAAACAGCCAACTGGATGTCTAAATGCTATGAGTGATGAGTTGTGCAATCAAGTACTGGCCACGAAGACCCATCTGTGGTCAAAACCAAATATGACATGTAGACTAACATCAAATCTTTCATTAGAGCAAACAGCACATTATCAACACACAGCACAGGTAACAACTGTCCAACACAGCATGATCACGTGACTTATAGCTGCTATATAGAGCTTTTATAGCATAGTAATCTAGAGTAATAAAGTAACGTCATGGTGGGGAAGAACATGTTTTTCTGTACTTTAGTCCAACATTGAGATCAGGAACCTTATTTCATCAATATTTCACTTATTTTATCGGATGTTCTATTGTTGTATCCTATTTGTTGTGTTCTGTTTTTTTTGGATGTTCTAATGTTATATTCAACTTTTTGCTACTGTAATTTCTGGAGCAATCTGGCAAAAGAATTTCCTTTGGGATGAATACAGTTCGATCTTATCTTTTCTCATAAGGGGTTGCAATCTAAGAGGTTATGATTACCAGGGTAAGAAATATGAATGAATGCAATCTAGCAACACAAATTCTTGTTTATTAAAATGAATGTTTATTAATTTTTGCATTGTTATTCTTGTGAAATACTTCCGTAGTAGCAGTTTACCTCTACAGGTTGGAAAAATTATTCAAATCAAACAATCTGAGAGGGAACAACACTTTGCAATTTAACTGCTCACAATTCATAGATATGCAGCCTGTGATGCTGGGTCATAAGTATGTAGATCTGGCTGCATTTGAATAACATAGGGTCACAAGCAAAACGATTGGGACTGCTTTATACAACAACCATGTCACTCGTGTTCCAACTTTGATTTTCAGCTTGTGGGTGCATTGCTATTTCAGATGTCCAGTACATCTCACTGGGACGTGATCGTAGGACTGGGGCTTGGCTTCTGCATTTGAATCTGAGTATGACCTGCTGAGTGAGAAAATGCACATTGTATAAATCTGTTCTCTAAATATATTCAGTTTCTGCATTCAGAACTTGTAGAAGCAGTTTTGCATAAATGAAGTATGTCTATATAGTGTCTTAGTTGTTAATAATGACTTACTGTGACTGCAGTCAATTTGATTATTGCTTCCCGTATTTGGCATAAGTGCTTTATTGTGACTACAGATGAGCAAAACATCTTGTGCAGAAATTATGCATTTTACACATTATCCTGTTTGTGTGAAAAATGTCCTTAAATGGTAGACTGAAAGCAGAGTTAAAAATAAAACAAACAAGCCGAAGAGTCAAATTTGAAAATGCACAGCGTAGCGCTCACATTGTCTATTATCCAACCCCAGGACATTTTCTGCCACATCAAAAGGCTTGCTGCAAATGCAGATTTAGACATATGTCTCATCACTTTCTTCTTTTTTTTTTTTCAGAATGAAATAAGCGTTGATGAAAGGCAGCCATTTTGTTATTTACATTGGAATGTGTTCTCCTTTCCAGACTCCTTCTAAACTCAGCCATGGCTAGAAGCAGCAGTCATATTTGTTGTGTCTCTTTCTTTTTTTTTCACTCTCCCACCCTTTGTGTTTCTTCCCTCTCCTTGTCATCTTCCCACAAAGGGAGTGTGTGGAATTTCTTTTTTTATGTGTGGAGAATGAATAAAGCGATCTGTAACATCTACATGAGGGTTCACTAATGTGCATATGCCAATGGAGGATAAAATATGGACATCTATATGAATTACACTCCTAACAAATACAAGTCGTGCATACACAAATATATATTGTACATATGAAACTCACATCCTTGCATATAGGAAAAGTGCTGCTTTTCAGTCCTCCTGCCAGTCCATCCAGTGTGTGTGCCACAAATTCTCAAACAAACCACAATATAGATATGTCTTTTTTTTTTTAAACACTGAAATAAAAGTAAAGTACCATCCAGGTGAAAACAAGTAAACATTAAGTTGTCAAAATACTCTAGTATGTTTCACTCAATACTGTATGAATGGGTTGATGCACACAATACTGGTCTTAACGGCCTTAACACAATGCTCAGGCTATTTCATATTCAGAGAAGATTTTTGTCTGATATGTTATTATTTCTGTTTATTTTACATAAAGACTATTGAAATATACCATAATAAATATAAAGATCCTCTTAATGTCTTCAGTCATTACAGTTTTGAATCCCACTAGTGGGTCCCTGGTCCAGAAAACATTGTGAAACCGTAGTTTATTTTTTGGGGAAGAACATTTTCCATCAGCTTCTACTGTTTCCTTTGAGGGAACTCAGCAGTCAGTCAGTCAGTTTGTATACCACACCAGGAACTCTTTTAGAGTCAAACGCCCATAGACTCCCAGACAGAGCCCTGTGCAATGCCAGTATTTTAGAGTTGAGTGGATAGCAAGTCTTCAGAGGTTAGCATCCTGAAAAACAACAACTTGAAAAAAGTTGGGATGCTGTGTAAAACTTAAATAGAAACAGAATGCAATCATTTGCAAAGAAGCTGTGTTAACAGACAACAGTTTTACAAAGTGTTCCTGAGCCCATGTATTAATCTCCTTTATACCATCATGTGTTTGACAAAGTGTTGAACCTCTCTCCATCCTCGCTTTACAATTTTACCTGTAATTCACCCATTAATGCGCACACTTGCACGCCTATGGGGGTGGAGCTGTCAAGCCAGGAGCAACTTGCTGTTGAGTGGACACTTCTACATGTGAACAGGAGGAGCTCGGGATTGAACCTCAACTGTAGTAGGCTCAGCTACACTGTAGGAAGAGATAGTTGGATCAATGATGAGAAACAGATTTCCTTGATATGGACCCATTCTGGACACAGCGGTACAGTATACTACATGGTGGCAAAATAATCTCAGTTGATCAAAATTAATTCCTGCCTTGAACTACAGTCGATATTGTTGACAACCCACCTGTGGGTAAGGGGTAATATGAAATGAGAGACTGGACCCAAATGTAGACCACAGAGACAGAACTGGTACAGTTCAGTGATTTTATTGCAAAAAGGCAAAGGTACAAAGGCTTACAGGAATGAGGCAGGCAAGGGTCAAAACCAAATAAGGCAGTCCAAACAGGCAACCAAATCCAAGTAGGAGCAAGCAAGAAACAAAAGTCCAAAAATAGGCAAGGTTCAGAAAACAAGGCAAAGGTCCAAAACACTGGGAACAGTCTAGGAAAGGGCTGGAGCGCTTGGCACACAGTACAAAGATGAACTGCCACAAAGTGAAGAGAACACTCACACTAAATACACAAGGAGGGGAAGATAACGGATGAAATGAATCAGGCCATGGCTGACAATCAAACTGCAGTTGGCCTCAAGCAGAGATGAGGAGCTACTGAGGCCTGGTAAGTTCACTTTTCCACACCTGCAGATTTTTTATTTTCAAACTTGCAGTCCTCAGCCCCCACCAGTGCTGACTCAGGTGACATCACTTGAGGACATTTATCAGACTTCACACAGCTCCTCCTGGTATTATGAAACTTTTTTTTCCACATATGCAGAAGTACTTGCAAAGACCTCCAAACAGACTTTGATGTGTAAAATGGGTGAAGTTCCCCTGGAAGCAAATTCAAGTATATTTCTCACACAAATATAACAAAACCACAATAAACTGCTTTTGCCAAAATATAATCCAGCACATAAGCCGTCAACTATTTGTCAGCTAGAAGCAGTACATGATCTATAAAATGTAAACTGGACCAATCCAACCAATGTGCTTTTTTCCTCTGAAAGTTCTTCTGGATGAGAATTTCTACATTTGGAAGTTTGTTTGCTTGAAATGCATGTGCAGATATTTAGGGTCACAAAGCAAAACAACAATTACTCAGCCTTTCTCGTATGTGCATTCACAGAGGAGCGTCTTTGAACTGAGCATCACAACAAAACTCCACCCGCAATGTGTCTTTTAACACAAAACCCTAATGTGGTGCGACAAAACCAAAAGGTGCAATTGCAATTTGGCGCCATCTGCTGTTTGAACAACACAATGACATGTCCGTACATTCTTACATAAACTGAAGCAAGGTCAATTTAGCACCTTTGAGGATGTTTAAATCTGATGTACTCATCATGCACATTTGAGTTTGCTGTCACACAAAATCTGTGAGCAAAAAGACCTAGCATGAGTGTTGGCTAATTGCCAAAAAATATGAAATGATAGCAACTGTTTTTATTTCTTATTCATAGTTAAGTGTGCTTTGGTTGTTTTTTTTGTTTTTTGCTTTCTGTAGTAATACTGTACATCCGTTTCTGACTGGCCATCACCAACCATCATGACTGCCATAACCCTTCCCTTTGCCACACTCCGCACAGACAGGGCAGTGGTGTCGGTGGTGTTGGTGGGGTGGTTGGGGGAAATCAGAGGCTACGGCTGGGAGATCCGAGGGGAAATTAGCCAGCACTTAGCTGCACACATGCACACCAGGCCCAGCTGCGAGACAGAGCCTCAGATCCAAGCATGGGGGACATGAAAGAGACACCAGCACTGTTGCCAAAGGGAGGAGATTCTCCCTCTCTCTCTCTCGCTTTCTGTCTCTCTCTCTCTCCCTCTTAATCTTCCTTGCATTTGCTCTCTGTCCTCATCTTTCATTCTCTCTTCCTCCCCTCGCCTTCCATCTATCTTTTCTTACTCCTCTCTAAGGAGGTTTTCAAGAATGCATGTGTGTGTATCTACAAACGTGCTCGTCCTATTTCTGTGTGTTTGTGAAAAGTGTGTGTGTGTGTGTGTGTGTGTGTGTGTGTGGTGTGTTTTGTCGAACAAAATGTCCAACAAATGCCAAACACGGGGTGGAATGGGAGATGTTTGGAGGGGGGCAAAGAAGAAAAATACACTACATGGTGAACAGGCTCTTCAAAGGGCCCACATCGCAGCCCTTTGACTAACATCCTGGGGACATAGTTTTGCTCTCTCTCTAACACACACACACACACACACACACACAGAGCGTGATATGTATACAGTAATACCAAGACTGAGAAAACATGTGCATGCATTGTTATGGAATCCACTGGAAAAGTCACACCATAATCACTTCAAGTTACTGGCTTCCTATGAAGAATATTTACTGATATATTATGCAATAAATATGTGATCACACAAACTGCATCACACACACATATTGGAGGAGGACCAATACCATTTTTAATTAAAGACCAATATTGGCTCACACATATTTTGACAAATCACTGTGTATATCAGAGAAACGAGGCTGGATAACTAAACAAGCAAAGCAGGTAACAGTACACAGCCCCTCTTATTTTGAAAAATTGTACGTCTCAAGCACAAGCCTGACATCATCAGGGTTATTCTGTCAGATATGACAAAATTCTTCCACAGCCAAAGGAGACATACAACTGTTTTCACAGGTTCACCAGTCTTCCTCATGAGAAGTAAACTGATAATCATTGTCTGAAATCTGCAGAATAGTCCTTTAATGGGCACATGAAGGTGACAGACTACATGCGCAATGTAGATGTACAGGGGGTGGTGGATCTCCAAGGACCCAACTGCAAACTTTTACCGTGTGGTCCTCTACTGTAACGGATGAATTTTGGCCATGGAGTCTGGTGATTATTTATAAAACCTCTAAAAACGTATACCAATGCAAAGAGCTGGGCGACAAAGTGATGTATTTCAGTCATGTAAATCAGAACATTCTGGTTAAGATCTGGTCCCATATTTTTATTTATCTTTTTTTTTTAATGGCATCAGAATCTACTAGTGTACGTGACTGAACTGAAAACTGAGTAGGAAAGGAGAAGGATATTATTAACTAGGCTTATTATAATGAATTCATCTTACCCATTTATTCTAACACAGTTTATATGTGTCATTGAACTGGTTACCTGCATCACCTATATCACCACTATTGGAACCTGTGCCTCCCTGTTTACATTTTCTATCTGTCTCATTGTTTGTGTGTTTCTGTCTCGCTCTATCCTACTCTCCTCACCCCTCCTTTCCTCTCACTTTCTCTCTTCCCTCCTTCCTCCACCCCCTCCCCTCCCCTCCCCTCCCCTCCCTCTCTCTGCGTGCCCACGGCCCAGCAGTAATTCTGTGTTTATCAACTCTTTATTATGGCCCCTCGCATCATCATTTACAATGGTAGCATCTGCTCATTGCGTAGCCCGAGCATGGGGCAAATTGCTTTTATAGGAAAAAAACAGCCAGTGAGGACACACTCGCACACACACAGACACAGACACACACACACACACACAGCAGCGAATGTGCACAAATCAAGACACTGAGCCCAGGCCTATTTACAGCGGCTGTTAACTTCCCTGGCAGAATCACACACAAACACTTTACTTCTTCTAACAGGATCAAATGATTAGCTGGCCACCATCGGCGAATCAAAATGAGTCCCAAATCCAATGAGGGAGCTGTTTTGATTTTACTTTCATTTTTTTTTTTTTTTTTTTTTACATCTACCTAACGCCGCAGTGTGAAAAACAAATATCACATCTGGCCTCACTGCTCTAATTTCTGTGTTTGGCTCGGTCTAATTTAGCTGCTACAGCAATGTGGGAAACAGTGGGTAAGCAGAAAATGGCAAGACATCCTGTCTTTGTTGTTCGCATTTAACACATTAGCGTTCCCTAAATGACCGGAATGAGGAGATGGTGAGGTGGACGTGTGGAGGAACCTAGTAGGGGAAAAAGAAAAATTAACGCAGTGCTTGTAAAGAGCTATCCATCCAATTATGAAAAACTCCTCATCTCTGTCCCGTAGGAATGTGGAATGGGAGGGCAGCAGTTTGGGTTTGTACAAATGTTTATGTGTAACTGGTGCCACAACAGAAAGTGAGAGGGGACCGAAAGAAATAAAATGCAAACATCCGAGTTAATGAAAAGCTACGAAATATTTCTATTGAAGTAATCCTGTTATGAGCTTGAGCATCAAGAGGCACTCTTTGGTTATTTCTGATGACTTGGTTCCACAAGCAATTCAGATTCCCATAAACCAATAAGGTATTGGTCAAGACTATAGGTAGTCTCTATATCATAACCTGAAGTATTGGTGAATTCAGTGTTCCCTAAAGTTAAGGCTGTATTGTTTCCTCCAACTCTGTGTCTTTATGCTTCCCCTTCAACTTTTTCTCTAAAGCACTGCAGCAGAATAACCTTCATGTTACATTTGGTGGTCGCACTATGAAAAACAGTATGGAGGCTCCAATGGTTGACATGGTGATGATATATTTGACAGCTATATTTACGATTCAGATTTAGGCTTTACATAAAGATCATATGATGACCTGATAAAATACAGTATTTTCACATAGATTAAACTAGATTAAACTAAGCAGTTTCCATGTACCAACCTCTATTCAATGACTGCATCTAGAACACTCACACACTGATACAGTGGAGCTGCCATGCAAGTCACTGGCCTAACCATCTTCAACATGTTTACAGACTGTACTGATTCTATTACATTCGTTTGACACTATTGTCCAAGGTGATTTACATTTTCTCATACACACATGTAAGCAGCAATTTGAGGTTCAGTGTCTTGCTAATAGACACATGGACACTAAAGAAATGCACTTATTTCTGCATAAGAAATGATTTTCTCAACAGCAAGCTTAATAATAGTAATAATGTAAAATCTATATATAACCTACAAGTAAACAGACAAGTCATGTAATTAAAAGCTACCATCACAGGAATGTAATCCAGTTCTTATCTACAAGTGGTCTCATATTACAATATGAATCTAATCCAATGTAATCATATTACGAGCATTCAATCAATGTGTAATATGAAACTAATTTAATCACAGACATGTAATCAAACTCTAATATGACAGCAAGATTGATCTAAATGAGCTATAAGCAATGGTAAAACCTCCTTGATTAGCATTGCTACTACCACTACTACCACAAGTACTCGTACTGTATTAGTAGTGCTACTATTTGCGTACAACTCAGGCCATCTTTATCAACATTAAAAATGAACTGTACTTCATGTAATGCTTGTTTTATGTTTATTACAAGTCTGTATTTATGTGTGTGTGTGAGAGAGAGTGCATGTGTATACCACTTTGCAGTGATAGAAGCTTGACCTGTCAAAACGCATTGACATACTCATTGCTGTCACTCAAGCTGACATTCTTCTTTGTTGGTGTTTGTGTGTACACTGATGGTGGGTTCGAGGTGGAGAGGGGCATTGGGTTAAAGATCTTTGACATTCATGGCTGCGCACACACACATGTGCAGCAGCTGTGTTGCAATGCCAGCACTCATACGGGTCTTTAGCATACACACATAAACACACACATGCACACACTCAGCTCACCACCGTGCAGGAGGCAGCGAGGTAATGATTTAGTGTGTGATGATCAGATACAGTACAGTCATGGCTGTATATATACAGTAGATGTAAATGTACCTCCCAAACAAAGTGACTTACCCGACACCATTCTCTACTCCACCATATAACACGTTACCAGACCTCAGTTTAATGACCAAATATAGTGGCCAAATAAACCTGCACGAGATTTACACTGCAACAATAAAGTGCTGTGACCTCTCCATGTGATATACAGCTGGTTTATCTTATGGCCTGTCCGTATCATATTCATAAAAGCAATGATTGAAGAGCGTGAGTGAGAGTGAGAGTTTCATATGGAGACTCACCTTTACAGCAGGAGGCTCTCTGTTGTGGATATTAGGTTTGTGAGTATCCCCTGCTGTAAGAACCAGGTCTACTGGGACCCAGCTCATTCTCTGCATGTCTCCATAAACTGTGAGGGAGGGAAAAAAAACAGAAAGAGAAGGAAAATCATGAGTGTAACTTTGCTTATTTGGGGGGGTCATGTTACCCCAAATAGTGAGAAAATACCAATCCGTCCCCTCCAATATACAGTTGGAGATATGTTAAATATGTCCTCCTTTTATGAACCCTGTCAACAGATCTGTCTCTTGTCACTTCCTATTTATTTTCAATGTATTTCCACATACATATGTGTTTGACCCACCCTCCTCTCAATTGTGCACTTGGTCGCACCTGTGGCGTGTGTGTTTGTGTATATGTGCACGCACACATTCTGGTAAAAAGAGACAACGTAGGCTGAAAGCTGAAAGTTTTATTGATAAGATGCAGGTTTGAGGTGGACACCAGGACACCTTTGTATTGCCGAGACAACACTTGCATAACAATATTGTTGGCAGCACGTTGCGTGTTGTGTTAAAGTTCATTATCTCAGAGTTTGTCTGGGGCAAGAAAAGAGGTTTGTAGAACTTGACTAGCAGCCAACCTCCATATCGCGAGCTGTTGTCCTGAGGTCTCTGACTCTTTTTGGGTTACTTGATTAACTAAAATTAACACTGGATAACCAGTATCATGAACCTGTCTCTGTTAACACTGGGGTTTCCAGCAATGAGCAGAAGAGGTGGGTTGTTACACACATATTCACAACCCTGAATTGTAGTATTCCGAATGAAATATGAATGAAGTATAAAATGGTCAGGTGATAGTACCCGTGAGAAAAATCGGTTACAGCGACAATTAAGAGTTGTAACTAGAATATAATAAGAAGATTTAGAATACACTAACATAATAATGCAATCTAGAAATAATTTCCAAATATTTAAAGTTAAGGCTCAGAATATATGGATAGCCTGGACCAGGGTTTTCAAAGACTCTTTCTGAAAACAGTCAAATTTACCAAAACAACATACTGAATCTCTGAACTATCTTCTTTCATCCAATCACGCATTTAGACTATTCTATGTCACCTCCTTCTGATAACTAACATATTTTTATTTATTTATTTATTTATTTTTGAGGGTCAATGTACTGTTTTATCATACGTCCTTATCAGTCCTTTTGGAGTAATGGACATCAATCATATACCACTTTACAGATTAGCACACCTGTTATGAATATTTGGTACAGATATTCGGTAATATGTGGTATTCCAATTTAGTTTAGTTTGGTTTAGTTTAACTTAATAAAATAATATAGCCAGGTCACAACAGTGAATCATTTTTAGGACTTTCTAAGACAAGTAAACAAAAATACCAGCACACCTGTAGACAGTGCTGTCATTATGCATATTCAAAAATGCAATCACATGTAGCTATGGATCGTCCGTACAAGAGGATCTTAAATATTATTGTTATTCATCCGCTCCTGCTGTTTGTGTTCATGGACTCCTGTGGCTTCCCCTCTCATAACTAAAGATCCAGTCCAGACAGCTAATGTATGTACGTGGCTACGTTACCATCTATAGTTTTTCACCAAAATGTTTTGCACATGTTATAATAACATGATGACTTTTTTTTTTTTTTTTAGATTTCAATAAGATATTGAGCTTATTGAGAAAAAACAAATCCAAAACCTGATTGTACATAAATCCATAACACAAATTCAACAAAGACAGAAAAGGCTTTGAATCTGCACACACATTTAGGATACAAATACTGGCTCTGCCGTCACAGTTGAAAGCAAGGCCAAAATTCATATTCACCTCAGTGTGTGTGTGTGTGTGTGTAACACAGTGTGGAAACTTCTAGTGCATTTTTCTTTCTTTGTGAGTCTTTGTGTAATCTGACATTGATGTAATTGGAGCCCACATTTAATTTAGACATTCTTAATGTTCTTTTTTTGTAACTACAAAATTATTAGAAAGATTTACAGATTAGATTTTTTTTTCATGCACAGGTTTACAAATGATGATATAAAACCACTGACATTATTTCTGAACATCATTTCACAAGCTCAAAATCCTATTGGCACTTATTTGAGCCCACAGACCTGCTTACAGTGTGTTATTCGCTACAGTTACAAGGTGTTCCAAGGGACTATTTTTTGGGTTTATTTTCGGTATGACTCAGTAGTAAGTGTTTGACATGATTTTTTTTTTTTTTTTTTTTTTTTTTTTTATTTTGGGTTTTAGGAAAAGCTGTATGAGACTCACACTTCATGCCCTAGTCCAAGTTTGCCTTATTCTGCATTTCTCACAATTTTTTCCAAAATTGGTGGTGAGTAAAATGTTTTCATGAGCAACAATTATAATAGGCAAAAATATAAGAATAAGATCAAGGTTAACAAATACCACAATTTCACTTTAATATTATATTTTTGTAGAAAATCCAAAGTTAATCATACTTAGAAAACGACATTTAATTTAAGACATTTCAGTCATTGTGGCTGTAGATACAATCCTGATTTTTTTTTTTCCACAGAAAATATCTGCTAGTCGAGCCATACTGTAATTCAAGCAACCAGCAGGCAGGAGGTCAAAGGTCACAATGTCCTGATAGCAATTGATACACATATTCCTGTGATCTTAGAATGATCTCGAATTATAGAAATAACCCAGAGAAAAAGGACAAAGTGGTTAATTTTGGATGGCTGCACCAGTGATACAACTATGTGTGTGTGTGTGTGTTTGTGTAATCAGTGATACGGTGCCAGTCACTGTCGGGTTCGGGGTTGTATCTGCTCGGCTTTGAAAGTCCTCCAGGTCCCATCATACTTCTCTCTGTGACTCCACATACACTGAACACACACACACACACACACACACACAAAAGGTGGAAAAGTTCAATCCACACACCACCACAGAGTGAGACACAGTCCTTGTTTATAACAGAATCCTCTAACGTGTGTCTGTCCCTGTGTGTGTGTGTGTGTGTGTGTGTGGTGTGATCCAGTACGGTTGTAAAGCTGACAGTGTTTCCCTTGTGGGGTGTAGACAACAAACAAGGTCCCTGGTGGTTTTTGCAAGGAGAGAGGGTTCAACACACACAAACATGTACGCACGCACACACACGCGAAGAGACACACGCACAACTCTTAGATGTCGTAGCTGTTTCATGCCAGCCACGGCCATCTGGTTTATGTAACCAACTCTAGCGCTGTACGTTTGACCTGTGTGTTTTTGTGTGTGTGTGTGTGTGTGTGTGCAGTGCTAGGGAGAGAGGTGAAGGATTTCAGTGTACATTTGACCTCAAGATTCTTTATTGCACTGCCACAACCACACTGCACCCTCCAGGGAGTGTCCTCATATGTCTTCATCTCAGACAGACAGAGGAGGGAGAAAAAGGAGAAAAGAGTACAAGAGAAACCAAAATGGCTGAGGAGGGAAGTCGACGAGAAGTCACACACACACATATATTCTGGGAGAGAGAATTAATAACCAGAGAGGATGAGGCTCCTAAGTGACCGGGCTGAGCTCAGGGTGAACCATAAACCATCCCTGTGTTTTACTGAAATGCCAACATCCTCCTATTAAATCTCCCAAACACCAGCCAAACTTTTCACCAGACACAACTGGATGTGTGTGTGTGTGTGTGGATGTGTATTTCTCATGTTTCTCATGTTGTGAGGATATAATTCAGTTTACAGTCACATTGTGCTGACTAGGATCCTGTATGGAGACAAATGGCAAGTGGCCATAACGTAAGACATTAAATTTTAGGTTGAAGCCTTGGGTTAAGGGTAAGGGTTACAGTTAGACAAGTAGTGGTTAAGTCAATCTAATGTCCTCTGAAATTATTAAAATGGCTGTGTGTGTGTGTGTGTGTGTGTGTGTGTGTGTGTGTGTGTGTGTGTGTGTGTGTGTGACCTGCAGTTGAGAGAGCTGTGAGCGTTCCCACTGAGACTTTCAATCACCACTCCAGGACAAGTGCACGAGTGTGTGTATGTGTAACCACCAAAGGTAAATTTGAAAGTTACGAGCGCCTTTTGAAAATTTTGATGGTATTTTAAGAAGTGGACTGTTATTGTTAAAGACTAATATGTTTAAGAGAATGGCAGGAAAGATGATAGTGTGCTTCAAAGTGTTTGTATTCAAACTCACAGCAATGGAGATATGTGAGTCTAAATATGGCTGAACTGGCCTAAAACCTCAGTATAATAGAGCTATTGGTTCCCATACAATCTTCAAAATATTTTTTACAGTATGTCATATATTACACCCATCACAACCATGAATTTCACCATTACAATTCATATTGATATGATCTAAATGTGGTGCAAAATGAGGTGAATTGTGGTGAACTGAATAAATAAGTGGAGACACATAACATGTGTGAATGTTCCCATACAGGCCATGATGGGTCACTGAATGGTTTGATGAGTATGAAAATAATGAGAATCATATGCCGTGGCCTTCACAGTCATGAGATCTGAACGAAACTGAGAATGCAAGGGAGATTTTGGAGCAAAATTTAAAGTTGGTTCTCCACCTTTTGGAAGTTCAGAATCTAAGACAAGGAGCAGATAAGCTGTTCTGGAGGCTCATGATGGCCCTTGAAGATACACTTCAGCTTCATTTTTAGCCACTCTAGCAGCATCCTTCTAGATGATAATGTTGGATGGTTGGTCACTCCACCAATCTGGTCTATACTAAAATATTTCAATAACTATTTGATGTGTTGCCATGTTTGTTGATCTCCTGACTTTTCATTTACTGCTACCAGTACCTGCTGTGAAATATAAATAAATAACACGGATTGGTTT
This sequence comes from Holacanthus passer, assembly GCA_025331565.1. NCBI lineage: Eukaryota > Metazoa > Chordata > Actinopteri > Pomacanthidae > Holacanthus > Holacanthus passer. Next base: position 585,118 of record JAFREQ010000029.1, on the reverse strand, counting down.
AAAATTTGGTATAGCCATTTATGATTCATAGAAGATGAATCCCAATAAATTTAGCAATCTAGTACCATCATCAGGTCAAAATTTCAATTTGTCCAACACTGGTTTAAGTAGCCTCACCAGCCTCAGCTGCACTTTGTGGTCATTAATAATTGAAATACATGTTTCATTGTGACCATGACTTAACTTGTTGGTGCATAGGATCCACATGGTCATAAAGTCTGGGCTGCATGCAAACGTGATCATGAAAGACCATTCGTGGCCAGGCAAATGCATAACCTATGTATATACAGTAAGTGGCTTTTAGCAGTGCTTTAGTGCATACACTGCTGTGCCTAAGCGGTGTACAGCATGCAGGGTCACTGCATATGCACTGTCCGGTATAGCGTTTGTAAAAATGTTGAAATATCTCTCCAAAAAAGAAGAGGAAGAAATCTTGGGAAGAAACCCATGGATGACATCAGAGTCATTCTTCATGTCAACCTGCAGGACAGTGATACCAAGCTTTAAACATTAGTGGATTAAATCCTCTATGTACGCAAATCATGAACAAAAAACAACTGGTTTAGGGTCTTTTTGTCATGGTTTTGGCTTTTAATTTAGTTGTTTACTGTTCAATTTTGTAAGAGTATGTCCTCAGGTGTTTTGTTAATCTTTACTTCCTGTCTATGTTTTTGATTGTTGATTAGTTTCACCTTTGATCCTTCCCTCTTTGCACATTGAGTCTCTGTCCTTGTACCTTTTGTCAAGCCTTCCAGCCCTTCTTAGTGTTTAGTCCCCTTTTTTTGATTCTTTCTTAATTTTCCTTGCCTATGTGAAACTTTTGATTCTTGTCTGCTCCTATTTGGATTTTTGACCCTTGTCTGTCTGATCATCCAAGACCTCCTTCCACTCTTCTTAGGGTCCTTGATTGTATCTGGAAGCAGGAATCAGAATTTGCTCAGATGGTGGCAAACCCCTGGTGGTGGAGCCTGTCACCTCAGCCTCCTCTGGAGCTAAGCCTCAGTCCCAGCGCCAGGTTCCCAGCTATTGCTCCAAGCCACAGCCCCATGTTTCCAGCTCTGGATGACTAGTCTTCAATCTGCCCCTCAGCCACCTGGCCTTCAGCCTGCTAGCTTCTAGTCTGTTCCTGTCCTGCTAGTGGCCTGTCTGCCCCCAGAAGAAAGTGAGGGTCTCAGAAATGTCAATCCTCTTGGCTTCCCAACGACCCAGAGCCTCAGCTGCCCAGTGACCCAGAGCCTTAGCTTAGCTGGAATCCCTGTTGCTGAGTCTGCTGCTTGGTCAGTTGATGCCTCTCTTGTTCCTGGGTCCTGGCAGGTGCCATAGCTGCTCCTGAGTTGGCCTACAGCACTTCTGCTTCTGGTTTCCTGACAGCGGTCTGGAGGCTTCAGCAGTAGAGCGACCACAAACTTTGAGACAACCCATCTCTCTTGTGTTGTCCCCCTGTGGATCAACGTCCAAACCTATCTTGGTCTGACTCATCATATTTCTAGGCCAGACCTGTCGTCCAACATGACCAACTCTTTTCTATGTTATATTATCTGTCAGAAAACAAAGCTTGACATTCCCTCGTTCCCAGTGAAGCAGCTTTTGACCTAGATGCTATGAAACTTTGCCTCGGGAGTTAATCAGAAATTTGGCCTCCTTGCATGCCAGTGGAAACTGGGATATATCCATCCAGGCATTAGCATTAGAAAGGAGGAAACGGTGGAGATGAGAGGAGAGGAGAGATTTTTTGGCTGCCATCTTAACGGAGTGTGCCTAGCCAAGCCTGGCCAGGAGAAAATATAAACCCTTGAGAATAAAGCTTATTTTGAATGGTGGCCAGTTAGGGGATAAGACACTGCATGGGAGGTGTGTTTGTGTGTGTGTGAATCATTGAGCATGCATGCCATAAAAGTAGCCAGCTAGTTAATGTCTGCCCGTCTCAGGTGTACATGTGTGTCCAAATCTGCATCTAAAGCCTTCTCCTCCTCCTCCAGTTCCCTAAGTATAAATGTCATTAGCCAGGCAGCTAGTGGCAAGACGCTGCTTTTACTCAGCACAAGTGTGAGGGGTGACTTTGTCCCTGAGAGAGAGAGTGAGAGAGGTCTGATACATGGACCAGAGACAAATCCTCTTAGCCCAAAGGAAAAAAAAAAGGCTTTTGGGTGGCGGCTTAAATTGGCCATTGTGGCTCTACTTTAAGACTTCCTCTGATGCCTTTCTGCCTGCTGCTAATGTAAATAAATGAGCCCCAGTAGGAAACTGGCCTGACTGGCTATAGCACCTTTCAGTGTGGGTGGGTGTCCCTTGTGTGTCTCAGTGAGGAAAGACACATTAGGAAAATCCTCCAAAGGGAAGACATTTTTATAATCCTCTCTTTTGATCGTTTATTTTACACTTGGGATTGGAGGAAAATTTAACACTAATTATATGAATATCGAAATCAGTTGTGGTGGTTGGAGCAAAATGCTATAGCCACTTCAGTGAAGCCAAATCTCTACTCTTTTGCAATGAGCCTGTCCCATAATACTAAGATATAACGATATCCATTGCACAACTTTTTGTGCACAAGTGCCCACCTTGAGTAGCGACCACACCTAGGTTCCTGAACAGCCCTTCCTAGATAAAGTGTTTGTGCTTCCCTGACTACAACAAACACAACAGCCCTTGTATGTGTCATTATAACATGCAACACCTAAACTGGGGCCTCTATGCAGCAGACAAGGGACAGTTATAAAGGCCCTGTCCCTTCAGCCTTTACAAAAGTGAGATGTTGTTGAAAAATCAGTTCATTACAATGGAGCACTGAAATTAGTGAATTAACTGGCGATACTATAGAGTTCATCAGCACAAATGTTTCATCGGAAGTTCAACTCAAGTTTCACGCCTAAAATAACGATATAGCATTGAGAAACACTGTAGAGCCTGGGAAAGTTCTAACAAAGAGTCAGTCATATTATTGATTATAAATATATATGAAATGAAATCTCTGTTAAGGCGCTGATCTCTTTACTTGTGTTTGTATCATACAGTGTGTTTCTGTGAACACAATATATGAGACGACACTGTGTATATGCAGATGTGCCTTTATGTTTGGCTCCGCTGTCCTTTGTGGTGACCCAGTTACATATTCCCTTAATAAGTTTACTCTGCACTTCCTTTAGTGCAACCTTTACATAAACAGCCCAATCACGGCCGCAGTCAGCATAAGCGTAGCTGGAGGGCCCCGCATCAGCAAAAATGCAGACAGGGACCAACATGTACTGTAATCATACCATTGTACCATATTCATATTACATGCGCACACACTGATCCGCAATGATCAACCACATGCTGCAGTCAGGGAGGGAGGATCAATGAGCTTAATAGAAAGTGACATAAAACAAAACCAGATGGCCAATCAGCGCTCAAAGAGGTTGGATGTTACCGTGGGAACCCTGCAGGACGGTGCGGCCTTAATTTCTGCTTCATATGCGTACATTGTGTAAATTAGCTCTCACTGGTTGAGCCATGTGAAAACCATTGAAGAACACCTAAAAAACATAGACAGCTTAGTGAATAAAATTGCAATTATACTTTCCATCCATGCCACCCTTTCCTATTCATGGACACTGGGGGCCGGAGCCCATCCGTACATGCACCGGGACGAAGGCACATACATGTAGTATTACGAGCATGAAATTTTATTCTTCACGTTGGAAATAGCAAATTCACAAAACTCAAGGTCCACTCCTAGCTTTTAACTAACACCATCTGCTGACTAAGACTTTGGGATATTGTTGAAAGCACTAAAAAAAAAAAAGAAGGTTAAATTCAGATTATTTTGTCATTTAATTACCACTTCAAAGGTCAAGAATGAACTTTCATGCTGGTAACTATGCTAGTACTTTTGTTTAAGTAATAATAAGCTAATAAGTGCCAGGACCTTGAGTTGTGACTGTTTTGCCGAACTTGAATTCATAGCACTCTCGAGAAACACCATTAATTGTACAGTCTATTGACTATGAAAATACAGATGCCTGGATTGATCACGATCACCAATCACACAATATGATAGATGAAGGTAGCCCCACTTTTTTTGAATGTGTTTACTAATAAGTCACAAAAAATGCTCGCCCAAAATGAACTGTGACACAGACTTTGGGAGAAAAGCATCATTGTCCTTAGCACAGGATAGATGTAAAAAAAAAAAGGCTGTGGAGCTGTGAGTCCCTCGCTGGTGAATTTGCTAGCTTATGATTATCAGTCAACTGAATTGCAAACTTGATTTCCTGTATTTTACACATTTAAGAAACATCTGACACATATGAAATTGGAAAATCAGAGTTCTTTGCTGCCATGAAGCACGTGTAGAAGAAGCAATTTAGACAGACCATGAAGAGTTCATGGAGATGAATTAAAATGAAAACGACTTCTTCCATCTTCTAGATTTTCCTTTCCTTTCATTTTTTTTCCCGAAGTTGAAGTTTATTGTTGGATCAGCTGATAACAGCGCAGCTCAGTAAGATGTTTTTGTTGATTAGCAGGTGAAAAGATGTTAAGGTGTGTAATTTGGTTTGACGTTTTATAGACACCAACAGTTGAAACAGTTGTTTGAGTGCAATGTTGGATCTACTATTTCTTTGGAAATACTGGAGAAAAAAAATCTGCTCTGCCTTTCAGCAGCAAATCTTTTACATACACTGCAGGGCCGAGATGTCATCACAGTGGCAGCTCCTTTACCTCCACTTTTTCAAGGATCCAGTATGCTTGAAACAAACTAGGTTATACAGCAAATCACCCCACCACGTCTAAAGACAGCTGTTTGAAATGGTGTCATTCAAAGGCAAGGCAAAAAGCCGGCCTCCATGATCTCTCTCTTGAACTCTGTGTGCTTGTTATTTCGAGGAAATGAACTGGAGTAAGGGCAGACAAACTTAATCTGTTCTTGAAGACATTCATTGTGTTGCAGTTGGTTGTAAAAAGTAGCATGAATGAGTCCAAACCTACCTACTGTCACTTGACACATACTAAAGCAGGTCGAATTCTCAGATCGTCTGTTTCATAAAGTTACAGAATGTGTTTCCACACTGTTAGTTGATCCCACAGGCACTTTGAAGCATGCTTCTGGCCTCAGTTTTTAGTTTTTCAGGTGCATGCAAAAACAAGTTTTCGGGTATTCCATTGTTGCATCAAATGTAAAAGTTGCTTTGTTTAGCTTCTGTTGAAGAGCGAGTCATTTGGCAGGAGGCACAAGTTTCATGATTATTTAATTGTTACTGTTTGAAAATGCAGGACTTGTTGAACCTTTGCCTTCTTTCTCTCAGCATTTGTGTAAAAGCAATCAGCCACTTGACGCTGAGCTTTACAGTGATACAACCTCTCATCCTCCATCCACTGTAGTGTAGTCTCTCATGGCTTGTTGCTGATACATACAGTGCAAGGTGATACACATGAGATAACATATACAGTATCTCCAGTTTACACTGTATATATCAGCAATAAGCCATGAGAGACTACGTGACAGTGGATGGAGGGCTGTGAGACACGATGGCATTGTCGTCAGCCGTGTGACTGCCCCCCCGATCAGCCAAAGTTTGGGGGTAAATATGTTTTATAAATGCTTGCTAGAAGATCCCTCGTCAGCTGTCAGTGTTGTCAGTGTTACATTTGCTTTCTGCAAATTCGCTTTTGTTCCCGTCATGCACCGGCAGCAAATCACTGGAAATGAGTGGGATATTCATGGCCCTTTTAGAAATTCTGACAAACAACTACTCAACCTTACAGGGGAGGCTGGCTACGGCCTGTTGAGTAAAGCAACTTCATCGCTATTATAATGTGCGTGCCATTCATTTCAAAGCCGAGTATGTTTGCTTGCTGCCATCTTTCTCCCTGTCAGTCGCTCTCTCTCTAAGCCCCCTCATGTCAGCGAGGTTCACATCATCCTCGTTAAGCGTTTGTCTCCAGTCTAACTCACAGATGATTATTCATTTAGCCGCTTTAGACAGCTCCCGTCAGCCACAAGGACTCCGCTCATCCACCAAGGGACAAATCAACACTCGTTTTTTCCTCCTCCTCCTCCTCCTCCTCCTCCTCAGTTCTTTCTCCACTTTCCCGTCTCTCTCCTGGGCTATTACATTGAGTGTTATGTTTACTATAACCCGCATGCTTGTTAATTATAAATCACCGGGTCCTCTTACATTCTATTAATTGGTACCTCCTCTCTCGGTCTATGCAGAAGTGTTAGTAGGTACGGCTTCATTAAGTGGCACTCTCACAACAGATCTTGACACATGCTACAGAGACAATAAATCAAGGGTGTTGGGGGGCCGGGTGGGGGGGCTCAACAACTTTTCATCAGCAACAAAATTAAATTGAAAAATTATTTTAAGATTTGGTTAATCCAAATAAATTATCACCCGTGGTAAATTTGTTCGGCAGACATTATTTATTGTGAACATGTGATTCACACAGAAAAAACAACAACAACAACAACAACAAACGAGGGGTGCAGGTACACGTACAAGAGCACAGAGAGAAAGAAATAGTCTCAGAGCTACTGAGGGTCTGCTCACGGACCTGAAATGACTGGGTACAGTATCACACCAGAGAGCTCCATTAGCAGTAATTGGATGGATTTTATATTAATATATGCCTTGTCATTTAGCATTGCACACAGGCTTAACCTCTGCATGGGATTTCATCCCCTGCCAAGTCCTGCAATCATACACTTCACACTGATCATAATGATTGGAATACTGTAGTCCAGACAGGATGTGATGTTCTGGAGTACGTTTTTGGTTTATTTATGCAGTTAGTTTCTTATTCCTTTAATTTTTTTGTTATATGTTGTTTTTTTATTAAATTAAGGCACATTTTTTTGCTGTTTTTTTAAATGTGTGAATAAGTGCATGTTTCTAAAAACTATATTTATGAAAATATATTGAAGAGGAAGTGGCAACAGGGCATTATTAATCGAGCGCCAGTAACTCTTATACATCTTGGCATTTCGTTGCTGCTTCCACCTATGGATGGCATTTAGTTCTCTCTCATATTTTTAGAGAATGGATTTGTCTCTTGATTGATGCGTACCTTGTGGTGTTTTTATCAGCTGCTATGGTGATATAGAGGTGTATGGCATGCAACAGGGGAAACTTTGCAGCCCTGTACTTTCCTGACACCCTGATACCTCTGCTTTTCTTATTCTGTATTTTTGGGGATTTTTGGTTGAGTGAAGGTATGTAACTGTAAGGCAGCATGACATCAACTCTTTGTCTACACTAAAATAAGGGTGTTGCAATGTCAAGGTCTGTTATTAAAGAAATGTTCCTATCAGTCTTTTATCGTGGCTTCTCTTTTTGATCTTGTGCCAACTTCCCACCTCAGCCTGGCATAAACATACTTTTATTTCTGGTGTTTCCATTAAAGTTCTGAAAATGTGCATAAAAACAGGTTGATGGGGAAAAAAAGTATTTGACACTGTATTAAAGTTCTTGTTAAGACAATGCAACTTGTCACACAAATGTAGATTGCACAGCTCAATATCCTTAGGAGTCCATATTGGATAATTGGATTCTTCCTCACAATTTACGTCCCATGCCAATGTTCAGTGCCAGTGTACGAAGTAATGTGAAGTAAATATATCCCTGCTAAATTTATGGGTAATGGTTTGGTTAGGTTTAGGCATAAAAATCAGTTTGTTAGGTTTCAGGAAAGATCATGGTTTGGGTTAGATAAGATAAGATAAACCTTTATTTGTCCCACAGTGGGGAAATTCACATAAGTTCAAATAAGTACTTAAGTAAGATTGGGGAACCATTCTGGTTTGGGTTAAAATGACTATGATTTAGGGGACTTTTGTCATTGTGGTCAAAAATAATAACCACTTGGTTAAGGTTAGGGAATGATCGTGGCCATGTGGAAAAGAAAAGGAACAGCAGTTACCTCATCATAATTACAGTATTATGGCTACTAGAGGGCTTTGTCACTTGAACATGAACATATTAGTTTGGGGCACTTGGTGAAACGACTGATGCTGTTGTTCTTCTGGGGAGGAGAGTCTTGGATAGGTTTGTAGCATTTGTGACTTTCACACAGGAGACTGGAATTTGCGTCACAGATCTGCAGTTAACATTACATGTTTATTAACTGTAACCATGACCTTTCTCTATAAGCTTAACCAAATACCCTAGTTGCCAAACCATATTAACCGTAGATTAATACCCATAGCTACGATCTTCACTATACAGTATTTGTCATGCGCAGATGCTGTACAGCAAAAATTAAAAAAAATTAATTAGAATTGTTATGTTAGATGATAGAATTGGATATTGTCAATGTTGCCACTGAACTTATCCCATGGTTTTGCAGAACTGTCAAATGTGATTATTTTTAAGCTGAAAAGATGTGAGGACGCTACCTAAAGTATCTTGACGGGTTTTTGTTTTTCAACATCAAAATGATCAGAACCTCAATTTACACTAGAATCCTTCTTTTACACAAGGATAGATGATGACCTAACTACCTAAATGCACATGAGTTAGGTTTGTCTCATTTAAATTGACCATGACAAATATGATTTCTATGGACATTACACAAAGTCTATGAATTGAATTGATTACATTCTTAGTAGACGCCTTTCAAAGGGTTAACATGACAAAGAATTCTTCAGTGATCCAGACATGAGTGTCAGGGTTAATCACGCAGGCTGCAGGATGGACTAACAGTCACTGTCATCACTAGCCTTTCTGGGACCAACTGTCACCTAAGAGCCACTTGGCCCGGCATTTCAACCCAGCACCATGCCACAGAACGTCTCCAGTACATTGGGAAGTCAGCAGTGACTCTCCCCAAATTGGCAGGGGCAGAAGAGGGCACAATAGTAATGGGAAGACGCACTTCAAAAAGCCCCTTGACCTCTTCACTTTTTTCCCTCACTTTCGCTCTTCCTCCTCCCGTTTCGCTCATCAGAGAGAAATCTCTTTCAACTAGCTGTGGAGGTTTAGGACAACTGTGGAGTCTGACATAATTATCAGTGGCTTGGCTTTAATCACACTCTCCTCAGACTCCTCAGTGCACATTATCTGACACCAAACACAACAGCTCCCCTGCCTGAAACAGGCCAATTTAGCCTTCTAACGACACTCAGAAAGCCAGCCGTCACAGACAACTAGAGATGGACAGAGAAAAGGCGGTGAAGGAGAAGGTAGACATAATTATACACCATATTTTGGCTCTGTTGGTTTTTTTTTTTTTTTTGCTCCCTTTATACTTTTTTTTTATTCCTTTACTTTGTGGACTTTTAATAAGTCTGAAAATGTGTCAGCTTGATTCAAGTCTAACAAAGCTTGTGGATGATTTATGTCAAGAGGTTGCAGGAGAAAAAAGAGTGAGGCAAGATTTGAGAGACAGTTTCAAGGTAGCGAATCTTCAATTAACCTGAGTTACCTGTATAGGATATCATTTGAATGACTGCTGAATTAATAAGCGCTTTTTGAAAATCTCTTGAAATGTGTTCTTGAGATACATCAAATGTAATCAAAGGAAATTAAATTCTTGTACCCTGCTTAGAATAATTTGAGGTCTTTTCAACTCCAAATTGTAACTCATCAGAGCTGGAAGACTCAAACTTGTATTTCAAATGTGAGCTGAGACTGGGTATAATTGTCGTGGAATTTCATCTTGTTTTGCTCCACAATTACTTAGCATTCTGTTAGTGGCTATTTGGCAGCCCTCATAAATTGACTGTGAAAGTGTTTTCTCTCTTGATTTGCGTCTATAAGTGCAAATTAGTGGAAATAATCCTGCTCATGACTTGAACACTTTCAACCCTGGAAGAGAAACTGGGTTGGGCAGTGGTTAAAAACAAAGTACTGAGACATGTTAATTTTAGTCCTGCACCTCCCTTCTCCATCCTCAAATGGGTCAGAGAATGGGAGGAGTGGGATGTGGAGGAGTCGGTGGAGTGAAAGGAGAGAACTTCAAAGTGATGAAAGAGAGAAAGATCACGAACAGTAGCACTCGCTAATGTGTTCCCAGGATGCAGCCATTCCAACCAGACCCCAGACCTTTGATGCTGTCTCTGACAGACCACCATAAAGAAAAAAAGGGGGGAAAAAATGAGGAGCCATCATTGGCTATCAGCTGGAAGCTGCAGTGTCTTTGTGGTAATAAGCAATGAGCCCGGACAGGGTCAGACTCTGTTTCAACCTCTGCGATACTTGGTGGATGCTTATGCTTGCATGACAGTTCTTAGAAAACTGCATTGTGGGGAAGCATGTGAACAATTAAAGATTGAAAATGGGGCATTCTGAAAGAGACATGAGACTGAATAAAATTGTAATTGTGATAATTCTGCATTGATAATCAATGATGTGGGGTCATTGATTTAACAAAAAACACATGAAAATCATATCAAACATTTAAAAAAAAACATTACTTAAAGACGTAATGCTAATTCATTGCAAATTATTGATTTAAATTAGTAAGGAAAGAAAGAAGAAAACATTAATATGTGAAAATAGAGGGAAGGGGATGTGACATAATTGTTAAAGGTGCATATTTTCAGACATTTAACTGTGCTCCTGTGTGTGTTTAACTTAGTTGTTCACATGAAAAATGACAAAAATAATGGTATAACAAATGAAAAAAGAGAGCTGAGAGACGTTCAAACCTTGTCTCCTTTCTCACCTCCACACAGCTGACCAATCCCAGTGCGAAGCACATGAGAGTGTTGGATTGTAGTTTTGTAAAGTAAAAAAAGTGATCAGACACAGTTCCCTCCACAAATTTATCTCGTCAGAATTGAGAGGGGGTTAATGGTCAGTAAATACCTCCAATTCATTAACTGGTATTTCAACATGTTAAATACAAAAGTGTGGGTGAGAAGGCTTTGGAGTTGTTTAAAGGCACCTTTGATGAAGCTGAGCTGCGCAACAGACATCATAAAATGTGTGATGTAACTAATTACATTTTCTGCTGAGTAATTTAGGTATGCAAGTAAAATAATATAATTACTTTTTCAATGAGTAATGTCTAATGATTAACTGATTCCCTTTTTCATGTAACTGATGCTCAGACCTCTCTAAAGTCAAAACTTTCAAAGTCTTTATGGACAAGTTTGTTGCTTGATTGGGTTAATGGCAGATTCTTTCCAGGATTTCATTCACAACAGTTTGGGCAAGATATGAGATTGATTATTTTAAGTCAAATAAATACCTGTTACCTAAGTGTTGCATCTGCAGTCTCTAATTTGTTTTCTCTAACAATATCTGATGTGTGTTATGTACACAATTTGGAAACAGTTCCCCACAGATTCCACGTTTATACAGTGAGATTATTTGATCAGAGAACAAATAACTTTTTCATGTTTTTTTCAAGAAAATCTCTAAATCTAATTTTTAAATTCTGTTGTGTTCGCAGGACTATTGGGGGAGTTCTTAGTTTAGTTTTGCATGTCATGTACCTCTTTCTCCAGATATCTTCTAAGTTTCCTATGTATGTCTGCACTGTTGAATAAAGACAAAATTCCAAAAAAATCAAAACTAACATGATTACCTTGTTACATCTATACCTTTACCATCATGGTTCCAATAAAAACCAGTTAAAGTTTGAAAATGGTCATGATCATGTTTTAAAAAATATGTTGACTGTCACTTGGAAACAGGAAAGGAACAGTTGTCTCCCCTTGTCCTCCTCCCTACATGGACCTTGCTGCTCTATAACCACGTCATCAGACTTCTTGCTTTGCTTGTGAACAGATTTCATTTCGGGGCTCTTGCTGAAACATTTGATGCTGTCTTTCATCTTGGAAGTACATTCTCAAAATGACACTACCTGAACACAAGCTTAAATGCATCATCATCTCATTTTATGACGCAAAAAGGAACAATAAAATGAAAACAATTCATATGCATTTACATAGATATAATTAGATATCTGCTATAGGATATGTTATTAAATGAGTTTATGAGGATCAGATCTTAAGACTTGTTCATAGCAGTGTAGGTTAGAATTCAGTAATAAAATGAAGGAAGAAGAAAATGCATGTCAAAAGAACAAAGGAGGGGGAAACAGTCAGTGAGCAAGTGAGAAAGGGGCAGAGATCGTTTCTCCATCCAAACTCAGTGGCAGCAGTGACCGCTCTGCCAGCTTGTGCCACATCAGTTTGAGGAGGTCAAGTCAGCCTGGTCTCACTACAGGAGGAGCGCCGGTCCTGGGCCAACCCTCCAGGCCTGCAGCCTGCTTTCCCAGCAGAGCGACCCGCACTTCACTCGTTTCTCGCTGGGGGCAAGTCAGGGAGCCGCTGGGGCGTGGGGCTTCCAGCTCCAAAGCTGCAACCCTCAAACCCCTGGGAAGAGGGGGAGGTGAACCCGGCCGGCTCTAACTGTCAACTAGCCAGGCAGAGGAGAGGAAAGCCAGGGACAGAGGAGAGGGGAGAGAGTAGGGGAGAGGAGAGGAAGAGCCGACGAGTAAAGGAGAAGGATGACAAGGGGTTAGGTGTAAGCTATCCGGGGAGACGATTGTCCGGCAGCTTTGTGAAGCACCGCCGCTGAGTGGAAGCTGGTTGTTCTTGCATCACAGTGATCGGCACTGCCTGTACTTTTGTGTGTTGTTCAACAGCAAGCAGGAGAGAAAAGAAAAAAGATATAGTCCAAAAAGGTAAAAATTCTGTGTGTGTGTGTGTGTGTCAGTTTAATAAACACATTCACACACATTCCAGTCAACATGCCAAGTGTCTTCTCTTATAATAATTTTCATTTGAGGACATGTGGTCACTACAAGTTTGGTAGTACAACAACATATACATATACTTCATGTATTTGTCTGTGCTCAAATTCTTCTTCAGTGGAGTCACAGTGCAGTGTTGTGGCCAGTATTCTTAAGAAAATGTTGTGACAATTAGGACGCTACGTAATTCCTCAGCAGTCATCATGTGTTATATCTGTGCTACAAAGGCTGAGACATCAAATGTGGATCACATTAAAAAGAAAGTCTTGTATGATTGCACAGCATGTCGAGAAACAAAGGATTAGTTTGGGTCAGCTAGCTGTTTAGTGTTAATTTTCTGTTGTAGAAATGTAAAAGCATTATAGCTTACTTTCCCCATAAAATGTTACTGAGGGTGGACAGTTTAGGTTTCAGTGGAAAAGGTGTTCTTGGTGTGTATCAGGTTCCTCCTTGATGTTAGTAGATAAGCACCAGACCTTTCCAGGGGCCCGTGAAACATTTTGTGAACTCAACATACCTGCATTTCACCTGAAGGAAGAGGGGAATAAATTTAGTTCCTCTGTTAGAGTTCCTGGTCCCCCAAAAAAGCTCTGCTCTAAGGGTAGTACTGTGGCCGGAGGGGTGGAGGTGGGGGTGGAGGTGGGGGTGGTGCATATGAGGCTACAGGAATGAAAAGCTGAAAACATCAACAAAGCAGACAACACAGACCGAGCGGCACAGTCCTGACACTGTAGGGCACACACACGTTGCTACACTGTTGTGTCGACCACTCGGTCTGGCCTCGGTGAGGCTGCACCCCAATGGATGTGGCTTGACTCAGTTTTGCATGTCAAAGTTCAGCCAGATTGAACTACGCTAAGTAAAAGAGAGGTGGGTTCAATTTTCATTTATTATTAGGGATTTTGTGTCATCATGGATACTGAAGCAAGTGAATAACTGTAAAACACTCAGGAGATTGTCGCTACTTTGGACAGAGGCATCCTTCCCTTTCCTCCTTTGCATCCATTCAAACATCTGAGTCACACAACTCAGTAACTCTTGACTGTTTAGGACTGCTTTTTAGGGATTTAGTTCCTGTGGGATAAGAATACAAGCAACTGCTTAGTGAAAAAGGAGCATTTGATGTGATGTTCACAGTCGTAAGAGTAATCAGTTTGATTATTCTGACACATAGTAAGGTGTATTATTACAGTTTATGTACAGCAGAAATACCAAATAAAACATATACTGGCATAAACACAAATACAACAGCTGTAAAGAAATTACAGAACATTTATTAAAGAGGATTTGTAAGTAATGTTATTCAAGCACATATGTTTTAAATAAAGAAGCCCTTTGGTAGCATGTGTGATTATGTGTGTGCGTTTCATAGGGGTGCAAGAGCAAATGCGGGTATGCCTGGATGCTTTATGCATAATATGCATGAGTGTGTTTGTTTGTACACTGTCTGCGCAGATGTCCACGAGAGTGATATGTGTGTGTGTGTGTGTGTGTGTGTGTGTGTGTGTGTGTGTGAGAGAGAGAGAGAGCACGCAGCTCCCAGCACCCGGCGGTGGTGGCCCGTTATTGAGCCTTTGAGAGGCGAAGCGGCTGATAAATTCAAACTCTTTGTGTAATTGTCTTTCGCATCTGAATACAAATCCCTGCTGCTTATGATTCATCATATTTATTTTTTTATTTCCTCGGGCAACATCTTTTATTAGTTGTGCACTCAGCGGCGAGATTTAATTTCTGCAGGAGGGGACAACAGCGTCGGCTTGATGATTATTATTGAGAATGTGATACTACAGAGGCTGAAATAAAATCTATAGTGCATTAAAGTGACAGATTAGGAGGGGCGGAGGGTTCATTTACAAGTGTTAAGACATCAGCGGCTAATGCCCTGCAACGCCAAATAGCAATCCACCCCGGTCCCTGTTCTGTAGGAGTATGTTTGAGGAGAACAGCATGAAGGAGTGAATGAAGAGTGTGTGTGGCTACTGAAAGAGTAAGTGTGTGTGTTACACTCAACAGGGAGCCTCTAGTGGAGATATCTGAGCATTGCTAGAAGAGAGGGAGCTTTGCATGCCACTGTGCCCAGAGAGTGAGAGCTGGCCTGAGATCTTAAATTTGCTCAACAACATGAAACAGTGGTATTATCTCCCCGACTGATATAATGCTGAATAAAGAAAATGTATTGTTGAATTAGAACGACTCAATGGATTTGTGGTTGGGTGACATTTATGCATATCAGTACAGAATCCAGATACAAGAGAAGTTGTACAACTATTCCATTTTCAGACAGTGTCTTAAAGGCTTAGCTCACTGGGAAAAGACGGGGGAAAAGTAACACTATATTTGAAGGGGTGTGTATGAAACTGACATGACACCATCATACTGGTGACATGACATGAATGCTTTTGACTGTTGTCATTAATTGTCATTCTGTCAATTATGTCATGTCAAAGTCGACATTGTTGGAGGTACGTTTGTTATGACAACTTATATTAACCAAAGCAGCAAAACCTGTCAGTGTCTTTGTTATGACATCTTGACATTAACCAAGACAACATAACCTGTCATAAAGATGCCATAGCAGGCCTAATTATCAAACTTAAAGAAACTATTTAGCTCTATGTTTTAACATCACAGTAAACTGTCATACGTGGTTGGTTTTTGATACTGGCTGTGAGAGAATGTCATGAATATTTTCCTTGACCTCAACTACATTGGTACAATTTGGACTAGTCATTAAAATGTCATTAAGTGTTATTACACTGTCAAATGTTTTTCAAACAGTGTCATAAATAATTTCCTTGACCTCAACTACACTGGTACAATTTGAACTTTTCATTAAGATGCCATTAAATACTATTACACTGTCAAATGCTTTTAAATACCTTAAAGCTGGGGTGGGTAGGCCTTTTTTCATATCAAGGGACATAACATCTTTCAAGGGCCATTCTAAAATATTGAACACATATATCACACTAACTTCTAATGAGATGATTGAACCTGCTTCTGTTTTCCCAAACATCTGAAGTCAGATGGTGTCAGTGATGATAATGCTACTCGCGGCTACTTTTTCAGGTTTGGTTCAGTCAGTCTTGAGTGGAGCCATTTTTTTTGGAAAAGGTGGGTTTAAAAAGATCTGCTCACAGTAGTAGGTTCTCCAAAACAAAGATGCAAATATCAGCGCAAATTTCAGTGCATGTTGAGAATTGGAAAATCCCCAGGTCACACATACAGTTTCTAGAACTCGAGCAGAGAAAGGTTGATATACCTAACTTTTATTTTGTAGGTATTTTGGCAGGTACTTGGCAGGCACATCAATTGACTCCACATTAAGCAGAGTAGCAAATATGTTTAGTTCCTTTTGTTTAGTTTTCATGTCACATATGGCCCGGAGGCTGGACGCCCCCCTCCTTAAAGCAACATTATGAAAGAATTGATATTTCTTGCAACATGGCAACCCAACGCTTTGGAGTGCAATTCACATCTACACCAAGTAATATTGAGGTGATTTACAATGGCTCTAACCAGTACTGTGGGATCTGGATCCTAGTTTAAGGAGAAAATATTTTCTGGTTATCTCTCCGATGTCCTCTGACTGCTCTGCCTCAGGTCTCTGGAATTTATGGAGTTTCTTGTGGGGAATGCTGGTGGGGAACAGTGGCAGAATGGGCATCTGGAGCCGGGCGAGTGGCAACAAAACCCTCCTGAGAGCTAACAGCGGCCAGTTTGATGATGGCGGTCCAAAGCGCCTGTGGTAGTGGTGTAAACAACTAACACACCCTCTGTGCTCTGCGGTTACTTTAGCTACAAGTAAAGCTATCTGTCCATCAGGAAACTCCATAAATAACCAAAAGTTGAGGCAGAGCACTCAAGCAGCAGTCAAGTTGCAAATAATATCAATTTATTTCATGTTGCTTTAAGGTATTTGAAAGCATTTGACAGTTTAATAATATTTAATGGCATCTTGATGAAAGTCCAAATTCAATTCAGTTGAATTTTATTCTAATTCTGTGGCAGAAGTTACCTCTTCTGTTAGCGTATGCTCTCTCTCCTCTTGCGTCCTCTTCCTCTCTCTGTCTCTCTGGTCATGGCAGATGGTCGCCCAACCAGGACACGGTTCTGCTCGAGGTTTCTGCCTGTTAAAAGGACGTTTTTCCTCACCACTGTCACCAAGTGCTTGTTCATGATGGGAACTGTTTGGTCTCTGTAAATAATATTATATATAAGAGTATGGTGTAGACCTGTTCTATACGACAAGTGACGTGAGATAAGTTCTGCTCTGGTTTGGCACCATATAAATAAAACTGAATTGAAGGTAATTCATTTCTTATTGTACAGTTTGTTTCACCAAGTACGGAATAGCTCTTTTTGTCTTTTATAAATACACCTTGTTGAAACAGTTTTAATACAACAGTGATGCCCGAGCTGGCAAGACTAATCAGCATTGCTCTCTAGTATCTGCACTGGAAGTGATCCCCTAATCCTCTTGTGGAGTGGAGTAGTAAACAGCCGTGAGCTGGGAATCAAATCGAGTGTGATTGGCTCTCACCTGGTTGTTGCCTGCATTGCGTCAGAGGACATTTGCATAAAGCTGAGCTTTTTCAGTGTTCCCCTGTCGTGTTGCTGGTCACTGTAGCTCAGCGGGCAGTGCCAGGCTGCAACGCCAGGCCCCATTCACAATGACCTGTGAGTCCTTAAAGACTCTGAAAAATATTTCTCAAAACAGAAGTCAGTTTAGATGCAGAAAAAAAAAGAGAAAGAGAGAGACAGAGAGAGACTCACAATCAGTAAACTGTGGCTGTGTATTGAGCCTTGTTGTGTCAATGTTTTACACTTTTAAAAGCATATTTAATTGCGAGTTAAAAAGGATTCAGTATGCTCACAATAATTCATAACACTTGTGGGGATGGATTGCACAACTCTCCAAGTTTGACGCACTGATTGACTTTTCAGCCATCTGTCAGATCCATTCATCAAACCGAAATGCACTCTTCAGGCCCCAGACATAGTGAGAAAGTTCAACAGATGCGGTCAACCCTATCCCTTCTTTTACCTC
This sequence comes from Holacanthus passer, assembly GCA_025331565.1. Classification (NCBI taxonomy): domain Eukaryota; kingdom Metazoa; phylum Chordata; class Actinopteri; family Pomacanthidae; genus Holacanthus; species Holacanthus passer. The sequence goes on along the minus strand of JAFREQ010000029.1, from coordinate 567,378 downwards.
AGGAGTTCCCTCCCATTATTAGCAAATGTTTTCAGCAGCTTTGTACGTAAACTCTCAATACCAGGAACCGTTAGGAGGACTCCTAATGGCAACATAAAATCTTATGTGATTACGACTCCTAGGCAAATGAAACCAATACTATCTGCATGGCTAGGTACAACTGATTGTACTTGGATGAACTGACTCCTCAGTAATTTTAAGAAAAAAACAGTAAAATAAACTAGTTTCTTTTCTCGCTGCTGGCATTTTTTGACACTAAATTCAGCTGATAATCTTCATGAATATTGACATACCAAAAGCTTTTGAAACTAACTTCCTTTATTTATAAGTGGAAATTAGGACCATTATCATCCCCCCACATTCACACACAAAAAGTCACATTGGTAATTCAAAGCCTCCAACGTTAGTGTTTGAAGCTTGCTAAAAATGATGGCCATGGATGAACATCTTCACTAAATGACTGACTAACAATGGAGACACAAGTAGAGGAAGATGAAATTATTTCTAATGATATAATGACCGGTCTCTTTAGAGCTGACATGTTGAGTCACTCTGCGACCGGTCAAGTCGCATCGATTGTCATCAGGGGTAGAAACCCAATCTACGCACGGTCCTCTTAAACCGACTCGTCTCTCTCTCAGATGCCCCCAGATATTTATGTCTACTGTCTGATTCTGCCAAGCGGGGGCTTAATCAGATCCAGAGAGAGCTCCATCAGTATTCAAGCCAGCTGCTGGGAAGAAAAGAGAGATAAAGTGAGCTAAGACAAAGGAGGAAAATAGAGAAAGACTGAGCCACAAAAGACACAGAGGGCAGAGGCACATGATCAGGCCACAGCAGAGCGTGTTCCAACACTACTTCGGGATGACAAACCATGTACTGTATCTCCAAATAGATTATAAGCCTTTTTGAAACTTCTGAAGCATCAGATCCTGGATGCTCAGAAAACTGGCAGTGCTAGCTGATAAAGTACCTTTGGTGGAGAGCTAAAACATTAGCCAGCTGAAAACATGCTAACGGTCAGTCACTAAAGCTAACTGTCAGTTAGCAAGCTGCTAGCATGCTTAGTTGCTAACAGGACAAGATCAACACAGTTTATTCAAAAGAAGCACAGTATTTGTACTATTGACTCACAACTGTCTGCAAACCATGCCAAACCATTTTTGTGTCAAGCTGAAGTTGAAGTTATTTTGAGATCACTGGCATGAATTAATTTTGCTCCAAAATTCTTCTGTTTTTAATGCTGGTGCACTCAGCCATACAGCTAGATTTAAATTAAAAAATCCTGTTAAGTATAAACTTTATAATTGTATGTTGAAGAGCGCGTGCAGTAGAGTGCAGATCTCTACCGGGCGTGAAAATCTGGACAGGAAAAGTTCCCAAACAGCAGCAAAGTAAATGCCTCGGCTATGTCCAGGCCTACGTCTCAGCTGTGTCAAGAGTTTATCTACACTTCAAGTCTATTTTCCGACACTATACGCGTAAACGTGAGGTTGATGCTCCTGCTGCCGTGCCCCACGTTTGCTGAAAGCCGAGGCAATGCAATATAGGTTAAAATATGAAAATAAAATACTTTGTTGTCAGGTTCACTGCAAAATTATGAATGACCTCAGGCAGTGGTACATACTCACACATAAAGAAAAACACTGCACAGAAACTTAGGTGCTCCTTTGCTGCTTGATATTTTGAATTATAATGCATTGAGTATAATACATCAAGCGTGACACCAATGTGAAATGTGCGGTCCAGCGTTGTCCCTAGCGGAAACAGATTCTAAATTGCAGCAGTTACTGATCACTTGCACCCCCTACTGTCTATTTAGAAGAAGTAAGGATGGAGTCTGCAGTCAACTGTGATATACAGTAAAACAGAGCAGATTTTTATTTTGTCAAAAAATTGTGAATTACCACAACTATGAGAGGTCCTTGAGCATCCAGTCATACACATGCCCAAATTTTTTTAGGTTGATTGGCTCAGTAGTATGCAAGATTAGCTGTGAACAGACAGACATACATGCACACACACACACACACACACACACACTCAACTGCCTGGCAGAGATTTTTTTTTAAAGATATAAATTATACATTTTGTGAAGGGCTGCACGGTGGCGCAGTGGTTAGCACTGGCCCCTCACAGCTAGAAGATCCCTGGATCTTTCTGTGTGGAGTTTGCATGTTCTGCCTGTGCAGCTTGGGTTTTCACCGGGTACTCCGGCTTCCTCCCACAGTCCAAAAACATGCTGAGGTTAACTGACTATTCTAAAATTGTCTGTGAGTGTGCTTGGTTGTTTGTCCTGTGTGTGGCCCTGTGATGGACTGGCGACCTGTCCAGGGTGTCCCCTGCCTTCGCCCTAAGTTGGCTGGGATAGGCTCCAGCCCCCCCACGACCCTGCAGAGGATTAAGCGGTGTACAGATAATGGATGGATGGATGGACATTTTGTGAAGTAAGTGTTGACTAACAATTTAAAGTAAAGTTTAGTCATGAAACAACAGCTTTACATAATTAAATAATAATAGATCTAAAAAAGTATTCCATCATATCGCCCAAATTTTAGTTTTGATGTGCAAATGAGAGTTTTTTCTTCTCACCGGTGTCACAGCAGCACCAGCATTATTACAGCAGTTTCTTTTAAAAGTCAGACAGGAAATTACTCACCAAACATGAGGCCTGCAGGTCTCCCCCCTCTAATTGTTGACATTGTTTCTTTCAGGAAGGACGAAGAATCACTTTCCAGTGGTCTCAAAGTGTGTATGGATTAGCTTGGTTTATTTTCAAAAATCATTTCATTACTTTTAGCTCTATTTGTGTTACTTTGTTGGGAAATTGAAATGGCAAAAAAAAAAAAAGCCCTTTATCAAAAATCCTTGTAATCCAAATTTGGACCAAACACACCATTATAGAATCTTCAGTCAGTGACCAGTTTCTTAATTAATGTATATATGTAAATATAATTTATAATAGCAATAGCAAAATGTATAATGTGTCACTCCGATAATAGTTGGACAATCAGGCAGCTCATGGGTTTCCTGCTACAGTTTTATATATTCAGAACTTTCAGAACAAACAAAGGAGTTAGGTCAACAATCAACAACATGTCTTTCTGTAATACACTGAAACAACTGTCAGTCTAATGTAACAAGATTTAGTACTGTCAAAGTATCACTTTTAACATGTTTAAATGACAGGACATAAACTTCTTTCCCCCCCTTCACTAGGACCATTCAGCTGCCACCCAATCTGCAGTCATCTCGGGTGTAATTGTACAATGTGACTGTGATTTCTTTACCATGTTCTTCCATGCTCCACTCTCCTGCTGAACCCTCACTGATCCACATCAAATGTGCAAGTCCGCCAGGCCTTTTGATGAAAATGTGTTGTTTTACAAATCTGTTCGATATATATATATTTCGGTTGATTCAGCGTATGCAGGATGGGTCTAGGTAGAAGAATGGAGTAGAGGATACGAAACATTAATCGAGAGGCTACTTCCATCAGGGTATATTGGGACTGTAAATATTGGTATGCTGCATGTCTAATTTCCCACCTCTTTTTTCTCCAGTTGCCACCTGATTCATGGTCCCCCCACAGCAGAGTAGGAGTATAGGCAGTCTGAGCCTCTATTATGTGGAACCCATGGTGCATTAACAACAGCAGCAGGCGTCAGCTCTCAGATCTGATCACACTAAATCAGACAAATGTGGACAAGAGGTGAAGGGAGAGAGAGAGGAGGGAGGAGGAGGGGAGGGGAGGAATGGTCTGGAGGGATCTGGGAGGGATGAGCTGACTGCCAATGTCTAAACGTGATGTGTACGCTAGTTGCAGGGACTAAATAAAAGTACCACACAATTGTAAAATACACACACATCATACAAGCCCTTTGTCTTTGCGAGACATCAATGCCAAGTTCACGTGTCGCTTGCTGGGGGCTTCTGTTTCGCATATTGCAGTCAACACCTCGTCTCATTTACTTCCAGAGGGTAAATATATAAATTAAAGGAGAGCCGACATAATCAGAAATCAGTATGTGAGCCCCCACTGTCCCTGAAGACCCAGGCTCTCAGATCTTCTTTTGTTCTTTCTGGGGCTGTGAAACCACTGGGCCCGAGGAGGTCACAGAGCTCAGGCCTCATCAGCAGGGCTAATTTGATTGTGACGGAACAATGGCTGGTATAGCCGAGCCTGGCACTGGCCTGCTGACAAGCTGCATATTAATGACTAGTGCCCACTAGGCCAGCTTTGCCCTGCAGAGGAAGGGCACACTGAGGGCTCAGTACCTTACATACTCTGGAAAACATTCATGGCACTATTGTGATGAGTCACTCAGTGCTGAGGAAGTGACTGGAAAAATTTAAACAATTAGTCAGTTACTTGCTCATTGAAATATTAATGACAGTACTGATTACTCAGCAGTACTTGCATTTTGTATTTTATCAGAACTTAGATCTGTAGGTGCCTTCCACCAACACTAAAGCCTCCACAGTTTAATATTTTGTATTTCAAATGTGCAAACACACAAGGAGACGTTGTGGTTTAAACATGGCCTGCCTCGTTGTATGGCCAACGTGTTAGAAAACTATTGACTATGTACACATCAGGTAGTTACAGGACAACATTTTCATTCATTTGGAGTTGTGTTTCTGGCCACCTAACAGATGTAATTCGAATATTGAATGTTTTTCTATTTGGAATGAAAATGTCTGGCTCTTTAGCTGCTAAATGCAACAATTTATTCAACAGCTTGTTACTCAACGTGTTGGTTTGTTATTTAGTTCTGGAAAGGTATCAGACGGTGGGTTTAAAGAGCTTTTTCACTTAAAACAGATTCCTGCTGCTGCCGGAAACAAGGTTAATGAGAGCGGTGAGACTGAACCAAAACAGTTAAGTTGCAGGCCACAAAATGAAAACAACAGATTGAAAGACATTAAAATGTCCCATAGAGCTGAGGTGAACTGAAGAGCCAAGTGATAATTCTCTGTGACTCATCACTATGAGCGCCCCCTTTCAAGATCCATCAAGAAATATTGATGGGTTTTAAAAAGCAGCCGTCAAAGTTTTGGAGGTAATACTGACTGTTAACAGCTGGCTGTCCTGTCCTGTCCTGTTCTCACACTGAAGACTCAGGGTTCACAAATGCAAGCCTGAACAAAAACCAGGTGGGTCCTGAATGTAGGCTTACGAGTGGCTAATGTTAGCAAGTGAGCTAACACACAGCTGTAAATAAGACAATTTTAGAGCCACCAGAAGGCATATTCTTTCCACAGAGGCTGGTAAAAAGACAGTTTTAAATGTAAACAGATTAAACCCACACAAAATAAGCGGCAAAGTGGGCTTTGCTGTGTTCACTGTCCACTACATCCCTAAATGGGGCAGCGTAATGATGAACACAGGCTAGCACAGCATCTTCTACTGAGAAGTGAGCATACTAATGGCTAATGTAGCTTGGCGTAACCCCTTAGTCCAACAGTGGAGCATACTAATGTTGCTGAAGCCAAATGCGGCCCTGCTGCACCAAAGAGCATACTAATTACCAGCAGCTGCCCTTCTCTGTAACCTTGGCAGGTCACTTAGCAGTGTGATCAGTCCCTGACTCCTAATAAAGACACTTTAACAGGGTGAGCCACAAGGGCAGGCTTTCCATTCTCGTTCTTTTCTATCACTTTCTTTTCATTTTCATGGTGTGTTCTTATAGTGCCAGAATAATCAGAAAAATGAGTTGCCAACTGGGAAAATTCACGTCCCCTCAAGTCAGACCAACAACTTGACTTGACTTGCCAACTTTTATGTATGCGCAGAAACAATTCAATTCAATTTTATTTATATAGCACCAAATGACAACAGAAGTTTTCAGGGCACTTTTCATATACATCAGCTCTAGACCACACTCTTTATAATGTTATTTACAGAGAGCCAACAGTTCCCATCATGAGCAAGCACTTGGTGACAGTGGTGAGGAAAAACCTCCTTTTAACAGGCAGAAACCTTGGAACAGAACCAGGCTCTGGGTGGGCGGCAATCTGCCTCTGCCAGTTGGGTTGCAGTGCATGCAAATAGAGAGGAGGACAGAAGAGCTCAGTGCATCATGGGGAAATACCCTGGTAGTTTGGGCCTATAGCAGCAGCACTAAGGGATGGTTCAGGGCTCACCTGTGGAGACACTGGGAACCACAACCAACCCTGCATTCTGGAAGCTCGGTGTTCTAGTGGGGTAATAGGATCATCAGCCCCAGGTTCGCAGCTACCAGTCTGCACTGCATTTGCATCCTTAAATAAACGATTGTTATGTAGAAAGTCTAAGTTCCAGAGCTGGAAAAACCCCTGGGTCAAGAGTAGGCTTTTTAAAAAGAGGATTTATTACAGCCACTTTAAAGGGCTACAGTGCTTAGTCAGCAGCTTTAAATTGGATTAAACATCACCCGCTCTGGCCCAAGGAATACGTTTGACTGTGGTTGCCGGTGTCGCCAACTTCACGTTTCTCAAGATAGAGCTGCCAATGATCAGAGTTGGTTACTCAGCGGATGTGTCACTGAATGGGGAGAACTTGTTAGAAACAAGCACTGGTTGGTGGTGAAACATGGGCTTCTGCTTAGGGCTATGCTACCTTCCAACAGTCAACCAGCCTCCCTGGGACGGCTAGCAGGAGCTACACTTGGTCAGTCCACACGGCTACAGAGGGCTGGCCAGCTACAGCAGCTAACAATTGAGTTTCCATGGTGCGGGGCTGGGCTTCGTACTAAGCCTCAAACGTGGTAAATAAACTTCATTTATTGCAAGTTCCATGATGACAAAAGTAGGTTGAAGGTAAGAAACATTTTATTTATCATATCAATTTTCTGCCCACATTTGTTTTGTACTATGAAATTAAGTTGTAACTGTTTTCTGTTCAACATATCTTCTTTGTAGTGTCCATATTGTTTCCATATTATGACTTAGAAGCTCATAATCAGACTGACCAACTAGGGACATGTGACCATCTGAGGAGGATGTGAACGGAGCATTGCTGCTGAAGCAGTACAGCATAAGAAAAGGCACTGTTTTATTCAGTTTAACAAATACATTTTATGTATCAAGGGTGCTTTTTTTTGGAAGGAATCTAGCTCACTCCACCATTTAGACGAGATAGGCCACAAAGCCTGTTGCCTCAGAGAACTGGTCTGAGGGAAATGGGGGCCAACAATGCTATTAAATATCTTTCCACAAGCTCACAGTCAGTATTAAGCCAGAATAGTCTTAATGTTGTCTTAGAGGCTTTTTGACCTCAATAATAAAAACTGCCAGAAGCACTAAGTAACTTTCAGCCACACAAAAATGTTAACATTTTAAGATACTGAATATTAGCTCAAAGAATTAGATACCAGCAGCTTCAATACAAAACTATCAGTGTCAGCTAATCATGTTTTAGCCCTGCTTTGTGCACAGTAAGTAACACAACTTGGAAACTGTCAAGGTAGTAATGTGAGGCAGCAGTTGAAGGAACCAAATGCAGACACTGCAATAGATCAGGGGCTTATTGTGTGATGGCCAAGCAAAAGCTTACAGGCAGGTACAGGTTCTGGGGTAAAGCTTTTGGTTTTCCAGTACAGGTAGGCAGGTAAGCAGGCAGACAGGGGGGTACAGGTGGCTTGAAAGCAAATACACATCACAACAAAGAAACTGCAAATGTTCTGATACTGACTGAGGGGAGAAGGCTGGTGCAAGTGTTGCAGGGCTGATAAGAAAAGTGGGGACAGGTGTGTAGGTGGGAGGGGTTATCAGGTGACTGGAGGGAGTGGCTGGAAGTGGGAGTGAGAGTGGAAAAAAGGTTCAAGGGCATCTAGTGGACAGCTTGAAGATGGCAGGTCTGGAGTTAGGGTTAGAAGAAAGTCCACATCCTGTGGGCAGGAGCTGGAGACAAGGACAAAGAGAGGACTGGGGTTGAGACAGTGAGACTGACAGAAGGGACTGAGGACTGAGGCAGACTTTGTGACAGAGTGTGTGTAGTGTGTGTAAAGGGTAAACAATGTAAACATACTTTGTCATGTGCTACAGTCCTGTATTCAAACTCTTACTTGAACTGAAAGTAATCAGTCAAAAGTATTATCTGCAAAATGTAGTTAAATCATCAAAACTAAAAACAATTGTTATGTAGAAAAGTCATCTCTGGATGTTGTATTCTTATATATTATTGGATTTTTATTACTGAGGCATCAGTGCATAAATTGCATTTTAATGTTGTAGGTATATAGTTCATTTTAACTTGTTTTACTTGTGGGGAGTTTTATCTACAACAGATTCTATTCAATTCAGTTTTATTTGTATAGTGCAAAATCACAACAAAAGTCATCTCAAGACACTTTACATACAGAGCAGGTCTAGACCATACTCTTTATGATATTACTTATAGAGACCCAACAGTTCCCATTATGAGAAGCACTTGGCGGCAGTGGGGAGGAAAAACTTCCTTTTAACAGGCAGAAACCTCGGAACAGAACCAAGCTCAAAGATGGACAGTTGGGAAGGAGGGGGCAGGTGTGACGAGAATGATAATAACAGTATTAAACAATATATGTGGTCAGTGGGAGGCTTGTAAACATGGATCCAGACTCTGCAGCTCCAGTGACACACGTACCTGCAGAAAGCGACAGGAGAGAAGAGGAAAGGGTGTCTGCCTCCAGAACCCAGACTGGGATCTGATTCCATAGTTGAGGAACTTGATAACTGAAGGCTCTGGCTCTCGCATAAATTTGCTTTATATACACATTAAAGGATATATCCTCATCAAAGATAACTCCTAGATTCCTTACAGTAGTGCTGGAGGCCAATGCAATGCCACCGAGAGTACTGATATCTTTAGAAAATGTGCATCAGAGGGGCTTGGGGCTAAGTACAATAACTTCAGTTTAACAGATAATTAATTGAAAGATATCATTGGGCATCATCTGCATAGCAATGAAACTTAATGGCGCGTTTCCTGATAATGTTCCCTAGGGGAAGCATATATAAGGTGAACAGGGTTGGTTCAAGCACAGAGCCTTGTGGAACACCATAGTTAACTTTAGAGTGTATCGATGATTCATCATTGACAAGTACAAACTGAGATCAGTCTGATAAATAGGACCTAAACCAGTTTAGCGCAGTTTTCCAGTCTCTGCAACAGGATTTGATGATCAACGGTGTCAAATCGGCACTAAGATCTAACAAGACGAGTACAGAGACAAGTTCTCTGTCTGATGCAATAAGAAGGTAATTTGTTACTTTCACCAGAGCTGTTTCTGTGCTATGATGAACTCTAAATCCTGATTGAAAATCCTCAAATAGACTATTGTTCTGTGGATGGTCACACAGCTGGTTAGCGACTGCTTTCTCAAGGATCTTCGAGAGAAAGGGAAGGTTAGATTTAGGTCTATAGTTTGTCAATACCTCAGGATCAAGAATAGGCTTTTTAAGGAGAGGTTTTATTACGGCTGCTTTATAGACTGTGGTACATAGCCTGTTAATAAAGACAGACTGATCATGTCAACTAAAGAAGTGCTAATAACAGGTAAAACTTCTTTAAGTAGCCTGGTTGGGATGGGATCTAGAAGGCAGATTGACGGCTTTGACGAAGAAATCATTGAAGTCAGCCGGTGACTTCCATGATCAGCAGATCCACCATATTTTAAAAACTGATCATTAATCTGAAAAGCATCTGATAACTACAGCTGTCAAATAAATGCAGTGGGGTAAAAGTCCATTTTCCCTCTGAAACATCCTGAAGTAGAGGTATAAAGTAGCATAAAACGGAAATACTGTAAAGTAAAATACCTCCAAAATGTACATAAATACAGTACTTGAGTACAGACTAGAATATTGTTTGTAACGAGGTAATAGGGTCATGATTGACTGTGAGCATCAGTGTATTTATGTGTGAAGCATATCCACAGGTCTTTTAAAATGTATAGAAACATTTACATGATGTACAATAAACTTCTAATGTAAACGTAATTATCGGTATTATGAAAGTTTCTTTTTCAAGGCATGTCCATTTATATACCCAGAACAGGATTATGTTACACCCTATCAACTTCACTAAAATCATACTGTTTTTATTCTGAAAAAAAAAGATAGCCGCCAATCTTACTTTCATTTCAGTTTCACAACTTTCACGAGTTGCGCTTAATAGCAAATGGGTTTACTTTTCCATTTTGATCAGTGTAATCTCAGGTGCATACTTGATTCTGAACAGGTTGATGACCCTGCATATACACGTACTGTACATGTGTTAATGAATGACAGAGTCTTGTCAGAAGTGGGTGTACTGTTCCTTTGAATAGAACATTAAAAAATTCTTTTTCATCCATCTCAGTCATGTATTGAACCATGTCTATGTTTTCCTCAGCTTTACCCCGCCACGCACACACACATACAATCAGACACAGTCTCTTGTCTTCTGCCTTGGTCCCTCTCAATTTCCATCCTTCCCCCCCACGTCTCTCTCCCCCCACCCCCTCCATCTATCCTTCTCTCTAGTGGTGCTGGATACACAGGTAGTGAAGCAGCAGGCGGTATGATGGTGGATAATTACCTAGTGTTTGGAGCGCCCCAGGAGTCTGGGCCTTCCGGGGGGTGGGGTGGGGGGTTGGGGGGGTTTAGAGGGGACAGTGACAAACCTGGCTGTATTTATAATGCACTCTGCTAACACCACACTCCAACACTTAGCTAGTGGATCCGCAGACCCAAATAAATGGACTTTTGTTGCCACCTGAGAAGGAAATGTAAGAGGATGCACTTTTCTTTCGCCTTTTTACCCCTCATTTTTCAAGCCGAGTCTCAACCAAACCCCCACCTTTCCTTTTTTTTTTTTACCTGCTGCTTCTCCCTCCATTTACCTGCAAATTCATCCTCAGACAGTTTTACGCAAGACAATTTTACACAAGAAAACACAGTGTAGAGACGGTTATGGCTGGGATTAAGTTTGTTTGTTTGTCTGAGTGTGACTGAGGCTTTGCTTTGTGTGCGCCATGGGAAATATGATCCATAGCTGTCAAGAAAAGCAGATGAGGTGATGAGCAAATATTCATAGAAATGCACACGCACACACACACACACACGCACACATATAAACGCAGACCACCTTGGAAAACCTGGTACCCTGAATACGGTCAAACAAATCTCAAAAAAGACTTTTTTTACTTGGAGACAAGCAGCCAAATAAAAAAATGGAGGCCTCTTACAAAACTCCCCAGTAAACACTCCTGCTGACCCAGCTGAAGTGGAGGAGAGTGGGCCAACAGGAGCATCCGGTTGCCCAGTTGTCCAGGCTTCATTAGCCTAGAAGAGCCATCAGCGCCATCAGGCAGCAGCCCCTTTTCATTCCTCATCCAGCGCAACATCCAAGCATCCCCCACCTCCTCCTCCTTACTCCCATCCCTCGCCAGCTCTCTGAGCCCTAGCAAGGCTCTCCTGGCTGGGATGCAAGCTCGGCCAGAGCCCTCGTGTCTCTGGAGCCTCTGCCGCTCTCTGCTTTAGCCTCAGCTGCTGGAGATGTTGTCCCTAATTAACAAGGGATTAAGCCATCATCTCGGCTTGTAATACAGCCTGGATGGGAATTCCAATATGGATGCTGGGGGGAAAACAGAGCGAGAGGAGGAGGTGGAGGGTGAGGGGGCTGGACTGGGTAGAAAGAGAGAGAAACTAGTGGCGTTTAGCAGCTCAGTAAATTAGCCTGCTCTTGACCCGCAGGACTGAGGAGAGTCTATCGGCACGGCAAGCTGGCTGCCAATTACAACAGCTCAGGCCTGCCAAAAGTTTTATTGGGTGGAGGGCGAGGGCAAGTTGGAAGGTGATTGGTGTGTGTGTGTGTGTGTGCGAGCATGTATGTGTATCTGTGTATCGGGGGGCTCATTTTTAATTGCCTTTCACCATATTACTTTCTGTCAGGATTGGAAGTGTTTGCATTTGGAGGGGTATTCACAAAATTATGATGGGAATTTGCTAGGGGTTGAAAATGAAAATAGACTTTTTTTTTTTCCTGCAGCAGTGCAACACTGCGTTCATTACACGATTGGAAATATTTTATTCCTCTGTCATTTGTATCTGATTCTCTTTTTCTTCTTTTTATTATTACTGTTTTTTTTTTTTTGTAATTAGTAGTTCGAGCTATCACAAGTGCCATAATTAACATTGTTATTTTCATGGTTTTTATCTTGCATCTGACTCTCTAGTGCCGGCCGACATAAATTCAATTGCAGAAAAAAACTAAGTACATTTACTCTAGTAGTGTACTTAAGTTTAATTATGAGGGACTTGTATTTAACTTGTAGTATTGCTACTTTTATTTAAGTAGGAGATCAGAGCACTACTTCCACCACTGCATAAATTCATATTTTAATAAAGCAAAATGTTGAATCAGAGCTTGATTTTAGAGCTGCACTTTTACTTAGTTTTACACGGCATCCACTCAGTATTACATGGATGCCAGTTTACATCATATACAGAATGTTAATATATTTTAGAACACTTATTATAAGAAAGAGTTGCGAAAAAGTAGGCTACAACAATGAAAGTTAAAGAAAGGTCAAAATAGGTGAGTCAGTAAAATCGAGTTTATTAGAAAAAGAAATGAGAGTTAGATTCATCTAACCTGTGTGTTGTGCTGTAGATACACTGCATGTTAGGCCAATGGATATGATTAGAGCTGAAAATAATGATTATTTCAATATTGATTAATCTGATGATTATTTCCTTGATTAATTATTTTTTTATATAAAATATCATCCAAAAGGTGAACAATGACCAGTACAAAACCCAAAAATATTCAATATAATATCATAATTGACAAAGAAAAGCACTAAACCTCACATTTGAGTGACTGAAACCAGATGATGTTTGACATCGCTGCTTTAAAAAAATGACAGAAACAAGAAGTTGAAACAAGAGCAACAAGTTATCATGATATCAAAAAAGTTATCAAAATAGGGGCTGAGTCATTTTCTGTCAGTCGAAATTCTATTAACTGACTAATTGTTTCAGCTCTACTTATGAATTAAATGTTGAATTGATCAGTCCTGCATCTATGGAAAGACTAAGGCCTTGTCCACACGTAGCAGGGTATCTCACAAAACGAAGATTTTTTTTTTTTTTTTTTTTTTTGGCCTGTCATCCACTCGAAAGCGCAGATTTACGGCATTATAAACGATTCTTTTAAAAACCTCCGACCAAAGTGAAGATTTGCAAATACTCCCTTTATGCGTGTGGACATCAATAACTGGGGTTTTACGTTTCGAAACGCCACTGCCTGCGACAAAGTATGTTCTTACGTCACATATGCGACCTGTGTTTACGTTTGGAAACAGTATGGATGCCCTCACAAGGGTTTTGGCGCTGTCTCTTGTCCGGGCGCTTTTTGCTTGCTTGTTTTTATAAGCCCAGATACTGCTCCACATTCACGAACACAGGCGAAGGGCAACGTCATTTAATTAACAACAAACTAAGTTGGGGTGTGGAGATATGGAGTCAGTGCTGTAAGACATGTATGAATGAATGACAGTGTTATTTGTGAGTGGTGTAACATATGCATACCTAAATCAAACTACAAAAGTATTGAGGACATGAGGAGATGTTGAGACTGAGAGACATCTTAACCTGGGAGAGGAGCCATTTTGTGTCTTTATCCACTCCCACCTGTCATGTGCTGATGACCCACCCAGCTCCTCCTACAAGAAAACAGCAGAGTAGTAGGACCAAGCGAGCTGTCCAAGCCCAAACCAGATGTCTTGTCTCCCTAACACATGATCTTCAAGATAGACATAAAACAGTCAGAAAGACTTTTGAAGACAATGATAAAGATATCACAGAAAAACATAGTAAAATCTGCATTTAGGTCTTATTGAACAAGAACTGAGAAATTATTTTCATCAGAATTCTTTCTAGTCTAAGGACTTTATTTGCACTGAAACTATCCTTTCCAGTACCTTACTAATGAATGAAAGCCTATCGCTGTTCAGTGCATTGCCATCCAGGTTGGGGCTCTTTAGTCATGGTGTTACAACATCTGTTGAAGGGAGATGACTGTCTGAACAAATGAATTTATAATCTGCAGGACATGAACTGAAACACTATTGAACAAGCTCTCAAAATATATCATCCATATTTTTATCTATTTTTGGAATAATTTTCTCATCAAAATTCTCTCTTAACTTTTCAAAATATTACTGTATCCATCCTTCTTTTACTCTATACATTCGTACTCTGAATTGATGTGATTTCTAATAGCTACTTTGGGCCATATGTTGTAATAGTATTGTAATTTTTTATTAATTTATGTGACCCTCAGTCAGCACAAACCCTCACTACTCTCTGCTTCCCACAAATATAAGTGTCAGTTTTGGGTCTAATCTCAGCCAAATCCTCACAGGGAGCTGCCTGGGAACCTCTCTCAGGTTCACATGAGGTTAAACGGCAGTTAGCATCCAAATCAGTTCCAACATTTGAAGATGAGAAATGTAAAGGCACTAAATTTGAGGTGATGTGATCTGTGGTCTGTTCTTTGGCTCTCTTTACGTTGGTGCTGCCCTCACAACTGGGAAGGGTGGGGGTTGGTGGGGGGGTCCAGCCTGCCCTGTGTCTGTTGCTGATGTAAACTGATGCAACCTTCATTCAAGACAAAGCAACCATAAAAAAAAAAAAAAAAAAAAAGTGCGTGGGATCAGTGTCCACTATGAATAGCAATACACATAGAGTGTTTGGTGGCGAGTTGCACCGGGGTTTCATAAAGCAGACCTAATAATTGATGACACTGTTGGATAACGATCAAGCGTGCGTGTTTGCGAGCGAAGGAGAGGGGGAGATGGAGACTAAGACAGAAGCACGGGGTGAGTGTTTGTGTGTGAGAGATAAACACAGCGAAAGTGGAAGAGACAGTGCGAGTGAGTAAGAGTGTGTGTTTTTGTCCGTGAGAAGTTTGAGAGAGAGTAACTGAGAAAAGAATGACAAAGTTGTGCGAGTCAGATAAATAGTGTAAGTGAGTAATGGGCTACGCATACACACGTCACCACAGATGTATGCATTCATACATACATATTTTAGCCCTGTCGACTAGAAATTAGTCGACAGGTAGTATAGTGATTGGGTGATCATTTGAGTGACAAGTTAGGATCACTGTCAGGCAGTGGCATTTTACAACCTTTACCTATGTTTGGTTTTTTTCATCTATGGTGTCAAATTCAAAATGCCTCCTGACAGTGCTTCTCAGGTTCGGTGTCAGGACTATCCACTCAGCAAAGCGTTCACTAAGTTTCCCCAAGAATTTTTCATTTGAACAGATTATAGTTCAAATATTTCATTTTTTTCAAACAGTAGTTTGAATTGAAATAAATGA
Organism: Holacanthus passer; assembly: GCA_025331565.1. NCBI lineage: Eukaryota > Metazoa > Chordata > Actinopteri > Pomacanthidae > Holacanthus > Holacanthus passer. The sequence goes on along the minus strand of JAFREQ010000029.1, from coordinate 552,041 downwards.
ATAAAAAAATGACAGCCCTAGTTCTTAATGCACTGACACAAGATTCAAAATGGTCACTCATCAGAAATAATAGAAAGCTGCTGCCTTGTTCCCTGCCTTCATTTTTCAGCCTTTAATCAAATTCATGATCTTTCCTTAACTTTGATCAGTAGTTTAGTTAAAACCTACCAACATGTGGTATGCAGGGCAGGATGTCATCCACACAATACTGGGTTTCCTCCTAAGTGAATGTGGCAAATTAGGAGTATATAAACATATTTTATTGGAAAAGAGTTGACAAATTCACACTTGATCATGGATTTAATCTTCACCATGTAGAGCCTATAGCCAACTTTAATGTATCCATGTGCCTGTGCACATGTGTATCTGTGAAGTCATTGTTCTCTGCTCAGTGAAGCAGTGCTGAACCGGGATGTTTCCAATCAAGTTCAACGACAATTAAACAGTAACTGACCTGCTATTTCCCTTAATTACCTCCCAGCTCTTTATGCTGTGTGTGCGTGTGTGTGTGTGTATATCTGTACGTGTGTGTGTCTATGTCAGTACAGGTGTTGACAGCAAGAGAGAAAGAGTCAGCATTTCTAGAAACATACACAGAGATATATGATGCAAAAATATACAAACACTCACCACAAGAAGAGACTCGTACACACACACACACACACACACACACACACACACTGATCAGTTACATGGTAAACACATCCAGCAGGTATAGACCACCTACCTATGGCGGATTTTATTCCTATAAATATGCATTCAAAACAGCTTCTTATCATACCGTCCTGTCTGCATCTGCTGCTGCTTTCCTTCTAACCTCCATTTTTGTTTCTCATCTCTTTTCATTATTTTTCTTTTTCCCCTCTATTCTGCTCTTTCTGTTTCTGTATCTTCTTTCCTCTTTTCTTTTCACTCTCGCTGCCTCCCTATACACACATAAGGATACAAACATCGCCATTTTTTCCCCTCCTGCACAAGTCCCACCACATAGCCATTTGCATAACAATCTCCACTTGTTTTTCTGCTTAGATGGAATTCACAGCATGGTGCCGGCATGACTGAGACAGGGGTCATTGCTATGTATATCAGAGAGAGGGAGAGAGAGAGAGAGAGAAAGAGAGAGAGATAGAGATAGAAACTGAGTCGGGTAGAAAGAGAGCGTTTATGGTGGTGAGGGGGAGAGGGAAAAGGAGCGAGGTGGCAGTTGCAAAAATACACACCCAGACGCACAAACACTTCCCTAAAGAGACTCATTGAAATACATGCACTGACTGATGGAGAGTGTTGGAAATACAGCCTGGAAATTCAAACAGGATGCAGATGAAAGTGTCTGACTGCGTACCGTCTTTTAATGTAAAGCTACACAAGAAGAAAATAATTGAAAAAATCAGCCACATCGCATTTCATTTGTTATCTGCAAATCAGCCATTATCTTTAACTAGAACATTAAGAATTGAAGCCAACAAAACCTTTGGTTTGCATGTTCTTTTTTTTCACCCCGATTGTAAACATTTCATTTCCTGCTTTGTTGTTACCTTAACATCTGATGTAAATTTGTTCACATGTGCCAGTGTAACGTGAGGCAGCTGAGTTAATAGTTGTTCTAAATGAAAATATTTACCATTTGATAAAACAAGGCAAGTGACTTCTACCACAGCTTAAATGTTCCTCACCATATGTTTGATGAGCAATTTAATTAATACTACTACTACTACTACTATTATTAATAATAATTATTATAATAATAATAATAATAAGAAGAAGAAGAAGAATAGGAAGTAAGGAACAGGAAAAAAGTTTCAACTAAGTTTAAACTACTTGTGTTGATGGCTAGCCTGAGCCGAGTTTGTAAGTCATCAATCACTGCGTGTTGAGTTGAGCCTACAGAACTCAGTGCCATACCAATCCAAACCATACTACTAGGGTGAGAGGAAAGGCCAATTTATTGGATGATATTCTCATTTTAATTTATTTATGTTAAATCTATCTAACTTCATTCTGAGCAGTAATAATAGTAATAATCATAAATAACTTTATTCAGATAGCACCTTTCATTCAAAATATTTTAAAAGGAATAAAAACAGCAAACGTGAAATGCAAAAGCAGGTAAAGATAAAAGCGTTTCGCATTGCAGAGAATGCCATTTGAAAGATCAACATCAACAAATAAAAAGATATTTAAAAGCAGAATCAACGAATAAAAGACTTTTAAAGGCATAAAAGGTCAATTAAAACAGCAAGTGGGACACCATGTTAAGCATTCATATCCTAGTCAGTGGTGCTAGAGGCTAGTTAAAGAGATATAGTGTGTTTAACATCACCTGTCTCTCTCATATCTTTGGGTAGGCTTTTCTGCACTTTGGCAGCATAAGGGAGCTTAAGGCATCGACATCACTTGGCTCAAAAGATACGTATAATTGTGTATCATCAGCATAGCTATGGAAGCTAACATTATGTTCCCTGATGATGATTAAGTCTCAGATCACTAACTGTCTATCATGAGAATAGTCTCTGTGCTATGGTTAGCTCTGAAATGTGATTCTCAAGAACATTGTTCTCATTTAGAAAGTTGATTATCTGGTGGAAAACAACTTGCTAAAGTATCTTGCTAAAGAATTAAATGTTTTATATGGGTTTAATTTTCCAGACAGAGTTTGAGATACTGTTGAAAACACCATTGAAGACTTGAGAAGGAACCAAGTCGAGACTGAGTAACAATCTTAGAAAGTTCTGGGGTTGAGATGCCCGTGAATTTGCTCATGGTTGCCAGCCTTTCATGAGGTTGAATGCAGGGGTCGCTGGCAGTTTTAGCAATTCCACCTCTGATGACTGTGATTTTATTGTTAAAGACATTTGCAAAGAAGCTTGGTTTAGAGGGTCAGGGTCAGGGGCAGGATTTAACTGTCAACAGTAGAAGACAGCATTCCAGAGTTATTTTGATTTCTGTAATGGTCTTAGGAAAGTAAGCCCTTCTGACAATATATACACTGTTATTATCGATGACTGTGGTCTCTGTAAATACTGAGGTGGACCTCCAGTCCTGTTCTCCTCCATTTTATTTCCGCTGCTCTACATGATCTCTTGAGCTCATGGATAGTGTTGTCTATCCATGGAGATGGTTTACTGCGCGACTTCTCTTTACCCTTGAGTGGGGCTACTTTGTTCAGCGTGCTCGTCAGGTTGTCACTGAAAGCAATAACCATTTCATCTAATGAGCTGCTCACATCACATGGATCAAAAGAACTTAGAAGCTCTGAGAACTCCTTTCCTGCCACGGCATCTAAGAATCGTTTCTGAATCACACACTCATCCGTGATCCTCGCTACTGATAAGCTGCTGTCAAAGAACACACAGCTATGATCAGAGATGGGGATATGAGACACCGAAACATTTTCAATAGCTAACCCTTTTGACACAATCAAATCGAGGATATTGTTGTGCCCGTGGGTGGCCTCTGTGACATGTTGAATAAGTTCAAGGCTTTCAAGTAGATTCATGAATGCTGTGGCCTCAGTGTCAGCACCGTCGTTAATATGAATGTTAAAATCTCAACTTAAAATCATTCGACCATATTTGGCAGTAATAAAAGCACAAATTGGAAATCACCAAATTCTCCATGTTAACAACTGTACGCTGCCATCATGAAGCAAGGTCTCTCTTGTAAAAACAGTAATGCATCTCAAGACAATTCCAAGTTGAATATAGGTTACATGAAATTAATTAAATACAGAAAACACAGAAAAGTATTTTTTTTAATTTGGGGGCCTTTCCTTGACTCATCAGTGGAAATTTTTATTTACATGCATTGTCCTGTTAATAATCTGTAACACTTTCATTACTCTTTAATACATTGTTGTAGAAAATTGCAATGATCTATTAAAATGTGACTATTGAAATTAAATTGGGAAATAAAATCGGTAATCGTGCTGTGTTGTTTATATGTTTGTTCATCAAAGTATCCAGTATGTTCTGTGTCTTTTGTGTTTGCAATGTGTGCTTATGTTTGTGTGTCTACATACACATGGTCATAAATGTGCATGCATGTGGTATCTTTGTGATGTGAATGGATGCCTGCTGCAGTGTTGAGTGTGAGAGCTGGAGTCCGTTTCTCTAATGAGACAATGAGGGGAGCAGGAAACATTCACACACAAACACACACATGCAGATTTAGACCCATGCATACGTGCACACACTGCGTATGGATGCAGATAAATATACACAGTTAGAAGTGATGTGTGAACACAGGCGCAATAGTGGCAATCCAAACAGCAACACTACAAAAGTGACAGGGTTACAAAGTAGAAAGAATGACAGCAGAGAGGGAAAACAAACAAGACAGGCGTTGGAGATCAAGGCCAGTTGAAGTCATTTTTTATCCTTTATTTAATCAGGTACAACTCTCACTGAGATCAGCATTCATTCTTTACAGAAAGACCTGAAAATCCAAGGAGTTGACCCGAAAAGTGAAGGGAAGATATTTCACAGAAGTCAGCTACGTTTTCAGCAATTCACAAAAAAAAATAGTACAAAAAGTAACTGCAGATGAGAAAACATGAGACGCATGTATTTACATTAAAACACAACCATATTGTATTAAAAGCACTTTGAATATTGTCCCACGCATGACACAAACAGACTTCATAAACTGATCAAGAAGACTTCACTGACTGTGAAGTTGTGGTGGAGAGGATGACACTGAACTCCACCACCTACTGGACTCCACCTCCAGAGCAGAGCACTTCCTCTAACAGACTGGCTGAACTTTGCTGTCATAAAGAGCGATACAGGAAATCTTTCCTTCCCAAAGCAATAACTCTCTACAGCGCCTTACTTCTGTCAAACAGAGAACCTTCGGCTTCATTGTTTCTGCCTCAACCAAACTTCTCTCTGGTTTGCATCTTCAATAAGTTTGCTCATGGTGAATTTGCATTTTTTTATACTCCTACTCTACCTCACTGCATAAAAACACAAACAGGCAAAAAAAGCCTATATCTATATGTCTATGTATCTAAATCCTACTCTTTTTGCCTTTAAGATGTACAAATGTGGCTGTTAAGAAGCTCATCTCAAACTCATGCTAGCCACATACATGCCTGGTCTTTATCATAGAAAAACACTGTACTTATTTACCTATCCACAAACTGTGGAGAGATGGATTATAAGAGGCCTGGCATGAGAGGTTTCAGTGGGCATTTTAGAGGCAGAGGTGCATACATGTACATTCAGCCCCAGATGCACTACATCAGAGGCACAGCCTGAGGTACTACTACTTGAGTTCTATGCTGTTTTATACTTCTACTCTACTAGGTTTCAGAGCAAAATATTGTAATTTTTCTTTTGTTCTGGTGAAACTAGTAGTTTGTGTATATATATATATGTCAAGTTTTCGTACAATAAGAAACAGCCTGATTTTAAGCTTTGTGTCAAAGTATTCTTAGAGGATTCAGTGGGATCTTAAAGGGTTTCACACTAAACCATATAGTTTTTTGGGGGGTGTTTTTTTTTTATCATTCCATTTGTCTGGAAACTATAAAATCACCAAACATGGTCCTGAGTTTGAATTGGGATTTGACATAATCACATATGTGCACTTCGTGTGCAGCAATTACTTATTCACTATTTGGATGTTGAATGTATGTGTGTATATTAATTAATTGTTTACGTACAGTATATTCTGTATACATAAGCAAGAGTATCAAGATCTTTGCATAAATGTGTCTCATTGGTGTGTGTGTGTGTGCAATACCTTTCTTTTGTGTTCAAAAAGCCTACCTCAGCATGTCTTTTGCTTGTGTGTGCGTGTGTGTGTGTGATTATGTACATTTTATGTTTAAACATTTTTATATACTGTGTCTGATCTTATATCATGCACAGTATGTAAGTACAACCACTTGATGATATATACTTTGTGTGCAAAATGACATCTGCGTGCATTCCATGTTTGTGCATGTGGTCAGCAGTGATTCAGCACCAATGTTGTAACATTGAAGTTGGAGAGGTTGCTATGGTAATAATAAAAGTAGGCACCTTGCAACGGGAGCAGTGTATTAAAGCTTCTGTATGTTCTGAGCTGTCCTATTGTCGCATCCTATCCTATTGACCTTGGAAGCTATCTTTAGAATTTAAGAAAAACACTTTAGAATTCCCAACAGCACCCACATGGTCTACACACGTAACATTTGGACTCGCTGATTGCAATATGTACTGTATCTACCAATACCCAGTGTTGATTACAGTCAACACATAAATGCATTTTAAAAAAAGAACAGAGAAAATTACGACGTTGGACAGTGTGACCCTGAAGGCAATTTAAAATTTCTCAAAGAGGATATTTTAAAACATTAAACAAGCAAAAGAGGGATAACCACTGGTGAGTGTTCCCACTCGATTCCCCGACTACATGAATAAATCATATTTTGACTGGTGGATCTTTTAAAGCTTTTAATCAGTTCTGAGGTTGCTGCGATATCGTAACCTTGGTCCTGAATGCTGTGATGGTGCTTACAAAATAAATATATAAATTAAAATCTTAACCAAGGTCCACTTACTACCTCTTTCTGGAGGTTTCAACCACATTTCATGGTCTTCCACAGTGGATGGAATTTGCTCAGGTGTCATGGAGATGACTCAGTCATCATGTGACCTAAACCCATATAAAACCAACATGTATGACATATACCACCTGTTATCACATAACCAGAGGTTCATACTTATGTTTCACGTTTCTATGTGAGCCATGTCCATGACAACTGAGCACACTCTACAAGGAAAAGCCTAAAATGAAAAGGAAAAACAATGGACGTTGAGTTTTTTGGGCCAGGGTTGCAGTAAAGAATGATTGTTTGAGGGTTTGAACCATCTCCTTACAGGAAACTCCTTTCTTTTAATCTGCGCTGCTTAATGTTTTGTAGAAGATTAAATTTAAAATAAGCTTTCGGTAAGCACCGTTGAGGAGGAAACATCTACATTTGATCCTTAATAAACCAAAAACAGGGATGCACAGTGATCGGGTATCCATATCCATACACTAGGTACAGTAAATGGAGTAAGACATTGTATGTATGGTTCTGTGAGAATACCTAATAGTAAAAGTCCTTCCTTTGAAACATGGTTTGTGTCATGGTTTGGATGTCTTAGTTTATTTGTGTATGGTCTCCAGCGTTTTTGGTTCAGGACCTTTCCTACAGTGTTAATGGTTTTGTGTTTTTTCTGTTTCTTCTGGCACTTTTGGTTCAGGCTTTGCTTCAGTGGCTCTCAGGTGCTGGGGGCGTGGTCTCTGGTGCAGGGGCCCTCTGTATCTCACAGTTGCATCTCATCTCACCTCGTCACTGGCAGCTTTAAAAGACTTTTCATCTCACTTGTAAGCTGTCAGATCGTCCCTTTCCATGCCCCCTAACCTTCTCTCTAGTGCTTTGTGTTTTCCAGTGTTTCAAGTTTCTAGTGTTCCCCAGTAAGCTGTCTGATTGTTCCCAGTGTCTCCAGTATTCCCAGGTCCTCCAGTGTTTCGTCTCCCCTGTGTTCATCCCTACCAGCTCCACCAGTGTGTCTCCAGCCAGCAGCCTCAGCACCTACCACCCACCACCCACTGAAGCAGCTCCGCTCCACCAGTCTCTCTACACCTTTTTGTGTTTGTGTGTCTTCTGGAGATTTTTTGTTTAATAAATCCCTTTTATCCCTTCACCCTCCTCCTCCTGGGTCCAACTAACTTTATTAACTTTTATAAAATTATTAACCACTTATAATTTAATCCACGTAGCATTAACTTGTTAGCATCAAATTTTCATAAATAGATCATTAAACTTTGGGAGATATGTGTATAATGCTTCTAATAAATGGTGTGGGATCCTGTGTTTGAACAACAGGATTAGGGTGATACACAATAACTGAAATGTATTTTCCTCTTATTTATGAGGGACAACACTTCACTTGAAATAGGCATGTGTATGCAATAGGTTCATATATATATATATATATATCCTCTTCTACAGTGGATGACGGGAAAATGTTCTATTTACTGATGAATCCAAGTTTGAGATTCCTGGCAGTAACAGAAGGGTGAATGAAAGGAGACAAACAGGAAGGAGAATGATACAGCAGTGTATCAAACCAACAGTGAAACATGGTGGTGGGAATATTCAGGTCTGGGGGACACCTGCACCGAGTTGACTCCACCCTGACCAAGAAGAAGATTCATACCGCAGCAGGATAATGACTCCAAAGATACCTCAAAGCTGTGCAAGAACTACTGACTGTCATGGACTTTCCTCCACAGTCACATGACCTCAGCCCCATTGAACATTTATGAGGGCAGATGAAGAGTGAGAAAGGAAAGCATTTTGTGATGTCACAAGAAGCTCTTTGGTACATTATCAAATCATGCTAAGATAACAGTCATCAGGTTTTGCATAAACTTGTAAACTTGAGTCCATGCCAGCTGGAGTGCATGCTGTCATTAAAAAAAAGGGGGACATACCAAATAATAAGATATTCTGAAATTCATGTACATTTGTCAGAGATTTAACTTTTCACTCAAATTGTCAAGCAAAAAATAGTATTACATTCAAAACAAATGCAAAATAGATATGCAGTATGAGCAAGTAAAGTAGCAGGAATAGGAATTGGACTCAAATGCAGACAACAGGCCGGACTGGAGCACTTCAGTGATTTGTTAACAAAAGGAAATGCACAACAGGCTTACGGGATGCTCAGGCAGGCAAGGGTCAAATCCAGGAAAGAAGCAGTCCAACAAAAGCAAACAAATCCAATAAGGAGAAGGCAGGAATCCAAATTCCAATAAACAGGCGAGGTCCAGGGAAAGTAAGCAAAAAAATCTAGAAAACTCCAGGGGAATATGAGGACTAAACACTAGGAACAGACTGGAGCACTTGACCCATGGTACAAAAATGAACTGGCAAAGAGAAAGGGGAACACACAAACTAAATACACAAGCGAGGAAATGCTAACGAGAGAAAGGTGAGACCAATCAGTAATCACAAAGGTGGCAAACACAAGGGCAGGACGAAAAGTAAAACCAACACACCTGAGAATGATCTGTTTCAACATAAAACAAGGATGAAAAAAACTAGACTAAAACCCAAGACAACATATAGAAGTATCTTGGCTTGTGGCCTCAGACTTTGAACACTGGATACGTGTGTGTGTGTGTGTGTGTGTGTGTGTTTTGCCCTTAGAATTAATATTTAATATATTGTTGAGAAATTACTTCAAAATCCTCCAGTACACTATAAAGCCGCACTGGAGAAGAGGTCAAGAGGTTAAGAGAGACGGACCAAAGGGCTGCCAATCACCTTGAGCCCAAGGCTGCTGGCAAAAATCATGGGAATGTGTTGTAAGTGTATTATAGTCCTGTTTTAGTGCTTTGCTTGGCCGAAAATATGAGTTGCAAGGTCGTGACTGGAAAAAAAGAGACTCTCATTATATCAATAATTCATCATTTTGGGAAATACATGCATTTGCTCTCTTTCCTTAACTGATGTCAGGCCATGGTTAGCCTAGTTTAGTATCAACATGCCAAGGGGACACTACAAGCCTGAATCTGTGTAAAGTTCAAAATCATGCCTACAAATCACCTTTAAGCCTGCAGTAACCAATTTGTTGGCCACCTGGGGGCAGCAGAGACAAGTTGTGATCACAACACTGACACATGACACTGATATGTTGAACTAGCAAACACTTACTAGTTGCAGACTCAGCCATGTTTCTCCTGAGCTGCTACATTTACCACTGTGTTCACCAGCTGGCTACTAACTTTGTCAAAACAGCTGCCTGCTGAGAACTGAAAACTTGTCATAGTTTTAGGTTTTAGTCTTGTTGTTTCCTGTTTTATTTTGAAAGAGTCTTTGATCAGGTGTGTTTGTTGCTTTTACTTTGTACCTTTGTGTTTCTCTTGTGTGTTTTCTGTATCACTGTGCTTCATTAGTGGTTAATCCCTTGTGTATTTAGTTCATGGGTCTTCCCTCTTTCAGTTGTCAGGTGCATTTGCATGAGCATTTGTTGCTAGTGTCCTTGGTCTGTGTTCCTCCCTTATTTCTTTGTGCCGTTCAGATTTGCTCTTGTTTAGTTTTTGGTATTTCTACTTGTTTGTGGACTTCAGTTCAGCTCCCTCAGTTTTGTTGCTGCCTGTTTTATCACGTTTCTTTCTTCAATCAGCCTGCCTGGTGTCCTGCATTTGGGTCCACCATTAATGTAAGACATCACAACGATACAATCTGACCAGCAACCTGGACCCAGCAGACATTATATCCACCCTGGAGGAGCTTAAGGAGGTAAGTTCCACTCTTGAGAGATTGTGCTTACCCATCAAAGGCTCGATGGACATCAAGCGTAGGCTGTTTGTATATACGTTGCTTTTGGGCATTCTGCTCATGCTGAGAATTTTGCAGTGATTTCCAACCTCCTGAAAAGCTTGCAGCCCTCCCTGGGTTTGCCCAGCCATGCAACCAGCACCAGCCTGCATCTCTGTCTGCTAACTTCCTGCTTTGCTCCAGTTCCTGAGTCAGCTAGCCACCAGCCTGCTAGCTGACAGCCAGTTCCTGTTCCTCAGAAAGCTGGCACAGAAGCATCCAGTTCCCTGCCTGATCCAGCTCTGGAGTCACCTTCTGGGAAGCCCTCCAAAGGGAAGTAAAGAGCCACACACTGAGCATGCATGACACAACAGACTCCTTGTTGTTTGACTCCCTGTGGTTCAGTTTCCTGGTCTCTTTCCTGCTAGACCTTGCTTTAGACCTCACTCCAGGACAGCTAGCCCTCACCCTACAAGCCTTTAACCTGTTCCCCAGTCAGCTGGTTTTTGGCCTACTAGCTCCCAGCCTGTCTCCCAGTCAGATAGCCTCTGTCCTGCGAGTCTCCAGTCCAGAGAGCGTGTCTCCTGTTTGCCCCTAGATGGAAGCGTGGGTCTCAGAGATGTCAATCTACGAAGCTGTCCAATGATCCTGAGCTCCAACCTCCTACTTGTCTGGTTTGTCTGTCCACCCAAGGTTGACTCTCTGGGCGGACTCCCTCTGTTTTTGTTGCCTGCCTGTTATGTTCCTGGTATCAACTTTATGTTATTAAAACTTGCTTTTCTTTCTTCAACCTGGGTGGTGGACAGGTTTTTGAACTTTGGACAGAGCCAGTATAGCTATTTCTGCCTGCTTTCAATTTTTATGTTAATTTAGGACATGACATGAGCATGATCTTAGTCTTCTCATCAAACTTTGTGAGAGAAACAAATCCAAGTTCAATTTCTGTCTAATCCTCCCAAAGTAATGTGAATGCTGATGTAATGATTAGATAATGACCTGAAAAGAAAACCTCGCCTTGATGGGGTCAGAAATGTAATAAAAATGTTTATTACGCTGTTAATTGCATGTGTCATGTGTTGACCTTTACTTAATTTTGATCTATATGGATTTTCATTTTGCCATTTTTTATTTATTTATCTACTTAATTATTTACTTTATTTTCTTACTTTGGGAAGAGATCCACTGTATGAAGCTATAGCTTCCGGTCTCATCTCTTTAACTTCTGTTACACAGTATTTGATTCTATAAAAGCAAAATGAAAATTGAATTGAATTAAAAATAATGTAATATAATGTTCTGCTTTTGTCTGCCAGTCAGTGTAATAATTACACAACATTAACTCTGTGAGTAACTTGATGACAGGCCAAAATGAAACTTGTGTGGAGTGCTTGCTGGAAGCTGGTGCCTGTACTCGGTAGTTGCAATAATTCCATGAGCACGATACGTCTTTTCTCAAGCAGATCATGTCACATCAGTTTCAGGAATCATCATGTTTAACTTTCACTCATATCATATCAGCAATTCAATCTTATTAACAAAGAGTTTTGAACTCAGCTGTGCCAAATATCGACTAAACTAAAGGTAAGATAAACCTTTATTTGTCCCTCAGAGGGGAAACTAAACTCAAGTGAATATTGGTACAGAGTCAGTATTGGCAGATTCTTCATATTAAAGGACTCAATGACTTGAAAGATTGGGACTGGGAAACACTTGATGGGGACCTTAATAGTAATAATGCTAGCAATTAGTATGAATATATTACAAAAGTTACATTTTGACTGTACTGTAAAACAAGCTGTCCTATTAAGTGTGAACAATTTTAAGTTTCCATCTTTTGCTTAGTCAGCAGACCAAAAGAAAAACATATGTGAAAAATTCCCTCACTATCCATAAAGCAGAATATTTTCTGAAAGAAAGACACAAATCTAAGTCCTCTAAATAACCAAACCATAACAATCATGGTGGGTGGTAGTAGTAAGAGAAACTATAGATCTGTAATAAGTAAAGAGGTAGCTGAGTCTCCTGTGTGTTTTAATTTCTCAAATAGAGCCATTTGCCTCGGTGCAGGGTGGGAAGGAAAAGGCCTTTTAATGGAGATACACTCAGAGCTGATTGCAGGTCATTACACCACCACAGGGAGAGACCAGAGGAAGGAGCTTAATGGTCGAGGGAGAAGAGTGCTCGTAAACCATCACACACACACACACACTCACATACACACTGATACTCCCCGGTGAAGACACTGTATCAATGGGTGCTTCCACACACTCCAACCAAGATCTCACTTCTCAGCACACAAGCACAGGCAGTGACACACACACACACACACACACACAGAAACACACACTCCACACTCCTCCAATGTTTTTTTTTTTTTTTTTTTTTTTGATTAGTATCACGGTAGAGTTTGTTTAAGACCCCATTAGAATCAAAAGGGCGACAATCTTCTTAATCAAGCTTAATTTATTAAAACATCAGCCGGTGCTATTAACATTAACAGGATAAGGCAGGAAGGCAGACAGCGGGAGGCTGTAATAGAGGAAGCGACAGAGAGAAACAAAGCATGGCCAAAAAGAAAGAAGGAAGAAAGAGGAATTAAAATCAAAGAGAAAACAAAAAGTGCCACTCCTCTCGTTCTAGCACTTTTTTTGGGGGGGGGGGATCAAATGTAACTATAAAACAGGCAAGCAGTTTCATAGCTAAGGCCACTGAGATCATTTCTTGGTATTATATCCTTTGAATTTTGTTTTTTGCAACCTGGGAGTTTCATTTCTGCAGTTAAAAAAATATGGTCTAATATGGAATATTTAAGTTTGACAACTTTTAGTGCACAAAAAATCTGTAAGTCATCTGCAGTGTTTAACAGGTTGTGAGCATATGTTGATTGACAGACGAGGAAGAGATAACAGAACTGCCAAGACAATCTTGAATGAAGATTAGCTGCAACCAGTCACTAAAAAGAAAGTGAAATGTAGATTGTTTATATTGTCATAACATTTAATTACACATTTGGCAAGGAATGCAGTCTCATTCTAGGACGTACTACAATTTTTTTTTACCCCATTTCAAGGTTCAAGATTTTATTGGTTATTATACAATACAGTACTCTACAATCAAATGCAGTTGTAGCCTCCTCCATGCTACACACATAAAATGTGAAACTATAAACTACAGTGCATTTTTTCCTCAGAATTCTACACACAACACCCCATAATGACAACAGGAAAACTGTTTTTTTTTTTTTTAGATTTCTGCAAATTTATTAAAAATTTAAAAAACTGAGAAATCACATGTACATAAGTATTCACAGCCTTTGCTCAATACTGTTGATCCACCTTTGGCAGCAATTACAGCCTCAAGTCTTTTTCAAGTAGTACTGTATGAAGAAACTACACACACACACACACACACACACACAACCCCGATTCCAAAAAAGTTGGGAAGCTGTGTGAAACCTAGATGACAACAGAATGCAATCATTTGCAAATGGACTGTGTTTACGAGGTGGTCCCGAGTGCATGTAGTAATATCCTTTTTACAAACGTGTTCACAAAGTGGTGAACCTCGCCCCATCCTTGCTTGAGAACGACTGAGCCTTTTGAGGATTCCTCTTACATACCCAATCGGACGATCGGTTGCATTAAACCAGACTTTCTCAACCTGTTGCAAAAAGATCAGCCTTAGAAGTCTTTCAGACCTATTGGTGATTTTTGACTTTGGAAGTGCAATATTGCTAAAATTAAATTATTTAATTATGAACCCTGTAACTATATACCACATCCATCACAATCAAATCTTACATTGTGACTTGGTGTCACATGAGGACTAACTTTGGTTACAAAAGCACAAATCAAACAAGCTTAGTCCAAAATGTTCTTGTGTGAAATTTGTTTTGTACAGAACTCAATATAGTGGGAAAACCCATGACTAAAAACCATACAAACAATACACTCAAAAACGCATAATCATCCAGCATATGTGCCACTTCAAATGCTCAAGTTCAATTTTTCTTTAGCAGAATTATATTCTATTGTCTCTTGTCTATTACCACTTATGCCAATCGCCGACGTCATCTTCTTCTATGAACTCCAAGATTAACCAGAAATGCAAAAACACATCAACTCCTGTTTATCAAAAGAGAGCATTAAGGCTATGTTCAGACTGCAGGTACAAGTTTGCTCATATGTTTATTTCATGACAGTGTGAACAGCACAAATCACATGGAATCTGGTCTTGTCCATTCAGACTTTGGCCACTTTTATGTCGTCCTAAATCAGATGCAGGTCTGACTTTTTGCAATGCGACCTCAGTCTGAACAGTCATATTGGAATTCATGCAACTTTTACATCACTCACTTGCCTGAACTGAGTGTCTTGTGTGAGACTCTTGTGGAGAGGCGCTGTCAGATGTAGTTAAAAGTAGCCCTTGACATCCATTCATTGCTCCACAAAAAGTCATCATTAAAAATTTGATTCTCTTCATCCTTGTCCTTGTTATCATCTGCTCACATATTTGCTGCCTTCCACTGCACATCAACCATAAATGCTGACTACAGTCGCCACCTTATTTCTGCACAACAGCATGCTGCATGTGACATTGCATGATGTCTTATTGTTCATTTGTGGATGTGGTTCAGTTCAGGATGGTGACCAGTACACAGTGGAATCTGATATTGGCCTCTTTCAAAAAAATATGTGCAAACAGCCTAACAAATGAATCAGAGCTGAGCAATACATTTGCAGAGCACTAAGGCTTGCAGTGTGAACATAGCTTCAGATATATTAATTTCAACACAAAGAAATTTACCTTGAGCCAGTCATGTATCATGCCTCAAAGTTTGTACTTTTAAAAGTTTGTACTTTTAAGTTTGAAATTTGAAATAATTTTCACTACACTGTTACAGAAAACAGAGTGGTCAGATCGCAGGGAAAGATAGCAACTCAACCAATTTTTCTACAAAGGTCTCTTTGTACACTCACCCAGCCACCTTTAACACTATTCCCAGTCAGTGCTAATGCTCCTTATGTGTATTGATGTACACTGTTAACAAGTCAATTCAATTTACCTTAGGAAAATGGTTAGCGTTTTTATTAGGTTAATTAGCCCGCCCCCTGCGGGAGTTGCGGGATGAGCGAGATAAGAGATGTATTCACAGCTTTCCTGTAATGGCCAACAGGCTAAAGACTGTGGAGAGTAAGTCATCATAGAGTAAGAATCATATGCTGAAACGTCATACAGGCAAAACCAATCATATTGCCAGTTTTTCTTGTCTCGGAATTGAAAGGAGTACTTGACTAATTTTACACGTAACAGATCATTTTACTAGTCATGCAGAGTACTACTCAGACTGAAAAGAGTTAAATAATGACTTTGGGTGTGGAGGAGCTTTGTCAAGTGAACAACCACTGATGATGTCGTCAGAACTGTCCCAGCTTGAGCTTCATGGCTATAACAGAAAGCCTGTGTGACTAACTGGATGCACTAATTATTAGTTCGTCGATATGGGAAATGATTCACAATTTTTGGAGCTTGACTTGTTTTAGCAAAGAAAAGTCTGGATATCCCTGCTTTAATCTTTCTTTGTTTTTTTTAAATCCAGCTACCAGCATGGCAATGTCGGTCAGATGGTTTGTTCAACGCTAAAATATCTTAACAACTATTGGATGGATTGCCATGAAGGTTTGTACAGATGTTCATGCTCCCCAAAGGTATAGCCAACTGCTAATGCTAACATGCTATCACTACAAAATGTCTTTACCTTTAATTAGACAGGGATGTTTCACTGCAAGCAATGCATCCTCTTTCAGTACATTCTCCCCTGGAAGCTCCCCAGGACAGCCAAAGTCCGATTTGATGGCTACTAAGCAGCAGTTGAGGGTTACCCAGTGTCTGAACTGCATGCACATCAGATGCATTTTTTACTCACATGTCTCGCGCAAAAGATGTGCTCTCAAACTATGCAACTAACACACAGCGCGACACTGATGGGACATTTGCAATCTAGAGCAAGTGCTGCAGTTTCACTTGCCACACCGAGATATAGCCTGCTGGTCTGGGTGAAACAAGCTTTCCATTCACATGCCCACTTCCCCAACACACAGACCTTAAGGTGGTGAACACGGTAAACATTACATCAGCAGGTTAGCATTGTCATTGTAATGATGTCAATGTGCTGACATTGGCATTTAATTCAAACCACCACTGTACCTGAGTACAGACTCAGAGTCGATAACATGGCTGTGGAATCTCATGGTGTGTTTATACCAAACATGAACCTCGTTCATTCGTGTCATTCACGCAAGTTGAAAACATTCACCTTGAGCAAAAAAATTGTGAGTATCCCAGGGCTTTGCAGAATGTTGTTTGGGGAGGGCCCGGCGGCGCAGAGGGACCGAGCTGCTGAGAGGCCACAGACAGCTGGTGAGAGCCGGGCAGCTCTGAGGAGGGAGCCGGGAGGAAAACACATCCAGAGTCACACTGGATCCCGCTCTGATCTGGAGCCGTCTACTGGCGGGAGGAGAGCTCAGAGTTGAAAACTTCTGGGATTAAAAAGTGTTTTTATCTTCACTCCTCAACCTGTCTGCAGCAGCGGGCCACGGAGGTGTCGACCTCCACTGCTGGCTGTTTGTAATTAGTCTCTCTGTCAATGTTGACTGGAGGGGAAATGTACTTTACTTCATGAAGGTACAGAGAGGAGAAGGGGAGAAGAGGAGTGACTGTAAGGAAACATAAAGAACCAGAGTCTGAGTCCAGTCAGAGGTTGAACTGAACACAAAGACACAGACACCCAGTGCCTGCTGACTAATGTACAGGTATTGTGGAGGTTTGGGGCAAATAAACATGTGGCAAAAATTTGCTTTGTGTTTGGTGTGAACATACCATTAGTCTAGTTAATCTGCCTCTTAATGGACGTGAATGAGAAAGTGGGAGAGACCACCATAACTAGCAGACATCTAGTATATGAGTCCATTTTATTTTTCCTGTTTGGATCCATCAGTGACAAATATGCATAAACATAACAGTGAAGCATTTTTGATGTGGTCACAGGCCTCTCGTAGAACAAAAACACAAAAAACCCCACTCCAACTGTCAAACCCATGCACACTTGAACTTGAAGTGACACGTGAAATGCATATGCAGACATCAGTGAAAAAAATGACGTTCCCCTCCTCTTATTAGTGTACAGCCTCAAATGCAAACCTTGCGTCACACACCAACATATCCCCCGTTGAGCGCATACACAGAGCCGCAGTCACACAGAGGGGTGTGCGATGGGGACTGTGGACAGGTGGTGTAGGGCTCCCTTGCCGAAAGCCTTATTGATTGGGATAAAGGTCTTTTGATGAGGCAGATTGCTCATCAGGCTGGAACGACATGCTTCTAAGATGTGACGCCTTTTCAGACCAGCCCAGGGGCTCATCGACCAAGGCACGCCATCCTATCTGTGAATGTGTGTGTGTGCGTTTATGTGTGTTTGTCCGTCTGTCTTTAGTGATCACACTTAAGACGAGGCAGCATTGATTGGAGGTAGGCATCCTGGGTCACTAACCCCAACCTGACATGTCCTCTGCTGGTGGAAGGACGAGGCTGCTGTTGGGCCCCAGCCACGACACACATCACACAAAATGTCAAAATGCAATTCACATTTTAAGTATTTAAAAAAAATACTTATTTAGGAATAGGCTTAATTACCTGATCCTATTTCTAACCATTGGTCTATTTGGTGCAGAAGGGGTTAAGTAGAGCCGAAATGTACTGCTTTGCAGTGTGGTTGTGTTGTTAATGAAGTAAGGGCCTGATTGTTCACATTGAGCATCTTAGCATCTTTCAGTTCATTGTTTTGGTTTTAAGGCCCTCAACTGCACTGTTTCCCACTCTTATAACCTTGTCCCCAGTCCCAGGAGGCAGCTGTTTTTAGCTATAAAGCTCTACAAACCCACTGTAAACTACTTGCTCAGCAACAAAAAGCAGATACACACACAGGGACTTGGTGGTGAACATAGTGAGGCACTTAGCAGCTAAAGACACAAATGTTTTTCACTGGCTACCAAAAACAGTACTTACTGTAAATTTGTCAGGACATTTACCATCAACTGTATGAGGCATAATACTGTTAATGTATGCCAGCTGTTTGTGAGAGAGTGAGCTTAATGTAGACTTTTGGCCTCAAGTGAACTGATTGCAGCTCCTTTAAAGTAAAACTGTTATAATAAGGTTTTGTTTTTTTTTTTTTTTCACATTAAAACCACCAGAGCACATTGTTTTGCACGTTATTATTCTTTTCGTGATTTTTGACTAAAGGATTCAAAGGATTTCCAAAGTAACCTTACACGCCAAGACTTTAATTTAAGTCTTTTGTCTTTGTCTTTCAGACATTTTTAATTTTCATCTCTCTCTCTCTCTCTCTCTCCATCCTGCAATTTTTTTATGCAAATTCTTAGTCAAGAGTTATATAAAAATCCCAGGTGAAACAATAAAAACAATACAAAACTATCAGCTTACCCACATGGCCAAATCAGATATGTGGATGTCCCTCTCATGAGGAATGTTTTTTTTTCCTTCATTTTTGAGGGGTCTAGTTGTCCAAGTGAAGGCAGCAATGGAGGGAATGAACTCTATCCATCAGATCAACCCACTGGCCCCCTTTTTTAGCATTGCTGAGATACCCAAGCTCTTAATAATTGATTAGAATTGATTTTAACCCAGCCCTGACCTGAGCCAGGATGGACAGGCAGTGCCGTCCAAGCATGAATGTGTCTGTTTACGTGTGTGTCTTTTTACATGCATTTGTGCCTGCATCGTTTTCATACGAGCGTGAGTGGTGCATTTACAGTGAACCCCAAAAAGAAGATGCGGTGTGTGTCTCTTTGTCCGCATGCTCTCGTGGCAGGAGAAAAGAGGGCAGTGTGCTCATCTTTAAAAGCTCCAGACGTGTTCCCAAAATTAAATATTTAAGCATACGAAGCCTTGACCTCCATGCGCTTGCAGAGACTCCTGGTTCCCATTGATTTCTGACAAGACAACTGGGACACCATTACAACAAAATGCACTATAGCCAGCTGCACATACCCTCTGACACTCTCGCCAGATTAACGCCCCCCCCCTCCCGCCAGCCTTCATTGGCCGCTGTTTGTGTGTGTATCCACTGAGATGGTCCCAACTCAAGGTCTTCCTTCTACATTCTCAGCAGACGGGCTTTCACCAGGACCGTTGACCAGTGAAACTAAGTGCGAGTAAGCTATCTAGCCTTTTCCCAAACACACACACACACACACACACACGCGTGTGAGCTCCAATCACATACCCGACTCGTGTCAGATCAGAGACAGGCATCAGTGAAGAGCTGGGAGGTGGTAAACCGGTATTCTTCCACCTGAAACAGAGACAAAGACAGATTAAGAGCCAGTTACTGAAAGGGATCAACTTTATATTGTATTTAATCCCCTGCATTTAACTACGCTATTTGAATACATCAGGTGTTCAAATAAAAATGACAGTATCATGAAATATAGGATCCTAAGTGCTGCAGTGATTCCACCTTCTGTTTAACACTCTTCTTTATTGCTCAGTAACGGGCTTTGATATTTTTCAGTTTGTCTTTTTTATCTTTGCTTGACAAAATGCAATCAGGAAAGTTTGGGCTGTGCTGAAAATGTTTCCTTTCCTTTCTTGCTTTTAGTGAAAAAAAAAAAAAACCCAACACATTGCAATCTGGTGAGGAAATGTGAAATAAACAGGATAAATATTAAAATGTCAGGCCATTGTTTCAGCGCTTTTCAGATCAACACTCTTAAACCTACTGTTCCACCGAATTCGACTGGGGTTTTGTCAGACACAGGCGCTCCGGCGAATGATAATTTCTTCTCAGCGGGGTATCGCTGTTGAAAGGTTCCAAATTACTGTAAATGTTTTATTGCTTGTTTCTTGCAAACTCAGGCATGTGTACAATGAACAAACAAGGTCCATCTTACAAATCCTCAATCTACCGAGTCAGTTTGATTATATATTTAACGTTTACCTTTGTTTTCTCTTCCAAATAATTTTGGCTAACCAGGGGGTTTGTTTCAAACCTGTTTAATTGTCTGACCACTTGTGTTCCTCGGCCATCTCACAGTTTTTGAAGCATTGCTGTAGCGTTGCCAGATCTCAGCAATTACACTGGGTTAAGGGCTATTTTATCATAAGTGAACCACTGGACAGAAAACAAAGCCCAAGTTGTAATTAACTGTAGTTTTTAAAATAAATAAATAAATAAAATGACAATGATGATATTATCACCTTATAAAGTTATTGCACCTCTGCTGTGGTCTCCACTAGCTCCTGACATTAACTATCTATCTATCTATCTATCTATCTATCTATCTATCTATCTTTCTGTCTGTTTGGTGTTGAACAGGTAGTGTACAGCAGGTTTTTAGAGCTTTATTGCTGAAAACAGCTGGTTTTGGGTTTTGCAAATGATTATCCTTGAATTGCGATTGGTCCATCCCTTGTATTTCTGCTACCCCACTTGCACAGACCGCAAGAAAAGTGGACATTAGAAGCATATTCAATTAATATTTTTTCATTATAATAAACAGAAGAAAGTGCAAAAATGTAGAGGTGAATACATTACATCAGAATCATGAATTGAATATTGATTTTCTGAAGCATTTTTTTGTGTTTTTTATGCTCTTTTTCTAAAATCATTACATATACTTACTATATGCAGGTGTTAGCTGAATGTGTGCTACTGGACCTACAGTGACTGCACAACACCACAGACAAACCATCCTGAGCACTGTGAACAGTACTGTGCACAGTATGCGTGTCTGTGTATGCATACCACATTTAGGCCATAATCTGCGACCTGTACAAAAGGTTAATCACAGTGTGGATTGGAAAGACAGTTGTTGCACCAGAGAACAGTGTGTTCTGCCAGTCTGACAATGACAGTGACACAACTAACAACAAGAGCATTAATCCCACCTCACCACACTTCCTGCCCTGAGACTTAACCCGCTTGGGCCATTCCATGCACATTATCAAATAGTTGAGCCTTTTTTTTTTTTTTTTGTATTTTGCTGCTGTGCTGCAGTGCAGTGATGCTGTCTGCCCATCACTGACAACCTTTTAATTCTGGTGACCTTCTGACCTTTTGTTTAATGACATGAACAGGCCAAAATTCTACCCATGCACAAGGAATCTCATTTTAATTCAATTCACTTTTATTTGTTTAGCGCCAAATCACAAGAAGTTATCTCAGGGCACTTTTCATATACCAGAAATTCCCATCGCAGCCAAGCACTTGGTGACAGTGCCAAGGAGAGAGGGAGAGAGCTAGGGAGGAGGGGGGCAGGAAGAGAGAGAGAACACACAGTAGCACAATGCAAGTTCCACAAATCCACATAATAATAATAATAATAATAATAATAATAATCTGGCAGTCTTGGCCTATAGCAGCATAACTAAGGGATGGCTCAGGGTTTAGAATCCAAACTGGAATCTGGTTCCACAGGAGAGTTTGATAACTGAAGGCTCTGGCTCCTATTGTACTTTTGGAGACTCTAGGAACCAAAAGAAACCCTGCATTGTGGGAGCATAGTGTTCTAATTATGTAATAGATACTATGAGTTCTTGGAGGTATGATGGTGCTTGACCATTAAGGGCTTTGTAGGTTAGCAGAAGGATTTTAAATTGAAGAAACATGATATATTTTCCTAGTTCTTGTCAGAACACTCATTCACACATTCTAGATCAGATGGAGAGACTCTTTGACAGGTACCAGGTGACATAGGAAAGGATAGCATCAGAACCCCACAGCCTGACAACAGGAGATCCACAAGGCCTCATCATGAGCCCACTTCTCTTCTTCCTCTACACAAGGATGCTTAACTTATCATTACTATGCTCATACACACCTGGCTATTTTTTGTCATTTTCCCCAGCTGACACTGAGGTGGAGGTGCACATCACTGCTTACCTGCCTGACATCTCAGAAAGGATCAGTCATACTTAGAATACATTTGTGAAATCCAGAAATTACTTTTTTCATAATCAAACCTTAGTTTGAGAAAAACATACAATTGTGGCAATGTGTCAAATGTACTGGCTGTCCAACTGAACAGCTGTCCCTGAGCGCTCTACGACAACTGCTTTCTGTATGATGTTTGAGTATGATGGGGTAAAACCCAAATACGGTTCAGTCATTTTATATATGATAAAGAGGGGAACAAAGGACCTGGTATATGTAGTGAATGATTGCTGATTAAGAAATGTGGTTCAGGTGTGTAGATGGGTGGGGAAGCTCAGGTGACTGCAGGGCTGATGAGAAGTGGAAGCAGGTGTGTGAACGGGTTGGGCAGTCAGGAAACGAGGACAGGATGGAAAGTCTGGAGGATATGTGATGGACAGATAGAGGATGGCAGGTCTGGGTGCATATGTTTCTTTGCTTATTCATTTAGGTTTTTCCTGTAATTTGTCACCCATCTGTATCTCAAATACCAAATAACATTATGTGCACCACCTTGACAGCTTAGAGTTATATAATGATTTAAAATGTAATAATATAATAAAGAATATATATAATAATCATATATTATAACCAAGCCATAGCCAACGGAGCTTTGGGATGAACAATTGTATTCTAAACAAAAAAGCATGTCCTTCCCTGAATATTATAAATCAACGGATTAGTGACATCTGCTCACATCACACTCACTTTCTTCACCAAAGCAGAATCACATCACAAGTTGTTTTCAGCTGGATCACTAACAACTCTCCAACTTTTCTTTTCTCTCTTTCACCTCACAGCATCAGTCCCTTAGTCTTCGTCTCTCCTCCCTCTCTAACTCTCCGGGCCTCCTGCAGCTCACATTCCCTGGACTAATCTCCACCGGTTCAATGTTGTTCAATTAGATTCCAGTTGACATGCATTGGAAGTAAGCAGTCCTCCTCGTAATTCAGCCCTCTTTATAGCCAATCTATTTTTTAATAAAGGTTCAGAGGAAAACATTAAAGTATTGATCTTTATTTATCGACCTCGGCCCAAAGCATAGTTAAAGCTGACACAAATCAATCAAAATAAATTTAAAATGATGATAGCACATAGGAGGAGCCTGGCCGCCTGTTTCGGGGAGTAATTAGGGGGCTAGGCAGAGGGAACCCAAGGCAATAAGAGTAACAGTAACACACACACACACACACACACACACACACCATAGAGTGAGCTGCAGAACTGTTTAGCAGGCTGCAGATTAGAAATTTGTTTTGTATTAAATGAGACGACTAAGAGGCAAGGTTAATGAAAGGGCACGGCACTTTGAGGCCATAGTAATCCACTGAAACCCTCTCTTCACTGTGTAGCTCACACACACACACACACACACACACACACACACACACCCCATGAGGCAGCCTCTGGGACATCCTCTGCTTTGCAAAAACAATGGGTATTAATTTTAAAAAGTGAGTAAGAAATAGCTGGTTGATGGCTGTGTGTGTGTGGCTCGAGTCAACTAGCCCCAAATGCATTAACTGATTTTAATCTGCCTGATGATGTCCACTGAGCAGAGAGGTCACAAAATGTGTAGGTGTACCCGAGGGACTTAACTGTGTGTAGAGAGGAACAGCAGGGCATTCTGGGACGATCCACAGACTGTCCTTTCCTGCATGGACAGCCTGCCCCAGTTAGTGCCAGTTAAATGATTGGAAATATTTGTTATTAGTGTGGCTTAAAACCACGTGGGGTGTGTCCCGTGATAGATCACAGTGTGTGCGTGAGAAAATGCATGTTTGGTGTCCAGAATAATATAGAAGACTGTCAGAGGTTTGCATTGAAATGGTCAAAGGTTTAAAATCACAAGTCTTCAACCACTAAAAGGTAGCACAATGAAAAATATATTTGAATGATTATTTTTGACTCGTACAGCATTCACTGTCCAAACAAATGCAAACAAATGAAGTCATGTCATTTAATTTAACATTGATCTACTGTTGTGGAATGGCAGTGAGGCACTTTTCCTGCACATATTTTTGTTACACTGGTTTCCAACTAAGTCTGTTTGTGGCAGCAATGTCAACTAGCAATGTGAAACGAGGGCCGGCCTTAAATTGTTGCCAGTTACTGATTGGTCAGAATTAGTAGACAGATAAGTACTCAGAAAGTCGGTGCAGCTATCAGTATTTAAACTTTATTATTTAATTTATTTGAGATTAGGTATTTTCAGTTTGCAAACTCTTTGCTCTACATGTAGCTGGCTGTTAATGATGAGTTAATGATCATTAAACCCTGCCTCCCAGAAATTAAGGTTTTAAGCAAATATGTTTTAAAGGAAATGTCATGCTGAACAGATTCTGTTTTTCTAGTAACATAACAAGGAAATGTTAAGAATTTCTTTTATTCAAGTTTAGATTCTGGATCTCTTCTCCATCTAGCTTGAAATTAACAGTCATCCTGAAATAATTTGGTAAAACAATGAAATCTCAACTAGAAGAAAAACATGAACCTTAAACATTTCAACTTAAAAACGCTTCAATTCCACACACAATCCCAAATGCAACACTTAAATTCAACTGCTTAGATTCAATTAATTCCATAGTTTGGTTGTTTTTGTATATGTTGTGTGACATTCATTTTGAGGAGTTCGAACCATGGAGAACTGCGCTCTTGGCTCTTCAACTGGATTTTGGTAAGGGTGGTCTACCTTGGGTGTCAATGAGTGCTTCACTAAGGGCCTCTACCAGCAGGAAGTCAGCAGTTTCACATTCATGTTCAGTGTCATTTTCTCTGGGGTTGTCATATGAAGAGCTCAAGACCTGATGTCATGTCATGAGTTGGTGCCCTGACGATCCTTGTTGGTCCATTCAGGATCCAGTCTGATTAGAAGATACTTTGAAAGCTGACAGTGTGCTTTAGCTTTGCTGTGGTGGTGACAATTCAACATAATCATCTTTAGATTTCCATTAACACTCATGTCTTGTGAATGGTCACTGCATTCATTTTCTATTAAATGTGGAGGAAGATGTGGAACATTCTGTCTGTGAGTCCTCTTCAGAAGACACTTCCTGGATTATCGACGGGATCGTCTCAAAAACTTCTTCCACAATGATGCTTTTTGCCTGCTTAACTAGTCCACAAACAAACACTCAAATCCAAGCCCTTTGGCAATAAAAAAAATGCACTTAGCCAACCATACCTGTATGTCTGAATTTTACATTCACAGATTATCATCGCATTGCCAACAGGTATGGATGGTATTCCCCAGACAACCTGCTCCAGCTCAGAACTCAGAAGCAGCTGCTTATATGAACTGTGAGCTGAACTGCTGCTGTGGGAAATGCACTGCATCAGAATCAATATCTTCTTTGTGAGGTACTTTGTATGCTGTTGAAATATTTGATGTTGATGGTATTTGATAAATATTAACAAATGTTTCAGTTGTGAGAATAAAATGTTGGATTCATGAAATTTCATGAAAAACTGAACATTCATGAGATCTTTGTGAAGACTTGATACTTCTATTAACTTATGTGTCAAACTGGCACAAGAGTTAAACCAAAAACACTTTTGTAGTCGTTTTCCCCCAGTGGAATGGAAAGACCAAACAGTAAATCAGTGTACTGACCAACCACTTATTGGTATGATTATACTTTTAGAAATACAGTATGTCTTTCTCTCAAAAACAACACTAACACAGTAACACTGTGAAAAAGTGAAAAGCAGTTACAGCAGTTTGTCCAAACAGAACAAATTAAACAGCACAAGGACATTTCATTGTTTCTCTATTAAACAAAATGCAAATATCAGCAAAATTATTTCCACGTTTCAATTGTTCCTTGTTTTTTCCCCCTTGGATATGCGTGTAAGCTGTGTATACAGTATTGAGCTACAACCTACCTCATCTTAAATAAGTCCAAACAGTAGTTGTGTTTAAAATGGATGATATTGTAAGGTTGATGCTAAATTTGATGTCCATTTATAAAGGTATGTGTGAAATGTAAAATCACTTTCGCTCCTCTAATCTGTGATTATTGAATCATGCCTTTTAATTTATCACAATGACAAAATCATAACATGTAGTCATCAGTCATTGTTCCTTTTATCCCCTGAAAGATCTTTTTGTTGCAAATCAAATTCAGCGCAGGGTTTTTTGTCTGTGGCTTTTAGACAGCATTCTTGATCACACCTGCTGATTGGACTATCTCAGGTCAGAGACAGAAAAGAAGAAATTACTACAACTGAGCAGTGTTTATCTTTAAAAAGCTCTGGAGTGAACCAACACTTTGTGATTAACACCTTAACTTGTATACTTCAAACCCTCCATTCATCTTGCTACTTTAACTTCATATCTTCCTTTTGCCACGAAAAGAAATCTCTCCGTGTTCTTCACCAAGGAACCACCAGCAAGCCGGCCATTTAGGCCCGGGCAAGATATTGATGGGTTTACAAGGACCTTCCCGTTCTAATTATGTCGAGCAAATGCTGTCTCTTACTGGGCCTCGGCTCCCGGGGGAGAACACAAATCTACCAGGCAAGCAAAACTCGCCTACTTTTGACAAAACACTCAACATGCGAGGATACAAATAACGCCGGCCATCCTTCATTACCATCGCAGCAAAGTCGCTGGCAAGATTAATATCGCCGCCCGGCGTCGCCACCCCAAATTTAACCTGAAAAATACCCAACCTTGGCATTTAGACAACGGGCTATTAGCGAGGGGAGGCTTGGCGAGGCACAGAGAGGAAGCTCAGAATCCTCGAGGGGAGATCTTGTTCCAAATACTGTAAGTACAATTAAACTGATTGGATGTAACCTTTGTGTGGACTGAACTATTTAACATGTTCATGAAAGTTTCTCCACCATGCTGATATTCGAACAGTGACATCAGAAACCACAAACTCCTGTCGATGACATTGCATTCCCAGATCTCGGCATTTATCTTATCCATTTGATCTATATTTATCTTATTTATCTCACAGTGTTGGTTCTATACAGTGCCGTTATTACCAATAGGAATTATGGCCAAAACTATGAAAATAAGAACCAGGTTTTTAATACATGAGAATTATCATTTAGTTTCAATCCAGTTGAGGTTCTGAATAAATGTTTGATCACAGTTGGAACAGAAGGAAGTGAAGTGGTGCAACTTGTTCTCAGTGTGTCCACTTTTCTAACAGTCAACCATCATTGAAATGCAGCTCTGAGGACCAAATGACATCACCTCCATACCTTATGCAAATATCCAGTAGGATCCATTACACAGCAAGAGAGATAAGTGCGTCCAGAGCAGAGCAAGGCCCACTCACACTCACAGCTAACCTCTTGTACGGTATATTTTCACTCACATATGCACATACAGTGGGTAGCACATTAGGTATTAGTTTAGTCACACACACGCGCACGCTCAGCTCTCCCCCTCTAATACAGAAATAAGACACTTGACACGGCAGTGATGGCAGTGACACTGTGAATGGTCGAGGTGATGGAGTATGAATCTGTATTTCCAGAGAGAGCGAGACAGTGGGAAAGAGAGAGAGGTTAGCATTAAGCTAATTCTGACTTCATCTGCACTTACAGGTTGTAGTATTTACATCCAGCAAAAGCTAACCAAAAGATGGCAAAGGTTTGAAGTGGGCCCAGCACTTTTGTTGCTCCTTTGTAGGTGCCATGTGTAACCACATTAGAAAGTAATGACAATAATAATGATAATAATCACCAAGAGGGCTTGCAGCCTGGCAACCCTTCACCAAGAACCCCCAAAACGATCATGCACTGGTGTAGGGAGAGCATTTTCTCTAGTGCTAGGTTTAAGGAAACTCCCTGACCTTGAGTGACAACTTATCAGAAGACTCATGGTCCTATTGGTCCCCTGGGTCCAGTGGTATTCTTGTGGGACATGAGGACAATTTGGGTGCCGTGTTGTTTCTGTATCTGCAGATGACGCTGTTTCTGGAAAATCTAGATATCTTACAGCAGAGATGACATAAAATTTAGAAGAGTCCATGATATCCTGGATGAGGGAGATGATGTATAATATGTAAAGTCTCATCTAAGTTGCAGCTTTCTTTAACTGCTAAGAAGTTGATAGTTGTTGAGTTTCACAAAGGTTTGGGATTCAATAGGAAATAAAGTAGTAAGAGGACAAAACATGTCCCACGCAGAAAAGTTTTATTTATGTTAAAAATGAATTAACACATAAAAATAAAAGTATCTAAAAGGTTACATGTACAGGAATTGTGCTTAGTTGTGACATTAATTTCATATTTTACATAATGATTTCGCCAAATGTGTTATTATTAAATGTTATTTCATTGGCTCTATTTGCATATAGGTTTACATACATCTGTATACACACTTGATGTGGAAAGCTAAGACAGACTCATGAGGTCACAACATTATTATACTATTACATTGTTAACGTGGTAGTTGATGCTGTAACAAGGTAATTACATGGTAGTTAATACTCTGACATGATTGTTGCAGTGTAACTGAAGATGAATTTATACACTAAGCTATAGTAGCTAATTAAACACACACACACACACACACACACACACTGTATCCAATGTGTGTTTGAAATTGAGCTTTTCTATATTTCAAATAAGACATTTGGTGTGTTTCCTTATGTGTGTTTAATTTTCAGTTTACTAATATGTTTTGTTTGTTTTATAAATGTGGAGATGGGGATGGCAAAAACAGGCACAAAGTAGATGTGATGGACTCATTTGTTGCACTTCAAACCAAGTTATTACAAATTAATTTGACAATGATGTA
The DNA here is from genome assembly GCA_025331565.1 of Holacanthus passer. Classification (NCBI taxonomy): domain Eukaryota; kingdom Metazoa; phylum Chordata; class Actinopteri; family Pomacanthidae; genus Holacanthus; species Holacanthus passer. The sequence goes on along the minus strand of JAFREQ010000029.1, from coordinate 522,984 downwards.
GTGAAGTTAAAAAATGCCACACGCAGCCCCTATATCTTTCAACAACATCAACCCTTCCACCCCCATGACTAGAGCTATAAAAAGAAAGGGATGAGAGAGGGGTCAGCGCTGGCCACTCTGTTTTTTTTTTTTTCCCTCATGCCTCAATAATAGATGTTTTAAAGTTTAAGTGCTGCCAGAGGGCTGCAAGCCCTGCTGTTCATTAAGTCAGTCACTGCCATGGAGCAGCATTTACATTGACAGTGCTGTGAACACCTGCTTTGTCTGAGCAATTACATCTACTCTAAAGTGCCGGATAACAGGAAGAGGAGAGGAGAGAGGGAAGCAAGAAGAAGAAAGGACGAGAACTCTGAAGATGCCAGGTTGAAAAATAAGACTACTGTAATGGAGAGAAAGAAAGGAATAAGCAACTCCTATTTTACACACTCTCTTTCTCTCTCTCACACACACACACACACACTCAGAGCTCCAGGCAACATTAAAGCACCATGAGATACCGGCAGCTCAAATGAAAAAACAACAGCCACTGCATCCGTTGCCACACACACTCGCTCTGAAAAATGAAACACAATCGGTCGCTTATGTAGCCACAACAGTGGAGGCAGGGAGGATAGCCCTCGGCGACATATGTGTTCTATCATGCTTGTCACCACAACACGTTTCATCTGCTAAATACGCTCTACCAGACAGCAAATCCGCCAGAATGCTAAGAGCAACACAAATTTGTTTACAGACGAAGTGACGTCTCACTAAGGCATTCAGAGATAGATGGCAGACAATGGCGTCAGATAATACACTTGTAAACCCCTTGGTGACTATTTATAAGTGGGGAACAGGATGGAAACATTTTTGACTGCACTGGGAAGTACTTCAATTAAACAGTTTTCACATAGTATGCTATGTTTTGCATGTATGTATGTATGTATGTATTGGATGTATCCTTTAAGGTGCAGCTTCTTTATTTGTATACTCATTTTCAAGACCAGTGGGGTTTTTTGTTTTTTTTTTTCACCTTTAAAGTAATATAGACCTGAGCTATGAGCAGATGAATGTATATAAAAAGCAAAAAACTGATATGTTTTGCTTTTTATACACTTGAAATAAAAATAATATTTATAATATTTATGGTGACAGATTTAATCCATTTAAACCCTTTAATTCTGGCTCTTTGAACATCTGCAGATCACCAGGTTGGGAACCGATGTTGTAGGAGATTAGGGAGGCTGGGCACCACTTTTCTGTGTGTTAGTATAGATGATTTTAATCAAAGTACAAACGCATCCAGTGTCTTGACTTAACTCACAGGAAGATGAGCTAATCAAAAAATATATGCCTTGTTTAGCTTTAGGTAATCTATAATAACTGATGTACAGAAAAATGTAAGGGTGGAGATGCTGCTCTGTTTGTGATCGTAACATGGCAAACCAGCACCAACATAACTCAAATGTAAAATAATAATAATAATAATAATAATAATTTTGTCAATTAATAAATAATTTTATTTTTGTTCGTTCAGGTTTTGTGACATCAGAGATTTCTGCCAATACACTAAAATGTGAATTGAATTTTGAGTGTTTGATTGTTAGCTTAAACGTTTTAAATGTTAAATTAAAAAAGAAAGAAAGAAAAAGAAATCGTCCCAATACTTCTCAAGTATTGACAGGGAAGGAGCTGTGTTGACGCTGACGCAGGCCATGTTCACCAGCTATGGAAGAACAGCCTCCTGCTTGGTATTTCTCAGAGGGCTGATGAGGGAATGAGGAGCAGGTGTGCTGGTGGCTGTGGAGGCCTGGTGACTGGTAAAGGGGAGAAAAGTCTGAGGGTGGAGTGGTGGAGAGATCAGGAACGACCGGGTCTGGACACAAATTTCATTCATCTCCACTGTATTGGGTTGGAGGCAGAAATTCAGACACACATCAGAGACACATGAAAAACTAAAACCAAATATAGCTGCATGGAAACTATGACATTTTTGTCAACAGGACAAGCTGACCCTTCAACAGATGAAATTATGCTCACTAAATTTGAACAATGCGAAGTTAAAAAAGAACATTTCAGAACCTTCAGAAAGTGTTGACAGGTTAATTGGTCATTGAATGTTAAGCAGCTTCATATTAGAGACAACAATTGCGCTGTGTTCAGAAGAATAAAACAATGTCTGTTTCATATTAGACACTGTAATTGAGGGAATGTAACTGATGGGTGGTCTAGCCTTTTTGAGAGAGAAAAAAAAAAGATTGCTTTAGGCTTACCGCTCAAAATATTGTAGTGCCTTGCAAATTTGCCACACCACAAAACTCATTTGTCCATGTTGTCTCAACTTGGCTGTATGCCTGAGCACATTTGAGAACCCAATTTGGAGATGTTTTCTGCACTAAAATAGTACAATGCTTAAGAAAAAAAAATCCTATTTAGCGGGAGTTTGTCTTTGTGAGCGTGGCGTCATGCTAAAAACCCTATTTTTGCCAGGAACGGCCACCCTATCACAAACTCTGCAGGGGAGCCACATTAGAGGTAATGTCATCCACAGTTTAGCCCTCCACTCCTCATTTCTCCATCTCCTCCCTAATGAACTCCCACTGAATTACCACTTCACCAGCGCCCTGCCTTTTTATGATTCTATTTGTTTATCTATCTCTGATTTCCTCTCTCATCTTCCTCCACACCCGGGCACGTATCGGCTCTTTAATTTTATTGGCCACCGTTAGCGGGCAGCGAGTCGAGGCGTTTGGCTTGTCACATAAACCACCAACCCCTCTCCCCAACCCACCTCCACCCCGGTTGGTGAGATTAGCAGATTAGGGCGCGCTTCAATCAGGGAGGGACCCCCCACTGAGGCAGGCTGCGGCCAAATCACACAAACATCTCTGGAAGGCATTGTGCCGTAATTGAATGCACAATAATTTCCCCCCATTAATACATCACTCATATCGCAGCTTACACATGAAATGTCCACATTATCTGTTGCATTCTTCTGTTAATGTCTTCGCTCCTCAACAATAAATTTAATAGGAAGAGTGAAGGGGAGAGGGCGAACATTTGCAGAAAAGAAAATATTAAAGCTTTCTCGTTTTTTCATTCACCTATTCTGAGTAGATATCATAAGAGAAAAGGGACAAAATGATCACAACTGAATCCAGCTGTTCCTATAATGGTCGACACACCTGCTGAGGTTCACATATACTGACTGGCAGATACCCGACAACCGTCACTGTTTAATGTTGCTTCATGTTTTTTGTGCTTTTTTTTATATTTCCAAGGCTACATCAAGACAATATCAGTCTCTCTTCTCTTTCCACAAAACTTTTCATCATCAGCTGGTTTATTGGATCATGAATGACTCAAACACATATTAATGTGTATTGTCTATACATATACACTTTATGTACTCTTTGTTTGACATATTGTACGCATGCCAGCCTTCACCTTTAAAGCCACCACTCATTAATGGTTTCACTCAAATAAAAAGCGATGGACCACACTTTTTATTCTTTTTTTAAATGAGTCTCGAAGCAATTATGCATTTGCATGCATTGGAAAGACATATTATACAATGTGTTAAACCCACTGAACAAAACATGTTTGAAGACATGTTTGAAAAATGAATACAGCTCAATCCAGATGCACAGTTGCTGTGAAGTGTAGTCCTGAGCAGAAGCTGCATGGCCCTCAATATCTGATGATCAATGTCTAGTGGCCATTTTACACTATGTAGTGACTGTTTTCATTGAAAATATCTACTAAATGTATTGTGCACCAAGAGCCGCTTTCATGCCATACAGTATATGTCCTAGAGGGAACGTCTGGCTCTGAAAACTGCAGTGCATCCAGGGGATTTTTGGGAAAAGTGAGTTCTAGATGAATCAAAAAAAGATCACACAAAATGTTCAAAGAACCATTAAAAGGTTAGGATCACCTTGAAATTCACAAACACAAAAGCAAAATTCTTACTACGATGGTTAATATGTGAACCACGTAATGAAAATTTGGATTGTTCTGAATAGTTACAGTTCATTCTCACTGATTTCCAGTTCAGCCCGTCTACCAAAAACAAGATTAGCTTGTGGAAGTAGCATGAAAAGTATGAAACAAAGATTAAACTCAAGCAGTGCTTACAATCTAGTATTATATTGTTTTGCATAATGTATTGTACGATGGAGCTTTCTACACTCAGGAAATGGCATCACACTGTGACATACTGAGGCAGGCCTATCAAAAGAAAAACTAAAAGAGTAACTTTTGGAAATTACTAGGAAGTTGCAGGCCCATAAAGTAATCAATTACTTTTGTATACAATAACTGGCTTGTGTTTAACTCGAGGTGTGGAGACTCAAGACACATGATATGGAAAGAAGTCAGACTTGAGTCATGAAACTGATGACTTTAGACTGACCTTGACTAACACTTTAGCCTTTTGACTTGGAATGACTGATATAGCTAATGACTCAAAATACTCACAGTTCAGAAAAACAAAATCAGATTTTGAGATTTAGTAGTATTTCAAGAATAAAGCTGTAATATTTTGTGAATAAAGATATATATTACTAGATTTTAACAGACTGTTGACTTCCTCATAACATTAAAACTTTTTCTCAAAGTATTATTCTCACAGATTCCTAACATCGTGGCCCTAATACTCCACCAAGAGGTGAGAAAAAGTTACATCTAAATCTGTGTTGTCAAAAGCAGCAGAAAAAGTTAATATGGACTCGAAGTCTCTCACAAAACCTGTTAAATCTTTTTGTTATGTTTTTGTTATTGATCATAAATTATTTTTTTCCCCCATGATACATACCATAACTGACTGGATAATAACTTTGACTAACGCGTGAGGCATCCGTGGATCTGAGTGTGCAGCAGGCTCGCCTGTATTATCTGCACTATTGTTTTCCTCTGCTCCGTGGCCAACTTAGTTATTGTACCAAGTTATCTGCAGTCTCCATGCTTCAATGTGTTCATAAACACACACACACCACAGTGAACTGAACTCTCATGGATGCCACTCATGCTTGATCCCATAAATGTTGCCATGGTTTTGCCGCCTCGTGACCTGCGTATGTGTGTGTGTGTGAATGCTTTACACACATTTTAATTCTTTCCCTTCAGCAGCCTGCAACCACTCAGGGATAAGTGCTTGACGTGCTGGCCAAACAATAGACATATTAACTCTTGCAATGACTGCTGGTGGGAGGGTTGGTGTGTCTGTGCACAGACAAAAAGAAACACAGGTAGGAGGTGGTTGAGGATGAACAAAAAAGATAAGGGGTGAAAACTTGGCAATTTTTTTCTTATCTTTAACTTCATCATCATTTCTGGTGAACTACAAATTTAATATATATATATATATATATATATTAAGGGTCATATCCAGGATTTAAAAAAAAAAAAAAAAAATACTGACGTCTATAGTCCAGATTTACCAAATCAGCATTTTTTGAGTGGCCACCAAAAAGGCTGATATATTATACAGATATCATTTTTCATTGAACTGTTTTTATCGTATATTATGTTAATCTTTTCTCTCATTTTATGACGACTATACTAGGACACTAGTACACTGCTAATACTGCTTCATATTTTGGCTGAAATAATGGGCACAAGGCATAAGATATCGCTTGTAGTGCCAAACTCACAGGGATCTATTGCTAAACTGCAGTTACTTTCAGCATCTTAGACATTTTTTTAGCTTCTTGTTCCCTGTCCTCTTAAAACTTATTTTCAGCAGCAGCAGGGAGCTGGTGAACATAGAGCTTCTCAGAAGATGGTGGAGACCATAACACAGGTAAAAGGAGACAATATTGTCGGGTTGAGAGAAACAAGACTCCACATTAATGCGGATATTTTTTCTGGTCAATTTTATTAGTCATCAGTTTGGTAAGAGGTGTCGTGCCAGGTGTGTTTTTGTCTTGTTCTGTTCCAAAGTGGACCAAATCAAATGTTTAGTAACTAATACTGGACTCATCCTAAAAATAAACAAATGATCAAGAAAGAAAGAAAGAAAGAAAGAAAGAAAGAGATATAACAGAAAGTTAATGAAGCAGATGTGGAGGAAAAGTCATTTGTGAGTAGTTGTGAAAAGTAAATTCCTGCTCAAGTTGTGTAAAACCTTCAAATTATCAGGACCAATACTGTGAACATGACTATGTGTCTTTAATTGTATCTATAACCTGGGTTCTACTGTAGCACTTTTTCCAGATACTGTAATTGCAAATATAAATGCAATAAATTAAAATGAATTAATCAATTAATAAATTGAAAGAATGAGGGGCGTTGAAAGACTCAAAGAAAGAAAGACAAAAGGCATTTTAATAAAGAGCTATCAAGAGAGCAGTTATTAATACAAGGCCAACCTGGTGACCTGAGTGGCGGATACCTACAGCTTTTGTTAAACGCATTCGGAAAGCCAGCGCACAGAGCTCGAAACACAAGTGAATCGTCTCTACTTTGCCTTTTACAACAGCCTCATGAAAACCTGACAGTATGCACAATACAGCACTGTGTGTGTGCATTAGGGGTGAGTCACTTCACATTAAGAGATGTCTGCGACACCGATGGAAAGTGGTAAAAAAATAAAGCCGACATTAGCTCCATGGTGTCTATTCAGCTGTGAATACATGTGGCAGTATGAATTGGTGATGGTTCAATAATGGTAAAAAATGGTATGAAATGTAACAGATACACTGCTTTTAAAATAAAATCATACTCAACATCTACAGATGAATGTATGTGAAATTTGCTGATATAGGTACGTGTGTGTTAGGGATTATTCTCATTCAGTGTTTTCAGTGTTTCCTGTGTGTGTATTTGTGCATTTGCATGCATGTGTTTGAATGTGTCTCGTGATGTTTGTGCGCCTCTGTGTTGTTTGTGTGTGCGGCACATGTGTGCGTGGCCTTGCTCAGGGAAGTGCATCGCCCTGCGGATGACACTCAGAATGCATTATAACCATTAATGACAAAGTTAATGGGGCATTTTCTTACATATCAATTTACATTTGGACTGTTTGGGCGCACAAATGATGTCTGGGCGGTCGTGGCCAATGCCACTCAGCACTGAAACAGAGAGGTCTAATGTGTTTTTGTGGACATCAAATGTTGTGAATAATGACGCGTCCACTGAATGCAAATAAGATGACACTTGATAGGCCATGATCAACAGTGCCTGCATTGAAACTTTCACCCACAGACACAATGGAGAGGGGAAACACAGACCAAACGTTTTCCTGCTGAAGCTACATTCATTATATTGCATAAAACCTGCATCCACATACGCAAAATATTATGCCCTGTACAGACAGCTCGTATCATAAACCAGAGGGAGTACATTTGCAAAACACAAGCACACACGTGCACCCCTCCAGAGTTTTATGTAAGAAAGAGCATAGCATAATGCTCCCTAATGCATGACACAGTGTTGTATTTAAGTATATTCATGTCATCATTTTCTGTGTGGGAGCAGTGTGTAGTGCTGCCAGGTCGTCCCCTTCTGGCCCCTACAGGGTTTACAGCAGTGGAATTGGCCTGGAGGGGTGGGAATGTCAATTTGTGAGCCATTTTCCTGAAACACGGAGACAAAAGTGCACATGTACAGTACACACACACACACACACACACACACACAAAGGCTGACACATAAAGGTGGAATTATTAGGGTTACTAACTTTAAGCCAACTCTATTGCTTACCACCCACCAATGTAAGCTGGCTAATGCTGGACATGGACCTGTTGGCTGATTCTGAAAGACAGCATTTAGACAACCACATCTTGGATGAAAAGTTACCACATTGCTTTCATGTTTGTATTCTTTCAGTTTGATCTAATGCAAAGTCAACTAATGCTTGCTCTTATTTTACGTTAACTTACGCATACCTGGTTTTTGCAGCCTCAAGTTTTAAGCAAAGTGGACAAAGTTTCCATTTGTGCTTTTCTGAGTTGTTTTGCATTGTGCTGTTACATCTGAATGTGATTCTCCAATCTTATGACCCACGAAGACATCATTGTCAGGAACATGAAGTCTTTATTTACTGCACACTTTTTCAGTACATTTTTTTTTTTTTTATCACTGGGGTTTGGGCTAATATCTTCGTGAAATCATCAGATTCAGATTCAAGTCAGATTCGATTCCAAGACATGTAACTTCACACCTCGTGTTAAACACAACCCTGTATTTTTTACCCAGCATTTCTCCACCTGGAGGGGGCTTTGAAACTGAATTTCAACCTGATGTCGGGAAATAAAACTGTAATACTTTACTTCATGGATTTTCAATTTCCTAATAATTTCTTTGCTAAGTTTGCTGCTTTGACTCCTGACCCCTGGTGTGCCAAGAAACGAACAGAGAAAGGGAGAAACTGGAGTCAGATATCTCGGCTGGTGTGTTTTCAGCTTTCAGACCTGTGTGTAAGTTCACCTAATTGTAAAATGGCTTTGAGGAATGCCACCTATTTCACTTCTCACATCTCTATTCTCATTTTCATTACCCCATATTGCTCCTTATTCCCCTAAAATAGGCATCGTACCTGATACTTTACATAAACAATTGCCAATGAAAAGCCGCCCTGCAATTTCCCCTTTTCCTCCCATCGCTCCCCTCCCTTGCACCCCTTCTCAGCTCACCTCTCTCTCATTATCCCATTCCTTCACTCGCTGCCCCCCCAAACACACACACATACACCTCGCCCACCCCCAACCCCGTTACTGGCGAGTGGGCGAGAGCAATGGGCAATAACCCAGCACGCCACTTTTCGACTTAGCGCTACCTGCTATGCTAATATCATTAATCAATAGAGCCCAGATTGTCTTCGCTGTGATTCAAAGGATCTAAGGGTCCCAGCGGTGCACAGGTACCTTTTCTTTTTTCCTCCTCCCTTCTTCTCACTCTCTCTTCCTTCACCGATAAAAAAAAACTCATTTGCGAAGGCCCCCAAGATGGCCGACTTAATGATGGCCACAGAAGTTTTTCCAACAAATTTCATGGGGCATGATCCTAAGATAATAGCTTTTCAGCCCCAATGACAATCCAATTACCGTGCCAATCAAAGCCCACGGCATGCTGTCTAATTATGATCAAATCTGGCTGTCAGCTCAAATACTAAAACAGCAGCTTTAAGTCCAACAAATCACAGTTTAGAGACAGAGCCCAGTTTGTTCATCCATGATTGGGGGGGTTAACTTTCTGTTTGACAAAAAAAGGGGGGAGAAAAAAAAGATTGTCTTGTTTTGTGAGAGTGCATTGATGTGATATTTGACACAGCACACTCAATGCAAACATTTACTGCAAGGCAAGTGAGGTGAAAAAAAGAGCTCTTCTCACAAAGAAATGAAAAAGACTGATGTTTTTGAATATTCTAAGATCTCTCTCTTCGCCACGCACACACACACACGCACGCACAAACGGATGCATAACATGCAAAAATAGACACATAAGACCCCAACAGTCGCTCAAACTTGCTAACAAACAAAAAGGCGGCATCAATAACACAAATGATTAAACATTCATGGCCTTTTCAGTGGAACATCTGCTGTGTATGGGGCTGTAGCCTCAGGGACTGGGCAAATCAAGAGGATTTCAAGAAAGCAATAAGACGGGGGTGGGGGGTTGCAGGGGGAGGCAGCAGGAGATTTACACACATATTCACACACACACATGCATGGACACACAATTGTATGCATGTGTGCGCAAACACAACCACACAGAGTAAATACAAGACAGCGTCAACGGCAGCTTAAACAAGCAGTTTTTACAGTGCATGCTGGAAAATACATTGATGTGAACAACATAAGAACACACACAAATACACAGTCCACTAGATAGCATGCTTACCTTGAAAACAGCTCATGGACAGCACAGGGACATTTCGTATTTTGCTCTTAACTTCTAAAATGTTAGAAGGTTTGCTCTTCATCTGTAGCATCTTTGTGATTTTAGGCTCATATGGCATTTGAATTCCCCAAAAAATTCTGTCCAGTTCGTGACAAAATGAGTATCTCAGTACTATATAACTATGCATTGGTATTGCCAGCATTTTGAGCAAGATTTGTTGTCAGCAATTATTTAAAAAGGTAAAAGTATCACAACATTGCATATAACATATGCTATTATATAGCATATGGAGTTGGGGTAAACTCCACTAATACATTTATGGCCATCGTCAACTTACATCACATCAACTTCTCAAAAAAAACAACAACTTTAATGCAGTATGTTAATATATATATATGCTGAATCTCAAATATGGTGACTTTAGTAAGGCCATGAATGCTCTATAGCAATAATTGTATCCCTGGTGGTTCAGTACATATAATTCCCTCAACAAACTGGAGATGATCGTGAACCCAAAGGTAAGTGACATTGAGCAGCCGCTTCCATATGGCCTACCATTTCAACTTCATGTTGCTGATCTGTGTCTGTTCAAAGTGACCTTAAGGAATTCAGGCTTGAAATGTACAGTGGATACTTCATCATAAACAACAAGGGAAGAAATGTTGGGGGTAACATTGTGACTAAATATGACACATGAACATGTTTGTTTTTGGATGTTCTTTTATTTTATTCACTTTTTAAAAGACAAAATATTTCATTTTGGAAATCATCCTTTCAGGTTAAAGGAAGGCAACTGTTGTGGAATATTTTTCTCTCCCTGTTTGGATTCCATTCTCATCACACCCTGAAAGCTGGGCATGGCCTCTTTGTCTGACCTTGGCTCATGTTGATGCAAGCTGCTTCCATTCCCCACTCATCTCACCTGTTTTGTAACCAAACTTAATTTCTTTGTCTCAAGCTTTATGGAAGTTTTTGTTCCTGACTGTATAATTGTCCTGTGTGCTTCATTAAACATTGCTAGACTGACCTCTCTGCTTCTAGGAATCAACTGTAAGGGTCAAGCCAAAAAAATAATCAATCACAACGGTGCCAATAAAAAAATGACTTTGAATTTTTTTTTAGATTGAATTAAATAATTGAGTGTACAGACAGACTGTTGCCACATTTGTTTCATAATACACTACACCACTCTGCTGATTTTATTGCTACTAAACACACAGTAAAATGCAACCAGGATAACGCACTAAAACACACAGTAACACAACTACTTTTCATTGCATGGTGGATTATATTTACTTAAACAAAATCCCTTCAAGCACCGTTTTATATTTGTGTAACGCTGGTTGGTGCAGAACAGACAAGAACCCACAAGCATGACAAAGACAACCAGCTTGAGAACAACGTCCAATCTGTTTGATTCAATCAGACAGTCAGGTCGAAACCAGGCAGGCAAACACAGAAGTCAAACTGAACCAGGTAAGGGGTAGGTGAGAATTAAAGTTGGGGGGTCAGGCTCATAGGAATCAAAGAATTCTGGAAGGTTTAGCAAAAGGCAAAAGACAATGTCTAATAGGAGAAAGACCACATCACACCAATCCTTGCGGCTCTTCATTGGTTACCTGCAAGTTTTAGAATTGATTTAAAGAATTTACTGCTCATTTTTAAAGTCTTGGATGGCCAGGCTACTGACTATATCTGTGATCTGCTTATTCAGTGCTTGAGATCCTCTGGTACCACCATACGAATGGTTCGAAAGTCTCAACTTGTCGCTTAAGTTGACCTGGCTTTTGGCGTCTGGGCCCTCAGCTGTAGAGCTCAATGCCTGGGATCTCAAGCAGCCAACTCAGTGTCCTCTTGCAAATCTCTCCTTAAGATTATTTTATGGCTTTTTCTTAACCAATGGCATTATTATTATCATCATTATTATTATTATTACACAGTTCCCTTGTAATGCGCTCCTCACACATGTGAAGTGTATGGAGGTCATACTTGTGAACTTTTTCCAGCACTTCACAATCCTTTCCCAATGACTGCATTGGTGGTTACGCTGCTATATGCATTTACACCTTGCAAATGAGCAAGGCAGCTGTACAGTCAACGCCACTGAAACAGTCCCGTGAATTATTTCATTTCATAAAGTTGCTCATGTCCAGATTTAATTAGCAGCACATTAGCTGCAGTTTTATGCTTTATGTTTATTACAGGCCTGACATGATCTATAAATAACAAGTTAAGCGGGTGCGGACGCTGGGGACGGCCGTGGCTCTGTAATGCTAAAGGGATCTATCATTAAAGCTGACAATTGCTAATAGCCAGCCCTCTGGGTCAATCACTACAAATTACTGCGGCTCAATTACATGCCATCATTTCTGGGCGTGGAGCATGCGAGGTATATGGCAGGAGGCCCTGAGATAACCACAGAGAGAGGGTTTAAAAAGCAGGGTAAATGTTTGGGTGGGCATAATCTTAGTCAGGTGTGTGACCAGTTCAAGACACTGCGAGAGAATGCTTTTGAAAATGCACTTTAGATGAAAAAAAAAAAAAAAAATCTACCTGGGAAAGCAAGAAGTAAAATTGTTCCAGAGTTTATACTGAAAAAAGTGTCACTCCTTCAATTTGCTGCATCTGTTCTAGTCCACTGATAATGACACGGAGAAGATAGACGTGAAGTTGATGTCTGAAAACTTCCTGTTTAATCTTTGAATATTTAAACCAGTTAAACAGCTCTAGAGGAAAGTGATGCGTGCTGTCCAAGGAAGAGTTTGTCTACAAGCTGCTGTTTAGCAGAACATCTGGGTTAAAGGCATTTCCAGACTCCTCTGTCAGCCAATCATGATGCACAGGACTGACAGTGTTTCTGAAGCATTTATGACAATCCTCAGATCATTCAACAACAACTTAACAAATGTATCAATCCAAACTGACTCCAATAATAATCAATCAAGACGTCCAGTTTTACTTTGAGCTTTCCAGTTTCACAATGAGCTACAGTGGGGTAACAAAGAGTAATAACCTCAATAAGTAAAGACAATGCTGCTTTCTTTCTGTGTACACTACTTGTCTTACCTGAGGATCATATTCATCCACTGACTTCCTGATATCGCTCTGTCTGGTGAAGAGGAGCTGTGCAACGGCTGAACAGAGGTGTTTGGTGTTAATTCCCAGTAACCCTAACCACTGCCCCACTAGTGGGTGTGTCTTGGACAAGTTAATGTGTTTTGCAGGTATTCAACAACCTCAACATTGACAAAAGCACATTTCATGCATGCATAAAACTGCAGAAATACACATTTCATTTTTGCAAAATCACTGAAAAAAAGTACTGTCTTTAACTGTTTTGTGAAATTGGTCAGGCTTTCTTGTTCTGGAACATTTACAGGTTTCTTGCAAATTTGCCAATAATGATTTTGAACATATTTTCAGAGCTGCAAACTACTGTACAGAAAACCACATTAAGTTGTTAATAAACTACATTAAGATGCAAATTTAGATGTAAATACAGTTTTATCATTTCTAGAATTGTGTAGAATAGAAAAAACTACAAGTGCAGTTTTCAGAAGTTTTTTTCCCTTCTTTAATTCATCAACATGATTTCACTAAATAAAAGATAAAGAAATACTGCAATAAATCTCTTTGTGCGATGAACAAATTATCTTCCTCACCAATATTTTTCTCACCTTTCTTAAGACTCAGTATTAGCTTAAATGCCTCACTGGATATTTTTACAATGTTCTCTGGGGTGAAAGATTGAATTGAGAGATAAACAACCAAATCCTTCATTCAGCAGCATTTGGCTACGAGCTCATGGTAATTTTATGATGTGTTTATAATAAATGTTATTTATCATTACATTCTGATACCATAAAGCAGCAAAATGTCATGGATCGGGATTGTCACATAAATTACTCTTCTATATTTTGACACATGATGTGTATAATGTTCAGATTATGTGCTTTCCATTTTAGCTTCTTCTGTGTCTCTGCCATCCAACAGAACAAACACCTTTAATAAAGTCACAATCACAAAGAAGATAGGGCCAAATCCACTCCCACACACTCATATAAAACATCATTAAACGCACAGCCGCACATGTACACACACAGTCACCAGTGCTATTGTCAGCGAAGCCACATATAGAGTCAGCTTATGGATGAACATGAGTAATCATTGGACACACAAACACACATGCACAGCTTACACACATACACACAATAACAAAAGAATCGCGTTGATGCGATTAACGCTGTATGGCTGAAAATGTGGCCAAGAATCAGAGGCTTCAAACAGAGATTCACCTCTCTGCCTCCTGCCAAAGACATGCACTAAAATGACTTTAATCACAAACACCAGTAGAGTTTCAGCAAAGAATTTCTCAGAGGCTGAACCGCTGAAAGAGCCAGCGTTTAACAGAGTGTAAGTATGGCAAACAAGCAACATCGGTCAACATATAAGGAAAGGATTTATTTATTCACAGCCATGAAATGACAAATCTTTGAATGTCAGCAGAGTAAATTAGAGATAACAAACACCTTCATCTTTTTTTTCACTGTGCTTCATTTTTTTATACTGTTTTTGCCTTAATATAAGAACAATAAAATGGATTCAGGCATCACAAATATTGCTGGAGTTTTGACTCCTCTAACCAAACATTCAGAGAGTATTTGTTTCTGAAAATTTCAAAAAATATTTTATATTCAAGGACTAGACCTTTACATATTCACAACAGCAATTCAAATTCTCTTTGAATTGAGTGACTACTGGCTCTCGTGGTACAGAGTGAGCTTGTTACAATAACAGTGTTGCCTTATGGGTTGTTTGTAGCCTTAAATTGGCACTTCATAAGGTTGGGGGACTTTAGAGAGACAGATTAAAGGATGGTCACAACTGAAGCAGGAGAGGTTTCAGTATCCTGACTATTGGGTCCCTTGTGTTGTTATAAATTTGTCTTCAAGCCTAAGCTGCAATAACCCTGATGACATCAATATTACATCACCAGGGTTATTTTTCAGACTTGATAAAGCTCATCCAGAGCTAGTTGGAGTAAATGGTAAATGGATTGCATTTATATAGCTCTTTTCTAGTCTTATCGACCATTCAAAGTGTTTTACAACACAAGCCAGCATCCATCCATTCCCACACAGCCACATCCATCAGGAGCAATTTGAAGAATTTGGGGTTCAGTATCTTGCCCAAGGACACTTTGACATGCAGACTGCAGGGGTCAGGCATCAAACCACCAACCAGTAGGTGGAATGTTGCTAAGCTGGGTTACTACGTTTCTGCCTACCTATCTGCAGTGTGTCTGCTAGAGCTAGCCAGGTCTGTCCAGTCCAGTCCAGTTTTATTGTAAATTACTTCCTTCTTTACCACAGAAATATACAAAGGCAGAATAATCTGATGAGATGAGGAGAATTAACAGTATGGCAAAAAAAAAAAAAATATCAGATACAAAATTGACTACTTCCAAAAGCTTGACAAATTATGATAAAAACAGTTATTGTTCTTTCCATGTTAATAGTAGTATAAAAATAGCCCTACTTAAAATAACTTGTATTTTCCCTTTTATTCTTATAGATAGATAATGTTGCAATTGTGTCTTGTCTATGTTTTACTGTCTTATCTTTGAGTGATGTTTAATTATAGCATCTTTTTTGGAGAATATTGGGTGTAAATTCAGCCCTGAGTAATGTCTGCAGGTATTCAGCCCCAACAACCTTAATCACTAAAGTAGAGCAGCCTGGGAGGTGAAACCAGGCCAAAAAAGGCCAACACTG
The DNA here is from genome assembly GCA_025331565.1 of Holacanthus passer. NCBI lineage: Eukaryota > Metazoa > Chordata > Actinopteri > Pomacanthidae > Holacanthus > Holacanthus passer. Next base: position 507,388 of record JAFREQ010000029.1, on the reverse strand, counting down.
CAGTTTGTTGAGCTTATTACTTTGAGCCTAATGAACTCAGATGAGTGCATAAATGATCAACTGAGATCATCTGGACTGGGGTGGTTGTACAGTAAGAAAACAATGTTCAGATAGACTTCCAGAAAATCAACCTGGAACTATAACAGTAAAGGGGACGAAATAGGATATTGAAAAGTGAGGACAAGCCCCCAGAAGTCCCCTGGAACTGACACCTTTGAACAAATCTGTGTGAACATGTGACTGAAACCGAAAGATGAAAAGAGAGAGAGAGAGAGAGAGAGAGGGGGGTGACAGACAGGTCAGAGATAAACCAACGTTCAAGCTAACAGGAATTAATAACTCTGATGCAGATCTGTCTGTTTAACATCATCAGTGGAAAAAGTACCCTGACCTCCATAACAATACTCTCTATCGTGATTATTTCCTACAAATCATCTAAATAACATTGACCTGTTTACCACCTAACCTTTCCCGAATGTGTGTGTGCAGACTGACTGTGTGTGTTTACATGGGACTTCCATACCTGCATGTTTCAGAGAGACTTGAATTGTTGCAGTTCAAGTTCATGGTTGGTGGCAGATGTGTCATATCCCTGTATACAAATAAACATACTGTTTCATTGTTATTTATAAAGAACTTGGTTATGTAGTTTGTGTGTATTAAGTATTACCATCACTGCTTATCAGTCAAGAACTGAGGAGTAACCTCTAGAATTGAGACTGAATCGATCAACTGGTTCTGGTTTTATCTTTTTGAAAGACGGTGCCCCAAGGTGAATTTCAAGTTAAATTCTGTTGTTCAGTTGAAATATTGATTCTTTCTGAGAAGTTGAGTGCAATCACTCTACATATTTTGGTGAGCCATGTGAGGCTTTTTAAAATTATTGTTATATAATTTGATATAATTTATGGTATTCTTGCTTCATTCACATCCAGCAATCAACCACAGTAAGAAAACAGGACTTTGAAAATACATAGCATAGCATAACAAGTTGGTCAAGAAATACTCTCCCACGCCCATATTGTTTTAAGACTTCTGTTAAGACGGCTTTGGAGTAGCTTGAAGGTGTCCATTTTTACTTTTACTGGAGCCAGAGTTTTCTTCTGGTTTCAGTCTTTATGCTAAGCTAGGCTCAACTCATCATGGCCTCTATATGGCCATATGTATTTTAATGATATGATCTTCTCATCTGACTCTGGATGAAGATGGCAAACTAGCATATAGAGTAGGGGTGGTGAAAAAAATCGATTATCGATTAATCGCGATTATGTTATGGACGAGTATGACTCGATTATAAAATTTTCAAAAATCGATTATTTTTTGTACAAATGATATCCCGCGGTCAACGGAAGTTGTACGTCACGTGCGCGCGCTCAGTTCCTCAAGGACGTGCAGCGGCCAGAGCCTGTTTAATGAAACATGCTCACCGAGCTAGCCGGCTAACCCGGTGGTACCGGCCGGCTTCGGCACCGGTTACGGTACTTTAATAAGCCGGTGTAACGTTATGTGTCAACATCTCAGCCTCCAGCCGATCACAGTCAGTCAGTTTCTGCAGTATAATAAACTTAAAATTTATGTTTTAGCAATACTATAGATATAAATAATTACATTTGAGTTCGTGGACCATCAAATTTTATGTTACTGTTTAGCTTCAATGACAATCTCCAGCCGAACCAATAACAACATCTGGGTTAACATTATTTCTGAAAACATTCGGAAATGAGCTGTTAATATTTTGAAGTTACAAAAACTTTATTGCATTTACACACAGTTCAGTTTAAGATCACATAACATTAGTTAACAAACGTGGAGGGTTTTTATTTTCCAACATCAACAGAGGCCTTTTATTCTAAAGTATTCACACAAATTATATAACTTGTTATTAAGTTTTGACTTCAGCAGCTTTAATAACTGAAGCTACCAGACGCTGCAGTGTGCCGCGGCACAGTGGTTGAAAAACATTGTACTAATAAATGAAAAAACGAAAATCAATAATCGGTAATCGAGAATCGTTAATAATCGAAAATTGGTTGGTAATCGAATTGGGACCTCAATAATCGTAATCAAATCGAATTGGGAAATCGGACAGATTAACCACCCCTAATATAGAGCTATAGAAACTGATAATAAGCCCTTCGGGCCAGCTGCTGTTCCACTGGCTTGTGTATTGTTTTTCTTTTTGCCAGATTATATATTGTATAGTTTTTTTATTTTATTTTATTTTAAGTTATTTTTTTAAATCACTGAATGGGAGAGATCTGGAAAATATCGAAAACTCAGTCTGAAGCGGTTGGGGCTCAGTTGGAAAAAAAGTGATATATGATACCAAGTACCAATATGGATTCAGTAACGTCTGAATCAGAATCTGGTGACAGTTGGTGAGTTGTTTGTGTGAGTGTTTGAGTGTTTAACTCTTTAATTGTTGTGTATTTTGATCATTTAAACCAGTATCAAAATTACATTTGAAGTGCCACACAAGGTTATTTTTTGATTTTTTTCCCCCTAAACTAAAATCAGTCATTTATCCCACGGCCCCAACAACAGTGTGTATCACTGCCAAACATGGCTTGATTTACTGCACAGAGGAAGCATATGATAATAATACCAAAGTAACACTGGCGTATGGTGTTTCTTCACTACATCTACCATTACAATTACATTGTGTGTTATTACATTATCTTTTGTTTGTTGATGACAAAGGTGGGTATGTGACTACAAACGCTACCTGCTAAATTGCTCGTGAGAGTATCAATAAAGCTGAATTGACTCAAATTTTATTGTATTCGGTAGTACGGGATAATCGCATTACTGGTGAGCTGAGAATTTTTCTCAACAACAGGAACACCAACAACAAGCACCTCAATTCATTCTGCTCCACTCCATTCTCTTTGGCGTGTTTGTCGGAGGGACACACCAGGGAATTCAGGGTTCCTCTTTCATATACTTCTCAATATTTCACACTAACGTCCATATGCCTCTGTTTAACTAGATCTTCCCTCTCGCTTTGATAAACAAAAAAAGGGAAAGTTGATGTAATTAAATATGCATTAAGGCATGGTTGAATTTGTCACTGATTAAAAGAGCAACCGAGTTTTCCCTTTCCCTGTGAAATAATTTCATTTCTTCTTCGGAAAGTTTTATAGTCACTTTGTTCCCAGGCTTTAGACGTTACCATCTGGATTTCTACATATCTAATAATAGCAACCTGTCCTCTAGCAACACAGTCGGGTCATATGAATGCATAAGTGACACTCTCAGTGCTTCTGATAGATTTTCAGGATACATACTTGTATCAGCATAGACCAGCATCAGCATCATCTTCAGCCCAGCACCAACTGACACCACCTGTGCACCAAAGGCTGATGCCACCCTTCCTGCCCCCTCGGTCAGTGCTTGTAGCCAGAGGGAGATGCTCCACTTGCATACCTGCTAAGCATGACGTCCAGCTGGAGATTAGATTTGACGTCTTCACCCTTCATGACTTGCCCTAATTGGATGGGGGATCTCAGCCTCGTTCTCCATATCCCCTGCAACTGACTGGGTCCAGCAGCTCTCTGCTCTGATCCCTCCACCAGCCATACCTGGGGGCTCCTCCCACCCCAGGGCTCACCGCTCCATACTGCACTTTACACCAGTGTTGCAGAGAGCTCCTGTGCCCCTCTCTGTCCATCCTTTTCCAACCAATCCACCATCACATGCTAAAGTGATGAACAGCATGACAAAGATTCCCAGCATCCTGGCCGAACACCCACTCGCCCAGGATGTTGTCGTCCATGTTGGCTGCAATGGCATTCCCTGTCCTCTGAACATTAAAACATTAAAGTCCTTGACTGTAGTGCCATCCATCCACTCATGACAAGAACTCTCAAATCTGGTCAGTTCTATGAAAACCCCTCCAGTTTCCTTAACATTGTACCCACTTCTTAGCTAAGCAGCTTACAGTTGTCTTAGAAGAGCAACACGTTGCCATGTTGTTTCAAATGTTCAGTCTGGTTTCTGTTGGTTGAATTCAACAGAAACAGCTCTTCTCAGATTCTCCGATGATCTGCTCATGCAGGGATATTTAGATCTCAGTGCTACTTTTCATGCGGTGGACCACCATATTTTGATTGAGAGGATCGGGCAGTGGATGGGTACCTCTGTAAAATATGAGATGGCAGATAATTGTCTCCATCTAAATTTGAAAACCTTGCATGGTGAGACACCTGCCTACATTATAAAGGTCGTAGGCCATATAACAGTAGAAGGAATCTGAGGTCATCTGATCAGGGTTTTGTGCCTGTTTCCCACTCCAGGCTCAACACAAAAGGACACCTACTTGGACTTAGAATCTGTGGACACTTTTGTTCTGCCACTTGTTTGCCTTTAATGTCTATTGCTCTGTCTCTTATTTGATTTTTGGTTTTTCTTTTGTGAAGCATTTTATGATATCTGCTCTTGAAAGGTGATATATACTGTAAATAAATGTATTATTATTCTGAGAACAATAATGTCCTGTCCTCTTGGTTCTGGTTAACAGCTGAGCTGCAGAGTTTTGGATGAGCTGAAGTCTCTGGTATTTTTCAGGAGACCAGAAAATGTGTCTTTGCAGTAACTGATAAACTGAATTTCAGCATCTTTTTCATTTATAAATGGTCATACTTTAGCTATGCTTCTAATATGAACATAATAATATACATTATAATAATATATAATAATATGATATGTTTTTTTCACCTTGTTAATATGGGACTTGCATCTTGAACCTGAATCTAGGAAAACACCAAGATTTGTAACTATAGATTTAATCCAGGGAGTTACTTTTCCCAGGTTATTACAACCTCGATTCCAAAAAAGTTGGGACGCACTGCAATAAATAAAGCAAAATGTGACAACGTGCTTATCCTTTTTGAAATGTGCTCCACTGAAAACTGTACAAAGACAATATATTTCATGTTTTACCTCATCAATGTCATTGATTTTTATAAATAACTGCTTATTCTGAATTTGATGCCAGCAGCATGTTTCCAGCATGCTGCTGGGTAGTTTATTCTGCAACAATCCATCATGTGTTTTAAAATCATCATATAGTTTGTAGGCACTTCATTAAGCTTATTTATTAATCTTAATTGGTAAAGTGATTAGTAACTACACTGTCCCTATAAATATACATAGTGCAGTGAAAACATTGTTTGCCTCTGACTAACAGAGTACAGGTTGCCAAGTACAAGAACATTAAAACTGCACTCAACTACAGTATTTGACTGAATGTACTCAGTTACTTTCTACCACTCAATAATAAATCATGATGTCACACTTATTCTTTGTATATATGAAGATTTGAGTATTATTTTCATTCATTTCATTTTGCTTTTCATGCAGGACTTTTACTTGTAATAGTTTTTTTCATTTTGTTATTTCTACTCTCAATCAAATAATATATATAACATATCTGAATATGTCTTCCACTGCTGCAATCACAAATTATAACAACTTGTGAAGTACTGCATATTTGTTTGTATCACAGTGTAAGGACAAGATATTTTACTCTCAGACTGCTTTGTAATTTGTTCCCATTCATGAAATGTTCAGTAAGAGTCCCGCCACCTAACTCTACATCTTCTCCAAAGCACTTGTGTATTGTTTATATGTTGTAACGTGGTTAATGAAATAATTTCTGAGCCTCTAAAGTTGCTGTGATTCTTCATGTCATTTTATCCCATCCACTCTCCAAAACGCACTCCACTTCTTTTAAGACATTTTTTAAATTGGGCAGAGGCCATTAAGAGAAAAAGCACCAATCAGCCTTTCCAGTCATTCGTCTTTATCAAACACAAGGGAGCTCAAACAAAAACCTACTCAGGTTGTAAATGGTCGAAATGCCAATTAGAAAAAAAAATCATCATTAGGTTTATTACTCAAATTAACAGTTCCTCTCAACCATTTAAATCATCATTGGTGTTCACCATTAAAAGGGAGCAGATCTTTTTTTTTTCCTTTTTCGTTTCTTTCAGTCTTAGTAGTCAGTCACATCTCCCTTTGGACTCTGACGGAGTGATTTTGGAGGTATTATATTCATGAGGGGTTCCAGTAATTGGATTAAATTGGTTCCAGAATGTAGCAATTTATATTATAATATCCCATTAATTCTAATACTGTTCTTAATTAATTAGCCTGATTTTTTTGGTCCATGTTCCTGATAAGTTAAGTTGGCTCAGGAGGAGATCTGTCCCACGGTGGCGTCTCACAGAGCTACATCAGTCACACACACCTGGACACAACATACCAGGTTTAAGAAAACCCTGCCGCTTGCTGCTGAGCAAATGATCTTCTTTATTGAAATGGAGGAGGAGGATGATTTGGACACAGATTTGGACACATACACACCTGAGGTGTAAACAGATTTAGATCCTGGAAAAAATCATGTATTTTGTAGAGTGTGTGTGTGTGTGTGTGTGTGTGTGTGTGTGTGTGTTTGTGTGGGCCCCAACAATAGACTGTACAAATAGTGAACTGAGTAGAAGAAGAATAAGTGCCTGAAATCTGCGTTCTTTCTAATGGCCAGCAGGGGGTGATTCCACTGGTTGCAAAAAGAAGTCAGATTGTATGTAAGCTTATGAAAAAATCACTTGATTTATCACCTCAGTAAACATTTTCTTAATGATTTTTTGTTCTCAATCTCTAGTTCCAGGTCTTCTTCAATACAGCATGACTTTCATTCTGTAAGTTATGATCCTATCGATCATTTGATTCATCATCGACAACATATTTCAGTCATCATGGGCAGTGAATTCATTACATAGCTTGCTCAGAATTATTTAATGACTACATTTAAAAATAATCTTTACGTTATGTGATTATGTTACAACTGCATTCATTGAGTGTAGAGTCCATCATAAGCAATCCTGAAAAACACTGAGAGTCATAGGATATAATGACTTTTTTCAGCCATATTTCTTTGAGCCATGTGTCTTGATTCTGATTGGTTCTCCAAGTTCTAACGTGTATTCTTTGAGTTTTTCTTGTTATAAGCCACTTAAGTAAAGCTTACATAATGTTAGAGCATGTGTCCTTCTCATTTTACTTTTATGTCTTGATAAAGGCCACACAGAAGTGATTATCTATCAATGGATTTAGAGCGGAGTGATGGCCATACATTTTTGAGATATTGTCACAGAGATGCTGTCCAGTGATAGAGTTCTGTCCTTTGATCTGATAGTGTATTAGTTACTGGCTAAGAGCTTTATACTTAATCTCTTCCCCTGGCCTACAGCAACGGACTCAGACACAGTCATATTTTTCACCAGAGCTTGTCATACCTCGCTGTGAATAATTTGGAGCTATTCTTGGGGCCATTGCTATCACTCTTTGACCAGATACAGCAGTGTGAGACACACAGACCACGAGGCGTCAAAGCCAATCATCCGCTTTCACAGTTTCCATCTTGCAGCCATTTTGCATTTGTCTTGATTCACTTGGGACTGTAAAATGGTGCAAATGAGATCAAGACAACTGTGCGACCTCGATAACAAGTGGTGGTAACACAGAGCAAGATGGGAGTGTTCGTCCAAAAAGTATGATCACTGCTCATTTCCAGCATTTACTTCAATTAAGACGCATGGCATGTTGATATTTTCATATTTACCAATGTTCTTTAAAATGTTTGATGTTTTGTCAAACCACGTCAAAAGCAATAATTTTAATGAGCTTACTAATCAGAAGGTATTAGTAACTTTGCAAACTAGCAATTTTGTAAGCTGCAAAGTTTCCATCATGTCTTTGTATTACCCACACATCTTACAGCTCTCTGCAACTTGCATTTTTTATATTTAGAAGATCACTCATAAGAGAATTTTTAAAAATATTTTCATACATCTAAAGATTTTATGATTTTAGAATAAGTGCTGCAGCTTTAGCTCAGTGAAGGTTCGATAGAGACCAACAAATCACTGGATTTTTTTTTAATTGGAACAGTATTTTTACTGTATTGTGTACAGAAAGATACTGTGAATCGTGCATACAGTATGTCAGTACAAAGAGCAAAGGATTATGGGAAAATGTTCACCACTTTATTTCTTGTCTATTGTATCTCCGTTTACAAATCTAATAATTTGCCACACAGGTTTTTGATGGATGTCAGGTCCTCAGATGGAGGGCCCCCCGCTGATTTTACATGTCAGAATGAGTTTGAAAGGGACGGGAACTGAGGGAAGGAGAGTCTAATGAACAGATGGTATTAAGTTACATTATCAGAAATATAGGATCGAGTGTTTCTTTATCTGGCCCACAGTTGATTTAATGACCTTGACCTGACATCCCAACTTTTGTCCTTTCTCCCACTTTTTCTCTGTCCTGCTCCACTGTGAACAAAATAAATAAAATCCTATAAAATAAATAAGATTACCATTCAACATAACAATATGAAGTTCTCATTTCTTCCATATTTACATGTTGCCAAAATGTGTTTGTAAAGGCTAAACAGTTCCCTGTAGGACTTCATAAATCAGATCACCTGTGAACTGTGAACAAAATGAAAACCCTTGTTTTCTAAGAAATGTAAATTTAGATAATATGTGCATAAATCTCCAACATTCACAAGGTCATTTGTGTGTTTAATGTAAAATGTACAAAAAAATGTTCCAAAAATGCTGGAACACGCACCCAAATTTGGAAGGGCAAAACAGTCTCTCATAGAGCATCAAATCACCTAGTGAAGATTTTGTTGAGCTTCAGCAGAACCTGGTTTTTGTCCCCCAGTCTTATTTTCTTCTGCTTGTAAAGACCAGCAGAACTGAACAATGTGTCACAATCTGCAGATGCAGGTAGTGCAGTGTTTGTCTTCATGGAGAGTTTTGTGATTACAGGAAAGTAGAAGATGGATTTTCTCTAAGGAGCATGTCAGGTAGCACTTCATCTGAGATTTTGGACTTTGTAGTCAAAAGAAGTCTTCTTCATAAGTGGAGCTGCTTTCAAGGTAACTTTACTTTCTACCACCTTAGTGTGACTTCTGATGTGGCCCATCCCTGTAAACAGTCATACATGAACATACTGTATCTGTGTGCTGAACTGGAAGAACCCGATGTTGCAGTCGAAAATTGCTGGCAATGGGACGAAACACTTTCAGAATTCAGAAGACAGTTTTTAAAGTCCATTTTCTCATTTTGCACTTTTTGATACATGAAGAATTAAACAATTTATATGTCTGGATCTGAGAAAGACATCGCCATCATTCCAAACTATATAAACAGGGAAGTGTTAATATGTAAAAATGTCATCATGTGAAGGGTTTTCCCAGGCCTTTCCACATTTTTAAAACATGTTATATTAATAATTTCATATCCTGCAAGAAAACCTACAGAGATTTACAATGCTTTCTTTGTGTGTCCTCTTGGTTTTGAACTTCAGAGGCAGGATGGCTGCAGCAGTGAGCTCAGGGTCCTTCTTCTTTTCCCCAAACTGCTTGCTGGGGCCATATTGGAGAGACTGTAGTAGGCTGAAGTCTCCATCTTTGCCAACTTGTCTTCCAGAAGCTAGATGTTGGGGAGAAGCCCTTCAGTGTTTGTTTCTGCTTGGCTTCGTCATTGCGATGAACTCCTCCTCAAATGACAACCTAAAATGTAAGAAATGGTTAGAGCAGAGCAGAGACAAAATACAATGACATGAAGTAACAGAAATGAATGGACAAAAAGTGTGTGTGTGTGTGTACATGTAATGATGTAATATACTTACTGAGGAGCAGATATTCCTCACGGCCTTCTCTCCTTTGTACTTGACAATATGGACAACCTGCTCCACTGCCATGAAAGTGGAATTCCATCTTGTCTGGTTGGGATGGATGACTTGCTGCCTGACTTGACCTCCCCACCCTGTTCCATATTGAAGAGCATTTAGCAAATATAGAGCAAAAGAGGCATTTGAAAGACTTGTTGTCCCCCTTCTCCAGCTCGTCTGATGTGGCCACAAGATTGAGTAGGTTCGTTCATTCTCAGGTGCACTGATTGTGTGGCCCTCAACCACCCTAAAAACCTCCTGGATCCTCATGGATTTGATATTCAGAGTGGATGTCTTCCAAAGCATCAGCCAGGACTTCAAATGTATGTGACCCACTCAGGGTCTGTAGGACAGAGCAGCAGAGCGTCTTTGGAGACTGCCTTCATCAATCCAGTGGCATATGACCACTGGGAAGCTGCATTGCCAATGTGGTCCAGCAGTCAGTGGTGGTTGCCACATACTTGACAGCACTCAGCTCCTTCTTCACAGATGACTGACTGGCCTCAGCTGCAACATCTCTCCTGGCTCGTAGAGGTTTTCCGGTCATCACTGAGCTTTCTGGACTGAGTGTTACCACAGGCTCTTTGAAAGCAGGTAGCTCAATAACTGAAAAAAGGGAATAAACCATCACACACATTGTCAATGAGCTGGTCAACTTTCACCTGGGACACTTTGGCAGAGTCTGGGCCCACCAGTCAGTTTGATATGGACAGCTGTGACACTGCTTTGACATCTGTGTCACACACTCTTTCTCGGTTCTCAACTCTAATAGATGTTTCCTCTATAATCACAATAAAGGTACTAATAGCACACAACTCATCCTGATTTAATTTTTAACAATATCACTCTATAGATAGGCAAATAAGCTATTTGGCCCTTTATAAAACAGGATATGAGTCTATTTAACTCTAGTATTAACAGACATTATCAAAGTAACCAAGTCTATTACAGTTTCAAAATGCAGTAGATAACAAATACAATTAATTAAAACTCAGATTTTCTGTTCTTTCATATCATTCCCTTTACCAACAACTCAGTCAATTACTAACTAAATTACAACTAAAGAATTAAAAAAAAACTTCTCTCCATTTACATTTTTCATTTGGAGACACATGTGTTTTCAGATTATCGATTGGGCTTTCAGACGTTTTCTCTCTCCTAGGTATTGTTGATTTGCTTAGATAAAAGGGATAGGGGGAGGGAGACACAATCAACCTCATTATATTTTGATAAAATAACTAAATGAATGTGTTACCAACAGCTACTACGCATTGTATGCTAAAGCCACTTCCATGAAACCATAATCAAGATAGTGATCTGTAGGGTGTCAGTTTCTTATGAAAGTTATGAAACGTAAATGTTGGCATTACATGAGGCGTACTGCTTTCTAAATCACACCAATTTAAAATCCCAACAGACCACTACCCACAAGATAAGTGAAGGTCATTATCATTTATTATAATTAATGTTAACATTAACAACATAACACATTTTTAACTTGCGTACTTTGATGTTTTTAATACATAAAACGATTTTACATTCTGTTTTTCACCTCTAACTAACTGTCCAAACAGTCTGTCTAAAACTAGTTACACATTGTAACATCACTGTGTTGTTAGAGAAGTTTCAAAATGGAAGCCACGCCTAAAACGGTGGGTCTGAAACTGCTGCGTCCAGGCCTGCTGGGGCCCTCTGGCTCTGCAGGTTGATGGTACTGAGAAAGCTGCAAGCAGCAGTACTGGAGGCCAAGCAACTGCCCCATTCCAAACAGGCGCATTTTGAACAGTCTAGTGTGGCCAAAGGGAGAACACCTGAAACACTAATTTAGACACTTCTGTTGTGACATATGTGTCCGGCTTGTAGCTCCTTACAGGTGCCTTGTCTGGCAAGAGCAAAGCATTGGCTCATTCTGCCCCCTGTGACCTATCTGCTCAAGTATAATTAGCTACCTCTGAAATCATATGGGCATTTTGCTGATATCAAGCATTATTGACTGGTTCTGTAGGGGTGGGGTTATAGTAGAGGCCCTTCAATGTAGAGAAGATGCCTTGAGTCCAGTTGCAATAACAGAGGGTAAGGCTGCAGACTTTTTAAGAGTATACTGTAGGTGCAACTGTTTGCCTTGGCAGATGTATTTTGAGGTTGTTATTCTAATATCCAAATGAACCACACCTCCTGCCATACACCCTGCTAAAGAGGGGGAGAGTTTGATTCATAGACAGACATAGATAAGTGATCAGAGGCAGGGAAACAGATTTAATAAAACAACAACAACATGCAGCCTGTTCACCGGCCACCTTCTGAATGAAGAGGACAGCAAGGAAGAAAAAAAAAAAACACACCTCAGCTACACAACTGTTTGAACCGCTTGGTGTTGCCTAGGAGAAGCTTATCTATTGTCACGGCGATGAGCAGCAGGAATGTAATTCGACATTACATGAGGTCGGACACAGGCGGCTTACTGGTGTGACACATCCGTGACATGCTTCGAATTAACATGCAATGGTGTCAATTAAAAGCATGAAATGCACTTAGGGGAAGCTCAAATGTTTTTCCCCGCGCCCGAAACAGCCTGAGACAAAATGACTTAGGACATATGGTTGTGTGTGCCGAGGTGACAATTAGCACCACGCACAAATTCTTGGCGGTCCGTACATTGCATTAGCTCCTCGATGAAATGCAACAGAAGTGAGGTTGTATTTAAAAAAAAAAATCTTTTCTACTCTTTTTCTTCTATTGTCTTGTACTAAAAGCAGCAGCACCTCTGATTTGGTTACAGCCACCAACTAGTTTCCTGCCAACAGTGGAAATACTTTGAAGTAACACAAGAGCATTTCCTCAGCCTTGTCACCAATATTTCATCGGCACTGTGTGAGTGCAGATTCGCTCTTTCATCACACTAAACAGCGGTGGTGTTTGTACAGTGATATTCTATTTTTTTTCCATATTCCATTGTTGTTGTCTCACTGGGTATCAGCTCACAACTGGGACTCACATGAGTGTGGAATTGTGTCTTGGCTTGACGTACTGAAAAACCCCAAAACAAAACAGAAAAAATGAAGGAAGTTCAAGGGATGGATAATGTCGGACAGACAAGGAGGCGACATGTTTGGATGCCAAAGAGCAAGAGAGTGTGTGTTAGGTGAAGCGTGTGTGTGTGTGTGTGTGTGTGTGTTCGCTCCCTACGCTGCAGTCTCACACCATCTCAACTTCTGCTGCTCATCGTTGGTGGTGTAATAACAATATCACTCATCTCATATCCTCGGCTTACTTTGCTTCCCCCGCCACCGCCGCCCCCTCACTCCACATTTATCATTTTCATTTGATATTCAGAAATAAATGTAGCAGAAAGAGAATAATGCACCTCCTGTACTCATTACAGATACATTTACATGGGGGTTTGCCTTCATGGGGGGGTGGGGGGGTGGCGGTGGTTCTCTTCACATTAGCGCTATCAGTGAGCGATGATAAATGGGTTGATCTATCCATCTCTGCTGTCACGTTCATGAAAAAAATTTGGCCTTTGTCAAGGGAATCAAGCACGACGCTGTAATATCCGCAACACGTATCCATCAAGTCTAACTTGAGACATATCGAAACGCTATAGTGAATATCTCTTAGTGAATAATATTTCACCCGTGATAATGCAGCAAATACCCGCTGAAAAAATCTGCATTTTTCCGTCTCAGCAGCAGAGGACGGCGGAGGAGGTGGGCTACTGATCATATTCAATCTGGAGGCGATCATGTAAATAGCCCTCCATCTTGGGAAGGCGATATGCAAAGCAGCCCGTCTCCCCTGTGTCAGGATCAGATTAATGGAAACCTAAAAGTGGGAATTACGGCCCTTATCCGGTGCGGTGTTTCGGGGAGGGGCCGAGATACGGGCCCTGGGGGAATCTGCCTGGTTCAACGCCCATTCCTCTGGTTAAGGAACTCGCTAAGATCCATGCACCAAGGTGAAGGGTAATTTCCTTTGATATTCAGCAATGTATTACTGTATGTAGTGTGCAAGCTGCATGCCCCACTGACTCTGAGTATGAGTGTGAGTGTGTGTGCGTGTGTGTGTGTAACGTGCAGACAAGCCACACAAAGATGTAAACAACATTATAAAGAGTGGACAAAGCGGTGTCTGATCTTTGAGAACATTCACCACAAAATAATCAACCTCTAATATATGACTGCGTGATTGTAGGTTGGAGGATAGACTGGAGCCTCAGTTACATCCAATTCAACAGGGATTTGATGTTAGTTAGCCTGTTAGCCTTGGCCCACTTAAAAGTGCAACAAAAACAGTACCACTGAAAGCATTAATTAGCACCACGCATAACCCATGAGTGCATCGTAACTGCAAAACAAAACAACTCCAACTACGTAACCCACAGCTATGAATTCCCTCACACAAGTTCTGACAGATCGCCAGAGGAGAAAGGACAAAAATCACGTCTATATCAATGCAGCGTGTGTCATTCAGAATCCAACAAAATAATGTACGAGTGGTCTTGGCATAACCAATATCAAATGCCAGCTTTTCATCTTGCCTGATCCTCGGGGTTGGAGGCTTTGTGCGCTGTGTGTGGATACGACAACAAGCCCAAATCTATTACCTGGAGCTCGGTGTGTCTGTCTTATCAAGGCTGCCCACGGTGTGAGGCTCCGCAATATGCACCGCCACCTGACTCGAAGGCGCTCGCCAAGGATTGGTAATATGGAATCAAACCACTCACGCGCACACACTTCACGCGCAGACATATGCACAAACAAAGCTCACAAACACACTTCATACTCCGGTAAACTCTGCCGGCTTGTGTAGAATAACAAAAGAAAAGGCAGCAGTTGGATTTCATTAGAGTGTGGATGAAGTATTACAAGAGGCTATCCAAATAACTCCTTCCACTATGTCATATACTGTACGTCTTTTTTCCTCTTTCACTCTTTCTCTTTCAAGCCACCTCACTCATGCCAATTGTCTCTCTCCCCTCTCTCTCTCTCTCTCTCTCACCAGGTTCTACTACCCCATTCTCTCTCTCTCTCTCTCTCTCTCTCTCTCTCTCTCTTTCCTTCCCTCTGTCACCTCTGTCAGCCTCTTTAGTATTCATTGAGATCCAATCGAGTGTTTGGCACTCCTCCAGCTCTTCCACCCCTCCTCTCTTCCCTCCTTTCCTCCTTCGGCTTGCTTAAATTTGAATAATACATAATCGGGCCTGGCGGTGACATCACCAGTACGCACATACACATTCTCACATATATACTGTACGTACACATAAACAATCTGTCCAGGAAACTAGAGGATGAATCTTCTATATACTCTCTGGACGCACAGCTGCTCGCAATCTATACTGTCAACAATTTATCAACCCGGGGCCAAGCAGTGGTGCCCGTGTGTCGTTATTTGTGCTTCCGTGTATGTTCTTGGCGCATTTTCCAGTGCGAGCACCCTCGCGTTGGTATTTTATTATTTTTTTTAGTATAAAAGCTTGAACTGTGTGTTGGCGCACCTGTGTGTCTATCTGCATGTGTGTGTGATGCAGTCAGAGCATCTGGCTCCTCTCTGCTTCCCAACATTAGCGCAGACAAGAGAATCAGTGGACTATTGAATGCAATTACAGTGCGCGGGCCAGACAATAAAGATTGATAGTGCTTTCGCCTTTTATCACACACCAAACATACCAGAGGTTAAAGCCTGCGAGCCTTGAGCTGCCGGCATTCTAAAAATGATTGAAAATATGCCAACAAAGTGAGGAGGTATACTTATGAAAAATACAGGAATGCATAAAGCTAAAGGGGAGTTTTTTGTTTTTTGTTTTTTCACCTGGTTGGTCTTTGCATTTCACAAAGATCACATCGCATGAAGAAAAATGGCATTATGGTGTTAATTTCCATTACTTACAACTGTGAGAATTTTTTTTTTTCACTGACCTTTTGTCTGTGACAAGGTGAGACAAAGAAAAACTGTGACTAAATTTCTTTATAACATTACAATTCAAGAGTTAAATTTGGTGGAATTAAAAAAAAAATTATTTTTTCTTTGACGAACAAAGAGCCTGAACCTTTGTTGGTATCATCTCAATGTAAACATGCTAAAGAGAGCAATGTCTCACATCTCACTTAAATGCATATATGAATGCATATGATGATGAATTCATGTGTTAGTATTAAATTATTTGACTGGACGATATCAGGCGAGACCACCTGTCTTCATAAAATGCAGCATTCTTAAGGATGCAACCTGGCAACTTGTGGCTAATTTTCAGCACTTTCAGAATTGCCTAGATCGTACATATTTTTAAGGCCACGTGGGGGCAGCACAACACGCTGCAAAAACAATGCTTATTATATTAAACACCTTACACTGTCAACAGCAAACAGTTTCCTGCTTAACCAGCAAACACATTAACACATTAACCAGACACAAATCAAAGTTTGCATTCAAATACAACTTGTGAATTATTTTGTTCGTTGTTTGGTTCTGACCAGGTAGTTTACAGTGAGACATCAGATTTTATTACACTGAAAATCTACATGAATGAAAGTCTACATTAATCCATCCAGACCAAACAGATTTTAAAAAAGGACAAACATTTACCCTTGAGAAATGTGTTCATTCAGTGAATTAAAGCTCTCTCTAACTCAGCCTGAGTTATAACCTACAGTCTTGCCAAGGATGGCCACTCTCTCCATTATTGTTTTTCATTTTCATTAAAACCACTTGCATTCACCATTTGAGAAAATATTTGGATTCTAGGTATACAACCAAGACATTTACAAAATTTACAAAATACAAATACAAAATACAAAAATTGGTTTATATACAGATGACATCCAGTTATACCTCAACAGCCCTTCCTAAAGTCTTCAATCTCATATCCATATTCTCAAAAATGGCAAAGAAAATTGACTGGAAACATAGGAAACCACAGATCGAATTATCCACTCTGCAGAAACCAACAGACCACGCAGGCCAAGCCAGCCCAACTTTCAGATTCTACCACCTAGCAAATCATTTACAGTCTATACTCACATGATTGCAAGATAATCATCAACCACAGGACCCCTCCTTGAATACAGAACAATATGACTGCTGTGAATTATCCAGTATCAGACCTCCAATTTTGTATCCAGTCAATTGAAAGCTGCTTAAAAACTCCATTCATGGCTGTGACTCTGACAGCTTGTTGGAAATCCAACCAAATAACTAGATACCCATATCTTCAAGTAAATTTACGCCAATCTGGTGCAAACCAGACTTTCAGATAAACTTCTGGATGTGAATCTGCAATAAAATCTTCCCTGTGTCCCATAGCAGCATACTGCGACTTATTCAATACAAAATTTTACAGGCAGTTCACCTCGCCCATATATATAAACTAGACAACACAACACACACATAACACATCAACACCTGTACGCACGTCACATTAAACATTATGAAGGACAACTTTCATGGCCCAGTCGTATGCGTTAGACATACTTGAAACCTCTGCACTTCACCAATCCTTGTATAATAAAGGAAAGACATTTTAAATTTTAATTTGATTTTTTAGCAGTGTACTTAATAAACATGCACCCTATTAAAAAAAAGAAAAAATAAAGTAAGAGTAAAACATCATTCTAATCCTTGGTTCTCCCCAAATATTTCCAAAGCTCTTATTGTCAGGGATGCAGCTTGGAAGACAGCCAGAACCACCAATCATCTGATTGACTGGCAGAACTTCATGCACAAACAGAATAACTGTCTCAGACTTATTAGAAAAGCCAAATCTGACTTCTACTTGTCCTCACTTGCAAATACCTCTGGCAATGCATCTGAGTTTTGAAAAATAATCAAATCCTTGAAAATAATTCCCCTGCCTTACTCCCCCTTGAATGCGTGTTGAAAATCAAATCATAACAAACAAATCAAATATGTGTGAGGCTTTTAATCATCATTTGATGATTTCATCGGGCAATATGTTTAACAAACAGTTACTACCATCCTAAGTGTTGGCTCCCCATCTGCAGGTTCTTCACGAAATATTTTCCACTCTGGCAATACATTTTCTTTTACACCAATAAGCCGAGGTGAGACAAGTCCACCTTAAACCCTTAACAAATCTAAGGGTGGAGATAATTTAGATCCTTCCCTCCTCGACTCAGTGCTGATTTAATTGCAGCAGCCCTACCTCACATTTTATCATTTGCATCAGGTAAAATCTGGAAGTCTGCACAGGTTAGCCCATTACACAAAGGTGGGGATCCTAGTGACTTAAATAACTACCATCCTATCTCAAAATTGCCTTGTCCCAAATAAATTCTCAACTAAGACAGTTTCTAGAATCAAAATACTGCATCATGTGAACGGTCTCTCTCCTCAGACTTTGACAAGACTAAATGCATTAAATGTTATTCTTGGGGTCACCTATCTGCTCTATTCCCTGCTAGTCAAAAGACCGTTGACTGAAAGTCTCTTGACTCTGTATATCACAGTGTGCTGTGATTCATCACAGGTGATACATTTTTTACTCCCCATTCCATCTTATATGATAAGGTGGGATGTTCCTCCTTAACAAACAGAAAGGAGCAGCATTGTATGCTGTTTAGTTACAGGGCTCTGCTGTTACCTCCTCCAGTTACCTCCATTCTCTGGTTGTATTTAAACACAGTACTTAAAATGTCAGGTCACAGGACTTTTTAACATTAGCTGTACCTCTTCACACTGAGCAACACTGCGTTCAATAATTCAAATAATTTACAAACAATTGATTTATTCTGTTATTTATTTTTCATTCTTCCATTATAATTCCATATTTATTTATTTTTACAAACATGTATTTTTTTTCTCTCTCCCATACACACACAATCATACACCTAAACATGTGTGCTATACTTAAAAGACTTCCCCTGAAACAACATTCAAAATCAAAATTCAAATCACAGTGACTGAATAATGTTGTTACAATTATTAGAACTGTTATGTCACCCTTGTTTGTTTTGTTTTATATATATATATTATGTCAAATTCTGCATGCCGCCCTGTTTTCCTCTGTGTTCCATTTATCTGTTCCTGTTCATCTATAAGTTAATGCTGTCTTATCTTTTGCAGCAACAACAAAAAAAGTCATTTGATCAATTATTCATATGAAAAAAATGCTTTAACTTTGACTATAATTCCCATACTTGATGTTTACTAAATCCACACTAAAGACATAAAAAGCTTTTTATCAACTTGCTTGAGCGAAATTAAATTCATATGTGTACAGTGGGGTTTTTTTTTTATCATGTAACACTTGACAGAGATGTTCATGGTTTTCTTTGACTTAGATGAGACTAAAATGGAGCTTGACTAAAGTAAGGATGAAGTTGACAAAATTATTAAAAGTCAAGTGGACTTTTGATTTCATGACCAAGGCTACATCTAAGAGGAGCATACAATTTTAGTTCTTTTGTAAAGTATCTTTCCATTTTTTCCTTCACAGCAACATAGGAAAGAGTGAATGTCTCTTTGCATGTTAAAGTAAGTGTCCATAAAGCACCAGCCTGCTATAGAAAGCTGCTGTCTAGTTGTACCAGTTGAAATGCGATATGGTTCTTTACATGCCTGAATAGTGTCATGCCCTTACAACCAAAAAACGTGTTCATATGTACTGACATCATTTCACAAAGACACAATAGTTGGAGTGAGGAAGCCGCAATAATATAGTTGGTTGCCAGAGACGTACAATGCATTGTGATGAAGGAATAATGGGAGATTGTGACCAAGGATGGATCTGAGAGAGGAACAGAGGAAACAAAGAGCAGGACAGAGGAGGAAGACGAAAATGACAGGAGGAGAAAAAGGACGACGCAGGATAAAACACGGGATTTGTTTTGTAATTTTAAACACAGGAAGAGCAGAGGATGAGTGACGGAGTGATTGTTCTATTATGTGGCTGACTGGCCACAGCCCTCTAACATATGAACGTGCATGTGCGGCAGCTTTTTTCAGGCGCCGCTGTTGATTATTTCTGTCCTATTAGTGACATTCTCCTTCAGTCCCTCTTCTTTTTCTTTCTCTCTGCTCGAACAGAATAAATACACTTTACCTTGACACGCCACTGTTTGTCTTTCTTCATAAAAACCTGTTTGTGTTTTGCAGAGATTAAAAATCACACTTAATGCCTCTTGAAAGTGTCATTCTGACAGCTTTTCATTTGATTTGATTCTATTATTAATTTTGTCATCATCTTTGGCTCTATGGTTTGTATTGTGACATATTCTTCTTTGGATTTTGTGCTGAGGAGTTTTCAGTTTGTGTGGGTGGTTGTTTTTTGTCGTCCCCTTCTATTTAACTTGTGCTATTGATTTGAAAGAAACTGGACATGTAAAAAAACATCACTTCCTATGCACATTCCTTTTTCATGATTGCCTGAAACAATATTGATCAGAATCACTTTTGCGGGCCAATTCATTTGCCACAAGGAATTTAACTCTGTTTGTCTGTAGCTCTCACTTTAATTACACACAGTGCTGGTAACAAATGTACAGTCAGCTGCATAGATATAGGTTTTTTTTTGTTGTTGATGTTTTGTTTTGTTTCTTTTTTAACCAGGAGAGTTTCATTGAGATTAAGAATGTGTTTTTTGAAAAGTGTTCTGACCAAGATAGGCAGCAATTACAGGTCATAAGAGAGATAACACAAAATATGCCATAAAATCAGAATTAAACAAACACTTAGTTACAAACAGCCAACATCTAAAACCACATAATAGAATAATATAAAATAACAAATCTACTCTAATCCAAAACGGTAATTTAGAGATGAGACATCAGCAGCCAGAACAGAGAGCAGTGTCTGCAGCAATTATTTGAATTCACAAAGACAATTTCAGATCTGACTGCAGAAGGTTCGGGCAGACACCGCAGATACACTTATAAATGCTCTTTTACCCATTTTAGTGCAGACATTCAACTGTGCAAAGACAATAAAGCTTAACAAAGACGAGCAGCAGAACACAATTCTTTTTCAGGCAAGAGGTATGAATTGAAGGTTGTGGTGGAGTTGGTGCTGTGCCGTACAAGTAGTGCAGTTTGATGGTTTGATCATCGGTTTGCTGTAATCAGTAAAAAGCACGTGATGGAATTTTCAGCTGGAGCTACAACTATAAATGTTAACTATACATTTGTTTTAGATCATTTCTTAAAATGTTCTTTTGTAAGAAAGTCTTTCTGAATGTTTAATATATTTTCTCTGGTTTTACACTCCAGTTTTGCCATTTTATGTTTTCATCTACATTTTAATCATTATTTTATTAGTCTTGTCTTTTGTGATTTTATTCCCCATTCCTTACTTGCAATTGCTATTAATTCTTTGTCTCGACTCTCTGAAACTGACCCGCTACAAAAACAGCAAAAACATTACCGAACACAGTCCAAAGGGAGCCTGGTCCAGAGGACAGTCAGAACCAATCCCAGTTGACCTGAAGATGATTCCACACTGATCTGAACATCTGAACATAAGCAAACAAAGAGAGACAACACCAGTACTGACAGAAGCCTGACGCTCCACCACCAGTAGTGTTGGATAGAGTTGCAATACATCATCATACAGCATCATTTTTCCTGTATTTTGCACTTCAAACTCTCCTTTTGTGCCAAAACCAAAAAGAGTAAATGCATCATGCTAGACTTGTGTTTTGACTTCTGCTGTAACTGAGATTCTTATATGCAGCTAATCTAAAGTATGAGCCTTTGTCCTTGCTGACCTGTGATTAGAGGTTGATCCATAATCCAAGGATAATTTGTTTGTGTTTACTCCCAGCCACAACACAAACAAGGCAATGCAGCAGATGCCTAATCTGTCCAACCAACACTGGCTACAGTAGATGTTTCGCCACCAGACGGTGAGCGCTGTGTTTACCCCGTTTCTGTGGCGTATTTGCATATGAAACAGTGTCCTCAGATAATTCTCCAGGAAATATTAGCAGATTAGAAGCAGATAGGATTAATGTATGGTGTTATGGCATGTTCTGATGCAGCGGAGACACACAGACACTGTGGAGTCTGCATGTGTTGATGTGAATCATCAGCAGAAACACACACACACACACACACACACACACACACACTAACACTTTAACCCCTGTCCTTCACAGAGATTCAGGAAGCAGTAGGACGAGGGTTCACAGATAACAGTCAAATCCAGACTCCTATTTAAAAGGTTGATATTTTAGTAGTAAACATGTAGGATTCCTTCATTATATGACAACTCCCCCGTCTGCCTAGTTGGGAACTTTCCGTTAAGATGCTTATCTGAAATGTCAAAAAGAATTATGCTGATAGCAGTCGGTATGAATAGGGCCTACGCCGTCCCTGATAAGCACGCGTGTGGACTCCAGCGCTCTCCTTGCCAACACTGGATTTCCTGCACATCTAAAAAGGGCCTAATTCCACACTAATATGAATATGCCACCCGCCTCACACCCGCCCCCGCCCCCACATCCCGATGGAAAGAATTATGGTCCCCGTGAACCGATCCTCACTCTCCTTACCTCTGCCACGACAAAAATGCCACGGTAATGTCAGGGGAGATGTAACGATTTAGATCACGACGATTGTCCTGTGTCAGCCGCACATCCGTCGGCCCGGACGAGTTGATTAGAGTTGGGACATCAAAAGAGGCTCAGGGTGGAGATAAGAGGAGGGGGTTTGTGAGGTTGGGGGGAGTGTGTGGGGGGGCTGGTGGGATATTAGCGTGTTTCCCGTCAGGAATTAAGACGCAGGAGGAGTTTCAGCCAAAGTTCTGTCTGTCTCGCCTTCTGCTATCTTGAAAGAGTTGGCAGTGACTCTGGCTTTTTTGCATAAGAGCCGAGATAATCTGAGCCTGTTTAGATCAATTAATGGAGAGATAGGGAGTACAGTAAGTAAACTGAAGAGAGCGTGCAAAAGTCAGCTGTGTGCTTGGGAGTGTGTGCTGTGTGCTGTGGCTCTTCTGTACCAACAAATGTCCTCACAGGGATGGAAAGATGAGCCACGGCGATGTCATTTCGTCCAGCGTTACCTGTACAAGGGGCAACATTTGCATCAGGAGTTGTGTGTGGTGGTAGGATTAAAGTGAAAATACATCAAATTGGTCTGAATAAGTAATATAAATTAGATTCTCTTGACCTAGAGCACATATTGGTTGTGCTGCTCTTGGACTAGATTATTTGACCATAATTTGGTGAGATTTCTGGATGTCACTGAAAATAGAGGAATTTTTAATTAAAGCAGGTGGGTACCTCGCAAAAGGTCACGAATAAAAAAAAACGGGAAAAAAAACATCCCTGCCATCCCATTTACCCTGTTGTTAAAGTGGGTGCATGATTTTTAGTGCTTGGATGATCAGTTGATTAATCAGTAAGTTAATTGATAGAAATTAATTGCCAGCAATTTTGATAATCAAGCTAAAATGACAAATGTGAGAATTTGTTGCTTTTTTTTTGTCATTGTCAATTGAATTTGTTTTTGGTTTTGGACTGTTTGTCGAACAAAACAAGCAAATTGAAGAAATAATTTCACAATTATTGACATTTTATGGACTAAATGATTAATTGGAAAAAAAATAGCCGACAGATTAATTTGCAAATACATGGTCATTAGTTGCAGAAGTAATAATCTCTCTGCTGGTCTGTAGTAACATTTTGTGTGTGCTACTTTTCACTGCTGAGCTGTGTACCTCTTTGTTGCCACTTTGCCTCATCTCTGATGCACTCACAGTGAAACTCCATCCTTTTAGTGCCTCACACACACACAGCATCATGTCATGTAGCACACATCAAAATCTGAGAACTCAATCATTTTGCTGTGTTTGAGTTGCAACAAAGCAAAAACCAGCTCACTTTGTACAAGACTACATTACTATATCTTAGTTAAACAGGCACATTTCAAATAGCAGCGACTGACAACAAAAGGCTTTCTCTCAGTTTGCATTACTAGTCGAGTACCTCGACAACCAGGTGTCCACCCCAAAGAAAACTTCTCAGCTCCTCATGATTCATGCTGGTGCCATATTTTGAATTCAAAATTGCAAATTTCACCAAATTGCAACGAGTTTGCAGCCCTGCTGTGTTTATGTTACTCAGTACTACTTCAGGATGGGGTTAGAGATTAAAAGTGTTCTAAATGGAAATAATTCAAATGGTGCGCGTGCAAGTGCCGACAGATAAAGATACATTTGTAATTGTCTGAAGACATAAAGTTCCCCAAATTGCATGCGGTTGTATTTGCTTTCCTGTTTTATTAGTGCCGCTTTAGTTCTGTGTGCATGTGTCTTCTCTTCAACCCTTCACCAATTCCCATTCTCTCCTTGCCCTCAGTATCTCCATTTAACACTGCGGCCCTTAGAGGTCAAAAAGACACCCTGGCACCAGCTGTCCATCCTAAAGAGGATAGATGGTTTTCTGTGTGTGTGTGTGGGGGTGGGGGTCATTAATTATGCATAGACCGTATTTTGCATAACTCCTCTCCTCTTCCCCCTTCACAGCACTGATGGTTCAGAAGCAAAGGCTGCATCCGCTTCATGATAACATCTCCAATAACAATTACGGTGGAAACATGTAATTTGCCAAGGAGAAAAAAAAATGTCAGTAGGCTCTGTTACCTTTGCATATTAAGCACAGAGGCTAGAGCTGCCGTGCTGCTGAGGACTTTAGGACAGTGATCACCAGTATTGGAAGGTTCTGCAAAACTATGGATTACCATTCAACAACAACTTTTTTTTTTTTTTCATCCAATGCCAAGGTTAAAGCTCTCTACAAGATCTCACATGATACCTACAAAACAGTCATGGTTATATAAAGCCTGTGCTTATGGCAAATAAACAATGCTTAAGGTTAACTTACATAAACACTTAGTTAAGGTCATGAAAAGATCATGGCAATGTTTACCTAAAGAGGAATATTATTCTGTGCTGGGAATCAAACTATGCTCTCCTGCTTGCAATTTGAACATGCTTCACAGCCTTTCACCGCTACATAAAGGACGCCACTTTGGCACTTCACGTAAATCATGAGATGAATCCACCAAAATGTGCTTAATTCCCTGGAATACTTTTTTAAAATTTCAGGTCATCATTATAAGCTCTGTCCATATGATCAGCTTCAGAATTGATTTGCAGCAACATGAGCATTGTGTTTTTTTAATGATGAAGTAATGACCTCCTCCTGATTACATCAGCCAGCCCACCTGCACTACATCATTTCATCAGCATGCAGTATAGAAACCATGGTTGTCATGAGTTGCAAGATCACTCAGTCTACCTATACTTTGTTTCTAGTGATTTGCTGCCTTGTGTTTTTGCTTTTACTAACCTTGTGTCTCCTGGGCTTCAGGATCATACCACATCCTGTCTGCCTGTTCTCAACATCTCCAGCCAACTCCGTCTGCTTCATCTGCTCGGCCACCCCACGCCTGTCTGCCTTCACACATCTCCACCCGCTTCACCTGCATAGCTACAATAAATCTGGTTCAACTTCTTCACCTAAATCTGTGTCCTGCTTTTGGGTCCGAACTGGCATTACATATTACAGAACAATCTGGCCAACATGGACCCAATGGAACCAGATTCTGTCTAAAAAACACTTGCCACCCAAGGCAACCTCCTTGGACAGCATGACCGGACCCTCACAGAAAACTGTCTTTCCCTGACAGGTCAGGTTTCCCAGGTTTTTACACTTTCGCTTCTCAAATCACTTAGCTTGCCCCCAGATCCCAGTCAGACCAGTCTGTCTCAGCAGTTTCACCACCTTCTCCATCCCAGGATGTCCACTCTTTTTGGGCTTGAACAACACAACTATAGCAAACAAATCCCTTGCTCCTCATCAACGTAGCCTTTGAACCCCTCCAAAGCCAGCATTTTCACCAAGCTGGACCTGAGAACTGCATACCACCTGGTGAGAAGTGGAGAAGGTGATGGATGGAAAAGTGCCTCTAACACACCTCTTAGCCACTTCAAATACCTTGTCATGCCCCACAGGTTCACCCCAAACCCCAGCAGTGTTCCAAGATTTGGTGAAGGAGATGTTCAGACCTTCCCTTTGTCTTCAGGACATACTTACTTTAACACATGAACCATCATCAGGTTCTCCAAACAAATCAAAAGGAGGTCAAAAGGTCTGGCTCTTGGCATTAACCCCTCCATTGTGAGACTTAGGTGCCTACTGTGTCCTCCAGTCAGTCCCCCTCTGTGTACCCAGTACAGTGTTGACCACCCTGGAAGATATTATAACTGAGGCCCCATGCTTTCCTCTTGGAAACTTCACATTCAAGATTTTCATTGGGCCCAACCTGACAAGCCTGGCAGGGAACCTGGAGGCTCCCTGTTCTAGCCTCCAGGTTTTTCCTGGTTTTATCTGTTTGCCTGTGTTTGGTTTTGTGACTCTGGGTGTGGTCCTCTCTGCACCTCACCTGTTCCCAGTCAACTCCTGATTGCCTCCTGATTGCACCTGCCAGCTCATTTGCTCCTCCTCCTAAAAAGTCCATGCAATGCCCCTGACATTATGACAAAGCAACATTTTTTTTTTTACAATGTTGCCTCTGCAGATCAAAACTGTCAAACATGACATAACACAGTTTTCATGTCTTGTAAGTCATAGCCACTCACATTGTACAGTCCTAGCATGTAGCAGAACACCAAACACCACAATGGCTTGTTCTCAGCTCATTGTCATAACCCTCTGCTCAGTTTTCACAGGTGAGCTTTAATGCTGTGACTACACCTGTGTTTGCCTGTGAGGGTGTGTAGGGTAAGTACATCCTCACATTCCTCTATCTAAAAACTCAAAGGTTATTGAGCTGCATTGAATGCAGTACTAGAGTGGGTAATACCTTTGTAAAACGTAATGAAACTGTGACAGGGGCTGCTCAGCTGGAAGCCTTCTTTCCTGCTTAGTTTTGGATGTCATTAAATAATCTAATGATAGTTACCTTGACGCATGTTTATTTCTTGAAATGTCATGTAACAGTAAATTTAAATGTGGTTCCTCATCTTTTCTTGTTTTCAACACAAGAAAAGGAGAGACCGTGTACCTACTGTACATTTCAACCTGCATCTATAGGATTTTCATCTTCTTACCACTGGGAAAACATGCTGATCCTTTTAAGCATGTATCTAGACTGACCCCACCCTTTCATCAAAATTGATAAAAGCTTCGCCTTGACTTCTGATGCCACCTTCCCCCCTAGCTCCCCATCTCCCTACCTACAGTCACTCAATGACTGCTAGATCTGAATCAAGAATGCAAATGGGGCTAGAGCCTCACAAAGCCTGGGGTGACCTATATTACAGCTAATGATGGGCCACAGTGTCGGAAGAAGAGCTAGAATGAAAGAGAATTTGAATGAAGCTGACCCACATACAAAGGCACAACCAGTCGGAAAGACATGTTCCCTTCCTACTAAGTAGGCCACAATGGGCATCAGGATTATGCACAAGTTCCCCTTTTCTTCTGATGGATGGAAATGGGAAAAGTGATGGGGAGCCCTTAGCAACAAGAGTCATTCCTTACACACAGTTAACAGGTTTGTACTAAGGTGGGAGTCTCAGCTTATTAAATGGAGATCAGTTTTCTTTGCCAATGCAGAAAAACCTTAGTACATGGACAACACAGAATCTCATAATGCTTGCTTTATGAGGGCATTATTATTAGTAGCGAAACTCTTTACGAATGTGTGTGGAGAGTTTTGTAACTGATAGGTATAGATCTATGTACACATATACAGATTTGCCTACACATTTATAAATCTCAATACATTTCCAAATCTGAATGCAGTTTTGGAGATTTTTTTTTTTACACAATTACTGATCTGATTATGCACACACACATTTTGTTGAGTACACATTTTGAGATTCATGTACACATTCACAAATTTCATTCCGCGTTTAGAAATTATTTGACTGTTTAAAAAAATGTGATTTCGCACACATGGATTGAGATACAGCTACAAAACTCTCCACACACATTTGAAAATAGTTTGGCTAAAATAATGTCCCCTTATGACTCTATATGGAGCCAAGTATTCCAATAACAACACATTCACAGCATATCCACAATTGAAATCTCCTTTTGTAACCACATCAAACAGAATAGACAAATCTTGATGTCATGAAGAATGAACATTATGAAAAAGGAATTCAACCTTTTAGAGTTCATTAACTACAAAAATGTTTCCAATCTAACCTAAAAGGTTAGATAAAATAGTTCAAAAGTTTGGGAAATGTACTCGAGTACTTTCTTTCCAAGAGTGAGATGACAAGATCAATATCAATCCTGTGACGTGTGTGTGCCTGTGATGATTTTTAAAACATGCTCTACAAGCTCAATTATAGTTTTGAACAGTAGCATAAACTGCCTGGTTAGTAATCCAGCCCATTCAGATACCTGCCACAGAGATAATATATTCTGTCTTTAAATTATACATTCGGAGTCCAACAACAAATAAGTGCATACTCCAAAAGGGTATATGCATGGAACCCACATTATTGTGTGTACACAGAGGGCCTGGAGTTCCCCTTTTGTCAGAGACACAGGAAATATTTTATTTCCTGAGCTCATGTGGCAAGCAGGTAGTAATTGGTGTGCGTGTTAATCCTGGGATAACAAGTGTTTTCCAAGGAGAGTCAATGATCATCTTACAAGGTCAGTTTAGCCCTGTACGCTGCATGCATAATGGAGAATGCAAAGGCTAATAGGAACATAATCACATCACACACAGGCACACTCACTCACACACACATACAAACTTGTGTTTCGTACTCATTCCCCAACTAAAGGTGATGCAACCAGGACAAAGACACAATTTGATCTGTTCTGTGAGGCTTTTCAATCGAATAGGGCCACCCTGCGGTCTAACCAATGCTTTACCATCATCTAAGCGGGGGACCCTTCCCTTTCTCTTCCAGCCAATGGGATTACAGCTGGGAGGTGGCAGCAGCGCCGACCACGCACCATGACCCGTCCGTTTTTTTATGACTTCATTATTTTCCCTCCCTGCCACGCTCATTTTCATTTGCCAGAACGGGGGCATAATGACTGCGCTATAAAAACGCTGCCT
Source organism: Holacanthus passer (assembly GCA_025331565.1). NCBI lineage: Eukaryota > Metazoa > Chordata > Actinopteri > Pomacanthidae > Holacanthus > Holacanthus passer. The sequence goes on along the minus strand of JAFREQ010000029.1, from coordinate 478,592 downwards.
TAACGTTTGCATACTGTTCTCATTTGGTCCGGCCCTCAACCCTTCAGCTAGCATATGGCAGGTAATCAGGTCTGCAATCAGGGCTGCACGTTACACAGGGCCCCGCTTTCAGCACAAGGGCTATTACCCATCTGTCTCATGACACACATACAGATACACATGTGTATTTGTGCAAGCGCGCAAGCACACAAAAAACGCACCAGTAGATACTTGTACACAAATTCATTCTCCACACCGATGCAAATGTGTGCACACATTCTCTTATGCACATGCACAAATGCATAGTCCATCACATAACCTATAGAAAATCCCCATATAAGAGGCTCAGGCTAATGATATTTTCTATGAAATGTGCAGTAGCTATAAGTCCTGTGGTTTACCTTATGTATCACTGATAGCAAAAAGACCAGTGATCTTACAGTTGTATGTGACAAAATGTATCTGCTAGTATGTGGAGCTTATTTAACAAAGCCACTCATATTGTAACCAAACCCCTTTGCCCCTGACCTCTGCATAACCTGGAGCGATCATTTTACACACATCAAGGCACATACATTCTCAATAGCTCAAGCATATGGTTCCATCATTAAGTATGAACTAAATGCAAAGCCTGTGAAAAAAAATCTGCCTGGGACCCCTAATGGTAGATATGACCCACAGTCTAGTTTTTTTCCCCTTTCAATGCCATCATGAGACTTCGACTTAATGATAGCTGAATCGCAACTTATAGTTTTTGATATGTTTCACAGTGTAGGTTGGCCTCACTCTGCTGGAGGCGTTCATTTAAAATGCTTAGATTCTTTCTTTTTTTTTAACAATGCATTGTGCAGATAAGCAGCTGTGACATGAATGGCAGTGTTAACATACTAGTCTGAATACTTTGTATGTACCTGGAGAAACAAAGTCACACCCACTAGAGGACAGATCAAATCATCACTGGCCAACAAAGGCTCCTCAAAAGCCTAATCCTAAACCTAAATTTAAGTTCAAAGAAATTCAAGGAGATTATTGTTAATGTTAAGAGGCAGTAAAAGTGGCTCTCTCCTGACCTTGCATCACTGCCCCCACTGTTCACGTACAATCCCATCTTCCCAGTGCGTAGTGTCTTTGATGCACCACATGATCAGTGTTGATCCACTTGGGTATATGACATATTGATCCACAGATTTTAGACAATCAGAGCGAAAATAATTTGAACCTGGCCCAACTCGGTTGTTAGAAATCTAGTGGACCTGTGAAGACCTTCAACTTCAATCCTTGAAACGCTCATCAAGCGAGCATGGTGCAATCTTAAATCGTTTTCTGTAAATATATAGAATAATTCATGGATCCATTTTTTGTTTTTGGCACACCATCAGCAATGAATATATTACAGAGGAAGTATATATTAAGCATTGCTGCATGTGGGGTGTGGGATGGAATACGAGGGCCTATATGATTATGATGATGATGATGGACTTAATGTGACTGGCATACTACTATGCAGTCCAAAGGTCACGTTTACAGGCAGGAGGGTAAAACCAAGACGGTCTGTTTCCGTTGGCAGACGAGAATGGAAATTCCAAAACTCCAGCCAAAGACAAAAGAGACATTTCAAGTCAGTATAAAATACTACAGAGGCAATTCTGAGGGCAGCCAAGACAAAAGATAAAACATGGTTGTCAGTAACTACAGCAGTGATGACAGGACGAACCCAATCTGGCAACAGGGATAGAAACCATTACTTCCAACTGGACTGGAGCTTTGAAGATTGGAGGAATCTGGTGGTGGGAAATCCACCACCCAACCAGGCACCCCAGCAGAATCCACCAGTACTCTCATTTGTACAGATGTCCAGCCAAATAGTGTGTGTGTGTGTGTGTGCTTTTGTGTGTCTATCTCATCCTTCCTGTGTGCACACAAATCCACTATGTACACTCACATTCTCTACTTCAGCTCCCATGTTTCATCCTCTCCGCTCTCCCCGTGTTGTGTTTGTCGAGCTCTCAGGCCTAAATCCATTATTACCTCCTGAAATGACAACTCATTTCCACAAATGTAATCCCTTCCCTTGCCTGTGTGAGGCTGTAAAGTAAACACAGTCCTCTCTCTAGAAAGCACAGAGCAAGGAGGGTAGGGACTACTTCAAATTTGCAAAGGGAACTCACCAGACCAAAGGAGTGAGGATTATATATGTGTGTGTATATATATATATATATACATATATATATATATATATATGGAAAGAGAAGGTAGTACTAGATGTGGGGATGTGCAAATGCTTTTCTATTTTTTTTTTTATCTAAGGAATGTTGTCAATGAAAACTTAAAATGTTTTTAATGATTTCTTTACTCAAGTGTACATTTCATGATAGTAGTTGAGTCACCTTGTTCTGCCTTGTTTTAACATGCTACTGTAATAAATTTATTTTTTACTTATTATTTATTATCAATTAATCCAACCATTATTTTTTTCAATTAATCAATAAATCACTTTATCTATAAATTGTCAGGAGCTAAATACCCATCATGATTTCCCGGAGCCCTGGGTGACATCTTCAAATTACTCGTTTTATCTGATCACCAGACTGAAACCCGAGGGCATTCAAATACACTTAATCCTCACAGTTGACAAGTTGATACCAGAAGATGTCTGGCATTTTTGCTTGATATATGACAGAAACAATTATTCAATTGCCAAAATAGTTTTTGTTTAATTTTCTCCAACCTGTCAGCACTAGTTGGAGTCAGATTTCTTTGTGGGAATTAAGTTTAAGGACACAGGGGGAGCACATAATACAAGTACAGTATATAGTGGTCAGTGTACAGTAGGCTTATATTAGTCTTTTTCTACAGCAAGAAATTTAAAAATCTGGTTGTAAATCTTGGATGTGTATTCTCATTTCTGCCAGATGTCAGTAGTCGCATTTGTTGTAGTCATCCTTGTTGTGATGTGATGGCACACTGCTTGACCATTCCTCACTGACAGCACTGTAAGGAAATACTGAAAGTACCTAGAAGTAGCAATTTCAAATTTAGTTTCAGGAAGTCATCCCTAAAGTGGGTGGAGAATAGTGCCGTGTAATGACATTACATGAATTACACAACATGAAAAATGATGTTATGACTGTCAAAAAGAGCTATATGTGAAGTATTAGGAGGAATGGACAGTTGAAAGTTTGGCACACAATAAAGGAGGACAGAAAACACTATCCCATTCATGTTGCATTTGTTTCACTAAATTATAGAGCTTTTAAGCTAAAACGTAAATTTGAGGTTGATTTCCAAACATATCAACTGAATCTGCTTTGCAAAAAATGAAGCCATGATTGAAACCAGGCGTCCTCACTGGCTCAATTCAAAGACTGAGCATCATGCATAGCCAAACACACATCCACACGTTCACTGTGCACACACAAAAACACACACTCACACACAGTGAGTTCCATCACTCTGCACCCACAGAGATAAACAACAATAAAAAATGTCCTCCATCAGCCTGCCCACCAATTCATCCCTCACCCTCAGCCACATCATATGTGACTGGTTTAATCGCAGGCCAATCACTGCCGGGTCACAATTAATAAAAGCCACAACAGCCGCAAATAATAATTCCAAATTGCTGCCTTAATCGAATGATGCAAACATCGGTGAGTTACAAAAGTTCACTGCCACCACTGACAATTTCCTAATTGTATTCACTCATTCATGGCAATTTTATTAACATGGAGCGGATGTCTTCTGCCATTCCACTGTCACAGCACCAGGGATCTAATTTCATTATTTTCCACAAGATTTGCTTGACTACTGCCGTCATGCTAGTGGCGCGCCATGGCCAGATGTTTATGCTATTTAAATGAGGAAGCAAAGCCTGTTGGGTAAACATAATTAAAGAAAGTTGAAGCTTTGTTTTTTGTTTTCTTACTTCTCTTCCTTGCCCTCTCTTTGTCTGACTACGTCTTCTCGTACGCATCTCTCTCTCATTCTTAACTTTACTTCATTAGACAAATTTCAATCAACATCAAAGCCACATGTTTCTCTGAGGAGGAGCACGAGGCCTGCACGGAGGGATGGGTACGCAGAGAAGTGTGGACAGAGATAGCGCACACGCGCGCAGACAGGATGCACAGATGTTTTAGCCTACACTTAACATGCAAATCTGAAGAGTTTGTGCACAAATAAACAAACATCAGCTAACAAGTGGAGAAAAGGAAAAGGAAAAACAAGGAGCTAAAGTCAGTGTTTCAATCGCTGGACGAGTTGACCTGTTCCTTAAGGTGCATCTCCTAAAAGCGTGTGTGCATGTGTGTGTGTAGCATGCTCTTGAATCATTCACAGCTCTATCCTACCTGTGGGGTTGATGAATCCAAACACCGTTGACCTGTGGCCCCCGCGGCGTGTGTGTGTTTATTAAAATCATCACCCAGTGCAGCCCAATCACACAGACATTACTGTCCACGCCTGTCGCATGCTAAATAAGAGAGACAGAGTAACAGAGAGAGAGAGGGTAAATTAAATCACTCATGTCACGGTGCTAATAGGCCAGTCTCACTCTACATGTAATTCCAGAGGCCAGCGCTGCAAAAAGTAAGTTGGGTTCAAAAAGAGAAACTAAAGCAAGAACAATCTATTAGGGCCAATATCACAGTGTGTTACAAGAGGTCACTACAAGATTATATAAACCAGGAGAGAGCACATCCATGCAGGGGTCATTTACATGGGATTATTGCATCAGACTTATGCAGTAATTATACACGGGCACCTCAGCTCAACTCAACTCCGGGCATGCACATTGAATTATGTCATGAGTGTATATCATAGATGGGACTTGATCTTCAAAATAAAAGCAAACTCAGAGCAGCCCCTGTTTGCGGGGCGGTTGTTTAGAGCGAGGATTTATTCGCCGATGCCCCCATTTAACAGCGTGATTGGGGGGACGCCTAGCCCATAAAAGCCCTCATTCTAACCACCAGAAGCAGAAGCATTCATTTCCCTCGTTTGATAGAAAACACCCCATTCTCTGCGTGCATTGCTGCCCCACGCAGCCGGCTTGATGGCTGAAATATGCTTGGCGGCTCCAGCCATACAGGCGCTTTTTAAGTATGCAGCACGCGGCACATTCGATACCCTTTAGTGCACACGAACTGAGTAGCTGTCAAAAATACAACAGGCATCTCAACTAATTATGCAGATTTATGCAAAACATTAACAAGAAGAATTAAAGGCACAAATGAGGTGGCTACACTTGAATTGTTAAGATTATGAATAATTACCATGAATCTTTTTGCTGTTAATATAACTTGTTTTTGATAAACAAAGCCTTAATTATCGGAATACTTTGGAGGATTCTGGTGACCTTCATTAATCTTAGACAACAAGACTCCAGTGAGACTTGAGATGAGGCCTACGCACGGACACTCTCACACACACACACACACACATGTGCGCGCATGCCCACACACACGTATAGGGTAAACACACAGGCATGGTGGCGCATATGCTAACTAGCCACTTCAGCCCGGAGCGAGGAGACAGACAGGTACATCTCCTAGTTAAGCCAAGAGAGCTCCTTACACTCCCTAGTGTGTCCAGGTACGCTAAGCCAGGAGGACAGATGCACATGTACACACACACACACACACACACACACTCTCACACGTGTACACACAGCAGGTGACTCAGACGCTCCTTTGAGAATTGGCAGCACCAGGTTCTTCACTAATTACAATTACATCTCACTTCCCTCCCCTTTCCACTTTCCTCCAACTTTGGGCATGAATATTCCAGCAGAGCTATTGTGCATTGGCCACGCTGCTCAATATGTCCCATAATTAAAAACATGATTATGCGAGATGAAAATACTAAGGGCACTCTGCTCAGAGCTTGCTGTAGCAGAGGAGGGAAAAAATGAGATTCAGCTTTTTTTTTTCCCCACCTAAAAACAACACAGTGGAATGCAACTGAGCTTAATCTGTGTACAAACTCCTGTTTTTACCTTGATGCACAACGGCAAAGCCTCAGCACTTGTTTTTGTATTTAAAATGATGTATTAAAAATCCTAAATATATATATAGCAATGAGTACAATTTGCATGCACATACTGTACTGGACGGGTACCTCTGCCAGGGAACAATAAAAAAAATATTGTGAAAACTGCACACCTGTACTCCAGGGCTACAAAACAATATTAAAATGATGATAGTTGATATTAGACAAATGATTAAATCAAATCAATTACACTAAAGAAATGGGATGAAAAATAGGTCAAAGTTCACCTCTGTCTAGAAAACCAGACCAAGTAGCTCACATTTGGTGATATCAGTACATTAGTGGCAAACTTAAAACAACTAAAGACTATCCTCCTTGATGTAACTGCTGCTATGTAGTTTTCCACTTATCAGAATAATGACTGTAAACCAGGTCTGACAATTAAAGCAAAAGATATCATCAACATCTTCTTTCTTATGTTGGCTTTTCTCAGCCAAAAATATGCAGTTCCATTTTCAGTGTAAAGCAGCTAAAGCCAGCTTGAAAAGTCACCAGATGTCATTAGATCACGTGTTCATTTAAATAGCGCTGTTGTCATCATGTGTTTGTCTCAACCTGTGAAAAACTAGTGGGCCATTAATGGCTGCTATTGCAACAGTTGACTGAACATAATGTGGACACATGTTGGAATTCAACAAGCTGCATAATGCTGAGGCCCAGGAGGAAAATGTATTGTATTGAATCATTTATATACATCTAAACTGCATTATCACCTAGCGGTAACCGCAGTGTACCAAGTATCTTTGGGTCAGACACTACAACTCGGCTAAAATGCTAAAATCAATAAAGTGGTAAACACGTGATTACTATTTAAATATTATGCATAACTAATAATGCTATCACATTAACTTTGATTATTATTATGTATGTTGATCATAGTAAGTAGTGACTTTGCACCCTGTGACGCTTCAACAATTAGGTCTAGTCCCATGGGCGCCGGGCCCCCAGGGGTTCTGTCAATCACATCTCTGTTGATTGTTTTTGTTTAGCTGTTGTTGTTTCCGTGTTTTCTGTCGTCCTAATGATCCTTTGCCTAACTTCTGCAGAGAGGGTAGGTTGAGAGACATCCCCTTCTTTTGTGCGCCGCAAATATGGCGACTAATTAGAAATATTAAAAATTATTAATCATATTTTGCCATAATAACAAATGTGGTACAGGATTGTCATTTTTGACATTTGTGCCTGTGTTAACAATGTGTCACATAAATGGTCAGTGGATGATATCCTGTTTATTTATAACATCTGTGAGGGAGCCAAGAGGCCATGCTTTCACATCTGTGAAAAATAGACATGAGGGAAAACCTAAATTCTTAGGAAAGAAAGTGTAGCAAAGACAGAATTGAGACAGGATGGATTTAGGATTTAGGAGTAAAGTTTCATGTCAGACACAGCCAGTGTAAAGGGTTACAGGAGACTACACAACAAGCAGCAGCCCAAAGGTCCTCCCTCTTCCCTGTGGTTGCTTTGCTCTTATCTTCCCTTTGGCCTTGTGCTTTGTCCCAAAATCTGTGCTTTCTCTCTCTTCTCTGAATTGTTTTCGGGTTGGGTTGAGCTTTTCTCAACTGGGCCCGCCCAGAACTCAGCTGCATCCCAGAGCCACGCTGAATGTGCCGAGTGCCGGCATTCAGCCAACTTTGAGAGAAAGAACTCTGAATTTTAAAAAAACAACTCTGAACACCACCACCGCGTCTATCACACTCAGCCAAGTGGAGGTGTGTGAAGACATTATCATTCTGCTGCCTGCTGAGAGAGAGAGAGAGAGAGAGAGCGAGAGGGAGAGAGAGAGGACTCAAACCGAGTCGGCATGTGGGACCGAGCGCACCAGAGGATGCCCAAGAACTCCAGGGAGCTCCACGTGAGAATCAACCCTCCCCTTCCGGCTCAACTTCTCCGACAGCCATCTGAGCCACCAGGTGAAACCTTTCCTGCGATATTGGGGTTTCTGTGGCATAAGAGTAATTAAGAAGTGATCGGTCAGAAGAAGGATCCCCTATCAATATGGGAACGATACTGAATGGCTTCAGGTATTTTCCTTGTGCTTCCTAACAGGTGTATTAAGGTGATTTCACTGGGAAATCATAAAGTTTTTAATCCAACAAGTAGTATCCTTTCAGTTTCATTTATTCACTCACCTGTGTGTCTAGCTTAGTTATTAGCTGTGTGTGTGTGTAGTTCATAGATGAATAAAGCTTTCATTCCTAAAGAACTCGATTTTATTGTTAATGTGTATGAAGTGACACAGTTCACGAGTCAGGAGCTTAGTACCAACCTCCAAAGTTGAGACTGAATCAGTAAATTAGCTTTTGTTTTCTCTTTTTCAATTCTGGTGCCCCGAGGTGAATTTAAAGTTAAATTCTGTTATTTAGTGTGCATATTGATTATTTCTGAGAGCCCAAAGTTGAGGGCAATCACTCTGCTTCATCTTATTATTTATCGTGACATATTTCGGTATCTCTGGAGGCATTCTTGCTACACATGTCTCTGCATCCTTTTTGCAAATGCACTGATACACATCTCACTCTACCCTCTTTCTCCTTCTCATACTGCACAGAGGAACACAGAGTCACCACACATGCACGACCACTCTTTTTGAACATCAGTCAGAGAAATACGAGAGTAGACACGAACCGAAACGGAAATAACTTTGAGAAATCACAACTTGTAAAATGTCATACTTCTTTGATTGTCATTAAAAAAAAAAAAAAAAAAAAGGAACTGCTCCCGGCAATTGCAAATTCCATGTTGACTGAAAATGACGGGCAGGACGCATGTGTCTCTCAAGACTGGTTGGTTAGGTTAGTGCAAAAAAACCAAAATAATTGAACCTCCAAACTAGAAGTTAGTTAACATTAAAACAATAAGAAATCTTGCTCAATGCACCACCAATGTTGTGGCTATGTTAGCTATTTTTTTGATAAGGTCGAAACTACAAGATTGAAGCTTTTTAACCTCATGATCTTAGTGTCAATGAAGGGATGTAGAGATTAAACCTTCTTCATCTCCTTTAAATTTTGAAATGTTTATGTGGCAACTCCACAATATCATTGATAGTAATATGAGCAGAAGATCTTTCTTTTTCTTCTGGAGCAGGCAATTTCTGAAGAAATTTTGGTGTTACATGACATTAGATTAGATTCACTTTTATTGTCATGACACAGACTGCGGCAACAAAATGTAGTTTAGCATCTGATGTAGTTTATCACCTGGCCAGAAGGGCAAAAAAGCTATAAAGTACAGAATAGTGCACATTTATAGACATATATAACAGTGAGGGGTATATGTGAATATACTGGGATGAATACATTCTGAACAATATTAAGAGTACGAACAGAGTGAAGTGAATATGCTAAGAAATAATGAGGGGTATATATGAATACAAGAGATACAATATGAGCAGTATTAACAGTGTGAACAAAGTGGAATAAGTGTGAACACTGGATGTGGAAAATATGACACTGTTTTATTAGCCTTAATTTTTTTTTTTTTTTGATGAAGGGGCTGAAGAAGTATAATAGTTGAAAAAGTGGGATAGTAAAGTCTAAGCAATAGTAACAGCGTATTGTTGGCTAATGACTATTGACTAATGGCTGGGAGCTAAACTCTATAGCTGGTGTAACCTTGTATGAAGAAGCAGGTATTTTATTGGTAAAGGGTTTAATTAGTATGAATGGGATTTAAAAGAGGAATAAAACTCATCACACAAAAAAGTCTCATCCTGAGTTCCCTTTTAAGACAGTTAATGTGTGGGGCTTTCATTTTGAAAAACTAAGTCCATCCCTACTTTTACGTGAAGATACAGTTATTTTATGACACTTTTGTTTTGGAAAGCAGCCTCATCCTGAGTTCCCTGTTATGATGCAGTTACTGTGTAGGGCTTTATTTTGAAAAACTAGGTCCATGCCTAATTTTTCCTGTTAACCTACAGTAACCGCTGAGGCTTTTATTTTGAAAAAAAACAACAGCCTCACCCTGAGTTCTCTCATAAGATACAGTTACTGTCTTGGACTTTTCTTTTGAAAAAACTAGGTTCATCCCTGTTGAAATCAAAATATAAATATGTAAGTCAATAAAAATGAAAAGTAAAGGCTGTAGTAGTAGTAGTACATGGAAAAGATGGAAAGTGTTCACGTGTGTATGTGTGTCAGTATGTATTTCTATATATGTGTGTGAGAGACAGTTTGAATTGTGAATTAAGCCAGACACAGCTCAAGGTTTGAATTTATTGTCCATTAAAAAGCACAGAAATTTATACTAAAAGTATGCAGAAGCATTTGATGACCGAAAAACATACAAAAGAAGAATAAATTGCTAAGCCTACCATCTGAGTGGCATTTATTTTGAAAATCCAGTCTTGCTCAGAGCTACTCAGTGTGAGCTAGTGTTACCATCTGGGGGCTTTTACTTTGAAATTCCAGCCTCCACCAGACTGGGGGGAGAAAAGTGAATTAAATCTGATCAGCTGAGAGCTATTAACAGGTAAAAAGGATAAAGGTCCAACTGCCAAAAATAGCCGAACATCAGTCCACCAATCAGAACAAAGGAACAAACTTTAGGAGGCTCAATCAGCTAATCATCATCATCTGTGTGTGTAGCGCTCAGTCACTGAGACAAAGAGACCTGAAGAAGTTTCCCTGAAAGACAACGCATTCAAAAACTGTAGGTCTTATCAGTGACATAACCTCATGTCAACATCCTGTGACCTCGTTGTAAATGTGTAATTTGTGTTGATAAAGTTAAAAATGACATGAGATTTGACACATTTCTGTGTTTGCGAAGACTGTGAGAGGTAAAACAACATGGCAGTCAGTGAGACAGCTGAAGGGCTCGCTTGGTGCTTTGGAGCAAAAAAACTGAAGGTCCTCCTGCTTAAATAGACACGTTGTCTCCACAAAGACAAAGCGATGTAAAAATAATTTACAAAGAATGAAACTGGAGTGCGATATCTTAGATTTTACAGCTCCTGTCTTGCTTCAGCGCTGACGTTTGAGCGCTGGACCTGCAGCAGCCACACAGGCAGCCCTACTGATGTCCTCATAATGTGACTCTCTGGGAGGAAAATCAGCTGATTCAATTGAGTGAATACCTTTCCCATTTTTACTGGACTGTTTAACATACACAAGCCATGACCCTGCAGCCCTTGTCCCCAGAGCAAACCTCTGTTACTGAACCCTACTCTTAAGGCCAGCTGCAGTAAACATTGCATGAGCTTGGATTTTCGTTCTGAACAGAGATCCACCACTCCTATATGAAGAAGTAATAAAGTGAAAACTGGAGAAAAGGGGGAAGAAAAAAGGTTTCACAACAGAGAATTCCCATTCGTTAGATGTCTAAAATCCAAAAACGTATTCATCTTTCTCACTGTATACCTGCCTACTACAGTATTATGTTTTAATTTATATACATTATTTTCTATTCCTATATTTAACTTATGCACAATGTTATGTCTTAGATTCTCTGTGGGATTTTGTTTTTATACATACTGTCTGAGAATTGGTGGAGGGCGCATGAGAATTAAGAACTTCATTGACTGGTTCACTGTAGTACAAGTACTTCAAATCTTTTGGAAGTGTCAGTGTACTGTACTTGCTTAGTTTTGCTAAATTTCTGGATTCTACGGGATCATGTTTATGTTATTTGATCCTATAGACAAAGAGGGTCGTATTGATATCAGAAAGTTTTTGTTAACCGACCAATACATCCTGATTTGTAGCTGAAATGAGTCCGAGCATCACCCCCATCTGCTGCCTTCGCTCAGGTGTCACCAACAAATTTACTGTCTGTAGAGTCCTTTTCAGGATTTTTCCTCTGCCTCTGTCATTCTGCTCAGTGTTGTGTATACCACTATTTGTGGAGGTTTTGGAAAATAAAAAATTAAAGTGAGGGTAAAATTAGATGTGTAGTGGAGCTCCCGCTCTTCTGAAGAAATAATTAACTCTTATCTGTAGTGATTGTTTCCCTCATGACGATTATCAAACGGAGGTCACAGTTCTGCCCAGTAAGCATATGGAGGCATCAAGCATGTTTGAATCATTTAATCTCACCATATGTGTCCATAGGCACCGCTGCTGGACCGAGGCAAAATCCTTTCCTTGGATGTCTGATGAGATGACAGCTACACGTGCCAGACCTGTGTGACTGCTCTACTGTCCCCAATAACTTGAACAGTAACTCAGGCCGGCTCTATTGATCATGAAAACACAGCATCCTTCATCTAGAGGGGAACAAAACAAGCCAATATAGCTTTCAAATGCTTTACTGCCCTCTAGAAAAGATCAATGCAGAAATATCGGCCTGGTTTACATAGAAGGCAACAAAAAAGAGCAAAAGAACAGAGGGGGGAAAAAGATGGCTGCTGTTAAGCTGTTAGTCAAGAGAGCCAGATTTACCAGTTCTATTTCTACATTTTACCTCTGCTGATCGATCGCTTCATTTTCTCCGACATCAATACTGTGGAGCCCGGTACAGTTCGCTCCCCTCTAACTGCCTTTCATCCTGGCTATACTGGAGCTGGATGTTAGTGTTGGCCTCACAGTCGAGGTGAAGGCGGGATCAGCTCGGGCTCACCTTTCCATGCTATGACCTCAGAATAAATAGCTGACCTCTCATGAGTGGTTCAGCGCCTTATCTACCTCTTTCGGAGTACCAGTCATTCCTGCCCAATCGTCTCACGGAGGGAGAAGGCCTTTTTAAACGCCTTGGGATCTGCGCGTTGTAGTTCTCAACAGCTTTCCCCCCAACCCCGGCTCAAACCTTCACGTAAGCACAGGGTGAGGAAGCTGAAGAAAACTGCCCTGAATCTCAGCCCTCAGGGGCAGCCCCAACCTCCGTCTCAGGACCCTGACCTCACCCGGGAGCACGGTGGTGAAGGCAGTCCTTGAGTCAGGCTGTGAACTGCCAGGGGGTGCTGCACTCTGTTCACGACTTCTGTTTGATGTCTGTGCTCTTTTTTTTTCATTTCTTTTTTTTATTTTCTTTGTGCAGCTTGTGAAATTAATGATCAATGTGTTAAAAAGTTTGTCAGTGAATTTTTCATAACGGTAAGATTTTAAAAAAAGAACCTTCTAAAGCAAACCAGAATAAAACAGGTTGTTGCAATAGAGTTCATGAAATTATGCTTGATTGCAGAAAATTATTGAAACAATTTAGTTGCATTGGAAACAATTTGCAATCTGCCCATATTCACAAATGTTTTTGCACATTTTGTCTATACACGCACTACACTTTTTTTTTTTACTATCCAAGATAAATAGTCAAACACCATTTACCTAGATAATTTAACTTTTTTTTTGAGGTAGCTTATTTTTATTCATTTATTGTTTTTGAATATTCCTTTTTTTCTACAGATAGATCTGACTGGAAACAAGTGAGAAAAGTGGATTGCAAAGTCGTCACACTCATAAAAAAAAACATATGTTGCACTAAGAGAAAACTCCACCACTTTGCTTATTTTATGAATTGAATCTTCACTGCCAAACCTCATATTTGAATTGAAATCTAGTTCAGTCGAGCTCAGGCCGATCTCTTCCCTGGGATGAGGTAAATTGGTATTATTTTTATTAATAATTTATATGTATGTAATTTACAACACAACCAAAGCCTGATAATCCAATCCAGTCATGAACTGGGATGTGGGAATAGGAGTGGTTGGGTTGGGTGCAAGTACAGTGGCACAAACCTCAGACATTATTTGTCCAGAACTTATTTCATAAGCTTTCTGAATTACAGAAAGCATTCCACTAAGCAGTATGACAATTAATTATACAAATGATAGTAACAGTAATCACACTTCTGTTGGCTTAGATCTTTCATTAGATTACAACACTTTGCTTATAGATAGATTGTTAAACCCATAGACGCCTGAGCAATGAAGCAAGTGAAGCAAATGTATTGCCATTCATCAGTTAGGGGGAGCAAAGTTGTGGTTTGACTAGTCCACTTTTTGTCTTCTTAAAAATATGCTGATCATACAGTCTCAGCAATCAGGTGATTATATTTAAGCAGTCAATGTCATTTTACTATTTTCATTTTACTATAAGAAATCACACATTTTCGATTCACCTTGAGCTGGTTCATTTGGCCAATCGCTGATGGCGATTGTCAATTGCAGTCAGTCAACACAAAAAGTTTATTTACTATTTACAAAGAAACATGCCACTTAGTTTAACTGCGATCATGGACATAGAACACAGGAAAAGATAGGTCAGCATATGTTGGACAAACCTGCTTGGCCCACTGACTCCTGTCAAAAAGAAGGATTGCACTGTCACTGAAATGCTGAACCAATTTGTGAGTTAGAACAGATTTACAAGACAAGATTCGGAGATGGGATGTAAGTGAAGGGGCCAAATTAATGTCTGGTAAGTGCACCATGTCTGTTAATGCTTTGCATTAGCCCTGTTGATTTTTGGGATGTATTGGACGGTAAACACACATAAACTTAGATTAAATTTAGCCAGTGGACAAAGTTTATCCACCTCTGTGATTTTGTCATTCACCTAATAATCATTTCCTGTCCCCTGCTGTTCTTGATGCATTCTTAGTTGTCACAGCACCCTCAATCTAAACTAGTGCAAGTAGCTGTTTTTTTTTACTAAATTCAAGAGGTTGGGTGGAATGAAGGAAGTTTGTTTTAAATTACTTTTTTTTTTTTTTTGGTGGAGGACCTCCAGACCCTTCATCAGTTTTGTATCTTTCCAAGTTTCTCCTCCATTTTAAAACATAGCCAGGCATCCACGGTTAAACCTATCCAACATGAATGATTTTTAGTTTGCATCTGTGCCTTTTGTAGTTTCTCCGCTTCAGGACTGCAGCTTTTTTCAAGGAAAGAATGCCATAATCCAGTCTGTGTAACCACAGAGGCGTATGTGCGACATATTGCCGCCTTCCTAATTAGGCCTAAGTGAAGTGTTGTTGTTGTCTTCAAGCTCCCCTGCCCTCAACTGCAGTTACCTGCTCCAACATGGACTTCAGAACAAACCGGTGCTGCCAATTGGGCTCTGGTGGGTTTGTGTCCCCCAACACAAACAAAAATCACTGTATGTCACGTTAGCCAGAATATGAACTAAATTTGACATACAGTCATACATTTTAGTGTGCATGACAACATGTGCTGAGTATTAGCATGTAAAGGAACAAAAACTGAGTACACGAATGAAATATTTGAGTGATTTGTGCAAAACCAGACAAAACTTGAAAGCAAGGTGTTTTTTTCTTTATTCTCACTCTATGCAGATGTGTTTTTTCAACACCGCTGTCAGTTCACAGTGGAAGGAGACAGAGGTTAGAACCTAGAATAGTCATAAGAGTGTCTCTTTTTAGGATTCCTGCAAGACACAAGTATTGTAAAATGTGTTTAAACATACTATAAAAAACTACTCGCCATCAGAAATTCTATGCATCTATATTTAAATAAACACATTTTTCCAGTCTTTCTATGTCTCTCATACACACACAGAGAATTACACTTGTTCAGCTCACCCCGCTTCATTTGTGATTTTGCCATTACTGAAGGGTTTATGTGTGTGTGTGTGTGTGAAAGAGAGAGACTGCATGCAGTGCATTTGTAAGAGAGGCTCAACCTGACAAATGTATTCGGCTCCCAGTAGCACTGCAGAGCCACAAAATTCATGTAAAACACCAGTAACTCGCAGTGCTTTTTAAAAAGGGATCGGCTGATACAGGATAATGATGGAGATTTCAGCTTGATTATGGGAGCCCATCCCCATCAAATATTCCATTCCCTTTTTTCACATTCGGGCTTTATGAAAAAAATAAGAAAAATCAGACAAGAGAAAAGAGACAGGGTGGTGAGAAAAAGGGGAATATCTGCAAAGATGAAGTGAAGCTCTGTAATTTTGAATACGCAGAAACAAACAATCATTTATTCTCAGTCTCAGCCTTTGAATCTTATTTTTAAAGGAAATTACAAATTATTTTCATGATCGCTTTGGCTCATTTTTTTTTTAGTTTTCGGTGTTAATGTGCAAAATCTTCTGGCTCATCTATCTCCGGTAACTGTTGTTCTCAACCTGGAGGTTGGAACCACCCACATGGGGTTGTAAGATAAATCTGGTCATGAGATAAATAACAGAACAAGAACCGAAAAAAAGAAAAAAGGAACATATGTCTGGTCACAAAATTACGTCCATTTTTCCTTCAAATATGTGCCATTTTTTCTACTGAATTACTGAACTGCTGCTGAAATTCGAATAAGACATTGTTTTATTTTAAGGGGTCAAAAGCCAAAAAGGTTGTGAACCGCAGTCATAGCCTGTTAAATGAAAACAACTCTCTCAAATTAGGTAATGCATCATCAGGTTTATCAGAGAACACTGTCCACTTTCATGACTGAATTTTAGTCACTCGTCAAAGTGCTCATTATCAAAAAAATGCCGTCAATTCTCAGGAATACACGGTGGCCATTTCCTGAAAAATAATGACAAATTAATGCAACAAAAATGAAAATGAATGAACACAAACTTTCCTTTTAATTTACAGTGTTAGAAAAATGAATGTAAAAAAGATATTCACCTTTAAAATCATGTCCTTACATACAGTGTGTAAAACCGTAAATCATGTGAATGCAGCATGTAGTTGCAAGCATGCCATCATATTGTAAAAGATTACCAAACAAAATCATTTCAGTAAAATGCATTTCTTTCTTTTTTTATTGTCAAAATGTTAAAAGGAATTGGCTTTCTGTTACAGTATAAATTGTGGAATTACAGTTTTTTGCTTTCCATCATGACAGACACTTAAAATATATAATTTTTGATGTGTTGAATATAACCAAAACCATTGTTCTAGATACAGAACAAAGAATCAAATCAAATCAAATCATTTTGTTTCATTAGACTCTACCCTATATCACCTGTATTTACAGTAATACAGTATATGCAAAAAAATAAAATGTCATTATAGCTTATTATTCCAATTTTTTGTTGTTTTTTGTTTTGCTTTTTGAGGAAATGAGTTACTAGTAGTTGTAAGATTTTGACACTGAACAACAGGACAGAATTTTAGTGATCAGCAGTTATGTAGCAATGTCGCTCAGTTACACTCTACACTCTCAAAAAAGGAACGACCACTGGAGCAAGCGTTCATCGGCTTGTCCCCACTGTCGCTGTGAAATTGCTGTCAACAGAAACATAAGAGAGAGGAACATTATGTGTGTGCCATTATGCTGTCGTGTATTAACTACAAAACTGCCTGTTGTTGCAATTATTTTCATTTCATTTCTCAAATTAAATATGTCACTTGTTCCCAATGCAGTTTTATTTGACATAGGGCAAAATAAGAGAACTAAAACCACTGTAGATTTTGCAATTAAAACATACATTCACACTTTTTTCAAACACAAATATAAATTTCAGAACTCATCTGTATCATGAATGATTTATTACCCAAACAGTAATATAGACTAATTTTAGGATTTTAGGGTAAAAGAAAGCATTACTGTGTAAGGTAAGATGGGATAAAGGAGCCAGAAAAAAAATATTTGAAAGCATTTTGAAAATATAAAAACAAAATGAATAAATAATCTTGACATTGATTTTTTAATCAGGAGCTAAAACCTTTTCTGTAGTTTTAATATGATATTGCCATCATTATACCTTGGACACCTCTTACATGTCACTGTCCATCAAACTGCTGATAGACGCTATCAACTTTTGATTCATTTCTAAGTTCTGTTCCAGACATGGTGGAAAATGGAGACATGACGGAGAGTGTGAAGGAGAAAAAGTAAAGGTCATCAACAAGTCAAGGTGACCATCTCCTTTTATTTCCCTCTGAGCAATTTAGAGTGATACAAATGTCTGCTTCGGGAAACCTATTGGATTCATGTCGATAACCTATGAGATAAATATGCTAAATCGTTCGTCTCTGAGACGGAGAGGGTGTGAGAAAACAAGGATTGGGTGAGGGAGAAAGAAGGAGGTGCAACAGGCACACACATAATCAGAAGTTGCTGGTAATGTGCAGGCATTCACCCATTGGACGAACATCTTTCACTTTATTAGCATGACAAAGAACACAATCATTTTGGATATGCCTGAATGCCGTTTTCATTAACTTCCCAATGATTTATTAACAAAAGTGTCTGGAATGCTGTGAAAGCTGCAGGCCTCTGCCAAAACCAAAAAAGAAAAAAAAAAGAAAGAAAGAAAAGAAATTGAACAAGAAACAGAGAATAAATAATGCAAACCAAACAAAGAAATGTCATCTTTAGAAATGAATAAAGAGAAAGCAAAACAGAGACTAAAGAGAGATGTGATTAAAGGGTTAAAAGGTAGACAGTTTTACAACGGCAGATCCCATTCTGAATGTAAAGTATAACCACGTTAATTATGACATTCATTAGGTTTTAACACAGCACATTCAAACTGAGACTCCCAGCTGGGAAACATTCTCCAGTCGGCTAATAGGGAATTCCATCAGCCATGGAAGAGAATGAGGCTCATATGGTTTTTTTATGCTGCCTCACACAGTCTGCATATGTGGAATTAAAATAAGACCATCAGCAGTAGAGTGGTGGTGTAGTGGAGCATGGCCACTGACCCTCTGCACTCTTTGCCTACATTTGGTCCAAATGAATGAAATCTGTTCTCACTGATGCAACTGTTGTCGCTGCTGATCTTATAATTACTGCTGTTCGAAAGCTTCATCTCATTCATCAAACGATAGTTCCATAATCTTCAATCATCTTCAGCGTCTGTATTCAGTTTTTCTTGTCGTGGCCTCTGGGCTGAACATTTGGCCCCTGATAATAGTTTACAGTGAAACCTTTAAATGATTAAATGACAGTGTACTGTGAATACAAAGATCACATATCCTATCACCTATCCTATAAATCCCAACAAATATGAGCTGACATACCTAACGTTGCCCACATATGTAAACAGACCTGCAAACTACAGCTACTGTTTCTCGTTCCGTGACGTCACCCATGGGATTCTAAAGAGCCATTGTGATGCTCAGTGTTGGAGGCTAGCAGTGCCTGATGCCGCCTGTTCCCTGGCTAATCCACAGATGAGTAAAGAGGCGGAGCTGAGGCGGGCTGAATGAACCCTGTTTGCTAGCTCGAAACTACCAAGCTAGCTAAGGCTAACAAATTGGCTCTGTGTTAACCCTGTGGTACTGGCCAAGTTCAGCACTGGTTACGCCACGTTGCACAATTCCTTCTGAAATGCAGGCGTAATGTCATATGTCAGTGTCATTTTAGCTGACAGCCAATCACAATCAATGTGTCTGGATGTGTAATAAACTTAAATAAACTTTAAAAATAGCGTTTGAGTCCTTGGTCCATCAAATTTCACATTGCCATATAGCCTCATTAAGTAATTCTAGCTCAACCAATTGGACATTAATATTTTAAAGTTAAACACATCTTACTGTATTTGCACACAGTTCACTGTAATTTGTGACATACCTAGCCAAGTTACTAGCATAGCGTTATGTTAATGTCATGTTGCCTGTATGCAGGGCCTTTATTTTCCAAACTCACACAGACGCCTTTTGTTCAGTATTATCACCCTAAATTATAACACAAGTTTTCCACCTGGAGAAACTCGTCCTGGACACCTGAGAGAAATACGGTCGCACAATCAAACTCCAGCCAACAAGCAGCGGAACGCAAAGATCCTCAAACACTAGACCAAACACGCTGAGAGCACAACACAGACATCCTGGCTAAGTGAAGGCTAATTCATTAGCTGACTTTTTGCTGGGTAATGAAAAAAACTGGACTTTTTGGACAGTCTGTTAGTACAATTGCTCGCACCGCAAGCCGTCTTATTTATCCAGTATTGGCATGAAAAATTATCCAAGAGGCAAAAACACCAAAAAACACAGCGGAGAGGTCAAGTTCTGTGACTTGAATGAGCTCCGTCTTTGGAGCAGTCGCTCCTGAAGTTACATCTAGCAGACAGCCAGCAGGTAGCTGTCACTCAAACTGACCACAGCCTTAATTATGTATAACTTTCTGCATTAATATATTGTAAACACATGACTATAGTAACCATAAATGAAGCAAGCCACTGATCATTGGGTGTTCATAACCCATCAATTACATCTCTAGTCTCATATCTCAACACATTTCTTCTCTTTAATCAGTTACAGTAATTAGCACAAAGCACACTGTTTATGGAGTGTTTATACACTATGTATTTGCATTTGTGGTTATTGTGTTGTAAGTTTTAGCTAATTACTTTTAGATATCCTGACTGTTCTTGTCCCTAGTATAGGTCAAGCTACAAAAATCCTCAATCCTACACTTCCCATGGTGCAACTTGAGAGCGTCTTTCATCAGGAGCCCTCTGTCAGGCAAATTCTCAAATCTTCACTCGCATCTCATGTTTATCAGCATGTAGAGTTTGCTCAGTTGGTATTAAAGTAGCCAAGTTTGTCATCACTGTGAGATGGAATGGAAAGTTTTGAAAAATGCTAGTGTGGATCTTTTTTTTAAATATTATTTAGTCAAAATCCTGATTTCATAGCTGTTGTATGTACAGAAGGCTTAACAGTGTCGTCTATGTCCATTCTCAGAATTGTATTCTCATCAGGATTGAAAAGGCCAGCACTGAAACATTTAGACATAAATGAGACACTAAAGCACTCATTCATTGGAACCCAAAACAAGAATAACAAACCACTTATCGTCATATCAGGGGTGGACAGCACTGACTTTCATGCTTTTCAAAGGCCCAACATAACCTCTGTATCAGTACAAATTTACAAGGAAAAAAAAAGAAATATATATAATAAATGTATCATTTAAGAATTAAAAGGATATGCTTCTTTAAAACCTGAGCTTAATATAATACATAATGAAAATTATTTGTTAACAGACATATATGTTCTTCTGTAATGTGGAAATATGGAGCTCGGTATGAAATCAAATGAGAGCTGTCATGAATATTCATACTTCATAAAAACAAAGCATAAGCTGAAGACTGCAGCAGCGTTCTGCATATCAAAACTGACCTTTCCATTGCTTTCATTGTTTCCCACTGTACAGTATGATTACGTTAATAGCAGAAGGAACTATAAAGGAGTCGCAGACCTGTTTTGTTTGGATCTCTAGTTGATCATGGTATGCTTTTATGAGTACATTTTCATTGGAGTTCTTGGCTGTGAATGTGTAACAGCTCATTTCAGTATCCAAAAGGCCTGCCTATCCCCCATCACCAGCTCAACCCACCGCACAGATTGGAAAGAAGAAAACTTGACTCTGAGAAGACAAGTGTTTTAAAAGATTTCCACCAGTGAGCTGATGAACGACTCTCTCCTTCCCAGTCCCTCTGAAAAAAACAGCCAATGAAAATAAGCTCAACAGTGCAATTTAGAGAGCCTTATAAATCAATCCTGGTGAGTACACATATTTCCGTGTGGGGAGAATTTATATGTTTAATTACTGAGCGCAGGTGCCGGGCCCTGGCTTTACTCATTACAGTAAGATATATGAACAGTGGCGAGAGCCCGGATAGCGCAGGACAAAAGGGAGGACAAAGTAATTAGCCGGCTCTTATTTAATGGGACCCTTCCTCAAGTCATTCCCGGCTCCCATTGCGGTTCCTCGTCCATATGCTTCAATTCAGAAGTCATTTCATAAAGGACCACTGGTGGCAGGTAGCACAGTAGCAATTAACACTGGCAGGGAATAGAATCGGCTGGGATTGAAAATGAAGTGTTAAACACTGTGTAATATTTGATTGTCCAGCTTTTCTTACCACAACCCCCCCTCCCTTCTTTTATTCCCTCTTAGATGGATTTTCCCAGAGAGATGGTGAGCCAAACACTGGGATTCCCTGCTGAGTGGGACTGTGCTGCAAATGCCTTTGGCCACAGAGTGGTCGAGGTTGGTTTTGGCCGCACACGTGTGTATTTGGCCAAAGTGTGTGTTTATCCTCCCGTGGCGTGTAAGTGGACTTGGCGGTGGATTCAGCTTTGGCTATCCTGAGCCTTTGTGTGTGGGTGTGTGTGTGTTTAGCCTAGTGGCACCTGTACTGTGTGTAAAGGCTAGTATAGACACTAGCCACTGCGTTGCCAGTGTGCCAAGTACAGGCCTGTGCCATTTTACCTCAAGGACTCTGGACTTATACCAAGCTGTGCCATGCCAAAGGGAGGCACTGACCGCCCAGAGGGGGGGTCAGCACTGTTTCATCTACAATATGTGTGTGCGCCTCAATATCTATCAATAAGAAAGGGATATGTTGTCAGAAAGAAAGAAATCTTGTTTGTTTTTGTGGTTTGTAATAGTGTGAAAATCTAATGCTTCTTAAGGTTTATGAAAGGTACAACCCCTTAAGTATGTGAAGACAGCAATTAGTGATGGCACACGTATGTGTAACAGGCTTGATGTCAGACAATCAGTAGGCATCAATGCAAACATAAAAAACAATTTACAAAAAATGCAACACATGCTAGAAATGTGAACATTTCCTGTGAACATGGATTAAAAAATGATAATGAATAAGAAGAAAAAAAAATGAATACAAAGAAAAAGATAAATGAATGAAATGAAATGAAAATAAATAATTACGTAAATTAAAATAAACAAAGAGGCAATTTTTACATTTAAGAAAAACTAAAATAAAAAGAAAGAAGTATGCAAGGGCTGATCCATGCATACTTTAATGACTTTAATAATACATCTGGGCAAGTTCTTTGCTCTGAATGTGAAGAAAAACCCTTTAAAATCCAATCCTTTCTTTATTGTGCTTTAGTGTTCTGTCCACCTCAGCCTGCTGTTGGAGCACTGAGACATGCCTTTAACACAGCAGCTCTTCAGAGCAGCATTTCACTGCATATCCAAGTCAAATCAGAGCATGTGAAAGTGAATGTACTTGTACGTGCGGGTGCAAGTGACTCGGAGTTCTGATGTCCAGGTGGGCACTAGGGATATCCCTAATCAAAAATAAAACCACAAATAATAAATAAATGCAATAAAAATAAAAATAAAAGAAAAGCTAAAATAAATTGAAATTAGAAACAATATGAATTTGAAATTAACAAAAAAAAAACCACTACATAATACTAAAATATATATAACAAATATTATATATAAATATTTAATGAAAACACACACACACACACACACACAAAGTAATCTCACCCAAATTCAACAAAAATATCAGTAACAGTGAATCACCAAATCACAGAATTACCAGATTTTAACAGCTGTAATGTTTAGGGAGGGGATCTCCAGCCCAGACCTCTCATCACCACTTTGGCCAGTAAACAGCAAAGCAAATCCACAGGCTTAGCATTCCCTGTCTCATTCTGTCTACACACACAGCAGTCATGTTGAGTCAGTCCAGCCAGCCTGGGGGCGTTGTTTGGCCAACACTAAACCAGGGTATCCCTCACTGGACTCCGCTTGGCAGCTCCTGACCCCTGTATACTCGCCGTCTGGCCACAGGCTTGTAGCAATTGGCAGGCCCGCCGTGTCTCTGGCACTTGCCCACTCTGAGTTCATAGCTTTTGACCTGTGTGTTGAGGGGATGCATTTGGCTCATATTTAGACATATAAACATTAGAGTGCGTAGCCGAGGGCCAGTTTGGCCCGAGCAGCCGTGTTTCACAGGCTGACACGGGTTGAATTAAAACACCTGATGTTCTCAATCTGTCTCAGAGCCAGTTATAGCCACTGTCCTTTGGCAGTCTGGGCCCATGGCAGACAGCGTGTGGATCGTAACATTAAATGATAGTACTGTACACTGAGTGCATTTATGAAAACAAGCAAATGCTGCTCAAAGTGCTTCATAACCAACTTATACATAATTCTGGAAACCTCAGCGAGGAATTACGTGGCCCTTTTTGGGTTGAGAAAATTCATCTCACACAGTAGACTTTCTCCAGGTCTGTGTCTGTGGCAGTCTTATCAGCATTATCAGATAGAGTGCACTATGTATGTCTTAGAGCTGTCAAACTGGTGTCTGAACTGCTAAAAAGTTGAACCTCTGAACTAATTTTCAGAGCAAAAAACTTTAAGCAAAATCATTTGACGATTAGCCACAAACTGGGGAATGTCCAGAGAGGCCAACAATGAAAGCATTTCATCAGCTGCTGTACTCTATGAGCTTTGTGCTCATACCATTTACATCATACACCTTTACCTTTACCTTTTTGTGTTGCCATTGGTTCAGCTATAATTGTATGTTAAACAAGCATTTGAAAGCATGAAATCAAGACCGATATGCTTCTTAAGCCTACGAAACCTTTGACGGTATGCCTCTGGTACCAGCTCGTATGCACCGAGCACAGCAGCTTTTACTTTGTCAAAATCAAGACTATCCTCTGTCGGAAGTGATGAGTAAACCTTCTGTGCTTTGCCACTCAAAACACATTGTAACAACAGGGACTTTTGGAGTACTCTGTAACTGGGGCAATATACCTTTATCCACTAGGGCAGCATACAACTCCGCTTTTGTGCAATAACCTCATCTTCAAATGCAGGAACCTTAGCAACAGCTACAAAATCTGACATATATTTACACAGCTTTTCTCCTGCCAACTTTCACCAACTAACAACAATTTCTTCACTAAACCATCAGCCTATCTCTTAGTCCACATCCCAACCAGGCTGCTTAAAGACGTTTTACCCTTTTTACTAAATATGATCAACTCATCTTTGACTATGGACCACAGTCCTTTGAAGTAGCTGTAAAACATCCTCTTCATAAAAATTGTGTTCATACAAGGGTTTTAGTCAACTATACACTTATATCTAACCATCCTTTTAATTGGCATTTAAGGAACCACACTAAGCTGGTTTAAGTCCTATTTCTCAGACTGATCTCAGTTTGTACATGAATGAATCCTCCATGCAGGCCAAAGTTAGCCACGGTGTTCCACGAGTTTGTGTGCATCAACCAATTATTTTCACCGTACATATGCTTCCTTTGTTATACAGATGATACCCAGTTGTATTGGCTGATTGGGCCAGATGAAACCAACCAGTCAGCTAAACTTTAGGCATGCCATAAGGACATAAAAATCTGGATGACCTGCATTTTTCTACTGTTAAACTCGAACAAAACTGAAGCTATTGTATTTGGTAAGACACCCTCTCCGTGTTTAAGAATTTGGCTTTAAACCTTCCTCTCTGATAAGGCTTACAGTTAGGGCTGGCTCATCCCTAAGTTATGCTGCTGTAGGCCTAGACTGCTGGGGGATTTCCCACGATGCACTGAGCTTCTCTTTCCTTTCCCTCTCCATCTGAATGCATTCTTATCTCTTCAATGCATGTTAGTAACTCAACATCTTCTCTCTCCTGTAGTTTTGTGCTGACTCATCTCTCTTCTCTCTCCTCCTGTCACTTTCTGCAGGTATATCTGCCTGCGGAGCTGTAGAGTCTGGATCTGTGATTGCAAGCTGCCCACTGCCCACATGTAATGCTATTATTATTATTATTATTATTATTATTATTATTATTAATACATATCTATGTAGATCTGTTGCACTTGTTGTTGAACTTGCATTGTGATGCTGTATGTTCTCTTGCTGCTGTGAGTCCACCTGAGCTTCATCTGAGCACATGTTTCTCATTTGAGTCTCATTTAATTTTTTTCTACATATTCCTATGATCATTGTTGGAGAGTACCTGAGAACTAAGAATTCCATTGTGCCTGTAAGTGCTTTACTGTATTATTTAGCAAATGCAAAGTCCTCAAAATCCTCCTTTTAGTCTTTGGTGGGCAAGGCCTAGAAGCTATGACTAGGATTCCTTGAGTTGGCTCTCAGCTGTCTCTTGGAATTTAGTCCACTGGTCCACTGGTAGGATCTGCTTCCTCAGGTGAACCTTGGTACTGACGGAGGGCGCGATATGAACGCTCCCTCACTGTTATAATCCATATGACAATACCATGTGCCAATACAAACTTAAATAATGCAGAATAGATGCATTGAAGCTTAGTACATTATGGTGATTTGCCAAAATAGGTTTAGTGAGACGACCAAAACACACACACGCACACGCACACACACACACACACACACACACACACACACAGAGTGAGGCAGTGAGGGCCATATTTACGTAACGTTATGTGAGAAAAGTAGCGAATCTCTTCTGCGGGTAACAAACTCTGAATGTCAGCAAGCATGACGGCCACTGGTTCAGAGAGACAGAGTGACGGAGGCCGAGCTGGCATTGATCCATACCTGGTTGAGAGCGATTGGCACTCCTCCAGTCAGCATGCCACCCTGGCTGCAATGTCTCCTCCCAGCCATCCCGCACAGGCTCCATGCCCCATTTCCACTCCACTCGCTGGGGACGCAACCAGCAAGAGGAGGACCAGTCGCTAATCAGATCTCTGGATCAAACAAAGAAGAGGAAGGTCATTTAATGCTTCAAGCCTGCTTCAGGTGGTATATACTTCCTCCTGTAATAAACAGTTACACTTCAACATCAGTGAAAATACAGCAGTATTAGGAATAATTGCTTAAAATATGATTGAAAAATCAGAATTAAGGTTGAATTATACAAAAATGACACCCTGCCTGATCCAGTGCCCTCATTGTAAGTGTCTCGAGTTAATGAGAAAGTGAGCAAAGTTGGCAAAGTTGATTTGTAGGACTGTTGGAAGTGAAAGGACAACATGAACATCGATTCAGGTTGTTTTCCATTAATTTCATGAATGCTATGCAAGTTTTAAGCCAAGTTCTGAAATTTTGCAAAGTAAAATGTGAAATACCGCTCATTTCCCTCTACTACATTTATTTATTTTATCTCTTGCATACCTTGCCTGCCCAACTCCTTCTACATTCATCCATCCCTTCAGTATAGCATCATTGTATGTTCGAATTTTATTGTGTCATTGTTTCATTCAAAGTCATTCTTGGTTAGTAATAAATATATTATAGAAAATGCTGTTGCCTTTGTTCTCTGTAACTTACTTTCAGTCACTTATCATTTACACTACGCATCCAATCCCCCTTTTTTTTCTTTCTACCTGAGTTCAAGTTAATTCCTTCCAAAAGCTCATTTGTGCCTTACCGATGCTCCTGACTGATCACCAAGAAAAACAATTTATTAGTATCATTATGTTGACTTAAAATCTTATATCGGTGGGTGAATAGTTAACTGGGCTAATTTTCCCTTTATTCTGATACAAATATCTTATTCTAAGCAAAATGTGGAAATATGCAAGCACTATCAATAAAAAAGCAAACCAGAAATGATATTGTGCGAAAGGAAGAGAGGGATAGAGAGAGAGAGAAAAGGAGGAACAGAGGGAAACGAGAAAAAGTAGAGGGAGACAGAGTTGGGGGGGGTAAAGCTCAAGGGGAGGAGCAATGAATTCCCAAAACTAATCTGAGTATAATCAGGGCACTGCCCCAGTGTCCTAACCGCATCTACACACACATACACACACACCAGAGCGCTTCTGCCTACCCATAACCCCCAGTGTGTGGGCGGTGGTGTTCCCATGACCCACTTAACACATCTGGGTCAGCTGTATTCAACCACCAACTCATACACACGCCTAGACAGGTACATTAAGACACATGAACGCACACACACACACAGGTTCAGATAAGGCAGATGGGCTCGAGTTTTCTTACACTACATGAGCTGTGATGAAGATATAAAAGTTATAAAAGCTGGATCACTACTCATTACTGGAAAAGCAGTACATCTGAGACGCATGCTGTTATGTTATACTCTCCACCATTGTTCAGCATCCACATCACAATATCCAGAGCTCACCAGTTGTTGTTTTTCTGAGCATTTACCCAGGTTGAAATACCTTCTAATACTGTTCTAAAGGCCCAGCTAGAGCCGGAACAGGGGCCGTATACACTCCACACTTCACCGTATATAAAGAGCACTGCGAGGCGAACACCTTGGAGAGCAAAAAGGTTGTCTCGCCAGTTGTAGCGCTGGATGTAAACTAGCAAGTTTTTTTGGCGCGGTGGGGCCTTTTTGGAAGGAAGCGAGAAAAGGGCACATGAAGGGAGCGGTTAGGCTCTTTAAATGCAGGGGTAGCACTGACTGTATCGCTTCCAAAAATAAAAAATAAAAAATGAAAAAAACCCAACTTTGAAGTGTGTTTGTGTTTGAGGCGAGGGAGCAGAGGTGTGCTTTAGAGTTTGAGGCAAAAGGCAGGAGTATCTTCAGTATGTGTGTGTGTGAGAGCATGAGTGTGTGCGTGGAAGTCCCTCATGCCAGTTTTAAAAACCATCCGTAGCCCAGGTAAATGGCATGCTGTCCTTTGCACATGCCCGGTGGCTTTCTCTTTCTTTTCACAGGGAAGAGTTCACAGGGCCAGTTAGCACCGTTCACAGTGGACCCCGAGGCTTCATTCAAACACACACACTCAAACACACACACAAACACACGCACACACACACACACACACTGAAATTCATGCACAAAGATTTCTTTGAGCACAGATACACGAGGCCAAAAATGCATTCACACATGCTAAGAGGCTCTCATAAATTCATGCAGCGGCAGCAGTTGTACATGCATATACACGTGCACACACACACACATGCACACACACAGCTGGCCCGTGGCTAGAATGTTCAAACAGGCGTGATATTGAAATCCAGCAGTAAGGAGAACAGTGGGTTTTGCTGAGGTCCATAGCAGGTTATTGATCAAGGTTAGTTTACTGTGAAAACTCTGCCTGTGGCCAAGGGCCATTCACACCAGAGGTGTGTGTGTGTGTGTGTGTGTGTGTGTGTGTGTGTGTGGATATAAAATCTTTGTGTATGGACACAGGAGTGCAGATGTCAGTGTGAGAAAGTGTGTAGGTGCGTGCGTGTGTTTGTGTGTATTGTTGCACTCACACGTATTGAAAGTTTATAAAATAGACAACAGTGCTGATGTGTTACATGTACAGTAATGTGCTTCAGTGCATCTGTGTTTTCATCAGCCTCCGACTGCCCCGTGTTCCTGCTCAACACCACAGTTACAATTATTATCATTATTATTATTATTATTACATCTCTGTGTAGCTCTGTGAAACTTGCATTGTGCTACTGCACGCTCTCTCAAGTCATTTTTCCAGAAGGTCATTTGTCAAGCTCTATAAGAAAAAAAAAAATGTCATGAAATAACGTCTGTTTGTTCAAATCGAATTGAAACTGACTTGAATTCAGATAATTAATACAAACTATAAATCAGTGAATCAGTTATGATACATTATTATAGCTTAAGCTAGCAGATGTACTGTATAATTGTTTAGTGCACCATTTGACAAAGAAACTTCCTGTAACTGCTACAATAATATAAACAGATTGACATGTATATATGTATTGTAATATAACATGAGAGAAGACTCTTTTACGTTACAATATCTAGCTTTGAGCTTAAAGCTATATCATATTAGGGTTAAAAAATGAAACTTTTGAATAGTCATTTAATCATGGGCTCACAATGTTATAACAAGTCATTGTGGTGCTATTAGGTGGCTCCAGAGTTCAGATCTGAGCTTTACAAGCAGAGAGAGGTTCTCTGTACTTGGCAGTGAGGGACTGCTCGTGGTTTTTCATGTTCTGTAAAATTATGAAACTTGGCTGCTACTCTGCTAATCTCTGACATACTCATGTACAGAAATACACACCCAACGCACACCCATGTCGACACTTCTCTGGAGCTAACAAAAGCAGATGCAAGAAATGTGCCTGTTACTCTCTTCAGGGCCTCAGAGGCCTGGCATCAAGCGACCTTCATATGGAGATTCAGCACAAACACACACTCACACCTATATACACATCCATATACAAGTGTGTGAAACAAAAGAGGTAGTTTCAGCACGATCTCACGCATGCAGTCAAAATATGGTAAAAGTTTACCACACACACGTAGGAGAAGCCCTCCTTGAGACACATACACACACACATCCTCATACATACACATGCATCACCTTCACAGGCATTATACTGTGTGTATGCAGGCTGCTTTATTTATTCATAAAATAGCAGAGAAATGTCAAAGCAGCAACAAGTTGTGGCCTCCTCTCTCGCTCTCTTTTTTCAGTTGAGCTCTACTCTCTCTGTCTTTCTCCATCTATTCAGTAGTGTTCCAATGCATTTTAATGTGTAGACAAATGACTGCTGCAAGCAACATTGTCCACATCCTCGTCTCTTTTAGCCCGTTGAAGCCAATTTGACATAGTGGTCAAACCATGTAATTACAACTTCCTGGTCTGGAAGTGAAGAACAGCTGGAACCATTGGATGAATTTTTTTTCAGTGCTACAACCTCCGTGTTGTGACCTGTTTGAGATTTAGAATTTGATCCATTTGGTCTAGTAATACTTGGAAAGTCTAGAAGAGTTGTATGAATAAATTAATTTATCCCATTCAACTGAGCAGAGGGCTAATCTAGAAGTTAGCCAGCTTCAGCTTGACTGACATTAGTATAAATGCAACGCAGACATAGTGAGCCTCACAGTGCTAACACCACAGTTTTGCTCTACCCACGTTCAGCAGACCACAAAATCATTGTGATCGGATGCTCCACCAGAATGTGCGTCACAGTGGTTCATTGTTGCTTTTGGTTCAAGCAGATAATGATTGCTGCATACATGGACAATTTGTGAAAAGTGTTGCCTTAACCTTGTTACATTCTGTGCCTCAGCCCAACTGTATTTTAAAAGCTACCTTGAATGCAGTGAAGACTAAAAGTTAGTGTGACAAAAGGCATATGTGAAAAGAACTCTGTAATGCTAGCAATGCTAGCTAACTTTACAGCCAAGCGGAGGACTGAGAAATGAAACGTTAGTTAATAATGTTCATCTTTCCTTTCCTCGTTATGAGAAAGATGCCCCACATCGACACCCTTCATTGCCGCCGAGCGTTTTGAGGAGTTCCTCTGAGCAGTAGCTAGATGTTGCCATTCACAGATTGCTGCATTGTACATTTTACTGGAATGTAAAGTGTTGGTTTCTGATGATAGTTGATTGTTTTTTCCATTTTTTTAGGTAGCTCATTTTGTTTCTTTTGAATAGTTGGTATAGTATACTCCACAGATATCAGAATATTCAGCCAAATGGTTTCTTTTTGCCAGGGATTATGCTTATTCTGCTGGTGCTAATTCCTGCTCTGAAGAAAGAAAATTCTCCTGAAGAAACAGGAAACTTTGATTGGAAGTGAGGTTCGTGCACTGTAAATCTTGCCACCAGGTGAAATGGCTAGCTTGCTCACTTACATGCAGTGCTCCAACATCTGGATCTGTTATTTAAATAATGCGTGTGCCTGGTGGTGGCCTAACAATTGTTTATGTTGCTGCTAACAAAATAATAATAAATCAATAAATAATAAAATAATGCAAAACTAGCTTGGCTACATTTCATTATGATAACGGGTACAACTATGAACTCATTTATAATGTTGATGACAAATTGCAGCTCATCAAGAAAGTGGAATTATTTATTGAATTGGTATATTTATTCAATGTTTTAAGTGTTATAATCTACAATTTTAGTTTGCCCTGGCTTACTGGGACACTTACTGATACCCATCACCCCACAACAATCTTTTATTCTTTTAGCTAATTATATGGAATTCTCTCCTCCAAACCAATTGCTGTTCTATTCTGATTGTGAATATGATTGATAAGATAAGATAAGAACTTTATGAATTCCATGTCCATGATACTGAGCAGCTTCCTCAGCATCCTCCTCTCTGACACTTTCACCAAAGACTCCAGTTCCATTCCCAGGACAGAGCCAGCTCTCCTGATGAGCTTGTTGAGTCTGTTAGCGTCGGCTGCCTTCAGCCTGCTGCCCCAGCACACTACAGCATAGAAGGTGACGCTGGCCACCACCGAGTGATAAAACATCTGCAGCATGGTTCTGCAGACATTGAAAGACCTGAGCCTCCTGAGAAAATAGATCTCTCCTGTAAACAGCGTCTGTGTTTTTAGTCCAGTCCAGATGACTGTCTATGTGGATGCCCAGGTACTTGTATTCATCCACAATGTCCACATCTGTTCCATTGATGGTGACTGGGTTTGGACAGGTTCTTTGTTTCCTGGGAGCACACTAGGACTAAGTGTTCACAATATTTCTTTATTCTGTAGCATTCCCTAGGATTTAAAATCAGCCACTGTTGTCATCTGAGGAAAATGTGACACCAGAAGTAAACAGTGATGATTAGGACAGCGATGAAGATGTTGTACCCCATATTTGTGTTCGATAGGTTGGGAATACATATTAGTGCTGCTTTCAGTCTACAATGGCTAGTGGACCATGGGACCAGAGAATGTGTGTACAGCTTTTGATACCAACAACCTGGCACCAGAACGAGAACTTTTGAGGTTTGGATCATATCTAGGGGTACAGCAGCCATCGCTGGGAGGCATTCATCTGCACTTTTGATGCTGTGTGAAGAACCGTCACTGTCAGAATTGTGCACAGATGCCCATGTTCATGTTTCATTGCTTTTTGGCAACACATATTGTGCTTATTCTTTTCATTTGCTGCTGGTACTCTTGTCAGACAAGAGTTGTAGCTCCCAAACATTCATCCAACGTAAAGTAAACTGCTTTGGATTATGGAATAGGTTTTCAAATCTTATTGATATTATTGTTAATTTTGCTGATATTATCAGCCAAGGGGAAATACAAAGACAGCAGAGTTGACTCAGCATGTGGCATGAATCCAAAAGCTTAGGCAAAAAGATACATGCAGTGAGTGTAATAAGTGTCAAATGGAGCATCTTCAGAAACTGTATGTATGTGTGATTTCAATAATGGACACTCAAAAGAATAGTCTGAACAATCTGTCAAGAAATATGTACATTTATTCCCCAATTCAAAGGTGTAAGCTGCTAGTATTGTCTAAAGGTGCTGTCTTCATTGTAATAGAGGATGTTGAGTTGAGCTCTTTGACATTAAAATGCTTAGTCCTCTCATACCACAGTTGAGTCTGGCACAGTCAGAAATCCTGCAAGCTCATGGTTTTGCATTGAGTTGAATTTGAGTTGAACTGGCTATCCACACTAACTGAATGTGTTCTGTTGCATTTGCAGTTAGGTCTGCAGAAGGATGGCACAATCCTCCATGAGTGGAATAAATACATTGGCAATCACTTCTGGTGTTTTTGCAAGATGGAAGATAACTGTGTCATATTAAACCACAACTATTTTGTAACTGCTATACATGTGTACTGTAAAGTCAACAGTACACACAGTGTAAAGTCTTGCACCATGTGTTTTGGGAGAACTAGGGTAACCGCATTTTCAAAACCCCCAACCAGGATCCTTAAGTGCACACAACCTTCATGCATGTATGCATGCACAAGTATCCGTTATGAACGTATCATAGGTGTTGTCATTGGGATGGGGGACAATTGTTACAGAGCTTAGCACACCTATTGAGTGCACCTTTCAACACCATGGACGCCATGAGTGTACCGTTTTTGTTGCCTTTACGAAGAAAGGATATGGAGTTCTTCAGAAAAGACTTTCTTTTCTGCTTGACAGCTAACCGTTAGCATTCTGACAGGTTCTGTCAGAATGAACAGAAAGCGTCATGGCCATCACTCACTGGCTAGCAAAAAATTGATTGATTGACACACATACAGACAGCGTTCAATCCAGATGCGTGGTGCATTTTTTGTGTGGGGCAAAACATGGTAAATGTCTATTTAAATGCTAAAACGAGAATAATATTATTATTTTAACTGCAGGGAAAAGCGGGACAATTTGGTAGTGAATGTTCAAAAACTTTTAGTGTTTCACAGAAATTCAAGTCTGTCCACAAGTACTTGACTTTCAGGGCAGTCCATCTGAGTAGGTGCTATTATTTTCATATCTACTGGTATACGATATTTTTGCTATTGACCATACTGACTGTGGTAGCATGAAAAGAAATGGGTAAAAATATTTGATTGCCTGCATTTCAATGTCACATGTCAACTGCAGAACTGGAGTCCACAATTATTCTACAATTTCATTTAGCAAACGCTTTTATCCAAAGCGACGTACGTTCACATATAGATTGAACAGCCATAGGGAGCAATTTGGGGGTTCATTATCTTGCCCGAGGACACTTCAACTCATAGACTGTAAGGGCCAGGGTCTGAACCACCAACTTTCTGATTCTACCACCTCTCTATATACTTCTACATGGAGCTCGGGTCCTGAGATAACGTCTGTTGTGATTTGACTCTATATGAATAAAATTGAATTGACATGCAGTCAACATATACATCAGAATTTATAAAGTCTGATTAATAATATGCTAAAATGAAGTATTCTAGTAGGATTTGTCACAGCTAGAAAAACGTTCTAAGAAATGCCCTAAAGTACAAATGCTTTATCAAAAATGTTGAGTATTATTGAGGTAAATGTAACCTCTCTTGTGTTGTGTTCACACAAAAAGTGAAGCAAATTTTCACCTTGCTTTACTCGTGAAGATTGGAAAGCATGAACACACATACACACATGCAGTCCCTCCATCCCCTCTCTTTCTGCCTTCCTCTGTCCGGTCAGTGTAATGGATGGTGAATCTGTTGCTTACTCATGCATACAGCTGACAAATTGTCCCTCTCCGATCATGGCCCCGCCGCTGTGTGATTTGTGAAAGATGGGACGCGGATGAGTCGGCAGCTCAGATTGAAAAAGGGTACTGAAGATACAGACAAACTAAAAAGGTGCGTTTGAAGAAAATTATATATCTGAGGGCTTACAGGCCACCGGGGTGTGGATGAGCTCCGTCTGTGTGTGAGTGTATGTATGTCTGAGTAAGATTAGAGATATGTGAACACGTTATAGCAATGACCTTGCTGTATAGTGGACTATGGCAAGTTTATATATATATATATAAAAAGCTGAATTCATTTGACCGGTTTTAACTATGGAATAGTCCACATAACGTGCACCAGTCCCCATTTAAAGGGTATGATATGACCCACATACAGTCCAGCAGTCCCTGCTTACAATATAATTTAACCCGCATACTACTCCCTGGACCTATTATTGTAATATAACCCATATTCTCTGCAGCACATTCCACTGTCATTTCTGTCAGGAGAGTTTAATATACTCACCAACAACCTGCTTCTCTGCTCCCTTTAATTCTGCTTTTTTTGAAATCCATGTTGTTTTTGAGTTCACCCCATAATAAAGATATGTCTTTAAAAAGTTTCTCTGAAAGTAGAACACAATGCAGCTATGTTATAAATGGCTACCAAATTCTCACAGTCCGTAGCTCAGCTTCCTCTGCAGGCTGTTGAGTAAATAGAGTCGCCTGAACAAAGCTGAGACGATGAGGTCAGTTTTATTGTGTGCTTACAAAATCCCTATGTTGTATGAATTAATTCGAGCTGGAAAACGTGTCACCGTCATTATTTGGGGTAACTCGCTGATTGTGATTGGGGAACTTCAGAGACAATATTAGTGGTCTCAGCAAATGCCCCAAAACATCATCTGTTTACATTACAAACGTCAAATTTCTCTATCAGCTGTAGTAATTATGACGGGAGTCCAGGAAGAGGATGGATCGATCAAGAACACATCAGACTTCAACACATAAGGAAGGCTGGTTTTCTGGTTTCTACCAAAAGTCAACTGACAGCTTTTGAAAGCATGACCACGATTGTTCCCTAACCTTAACAAAGTCATCATTTGAGAGTCACAGTTAGTCTTGCATGTACAGCGTTGGATAGTTTTGTACCTTCAACAGTACAAGAAAGATTACAGCTACATGTTTATTGTATAAGATTCAAAATTAAAATGACAGGGCTGGTTCACCTGTTGCATGAAAAAGTGATGTATAGGCAGTCTAACTTTTTTCAGCACCATTGTGTCTTTAGATATGAGGCTTTCATATACAAAAATAGTGCAGCGCAATACTGCAGCTGTGGAAATAATCACAGACACATAATCACTCATACTTTTTGTCTCCCCAAAAGTAAGCATTTGATCCTAATGTGATCCTTAAAATCACAGGCCAGCACAGTAGAGCTCTCATAAATTAGCCTACTTTATGACAATCCACAAGCTATTAGGAGGAAGTTTAAAAAAAAAAAAAAAGTATATCAAAGATAAAAACACAAAGAAAATGAAGAAAAGAGAAGGTACGGAGGGGTGGGACTGGGGGTGAAAGGGACTCGCTAATTCAGAACACTAGACGGAGCATTGTGCCAAGTCTGCCTCTCCTCTCTAACCCCCTACTCCCACCCACCCCCCAACCCTCGCGGGTAGGTCTGCGCTGGGCCTTTGCCACGTTACACATTTGCTTATTTGAAAAAAAAAAGCAATTCTGGCACAAAATCTGTTTCTCTCCCTTTTCTCTCCCTCTCTCATTCTCTGTCTGATCATTCCTCGAGGCCAGAGTTGAGGCTGTGATAGAGATTAGGACAGCAGCGCTACTGACAAGGCAGCTAAATCTCCGCCGGCTGACAAACCTGGCAGTAGCAGTGTTTAGGGAAGGATTATTAAAAAAGAAATGGAGAGGGGCTTTGACTAATAGCAAGATGAGAGACAAGGAGCCGGGTCAGGAAATGGAGCGTTTTGAAGGGGCCAGAATGGTTGATTGGGGAGACTGATCAGTTATGATTTAAGGCAGATGTGGGGCTCTCAAATGGCTGATTTAGGTTCATAAAACAGTGTGTATGTGCACCTGCATGTGTATGCATGTGCAGCGAGTGCATCAGCATTTGCATGTGTGGCTGTTTAAGGCTGACTACAAAGTCTGTGTCCATGAGAAGGTATGAGTGGTACACAGTCCATAGGGACTTTTCCACAACACTTCAAGAGCCACCACTGTACCATGGCCACTAACCAGTATGACACATCATCAACACTCAAGCTAGGGGGACACTTGCCACACCAGATTAATTATATTTTCATGTCATTTTATATTTTATTTTATCATTTGTTGTTATGATCATTTTATATTATGAGTCAAATGTATTATTCTAATTATGTCATAGATCATACCTCAAAAAGTCAAACACCCAGTGGTTCCTTCCAAAAGTTGCAACATGAAACCGTTCGCAGCAGGTATACACACACACACACACACACACACACACACACACACACACACACACACACACACACAGTGCTGTGTTTCGCATCAGTGCTGGAGGAGATGTTGGCTACAGCTTAACTGTGTTTTGCTGAAGTGGTTAGTAGAACATCAGTCCCCTTTTCAAACATGTGAAAATGAACTAGTTATAACTAGAATAGTTATACCTTTAATTGCATTTGAGAAATGTAGGCATAGTTTGCTTTGCAAGTAGTTGGCTGCTACTAGCTGAAGCTTGTAGTCATCCCTCAATCCAGTTGTTGAGCCTTCTGGCTTGCCAGTTAGTCGTGACTTGTGATGGCACAACATGATAATGTTTGCTAAAGGAGAGCTGTGTGAATCTTATGGCGTTGAGCTGACTACCACCACTATCACGGGCAATGGTTAGCAAAACACTGAATTCCATTTGATATCTCCAGGTCAAGCTGCAGAGGAAAATCTCATCATAACGATAAAAAGCCCCTGTCCTGACCTCAGTCAGGAGATGGGTTATCTTAGGTGACATTTATAGTGATAGGCTATTTTTCCTTCATGGAAATGTATGTTGATTTAATAGAAAGATTTGTTCCCTCTTTTATGGGACCATTTCAGACCAGTTAAAGTTGCTGATCTGTGTGAAGCAGGTACGACAGATCGATAAATAGATGGATGGATAAAATTCATTTCTGTAAATATATATATTAAAAATATGATTGATTGATTTATTGCATATACATTACTCTACATATTTTTATTTATTTATTTATTTATTTTATATAATGTCATTTATGTATTTTTATGCCTTTATTATTGCTTGTTCTTTTACTTACTGCTTTTGTGTTTCCCTATTGCTTTCGGTATTCCTTGACAGTATAGCCGTCAATTAACTGGTTTTGGGTGGGCCTTCCTGACCTGGCGGTAGTCAAGTCCTGCACATATGAGTAATAAGGCGACAATATATTAAGTTTCACACAGGACACGAATCCCAGGCTCCTTTGCAGAAGTCCTGTGTTTGAGACCATTTCCACACACTTATTGCTGTCAACTTATGCTGGCCTTAAATCTATTCTTGTTTTCCTGGAACTACATTCATAACCATTGACCATGATGTCCTCTTGGACCATTGTGAAGCCTCAGTGGGTATCAGTGGCACTGGTTTAGGTCCTACCTAAAAGACAGGCGTTTCTGTGTTGCAATTGCTGATGCCAGGTCATCTGCTACAAGTGTTCACTGTGGGGTGCCCCAAGGCTTGGTGCTGGGTCCAATCCTCTTTTCCATTTACATGCTCCCTCTTGGCCACCTTATGTAGACATAACATCAGTTTTCATTTTATGCCAGAAAGCCCTTTTAACACATGACAAACAACAAGGGTCTATTTTAACCCAAAATATTATTGCTCCTAAACCTAAGCAAGTAGTTTTCTTGCTCAAACCTAACTAATACCTGTTTCAGCCTACATGACATCAGCCCAATTATAGCCTGATCCAGTGGACATAGGGCGTGAGGTCAGGAACAACAGTGGGCATCTGCTTGGAGAATCTATCTTATCCTGTGTAGTGTGTCATAGTGGACGGCAATTGATACTGCATTTGGTGATGCCTCAAAATGTCCCAACAAAAAGCCTAGCATATTAGAATTTTTCGGTCTTCCACAACGTACTCCAAACAATGACCAATAGGAGTACAGAACGTTCTTCAATGGAGAACTGTAAACATGACAAAACTAAAGGAAACAAATGATGCTGTTTGTGCTGTGAGGTGGAACTGTGAAACAGAGAAAGGATCACCGTTGTTTTTTCTTGGTTGGTTGGAATATTGTCAGAAAGCCCTTTCTGGGATTCTAGCCCTGTCTGGGCTTTTGGCCAGAAATAGCAATAGGGAAAAGCAAGAACAATAAGAAAGAGTAAAAGCAAAAGGGAAAAAATGAGGAAAAACTAAGGGCTAAAAATAAATAAATGACATTGCATAAAAAGAAATACATTTAAAAAATAAAACAAATAAAAATATACATTAACAAATAAATATGAAAATAAATGAAAATGCTTAAAACTATTTTTTATATTTTGTTAGCTCGTACTTTTTTTTGCACATTTATTCTTTTTTCTTCATAGTTCCACATTTATTGTCTTATTATTTACAGATTTATTCCTTTTTATGGCACCCCTATGACACCCCGGGAACACTTTGTGAAAACTGTTGTCAGTAAATGATTGTTTTTGTACATGTTTTATTTCTATTTTACTTTCAACATGGGCTAAAAAGTTTTCAAGTCTGTTAGTTTTGGTTTTCATTTGCTTTTTCTCTGTCATAAAACTTCCATGTCATGCTGAAAGCCAGTCTTTCCTTGGAGTGGATGGTTCGCCCATGTGATAGATTTGTTGTGAGACAGTGCAAAGGGGAAATCCTTGGGTCCATAAACAACTAAGACTTCCCACCACAAGCTTTCCAATGGTATGTTGATAATGCAGAGGTGGGTCTGCTACACAAGCTTTCTGTGATATCACAAGGTTTTTGGAATATTGTCCAATCATGCTGGGATAACATGGCTCATCAGGTTTTGCACAAACTTTCCAGTCCATGCCAGCTCGAGCGCACACTGTCATTAACACAAAAGGGGGACATAGCAAATACAATACAAATTCTGAAATTCATGTTCTTTTTAAAAGGTTCAACGGTTCACTCCAATTGTTAATATTGAAAACAATTTTTACAACTATTACATTTGAAAATATAACTATTGTGCTCTTATTTTATTTCTGGGAAAAGGCACCCATGCCCCCGACTCTCATTGTGCCCACCCAGAATTTTGGCTTCATGACGTCCCTGCCACCACTCAATACCATCAAACACAATGTGGTGCCAAATGCCCATGATGGCATCCAGATGAGTCAGATAGAGGGATAACATGACAGGAAGCCAAGTGTGGTTTGACCACTTAGGGATGGCTCTGTTTGGTCCATCAGGATGGTTTCCTACCCACCAGACATCAGACAGAGGAAAAAGCCTGTTCCTACATTATCAACTAAGGCACTATTGTTTAAGCAAATTACCAGAATAATAATAAAACATAAATTAGGTCACTGATTCTTGAGGTAAGGGACAAAACATGTCTCACATAAAAAAGTCTTCTTTATGTTAAAATTGAAAAAAATATTAATAATAAAAACACTGTAAAAGTCAAATCTGTCACACCTGTGTATACTCATGAAATGGATTTAATATATTAGAAGAGGAATTCATCACAATTTGTTAAAATACAGGCTCTGTACTAAGAGAGTACATGCAATTTGACCTGTCCTCAGCAGGAGGTGACAATGTTTAACTTCCCCAAAAAATGTTAAAACGTGCAACAAATGGATAAATATAAATGTCAAATGAACGGAAGCATGAAAGTGAATATAAAATAACATATTTTGAGAACTTTAAATTATATTATCCATTTAAAAATGTCTATAATAGTGTGTCCTCATATTCTGTCAACTCCGTCAGATTTTTTTTTGCTGACCATTACTTTGCCTGAATAAATCAGGGAAAGTCATGGTCAGCTATAACCTTTAGGACCCTGTTGGCATTTCCCACTCTTGGTGGGTGCAACAGTAGGACAGATTGTCTGGTAGGTTTTACATTTTTTGATATTTTAATAAAACAATGTTGATATCACAGCAGTCACAGCTTTCACATGTCAACTCCATCTTCCCATTGTAATATTCTTATTAAAGAATTTTGAAATAAATGTTATCTTTTTAGTTCAGGTTAGCAGGCTAACTAACAACTGGGGAAAAAACAAAATGGCTCCAGTGTACAAGACACTGTTAAAATGGGAAAACATGTCATGTTGTCAACTCCGTCAGGCGTCAACTCCATCAGGTTTTCTGTCTGATGGAGTTGACACTTAAGCTGACGGAGTTGACAAGTGCTTATAGAAAGTCATTAGATGTAAAGGACAACAGCTACATATGCTAATTAGCTAGCTAACAGCTGTAGTTCATCTCTCAATTAAGGTCCAACTTGTATTTATTCCTTTTATCTGTACTGCAGGCAAGCCTGGCTAGAAAGAAGCAGTCAGTGTCAGTGGAGGAGCAAAGAAAGAGAAACAGGGAGTATCAAAGAAAGAGAAGAGAGAAATTAAACAGTGATCCAGACAGCAGAAGGGAAACCCTTGAGAAGGAAAGACAGAGATGGAAGAAGAGGGTTCAAGAGAAGAAAGTGAGGCAAATAGGAGAGCTGGGAGAGAGGGAGCAGAGGCGTCAGAGAAGATATTGGAGGGATGTTCAGAGAAGGTCTAGAAAATGCAGGGCTATGCAGAATGTAGTGCAGCAAGAAGACACCCCCCCAGATAGTCCACTAGACCAGAGTATTGAGGAGCCAACAATGAGCAGATGTGCTCATGCAAATGAAAGGGAGAGAAGAAAAACTAGGAAGAGGCATTCAAGGGAAATAAAGGCTTTAAAAGAGAAAATTAAGAAGCTAACAAAACAGGGAAACCGCTTGAGAAAGCAAATATGGCGTAAAAAGAGGGCTAAAACCACTGATAAATCAAATGACAAGCAAAAAGGAAATAGAAATAAAGCACAAATAGACTCTCCACAGACAGAAACGGAGAGGATGTTGTCAGGAAGCCATCTTAGAAATCCCAACATCAAGCAAACTCTTCTTTTCCACAACGTTCTCTGCCAGGAACTTCAAATGAAAAAACAAACTTCACACAAACAAGCAAAATCAACTAGCCGACAATTGTCATTATCCGTAAGGATGGTTCCATGTCAAAGTTTAGTAAAATGTGTGTAAACACTCAGCTGTTTGTCAACACCGTCAGCTGTATGTCAACACCGTCAAATGAGGGTTTTTGTGCTTTTATGACAAAATGTATTACCCTTTGTTCAATTTATTGTGTTTGTACATGAAAACACCTGATGAACTACACACAATGATGTCTTCTTTATGTAATAACATTAATTATATATGCTTAATACTAAAAATGAACATGCAAAATTAAGGAACTTTAAAATTTCCATTTTTCCAGAGAGTGTGATATCAGAACAAAATTCAAAATAATTCAGTTTATAACTTAACTCTGTTAGAAAACATCAGAAATAGATACTTAAGGACTTTAATCAGTTGTTTAACTGATCAATTCAAAATAGCATGATTTTTTGTGTGTCTGACGGAGTTGACATAAGTCACGTTATTGAGTAATAAAAGGTCAACTTTTATAAAAAGTGTTTTTATAAAAAACCTGTTCCCTTACATGGTTTGGTGGCTGAGACCTTTGCCTATGAATATATCTATTTGAAATTAATGTGGTATTATAAAAAAAAATTGTAGTTCTACAACATGTTTTGTCCCTTATCTCAAGAATCACTGATGTATGATTCCAGCATATGAGTACTGGTTGCACAAAAATTAACAGGAACTTGAACAAAGAATGCACAAATTGCACAATGGGTGGTAAGTGGGGGATCAGTAGGGCCCCAAATATTTGCACTAGGGACCTGTAATTTAATCCTGCCATGCTCATTGCACAGGAAACTGTATGTGCACATCTATTGCAAGTACAGTGAGTCACATTTGAACCAGAAGGCCAATCTGTTGATTGTGTTGTTTTTACCCAGTTTGGCTAATAACTTTACAATCCTCCTTCATTTGGTCCTTTAAATAAGTTTGACTAACCTTTGGGTTTGTTTAAAGCCTGTCTGAGTGCCTGTCTGCTAATTTTTACTGGTCGACTTCTTTTTGGCAATTAACTTAGTGCATACAAAGTCACTGTCATTGATTGGAATAATCAAAAACATGTGACAAGGGCAAAGCTCGGAAATGGCGCTTGAGTGAAGAATTTTTTGTCAACTGATTCAAGGTGTAATAAGCTGAATTTATACTTGAACTTTACTGCAGTGGCTGTACATCAGAAAGGGTATTGCTGAAGCAGTATGCAAAGTGTATGTCAAGATAATTTTGTTTTGAAATCATTTACTATACAAAAATACACCGCAGCACTTGCTTTGGTAAAACAGCACAGAGAATTAGGTCTGGAGATCATTCAAAAACAAACCACTAATAATTATTGCATGCGTACTGTATGTGTGTGTCTATGTGTTTGTTCTCACCCTAGATTGTGTATTGTTACTCTCTCTGGGTCTGTCTTTCTGTCTCTCTGCTTCTCAACACCCACCACCTCATAGCTGCAGATTAGGCCGCTTGGCGTTCACCACGGGGTGAGCTAATCACCGAGGAAAGCAAGGGGTTTTGGATAAGGAGGGGGGTAAGAGAGAGACAAAGAGAGAGCGAGAGAGTAAGAGAGAGAATGAAGGCTAGTGGTGTTCAACTGCCCCCCGCTTCCCCATCCAACCATCCGACCTCCGCCAATCCCGCCCCCGTACTCCCCACAGGGCACCGTCACGGTGACAGCGGTGTGACAGTAATCTTCCAGTGACACTTTTCTGTTTTTTCTTTCTTTATTTTTCCTTTTTTTTTTAAATGCCTGTGTGTGTGTGTGTGTATGTGTGTATGTGTGTCAACCCCCCCTCCACACACAACAACACCCCACCAAACCCAGAGGTACCATGACACTTTTTTTTTCCCAGAGAAGGCAACAACATGGCGGCACAAAACCGTGCATTGCCATAGCCAGCCAGGAGCACAGAGATGCCGTCCCTCCCCTGCCTCTAAAAATACTTCCACACAATGCATCTGATAATAGGTTTATGCAATGATGCACCGGCGGATGGTAATGCATCCACTCCAACATCACCCACCACCACCAAGAGAAGAAAGGGGACTGATTGATTTGCAGCCTTTATAGTGCAAATAGACTAACGTTTCAACACTACTGTGTTTTCATCAGAGTTAAAATGGACAAAGACATAAGGCAAACACTGATGATTGACTGATGAGGATGCACGAGTGTCCAAACAAACATAACTCAAGCAAGAGGAAAAAGTGCACTATTTTCAGGTGTGAATTCATACACATTTGGATGTACATGTACAAGGTGTACGTGTGTGTGTGTGTGTGTGCTCATTGAAGCAGCTTTATGTCACAAGCTACAATACTTTTTAGTTGGATCAATTCAGTGTTGCTTTTGGTAATTTCCTGACATTTTCTGACGATAAGAAAAACATTGAGTGTCCTCAGCCTTTAAATATAGACACTACTGTGTGAAACTGACAATACAGACAGCAAAAGAAGAAAACACACGGTAGAGGTCACGGATGAACACAACCTCAGGCCACACACGGTGCAGAGTTATGATTGCAAAATCACCTGTTTATTGTAAGTTATTCTCTAGTCTTGTTTGAATTGATACACGCATAAGAATTTATCTCCTTGTTGAGCACAATGAGGAGCAATGTGTCTACGCATGTGTCGCTAAGCATAAGGTAGCACTCCAGACAATAGGAAAAGAGCCAGATTTAAGAGCATTGTCGCTTGGTGTGCGCCAAGCATCTCCATAAATCCTAATACACAGTCATTCCCTGTGGAACGAAAAAAAGAAAGGCAAAGAAAGGGAGGAAATGAATGCATTTTCTTCTTATCTATCTGTCTTTCACTCTCTTTCCCCAGTGAGAAAGACAGAAGGGAATA
This sequence comes from Holacanthus passer, assembly GCA_025331565.1. Classification (NCBI taxonomy): domain Eukaryota; kingdom Metazoa; phylum Chordata; class Actinopteri; family Pomacanthidae; genus Holacanthus; species Holacanthus passer. The sequence continues at coordinate 434,013 of JAFREQ010000029.1, read as the reverse complement.
AATGGCTCCCCTCTCCTCTCCTCTCTCCTCGGTGTGGGCTGACAGTGCAGCAGATGGTGGTTTAAGCAGTGAATTTATGAGCGCCACAATCTTAATGTTGCAGAAAGAAAAGAAAAGGACTTGCATCAAACACCACTGACAAATGCACTTGCTAATATTAATGCACTCCTCATTCATCCAATATGCTGCCTAATTGCTTTTCTGTACACGGTAATATGGCACCTGCTGCTCAAGTCCGGCGCTCGCGTCAGGAGAGGGGAGAGCGAGGAGAGGGGGGAGGATGGGGAAGGTAGAGATGTGGAAGTAGAGAGATGAGAAAGAAAGTGTGTCTCGCTCTCTCTCTCTCTCTCTCTCTCTCTCTGTCTTTCTCTCTACCCTTTTTCTGTGATGGATGCAAGGCTGTGGATCATGCGCCAGGCCTGTCACTGTTCCTAATTAAAATTTTATACTTACAGGCTCAGGGAAAAAAGGTGGAAAGCACTCAGTAAACAATCAGTTATGAGAGGAGAGGAAGGGAGAGGCCATCACACACACACAGTTACAAAGTGCGACACACTGAGGCGCACACAATCCAATTTTAAGTACAGCATCATACATCGAAAATCCGTGGACTTTATTAGAGCTTAACAGTCCATCTTGCCCGCAGATCAAGCCCAAATCCGAAAGGGCCTGAAAAGCAGCGAGCCACCCACCTTTGCTGCGAAAAAGCTCTTTCATGGGCTCTTGTGGACATGCCAAATGTAATAAAAGCACAAAGGCTGTTAGGCTGCATGGCTATGTCACCTTCAAAGTATCAGTGACTAAAGTGGTTTCACAGAGATGCTGGACTAAGCCAGAATTGTTACAGTGAGCCATAAATTTGCTCTTGACTAGTCATGGTTTCTACTATACACAGCACTGACAGTCACTGTACACTGAGAAAGGGATCAACACAAGCTCATCATTAAACATTAAAATGAATATTTCAATCAAAAATAAGTTAAAAACAAACAATACTGTATGATTGCACATGTATTATGAATGATTCAGAGCTGATATCTTGTATGTCATCCCTATTAGTTTGTAACGTCTGCATTACCGGAAGCTGCTTTATCCCTGGTGTCAACTTTCTTACGTGTTTTTACACTTTTCTCAAATCTGACTTTTTAAAGTCAGACAGATGAATGTCATCATTTTAGAGCCTTGTATCTTGTTTGGGGTCCATCTGGGGCCCTTGTTAGCCCCCTATAGCCCCACTATTATCTGCCCTCCAGCTGCTGTTAAATGCACTAAATTGTAAAATAATGAGTTTGTAAATTGCGCGCAATTACGGATGCAAATTGAATAAATCCTCCAAACTATAGATTGTCCTTTCTCCTCACATCAACACTTAATTGATGCATGTTTGATGAAGAGTAGAAAATGCATTTTGTTGTTTGAGGCATCTGAGGCTGTAAAAAGATGAATTGTGATTTGATGGAAAAGAGTGTACAACTTACCAAGGGGTCGCAGTGGGATAGAGAGAGAGGGGAGAGAATCTGAAATATATTTCTCAAAAATACTGTCAAATATCTGTCCAGAACAATTTGTGAAGGAAAAATCAATTCGGTTCAACTGCTTACAACTCATAAACATATTAAAGCTGTGATGTGGGGTCACACAAAGAATGTTTTAATGGGACAGAAGCAAAAAAGGTTGGGAAGCAGTGCTGTAGGTAATGGACATTTTTATCAGCTCAAAACAATATTTAAGTACATCCATGTAGTAAAAAAGAGCATTACAACTACAATTAGAAGCAAATTTTTAATTGTATTAAATTCTAAAAAGGGTGCGAAAGGTAATTCATGCATGAAAAATGACTAATCGTGGGGTAAATTTTAGAAGGATACTATTCAAGTATCAACTGAAACATTTAAGGAATTATAAAATAATAATATTAATAGTGATGAAATAAGGTGACTTTATACTTGTCATTATTTATTTTGCACCCAATCACTGGCCCAACAGGAAGACTGTGGAAATAGAAAATGAAATACGAAATAGAATAGAAATGTTTTTACTTAATAAAGAAATACCATCATCACATACCAGGCCATGGCTGGGATTTTAGAAATCTTTAGAAAACTCCCAATGGTTGTGATGACTTTTTTCTATTTTATTTGACCAGTCATCTGTGCAGTTATACTTTCTGTAAAATATACTTGTATCCAACATGAACAAATATAGCCAAATGTAAACATACTGACTCAAAAATACTGAAATTAAATTATGTACGTTTTTGATTATAACATGTAAACTCCCCCAGAGGTTGCTAAAACCAATGTATTATAATACATTGTGCAGTGTGTGGCTGTTCACATACACAAAATAATTGTAATGTATATCAGTACATGTGTGGCTACACATACATGTAACAGTAATGTATTATAATGCATCATATAGATGACTGGTAATATATATCATTTAATAGTAATGTATTTTAATGCATTATGGCTACTAACATACACACACACACACACACACTGTATAATACTACCATTAATAATCACACTAATTATAATATCAGCCAAGAGATTATTATTATTAATAACTTTGTAAATTCTGATCCAATGGAACCTGATTTAAGTGTACCCGAATGTTCCTTTTCTCAGCTAAAGGAAGATCAATTATTAATCTCAAAAACAGCACGTGTAAGTTGTAGTAACGAGGCAGCAGACGCTGAAACATCCGACACACACTCAATCACACAGGATTCACTTTGAGCATTTGACACACATACACACACCTGCTTTTACCTCTCCGTTCGCCAGTATGTCTGTTTATGTGGGCGGATGTTTTGCATGCATTTACCTTGTCCCTGTGTGTGTATGCACCATATGTGTGTGCAAGTGCAAGCTAACTCTTTTATGCGTGAAATGGAGAACACTATGCACCTGAAGGCACACGTCAACACGCCAAGAACAGCCATCAGCTCAGGACTTGAGTCATATCCAGCTGTTCACACACAAACACACACACACAGACAAACAAACACACATACGAAAGTATTTCTGTCTGCATGTGTGCATGAATACAAAAACACATTTGACATAAATAAAGTATGAAATTTTTTTTTTTCAAGTGCTATTCCACCCACTCATTACTAACTAAATACAACAGTGATTTCCCCCATGAGACTAATAATTGGCATTAGTTTAATTATTTCTGAGTCTAAACAGCACCTACACTCAGTTTATTAAAGCATGTGTTCATAGATACTAAACTGATACCAAATTACTGGAATTATTCAGGAGCGTGTGATCATAGAAAAGTGTTTCTAAAAAAAGATTAAGCAAAAATAGATTCAGGAATAGACTTGCCTTAGCACATTTTTCTTAAATGTAATGTTTTAAAAAATAAAACAATTTCTAAGAGTAAGGCCTTATTCTAATGCCACCCTCAGCCACACTTCCAGCCACCACACACATTTTACCCACTGGCAACACTGAGGTCACCACAACCCACTGTGTTTCAGAGTTTGTGTTTTTTTGGAATAGTAAAAAAAAATGGCCTCCCTGCATTAATCACCAGCACATTTGCAAGTCGTGGTAAGACCAGAGCGTCGCCATCAACATCATCTTTGCCGGAGATATACTACACAATCCTTTTCCACAAGCCGACTAATTAGCCACAGAAAGGTCAAGTAAAGTCAGAGTGTGATTAGAGAGAGAAGGAGAGAGAAAGGGAGTGAGAGAGGAGGGGGAGGGAGAAAATGAGACAGACAAGAAGAAGAAGAAGAAGAAGAAGCTCACATACATCTAGTTTTGGACCCGTGCCAGAATGTCTCCTTTTTTTTTTTTTTTTTTATTCGCCGTCCTTTCTCCTCCTCTTTTTACCCCCGCGCCGACTGAGAGCTTTTCTACAAAACGTTGGCTTCAATTTTTAATGAAATGCTTATGTTGCTGCACCTGGACACGTTGGCTAAGCTGGCCCATCAGGTAAGGGTTCCCAGGAGGGTCATTAAAAGCAGATCGGACCTGCCTGGGTGCCAGCCATGATGTGAGGCCTCGAGAATCAAATGCAGTAAAGACGGCTGTGTTTCTGTGCTTTCAGGGAAGGTGTGTGTGTGTGTGTGTGTTCACTTTTTAAGTCACATCACATCAAGTTTTTTTGGTTCATATTTGTAATCAGCATTGCTTGACGCTGTAAGATTAGCAACTAGAGATCATATAGATTAGAATGTACGTGCATGCATTTGCGGCGTGTGTCAGATGCGCATCTGTATGAATGCATTTGTGTTTGTGTTGTGTGTGTGGTTGAGTGCCAAGTGAAAACATGACGGTAGACGTAGGACCGGAGCTATTCCCAGTGAGCCTCGTACAGTGGTCTTGCCGCAGGCTTTTCCCCTGGCTCAATGTTGAGTCAAAACATCTCCTGTGGTAAAAAAAAAAAAAAAAAACAGTAGCAGAGTGTGCCTCCCTGTCAACAGCAAAATACGGCGACGTGTCGGATGACAATGACACTGACACTGCACTCCCAACCTTTGGGAATACACTGAAGTGAAGAGCCGGTGTATACTCAGCATCACAGATCCAAATGATGTACAGTATGTGTCATTCTGCAGCCTTTTCTAAAGCAACATATGCTTTGTTACACACAAACACAGAGCTCTCACACATGAGCACACACACAGAGAATGGCTGTACACTTGCCCCTCTACCTGGAATAGCCTGATCCCTGAGGGGAGTAGTGTTTTAAGACATTCAAACACACTCACACACACACACACACACACACACACACACACACATAGATGCAGGGTAAGTGGACCCACAGCCTAATGTAGTTTAATCACTCCCAGCACATCCATCAGGGGCTCCAGTAGGGGAGTGGAGTATTTTATCACCACTTTTAAGGGTTATTAGTACAAATACACTGTCACCCTGCATTACCACTGCAGCGCTTTAGGGTGCTATGCCCTCACCACATTCATTACAATCTCTATCAATATCTATCAGAACTAAACGCTCCCTCTTTCTCCCTCCAGCCTCCTCCTTCCACGTCCTCTCCTCACACGCTCGCTGCCATTAAAAGATGAAGACTGACTCCCCCTCCTCCTCCTCCTCCTCCTCTTCGTCATGCCTCCGTCTCCCTTCACCTCCTTTGACACACCTCTAAAAGTTTCACTCCATTTATCGTCCAGCGCTCTTCTGGCCCGAGCTGTCAAACCAACTTGATGGGTTTGGTGGCTGGCAAGGACACTGGCAGACTTTAAGAGTCCGGTGGTCACTCCAAAAAAAAAAAAAAAAAAAAAAAGAAAAGAGAAAATTCCTGGATCGGGTGACTTCTTTTCAGACAGGCTGAGTACATAATTCACTTAGTGCCATTACCAGGAATGCAAAGGTGAGAGGATTAAGAGAGATTTGATACTTTTTTTTGATGTGTAAAGTTACTTGAGGAAAAGGGACAGTTTGCCGTTTCTGGCCCAGGGAGGTGAAGTGGGGGTTATCAATCAAACAGTGTGTGACACCTATGGAGTCCATTACTGACTGGCGAGACTGACATTTTGACAAATTTGAACGATGTTCTAGTTCAGGTCTTTTAAGCAATGATAATGTACAGGGCGTATCTGTGAGTGTGTGTGTGTGTGTGTTTGTCTGTGTCTATGTTCCTATATACCTCAAAGTGAGGCCTACACCATCATTAAAACTTGTGTGTAATTAGCTGTATAACAGCTAATGTAGCTGTATGACAGCTAATGTGGATGATTGCACCAGTGCAGTGAAGTTATATATAACCTAGGGAAGAGTGAATACAGTCACTGCATGTGTTCACACTGTATTCAACACACTGGGCTCTTAGTCAATCATAATTCAGTCATAACACCTATTTAATAGCCTTCATATTGGATCAGACTTTATTATGCAAACATTACTCAAAGGCCAGGATGACTTCAAAGGTTGAGCAAAAGCTGGAATCCATAACGTTTTAATTAATATAGTTTTGATGTCCTTCTTTATGGCAGAGTGAGATGTTCTCAAAGACTCAGTTGATGATTAATTCCAGTTTATTACAATTTTGGTCTTGTGCTGTTGGTCATCATTCCTTTAAGAAATAACAGCACTTCAGCTACCAAGTTAATTACTGAGATCCGGGAACTAAATGGTTTAATTAAAAAGTCAAACAGGGTAAAAAAAAAAAAAAAGGAAAAAAAAGAAACGAAAGGCAGACAGTAAAATTATTATACAAACTGACTGCTTTCCTGGTTCAGTTCCAGCGTGGAATTATTACTGGCATTATTACTTTTGTTTTTACCTCCAAATAAAATGTCTTAGACAATCTTAGGCAATGATGTGTTCCCAGATCTCAACAATATGTTGGTGAGTACACTGTTGTTATAACTAATACATGAGTGATGGAAATTCTAGACAAAACAACAGAAATAAGGCCAAAGTTGGAAGATTTGATTCTTCCCACCAACAGCATATCAAATACATGGATGGATTCATGGATGGGGAAGGTTATTTGGAGGTAAACCCACACAGCCTCGCTTGCCAAGTGACACAATTATCGTGCTTACACAGTGTTTGCGTCCATGGCACACACCTGGCACAATTGCCTTGGTGTGCACCGCCGTATAAACCGACCTCTGAACGTGCACACAAGGCTCCAGACCCCTTCCTGAAAAATATGAGGAATAATCTGAGTTTATAAATTTTAAGATGCATCCATAGCAGCTTGCTCTAAAGTTAAAAGATTACGGAGGAAAACATTAAAAGCTCACTGAACAAGCTCCAAAGCCGGCAGGTAATGAGTTTTTCAAAAACCTTGAGTGCAGGTAAACTGTCTGCATATGTGTGAATCTGCATTTACATTCAAGTATGTACACAAAAAGACTTACAGATCGTTTAATGCCAACCTCCAGCATCACATGACCTCCATATGTTGCATCTCTCATCTCCACCCACACACACATTAGAAAAATCCAACCACTTTCTAAAGTTCCCGTTTCAATCGTCCATCTGATCAGGTGGCTGTTTATTCTCCTTTAATTATTTTCTCCTTTTTTTTCCCAGGATCATGAAATAAAAATCTATATTTGGATTCCCAGAGCTCTCGTTATCCAGTTGCACATATTTTATAGTGAAATAAAACGGCACAGTAATGAACGTTGGAATGACCCCGTGCTGTTCAGGCCATGCAAAGGTCAGTGAAATTAATTTTGCCCACTGTTGCAGCCCAAAGATGAAAAAAGGAGTAGGAAACAGAGAGGAGCAAAAAGGTTACGAGTGCAGTAAGACATCCTGTGTAACTTGAACCTTTAAACTGAGTTATTCAACAGTTGATGAGTTAGTTCAATGATTCAAAAGTTCATGTGTTCCTCAGTTATCATGGTGCACAGAGGCATCATTATCTGTATCTGTTCACCCAACAAAATGATCTGGATCTAAATTCAGATCGCTGAACCCCGGACGTGGGTGTGGTTTATACTAGAGGTCACATTGCAGTGCAATTGTTGGGCCTTCAAATCATCAGCTTGATTTAATATTGGCATGTAATTAATTATGAAATATATTTCTAAACCCTCATACTGTACTTTTCATCTCTCTCTCTCTTTTTATTTCTATCTTTTTTAACTACACTGAGCTATGTGAACTTTTTTGATATATTTTAAATATTTTAGAAATGGAAAAGGCTCTGTTTTGCATTGGAAACTATTCACAGCAAAGATATTTAAGACGACTAAGCTTCAGCTGAAGGGGGTAATCTTAAATTCCAATATGTTGCGTTTGTGTTTCTTTTCACATTACTGCAGTTGAGTTCTTTATTTTGCAAATTCTGTTACTTTTCTGTCTCTCAGGGAACTGAGCTTGATGTATTGATCTTCTGATGGTGTGGTCACTTTTGTTCTGCCTGATCATCCTTTGGACACAAGTGATCCAGTTTCTGCAAAGCGTTATAGAGTTTTATGCACTGCCCTCTTACAAACCTTCAGCCATGATTTGACAGTAAAAAAGCCATGTTTCTGACTATCACAATGTTGCTCAGTAAGCCATGATCTGCTGAGGCACAGTCATATTTATAACAAGGTGAACACCAGCTGCAAGTTGAGTCACTCGAACAACCTTCAGATGAGTAGATGAAATCAATCAGACCTTTTGTACAAATGAATTAAGTTGGTCAGTGCAGCAAATTTGCGTAAATGTGATTGCTGATCTAGAAACACTTCAGAGTCTCAAATATTTCTTCTCCATTTTACATGTCATAACTTATTGTGTTTATATATGTTTCTGAACTTTCTGATCATTTCCAGGTTTATGTAAAAATATTAGAGATTTTCAGTGTGATCTCTCAGACTTTTGGACCTCTCCCAAGGGGAACCCCACTGGCAGAACACAAGGGTTTTTCCAATATGTCAGGTCCGACTGCAGGGAGGGAGGAACAGTTACAGTTAAGAACGGACATTTTTATCTTGTGGCCTTCAACAATGATATGAATCGATTTAAAGAAACATAATGGCTGACACACAGACATGTCAATCATGGAGCTTTTTCCGAATAATAACGAACAACTTTGGGTAGAAGAAATATCTGTTTCCATCGCATTATTTGTGCTTTCCCAAATAACGGCTTCGGATTCGGGTACATCAGCAATGCATACATTGTGAAATTTGAACTTGTAGCCTCACAAATATGGAAGTGTATCTTTTTGGAGCTCTCTAAAAGCATGGTTAAGGATGTGCCTGTGTCTGTGTGTGTGTGGGTGCGTGTGTGTGTGTGTGTGTGTAAGAAGCACCTCGAGCACTGCTGTCATCCTTTTGAGAACAAAAGCACTCAGCGTTACAAGCCGGTCCAAGCCAAGTTCTGACCTGTTATTTATGGAAAACGAGGAGTGTATGGATTAAACAGATGATGCCAAGAGAAACAAAAAAAAAAAATGAAGCCATGATTCATTTCCTAAACCATGAAAAAGGGCCAAAGGACAAACAAATCAATGGCAGTTTGGATGATATCTGGCCCCAAGCATTGACAGGCCCTGGAGTGTTTGGCATGAATGTAAATGTGAAAAGTGCAGTTTTCTTTATATGCGGTGAGGCGGGCCAAAGCTACAATATATGCTATTTTGTCCTGATTAACGTAGCTCAATGCGTGTATTTGAAGCCGTTGTAGTAGTAGTAGCGTCTAGCAGCCGCAGTGTGCTAAATACATATATTTTCCTCCTTTTTCAGCCGAACGGATTAAGCAGCTGATGCTGATGATTTTAAGAGACAGCAGTGAGATCCATCAAATTAGAAACCAGCCAAAACAATCAAATAATGCACTGGATAAATGATGTCATACTGTAAAATCTATGGCTTATTGTCTGGGCAGAGGGCCAATTCACATTGCGACACTGGTTATGCAAAACGGCAGAACGCTTCGAACGTGAGCTAGTCATCAATATACAACAGCGGCAGCCCGCTGCTGTTATTCAATGTAAATTTGATATGTGTTTGTGTACTTACGGTAGCCCCGTTTAAAGCCTCATGTGAGGGAGGATGAGGAAGAGGAGGGATGAGAGGAGAGGTAGGAAGAGCAGAGAAGAGACGAGCCATGGCTGGCTGCCACTCATCTGGGCACCTTCTCTAAGCAGGGCAGAAAATCAAACACGCCAGGGAAGAATTAAAGGAGAAAGAGAGGGAGAGAGGGAGAGAGAAAGAAAAATGATTTCTCTTATAAATAGCAGGGCTTGCCAGAAGGCAGAGGAAATGAGAGCAAGTGAGCGCTGGAAAAGAAGGGCTTGAGCTTGACACGGGGCTTAAAATTGAGAGGGGGCGGGAAGAAGGGACCTACTGCGCGAAAATGTCTCCAACCAAAGCAAGGATTAGTGTTCCAACCTCCTCCACCGCCAAGATCCGCCAGTACAACTAATCACCTTCACAGCTTCTCTCACTCTCTCACTTCTCTCCTCTCCTCTCTCCTCGTCCTTTTTTCACACTTTTCATCCCCCTCTCTTTTTTTTTGCCTCCATTCTCCTCTGCTCTTTAAAGTATCATTTCGCCCCTCTCATCGTCATTATAGCTAAAATTAAAGCAGAGTATGTTCTGCCAAGAACGATTAGCCGCCGCAGCCTAACTGGGCGCAGTAAGGTGCTCAGGGTTTTTAGTCAATCTAGTGCGCGGGTGCACGCCACATTACCAGGCACAGGAACACACTGCAAACTTCAAAAGGCATCTACATATATGATGACAAGGGATGTCGCAGATAAACCCCCCCCCCCATCCCCTCTCTCTTGCTTTCTGTCTGTCAAATCCCCTCTGTCACTCCATCCCTCACTCTCTACCCCCCCATCTTCTCCACCTGTCAGTCCATCCTTCCCTCCTCCTCCTCTTTGCCTCTTTTCTTTTTCTCTCTTCCTCTCTGTCACTGTCATCCATTTCCTCTCCCCCGACAAGGCTCCTTACAAAGATGGCGACGGCGACAAGAACGAAGGTGCATAAACATAAACAAGTCAAATTGATCCCATAGAAGATGAGCCAGTTGGGGAGGGGGGGGGATTAAGCTCCTTTCTCTCTCTTCTTTCTCTCTTTCTACCAAGCTCAATCTTTCTTTTCCTCTTTTTTCCTCTTGTAGAAGGTGGGGGGAGAGCAGTTGCAGAACCATACCGGAGAAAGAGCCACTTCATAAGCAGATGCCTGGCATACGATTGCAGCCGGGGGAGTGTGTGAATTCATTCTCCTTCGCTATAAATACAAGCCGTGTCTCTGTATAGGTGCATGCGCAAAATGTAATTAGGCAGTGAGGCAGAAAAGCAAGCTGCCTTTCTCTATGTTTGCATATTTTGTCCACAAATAATGTACTACAAAGGCGAAGAGAGGAGAAATCTCTCTTGAATATTCATTTACAAAATAACCGTTTGCTGATAAGACCGAGGTATGTGATAATCAATTAGCTAAATGTTCTACAAAAACCAGGCAGGAAGGAATCAAGGCAGTAATAATAAATATGCACACAGTGTACGTATGTTGGTAAAGCGCGATGACAACTTCAACAGAAGTCTGCACTGAATATCCATACGACATTAGCCCAGATAAAATAAAGCACAATGAACAAAAAGAGAGGAGGATGTGTATTTCTAATGAGTGTTTGTTTCAAGTGTTCGTACAATAAGAAAGAGTTTGTTTTACATACAATGCGTCTGAATGCACCTGCTGTTGTCTGCCGAGTGAGCGTGGGATTAAGAATATTACAGGAGAAGATGCAGATAGTGCAGATGGAACAGAGAGCTGCAACGACAAACAACACGGTGTATTTCTGTGTGTGTGGAAATACAGCTTTAAAATCAGGTTAAAATCCAGATAACATCATCGACACGAGATGCGATCATAAAGTGAGATCAAAAACCAGTCAAATATTTCTATATTGATTTTATCCCAGAGAGAGAAAGAGACCTGTTCAATACCTGAACTCAAACCTCGACCCTATGCAAGGTGAGGATGATTGCAAATCAGTCAGACAGCTTCCTCTTGATCAAACCTGATTCTGACTTTGATCCTGACCTCAACCTCTAGGAAGGAGAACCTTGATGTCAGAAGTAGATCTTTATTTAAGGGACTGTAAGACACACAAAAAAATTAGGTATGTAGGTAGGTAGTAGTATGTACTTAATACACTCCCCATTTCAACTGCCCAGTCGACAGACAAGGTGGGGGGCATCAAGCTTTATCTACCTAATCCCCAGGGTTAGGGGTCAGGGGTTGGGGCCTGGCATGACAGACAGGTAGACACACAGAATGAAAATCATCTCTGCAATTGATGATTAATTTTGATCATTAATTAATCCAGTTATTCTAATTATTCAATTTTTCTTCTTCATTTATTGATCAAATGTTTGATCAGTAAGTCATCTGTACACAATGAAAAAATGCCCACCACAGTGACACCTTCAGAGCACATGTTTCACCCGACCAGGAGTCAGAAGGATATTCTGTTTATAACGCTAAATGTTTCAGCCCTGCACTCCATGGACTTCACAAACATGCAGACACACAGAAAGAAAATGACCTCTGACTGCACTAACATTTCATTGATTTATTGCCTGGTCTATAGCTGTCAAAGTGCTTCTTGTATCTGCTCACGAGTCCAGAGCCTTTGGATATTCAATGTATAATGATTTAAAACAGTGAGGAGCAGCAAATGTTCAAATGTGACAAGCAGGAAACAAAAGAAAGCTCAGCATTTTTGCTTTAAAAAATTACTTGAATGATTATTCCACAATTATTGACTTTCTGTCCATCGACTCATTCATTATTTAGCTGTTTGCCTCAGCTCAAGATGTCTGCATACATGCGAGTCACTTCTCGCTGAAGTCTAATTGTACAGCATGTCCAGTGTAATTGAATTGTTCTACACGCAGTGCTACAGTATTAAGAATTACAGTTGTTACCATTACACTGTTGTGTATGCATGTGAAAGCAATTACAATGCATTTAATTAGGCCTTGTGCCTGGTAATAAGTCCTAACGAATACTACTGTTAGATATAAGAAGAATAAATGTCAAGGCTTCCCTGCTTCTCCTCCAGGCCCTGTGCCCCTGTCGCTGTGCAGGGCATGTCGTCCTCTACCGGCCAGCGTGTGAATTACAGATGACCCTGCATCCTGCAGCCGACCTGGCAGGGAACAAAGAGGCAGCGCTGTGCCAAAGAGGCCTATCACTCTCAGAGGGGAGGATTGGGAGGAAGAGGAGGGGAGGTTTCCAGAGGGGGCAGGGTTAAGGGGGCTCCGCCATACTGGAGCAATGCAGCTGTGCTCTGTGGTAGACTCCCAGCCGAACGGGGGCAAACTGTTTCAGCGTGTGTGCGTGCGTTGGGAGGCGGGGGATAGCAGGGGTAAGGAGGTGGGGTGGGTAGTGGCTGTTGGCACCGAGGGGTGGGCTGGTAAGACATCTGTCATCCTATCATCAGTGCTGTCACATCTTAGAACAAATGGGCTGTGAGATTTTTACAGCCCAAAAACAAGGGATGGCAAAAGGTGTCAGTTAGCATGTGATCTATTACTGTTCTTTTGTGCCTTTTTCAATAAGTGTCGGCCACTGTGCTTCACCTCATCAAAGGGTGAGAAGAAAGGATGGAAAATGGTTACAAAGTGAGAGAGGAAATGCACATCTGAATTCAAAATCAACTCAGCATCATGAAGCTGTTCTGCATCTGAACGTCCTTGGCTGAAGCCACGTTTAGGGGTCTGCAACTCCCGCTTCCAAGCGAGGACGAAGAGTGAGTGAAGGGAGAGTGGCATATTTAATTTCCCCCCTCTACCCCATTGCATCCCTTTTGTTTTTTGAAGCGGGCCGTCGCACCGAAGCAAGGTCTTCCATAATGACACCTTGACTGTGAAGAACTTCATCCACTCCACCATGCTATCTGGTGCCTGTGTAACAAGACGGCTGGCTTTGTTGCCAGGAGAGTGGAAGAGAGCTTTGAACTGCAGACTGACAGTGCAGGGGAAGCCATTCCAGGCGTAGATGTAAATTACTATTACTTACACGTTAAACCTAGCACCCCCACCCCACCCCACCCCATCCTTAACACACACACAAACACACGCACACACACACCTCACCCCACCCTCTTCCCTGTTCACCGGCTTGCACTTGGCTGTGGAAGGAGTCGTGGTAGTGGGAGGGACAATTCTGACATCATGTTGCCCTCTTTTGGTGGCTATTTGCAACTGCACCTCACTGTCCTCTCACCTCAAAGGCTCAGTCGTCCCTTTTCATGGACAAAAAGGGTGAACGGTGGCGCAAACACCGATATGAAACCATTTTAATGATCTTTATACTGAATATATGAGTACATAATGAATATACAGCATGAAGACTCACATTAGGCCAAGGTGGATAAAGTCTGGACAAAATTCATCTTTTCTCCGCACTCCTTCAGACATCTCAACCTTTTTGTTTTGTTTCACTCATTAAATGTATTTTTTTTATCAAAAAAGACCTGACCAAGAAGGCAGCTTAAGAATAGCAAAAACAATACAGACAACATAAACTAACTGTACGATGACTGACACATGCTACAACAGATTCTAAATAATAATCAGTTCAGATGCGTACACAAGCATGAGAGAAAATTGAGCAGGAGTGAAACAGCATTTAACAGATCCTTTAAACCTGACTTGAATTCACCCAAAGTAATCACCCCTGTCAATTTCAGGTCCTTCTGCACTTTGTTCCAAACTCCTTGCTCAGAGAACCGACTCCATAGAACACTGCGAGAACACAAGTCGTATTGGATTCATATAGATATATGTACACAGCTAAGGAGAGATGTATATGTAAAAGTCAACCACTGGGCACATACAGTTGTGATGGCCAGTCAGCTATACGATTAGTAGGCCTACAGATAGCCACTGCTGCAATAAAACTTCAAACATTTTTGATGTTGGGCTGGTGTATTCAGGAAGAGCACATCATGGTAATCTAATAAAAGTGCTTTTAAAAAGTCCCTATTTTGTATTTTCTGTCACTCTGCAATTTTGCAAAAATCAATCCATGGCTGCCCTGACTTCATACGCCTCAAAAAGAACAATGAAATAAAGCAGTGCAATGCAGGGGACATACTCTTGAATAAATCATAACTTCAAATACAATCAGTGCCTGGACTAACTAGCGTCAGAGGGTTACATTTGAGGCACATTATGAGAAAACAGGTGAAAGCAGATACTATATCAAAGCTTAATAATTGGCCACAGATTGGATTTTAAGTATGAAATGACACTGAACGTGGATTGTGGATTGAAGCTTGTGTTCTGCTGTTGATCTTATTTTGCCACTCCACACAAAGAGCTGAGCGCACTGGCAGCGCCTGTCGTCAGGCAAAGCTCCAAGCCATTTCCCCTAGATGCATCTCGACTGAATCAATAGGGCCCTCACAGCATATCATTAGACATAAGTATTATAATTACTTGTGTTATTAATTTTGCCTTAATACCAGGGATAATATGATATGTAATTCAACCCTGTTGAGGGAAGAGAAAATAAGATAATCACAAATGCATCTCTTATGAAAATCAATGTTGAAATGGATATTCCAATAATGCCAAACCACTGCCCCTCTGTTTTTTTCACATGCATATCAACCAGTCATTTTCCGCATTCATCTGGAAAAAAATATATAAATATGTCCGACATATTTCACATAGGCGCCTCTGTCTGAGGCAAAACAATATGGATTTGTGTTGCCTTGCAAACAATTTTAATAAAAAGCTATTGATTGGGGATCGAGCAGCTAGCCTGTGGGCGCGGAGCACCAGACCCCAGTGGGTCCAGATCATTAATGTCCTCAACTGCTGGCTTCACTGGCGCAAATTTGCTCAATAAGGGTCTGGCACACATGCTTCAGGGTTTGATTTTGATACAGCCACATCAAACTGTTTGTGACTGCTCCACAGGCCACAAACCTGAGACAAATTTGGTTACAACATGATGATAGCATGTGTTTTTCCTCTTTATGACTCTTACAATTAGTTCCTTTTAATAAACAGTGCCGATGCATATGATTTGAGAAACTGGCAAAATGATTAATGAATTTGAACACACGTTACTCCTACTCAGCCTAACCACTCATGGCAAACATCACCCCGAGCCACAATCCACAGCAAACCATGGCTGCTTTCACACACACACACACACACACACACACACACACACACATGCATATACACATACACCATACAGCTTGTCATCAAGAGACATCCTCCTGACAGAGGGAAAAAAGAGCAAAACACACTCTCACATCCTCTGCTTTATGTCAAACCTCACCGAAATTTGTGCAGCTGCAATATCTACATCCAGGCAGAAACACACTATAAACACATATACTTTCTCGAGTATCAAAGCCTTGGCGCAGCGAGACAGTTTTAATTACCAGGTACTTTCTTTATGCTTATGATTTCAATTTCTCCCTGCAAAGCTGGTAATGATATTCAAAATGCCTGCTGGCAACTCCGACTTCTTATTCTCCCCTGTTTTTCCTTCCCACTAAGATGTGAATACCCCAGTTTATAGGCTTATTTGTCCTCCAGTCACTTTGTAAAATCTTTATTCGGCCGAAGATATCTTTTTAAATGCGAGCCTTGCTGGAAGGAATGGCAATAAAGGTTTTGGGGAAGGGGGAGAGAGATCAATGCAGAATGTATTACCCTGCACTACAGAGACCGACTTCAATAATAAAAGCATTGATCCTTTAAAGTGAAGCTTATTCTGGGATGGCATGGTAAAGGAGGCTGGTCCATTCCAATACTGCGCAGGCCAGATGGAGAATCACAGCAGGATATTTCACCCTCCCCCCAAATATTCACATTATATTTCAAACCCGTATTAGATTCAGTCACACAATTACTGAGGGATTCCTGTTGAAATGCATGCATTATGGAGGAGCATGTCCAATAATACAGCATATGGAATAACATATTTAATTGGCACTACTTAAGCTTTGCCAAGTACAAAAGAGGGTGAAAAAAAAGAACAGAAGGACATGTAAGGAAAAGAATACTATTAAATAAGGTAGTAGATTTTTTTGGATAATATATGGGATTATTGGACGGCATTTTACACCAGTGTTATATAGTTTATTAGGGCAATTCAGAGAATAGACATGTGTGCTAAAGATTAACTTGGCTCTCATGTAATTTAATTTCATCCGATTTTCTTTGAAATTTCTTGTTTTTAAAACAAGACCTGCTAATATTTCGAGATTTCTATTAGTCACCGGACACGCCACATCCCAGCAGTGTCTCTGTACACAGCCGTCGGTAGTAAAGCGCCTGCAGTAATCAAGCGTGAGGGCTGGATATATAACAAGCACACTTCACAGTATGCCTAACAAGCACACTTCACACACTAATCAGCTCAAGTGGACTTGCATTGCATCCACATCCTTGCGTTTGGCTCACAGAGACAAGCCCTGGCTTAGATTATGAAATTATCTGGATAGTATCAATAGATAAGGTTATCTGTGATTTGTCCAGTGTAATGAGTGCATCATGGGATAGTGGGGAAGGATAATTCCTGTGGTGTTTAGTGATAAAATGAAGTGCTGAGTGCAAAGTGGGGGTTAGAGGTAATCAGAGAGGAAGTACACACAATGTGTTTTTTCTCAGCAAACTCCAATGGTACCTGTATTGATCTTCTTCTAGACATCTAAATACCTTGCTTTCCCTCACAAGCACAATAATACACACAAATGATTATGAGACTTCTGGAGCCATAATAATCAAACTCATCAGCATGAGCCATTGCCTTCCTTGTCCACAAATCTCTGAGGTATTCCATTTTATCGTTTAATCTGTGACATGTCAAAAAACTGAAAAATGTCACAAGTTTTGAGGGTCGAAAGTGTCTGACAAACAATCTAAAACCCCCAAATATTCCATTTTACATAAGACACACTGAGGCAGCAAATTCCCATCTAAAAGAGACTGGAAAGATAATTGCCATTTTGGACTAAACAACAGATCAATTAATTAAATTTAATAAAGTTTCTGTTGGTTGACTGATCAATGAATCTACTATTTTTTTCAGTTCTACTCAGCAGTTTATAAAACCTACAGTTAAGACTGTGAAACTGAAATAAATAAAGATGTAAGAGTTACTTAGAGATTATTTTGCCCTGTGTCAAAATTCTGATTGAACCTTTACACTATTATTTTATGTTTGTTTTGTACCGACAGTAAATTTTGTCAAATAAATTTTTGCACACAAAGTTGCACAAACTATCAGTTATTCACCGCCTAAATAAAGAAATATATATATACTTATATAAGCCTTTGCATCAGCCTGTAGTGGGCTAATGCTAACACAAACACACATACAGTACACGGTGACCCCAGTTCCACCTAGTCTTTCCTCCACCCATAGAGAGATGGGGATGGCAAGACAGACACCCGCCTCCTGTAATCCCATCAACTCATGTCAGACAGCAGTCTGGATACAAGCCTATCTGTGAGGCCTGTAATCCACGGCTGAGACTTCACACACTGCGCTCCCACTTATCTGGAAACACTCTCAGACACACACACGCACACCAAAACATACTTGGAGAGAAAAGTGATAGTTGGTGGCTTCACTCAGTCTGTCTTTGTAGAAAGACATGATATTCTACTGTAATGTATGTAAAGGAAGAATCAGCATAAACATGAAAATGCTGTCACATCTGTGTGTGTGCCAGATAATAAGCATGCTTTATGCATCAGCTCAAGCCAGACGTAGACACTGATGCATGCATTAGATATGATTTTTAAAAAAGAATTTAAATGCATCCTAAAAAAAGAAATTTGTAATGTGGGTAATATATACAGTAAAGGCTAAAGAAGGGTAGGACGTGTAATTTTTACATTAATTTTTTTACAGAAAGAAAGAAAGAAAGAAATGTTGCAATTTCATGTACAATATCAAGACAACAAGGCTTTAATAGGACTGATTATTACAGTCACATTTGACAAATGTGCAGACATATTACAGATGTTTTCCAATAAAAAAAATAAAATAGAAGATGCTTTGTCTATTCAGAACACAAAAAAATCTGACTTGTGGAAATTCTTTTCTTGAGATTGAGGATAAAAGCTGCAAATCCTCCCACTGTGGTCAGAAATCATGCAGTAGAAAAATGTTTTTTTCAAAACAATAAATAAATAAATACATAAAACTACATATTCAAAATGGTGCTCAAAAAGGACAAAATACAAGATAATCTAAAACTAGGCATGCACCAGTTCCTGAATGTCTTCAACATATTTTGCTGTCAAGCCATTCAATCAATCACTAGTCCAGGGAACAATACGTCCCATTATCATTCAGATACATGCAAACGCCACGAAGGGAAGAAAAAAAAAAGAACGAAAGAGAGATAAAAAGGCACATCGGACAAGGCACCCCTGCTTATGTCTTGAGAGAAAGGGAGAGAGAGAGAGAGAGAGAGAGAGAGAGAGAGAGGGACGCAGGGTGCAGGACCCACACGGTGTAGTTCCAGCCAATTGCATTCCAGAGAAGTGACCATGGCCAGTGATAAACAAAGCACCATAGATCATTCCTCTCCCAGACGGAGCCCGGCGCTGGAGGCAGCGGAAGGTAGAGCGGTCAGACACAGAGAGAGAGAGAGAGAGAGAGAGACAGAAAGAGAAGCAGACAGAGACAGAAGACGACAGAGAGCTCACCGCCTATATGCATCTGCCCCTCTGCTATCCTCTGATGCTACATTTTGACTCCCTTTTTGCAACTGGAATGCCATTAAAAGCCGGCCGCGCTGCACGCCTGCAGACTTGCTCTCCATGGCAAGAACAAGAGAGCGAGCCAGAGAGACAGACAGAGAGGGAAGGAGAGAAAGAGGGAGGGAAGAGTGCTGCCGCTGCTTCCTCCTTCCACTGCCACTGTGTGCCGATGCATCGTATTCAAAAAGCAAAACAAAAAAAGCGTTAAATTGTTCCCATTTCCCTAAGAGAACAAAAAAGGCATTCAACACTTACCCACTCCCAGACGCAAGACTCAGATTCAGTGTTCATTTGAGCCCAGTGTGCGTCACAACAGAAACCTCAGATATTCTTCCAAAACAGATGTGCAAAGAGGAGCAGTGAGGTTCTCCCTCTTTTGTTTGTGAGCCTGCCTGGATAGGTTTCTCTATTTGCATCAGCTGGCTTTTTTATGGCTTTGAAGCAGGTGGATGACAAAAACATCAATCTCTCCAGGCACATTGTGTGGCATGCACACTTTGACACACTCCCCTCACCAGCTCTATACAGTATAATCACACATTCCTATTCTCTCCTCACAGCTCTACCAATGAATATGGGCTCAACAGGAAACTGAAGGACAAATGTGCATTGTTGGAGTGTGCTTTTGTTGTAATCATGTTTTGATTGGATTAGAATGGGGATTTGCTGTATCTCCAGAGCTCCTTTGCCATATATTGAGGCAATTTTGTGCACACAGGTTAAGGGAGGACATTGGTTGGTTGGATGCAAGTTAGCAACAGATAAAAAGCATGAGCCAAAATTATATGGTGTCCATTTGATTGTTTTCCCTCTTTAATTCAAGTTATAGAATGAATCATGTTTTTGTTCATACAAAGGTTCTTTCTGGCCCAAACCAGAACCTCTGGTTAAATAGTAGGACTGTATTCATGCAGTCTGAGACGTGTCATACAGTTTCAAAATCAAGTCCAAACAGGGCTCAAGTCTAAGGCAACATCGAGTCAAGACCGTAAAGCAAACAAGCGTTCAATATTGTTCATATATGTCTTACAGCTGTGGTCATCCATATTTTTAAAAATAAATATAGCCTATGTGATGTGAATGGTCTCAGTTATGAACCCACAGAGAATTATCTGTGCAATCTCTCTGCTCAATGGATCATTTTAGTGTCTCTCAGCCAGTTGTTCTAACATTAGATCCTGCAACTTGGCTGTTTTAGTTCATTCAATCTCATCTGTAGCTTCATCTGTATGTTGTTTTCAGTGCTCTGAAATACCCGCTGTACACAACAGCACCATACAACAGACAAAGTTACTACTATCTGAAGAACACAGCGGAGCATTTAGCAGCTAAAGGAGTTGGTGGAGACCAAAAACAGAACAAAAAGGACACTGACTTAAACTTGTCCCTTCACCATAAACACAACTTTAAATGCTCCCCATATCTGCAGGATGTGTAACACGTTAACCATATCAACTCTCTAAGGTGATGATACGTCAATGTTGTGTTTACGGCTTGTTCCACTGCCCCCAGTTGACCAACGGTGACCAGATGTCGCCGCCGCCTCCATTGTTTCAAAAGTAAATACAACAGTGAGGTTGGTGGCGTGCAGCTCTCTTGAATGTATACAGCTGATTGCCCACTGCTGCCCCTGCTGGCTTAATATTGATTATACATTTTTCACTTTACGCTATGATTTGCCTTGTGACCATGGCAACCACAGAAACCACACCAAAGACAGCATCTGCATTCCGAGAATAATATGAACCAACATATTAATTAACATCCTGGAACAGCATCAGCTTTGAAGTTCAATAAATCTGTGCCAAGAAACATTTTTATGACATTAATTATCTAAACTTGATTGATTGATTAATCAAGTCATATTGTCATTGTCATATTGCCATTTTCTCGATGTATCTGCTCTATTACATGTTTAGATGAGAATAGGTGGATAGCAGCAGCCCATAGTGTATGGTAGCCCACAGCAGGTTCAGATCTTGCAGAGTTACACCTTGCCGCCACCTTGTCATTTACTTGAAACAATCACTTGGACTAAGAAATGTTTGAAGTGTTATGACAAGAAACATAGCAAATTTAAAGCCTAGACCATCAGCAAAAACACAGTTCAGCTGAGATGTCATTCCAGAGAAACTAAAGGATTTAATGTCAAAGTATTAATCCTTATGTACTTTTGTCAACCTGTAGTTGAAGTTTTAATTCATTCAAAGTCAGCATACTTCAAGTTGTATCCTCCACCTGCGCAGTCCAGCCCTGAGGCACACAATCTACTTCATAAGCTGATGATTTGCTGTCTTCTGAGTGGGCATCAAGGCCGCATCATGTGATGAGGCAGGCCTAATCAGGGGGAACCTAGAGAGACGCAGTGTGCCGTTAAACACCTAAATCCTGCAACATCCTCCTGGTCCCCGTGCACTGGATGAAACAGTCCTGGATGCTTCTCATTGAAAGGTATAGGACAGCGACTCTATGCTGCTCTTTATCAGAGTTTATGAAGTTTACCTGACATACATTTAGCACTAAATCCTCAAGCATGAAGACTTAGTAGTTGGCAAATAGGTTACCGCCCCATCTCTGACAAAGAGTCGTGAGCTGCTTTCCTAAGCTCAATAGGAAACATCCGCTGTCTCCACACTGCAGTGGATGAGACAGCCAGACAGTCCCAACCTGTGCTACCTGTCTCCCTTTCAAAGTTATCCTTTATGTTAATCAATGAAATTAAAAAATACCTATAGTTAATAAGGATGGCCATCATTCTCCATGCCTGTCTTTATACCACACACTAAAGTGTGTTGTCAACTTTATTACAAAATTATTCCAAAAAGAAAAAAGAAAGGAAAAAGAAAAGTGAAAGTGCGAGTGACACTAAATCCTCAAGCATGAAGACTGAGAAAGAAAGAGCATTAATGAGACACATTTATAAACTGAAGATGACATTTTAAACACCTTAGCATGAGTTTCTGAAATTTGCAGAACTCTATCCATCACTTTGGTGTGAGAAAAAACGAGTCTCTTTCCTATCCATATCTTAACTCTTTTGTAATTTCATAACTTTAGGCCACAAGATAGCTCACTTCGCTTTTACCTGATATCATGGTTTATGGCACATTTTAGCAGAATAATTTGACTGTGCTGTGGTGATTAATCTTTCAGTCAGTTTTCAGTCACAGTCACAACTTCTCAAGAACAACCTGTGTATCAGCCCATGCAGTAATAATGCGAGCAGGAGACAATGACAGACCAGAAGACAAAAATGATGTCAGGCTAGTTAAAGGCAGGAGAGTAAAGGAAGCTTTATTCAGCTCCAAGTGAGTGTCAACTGCTTTGAAGTTATTTTTTTACACCTCATGTAATTATGAAATGCCCCATGTCAGTAACACAATATCCTTCAGAAGTACTTTTGGTAATTATCAAGAATCAAGAAGTTTTATTGTCATATGTATAGTACAAACACAGCAGTTACACCGTACAACGAAATTCTTGCTTTGTCCATCTCCCTTTGCGTAACAGTAAAAACAATAAAATATTAAAGGAATAAAAATAATAACATCAGAAACAAAGAATTTAAGTAAGTGTATAAATTTAAAAAAAAAGTTTAAAAAAGTAAAGAAGTAAGTAAAAAAGTAAAGTACTATGCCACATTGTAAGTAGAATATTGCCCATTATGTAAACAGTGATATTGCACACCAACATGAACAGTAATATATAGATTCATTTGATGCTTCACATTATTAAGGCTACACTTTGACATTAAAACCACCACACCAACAAGTGTCTGTGAATCGTAATTCCGACGTTTTTACAAGTCACTGAAGGCACCCGCGTGACGTCAGGGTCTCCGCCACAACTTTGAAAACTGTGTCCTGGTTCAAACATTTTATTTAATTTATTGCGAAAACAAGTGCTCAATTCCGCCATTAAACTGCCTTAATTGAAATGTTGAATTTCACATGTTTGGGTCAGGTTTCCGAGTTTTTCAAAATCCTAAAGTAACTGCAAGTCCATCCTCCTGTCTTGCTAAGGAAGCTAACGTTAGCTAGCTGATTCATTTAATGTAAACATTAATGTCAGTACGATGGAGAGTTCACTGGTCAGAGACAACCCGCTGCTTTTACCTCTCAACAAGGAGAAAACTGTCTATGACGGCTTCATCACAGTCCAGGTAAGTCTTCCTACTTAAAACAACGATTGTCAAACTACATTCAAAAAGTTGTCAATTTAATGATTCCTCGCTGTAGACAAATTTACATGAGTATTAGAATATAACTTTAGAGATATCCTGAATGTCTAAAAAGCGCTGGTAAATTCGGCATACATGTAATACTCTTGAGAAAACTTCATTGTCAACTTTTATTATTGTTTGCACCCTCATTAACGTTACAGCTACTGCTACGTTACTGCATGTTTGCGGTCATGTTGCGTTAATTAACAGCATGCCACGCAGCTGTAAACCACTACATTTACATCGAATGTTTGTTACATCCTGCGTATGATTAATGCCGATCTGAAGATCTGGTACGGGTGATTCAGATGTGTGTTATGCACAGTGTGCACCTTTACCAATAAGCACAGAAACTTTATATTGTTAGATTTTTCACTGCAGTTTGGCAGACCAGGTGTTCCTGTGAGTCAGTTTTAAAGGTTGATTGATAAGACAGCTGGCTAATGTTACACTGGTTAGTTGGCTTATCATATTGTTTTGTGCCTGTCATGTAATTTACAACCATGTTGTGATTCTCACAGGAACGAGACTTCAGAATCAGAATACTGCTACCACCAGATCGCCAGCTCATACGGGCCAGGTATGAATTATCACCTCACCTTCTCTTCACAAGATAATTAGCCCAAACATATTGTTGCTGTCTGAAATCAATGGTCCTTCTACAAGTTGATATCCCAAATTTCAAGCAAATGTGGCCTTGGGGAGTGTGCCCAACTATAAGCTGTAAGTAAACCACCCACTGCCCACATATCTCTGTTAAACACTGCTTATTATTATTAAAGTTGTGGACTGTAGTATTGCCTGTTCTCTCTCTTCCTTCCTTCTGTTCTGATTTGGCGCTGTACAAATACAATTAACTTTCTTTTTGTAGGCTGCAGTGCTGTTGGCAGTTAAAGCACCTGTTGCATGGGTATGAGCACATAGTGAAGCAGGTAAACTCTACATGCAACACCAAACCCTGTGTTGCATTTTGTTCCAAATTGTGTGATAACATTTTTATATTGTGTTGTGTTTGCCAGCTTGTACTGAGATCAGGTTGATTGTTCTGTGTTTCATATTTTTTGTCATGTCATTTTGGCTCCTTTGTGTTCTGTGCATCGTGCCTGGCATCATTCTTGTACTCTCTGTCACCCATCAGGCTCCCCTCACTCACAAGCAGAGAAAAATATTTTTCACTGTTTAATTAACATCGCCTGGAAAATGTCCCTATTTGTTATGTGGCCCCTCAGGGTTATTTGGATGAGATTGATATTTCACCCCGGGCTGCAAAGTTCATTATTTTCACAGCCTTTAAGCTATCATTAATTATTAAAGCTGGTGGCAGCCCCCATTAATCACAAACACTGTGTTTGATTTGAATGGCTGGCTCGAGGAAAAAAATAGACACTGTCACTTCATTATCCTCCCATTCAAGGATGTCTTTTCTCTCTTGTTTGACTTCTCGCAGAGGCTGCAGCAGTCGGCCGATCTTGTCAGTTTCATTCTGGAGCTGAAGACTGTCTTGGTAAGGAGGAGAATGACACAGTGGTTAGCATGGTCACTTTGACGTTGTTGCTTTGTGAACAGGAATTAGATGGGAGCCTTCAGGCACTATCAATAGTCTTGAATGTGAGGCACACATGTACATGTATGTTAAAATTATATTAGATTAATGAAAAGTGTAACAGCCTGTGTGCTTGCCACCAGATATAGCTGTAAGACTTATTGGCCTGATTTATGTTGTTTGCTTTTAGTAGAAAGATAATGATGCAGTGTGGTGAAGTTGTGATGATATGCATAGTAATTTCTTAAAATAAGAAGCGTTCTCTCTTTCATTGCAGGAAGTGGGCCTGAAGAGCCTTCCTGAGTGCCGCTCCATCCCGCCTCCACAGTATTATTCTCAACTCATCTCTGAGATGGAGACCCTTGGGTGGACCAAGTAAGTGACTACTAGGAGCACTAACAGTGTATCTGGAACCAGGTTTTAAAAGAACATAAGCCACTGAGCCGTCCAATGGTGAGAAAGTTGGCTGTGACCACCAGGTTTGCCAGGTCTACACTTTCACAGATAGCTTACCTGTATTGCTTGTGTTGATTGACAATTGTAACGAGCATCAGTAATTGAAGAGATGATTGCCAATTGCTGATGCCCCTGCTGATTTTAAAATGATTATTCTTTATTTATTTTTTCCACCCGTGGGGCAAAATGCATTTAGGAAAAATCTTAATCAGTATGCTGTGGGAACCCACTAATAACTATTTAGAAGTAGAATATAATGTTACGCCTTTTAAACAATCCCTAAATTACTTTCACATTAGGGGTGAAACAAATTATTGTTTTTATTGATTTATCTGCAGATTATTTTCTCGATAAGTCATTAATCATTTCATGTGGAAATCAGAAAACATTGAAGCATTGCCCATCACGGTTTTGCAGACAAGAACGTAACATATTTAAATAGCTTTTTTGTCCAAGCAAGTCCAAAACTGAAGGATTTTCAGTTTGCAATATGCAAAGCTATACATTTGAGAAGCTTGAACCAGCAAACATTTGGCATATCTGCTTGAAAAGCACTCCTCTGACACATTAACCCACCTGGCCTCTGGTGAATCTGTCATAGACAGTTTTGTCCTTGTTGAGAGGCAAAAGCAGTGGCTTGTCTTTTACCACTGAACTCTCCGAATGCATCAAAATGTTTGCACATTAATCGTCTTAAGTTCGGATAATTGACATTGTTAAATCAACTCATCGTTTCAACTCTGCTTCACATATCTGACAAAGGGTTCATTCAGCACCAGCTGTCACTCAGCTGCTCATTGTCTTACTGTCTGCTCACTACTCTAATAACATGCTCTGAAGTCACAGTTTGGGAGAGACATGTAACTAGTAAGAACATGAATGTGATGTTCATGCTTTGCTTCTACAAACACACACTACAAATACTCCATTCTTCATACCAACAAAAGCTAAAATGTACATAGGTCTGAGCTGCTGTGCTATGTTGGGTTGTTACCTAACCAGAGCTGCCATGTAGACTAGATACACCTCCTGTTTCCTACAGGTTGAGAGGTTGATATCAGGTATTTTATCAAAATAGAATCTGCACCAGTATAATCCAGCTGAGACGCTGCTGTCATCTGCAGGCTGCGTTGTGGTCAGTCTTCACTGCATTTGTGCCCTTTTTTGTGCTCGTATAAACAGTACATGCTGTGCAGGCCCCCCACAAACTGATATCAGGTGTCTGCAATCAACCCCAAAATGAAAGGACGATCTGAAATTGTAGACGACTGCCCAACCCTTTTGTGGCTGAAATTAGTTTTATTTGAGTTTAATTTTACTCGAGTAGGCAGCAAGCACCAGTAACTGTCCTTGATGTTAACAGTGGGTGTCTGTATCTCTCTACATGTTCAGAGTGCACTACAGTCTTCAGTTAACTAAATGGTCCACATGTATGTTCATAAATCATGCATAGTTTGGTTCAGACATGATGTATCTTTTTCTTTCCCCAAACCTCGGCTGTAACAAGGGAGGGGAGGCAAGGGGAAAAAAGGGAGTAAGAGCTTGCGAGACAGTGATTGAGCAAAAAAGTGAAACTAAAATTTACTGTTATTTGGTTCCCTATTTCAGTGGGAATGCTCTACCTCCAGCAGCACTCACACTTTACGTTATATGCATTGCAAATTTCCCAGTTGTGGGACTAATAAAGGAATATCTCATCTTAACGTTAATTGGTTGGGATACAAGTGCAAATTTCAGGCATGCTTACCTTCCCTTATTACAGGCCTGGCAAGAAGCAAAGTTGCAGGATTGCATTTTAAGCTTCACCTCGTTTATCTCACCAAGTTTATCATCTGGTTTTCAAGGGGCTCCTTAAAGATGAGATGGAGCTGTAACCATGATCATTGTTAGTACAGTAAACCACTGCTGCAGTGCTACTGAGCGAATCGCCACTACATGTAAACAGTTATGCCAGTGAGAATCAAGTGCAAATCAAATAATTATTTTCTCTTAATGAATGTGGTAATGTTCCCACCCCCACTTACATGGTCCCAGGATACTCTGAAAGTAATTTGCCTCCAGAGTTGCTGGCTGATGGAGCTTGTTTCACAAAGACCCAATATGAACTCAGGTTTTTCTTTTCTCTGTAAACGCTCCACGAGGAACTTTGTAGCTTCTACTGTACACCTCAGTTGTTTGTGGGCCAAAAATAGGCAGTTGCAAGTCAGACTCACAAGCCAGACACAAGGAAAAGTCATTATTTCAACTGTGAGTTATTGTTATAGATTTTTTGACTTTTGCATATTTTCCCTAGAGGTAAGATTAACATACTGAGATGTATATATTTGGTTAGAAACCTGCGCTGCTTTAAACAGCTGTAAGGAGCAGTGCTTGTTTTTTTTTTCCCCCAGCAGTTTCAAGTGCTTGGAGCAACAACACAGCTCCACATTAACAAATGGCTCTTTATGACTTCCTTATTTTTAGTTATTGAGTTATAGTTAAATCCAGGTCACATTTAATAACTCTCAGCCCACGTGTGGTGACAGACCCAGCTAATACTGTCATCTCCACTCGTCAGGAGAGGAGGAGGTGGGGGCGGCGGTGGTTAGTAGGAAGATAGCTATTCTCCCCCAGCTCGGATTAAGCCTTGACTACTACACTCATTTTCCACTTTCCTATTAATGACCATGGCTACAATTATGATATTAGCAAAATGCAAATGGCTCTAATTGAAGACTCTCAGCTTGTAATAGGAGAAGGGGGGGTGAAGGTATGCTTTATGCTGGAAATGGGACCAACATCATTTTCAGTGTCGTGTTACGGTTAGGAGGCATTATACACAGTGGGCCTCAATCTCCAAAGCACTTGAGATTCGCTTAGCGTCTTAATTGGTATGGGCCGTGCTAATAGCCACCAGGGGTTTTCAGATGTAATTCTGTCTGATGATTGGGCCAGGTAAGTGAGTCTTTCTCTCTCTCTCTCTCCTCTCTCTGTCTGTGTCTCCATTGCTGCATTTGAGAGTGTGGTCATCTTAATTGGCTGGAGATGGTGCACCATGTCTTAATTAATGGAAATGAGGTCAAGTAGGTCAGCCGCCATCACTCGGTGGCCCCGGAACGTGGCCCCGGAAGCTCCGGGGCTCATTATAGGCACAGCTGGCACTCCATGTTCACAGCCTCTTTGTGTACATACAGAGCGTCATCTCGTCTCATAGTGTTATCGCTCTGTCACACTCTGTTGCTGCTCTTCTGAGACCAGTTATATCGGCTCTCTGACTGTAGGGCTCCGTTGGGCCCAGCAGGTCCAGGGCTGAGCGATTAGGTGCTTTCTAACATCCTTTTTTTGGTCATATTTATTTTTCACGTTATTATGCCAGCTAATAAATGACTCTTACAATCAATGATGTAAATGCAATGACTAGAGTATTGGGGTTTATACAGTCATTTCCAGACACTTAATGGAAATGTCCTGGGGCCTCATTTATAACTGTTTATACGCACGAAACAGGGCTTGAAAGATGCCAATGCCACTTCCCACATAAAAGTTGTGATCTGTAAAAACAAACTTGAAAGGAGAATATGCACACCTGCCTTGGCTTTCCCCAATATTAACCGTAGACCGACTCCTTTTCACTCCAGCCACTGACCTCATATTGTTCGGTGGCCACTGCTGTGGCAGACAAACCAAACAAGCACCTCAAGTTGTGTGTCAGAAAATTTCCCTTTCTTGGTCTTCCTCTTGCTTGAAGAACCATTGATGATCAGACTCATTTCTATGGATCAACATTTATGAGGTGCTTTGTATTGGCAATTTATGGCTGAATGTGGCCATGTGGAGAGCAGGATATGTGGCTGATCCACATGCACACATTTCCAGGTGGGCTGTGATTCATAAATTCTCGGCAGATATAATTGGATGTATTTTTTGGCTTGTTAGAATGCAAACCGTGTGTGTGTATGTTTATATTTATATGTAATTAATTAACAGGTTTCTCTCTGCTTTATAAGATTAGTGTACTTGCATGTGACTTTACATCGTCCTCTATTTCCTCTACCGTACCTTGTGTATGCCATCATTTCACGTGTGAATTTTTCATGCAACACACATGAGCACTACATATGTGTTGATCTCACCGTTCATTAATCACTTTGTCGACACAAGAAAAAAAAAAAAAAAACGAAGACATGCGCACACACATACACACACACACAAGCACAAATGTGCATGGTGTGCACTGTCTGGAAGAAGCTCACTTGGCTGTGGAGTTGCAAATGGGATGCTCTCATCATTCTTCCCAGCAGGATGTCTGACTGTCACACTGTTTGCATCATGGCCAAGTAGGGGCGGCAGATAGTCCCCGCTATCCTGCGTGTGAGACCTCAGAGGAGAGGAGATGGAAATGTGTGTTAGTGATACACTGACTTTTTCACTGCAGATACTGTTTGTAAAGTACTAAACCTTCACATTTGGTCGATGCTGAGCTCTGGTCTGACTTGTCCTGTCTTAATACAGAATGAATTACATGGTATAACTTGCTTTGTATCTGCTTTCTGAAACACAACTGGATATTATGTCTCTTTATCATTAGTCTTTTTGGATTGTCTGCACATTTATTACACTTTTTTTTTTTTTTTTTTTACAGCTTTAATCCCCACTTGGAAATTGACCATTACGCCAGCCTGACTTCCTCATGTTTCTTAACGTCTTTAACATCCACTGCCCTGGAGATAACATACTTTTGAGATTGTACTTTACATTACTTTTTAAACATACTTTCAGGACCGCAGTGACTGAAACGGTCAAAGTCTAATCTGCAGTATCGAAACATAGGGGGCCCCGAGTTCCAATAACGTCTCATCAGCTTTTTTCACATAAGGCCAATGTGGAATACATTTAGGTGGATGGCTTCTAAGTTTGGCTGATCATTGCTCAACACGGTTAAAAAAATAACTAACTTCACCAACAGCAGTAACGTAACAGCTGAAATGAAATGTGCCTGTTACGCGCGATCTCATTTGGATGTCTGTACTCAGCCAAGGATTGTTAAAGAAGAGAAATATTTCTCTCTTCTAACACCCCTCTGCAGTCGTGAGTGAACAGTTTGTTTTGGGAGATCAAAACAAGAACAACAGTGTTTCATCTCTCGATGATTATGTTGCATCAATTTCTGGAGAGTATCAGTTAAACTTTTATGCAAGATCTTAATATTTCTGCCTTATAAGCCAAATAAAGGTGAATAAAGGTTTGAATTGTAGTTGTTTTTATTGCAAATCTAAAAATAAAAAATCTAAATTCAAAATAAATAATCTTAAATAAAATCTAATTCAATTTGAGGAGGTAAATAAAAGGATTTGGATTCAGTAAGCAGATTTGTACATGATTTGGATTGGATAAAAGTGCTGTCAACTCAACACGTACAGCATCTACATGCTTGGTCACGTTCACGTTTTAATAGCAGTGTGTACATAGAGCTAGCGTCCTGCAGGTAGGGCAGTGGGTAATAAAAGATTCATTTAATTCCTTTAAAAGAAATGTCCAATATGTGGCTTTTTTACAACCTGCTAAATCCTTATTTTGTGTGTTTGCCCACCAGGCCTAAACCCTGTGGTATCTGCAGAAATACAAAGGATATGCAGTGATTTACTCTGGTTTCATGGCTGAAACAGGATTAAACAGAAACAGATTTTCCTTTTGAGAGAACCAGCATTCTTTTGATTCATGCACTCTGAAAATCACAAGCGCTTTATTTCATCAATTCAACTTCTTATTTATTGATTTGTTCATTTGGATGCTTGTCACTTCCTTCACTTGCATAGGTCTATTAACTGGTCTTGCTTGACAGATTTGTGTATTTATTGCTGTTCGCACTAATGGGTATTTTATGTGCCTGTACTCTTTGTAAATGTGTACCTGAGGATATAAAGTAACCTGGGTATTGTCTACTCAAGAAGTTCTGAGCTGCTGCAACATTATTTCGGCCTTTTATATATCCCATATCTGTATTGACGCATCTCTGAAGTGTGTGTGTGTGTGTGTGTGTGTGTGTGTGTGTGTGTGTGTGTGTGTCTGTTTGCAGCTATGTATTTAGGAGATTTTAATGTGAGACGGTTGAGAGATAGAAGACGGACAGTGAAAGTGAGTAAGCACAGGAGCAGAAATGTATGAGGTCAGCATGCAAGAAAGAGACACAGAGTTTAATTGTTGTGATCATGATATTGTGTGTTTGCATGTGTAGATGTTAGTGTGCAGCTGACACTTCACCACTGTTGCCCTTCGCCCGTGTTTGATTCCAAGCGTTTGAGCGAGCAGACACTTTTATGAATCGGGCACATCGGACACCGTCTCTCATCATTCTATCACTTCCCTAAGTGTGTGTGTGTCATTCCCGAGCACACTGCTCACATCACTCCTCTCTAACACACTCCATAAATTCTCGGCAGATATACAGCCATGTCATCCTCGGCACAGAGCGTCCATCGCAGTGTACTGTAAATCTGGAGGAGGACTGTCCAAAACCTTTGTCTTAAATCAGTCTTTAGTTTTCAGGTCTCAGTCGACTAGAGAAGGACTTCAAAGGGGGAGGAAGTGACTCCTTCATAGTGTGCTGGAGCAGCTGTAAATCTGACAGTGTATTGTCCTCAGCCTCAATAGGTTATAATTACCTCAGGAAGGAGGGAGTCTGATTTACAGGTTGACTCAAGTTTGAAAATATGAACCCATCCTAAGGTCACTGGGAGACACGAAATTTTATGAGCACCTTAGTCCAACTCCTGTAACTGTTGAAGTCCTTGTAGTGTAAAGTATAGAATTTTTTACTCAGGTAGTGGCAGAGTGATGTTGACGTTGAGTGATGTTGGTTTGTTCCTGCCAGCAGTCAGTTGTTCAGTCATGTGTAAAAAAGTATCTTTAAAGACCACCTCCAATGAAAATCAAGTTTTTAATCTTGTTAACATGCCCATATGGTGTTTTTATACGCTAAAAGACATATGAGCAAAAAAGGCAGTCTGGGAAACACAGATTCAGACAGCCGGGCTTTCATATGTAACATACCGAAGGAACCAATCCCATCAACTTGCAGGTGGGGCTACAGTGATAAAAACTGGTATCAGAGGAGAAGACACATGTAGCTACATATCACATTTTGCAAGCTAAGTTTCAAAGTGATGGCCGAGACGTTTTCTGTTTTTGGTTGCACAAGTACCAACAAGCCTATCAGCTAGAAAGATGGAATTAAAAGTACATTGCATTCAAAATTGTCCCTTGGCTGTGTGCAACCTACTACCTACAGTTCATGCTCACATCACACACAGTCATTTAAGCCATTGTTTATAAAAAATATGGATGAGTTCAACGACCTCCAAATGCTGATTTGATTGCATTATGCTTGTAATGAATTCAGCTTGCATTTACAACATTCATTAACGTCTGAATTAATCTCGAAGAGCTATTCAAGTACATTGTATGTCAATACCAACTGTAAATTTGGTCTCAATATAAATGGCTTTGTTGGGTGGTCTGTGTTCACTGGATTCTATCACTTTTTTTTTCCAAGTTTGATTTGAAAGTTTTACAAATAGCAAAATCTTTTTTTGTTGCTGACAGCCAAAATGTTGTGGTTTCATCAAATCCCAGCATTCTCGTGTAAAATTATTCTTTTGTCAGTAGGGCTGTGAGATATGACCAAAATCATCAAGTCATTTCATTTCTGGAAAACATACATATCATGATATAGCACATTTTCTGTTCTATGACTTTTTAAAAAGGCTCTATAGGTTAGTGGACTCCATCCATGTGACAGAAGTAGCCCCACTCTTAGGTACAAGCTCTTTGTTTTGTCTTGGCTGCTCAGAGTTATTCTCCTCTTTTGAATCATCCTGTTCTGTGTCACGTCCACTTACCTTCATGTTTGTTTGTGTTGTTTCAGGCAAATTTCCTGCCTGAATCCGTGCTGTAAAGAGTGAGATTTGGACATAACGAAATAAATTATAAAGCATAATATGAAACGATGGTTGTTTTTCTATCGTCACACATCCCTACTTGTCACTGTGGGAAAGTTTCTCCAACAGTATGTAGGCAATCACGAGACAGAAACTTTTCCTTAAAATCCAGAGCAACCAATGAAATTATTTTAGGGTAAGCAACTCTTGATGGCAGGGTCACCATAACCAGTGCAGTAGTAGGGAACTGTGGGAGAATTTAGCCATGATAATTAGAAGGTATGTATATTGCAGGGTCAGAATCTTGTGTTACTTTTGAATTTTTACAAACATGTAATTTGTCGTATCAAATACTGTATCCCTCGGTTCCTCACAGTCATTCTTCTAATGTTTCTATCTTGATTAGTGTAAAATTGCAGCCTAATTTTATTGCATCATGAATCAAGTACTCCTGTTTTTCTGCATCAGTCAGGTGATGTGATGTCAGATTGGCTATCATTGTGCAAGAACATACAGTTACGTACATACAGTCAGTGCATTTGCTTACAGTTTTATTATAAAGCATAAAATTCAGGATGTTTCTGTCGTTACTCAGCAAGAAAATAATGCTGTCAGCCTCAGCGTGATTGGATTTGTTATGTATGATTTGTTGTATTTCTCCATTAGAGCAGTAAAAAGGCAGTTGCTGGCGAGGAAAGCAAATTAGATTTTCAAGAATGAAAGCCTATAGTTATGTCTTGCATGTTTTGGGGCATGAATGTGGAGCTGTGGCCTGATGTAATGTCACTGTGTCCGTACCCGCTGTGATAAATGTAAAGGCATAGTTGATGTCTCAATATTGCTCTCTGCAGCTGTGATTAACGATGGATGATGGCTGATGTCAGTTTACAGAGTTATGTGTCCCCTTCTCTGTGGATGGATGTTGATTTATTGTCTATGTATTGTGTGCGTCCATCTTCAGGCTGCTCTTCATAGACACAGAGTTCCGGACGCTGAGACTGAAGGCAGAGGACTCCTCTGGAAGGCAGCACATCCTCACTATTAAACTCAAGTCTAAAGTAAGACACACTCTCTATGCACACACATACACACACAGTTTACTGTAAGAACTGAGTAATTTTCACACTGAAAATTATGCATCATCAAATGGAATAGCAGCTTGCTGTTGACCTATAGCCATTCCAAATCCAAACCGGCCAACTTCACCAAATGCATAGGGGATGTTCAATTTGCTGATAGCAAATCAGTGAACATCTGCGCCCCTAAATCTAGGTCAAACTGGAGAGGGTGTGGAGAGACGTGATAACCCGCTGTGACTGAGATGTAGCACAGATAAAAACTTCTCTACATAGACCTCAGCATGATAGAAAACCTTCCTCTATGCATAGAGCAAACCAATCCACCCACACTCATCTGCATAGTCCCTGCTCACTGCTATATGGAGAAGTTTACCTACTGCGGGTAAAGGCAAATGTAGGCTGCTGAAATAACTGTGTTGTACAGGGAGTTTGAAATGTTTGCATGTCACAGTTCTCCAAATTGTCAGATAAGAAGTGACAGAGTATGGTTAAAGCAACATTATGTAACCATTTATCTTAAAATAACATCTTCAAAATCATTATGATGGTGCATTGTCTTGTTATAGGGAGAATGGTGGCCCTGTCAGTCCAACTCTGCTCTTGTACTATGTAACTTGGGTTGCCAAGTACGATCTCCCACAAGAAGTGCATAACGTTCATGGCCATTTGTCACACACTATGTTGCTGATTTTGGTGAAACTATTTTATGGAGAAAATGTTTTCTGGTTTTCCCTCTGATGTCCTCCAGCTGTTCTGCCTCAACGCTCAACACAATTTAAAAAGTTTATACCGCTGGCAAGAAGCAAGAGACAAGAGTAAATCTCGAACCGGCTTTTAGTCGTTGGCGAGAGCTTGTGAGAGAGGTTGCAAGACAGATGCTGAGCTGGCCTTCTTGCTGTTGCACTCATAAGTAATATTAGCTGGTTTGCTAAGTTATGTGTTGTAACACCTGCTAGTTTTTGATCAGCACGTGTACAGCTGTCCATATTTGCAAGAGTAAAAAAACAAATGAGAGTTATTTTTGTTGATTTTAGTATTAAATTGCAGCTGTCTAGATAAGACTCTCCAATGTCTGTACTAAAATGTAATTCTCAATCTCAAATATGGCCATTTTGTATGAATTAAATTATTATGACATTCAAGTGCCCCTCATGTTGCTGAAAACTCCCTCTAATAGGCTCAAGGATCCCCCCGAGTCCCCAGGCCCCATTATAGGAACCAGTAAGAATGTTAATAACAATTGCAGTACAGTCAGACTTTATTGCCTCGTGTTGACCTAAAAGGATAATTGCAATTTATTACAACGTGGCTCCAATTTTCATAGTTCACCAAAGTTATTGTTGAGATCTTAGAACACACTGACATTGCTACAACAAATTCTGGAAACAGGAAACACTGGCAGTCAGACAAGCAGGTTGTAAATAACTCAACAGTTTAGCCAGATTATGTGAACCACTTTATTTGGAGGTAAAATCAAATATTTAATAATCAGTTTTGTTATACAGCAAGTATAGAAGGTCAAAGTTGAAACAGGAAATTGCATAGATGTATTTAAAGGACTGGAGGCATATCTGATTTGCTGCAGATTTGCCCCAGTGGCCATCTGTGGTGCTGCAACAAGAAAATATGCTGCACCCCAAAAAGCATTTTTTTCCTGTAGATTGCATGGATGTAAGCAATGTAATGTAATACAAGATGGCACCTATTCAAAATCACCAAGTGCATTAGCCTCAAAAGGTTTTTGAGCTTCCAGGTTTGCTTCTGTGTTCTGTGACCAACTGCACATGTTCATTATTTCTACTCGACCCATAGACTTTATACTGGGATGACATCATGCAAATACAAATTGCTTTTCTAGCCTCTGAGAAAGTTCTGCAAATATGAAACCTTCATGGATTAAAAAAAAAAATTGACCTTGTTTGCACTTCTGGGTGTTCAACAATTTTAAACAATTCTTTTTGGTCCGCAGGGGATTTTTTGTTGCAGTACTGCAAGTCGCCCCAAATTAGCAGTGAGACTCTGGGGTGGTGCTTATCTAGTTCTCTTAAGACATCATTGGTCGACTTCCATTAAAAGAGATGTCAGTCTAACTGTTGGCAGGACATCTCGAACTACAGAACAGGTCAAGTGTCACTCTTTGTATAATGAAAACTATAAGGATTCATGTCTGTAAACCTTCCCAGTGCCTAGAAAAGCATTGTATGTGCATGACTTCACCCCACTGTAAAGCTAATGGGCCAAGCAAGGTCAAGGAGAGAGACTCTAATGCAAACCAGGAAGAGAACTTTTGGCATATGTGCTGAGTAAGCAAATGTCATTCCAGTGAATGGGCACCATCTTGGATTCCAGTTTCCAGTACTCATAATACATCCAGAGCTCCAACATTGATTAATTTATTTATCTATTATCAGAAAAGTAAACAATTTTCATAATCAGACAAAGTTATCTGACAAGCAAAACTGCCAACATTCTCTGATTCCAACATTTCTCTGATTTTATTTTATATGATTCTAAATTGAATCTCTTTGGGTTTTAAAATGCTACTGCAACCTGTGCATTTTTTAAAAACTTTTTTTCTGACATGTAATTGACTAATGGATTAATTGGTTATTTGGTGAAATAATGGTCAGATGAATTTACAATGAAAATGATAGATGGCATAATAGAGGCATGGTGAACTGTGATGGATGTTTTCAACACACAGCTTGAGTAATAATTTTACCATTCCCCTTTGTTTTCTCTTCCAAGTATGTTAGCACTGGTTTCTTGCTCTGTCTGACTTTTTTTCGCGATGCATTTCCACATCTCTCAATTAACAATGTTATTTTTAGTGATAGAACTGATGGCCAGACGAGGATGGTCCAAGATAATTTATATTTTCTGTCTTTATAAGCCTCACTCAGAGTCAGTTTCTTATGACATGATCATATGTTGCATGTCATGTTTTCCTAGTATGACTGGAACCCAGAGGTATTATGATTATAAAATGTATACATTGTGCATATTTTATTATTGCATAAGTAGTAGTAGTAGCAGTATATAGTACAGTTCTTAGTGTTTGAAAATCTTTTCTTTAAATCTCAGCTAGCTGTCAGGAGTGTAGTATAGTAGTAGTGGGGTTGCATATTCTAGGCATAGTGGGTGAGTGGCGTGGTGAGGTGGTGCTTACCAAAGCCCAGATCACATAAATCGGGGACAAGGGAGGGTGGTGAGAACTCACTCTGTGCCCACCTGCCCACCTGGCCCTCCTCACCCCTCTCATAGCTTTGATTTCCAGCTGCTTTCACCAGATCCAACAACACGTCATCCCTCGCCAGGCACAGTTAGGGAGGAGTCAGCACTGGCATGGACACATGGAGGATTGGATGGCAGGGGAGTGAGAGAGGAAGCACACAGGGAAAGGACGGAAAGTAGCTTGATGTTCAAGGTGAACAGAGTGAGGAAATCTGAAAAAGAAATCAAACTACTGTAGATGTCTGAAACTCAGGGTCACAAAAGTTGTAGAATGATCATGTGAGAAGGACATGCTAGAAGATGAAAAAGAACTAAAGACAGATGTCAGGAATTTTTTTTATTGAAACAGTTTGGGTACACAATTCACATATTATCACATCAAGTGTGTGGTGCCTTGCTGCTCTTGGAGACTTGAGGGGATTCAGTAGATCACTTAGCTTTTATTTATAAATGAGGTCTTAATTTAAGTTGCATAACAGTCGCATCTTCTACACTCACAGCACCCTGCAGAGGCTCCCGAATGTTCAGCTGATCTGCCCGTCCCGCTGGCCATAACCTGGACACCACAGGTATGTACATGTGCACAGACACAGTATCTAGCAAAACTATGTAAGAAAAAGAAAAAAATAATTAAGATAAGAGATAAACCTTTATTCGTCCCACAGTGGGGGAAATTTGCAAAAATTTGCAATTAAACCACAGTATCTTAAAAATCAGAACCTCTTTAAAAAAACAGACATTAAAAATGGACGGAAAATTTGTAAAAACTTAAAAAATTAAAAACTGATACAACAAAATTTAAGATTGAACGCTGAATTAAATATTAATAACTAATTTCTGAGGTCAAATATTTATATTCATGCTATACTCAATTTAAGGTTCAACAAATATGAAAATGGTCAGCAAGCTTGTCAAGACCAGGCTACTGTATACTGTTTTAATGATAAACCTTAATTTAATGCAGCTCGTGTCTGTATGCATTCTATGATCTTCAACATTTCTCATTATGTCAGGCAAGGTCCACTGTGACTAAGTCCCTATAAAGGCCACACAAGAATGCACAACATTTTTCAATTTAAAAAAAAAAAAAAAATCACTGATGTCCTCAGGATGCAGAATTTTTACCTTTTATTAATATCATTTAACACTTCTCTCATTCAGTCATAGTTGTTGCAAAAGTTTGATAATACTGGTGATGTAATGCCTTCCATTATAGTGGTAGTCCAACCAAAAAAATATATTATATTCAATTGCTGTGTTATTTATTCACTGACCCTACTTAGAATCACATTTAATTTCTGGATTCAAACTTGAAGTAAAGGCTTAACAACAGTCCCACCATAGATACCTACTGCATTTTGGCATGTACTTGTAGAAGCAGTAGAGTTACATCCAGGTAACTTCTGTTTCACCTCGTCCCTTTACTCAGTGGGAGACTGCAGCTGTGCTGTCGCTGTGTTTATGCTGTTTTATTGATTGTGGAGCAAGCGGCAGAAGTTTTGCAACTAGAATGGCTTTGCTATATGTTTCCTCCTTCAAAAGCTTGTAGGAGACGATCCCAGCTGCCCAGTCATAGGTCTCTCAACACATAATTATAAATCCATCTTAAGGTCTCGACCAATAACATGAAGCTTAGGGCAAAACAGTTCCACAGTGAGGTCAGGTCAAAAAAAAGTATTTTGAAATCATGATTTATATTTCAATAATCACATGACTTGTTTATATGCCAGTATATAAGAATACCCCATTTTGTTGCCATCACATGCACTGCATTTGTAAAAGTTCATGGTGAAAAGATCTAATAGACATTTTAGTGCCGCAAATTTCCAGCTGTTATATTGTGGGAATCTATTATGCCAAGTCTGTCACTGTATTTATTTGTCAGATGTATTTTATATTTGTTAAATTCTTTTTTGCTAAACCTTAGAGCCTTAAATGTGGACAGGAATGTTTGATGTTTCCATTTTTAATGTTTTGCAATTTGATGTTTGAGGCCCTCAGAGGCTCAAACTGTGATTAAGGGCTACACAAATACACTTGACTCATCCTGTGCTATCTATTGCATAATTTGACAAAACACTTCTCCACCTGCTGTATGAAGACATTTTCTTTCAGCCCCTCAAATGTAGTCCACTATAATTGGCATGAAACTGTTTTGATGTAAAACCAGCTGTGCGCTCTTTGTATCTCTTTGCTTCCTCGTTATTGTTGTTTGCCGTCTTGCTTCTTTCACCCACGACTCTGCTTGTCATCTCTGTCACTGCCTCTGAGTCTGTGTGTCACTTACTCACTCACACACAAGCACAGATATCTTGGGGGGGGACGTTGTCACACCAACAGTTGCTTTTCCATCATAAAAACTACTGCTCTATATCTGAGCTTTGCACTGGACTGTTCTTCCTAGTGTTTCAAATATATAACAGAAGGGTACCGTCTGTCTCTGTCTGTGTGTGACTGTGTAGGCAAAATCAGAGAGGGGAGGGAACAGTGAGAAAGAGAATTTGAGCCGAGAGATGCTTGTGTTTGTGTGTGCGTCCGTGTGTGTGTGTGCTGTTGAGCTGATACATGGCAGGCGTACAGTGAGGACCAGCTTAGAACAGCGCTACCGTATGGAGCCTGTCTACCTGCTGGGTCGTTGATGGATCTCTCCTACGCTGCAACATGAAGTGTGTGTGTATGTGTGTGTGTGTGTATGTGCTTGCATCTGTGCTGAGTGTGTTTTTGTCTGATGTGTGAAGGGTGTGTGTGTGTGTGTGTGTGTGTGTGTGGGGAAGGGCCTGTCTGTCGGCAGTCCTGACATGTTCATTTGAATGAGTAATTATTGCCTGCTCTGTTGCAGGGCCAAGACATGCCACTCTGTGCATTTGTGTGGAACTAGAATGGGAAGAGAAATAAACCTGTGTGTGTGTCTGTGTGTAGTTTGTGTCCTTTGTGCTTGCAGACTACACAAAGGTGATTTTTAACAACCACAAACTGCATGAATTAAGAAATCGAGGCGGTTTCAGTGTGAATAAAAAGGTGAATGAGTGTGGACACCAGAGCCACTGTTGAATCAAGCGGTAACCTCTGGTGCTTAAAAATGAAGCCACCGCCCAAAATTGCAGTTCCTCAAATGGCCGCGTGAGCTTGGCTCCAAAAGTGAGTAAATCTCCATAGACCCCCATATTGAAATGTTTACACGCTGGTACAAAAAATGTTTTTGGTCTCTATAGCTAATTTCCCAGTTCGTGGCAACTGTATTTTGAGGCCTATAGTTTTGCATAATTAAGGGTATGGCCTCTTTGAGTGGCAGCTAGCTGCTGCTTGTCTTCTAGGAGTCACCTCTGGTAATTCAAACTTGATCTCTGCCATGTTTGTGATGTTTTTGCCTTTTTGAAAATCTGTCATTCAGATATACAAATAATATGACTGTGTGGATAATTGTGCTAACAGACTGTCCAAAAATGCAGACTTTGTCATTTATATTAATATTACTAAAACAGGCATTTTAGGTTTATTACGCTCTAGAAACCAATTGATTGTGAATAGTTGTAGACTGAAATGTTGACAGCCAGCGGATAATCGGATAACTGATAATGAATATCCGGGTCAAGACTTCCTCTATAAATAAAACTTAACTGAGACCTCCAATCTGGTAATTGGTTTCCTCCTCCAATAGTAAAAGTGCCAATGTGGACCCTAGACAGGCAAAAACCTGAACTCTCCAAACCCTGAGAATCTATATGTGTTGATTAATTTAGCAAGAAAAGAGACTGGACACACACTCCTCTACTCAGCCTCCCTTCTTCCTCCTTTGTCTTGCCCCCCACACACACACGTATAGACAACACATACACCCCCCTCTCTCCCTCTCACCCTGCTCGACCTGAGATAAGGATTAATGCCAGCCTTTTTGTGAGCCTAATAAGTCTGAAAGTGTGAATTCAGGTCAATTAGTTATCAGTAAATCCGCTAACATTAATCAGCACATTTTCTTACAGTCCATCCTCGAAGTTTGTACGATGTAAAATGAGCTAGTTGATCAGTGCAAAGTTTAATATCTGCTTTATCATATAGCAACAATGCCATCTATTGACCAATGGACAAAAATATCTGTAAAAACGTATGTAAGGATGCAAATATCATGTATGTAAGACTGCATTTTCAATGTTTATTGTGCAACCAAGCTAAGCATTTATTCTTATGCCATTTGCTGTGGCATCACCGTAGCAGAGAAACAAATTTGACGAAACTGATTGAATAATCTGCTGAAATAGATGTTGGTTAACTGTGTGCTTTTCTGAACCTCAGACCTTCAGGTTTCATTAACAATTCAAAACTGCCTTCATCTCGCAAAAGTGTCATACCTCTTAAACAATTGCGAGCAAATTTTGTGGACACATGTAGATATGATGTCTGAGAGAGTATAACACATCTGGTGCCTTTTGGCCAATAGGTGGCGCTGTAGCAACATCACATGTTTGAATAGCCATAATGCTCCTGTTTGGCCCATGTCATGTTGTTCCCTCAAAATGTAAGAGGGTTCATGGCCTTAATGGCCTTAATGGCTCACAGTGTAAGTCACCTCACCGGAGGATACAAAGGTCCCTGGTTCAGTTCATCTTCTTGATCCAGTTCTCTCTCCCTCTTCAAGCTTTTCAAGCTCTGTTTCTTCTCTAAAACCGTGCGCTGTGCGTCGACCCCTGTCAATTGCCACAAACAATAAAATTTGATAAATAAAAAGAAAAAACCCCCAAAAGGATCGCAAACATAAAATATAATTTGCATATAGTCCAGATAATCCCATGAAACATTTAGTCCAGACAATCCCATGAAACATTTAGTCCAGACTGCCATGGCTGTCTCCAAAGGATGATAATTAACACAACTTTAGCTATCATACCTGTGAACTTCTGTATGTCAGACTGCAAACACTTGAAGCATAGAAGTGAAGCATAGATTATGTGCTTCTGTGTCCATTTCCAAATGTAAATTCATAACAGTCAACATGTAGTGAATACATATAGATCTCTTGAAATACTTGTACAGACCATGTAAAATACCGATCATTCATTGAGACAACTGGGAACAGAGTTTTCTATAGCCCCGTGGTGCATTCACTGACATACTACAATTATTGATCACTTTGCCTGATTGTGTTTTCTACTTAGCTGCCTTCATGTCTTTTGTTGAGAGAATGCAGTGATGTTAGTAAACCTACAGTAGATACCCTCCTCTACACATTCTGTACTTAGATAAGACAACCATGTTTTTCATCATAAAATGCGACATTAAATGTGCTGTGATTTTAAGAACATGTAGAGTGAGAGTAGTCTGAAGCTCCGGGCATTCATCATTATTATTTTGTACAACAATGAATGAATAATTCTTAATTTCTCTCTAAATCAGAAGCTTGACAGTGAGAAGAGAATTGAATGAAAATAGGTTAAAAACAGTAAAGTTTAATAGCATTCACGTAAAGAGGAGGGAATCCTTTCAGCCTGGCTGCTTTTAAGAGCTAAATTGAGGTCAGTCGGAGATAGCATAAATAGATAATATCTCAGCTCAGATTCAGTTTCTTTCATAATCTCTTACAGCCTTCTACTCTCACTCATGCTCTTCTCACAGATACAGCAGGAATTCAATTACAAGCGCTTCTTCTCTTTTTTTTTTTCTTTCTGAACTGGGCCTAGCGGAGTTATCCTGAGCTGTAACCATAATCATGCCACTGGCAT
Source organism: Holacanthus passer (assembly GCA_025331565.1). Taxonomy (NCBI): domain Eukaryota; kingdom Metazoa; phylum Chordata; class Actinopteri; family Pomacanthidae; genus Holacanthus; species Holacanthus passer. The sequence continues at coordinate 390,643 of JAFREQ010000029.1, read as the reverse complement.
TAATTGGGCTGTAATTGCTGAGGCTCTCAGCACCTGGACGATGCTTAATTGTGTGCACTGTGCTGGCACAATGACCCATAATTTTTGGTTCATTTTTTCCCCTAATTTTTTCCCTCTCATTCCATCTGTATTGCTCTCCGACACCTCTATCAGCCTCCTTTTCTCCTGTGTGTGTGTGTGTGTGTGGATGAGTGTGTACCTTTAAGTTGTTGCACTTTTTACCAATTGATCAGTTCACTCCAGTTGCCTCAAAGGAGATGCAGCAGTAGAAGCACTCTGCTCTCAGTAGTGTAAAAACTCAAATTTACAGGTTTCAGTGTGGTATTATGATGTAATCATGAACTAATAATGAAATTTTGAATTAGAAATTCAAGATGGCGCTGGTGTGTACAGCAGCCACCGTAGCCTGATCCGTTCAGACTTTGTTTTTATTTATTTATATGCACTATTTTATTCCACTCTTTTGCTCCCATCACTTCAGCTGTCATCACATATGACAAACAGACACTTTGACTCGGAATCATGCAACAAACTTCATTTTTTTTCATCATCTACCTGGTCCAGCACAATCTGAGGGAGGGACAACATCAAAGAACATGCCCGCCTGGAGACACAAAGAAGGCACTGAGAGAAATGATCGGGTGTGAGGAACAGGCTGAGGACCTGGGCACATCATCCACCCTTGCCCAGTTCCTACTAGCAGTCTTGAAAGAACAAGCTGGATGATGTCAGGGCCAGAATAAAGTACAAACCTGTTTCCAAGAAGTTGAGATGCTGTGTAAAACATGAACAAAACAGAATGGAATACTTTGCTAATCCTTTTTGACATATACTCAACTAAAAACAGTACAAAGACAATATATTTATTTTTTGACCTCATCAACTTCATTGATTTTTGTAAATATGTTTATTCTGAATTTGATGGCAGCAACACATTTCAAACAATTTATACCAAGTCAAGATTAAATAATTTGAGTAAAACACAGTGTCATGAATACACACCCTTATAGTTCATTGTATATGTTGGAAACTGGACTTGCTCTTTGCATGCAATGAAAAAAATTACATTTGCACTTTGGATGCAGTTTTGTTCAACAACAATGAAGAGGATGCTGTTTATAACAGAAGCCTCAGAATTCTCTTAGTCTTTAAAGTGACATCTGTGCTTGTTCTTGTCTGGTTTGTTAGAGTACTCTGGAGCAGCTCCATAGCCAGTTCCTGCTGGTTTTGGAATCTCTGACCGTGTTCTGGGATGTCCTGGACGAGATCGACAGTAAGACCTGGATTCTGGAGCCGGAAAAACCCAGCCGATCCGACACCATGAGGCGAATAGCTATTGGTACTGTTCACATGAAGGAAGTTCTCAGCACTGTCAAAGACAAGTCACCCAGTTTATATGTATATCCCAGCATCACATACTGAACAGTATCTCATCGGACTTTGCAGGTTGATACTGATCATACAACTGATCAACACTAACAAATAAAGCAAATTTTTGTTGTACATCCCCATCTGTGTGTGCAGGAAGCAACGTATCCATCAAAGTGGAGGTGGATCCCAGACACCCTAAGATGCTGCCAGAGTGCTGCCTGCTGGGAGCCGAGCACGGTGGGTAGGACCCCAGAGACATGGCAATGCTTGAAAGTGTGTTCTTAAGCAACGCAAGAGCCTAAGGAATGTATCTGCACGAATACACACCCAAATCTGACGCACAGTATATGAAATCCTCTCCTCATTATAATATAGTTATCAGGTGCCCATGAAGACTGTGAGTACATGTTTTCTTCAGGTAGTTTTAGTAATTGTACCAGTAATTAAATTTCCCCCCTTCCTCATGAAATAGCTGGTCCTGGAAGCCTCGTGACGTGGTGACTAGTTGTGGGTCATGTGACACACCTAATATTATAACATTATTGTAATATTATACTTTCTCCTTTTTCGTTTCTCCATTCTATCCATTCCAAAAGTCAGCAATGTCAAGCAGAGGAACAAATTTAGTTTTAGAAGTGAGACTGACACAATGAAGCTGAGAGTCCCTCAACCAGATGAAAGAAAAAAAAGAAATGCAAATGATTTACGAACATTCGTTTTAAACATGTGACACATTCATAATTTGGTCTTGCTGCTTTCTAGAAGTTTTAACTAAAAATAAAAAATGTGCCCTCATTTCTGTCTTATAAACAATTTCAAAAATTATATTTATTTTCCTTGATGGAGACCTGAGGCTGAGATAAAAAAAGGTAAAATAATATAAACACTGTCCTTTGCTGCCTTAGCTTCAAGTAATGTATTTTTATTTATTGTTACATTATCAGTCACCTGTAAATCAAAAACATATGAACTGATGTGAATGTATGCATTTCATGTTTCATCACTAACGGGAACGACTGTCCTGAGCCTCTTCACAAGGCCCGTATCACTGCAGTCAGATGCTTGTTGTCACAGAATAATTTGCCAGCCGAGGATCAACACAGGCAATAAAGTACGAATTCAGCCTATGGCACCATTATTCAGATCAGGGAGAAGCCATCAGGTGTGAATGAAAAGGGAATAGTGCTGCTTTTTCAGTGATCCCCGCATGTCACGACTTCAACCAGGCTGCTTGTGTTGACTGTTGTCTGTCGCCGTGTCAAAGGACTTGCTTCCAGAATGGCAAGTTTTCATTCTCACCACGCCAACACCGGGGCCAGCTAGCGAGCTTCGGCTTCAGCTTTCTATTTAAGTTCCTATCAGTTGTCGGCCATTGTTTCTGTAAACCCAAGGTCATGCAACTCCTAGCCTGTTGCCTAGCAATGCAACTCAAAAGATATTAAACACGTACACACCTCAGCCACACAGACAGGAGGTAGGCGGCGACCCTCAAATATGTTGCGGGTCACGCAGAAATATTGCTTTTTGCATGTAGGAATAACAAATAGTGAAAGTGATGAGTGCTGCTCGGAGACAAAGCTCCCTTGTGGAACAGAGGAAGCAGTGATGGCTCATATCTGACAGTGATGATGCTGCTGTCTGTGTTAGACCGGACTGTTGTCAAATAACAGGCGTCGTTTGAGGGTATGCAGAGTATGTTTTATAAGACAGTCTCATTTTCTGAGAGCTAGATACAATATTATTGTATGTGCAGGTGCAGGCGAATGAAAGAAAATTATATTTTTAAATTTATAACTTTTATTAGTTGTTGCAGTTTATATCCAATATCTAATAATTCCCTTTGTTTCTTGTTTCAGTGGTGACTCCTCTGAGGAATAAGCTGAACGCCAACATGCACTTGTGGTAAGGTTCTCTGCATCACCAAGCTTTTACCTTTTGGTTTTGGACTGGATGAAAACACAATATATTGATTTATCAACTTTCCAAAGAGTCATATACTGACATAAGCGTCATGATATTAAAAAATTGTAAAATTAGACAACACTAATAAAAAATAGTATTGTCTAATTTTGTCTTTTTACACATATGAAGAGTTCAGTGGATTTCATGTGTAATATGTATCTATATATTGATTATTCTAAGTGATTTTGCATTCTCATGAACATATCCCATGAAGACCAAAACCAGTAATTTCATAGTCCATCTCACAATACTTTCTGACTTTCTTAGCATATCTGTGGCTCTCTGCTCCAAGCCCATTGGTTACTTTTAAATAAATGTACACAATTAAAGCTGCATTAATATTAATAATGTGGCAGATGATTATATGTAATGTCAATACCTGCCAAGCACAAAACAGCAGGCTGAGAAATTTAGTGGCTAGCTGGTGAAGATAGTGGAGCATTTAGCAGTCAAAGAACCAGATATTTTTCTCTGGTGGAGAGCGAATACATCACTTTTAACAGTGGAAGCATTAAAAGTGACTGTGCAGCTGCATCTTCTAATTTTATATCTAACAGTATTCATTGCTTTCAATAGATTTTCTCAAAATTGTCTCTCTCCACAGAAATGGCAAGTTACCAACTCTCTGGGAATATGTTTATATATAATATGCCTCGTCATATTTTCTTGTCTTTGTTTTGTCAGTTGTGAGGTTTGGTTTAGATTCATCGTCTGCTTTACGTTTGCCTGGAGGTCCTGTCACAAACTTCTCCATGCTTTGCTGGCGTGCACTGCAGCATGCATCATTTGTTTGCATCTCGCCTTTTTTTGGTCCACTGGTTGGTTAAACCCATTTTGCATGCAAATTACATGAATGATATCTATAGATACACATCCATAATTGAAATGAAATTATTTATAACCACCTAAATAGCACATATATACACATAAATGTAGACCTGGCAACCCCGTCACTGCACCCCCCCAGTGTAACTCCATGCCCCCCAGTCTGGGAACCACTGGTATAAAGGATATTACTACATGGGCTCACGAACACTTCGTAAAACTGTTGTCAGTTAACACGTTTTTTTTTGCAAATGATTGCCTCCTGGTTTTATTTACGTTTTACACAGCCAACTTTTAGGAATTGGGGTTACAATTTCAATTCATAAAAGACTCAGTATTGTCCACTGTAGATTTTAACAAGAATTTGTCAAACAGGAAGAAATAGTGCATTAGTCAGGGACTATTTTCCGCTGTGGAGTCATCCACATTTGGCGCTCTAGTGAGTATTTTGGGCAGCAGGATGTTGTTTGTGAGATTGAGTCAAAATAAACTAGTGGGTGTGTTCGTGGTAATGAAGGGACATGTCACCCAGTGCAACAGTGTGGCTCACTAATGTGTTTTTAATAGTTTTTGCACAACAGTGGAGCTCAGTCGCACAGAGAAATAAGATGTAATAGGCTTTAGATACACACACAATTGTTCAATCCAATTCAAATTACTTTATTAGTCCCTCAAGGGGCAAACAAGTGTGCAAATTTACACACCAAAATTACAAGTTCAATAAATATGTTAGAAGGGCATATACAAGGATGAATCCATAATAATGTCCAATACCACAAAGGCACATATTATGTAAAAAAAATAATGTAAAACACATTTATCCGTCTATGCGCAAGGTCAACTGACAATTTCTTGTACTGTGGCTGTTCACAAGTCTGATGGCTTCTGGAATAAGGCCAAAGTTTAGTTCATTTGTTGGTTTTGGTCTTATTGAGAAATCCGTTGGCTCTGCATATTGTCCAGTTTAGTTTTTTTCACCATTACATCCAGTCGGGTTATCAGAGGCTGATTAGGCAAACCAAGCATACCGGTTCCACTGCTATAAGAAACACACAAAATTACACTTCAATTTAAAAAAAAAAGTACAGATTTAATTTCACCACAGGTTCCTAACATTAGCCTCCCTGCATGACACGTCTTAGGAAAATCTCCCTCCACCACCGTTCAGTGTGAAGCAGCAGAAACGCTTCAACTTTTTTTTAATCTCTTTTTTTTTTTTTTTATACCAATGGTGAAAGTCTCCTAATCATCCCCCAGTGTCTTTGCAGGCTCATTTGCATGTGGTTAATTAGTGTGTGAAGGAGCTGTCTGTGGTCTGCTGGCAGGAACCCGGACTCCAGCGTCTTGCACAACCTCCGGGATGTTTTGGAGATCGAATTCCCGTCACCTGCAACCCACGAAAAATCTGTATGTCACACAGTTGCACCCTTTCTATTTCAAACATGTCCATTCCCATCATGATTACCTCAAGGATCTGTGTGTGTGTTTGTATCTATGCATATTCCTGTTTGTGTGTGTCTGTTTGAGCATCAAGTTGTAAGGGGGCGGACATACGCTATTGCCTATTTTTCCATATTTTTCTTTCTCTCTCTGTGTTTTGCTTTTCCATGAGGTGGGCACAAATTCTCCTTTAATTGGGTTGTTTACAGAAAAGATCATTAGAATAACAAAGATGGCAGAATTCTCTGCACTATCAAATCGCTTTAATCACGCAAAACAATTTATCTCTCTTTTTTTAACACTCCTTCTTTTCCCCTCCCCTCTCTGTGGATGGGTTAAAGGCCGTTGTGTTTATTTGCTGTCGCCGCGGTGATTAATGCCTCAGCTTCATTAACATTCAGAGGAGTGCAAAAAAGTTGAGTTGACCAGATGTTGATTTTTTTTTTTTTTTTTTTTTTATACCTACCATGCTCTCTCTTAATGGATAGACCCAGAAAAACAGGAGTTTCTCATTACGCCAAAATGCAAACGAGAGCAGAGAGGAAAGTGATAGTGAAAATGATGGGACTGGGGAGAGAGAGAGAGAGAGAGAGAGAGAGAGGTGTTACAGGGTGATGTTAGCACAGGGTTCCTAACTAGAAGGTTGTTTAACACTAAGTGGTTACAGAGTCCCTGCCCAAGTCTTAAGCGTCTGTAGCCATAGTGCTTGTGAGAAAGCATGCTGAATATTTATTTCTGTGTGTGTGTAGACCTTCAGCGTTGAGTGTGGGATCTGTTACTCTTACCATCTCGAAGCTGCAATCCCTGATCAGGTGTGTAATGACCCTCGCTGTGGCCAGCCCTTCCACCAGGCCTGTCTGTATGAGGTATGGGAACACACACACACACAAATGTACACACACACACACAGGGCTATGTGAGCAGCATCTACAGGTTTCCATGGTTATGAAACTGAACAGACGAGTGTGTCATTTTCAACGCTTCAGTTCATGACAATAATGGAGATAACAAAGAATAAGTTAAAAGGATATTCCAGTGATTTAGTGTTGCACTTTGATGAAATTGGAGGACAAGAGAAAACTGATTCAATCCAAGCAGCTGAGACTGAGATATCATAACTTTCAATACCTAGTTTGAGTCAAACAGGTTTGAGTCTTACAGTTTTCCTGAATACAATCAATGGCATCTTTTTGCCAGGTAAATGCCCATGTCATTCTCCTCACCTGCAGTTTGTGATGCAGGCTTGCTGTTAAATATGTGTTTTCTCAATCCCTGATGACATCATCAGGGTTATCTCAGAATTGTCAGTGCATTTCACAAGAGGACATTACACAACTGTCATCACTGGCTGAGTAAGCCCTCTAATGATCTTAACCGATGTGATATAATTTGATTAATCAAAATGAAGGATCCACATTAGGTAGTTTTTTTGTTCTAGTCTGTCCTAATTTTGATGATTAAACCTACTGTTGATACTAAATCTTCCCTAAATCCTTCCTCCTCCATGCCCTTCACAACCACAAACCTCTGCTGCCTGAAGTTTTTGCAGTGACACAGTTGTCCAGTGCCACCAAAACATTCTCAATATATTCTTCTAAAACTAGACTCAGACATTAACTGCACTTTTTTTAGGAAGTAGTTTTAATAAAACATTATATTGGATCAAACTCCAACCAATATCTTTGGTTTGGGTACAGAATCTGTGTCCAGGGAGAAAGAGCTGGATGGTGCATCCCTGTACCTAATACGTAACTGATCAATAGGTTTTTTCTCCCTGACAAGAACAAGACTGTCACACTGAACACTGCTCATTTATTTATGTAAATGTACAGATAGTGAATATCTGTTATTAGTCACACTTGAACAAATTTAACTTATTTAACTTGACCATTGAACACAACCTAAACTGGTTTTTGCAAAATAATTATATGCTCTGTTTGAGTGTGTTTATGCACAACATAATTCATTCAACCCAATTGTTCATTTTCATGTTTGCATTTAAGCCTGGAAACAGCCAACCGCAGTCAATTTCATTTCATATAAGCCCTTTTTGTACACACTTCCTGTACATCTGTGTTGCAGATATATCAATTTCACAGTTCCAAGAGAGAAATTTCTGCTGTAATGTTGAAGTGAGCCAGGTCATGGAAGGTCTGAATGCACCAGTTAAGAGCCAATCGGGTTTTAAACTAAGCTGTTGGGAAAATAAAACAAGACAGTCATAGGCCCTTTTCCTGTTGGGTACGGGTGTTTTCAGTGTTGTGTGGGCTGTTAGCTCCGTTATTGACAGTACAGTGTGATCCCTGGCTCAGTGATTCGATCCCTGGCTCCTCCAGTCTGCATGCCAAAGTGTCCTTGGGTAAGATACTGAACCCCAAATTGCTGTTAATAGCTGTCCTATGGGTAAATGCGGCATGTGTTGTAAAGTGCTTTGGTTGGTAGAGTGGTTGGTAGACTAGAAAAGCGCAATATAAATGTAGTCCATTCACCATTTGAGTCATAACACACAGACACTCAATCACATGTAGGATGCATTCCCCAGCCCCTTACCCGACCCCTAACCTAAACCCTAAAACCAAGTCTTAACCCTCAAACAGCCCTTTCAGGTCCGTCCAAACGTGAGGACTGGCCTAAACGTCCTCACTCCCAAGGTCTAAAACACTAATCGTCTCTCATAATGATAGATGTACAAGTAGACACACACCTACAAAGGGCTTTCTGCTTGGCACTCAGTGAGAGAGGGTTGTTGAGGTGGACTGGTACAGCTTAACAACACACAGGAAATGAGCTCCTTCTGGCTGAGCAGAGATGACTTTGTTTATATTATCCGTATTCAATCAGATTAAACATACGGAGATCTTTTTTTTTTTTTTTTTTAAAGAGAGATAGAAAAAGTGTCAGGAGGACATTCAAAAGTTCCACGTAAAAGCCCTCAAAATACTTCAGTGTCTGATAATCTTGAATGTAACTTTAAAATTGTGCAGTGATAAGTGTGCATTGAAACAAGCATTATCATCACTTGACACTGACACAGCAGAGGTAGTGATTTGATGAAGTAGTCTTTTTTTTCCTTCTCTGTCCTTTTCCTTCAGTGGCTGCGAGCACTCCCCTCCTGCAGGCAGAGCTTCAACATTGTTTTTGGAGAGTGTCCTTACTGCAGCAAGGTACACCTGCACCTCACAGTGTGACTGACAGCCGCCTTCACATTGCTTCATAAAGGCCTTCACTGCAGAGTCAATAGATATTCAACATACTTAATTACCATGGCTCTATACATCACATAGCCTTCTCATTGCTGAAGGGCTGCGCACAAGAATATATTGCATTCACCAGTTTTACTGAAGCTACTCCTTGTGTCATAAAGAGTAAGTAAAATATGTGGCACTGTGAATACAACATGCCTTTGAGTCAAAGTCAAAGATGGTTTTATTTGTGCATATGATTTTGAGTGTATTTGGGAGTCCTTCATCTATAGTCCAGTCAGAAATGAGAGCCTACTTCATGTTTTCACAAAGCGACCCTTCACACCACATGGAACTATAATGAACATTTAATAAGCAGAATAAACTGAAGACTCTCCTTTTATTTCAGCCTATTACAGTGAAAATGGCAGCCCAGAGGTCCTGAGAAGTGGCTCCATCCATTGACTTTGGAAAACAGCTTTGAAAGACGGTGCTAAAACTAGTAGATCCCATACGTGCTCCAAAGACTGGGGTTTTTTTTTCTCCTCAAAAGGGTTTATAAGAATTTTGGCGAGCTCCAACAAAAGCAACCAAGAAAAGGAAGATGATGCCCGCAGAGACGAACCAGAAAATTAGTCCCTTCCCCTGTGTGGGACCAGCCTTCTGTTGTGGACCTCTGAGAGCAGACCCTCCCCATTCACCAACGCTGTCTCCGTTTTCATAACAGCGGCCACTGTCCCACCGCTGTCGATGGCTTGAGTCTGCTTCCCTGTGCTCCATCTGCGTTTGGTTTGTCACTATGTGTTTTCTCCTTTGCGGTTGGAGTTGTCCTTCCTGGCTCTCTGAGGTCACGGTGAGGTCGTCTCTTTCCCTGGCATTCCATTTGGATTTAGTTTTCTGTTAAAGAGGGTAATTCAAGTGTTTGCTCTTTTAGAACTGGCAATAGCACGAGCAATTCTACCGTATCACATGTGAATGACGTAAACAAAGATCAAAGATCGATTGCCAACTGAATGCTTGTGTATTTCTTTGTAATCTTCTTGAGACACAACAAGAAGTCTGAAGTTTAAAACATCTTTATAAACACTTACTGGCAATAAAATATTTGTTTTGAAGCCGTTTGTGAGGTTCAAACCAAACGAGTATTAATGCAGTTTTACACAACAAATTAAGAACAGTCATACATAAGGAGCACAGCTGCTCTAGTATCTTGGCCTCACACCTGTTTAGTCTGAGGCCTGGGGCCTATTGGTGGGCCTCTCAAATAGCATGCAGGAATTGGTCTGGGTCTGGCTTCTTCCTCCTCTTCAACCTCATCTTCACTGTCAGGTTCTTCATAAGTCGGCACAGGATCAGGCCTCGGCCTCAGTGGTCTGCTGACAGCAGGCAGAACTCTGTCTTTTTTCTATGAGCAAACAGCAAAAGATATTATTTATTAAAAATGGAATTCATTCAAAATATTGATAACACTTTATCTGAGAGGGTGTGAGAGTGACATGACTTTGTCCTAACCATGACACAACAGCTGACGTGAATATGAAGGAGTCTTAATGAATGTTTATGACTATATGCTGTTGCAGTACAGTGACCAGAAGTCCCAGTTTGTCTGCGATTGTCCTGGTTTCAAGCTGGGTGTCCTGAGTCCCCACAAATAACTGTAAAACTCTAAAATGTCCTGGTTTTACTACCAAACGCTTCCAGTTTACAACACAATTAACAGACGTTTATAATGTCCCACTCATTATTACCTACACACCCACACATCTGAATTCAACAATGATTTGACAGTATGTGTGTCAATCAATCAATGTGTCGCCAAAGCGACAATCAAGCGACTCTTGCAGCTCTTTCTGACAGAACCTGTCAGCATGTTATTTTTAATGCAAAGTTGACATTGTTTGAGATGTCTTTGTTATGACATCTTGACATTGACCAGGACAACATAACCTGTCATATACATGCCACAGCAGGCCTAATCAAACTTAAACTAATTAGCTTCATGTGTTAACATTACATTCAACTGTCATGTGTGGTTGGATTTGACATTGTCAAGAGCCCAATATAATTGTGTCATGAATATTTTCCTTAACCTCAGCAACATTGGTACAATTTGGACTAGTGATTAAAATGTCATTAAGTGTTATTACACTGTCAAATGTTTTTCTAACAGTGTCATGAATAATCCCCTTGACCTCAACTACACTGGTACAATTTGGACTTAAAGTGTAATACGGTCAGTTTGACCACAGGGAATACAGTAATATCTAACTGCTGCTAACGGCAGCTAGTGCCACTTTGGAGATCCTTTTACAAACCTGTTCCCAAAACGATTCAACAGGAGGGGCTACATCATATGCAGGGAAGTCCCTGACAGATTCAACTAAGATTACAATTAGGAGGCACTTCCAGCTTCATCAAAGATCTTTTCCTTCTGGTTTAGTAAAGGTTCATTCTTTACATTGGAAATTGTAGTTTCACATGGGAAAAAAATACTGAATGGATTTCTTGAAAAACAAAAGCTGCAAGTAAGATGTGGCTGAAAGGACCTGAAGAAATTATGTGGGGTTTTTTTCTCAAACAAGCACAAATGAAATAAGGTGTGAAATAAAGAGCTGTTTCAGACCTAACCTGTTTTGTCTGAGGTTTAATGAGGGGTGGTCCTTTTATGTAGCGTGCTGGCACTGGTTTAGGCTTCATCTTCCCTTCTTCATCATCATCCACTTTTGTGGACACAGCCTTGGCTTTGGGGGCCCCTCTGGCTCGTCCTGTTTTCTGTTGAGACAATTGTGAGATGATTTGAACTGCATATTTGAAGTTGTGCAGCTGTATTAGGTGCTGCTATGTTGCTGTGTGTTTTAAATATCCCCATAAACCTGAACAAGTAATATCTGCTTTTGTAGTACAATTTAAGATTTTGAACTATGTTTGAGAAGTTTCTGTTCATTACATAAAAATAATCATCCATAAATAATCATATATTTATACACTAACACCAGCCGACATTTACTCTCCTCACTGAACTGCCAGTAAAAGGCCACTTGTTTATCAAACTAGCCAGTGCTTTAGCATGGAAATGTAATGGCACGAGGACAGCGAAGGAAGGAGTATAACTGGACACACCCTTTACTGTGGAAAGTGTCATGAACCACTTTAATTTGGGGCATTGAGAGGGGCCAAGAAGTGATTCAGGTAAAATCATCATATATCATCATTATCATAATAATTCATAATCAGTATAAAATGTGTATTTTAATCATATTAATGTTATTAATACTTATTGTATCGGTTTACAGTCCTACACGATATGGAGAGGAAAGGAAACCCCATGTAGGATGTACAAGAATAAAAGAAACAACCAGGTGAACGGCTCCATACAAACCCTGTGCATGTTGGTCTCAGTGATCAGAGATCAGGGACAAACTGGATGAGATCAAACTGAATGTATGAACGCCTGCCAATGTTACAGTGGGTCAAAGTATTTGTGCTCAAGAACATTCTTACAGTAGGGTGGTGATGATGCCCTGCTGAATATTTACAGTGCCAGTTTGGCTTGAGCCAATCTGGGACTCCACAGCTTGAGACACAAATAGGGAGATTCCAAACTTTTGTTGTTAGGCATAATCGGTGCCTGTGTTGAAGGTTTATTAGGTTTATTTTAAATATCATTGCAGCTGAAAAGATAGAGCTGTTGTCATTAACCTGTCTGTCTAACTTATCGTATGTTGGCTGTGATGCAATTTTGTTATTGAATGAGTGAAGAGGAGATTAAGCTGATGTGTTCAGGTGTTTCACTGTGGACTGAGGTCTCTACACAAATGGCCTGGAAATGCTCATTTGGACACCAAATTGTGCTTTAAAATTTAACAGCTTAATGTAGACTTATCTTAGACACAAGGACCCTGACCTTGTCATGTTCTCACCTTTTCCTTGGCGGGGGCATCTTGTACCTTGGTGGTTGACTCTCCTGCAGGTCCTTGAGGAATGGAGCAGTCAAGTCTTTCTGTGACAACACTCGCCAATACCACTTTAAGATGCTGGTAGTCTGGCTTATCTTGGTAGTCCAGACTTTTCACATGAAGGAGGAATGCGGCCACCTCATCTGAAGACAGGAACAGATTGTCAAATAACAAAGCTAAAAATTTAAGTCAGAGTGTTTCAACCTTGTTGAAAGAAATGGATCAAGCCAGAATAATGAGAGCATTTGATAAAATGTGTCATCTGTCGCACAAGCTACTGTCAAGACATTGGTTTGATTTTACAAACGAACACATACTGTTTTAGGCACAAGCTTTAGTAGTGCTACATGTGCAGTAGGAGACATGAGTCATGCAGCAGCAAAGGCAGGATGAACCTGAGGCCTCAGGTCCAGATAATACTCTGCCTGTCAATGTATCTCCCCACAGAGAGTAGATTAGGCATGCACACAGCTATGCATTGTGTGTGTGTGTGTGTGTGTGTGTGTGTGTAAGTGTCAAACACAGTCAGCTGCGATCCATCACACACTGGCCAGACGACGTGTATGACACATACTGCACTAGAACTTGTATCTCATATACACATACACTGACACACACGTACACACACACTCACACACACACACATAGTTGATGCATACCCTGGCTCTTATCTGAGGCGGGCAGCCGGGCCTTGTCAGCAAAGGAGCACCCGGTCCCAACCATACATCACACACTAAGCCCTCACACAGGTGTGACCTCTCCTTATAAAGAGGAGAGATAAAACACGACAAACTTTGAAAGGCATGTCAATGGGACAGCTGTTTAATTGGTACAAAGTTATTCAGGAGCTTCAGGTAGCTTCGAGGGAGAGATGGAGTGTTTTATTCTGGGTGCAAAGCTTCGGCTCTGTGACTTCGGCAGAATGAAGATTTGATCTTCATGTAGTGTTGACCGCTGTTTCGCTCCGTTTCGACAGACTCTTGCACGATAATCTGTTTTAAAGGTCCTGCTCACATCAGGTATGCTTAGGCCATGTTCAAACCCACATGAGCCCAGCGTGAAGAAACACAGCCCTTTCCTTCATTCCAGGAACGAATCCCACTGCACTGGGACAGCAGGGGGTGCCAATGCAGAGGGAGGCCTCTGGCAAAAATACCAGGGTCATCCAGCAAAGCACAGTGTTGGCCAATTGAATACATCATTACATATTTTTGTGTATATTATTTTGTAACATGAGTGACATTATTCTCTTGATCATCAAAGAGGATAAAGTGATTGTTGTACCTGGAGTGCTGGAGCAATGCACCCGCCCAACGCAGGTGGGCTGAACTAGGGTTGAATACTGAACTGAAATCCTGAAATTCATGCCAAAATCTTGAGGCATCCTGGGATTTTAGCACGTGTGTTCCCTTAATATTTCTGTACTGAAGAGTATCGTATGTATTACAACAATGACACCTTCTCCAAACACCATTAATGCTACTAAACTACGGATAGAGATATGGTCCAACCTTAACTTGCTGTTATTGCAGCTGTATTCCTGGATCAACCTTTCATTCACAGCAGTTTCTTCCAAATGTAATAATACAAAAATCGATACTAAAATGGGAGTTTACAGTTCAGCTGTGTGGCTGAGCTGTAAACTACTTAAAATAAGGGAAAGTATTAGAATAAAGGAACAAAATGGAGTGCAAAATCTGCATATATAAAATATGCATACCTTTGGCTTAATCACATATGAAGAGCTGCATCCAGAGTCAGAGCAGTGGGGTCAAATGCAGAGCAGCATTTGATCGACTGAGTGCAGATCACTTAAACTTTAGAAATGAATGTCTGAAATAACACAATGAAATGCCTGCATTTGTTGAATATTCTTCCTATGAAGATGATCATGTACTGCCATAGCTGCTTTTTCCACCTTGTACAGTAAATAGTATAGTTTTATGAAGGAGATGTGTTATTCTAAAAAATATAAAGGGATAATATGAGAAAATTAGAATAAATGCCATTTTATATTCAATTAGTTGTCATTTCAAGACTTATGTCCAGAGATGAGTTTCATCCATTCAAACAGCAGAACAAGTTGAGGGCGCAAGCTTAACCTTCTACAAGCAGGGTGTGATTCAGTGTGAATTTAAAACTTTGGGGCAGTGACACTTTGGGGCAGTGACACTGAGTGCAGTCTGTACGATTTGAATTGTAGCTTGTCACATGTCTTAATTTCAGCTGCCAGCTGATATAAGTACACTAGATAAAACAGTGAATGGAATATGTTGGAAATGGAACATTTTTCTTATGGAAGACAAGTTCTAGAGCATCTGATCATTTTTCATGCGTTACAAGATCCTTTTATGATTGAAAAGCTTGTCTAAAATATTCTGTCTATGCCTACAAGAATACTGGTGTACAACAGCTATTACCCATATGCCCTGTGCACGCCAGCCCACTATCTAAATTAGTCTTTGCTCAGGCCTTGACTCTGAATCTCCATTAAAAGAGCAGAAGATTAGACATAGATTCTTCTCCTCTGCTCCACAGGCCTGTCGTCTTGTTTCCAAATTCTCTGTTGAACCCAAGAGGAGTAAATGATCCTGTCCTGTAACCTGAAGATGCCCTGCGGATCTGGCTTACCTGTGCTGGCTCCGCTCACTGACAGCTGCTGGACTGAGTCTGGCAGATTATCCATCAGTCTGATAGAGGTGTAAAGGAAGATAAAACAGTGAGCAAGCGAGGACAGAAACATCATGAGAGATGGAGTTCAGTGGTAGATAGCAGGGTGAGGAGAACACAGCAGGAGAACAAGCTGAATCCAAGTCAAACTATACTATACTATGGGATGTTCATACTTCTCTCAGGTTAAAAAACTGACAGCCATTTATTTATTGTAATTATTAATGTTAGAGTATTGCAGCTCTAGTAATATTACTCCAGTAGATATTGAGTCAAATCAACATCTCTCCAGTAGTCTCTAAAATTAAAGATTATATGCTTCACAAAGTATTTTATTGCACGACTAATGTTAGATTGTATAAATCTTGGATATTGTGTCCACCCAGTGAATTTACTTTTCAATTTCCCAGCAGATATTTGGTAAGCTTTTGGCATTTTGTAAAATTGATTTAGATTTAAGGAATACCTTTGACATACAGTAATGATCTAGGAGAAATAAAAGGTAAATATTAAATAATCCTGCAAGTGGCTACCACCAGCCACAGTCATGAATGTATACATAGTTCTATCAATCATTAATAATTTAAAGAATGTCTGTGAGTAACAAAAGTAATGGACAACAAGGTCATGTTTCTTGTACTGTAGAATACAGTGGAGGAACAGCCCATATACAGCAACCAATAACCTGAATCTTTAAGAACTTGTAAGGTTTCAATTTTTACATTAGGCCTTGTGTTTCCACTCATTTTATAAACCAGGATATTAAGGATAAATGTCATTTAAATATAACAACACGACAGAATATGTACGCACTATTATGCACAGTTTTTAGGGCGCTGCTGTGGGACAGAAAAGAACTGAAGAAGTGGCACTAAGAGACATTACATCTAAACATCATATATGATGGTATATGTCTGTGATGTGGTTTGGCTCTTTCAGAAGAGGGAAATACAAGTGAACAATCTGTTAGGGTAACAGACATTGAGATGCAGTGTAATCATTACTTTATAAAGCAATGTAGTGTTTGGTTAACAAATTTCTTATTTCATGCAATCAGATTTTGCCTCTACAAACAAGCCGTTGCATTGTCAACCCAAAGAGTATCCTCAGGCTCTAGTGTATATACTTGCACAAATTAATAGTGAGACTTGCAGCAAGGAATACAAAGTTAGTACACATCCCACCACTGCCTTAAGAGTACCTGGCCACACGGTTCATTTAATCTCTGCCGTGAAAACAGTTACTGCCTACCTGGTCTTGGCCTCCTGGACCTGATTTGGGTTCTTGAGAACATGGTCCCAAGGCAGAGATCCACATAACCAGTGAAGAAGACAAAAACCCAAAATCTGGAGGTCACCACGTCTAGAGGGAGCTATAAATAGAAAAAACAGAAAGATGCAGTGGTCAGAAAAAATAATACACCTAATAATCCTCTGCCGTTCATATTCAGATGGGATTCAGATCTCTAGAGTAATTCCACAAAGACTAAAAGAATATAACAAAGCAAAAGTACAAAAGAAAGAGGTAGATCCACTTGTATCAGAAAAACAACAGGTCCTTCCCCAGAACAATCAAGGTTGGGCACAAGTACCAGTTTCAGCATTGGGAATTTGTTTTACCCAACAAGATGGGGACTGATGAAGACGACACCTTGTTCTTAAAGCAGATCGCTGCTTTGGATTTACAATCTGTAGAGATTCATCTGAGGCACTTAGACACTGTACTAGATACTACTTAGATACTAGGTCTTAGATACTGTAGAATAGTATGATGATGATGATGATGATGATGAGGACTGTGGGGAGTTCAGTTTGTGTTCCAAGCTGGGTCTGGTTGCTCCCTCGCTAAGACAAAACGCACGCTGGAGTCCAGTTGACTTTTTTCTTTATCTTCAAATAGTTGCCTATTTAATGAAACCAGATACCTGTGGCCTTTGACATGATCAGACAGAGATAAGAAATATATCCCTCATTCCTTCCTCACTGTAGACACTGTAAAACATACATGTCTGAAGCCAAATCACTGCCATGTTACGGAACTCAACAATGGTTCACTGTTGACACCTTTCAACACTTTTGTGTATGCATATGATACACACTGACAGTCTGCTCCAACAGTCACAACCTGAAGCCATTTTTATGTTGGAACTTGAAAGATACAGAGAACAATGGGCACGACTCCAAACATGCTGGAGACTCGGCAAGTCTGCAGTGCACATTAAAGAAAACAGAATTGTGAGATAGATAAAAATACAATTACAAGTAAGTAAGTTTACTTTGGATCGTTTGCAGTTCTGCGAGTACTAGTACTTGTAGTAGTAGTAGTAGTAGTAGTAGTGTTTGGTATTGTAGCTGTTTTAATGTTAACATGCTCAAATTTAGCAGGTAATGTTTTTCGTGTTCACAATATGTCTCGTGTGTTAACATGCTAAGATTTGCTAACTAGCACTAAACACAAACTACAGCTGGGGCTGATGGGAATGTCATTAGTTTTACAGGTGAAATTTTTGACCTGATCATGGCATCAGAAGCCGTACAGTCAGAACAAAATTTCATGGCATTCCATCCAATATTTGTCTGGACCAAAGACTGACAGACCAACCAACCAATATTACCATCCCATAAAATCACTTGGTTTACTTTACCCAGAACATTTAAGGGGGAACTCCACAGATTTTACGCATAGTCTATTCACAGGTCACAGTCACAGGTGTTGGGGTGTGTACTACTAAATATGTGGAGGGAAAAATTTGGTCTAAAGCCTGTTGTGTCTCCAGAGGGAGCCATGTGAGGTGTGATAAACTGCTTCAAGTGATGCCACTGGAATCAGCATTGGTTGAAGCTGAAGGCTACAAGTTTGAAAATGAATAAGAAAAGATATTCCTTTATTAGTCCCTCAGTGGGGAAATTCATCAAATCTGTGGGTGTGGAGTTTTAAAGAAGTCACCCGCTCCTCATGGCTCCAGGCTTCATTAGCTGCTACTAGCATAAGGCAACCCAAATCTCTGACCAAATTGTCAGCAGTCGAGTTGCATTGCCCGGTTTTGACAAGGAAGAAGAACGCAAGGAATAAAAAAAAGATATCGTTAGTTCCATTGTGAGTCCAGTAATATTATAGTAGTACAATGCTGAATCAGTTGCATACTCTTTTACTGCTTTTTTAAAAAGGTAGAATTTGGCGTGTATCACTGCAGTATCTGCTGTTTTTCTTGCTATGTGCAATGAATGCGATTAAAGCTGTGACATATTCATCAGCCTTCATTAATCTACAAAGAATGATATTCAGACTGAAGGGCACTATTCAAAAGAATCACCTGTGGACAAAGTGTTTAACAGCACTCTGAAGAACTGCTGTGTTCAAAATACGCTTTACACCTAGGTATTTTATTATTTCGAGCACTGTCAACAGCTGTGTATCTGCACTTTAAACGTCTCCTGAAGGTTAAAATAAGCTTTCCACAAATCCTAACCAAAACACACTTCAGCACTTCAGGGATTTGATCAGGAGGGCAAGTAGAACAACAGAATGTAATATTAGAGAATTTAGTATTTGAAGACATGAAGAAATGTATAATACCAGTTTGATTTCACCTGTGCTAAGACTTCTTTAAGAACACGTCTAGAGTGTGTTTGCATCTTACTGTGAGCTTGTGATTGCATCGGTCTACATTAATGCGTGGGGTCTATCAATACTTGTCGACCAAGTCCATCCAGAAGGGTCAAGCCCGGGGAGTTTTAGCAACTCAATACTGTAACAGCCGCCACACATCTCTGAAGAAATTACCTATCGACGGGCTCCATCAGAGGGGGGAAATCTCCCTGAGCCACAGCAGGCATTGATCCTCCCCAGCCAACAGGGTGGTGTAAAACAGGAGCATGGTAACTGCCACACAAGGCTAGATTACATGGAATGGGTGGGCACTGGGCAGTAATCCAATGTCATGTTAACAAATATGCTGTTAATGAAATAGTTTTTTTTTTTAACATAGGTACAGAATGCCGTAAAAAAAACAACGTAGTGGTGTGTTGATGAGAAGAGCGCAAAAGATGAAAGGAAACAAATGCTGGGTGTTATGTCTGAATAAAAAACCTGGTAACACTAAACTGCTCCCCAGCAGGAGGGCTACACAATCAATGAGGATGATCAGAAAGGGAGAGGTGGTTAAAGACTGGATGTTGACACTGACTTTATGGGAAGGGCCTTGAACAGAGTCATGCTAGCTGATGTCACATGATGGTATCAGAAACTCAACTTTACAGGTATGAAGCCATGTGGGGCGTCTAAGGATATTTTAAGAGGTTTCTTAACATTAAAAGTTAATGTTTGAAATGTGGCATTTATAAATAATTTCATCATCCCCTATGCTTTTGAAGGTACAATACAAGTCACTGTATCAAGCCACAGCTCTCATCAACAACTGTATCTTAGTGGGGCTACAGTGAATTGCATCATAAACCTGTGTGCTGGCTCATAAGAAAACATTTATGAGATTTTTTTTTACCTTAACATGCAAAGGGCAAAGAAAGGTTCCATCTCCAAATTTAAGATCTAAAATCAGATTACATGCACCATCAAAGTGGATCGATGCCTTTCTCTTGCCTAGTTTGACAACTTCTACGTTGGGATGTTGTGATGTCACATGATGTGACCAACAGGAGCACAGAGCGCCTTCCATGCACAAATATAGACATGGTAAAGTAATAAAGGATTGGTTTTTTTTATTTCAGTGAACTTGGAACCATCCTCAGGTCAGAAGCATCATGTCAAATGAATCTCACCTGTAGGTGTAATGTGACCCTCTGTACACATGTACACTACACACCCACACAGTGGTGTCACTGACACAGGCCACCTTCACTGTCATGTGATGATGAATGGTTCCAGGTGCACTTTCATTCATAAAACTGTTATTACATACATACAAGAACATCCGTTGTTGGTGCTGTAAGGTACAACAGTTACTTTGACCCCTGCCACCTGACAGATCACCTCTGCATGTCACAAAAGTTGTGAAGGACATCAAGCTATGATTGGTTGGGGTCCAGTGTGTAGCATGCCATGTCTGATGGCCAATATATAAATCTATGATTGCCTAATGTGACTAATCTGCCCTCACTGCTCATTTCGCACGACAAAAATACTGTGTCTAATTCCGGCATTAGGATAGAGGGTGTTGCATGTTGCACAGACTATAACACCACAAGTTACATGGACTTGACTGAACTATAGGAACCCTACTCAGGATCCCTATGAGGAGCAATGCATAGAACTTTCACCAGTAAAACTAGTATTGACTTATCTCTTTCACAGCCATTTTTTAACCAAACAGGTGTGCACAAACCTGCTGTGAGAACAACATAAAGTGTCAACTATATGTTAGCTCTAAATATGAAACTGTCATTGTCTGCTACACTACACCTCAACATCTCTGATGATAAGAGTTATGCCTGTTTGTCCTTGTGGGTGTAAAGTAAGCACTAAGTCAGCATTACAGTGTGGCTTCCTATTGTTGTAAATAATTACACAACACTTCATTGCTACTGAGAGCCCTTTAAAGGAGAATAAAGATGAAAAATACATGTGATACTGACACTGGAAAAAGTGTTGCAACTCCCAGAGCACCATAATAGAATAACAATTAAAAAGATCAACAACTACATTAAGCGTTGCTGCCCTCTGTACGTGCTCTGGGCGCGTTATTGAAGCTCATAATAGTGTTTTGTGTGTCTGCTCTTCTGTATTTAATGCGTTTTGCCTGCATATGAGGAATGACACAGGACAGTGCGGAGAGATATGCATGTGCGTACAAATACACACGTAAACAGCTCTCAAATGGGGGTTGGGCATGCTTGAAAAACACACACATGCACAATACATAAATACAGAGCACCAACATAAATACACACACACACACACACACACACACACACACACACACACACACACCACTCGCATGTTCTCTACATGCTTTAGAGAGGGAGGTGAGGCGGTGATAGTGTTGTTGTTAATTATCTCCTATTGTTATTCAGATTCCCTAAAGCATGCTGCAGTGTCACACTCTTAACCCTTCTGCTTCACAGTCTTGTCGTTTGGAGACGGTCTTCTGTCCGCTGGACGCCCACCGAATGCTTGTAATTACACCGTTTAGCTCTGGGTTCAAAGGCCTGCCAGTCGGCAGCTGCGTTCACCAAGCCTCACCATGGAAACCTGTCAACATCTTTGTGGGGATTGGTGCCATCATGTCAGTGAAGGGCAGATAAGGGTCCCGTCCTAGGTCGTGATCTCTATGTGCAGTGGAAAATACTTTGTTTTTAAGCAGGTGTTAAAGATGACAATATACCATCTACCATATATATGTTTTCTTCCCACAGGTGGAAGTTTCTTCAGGTCTTTGAATGACTAGTGTAATATAGGCGATACAAAAAAATGATTATGCCTGTCAGGCTTGCAGCACTCTTGTAGTTCCAATAAGAGCACTTAGTGGAAGTGGATGCTTAATTTTGCATTGTGTTCTTTCATGTAGAATAGCAAAAAGGTGCATCACAATTTTTATAGCTCACATTTCTTCCGCTCTTTCCCCTCCCACCTCAAAATCATATTAAAATTGACATGATTTCCATTTGATAGTTAATGCTGACAGGACATTTTCCACCCCTCCTCTACTTATCGATTGTGTTGACAGAAACACTACCTGTAGTGATTAGGCAGTCTGAGCCATGTTAACTCACAATATCGAACTGGAGGGTAGTGGAGTTGGTCGGCGTGGAGCCCATAGAGGTTATCTGTGGCTTGGGCCTCTCTCTAACCAAACATCAAAGCCCTTAATTAATGGGGGATGAATACACGATGCAGGTTATGACTTCAGCTAATTAGGGAATTGTTAAACAGAGACAGTACCGGGGAATTCAGTAGGGGCCGTGGATGGAGAATCGATGGTCAATGAAGAGAGGGAGCATGTAGGCAATTTGCCAGTTAATGTGTTCCCATTATCAGCCGAGGGAGGCAGAGGGTGGCAGGGCACAGAGACTATTTTACATGTATTGACAAACAAAGACTGCAAAAAAAAAAAAGGCCAGAGCTTATAGCAGGGTTAATATAGATACAGTAAAAATACCTGAATACAGTCATTCTTCCCACTCTAAGGAATTAAAAAAAGCTAAAATCACTAGTCAAATCATCAGTCTGAGATATGCAAATCACGAGTGTATCTTTGTCCTGGTAGTGGTGTGTAGGTTTATTGTTGGTGTTCTGTCCCAGCGATACACCTACCAGTACACACAGTACACATCAAAAAAAAGAAGGAACTTGGAGATAAAAAATAACTGGAAGTTACCTCCTCAATTTGGCTAAACGGTTTTATATGATGGATATTATTCATATGATTAGCTTCTCATACCAAATCACATTTCATTAAATTTTATAGGAGAAAAGAAAAACAGAACAAGTAGGCAATTTTGCATATACCTAATTTGTAAATCAGTTTCAAAATAGATGTTTGAATCAGTTAACCCACTTAAATGTGTTTGCAGTTTCTTGTTTCTAAATGTCTAACAGTAGGACACAATTCTGAAACTTTCATGTATGTGGTATACAGGCAACTGTACACTCTTATTGACCCTCTTGTAGGTACTCCAGAGAGTCGTCTTATAGAGATTTCAATTCCTGGTGATTTCTTATATGTCCAATTTATATTTAGATTGGCCAATAATAACTATAATCTTGATTTAGGGTAAAAATAACAAAAGGACAAAACTTCCTTTCAGTGTCCTGACATGTTGAAAATAGTTACCTATTCAATTTGCACAGGCTTACTATCTAACATCCTTTTATAAAATGGATTGAATGGGGAAAAAAGTTACATCTTTTCATTTCTTGCTTCTTTTCATGCTTTACGATGTCAAGAACACACAGTCCTAGATTTCTGTTTAATACCATAAACTGACTTGTAAACCCAGTCCATCCTGCTGCCTCCACCTCAGTAGACAGTGAAAATATTTTGCCCCCCCCCCAAAAAAAATCCTTAAAGAGGTCCTGCATACCCTGGACCCTACTCTACTCTCCACTATCAATCTCTTTCTCACCTCTGGCTGATGGGTCCTATTTCCACTGGACATTTTGACCAGCATGTGTGAGAGATCTGTGCATTTCACCGAATGTGTCACATAGAATGTGTCACATACCAACTAACAGACTCCCTGAGTGTAGGTGAACAGTTTCAGCCGGATTTTTGCTTTATGGCCAAAATCTACTGCTGTGGGGAGAATTCACTCCATTGCCCATGAGGCTTTCTACACATTGTGGTTGCTGCAGCACATCATCTCTGTTGATCAACTAGATTGCCACACATAATATTCAAATCAACTGACCATGTATGTGTTCACAACACATCTGCACACATGGACTTCTTTTTCCTCACACGTCCATGTGTGTATGAATTGGAGGGCTTACCAAGTCCTTTGTGGGCATCGAGGCTGGTGTACTCAATGGTTCCATTGTGGCCCTTTTTGGGGTTTTCCTTGTATTCTTTGTGGACTCCATCAGGACAGTATCTGTAGGATAACCCATAGTCTGCTAGGTAGATCTACAGCACAAAGCAGGGCACACACACACACACACACACACTATTAATTAGAAAGCTATTCAACAAATAAAGAGAATTTTCTTAGAGACATAATCCTCCATAATCCTTAAAATGGATAGTTGATAACTGACCACATGCACTATTAAGAACAGATAACAGAAACATAGCCTTTAATTGCATTATCCACATAATAAGTGTACTCTGTTGAATTAAGCAGCCTCACTTCTACACACAAGTAGGATAATTAGTGGAGGTCTACATTGGACTAACCTGTTTAGGGTCTCTGTAACCCAGCATAAGGTTGGCAGCTTTAATATCTGCATGGACATACTCGTTCTCATGAATATACTCCAGTACAGACACCTGGCAGGCCAAAAACATAGCATGACAGTTATGCACAATGTCAGATGTAAGTTCTGTTCACCTGTTGGTAAAGAGGGGTCATTGTGTGTCAAAGTGGCCTTTGACTCTGTTTTCTTTCTTTCTTCTTTCTTTTCTTTTTTTAAACAACAATCAGTGAACACACAAAAAAACAGATCCTGACTATTTTCAGTGAAGATGATCTCACCAGTTCTTGACCAAGCTGGAGCACAGTGGCCTTCTTCAGTCGACCTCCGTTGTGCTCACATATTTTCTGAAAGTCAGTGCCTAGTCGATCCATGGCCATGAAACGATACCTGAGTGGGAAAAGGTCAGATTTTTCTTGAGTTTCCTCATTCCTGATATGTAGATGAATGGTTTTTCAATAATTTTATAATTAAAATCTTCAAAAAAAAAAAAAAGACCTATATATTTCAGCTTAAGTCAGCTTGTGTTACAGGAGAAAAATGGAAGATGACAACCAGCCCATGATCAGTGAACAGCAGCCAGGAAAGATCGAGCCATAGCCATAATGCTAAGAACAGATTACCAGGCACCCAAGACATTATGGATGCTATACCTAGCTTTAAGACTTTGTTTGGCCAAAGTTTGATGTGATTGCGTTAATGGGGAGGGATAACTTCTGTAAGCCTATAAAGATATAAGATGTATGAATACATCTTTACACTGCAAAATGAAATGAAATGAAAAAAAAAAAAAAACCCAAAACAAAACAGAAAGAAGGGTTCAATCAGACATTAAGCACCCAAAGATTCCAGGTTTCCAGCATCTGATATCAACAGAATGTAAAGAAATTCAAACACTGTCATGAAGTGAGAAACTTCAGAGGGCAAACAAATCACATGCCTAAAAATATACAGTATACTGAAAATAAATACAGGAGTTTTAACCCATTCTGAAGCCCACTGATACAATTAATTTGTATTTACACATAGTATTAATAAGTGTTCAAGTTATCTCGATTCTGCCTGCATTGTGATTGGATCTCCGTACGAAAATAAGTTATGCACAACATGGCACATGGCACATCCCAGGTCAAGGACAGCAGTGCCGTGTCATTCACAGAGTTCGATGACCTTTTACTTGTTGGGTGAATTTTTTGCCTTAATAATTAGGTCACAATGTAGGAATTGCATTTACACCTGACTGAGATTTGATCACAATGTGAGCCTAGCCATCTGTAGATGTGTAGATGCGATCACATTCCGTTCACAATGAGTTTTGCTGCATTAAAGTGTTTTTCCTTATTCAGATGCAGATACAAATTGCATGTTAATGACAGGTGTAAATGGGGTCGAAGGAACTAAATCTGCTATTATCATTTGCACCTGCTACCTTTTTCTCTCATATATGACAAAACAATTTAGAAATAAAATGCCCCAGGCACAACAACATCCTCCATTTGCACAACATATTTGAAACAAACCAACAGTAAAACTGTAGAAGGCAGAAAAAATGCTGATGTTGTCTTTTACACTGAAAAGGGAGTAAACATGTATCATAGTAATCATCTGATCATCTGATAACGTGTTGTCCATTAAGTGCTGGCTACATCAATACCTGAGGTCACCATATTCAGCGAGCCCTGATCCCCAGTACGTTGGGATGCCCAGGAAGTCCAGTTTCCTCTTTGTCTTCCATTTTTGCACTGGAACCGGATTAGAAGAGAAATAATAATGTGTGTACACATACATTTATATTTTCACAATCACTGGGAGTCTGAAAAGACTGAATAAAACACCAACTGAATTAAACTAAAAATCACAATGGCTGTATTGAGAAAGAAACCCCAGTGCCTTGGACTACTTAGTTGTACTGAAAAGTCTGACAGTCTGAGGGAATGGTTGGCAGCTACAAAAACTTTTGATGATAGTCGAATGATTCCCCAACCTTGACCTTACCCCCAGTCTAACACCTCTCCTTTATCAAGAGGAACTGAACAAAAACCCATTAAGGCTATGAAAAGTAGGCGAATGTTTTGTCCAGAATTCCAATTTGTCTTTGTAAGTGTAATAATGCATGCATACAAATATCAATCTTACTGTATTGAGAGCACAAACACACAACTGCAAACACACACACACACACACACACACACACACACAGGCCCCAGACAAAGCAGTGAGCCTGGCTCAGAGCTCTATGGCGGCTGGCCTGACTGGCGCTCAACCAGGCTGGCAGGTGGTCAGGGGCTCAGCAGAGGCCCGGCCATCATTACATGTGAGTGGCTTCCTCTCTCTTGCTACTCTCCAAACAAAGGCGTTGGAGAGCTCAGACAAGCGCGGAGAGGGGGCTAACTGCCACTAAGGTGCATGTTTGCTTTGGCTTATTATTAATTACTGTGCGGCAGGCAGCAAAGCCTCTGTGTCTGCGGCCACTTCATCAGTCAAACACATCCATGTTCCAAAGACCTGCCGGAACGCTGGACGGGTGGTGCTACTCACTGCTCTCCGGTTTGGCTGCCCTCTGGTAGAACTTGAGCTCTGAGAACAGGGGGCCATTCTCCTGGTACTCCTGTAAATACAAGGGCACATTATTAAGAGTTTCATTATCACTGATTAAAGATAAAATTCATGTCTTAGAATACATCACAAAATGCTTGTGAGAAACATTAGTGTCCCACCCAACAAGCATAATCCCACTTGTGTAAATAAAACCAGTTGTGCATTCTATTCTACTCTTCTGTTATATTCAAAGCTTTCTTCCTGTTCTCTCTTCCCTTGAATCAAAGAGGGACTCTCCAAAATACCTGGAAGGAACACTGCATCCCAACAAAGGGCATTTGCACTGAGGTTACATTAAGTGAAAGGAGAGTCCCTCATCTCCCATTCCTTTGTTTCTTCTCTTCTTTCCAGCAAGGGTGTAAATGCATGTATACATTAAGAACGATACTTTCTGAGAAACAAATAGCTTTACATACAAATGTAAGCCTAATTGCTTGTACATATGATGTAAGAATGTGAAGCAATTTGTATGTATTAATCATGTTGTATTGCCAATGTGTGAAGGAATTGTAATAACATAACTTATAACATGAGACCTTTCACAAATTTGCCTACAACAGCCTGTGGACTGATTTCTATGAAAGGACGCAGGACCTTTTTTCCCAGAAAATGACATTTATGTGTCTGCTTAAGTGCCTAGCTTGCCTTTCTTTGGCTTCCCTACAGCACCAACAGTGTGCAACACTAGCTAACATTAGCTCAGAAATGTTGACAAATGACCACAAGAGAGTCCAACACAAATTCCAAAGTCAAGGTTAACATTACTGCAAAGCATGTAATACAGTGCAACAATAAATGATGTAACGGTACAAAGCAAAGTATAACTAACAATTGCATTGTACTAGCAAAGAGCCATGCAAGGCAGGGCAGCCAACAAGCTAATCGTAACCTAAGCTATGTCGGCGTTGGTTGCTTTGTGGTGTTGGCCGATGGTGTGATTTGTAAAGGTATTTAGTATCATGGAGACAATCGTTAAAAAAAAAAAAAAAAAAATACAGGTTACAGATTGTAACGTTATTCTAAATATGATTCATTCATTTTTCATTCATTCAATTCATTTTCCAGCATTCAGTGTTTCATTTCATTTTCATTTTCTTATTTCGTTTATTTCAGTTCAGTCTCATGTATGTCACGTCACCATTTTGGGCGATGTCCAGGATGATGCTCACTCGTGCCTACTTAACAGTCACCAGTGTCATTAATAACAACGGTTTTCTGAAAGCTACACATACTACTGTTTATAATTTTTGAGTGAGTTAGGTGCCATTAACAACTTTACATGCAAAGATAGATAACTTATTGTGGCGCACAGTGTATGTTTGAATGTATAAGAATGGTTTGGATTTTTCCAGACTATCCTCAGCAGTCCTAGGCTGCATTCCTAAGACTCAGCCGACTTTAGCCCTGTGTGAAAAAATGCGATGTTATCTGCTTCTACCATAGAGTGGAGTCAGGCCATCTTGCAGCAGATACTAACATTTTTAACAAGTGTTATTATGTATACACAGCACAAATGTACTCACAATTTTTATGACAAATTCAGTATCTTTTGCAACAGGTCTGTCCACATCCCGGGAGGCTGTGAGACAGGAGACGAGACAAGAGTGAGGAAAGATGAGAAAAAACACAAAGTTATAGGCACAAAGCAACAAAGTTGTTCTAAATAATGTTAAATCTTAACTCTTGGAACAGACCTTTGGATTTTTAAAAATCATCCAAGACCAGCAAGAAATTAACAAACACTGTATTGAGCACTAATGGATTTGTAAATGTTGGGATTTATAGGTGATTGGAGAGGTCTTCATAGATTAGAGGGGTATGGAACTGTTGCGAAATACATGGCAAATTGAAGAGTTGACTTTCTTGTAGAAATCAGTTCAAAAAGCTTTCACAACCAAGAGTAATACAGATCACAGTAGTGTCTCCCAAATGTGTGTGTGTACAATGTGTAAGTTACTCTACAAGTCTGGATGCATGTACATACTCATGTGATAGAGTGTGAATGTTTGTATGAGTACATACCAAGATAGATCAGTCCAAAGCCACCTTGACCAATGATTTTCCCCAGCCTCCATTTCTTCTTCTCAGTGTCAGTGAGTATGAAGCCCTCTGGGAGTGGTTTGGGTAATGCCTTATTTCTTCGGGGTGCCATGATAACTGAGATTCAGAAAATACGTGTATAAAATATTACATATTTATAAATAATATTATATATATGATTTATATAGTGGCGGATTTACAGAATGTAAGGTAGATCATATTTTAATTATATGTGAGCAAACAGTAAACTCTCTGATTCAGTCTAACATGAAAGCATGTATCATTATACTGCCAGTTCTCCATTGTACAAGCTAAAGACAACGTCCCCAAACACACTGAAAATATGTCAGTATTAAGACAGCACACAGTCGCAGCACAGTATATATTATACCGGTTAACTGAACACCGTTAACTAACAGTTAGAACTTAGGTGGAGAGAGCACAACGATGAACAACTGAAGTAGCAGCCAACTAGCAGCTAGCAGCTAGTCTGGAGCTCTTTAGTATGACTCACATGCCAAAGTACGCACCGATCTCCGACGGAAATCCAAAACTTACCTCGTCAGTCAATGGCGTAGTTAATCATTTACAGCGAATAACGTCCTGAAATGTCTAGCCTTCTTTCAGAAACAGTTCCTCAATCCCCCGGTGCGAAACAGAACCCAAAACGTTATCACTTCCTGAAAGTTGTCCCTCCGGCTACGCCGCGCAGCCAATGGCAGGCAAGGAAAAGTTTCCCAACAAGCCAACGTCCAATAGAGAAGCAGTAGAGGTGGGAACAGGCAGTATTACGCACGCATACTGACAAATCAACTTTCTTGAAAGGTTGAAGTTCTTATTATATAGATTGGATAATCAAAAGAGAAGAGAAACTTAAAAACCACCCAGTTAGCACCATTACATAAAGAGGAATCAACTATGTGATAGTTGCAATTCCCAGTCTGCACAAAATTGATATATGAAATGTAAATATATATGGAAAGTTAAATGGTCACACATTCACCCAGTGACCAACAACAATGCTTACGGGTGTATGCAACTTAATGTATTAATTGATGGTTAATGGACTGCATTTATACAGCGCTGTTACCATGCAAGTCACTGTTCACCCATTCACACACACATTCAAACATGCTGGCTGGTTGGAAAGTGCCACCACCATTAACCATGAACACACACATTCACACACCAATGGAACAGCCACCGGGAGCAATATCTCCATTCTACCTCCCAAGCTCCACAGCTGCCCCAGTACAAATACATTACAGTATACTTACTATACAAATTCAATTAGTGTCATGTGAAGTGATGGCACTGGGTTCGGTTCCACAGCATTTTCACAAGGCAGCACTGAAAAGATGTTTTATTATTTTAACCTGTTACAAAGAACTTATTTTCAATAAAAAAAAAATATATATCAACCAAATACCAATAAATCATTTTAAAAAATCTCACATGAACTCAACAGATTATTAACCAACTCAAACCTGAGCTGCAGAGAGTGTGCTTTTATTAATCAGTGCCATTTTATTGTCTGAATATAATATAGTGTTTACAGTCAGGCTTTGTCCTTCACTTGCAATATGGTGCAACTCTCCCCCTGCACAAAAAGAGTCTGTATGTTTTTGTATTGATTAATTTCATAATTTATTAAAAATTCAAAATGATTTCAAAGATTTCCCTGCTACTAATTATTTGTGGGTCACTCTGCTAATTAACAGGGCATTTAATTCCAAGAACTCTTTCTACTAAGAGTAATGGTTAAAATTGTATTGACATTGATGTTATAGATAAGGTGTCATCCATGAATTTCAGTTTCACACAGATCTTAGTATGGCCTTGTTACATTCAGTACTAAAGTGGACTCCACCTATGCATAAATACTCCAAATGGTCAATAAGAGCAGGCAGCATTAGCAGCAACATGCAGTCAAATGGAAGCAGAGGAGAGCTGGATTCTGACATGGGATTGGGCCTTCAAAGCAGCCTCTTGTATACTGCTTATTCAACTTACTTTCACAAATCAATAACAGTTTGTTTTCAGGAATGCAGGCATCCCTGTTGTAACCCAGCTTGATCTCCGTTTTGCTGTACAACATGGTCAATACCACGCCTGGCTAATGAACACAGGTTGCAGGAACAAATGTAATGCTGGAACTGTTTCACAGAAACTCGCACATTTCTCTCCACTCATCGCTCCTAATCAAGCTTGTTTTATTCCGATGAAAGGAGAGGGAAAATGCCTTCTCTTGTTGTTCCTGTTGGCGTGCACCTGCAGTGAGCCTATCGATCCACAGGCATCCTCGGGGCCTAATTTAAGACTCAAGGATTCTGCTATGAAAGGAAGAAAATAAAACATCACTGGTTGTACATCAGGTAGTCATCGGGAAAACTGGGGGGAAACTGGCTCTGCTTTGGATTGAAGATGTGCTCTGAGTCATGTGCGCTGTTTGTCTGAAGATCAGTGGAACAACACTTACAATGAATATGGCCTAATTATTGCATTATAGAGCCTATGGTGCGTCTGAATACTTGCTGTTAACTGAGCTTATATCTAATTTGCTCAGGAAAGCTTTTAATTGCATAGTCCTTCCCTAACTTACAAATTTGTGTACTATGAATTCAATGTGGCATTGATTTGACCTTAACACAGCCCTGCAAGGTGTCCATACATATGATCCAATGCTACAAAGATTATAGTCCAGACCTGCTCTATATGAAAAGTGTCCTGAGGAACTTCTGTTGTGATTTGGTACAATATAAATAAAATTTAACTGATTTGAATTGAATTACAGAGTTTTGGACTTTTGGTCTTCTGAGGAAAAGTATCCATGAACAGATTTAATCCTGGGTGCCTCCCATGTGAACCTATTCTCATATTTCCTGGTCATAACTGTTTCTGTGGAACAATAACAAGTTGTTGCATTATGGGGAAT
The DNA here is from genome assembly GCA_025331565.1 of Holacanthus passer. Taxonomy (NCBI): domain Eukaryota; kingdom Metazoa; phylum Chordata; class Actinopteri; family Pomacanthidae; genus Holacanthus; species Holacanthus passer. The sequence continues at coordinate 358,796 of JAFREQ010000029.1, read as the reverse complement.
GTAGGATCCAGGTATTTTGGGGCTAACTAGAGACTAGAGACAAAATTTAGGGATTTCCTGGCATCTGCTGCTTTAATTTGGGTCACTCTTATTTTATTTTTCGGTGGCAGTAGCTCACTCCTTATGGACTTGGCTCAGCCTTGGGAACTGGAGGGTGGCTGGTTCAAATCCAGCAAGGACCACAGCACAGAGTATGGACTGGGAGCTGGAGAGCCAGTTCATCTCCTGGGCACTGTCAAGATGGGCTCAACTACCGCATGGAGCAACATACAAATGTTTTCTCAAGCAATTCCAATGTAAGAAGCAGGGAGGACTATCTGCAGTCCTCTTCCTGTGCATGAAATGCATTCCAAAGTTCAGCTGAAGCTAATATGAGACCTGAGAAGTTACAGTATCTTGGTACAATCTTGGTACAACTGTGCACATATACCACACTAAAAGCTGTGCTCACTGGCCATATCTGGCAACCTCATTATAGCTGGAGGTGCTGCACGGATGGATCATCTGTTTTTCCTAAATTTTACAGCATGCAACTCCCCATAAAACCACTTTAAACCTTAAAACCAATTGTTTTCATGTTTCTGTTTGTGAGATACATGAATGTGAGACAGGGGTGTTATGGGGGCTGCAACCCCCCTGCTGGCCAGGGTGGAAAAATTATTTTACGTCTTTAAATAATCTAATAAAAATGTATGCCATGTTAAGAGACTTAGAGACTTAACTTCAATGGGATCAATAAAGGTTAAATGACTAAATAAATGAAGTCATTGCCCTTGTCCATTAGGATAGTGAGCATCACACAGAATCCATCCACAAGTCACCAATGTTAACTTAACTTTGATACTCAGCTTACTCTGACCAGGGGCCACTTTTGCTTTTAATAATAAAGAAAAATAAAGAAACATTAATCAAATTTATCAAAGAACTCATCCTTCTTTGAAATGTTTTAGTTTTTGAAATTAAGTGACTTTTTAACTTAACTTATTAAAAAAAATTAACTTGGCACAATGACTGACACCAGGCCTATGTGAGAGATAAATTCCACTCAATTTATTAACTGCACCTGCATTTTAGTTGTAAATGCTTTGGTTACATTTGAAAGACTTTATACAACATTAAACATAGCTGGAACTTCTTTCATGAACTGCTTCTACTAGGGACCCTATAAATATAATATTTAAATCCTTTCTGTGTGAAATACATTTTTATGGCACCAGCATTATCCTCATTTCTGTGTAACAGCTAATAGTTTGCTCACTGTCTGATCCTCCTGCACTTTGCACAGCCTGAAACACCATCATGCAAAGATCAGCCTTCTCTCTGTTATTAACAGCCTAATTTATCCCATCATGCAAAACTGGCATTTCTGTCCCTCTGTACTGCTTTGACTAATTGGTATGAACAAACAAAAAATTCCCAGTGTGAATCAATTCATTTTCATTGTGAATTAGAAAATGGTCGGTGGGCCACCCGACACCCTATTGCAGAAGGAGTATCAGTGCTGTAACCTCTCGCTGTGGTCCAGGTTCTAACCCCCGCCTCGCTCCATCTCTCTACCATTTTCTCTCTGTTGTCTTCTCTCTTTTCACTTGCCCTCAACCTCTTTCACTCTCTCTTCCCCCTCTGACTCTGCCACCTCTCAACCCGGGTAATTGCTCTGTGAGCTCAGCAATGCCTGCCGATCGACACTGCGGTTTCCTCTCGCCGCCTCTCATATTCTGGGCTCGGTGATACCAATCTCGGCGAGGGCGTGACACCATTTTGTGTAACTGGCCCTCATGATGGAGATGGCATAATTGTCCTAATTAGGGGGGTGCGGATCGGGCGGCCGCGGCTCTGACCCACCCCGACCCGAGTCCATATGGTGGGACGCTGATAATGAGCCAGTTAATGTGCTGTGTCCATCAGTAAGAGATACTCAGTATGGACGTTGTGCCAAAGAGATGGAGGAGGTTTTATTCTTTTTGCCCTCTTTTCTATTTCCTCCCTCTCGCTCACTCACACACACCTACATTTACATGTTGGCTCCAATAAAAGATTGGACAAAATTCACTCAAAACCTCATGTATTTACGTGCTTAATTAGCTACAGTAGTCATACCTGTCAGCACATTAGTGGGCGTTACATTTTGTCAGCAACATTCTGCCCCCAGATCATAAATGACATTTTCAAACTGTTTCATTTTACGAATCACTTGTTCCTGGCCTTGTCTCTCAGCTCCCATCATGCCGCTGTGTCACTATTTCATGTTGTGACTTTGTTCCGTTTATGAATATGAGATGTATTGCCACTTCAGATGAAAGTAATACAAATCTAATGGCCAGTAATGAGATGCTGTTTCGCCATTATGGGACGTGGGCTGGGTCTATGCCAGTGTGTGTGTATGTGTGTGTGTATGTGTGTGTGCATGTGTGTGTGTAGTTTCTCAATGCTGTGTATGATTTGATGCTAATAAAACCATACTTTCTACTCCAGGGAGCAAGCACTGACCAGGATTCAGATTAGGTCTTAATGGCTTCCAGACCTGGGGCTAAATTGAAATGTAAAACCCCAAACCAAACATCATTTAGTCCTTACGTTTCTTGATGTGGCCCGGCAAGAGCAAATTGGAGACATGTAGCTGTTTAACTGTAATTTGCTTTGTTTCATGCCAGCGTTGCATTTAAGAAGCTGCCTTACATGAACAAAGATGCTTGTCTGGATTTGCATTGCAATGCTATGACTGCTCATTTCTGTTAATCTGCATCCCCTCAGCAACCTCTCTCCACTGAATTCCATTTTAGGAGTCATTTCCTCTGGTGTGGATTAGCCACACAAACAAATTAGGCTGTAGAGAAGTTTATAAAATAATGTTCAAGATTCAAGAAGTTTTATTGTTTTATTGTTGTTTGTATAGTAAGAAATGGTTACACCATACAACGAAATTCTTGTTTTGTCTGTTCCCTTCACAACAGTACAAAAATAGAAAGAATAACGGTAATAAAAATAGCAATGTAAGAAACAAGGAATTTAAGTATATAAATTAAAAAGTTAAATTATTCAAAAGTTAAAAAGTAAAGTGCGCTATGCAACATGTAATGTGTAATGTGCAAATACACATTTTAATGCTATTTGGACTAAACCTGATTCAGAATGAATTATTTTGTCTTTTTTATTGGTAGTAGTGGTTATGTAAAGTAACTAATTACATGCACTTAAATACTGTACTTCAGTGGAATTTTGAGGTACTTGTACTTTAATTGTATATTCCCATTTTCTGCTATGTAATATTCTACTCCACTGCATTTCAGATAGAAATATTGTACTTATCTGATAACTTTAGTCACTAAACCGATTCAGACTAATAATACAAGATATAGTCAACAGTACAATGTATTACTAAAGGTTGATAAGACAACTTTGCCCATTGGGAGAAATTCACAAGCCAAGTGATGAAAGAAGTCTTTCTACTCTTTACTTATGTAAGAGTATCAATACCACACTGTGAAAACACTCCATTACAGGTAAAAGTATTAAGTATTATTAGGTAAATTTACTTAAAGTGTCAAAAGTAAAATTATATGATTATATAGGCCTTTTGTATTTTACTTCCACACTTTTATTGGTGCATTTATCGCCGCATATTTGAAACAGCAACAATTTGCCTAAACCTGATGAAATGCCTGCCCTAGATAGAAGACCTCTGTCATCACTTGTTTGAACTCAGTATGAGTTGGCATATGCTGAACAGCCAGGCAGGTTGTATTACATGAGGCAGTATGTTGGGTGTGATTGAACTGCACAAAGACTCTGGAGTTCCTCTTCTCTTCTGGAAAGATAGGAATGTGGCCCTGTCAGGAATGTAAGGGGACGGGGAGAAGGGACCTGGGTAGTCACCTCTGCATGTTCACCTTTTCAGAGACAGATAAAGAAATCAATTGTGTACATGAAAGATTGGGCATTGTTTACCCAGCAAAGGGCCAGAATTTCCAAATATGTTCTCTGTACTAACAATGATAATAATCTACATGGAACGTTCATGAGAAAAATTAAGTACATGGAGAATTAACAAGAAGAAAACGCTCACTCTCTCACTCCCACCTGTTCTTTGTTGAAGCCCTTCTTGCTAAAAGCCAGGTGTGAGAAACGATGTAGCATTTTGAGTTTTTCCAAATCAAAATTTGTTCATTCTTTCTTCATCATTGTCCAGTGACCCAACTATTGCTCTGAGTCTATACTATAAACTCAAAGTAAAGGAAGTGTCTTTGCCATGATAACATGAAAACTAAATTTGGTTTGAGGACTCAGACCTATGGGCCCCACTGTGTAGAATCATGACATACCTGACATTTGCTTGATCTGTATTGGGAACATTTTCCAGTCTTGTCACCCTCAAACAGCATCTGCTCTAAACCAACTCTTTTAACACAAAGAATAACTCCATTCATGTCACTACTGTCACTTCTATTACAACTTTTTTTTTTTTTTTAAATAATTTATTTCTCTTTTCAAGAATGTGTATTAACTTGATCTTTGACTGACTGGTCGGCAATGGCTTCTTTTGTTCCTTCCATTGAGCAAGGCCCTGCTCGACGCAGTGACGGGAAATTCTTCCTCTTTGTTATCAGCAGCAGAGATGGCCTACAGGACGTCATTAATGCTGAGGGAGAAATAAAAGCCCATGGATTCTGGAACGCATACGTTGTGTATGTTTACTCGTGGTATGTGGTATGTGTACTACCAGTAGTATGTGACTTATGCTGTCTATTGTGTGTAAGTGTGTGCATGTTTGTGTCATAGACTTTTCTCTGCAAGGTCATAGCTTGCAGCTGGTACCTGGATCCTTTGACATAAAAAGAGGCACTTGCCTTAAACGGAGGTGCTACAATAACTTGACATATTTTTGAAATTCTGCTAAAAGATTCTTCTAACTCTCTCTGCATTCACTTGCATGTGCCTCGAGCTCAATGGGAGGAAAATTCTGACCACAGAAAGGGCTCCTGCAACTGGAACCAGTAAAAAAGTTTAACGTGACAAGTGTAGACAATAAGATCTCAAAAATGTATACCCAAGATATTACAACACACACAAAATGTTATAACATTTGCTTATTGATGTTTTTATAATGTTTGTTTGTTGTTGTGGATGGTGAAGGTGTTTTTTCTAGGTCTATGGTAAAGGTGAAAAAATTTCATTAATCAACAGTGATGAAAAAGAAATGATGCACAGACTCATCTTATGTCAGGATGTATCCAGGCAGTCTCTGGAATTATGTGTTATGTCTCTTATACTTTGTCCAAATGCTTTTTAACCCAACCAAAATACCAAGTACCAATTTTGATTTGAGTTTATTTTGAAGATCTCCATATTTGGCTTGGGTCCAAATGTTGCCTGCAATCTAGGTCTTCATCACTAATCTGATAGGGGGGAGCAGCAAGCTCTCACTTTCATTATATGAGGAAGGCCTATGAAGCGAGTGTTATGGAAGCAACATTAACAATGTTAGACCTGAGGAAGATCTTGATGGATCAAAACGTTGTCCATTAGAAACATCTAGAACAGTTTGTTAAGATAAGATAAGATATTAGTAATTATGAAATATCAATAGCAGTTAGGCACAATGATTGAGGTAACTCAAATCTGTAAAAAATAATTGAAGTATGACGATCTTGCAGGTCCATAAATGTCTCAAATGGCTGGCGATGCACAATAAGTCTACTATGGACTTTACATGGTAGCTAACAAGCTTGAAAACTGACTGCTTCAACCATAACGAAAAAATATCAGTGAAGTTGTAGAAAGGCATATCAGCCTATATCACTGAGAAGGGACTTACTTAGTTATATTTCACTGCTGGTAAATACAATTAGCCCCACCTTTACATTAAAGTGATGCACACATTAATGCCTCAATAATACAGTGATTTAATTGGCCTTTCTGCATAGTGACTAGTTTGTTTGTTAGTTTGATACTAAAACTTTTGTATTTTTACTCAAGTAAAATTCTGAATATAGGCATTTTACTTGTAACAGAGTATTTCTACACTGCATTATTACTTTTTATTATTACTTTACTACTTTACGTAAGTAAAAATCTGAATACTTCTTCTACCGCTGGGTAGGAGCCATTATAGTAATACTTAGAGATAATCTAAAATATTGCATTGAGTCAATTTAGCATAGGGTCATAAACAACCAATATGGATCAGTTCAGCAGTAAAATCACAATGTGTCATATCCAGCATATCAGTGGTGGACAACTTAGACTGAACTAGGTATAACACCAATGTTGTTTGCCCAACAGATCAGCTAATCAATACACTTGTCAATAGATCACAGTTGAGTCTGGTGAGGGCCCCTAACCCTTTAAAGTAGTAGCACTATGTGGCAATATATTAGTGTGTGTGTTCCAGCAGTAGCACTCACATGCCAAAGCAGTGTGTGTGGGGCTCTAAGAACAAAACATGATGTGTTGTTTTTTTTTTGCCTAAGAAATTTATTTTTAAAGTGCATTTATCATCTGTTCTAATAGAACCCGCAAATGTTAGGGTGCCTGTCTAACTGAGAGCAGTAATCCCACATTATGTCCAAGGCCACAGGTTTGCATATTAGCTAACTACACTGTTTCTGGGGGTTTAGAACCAATGTTTTTTTTTTTTTAATTACTACAAATTCCAAGAGGTAAATCCGCCACAGTTATCATTGTAAACTGCATACATTCAATGTTGCAACCATAAACTCTTCTTCTTCCAAAAAGAAGCTTTTTCTGTTGTTCCGTTATTCTATAAAACTGATGAAAGCAGACCTCGATCTGCAAAAAACGCCAGTGTGACATGAAGGTTTAATACTAGACATGCTTATGTTATGTATGTGATGTTGTTATAGTGTAGTCCATGGGATGAACTACACTTTCACGGAAACAGATACTTGTGTTTATTTACAGTATTTGTTGGGAGAGGAACTGTCATTGGAATGAATGAACGAGTCCGGACTCAAATTATTTTATGACATCCATGACATTGACACGCACAAGCACGCAAGTGACACAATACTTATACTTGTTGACTGCAGAAGGTGTGAAAGCAGTTATGCAGTGCATGGAAGGCCAAAAAAGGAAAAAGGAAAACAAGATACAGGGCGAGAAGCATGTCAACTGTCATTTACCTGAAAGGTTGACCATGTCTATCATATAGAAGGCTGTATGATGTCTCTTGTTTTCATGCTATTTTCACTGATTGACTGTTGGTGGCGCTAACAAAGAGGAGGATGGAGGAGAAAATTCATTCAGCAAATTTGTTAGGTCCCAATCATAGAAAGAATTCTTTTTGGTGAGAAACACAAGAAGGAAACTATTTTTTAACATTTTGCTGGTCTGTCTGTTGGGCCAACACTTAGGTTCAGACTGAACGTCTTTGCTACTGAATAGATTGTCATGATATTTTGTACATACGTTTGTGTTCCCCAGAGGTTGAATCCTACCAACCATGGTGATCCCCTGACCTTTCCTCTAGTACCACCACCAGGTCAAAGTTTTCATCTATCCTGTGAAATATCTCAAAATCTACTCAATGGATTGGTGCAATTTATTTTTCTTGAAGCATCACCATGAGGTTGACATTTCGGGTTGAGAGTGACATCTCCCAGCCAAATAATGGATTTCCATGAAATGTGCAAAAACACATTAATGAATTGAAATTAACTTTCCTGGTTCCCTGACTTTTCATCTTGAGCCACCTTCAGGTCAAAATTCTTATTTATCCAACACTTTCAAAACTAGTGACATTCACATCCGTATCTGCTCCAGTTTATGTTTTGTGTTCATTTGCAAATGCTAGAATGCTAAAACACTAAAATAAAAGAACCTGTTAAACATTATATCTGCCATGCCATCACCATGTTACCATTGCCATAGCACTTAGCTCAATGCACCACTGTGCTCTTAGTTGTGTTTTTTATATGTACAAGAAAATTCCACAAAACACCTTTAACTTGTTATTTAAAGGAAAAATCTAAACTTTTTTTGTAATTCTAAAACTCTTCTGTAATCTTTACCATTTCTGTACCATTTTCCCTTCACAGCCTCACTGTATTTGTTCAAGGTCTCCCTGACAGTAGCCATAGCCTCCAACAATAGCAATTATCTCCTTGGACAATACAATCGCATTGGAAGCCCTTCTGTCAAACGCTTCTCATCAATATGGGGTGCACACATGGAGAACAAGTGAAAAGAGAAGAAAATTTATGGAGAAGGTTGGAACATTGGCGGCTGCCTTTGTTGTGTGTTATAAAAAGCAGCATGCTCCAACACTTGACACATTCACAGCTTGATGCATTCACTTGGATGACCTTGGTCAAGGCAACACCAAGTCCAGTGTTAACCAGTGGAGCAAGAAAGAAAAAAGAAAGGTAGAAAGAAGGTGAGAAAATATGCAAGAAATTTTGAAACACTTTTCATCGGTCTCTGCCCTGTCTCACCTTGAGCAACATTGATTGGAAATGGTTTAAAAACATGGCTTGACCAGACCTCTCTTCACTCTTTTCTGTCTCTTTGTCTGTCAGGTCATGGACTGCCTCATTTTATTCAACAAAGCAGTCACACATCACGTCAGCACCCTCTCTGCACCTTCAGAGTTTTAGCTGAGAGTTTACTAAAGGCCTGTTGAGACCAAAGATTGACGGCAGGACGAGTTGAAACTACTTGCAATGCGCTGTTTGGCAACGTTCTGACAAAACCTGGTGGTTCACATCAGTATGACTACATGAGATGGCGTACCGTTTCCATACCACAGACTCTGTACTTCTGTTGTAACTGCCAGCTTTTCAGAGCCTTTTTGGTAGCGCCTTAAAATATGAACGAGGACAGTGATAGTGAGTTACTTGCTATACTGCATTTCTAGTATTGATAAAACAGCGAAAACACACACGAACAATGAGAGGATTGAGGATTTACAATCGTCCACAGGTGTTTCAACGGAAAACCCAGGGGGCTTTTGCAAATTGGTGCCATGAATTTGAAACCAGAGATCTACCTCTCTTTTGCCAGTTTCTCCCATTGATTCCTGGAACAGTTAGAGGATTTGTTGTCACTTCAACCAGCAGACAGTTTTGTTGACCAGCTGACGTCACTACCATTGGCTGTTGAAACGGGTGACGTGCCTTACATACCCCTTAAAATAGTCAGGATAGGCCAAAGTCAAAAGACAAAATTCCTGAATGGGGTCAACAAAATGAAGTAGACAAAGATGACTTGTCTCTCTAGATTTGAATGATGATGATGTGTTGAAGAGGAATTTTTATTTGCAGAAAAATCATCGGCAGACAGTTACAGTTTGTGTATTCCATCTGTGCTGGAGGTCAGGCAAGTCTGCTTTTCAAATCTAATTTGAAATGGAGAAAAGATGAGTACTTACAGACATCCTATCTGAAAACAGACAGCTCTGTATGCAAAATATCCAGTTGCACACACACACACACACACACACACAGTATGAGATATGAAAGTTCAATGACTGAAGAATGTGTTGGCTTAACTATTGTGCGTCCAGAGTGTCTGCGCATTCAAGGAAACATTTCCTTTCTTCCACAAATATGTATGTGAAGTAGACATGTGTGAATGACTATGAACGCATGTAAGTTGTGGAAAAAGATTATGATGAAACATTCAGAATCTGAAAAACTTCTACACTGTTTCTGTGAACACACCTGAAGCTGCTTCACACACCTCACGAACAGGAGAGTGGCTGCCGGCCTGCGAGCCATTCACACTAACAAGGCTCACCTATTTTCCCTCCTCATGGCGCAACTGAGCGTCCAACACAACAACAAAGAAACACTGCTGGCAAAGAAGAATGTATTGATTTATTCTTTATGCTAACTAGAATTTGCAGTTGCACAAACAAACTGCACCTTGTTTCTCTTCTGTTTCATCCCAAGTCCCGCCCCTCAATAACTCTGACCCCATTAAACAATATACTTTTGAAAATGTAAAAACAGCTCTGATGTTGATCCCAACGTTTCTATCCAATTTATGCAGGTGTGTGTGTGTGTGTGTGTGTGTGTGTACTACAGGGGATGCAGAGATCCAGCCCTACTGTTCTCTCACCTGGGGCTCCTAACTAGCTCGGAGAGTACGGTCATGCGGCTTCCAGGTACCGTAGGGCAATTACACAACTATCATTTGCCAGAGACTACCTTTATCTTTGATGTTGTTCCTCAAACAACAATGCCTCCCTTCTCTTCATTCCCACTGGTACTCAAAGAGTGGTAATTAGAAAGGTGATGACCATCTGCATCCAAACCACTGTTTCCCAAACTGTGGGCTAGGATCCTGATGTGGGTGGAACACACTTCTGAAGAAGACTATAAATTAGGTAGAAAGTGGATTATCATGTCAGATGATAAACTGGGTTTTACCTGAGAACATGTTTAGTTTTAAAAACATCAAGAAGAAAGCTGTACCAAATATGTGCAGATTACTATACAAATCAGTAAAGACTGTTTTACAGAAGCACAAGCCATTTTCTACTGTTTGTTATGTGAAAAGATTATGTTACGACTGCGGTCGTATGTGGTACGTTTTGTGTTGTGTTGTCTTTGTATTTTCTTTGTATATCTGTGTATGTCAATAGGTGTCTGCAACCTAACGATGCGCCGTCCCGCGCGCAGGATTGGTTGCCAGTTTGGAGGGTCGGCCCCTGATTGGACACTCTACTGCCGAATGAGTTTATAACGAGGAAGGATGACGTCGCCAAGGGGGCACATGGAGAGGCAGTGGGTGGTCCAATCTTCGCATGAATTCAACCGGCATTTTTGAATACTGAGATCCGAGAGAAACAACGTTTTGATGGGTGTGAGCTGCCATTTCCTTTTGTAAACTATTTTCTCCTGTTTAAGTTTAGTTAGGGAGGTAAGACTCTGTTTTTGTTTTCTCGGCGTTGGTTTTTGTTAGGCAAGTGGAACTAAAGTTTAGTTGGGTTTTCGTTTGTTGTTTTGGCCTAGGCTCACCCCTGAGTTTCAAAGTAATATCACTGAGTTACTCTCAGTCGCTTTTTGTTATCACGTTTTCCTTGTATGAATAAATCAATTATTTTTCTGTTTATACATTGTTGTGTTTGTTTTGGATGTGTTGGATTCAGGCGAAGGGTGGACTTATTCATGTTGCGTTCAGTACCCCCTAGGCTGGGCGTAACATGAATTGGGGGCTCGTCCCTTGTTTTTCTCGCTTCGTTTTGCGGTCAGTTTGAGTATTTTTTTTTTCCTGGTTGGCACTTTTCTCTTGTGTGTGGGGGGAAATTAGGAGTAAAGATGGCGGATTTCTTAATAGATGACTTTGCTGACAGTCCTTCTTGGGAGAATTTCGACAACTGTAGAAAGGCAGATTTGTTAATTATTGCCAGTCATTTTAATGTCGGTGTGTCTTATAATGCCCGAAAAGCAGAGTTGCAGAGTGTTGTGGGTAAGCAGCTGGTGGACACGGGTGTGCTTCCTGCTAGAAGTGGTGTGAGTGCGTCGGTGGCGGCCGCGCCGCAGGTGGATGCGGAGGGAGCTGAGGTTCCCGGTGGCGTCCCTGCTGGTGTAGAGCATAAGCCGGCCGTTGGTTCTCTGGGAGGCTTGGCTACGGAGGATCTCCGCTTAACTCTGGCAATTAAGGAGGCTGAGGTAAAGAACAGACAGCTGGAAGTGCAGGCGATGCATCTCCGCATTAGAGCTCTGGAACTTGAGCGAGGTCAGCCTGCCAGTCCCACTGCGACATCAAGTCACCAAAGCACTGCATCCGCTTCCTCGGGCGGGTTTGACATGAGTAAGCACATTGCATTAGTTCCTTCGTTTCGTGAATCAGAAGTGGATTCGTACTTCAGCGCTTTCGAGCGCATAGCTGCTGCCTTAAACTGGCCCAAAGAGTTCTGGTCCCTGCTTTTACAATGTAAGCTTGTGGGTAAAGCGCAAGAGGTCTGTGCCAGTTTGTCTATTGAACAGAGTTTAGACTACAACACATTAAAGAAAGCCGTGCTGCAGGCCTATGAACTTGTTCCTGAGGCATATAGACAAAAATTTAGGAACCGTGAGAAAAATGCCAACCAGACCTATGTTGAGTTTGTGCGCGAGAAAAGCGTTTTGTTTGATAAGTGGTGCCAATCGTGTAATGTTAAAACTCTGGAAGGAATGAGAGAGTTAATTCTGCTTGAGGAGTTTAAAAAATGTTTGCCGGAGCGCATCGTTGTATATCTGAATGAGCAAAAGGTTGCCTCTGTTACTAAAGCAGCCGTTCTCGCCGATGAGTTCATTCTAACTCATAAGAGTGTGTTTTCTTCGCAGGCACCGCGGAGTTCAAATTTTGTGGCTGAACGAAAAAACAGGTCGCCAAAGCTTGCGTGGAAAAACGTTTCACTATCTGCCGGTGAAAGCCGCGAGTGTTTCTACTGTCATGAGCCAGGTCATCTGATTGCCGTCTGTCCGGCTCTGAGGAAAAAAGGGCAATCTAAACCGAATAAACCGCCCGCAGGCGTGTGTTTGATCAAAACTGTGTCTAAAGTGACTGAGTCTGAAGTTTCAGAAATTGATGCTCGTTTTAAACCGTTCGTTACTCAGGGTTTTGTTTCTATGACCGAGGAGGAAAAAGATAAGGTGCCGATTAAAATCCTTCGTGATACGGCTGCCTATCATTCTGTAATGTTGAGTGATGTCCTGCCTCTGTCAAATGAATCTTCATGTGATTCTGATGTGTTAGTGTGGGGCATTGGGCATTGAGCCCCGTTGCATAAAGTGTATTTGCAGTCGCCGCTAGTGACAGGACAGGTGGAAGTAGCCGTTTGTTCGCGGTTGCCAATCAGTGGAGTGTCGTTTATTCTGGGTAATGACTTAGCCGGAGGAAAAGTTTTTCCTTCCCCCGTGGTCGCCGATGTTCCGATCCCCGCCTCGTCCGCGTCCGCGCCCGATCCCGCTGATCTCTCTGTGCCAAATCTGTTCCCTGTGTGCGCTGTTACGCGTGTACAGGCTCGTAAACTTGGTGAAGTTGTGAATTTGTCAGACTCATTCATGACCTCCTTAGAGGAGACTGAGAAATTATGTTCTGCTGAAACTGTTGTAAAAACTGAAACCAAGGGGAAATGTAAAAATGAACCTGATCTGTTTCCTGGTGACGCAGAGTTAAGCCTGAATGTAAACCGTGACATGTTGATAACCGCTCAACAAAATGATCCGTCTCTAACTCTGTGTTTGACTTCTGCAGGAGCTGCTGACAGTACATCACCTGCTTTCTTTTTTGATAATAAGGTGCTGATGAGGAAGTGGAGCCCTGACTCTAGTGAGTTGCGTGCTGTAAACCAGGTAGTAGTGCCAAGAGAGTATAGACCACATGTCCTTAGTCTGGCACATGATTCCTGTTTAGCAGGACATCTTGGTGTGAAAAAAACCTACCACCGTGTGTTGCGCAATTTCTTTTGGCCCGGTTTGAAGACAGACGTGGCCAGATACTGCCGTTCTTGTCACACATGTCAGCTAGCAGGAAAGCCCAATCAGCCTGTTCCGCCAGCACCCTTGCATCCAATTCCGGTGCTTGTGGAGCCGTTTGAGAGAATATTGTTAGACTGTGTGGGCCCTTTGCCAAAAACTAAATCTGGACATCAGTACATACTGACTGTCATGTGTGCTGCTACTCGGTACCCCGAGGCAATTCCTCTACGCACGCTAAAAGCTAAACCCGTCGTGAAAGCTCTTCTCAAGTTCTTTTCAACATTTGGGTTACCAAAAGAAATCCAAACAGACCAGGGCACAAACTTCATGTCAAGAGTGTTTGCACAGGTTGTAAAAGAGCTCAACATCAAACACCAGAAGTCAAGTCCTTACCATCCGGAGTCTCAGGGTGCTTTAGAAAGATTTCACCAAACGCTTAAGTCCATGCTGCGTAAATTCTGTTTTGAGTCCAAAAGAGAGTGGGATGAGGGTCTGCCTTTGCTTATGTTCGCTGTGCGTGAAGCTCCACAGGAATCCTTAGGTTTTAGTCCCTGTGATCTGGTGTTCGGTCACACTGTCCGTGGTCCGTTACATCTCCTTAAAGAAAAATGGCTGTCAGATTCCCCTCAGGTTGAGCATAATGTGTTGGACTATGTCAGTTCCTTTCGGGAACGCCTCCATCATGTTTGTCGGCTGGCTCAGGAAAACCTGGTGCAGGCGCAAACCAAAATGAAACGGCATTTTGACAAAAAGTCGGTACAGAGGGTTTTCCATCCAGGTGATCAGGTTTTGGTGCTGTTGCCGCTGCCTGGCTCCAGTTTGCAGTGTCGGTTCACTGGACCGTATGCGGTGGAACGACAAATCAGCGACACAGATTATGTAATTAAAACTCCTGATCGCAAAAGAAAAACCCGCGTGTGTCATGTCAATATGTTAAAACAGTATTGCTCGCGAGATAACCCCCCTACGCCAGCTTCTGTTGCGCCTGTGGTAGTCCTGTGTGAAGCTCCTCCGCAATATAATCCCTCTGATGATGGTTTGGAAGAAAAAAGTGGCTTACTTCCCGTTGCTCGTCTGCGAAACTCGGAGGTGCTCAGTGATTTAGAATCGTTCTTATCCTATTTATCTGAGTCTGCCAGAGCTGATATCATTCAGCTGGTTGAAGATAACTTGCTCCTTTTCTCTGATCATCCTCGCCAAACTTCTGTTTTGTTTCATGACATTGATGTGCAGGGTCATCCGCCTATTAAACAACATGCCTACAGGGTCAATCCGACTAAAAGAGCCCAAATGCAACAAGAAGTGAGCTATCTTGTTGAGCATGGGTTAGCTGTCCCGAGCATCAGTGCCTGGAGCTCCCCTTGTGTGTTAGTTCCGAAGCCTGACACAACTCCTCGTTTCTGTAATGATTACCGAAAGGTAAATGCCGTCACAAAACCTGACTCATATCCATTGCCAAGAATGGAGGATTGTATCGATCGGGTGGGTTCTGCCAGTTATGTCACTAAATTGGACCTGTTAAAAGGCTACTGGCAGGTTCCATTAACTCCCCGAGCTTCAGAAATCTCAGCCTTTGTTACACCTGATGCTTTCCTCCAGTACACAGTTATGCCGTTCGGGTTGCGAAATGCTCCCGCTACCTTCCAGCGCCTTATGAATAAAGTCCTGGCTGGAGTGGAAAACTGTGAGGCATACCTAGATGATGTAGTCGCCTATTCATCTTCCTGGTCAGAGCATTTAAACACCTTGTCTGCGATCTTCAGGCGTTTACGCGAGGCGTCTCTCACACTCAACCTCGCTAAATGTGAATTTGGAAAAGGGACTGTGACCTATCTAGGGAAACAGGTGGGTCGGGGACAAGTCCGCCCAGTAGCAGCTAAGGTGCAGGCTGTGGTTGAATTCCCCGTTCCCCAGTCGAAACGGGCGTTACGCCGTTTTCTTGGTATGTGTGGCTACTACAGAGGCTTCTGTAGAAATTTTTCTGAAGTTGTCGCTCCTCTTACGGCGCTGGTTAGTCCGCTAAGGAGTTTTGTGTGGACCCCTGCTTGTCAGGCTGCTTTTGAGTCAGCCAAAGCTCTGCTGTGTAGCTCGCCTGTTCTTGCTGCCCCCGACGTTACTCGTCCCTTTAAATTGGAGGTGGACGCTAGTGTGTGGGGTGCAGGTGCCGTTCTTCTGCAGGAAGACGAGCAGGAAATAGATCATCCCATCTGCTACTTTTCTAAGAAGTTCAATAAACACCAGGTGAACTACAGCACTATAGAAAAGGAAGCGCTGGCCCTGCTGCTCGCCCTGCAAAACTTTGAAGTTTATTTAGGTTCTAGTGTGCAGCCCGTACAGGTTTTTACCGACCATAATCCTTTGGTGTTTCTCTCCCAAATGAGAAATTCCAACCAGAGACTTATGCGTTGGTCCCTCCTTCTGCAAGATTTTAACTTACAGATCCGTCATAAAAAAGGTTCAGAAAATGTGTTGGCTGATGCATTGTCTCGGTCCTCTTTGAATTAAACGCTGTAGAGGAGTGTTTAATTCTTGGGGGATAGGGTGTTACGACTGCGGTCGTATGTGGTACGTTTTGTGTTGTGTTGTCTTTGTATTTTCTTTGTATATCTGTGTATGTCAATAGGTGTCTGCAACCTAACGATGCGCCGTCCCGCGCGCAGGATTGGTTGCCAGTTTGGAGGGTCGGCCCCTGATTGGACACTCTACTGCCGAATGAGTTTATAACGAGGAAGGATGACGTCGCCAAGGGGGCACATGGAGAGGCAGTGGGTGGTCCAATCTTCGCATGAATTCAACCGGCATTTTTGAATACTGAGATCCGAGAGAAACAACGTTTTGATGGGTGTGAGCTGCCATTTCCTTTTGTAAACTATTTTCTCCTGTTTAAGTTTAGTTAGGGAGGTAAGACTCTGTTTTTGTTTTCTCGGCGTTGGTTTTTGTTAGGCAAGTGGAACTAAAGTTTAGTTGGGTTTTCGTTTGTTGTTTTGGCCTAGGCTCACCCCTGAGTTTCAAAGTAATATCACTGAGTTACTCTCAGTCGCTTTTTGTTATCACGTTTTCCTTGTATGAATAAATCAATTATTTTTCTGTTTATACATTGTTGTGTTTGTTTTGGATGTGTTGGATTCAGGCGAAGGGTGGACTTATTCATGTTGCGTTCAGTACCCCCTAGGCTGGGCGTAACAATTAGCACAGTTACTATCAGTTCAAATGCCTTAAAACAATTTAGTTAATTGTATTAAATGACATTTTGGCCACTTGAGGGCAGCTGGTATTCCAACATGTAAGTCGTGTTTATGATGACACGGCAAAATGCCCAATCTAAAAGTCCAATATTCACTCTCTACATAGCTCTGTTCTCCACCATCCTGAAAAAATGTCAGACTTTTTAAAGTAGTTTTTAAGTGGTTTGTACAGACATTTTAACATTTTGTTTACTCTCTGGTAACAACATATACTGTTTGCATTCACTCATTCACACACACATTCGTACGGTGGTTGATTGTAAACTGCCACCACTGTTCACTGTTAACCACACATTCATACATCAATGGAACGGCCATCCGGAGCAACTTGTGGTTCGACTTTCGGCAGACTGCAGGGGCCAGGGATCGAACCACCGACCTTCCTATTGGTACACAACCTCTACCTCCTGAGCAACAGCTGTTAACTTTGCCTTAAAACTTAAAATTGAATCAATTGACTGATTGATTCAAATTAACCCTATATCGCCAAACGTATCATATATGATACATGACTTTTGAAGCCCCCTACATCATCAGTGTGATTTTTTTTTTTTGCCTGAAAAACCTGATGTATACAATAAAATATATGCAATGAACAGATAATCCACCAGGAAGCAGTAATCAATTCAACAGAGGGCTGTCCAGTGCCAAATTGAAACTCATATATGGAAATTAATATTTGAAAATTTTTTTGTTTGTTTGTTCAGAAGGACCATTAAAGGTTCGAGTTTCAAAGAATTGGAATTTTCTGTCAATTATTTCATGGTTCAGGCTTTACAGGGTTAAAGGATTTACTTTACTTATAAAGGTTGAGGCCTCTTGGAGGACTGGCTACGGCTAATTTGTTTTACTAGTGGGCTCAGAATAATGCAATATGATCATGGAGGCCTCCTCACCTGCCTAACTTATGGCTATAATTCATGCCCCAATATTTTTTTCTGCCTTCTCCAAAAATCTATTGTTAAGTCACACTTAAAATATGGAAACAGTTCTGACTCCACTTTGGTTTGCAAACTCTTTCCTTCCTGAGTGGTAATAGTACACTGAAAGTCACATAAACACATATCACATAAACTACACCTTCACGTCTGTTCAGTAGATCAAGGAAGACAGAGGAGAGGAAATCCCAGACGACATGCGGAGCAAAATGTTACACTTTGTTCATGCTTCATCTGTCTGTGTGAGGCACAGGCTGATCCAGTGTAAAATCCTTCGATGTTTGTATCTGACCAAAGTCTGGATAGCTAAAACCTATGTTAAGGATAGATAGAACATAGATTTATGTTAATGTCGTGCCCCTCCCTGCACAGGTATTGGACAAAAATCTTTAGCACTATTTCTGTAAGTGTTTGAGCCAGCTATCCCAGCAGCTCTTTTTGGAGTCTCTCCCCCACTGTAGTTGTGTGTCCATTTAACTGTCAAGTCAATTTGAAGTGAACTTTTGAAATGTTGCAAAAAGAAAAAAAAAAAAAAAGAAAACGTGAACTAGGCACATTTCCAATCAACTGTTTTTGAGTGTATAAACTATGCTACGCAAATCATAGTTTCATTGGAAGTCGGCGGTATAGGCTGTGGTGTGCATGGCTGTAATAAACAAAATAGAAGATGTCGAGGTTTCAGAACAAAACCAGTTTGGTCCTTTAAACAGATAAAGTCATTATTATAGGTGATTTTAATATTCATGTTGGCGTTGTTAATGACAGCCTTAGTACTGCGTTTATCTCATTATTAGAATGGATTGACTTCTGTCAGAGTGTTCATTATCCCACTCACTGTTGTAACCACACCCTGGACCTTGTTCTGGCATATGGCATTAAAATTAAACACTAAATAGTCTTTCCACAGAATCCTCTTCTATCAGACTATGATTAAATAACTTGTGAATTCCTATTACTGCACAACATCAGACAAAAATTTCTACCCTAGGTGTCTGATAGTGTTAAAGCTAAATGTAAGGAAGTGATTCCGTCTGCATTTAATTCAATGCCATGTCCCAATATAACTGAGGACTCCTATGATAACTTTAGTCCCTCCTAAACTGACCCTCTCATTGATAGTGCTGCAGGCTCACTGCGAATGACAGTGAAGAATATAATTTAAAAAAAGGAGGTTTGCTGCATGGTATAATCCCACACCCACAAATGAAAGCAAAAATCAACATGAAAACTTAAAGGAGATGGTGATCTACCAAACTGGAACAATTTCATTTCGTCTGGCAAGACAGTTTTAAAACATAAAGGAAGGTCCTCCACAATGCCAGAGCAGCCTACTCATCATCACAGAGGAAAACAAGAACAACCCCAGCTTTCTTCTCAGCACTGTAGCCTGACAGAGAGTCATAACGCTCTCTCCATGTATTCCTATAGCCCTCAGTAGCAACTTCATGAACTTCTTTGATGATAAAATTCTAAATATTAGAGACAAAATTAATCATCTCCTGCCCTCAACCGATACCAATGTATCTTCAAACATGGGCGCCTTAGGAACAGCTGTAAAACCTGATATACGTTTAGACTGCTTTTCTCCAATTGACCTTCACCAACTAACTTCAACAATTTCTTCATCGAAACCATCAACCTGTCTCTTAGACCCCATCGCAGCAAGGCTGCTTAAAGAAGGTTAACATTAGTTAGCACTTCTGTACTACATATGATCTGACCTCTGCTGTGGAACCAGAGCCCAGTTTGTGTTCAGGACACCCTCTCCACCTGTGAGAGTAGGCTTACAACCTTCCTCTTTGATGAAGCTTATAGTTAGGGCTGGCTCAGGTGAGCCCTGAGTTATGCTGTCATAGGCCCATGATGCACTGAGCTCCTCTCTCCTCCTCGACCTCTCCACCTGTATGCATTCATACCCCATCAATGCATGTTACCAAACTGACATTTCTCCCTGTAATTTTTCTCATTTTTCTCCTCTCTCCTGTTGCTTTCTGCCTGTTAAAAGGTAGTTTTTCCTTGTGAGGTGAACTGACTACATACACGCCAGTCACTCATCGAGACGCCCAGTTTTCCACCAGGTCTCCTCAGACCACAACTCAATCTTGTTCCTGAACTCTTGGACACCTACAGGATCATAATTACAAGTTTGTGGTTTTATGCATATGGATACACATTACAGCCTCTTCAATGCCAAAACCAGCACTGAGATCAAGTCCTTTTTTTATTGTTAAACTTGCCAAAATTCTCTTTACTTTGGAGATGTGTCTCCTTCACATAATCCTTTCATCTAGATTTCTCAAAAGTTTTATATGGGCTTCTACAGGAACATATATTTTGTGAACTCATGCTAAATAAAATATGGGCATCAAATGATTTCTGTAAGACCAACAGACTACATGAACATAAAACTGACAATATTTTCATAAAACGTCAGTTTCAGTCAGGAAACGTTCCATCCTACCAATAAAATGAGTTATGCTTGGTTTACCTTCCATTATAAAGCACACAGAGACGCACATCCACACACATCACTTTGTCACCTCGATGCCAAGAACAGATATGCCCAAGTTTTTTTTTTTTTTAGGCTGAGCACATCGCCAGCACAGTGGGAATGCATTATTCAAATAGATCTTTGTTACTCCTCCAAGATGATTGTGGCACAATCAGCCATGAAATAAGTTTGCTGTTTTAAAAGTGTTATTCTCCCTCCAGGTCTCTCAGGTGTAGCTTTGTATTCAGGTCGCTTTGCCTGCGCCAAAAATCAATCTCAATCAAAGGTGCCGAGGAGTTTATCATAAATTATCATGAAAAGGGTTCCCATTCAGTAGATGCTTAATTACAATCTCATTTGAATAAGTTTGCATATTAATGAGTTTGGAATGAAAATGGTTTGTGGGGTTGGTGATGGGGGGCTGCAGGGTAACCCGCGGCGATAATGACGGTCCTTTAAAATATATGCGATATTATTGCTGGTGGAGAGCCACACACTTTTCTCTCTCTCACACACACACACACACACACACACACACACACACACACACACACATACATGCGCAAGCACCCATAGAACCACATAGGCATATGCTCAAACACACTCACACACACGCAGGCTATACACACATTAGTGCGAGCACATGCGCACTCAGGGGCGTTATAATATGATTAATGGGGGAGTGTCTCTGACATTAATAAACTATAACCAAATTAAAGACTTCATTAGTCTCAACTTGGGCTCAGCGTTTGGTCACACAGTGAATCAGCGCTGTGTGATATTTGCCTTGCATGACTTTTCCTTTTTCTTTTCCTTTCCACACCACAAAAGTTTTCTTTGAAATAAAGTTCTCCTGCCAGATTTTGTCTGTTGTAGAAGCTTGTGTACCAGAGATATGTGACACTGATATCTTCGAAGAGCTGATTTTGAAATTTTTTTGAATTGTCATATTCTGCAAACTCTGGATCTGGTATGAATGTGTGAAATGTGAAAATGTGAAATGGATGTTTGGAGATACTGATATTCAACTCACAGTTCAGTCTGTTCTTGCAGGGCCATGTTAGATGGAAAGTAAATAGAGGGCATCAGGTCGTGGACATTTATGGTCTAAAAACTGACTGACAGAAGGGCACACTGTGTATAATCAAGTAAATAAAAAAATATTAAGAAAAAAAAAAAAGCAGTTTTAAAGTTCCTGGCTTTATTCCCTTGCTTTGTTATATATTACTGTGAAATCCCATTCCCCACATTTTCATACTTGTAAAAGATTCTGTTATTATAATTTCCATTTGGGAGCCAGCAACATTTTACAAACAGTGGTGATGTTGCTAATGGCACACACAGGATGTTTCCACATGTGTGCTTGCATACGCATAGTCTGTCCAATGAAACGGCATCCAAAATGTGAGGTTTTCATGAAATAAGGAAAACAAAATCTTTGTTTTTTGCTTTATGACAGTACATTTTTTTATGTTATTTAGATGAGCTTGACTTGGCATTTTAAGACATTACAGAGTTTTGCTAGTTTTCTTATTTCTCAATCCCGACAAGGTGATCAGGTGACAAAAAAAACCCCAAACAAAACAACAACAAAAAAACCCGACAGTGAACAGACACAGTTGTGGTAGAAACATTGTCATGTCCATGTGGAAAAAAAGAAGCATTAGGAACAAGATTTTCGTCATTTTTAATACATGATACAAAATAGTTGTATCTTACAGTTTATCTGAAAAAAACAAAGAAATGTGTAGGTTGCTGGACAGTGATGATTTACAGCTGTATCAGGTTTAATACCAGCAATCTGTTGTTTATTTAAAATATGACTTAACCTCTATGAAATTCATAATATTTCAGGTCCAGTTTAGTCCAGCATGACAGAGCAGTGGTTGGAAGAAAGCAGTCTATTAGCCAGTTCTGTCAAGAGATACTTACTGCACATGCTTCAGTTGGATGGCTCCAAACAGGTGGAATGATCATGAGTCAAAAGCTCAGCCTATCCACTTCAGCCAAATGTTTAAACTGTTAAACATGCAGGTACAGGTGATCCAAACTCCCTTTCTCCTTCTGTGATGCGAGCTCCAAATAATAATCAGGGTGAAATGGATTGCATCAAACGTCTGTGACATCCAAATGCTGCGTTCAGCAGGGAGAGGATGCCATCTGCAAGACAGACTACGGCATCACAGACTGAGATGAATTTAATAGTCCTTTAATAAAGATCACTCCGTCCCTCACACACAGACACACACACACACACACACACACACGTAATGTAATATTTGTGACACAAACAAACACATTGTCTATAACTGTAGTGTAGAACCTTATGTGAAGAAAAACTAAACCAAAAGATCTTTATGTGCACATTTCCACAGTCACAGTCAGGCACTCTTCCAGCAGCTAGAGAAACAGGCAGGTTTAATGGTCTCCCTAAAGAGGAAGGCTATGTTTGTTGATGTACTGCAGGTGAGGAGAAGCCCTTTTTATGCCTTTTTGTGCCAGATTTTATTTATAGAGCTTTGTTTGCAAATTGATGCTATATGTAATAAGTTATGAGGCTTCTTTTTTTTTTTTTTTTTTTACAGATGTGTGAACATGTCTGCAACTGCATTTTTTGGTGTCTTAAAGGTCCATGTGGGCTGAGTGGTAACACATTGTTTAATCTGCCTATTTAGCAATTACAAGCAGTAATGAACACCTCACATACCATAATACAGCTGTAAGTATATATAAGGACATTCATTATGTATTTATTGATGTGCTTGTGAACTGTTATAACTGCTCCTGTGAAGCATTGGTAACTGGAATTTTCCTTTGCACGATATTGTGACGCGCTGTTTTGCTGCACCACAATAACAATAGCTACAATCATATTTAATGATTTGATTACACACAAACAAACCCTTACAGCAGATGGAATTTGCTTAGTTGCTTCAAATACATAAATAAAGAAAAACTCATTAACAAATATAAGCATATAATTAATACATTTAACACAGAAATACTTTAAAATTTAGATGACTGATTACTGAGCTTTATTAAAATCTTGGTCGGTCACTATCTGCTACAGATGCTTCACAGGAGGAGTTACAGTTGGTGGCTACTTTTTACTTTAACTAACACATAAAAATATCCTTATCTCTGCTTACAACTGCATCATACTTTGCATTATAAACCATAAATTCATTAATCATATTTTGCTTATGAAGGGTAAAATAGGGGGGTTAATATAAAGTGTTGCTCTACTACTATACAGAATTTTAAGAACTGAGTTAATGTTCTTTAACACTACAAAAGCCAGGTTTGACCTAATTTATGGGATCCAACAAGCTGACAGGAACATAACCGTGTCGACTATTTCACTGTGAGATTTAGCAAATATAACAATCCCACTTTGCACAGATAATTAATCGTGAAACCATGGTTGCGATAAAATGTTTTCTTGGTCAAATTCGGTCGATGAAGACTGAAGTAAAAATACGTCATCTTAGCAAAAAGGTGAGTAAAATGAGTGAAGGTGCTTTTTATCCTCCACTCATTCCCCTACTTATTAGGCCCACTATGAGAACATAATGAGCACACTGTAAACATTATGTAACACTCGGTAATGCACGATGCTCCACATAATGCTTTAAGCAGAGTGTCACCTTTGTTCTCCATACCAAGCGTGGTTAGTGGAGCTCAATTGTTGTGAACAACGTGCTGTTTCCCCTGCAATGGAACAATGCAGCTGTCAGCACGGGCTGTAGCGACGCTGTATGTGTAGTTTGACAGGAATTCAACGCTGTCTGAGAGACCTTGGGCTTTCAAGAAAGAGAAATAAAGGCAGGAGAGGGAGGAAAGCGTGCGGCGTCCAACCCGGTGATGAAGATCATTCATCCTTGATGCAACAGCAGAGACTAGTGGTGAAAGACGGCAACGTGTGCTGACTTTCCTCCCCTGTTTCCATTTTCCTTTCTTTCTTGTCATCTTTGTTTACCTTCTCTCTCATTCTCAATCACTCTCCTGTTCTTTCTTCTTCTTTTCCTCCTCATTCCTCCCATGTTCACCTCCCAGATTTGACCTTCCTCTGTTTGCAAGATTATTACGGCTGCAATTATTACAGATTACGCCAAGGGAAGAGGAGAGCGTGCGTGCACTTACACACACACACACACACACACACACACACACACACACACGCATAAAGCAGCTTTTTATTAGATTTGTACAATAGCGCTTATTGACTTCTCATGTCAGCTAAAGGGCAACACCCATGAAATAGGGGAATTATATTTCTGTTGTTTTTTTTATTGTGTATGCATGTGGGAATTGTTTCCCCTTCTTTCAGCTGTGGTTGCTAATTTTATACCCAATTTTATATAAGCTGTTATTTTTTCCCCACTGACATTCTTCAGATGGTAGCTATGATCTCCGATAAGGACGATTTTGAGAATAGTAAACTTTTGATAAACAGCTTGTTTTTTTTATGAAAAATCTTCCAATTCATCTCAAACATGCTTCCCCTGTATTTCTTTCTTTCTTCCTGTCTTTGTATTTCGTGACACACAAGCGAAAAAACAAAACAAAAAAAACTGTGGATTTCACAGCGTGTTGATGAGCAGAAGCCAAAAATACGGGAGGTGGAGAGTGTTCAGCTGTGTGGAAGAATCTGAGCTTAATCAGAGTGGAGGGCAAGCAGATTAATTGCACCACGACTTTGTACACGCTGCATGTTCACACACACACACGCACATGCATGCACACACAGACACACACGTGAGCAGAAGTAGACACCGGTGGCCCTGGCTAATAAAGACAGCATGCTAATGAGCAAGTGTTAAGAAAAAGAAAAAAGGAAACAGCCCCAGAGCAAATAATTCATAAAGTCATATTGATCTGTGAGTAGAGACGTTAAGTCTCCATTAAGGGCAACAAAAGGAAAGCATCAAGCTTCATCAACAGGAGAAGCTAAGGGGAGAAATGTGAGATCTCAGACAGATTGTCATTAAGGACATGTCATGTGACACCCTCGCACAGGCACACACAATCGTCATGTTTTCACTCATGCACACATGATCACGATGACAGCAACACACACACGGAAAAGTGGATGTGTGCCACCTTCACACTGTCACACGGAAGGAGAGGAGGGGAGAGAGCGAGAGAGAGAGAGAGAGAGAGAGAGAGGAAAAGACAATAATGAAAGATTAAGAGGAGGAGAAGGAGAACAAGAAGGGAGGTCTCCTCTAATAAATCAGAAAAACATGCAGCTCCCGTTTGGTGATGGACTCAGGCTGAGCTTTTATGTGCTGCGATCCTGCAGCACGCTGCATGAATACTAAATCTTTACTGTTAAATAGCTCAACATGGTCACCATGATGGGATGGGACTGAGGAAAACACACTACTCACAGAAAAAAATGAACTTACATGGATTCCGGGGGGAAATAAAGGCTTTTTGGATTAAAGGGTTGGTTGACACAAAGAAATCTGTTTCTCAATTACCTTTCATGGTATTGAGCTAAAAAGAAAGTTTTGGTTTATTTGATTTAGGTTTTGTGATATCCATTTTTGAGATTTCTGCCTCCTCCCCAATTAAGTTATTTGGGTATTTATTATTTGATGCAGCGATCATGCCTAATTATCTTTTCTCTTTCTTTGCACTTTACTTTTATTATTCTACTTTCTTCCAACTGTATTTGACAGGCTACTAGTCCCACACGCTGGCAGCTAGAACCATGGTCCCAAAGCTAAAATGTTAAGCAAGCTGAGGAGATGTGTGCACTTAATAGGCATCAAAATGTAACCGCACATCTAACTCAGCTGAGGTTTCTTATTTGAGATTTAAACCCTAGTTGATAGGTAGCCTATCAGGCCCATTCGCTGGAATAGAAACAGTAGACTGACTTTCTCCTCAGCTCCCCAATGCTTGACTTAATTTATAACTTTAACAATATCTTCCTTCATGTTTGCAGTGTGGAAACATGCTGTATATTTTCATGCTCAACTACTCAAGCTTTAACTAAAATCACAGATTAAAAGCTTTATTCTTGAGGCACTTTTTTTTTCAACAAAATGTGAAGGTGTGAAGTTTATAACAGTCGTTGGCACATCTGCCAGTAGGTTGTATTTTAGTGACGCAGAGGTTATGAGTTCAATCCCCAGTTTGGGTAAGAGTGTTTGGACACGTCTTCCAACTTACACAGAGCGTGTGGCTCAGACAGGTGAAAGGTGTTTGCTCTTGATGAATGCCAGCACACTGTTTGGGTCCTACTAACCATCATTGTCAGTATTAAACCTGTAATAAATGTACATGTTTCCTATCCTTCTAAATTTCCTCATACTGCTTTTTTTTGGTTGACATGTTATTTTGACATGGACTAGAGTTCACAGATATGTACAACCAAAGCAGTAGTGTTCCAGCCATTTGTTGTCATCAAGTGCCCTATATTGGTGGTTTCATGTCACTTTAAACGCATCAGATTACTTAGCAATAAAGTGCTGTGGCAGTCATTTGTGATCTTTGAGTGTCCTCTATTGGTATTTCAACTTTACTGCAGCAAAGTCTATGGGGAGAAGGCAGGACATGATGAGACATGATGAATATCCTGTGGCGGCTGTGGCTCAGGTGGGAGAACAGGTCGTCCATTCGGTGACTTGATCCTGGGCTCCTTCTACACGTGCCGCTTCAAGAAAGCTGCAGCAGTTTGAGGCAACCACCCTGCGAATTCTCCAGAAGTTACACATTCTAGTTTATTTTCTTATTTTGTGCTTTTTTGCATCACTTCTACTCACACATCATTCCAATTTGTTGCTGTTCTTTTCAATATATTTATTTCAATAATTTTTCATTGTAATATTTTTTGAATAATCATCTATGTGAGTGTGCATATATTCATTAATATATAATATAATACAAGCTATAATTATACCTACTGCGCAGGTGCCCCATGGCGATGTGCACACCATATTAAAGCATGTATCGAATAGCGCCACCATGTGGTCAGTTATTAAGTATTTTACATTTTAGCTAATAACTCATGAACCATTGAGATTTAAGCGTCAGTCTAGTTGCACAAATACAAAACACACAATAGAGGAAAGGAGGACATAAAAAAAGAGAACAACCATCATAAAATACAAAATACAATAAAATGCTGAACAGGGTCAAGATCAGTAGACCTAAAAAATCGAACCCTTTGGTTCATGGGTCAGTATTGGTTTTTTTGTTATGTTGGCGCTTATTAAAGAAAAGGTGGTTGGCAGTAAATTAACCTGTCACCAGAGCACACTGTCATAGAGTAATCATGTAAAACGTCCTCTTCATAGGACTTTTGACATTTCCAGTGAAAGAAAACATCCCAGTTATCATAATCCTGTCCTCTGTGTAATATCCTCATATAGTTTATAAATAGACACCAATCAGTTAATCACCAGAAGCAACAGCAGTAGATGAAGCAATCCAATGCATTCTCTTCAGGAAGTGCAAATATTATTATCATTCAATTCTTAAACTCGACGGTATTGTTGAATAGGGGTGTACTGAATACCACTCCTTTGTGTAGTTCACCACAATTACTGTATATGCTATTGAACACTGAATATATGTGCCCCAATCTTTCTGAGTAATAACTAAACGTTTCTGAGCAGAGATGGAATTAATCATACCACATCTATTCACTGTTTTACTTTACATTTGGATGTCAGATTTTGTAATTGTATTTTTGAGATTATATGTATTTGCTGATGTAATTGGTGTAACTGCTCAATCTGAGATCTACATTTGTGAGTGTGAAGTCTAAGGAATATCTTATCTTATGTATGAATATACTTGATGAACTCTGAAAAACAAAACTTTTGTGAACAATGCTTCAAAGGATTACAGGATACATGGGTTAGCCATCATAAACAAACAGCGTAGTTAAAACCACATATGCTTAAAGCTGCACTGATAAATATAGGTCTGTTAATGATGGATCAAATGACCACTTGAATGGGATCACTTAAAATGACGGGCCCACAGAGGATTATCACCTGATCCTCTAAGCTTGAAGGGGCTTTTCTAGCTTCATGCTCAGCACCAACAGCATACAGATAAGTTAGTGACTAGCTGGTGAACATAGTGGAGCATTTAGTAGCTAAAGAGCCAGATACTATTCTCAGGACTTGGTGGAGAACAAATCAGGGCTAGACAAAGAGACTTAATTTTGAAGGACATTTAGAGTCATTGAATAAATGCTAATGCATCTACTCGATGTGTAAATTGACAACTTTTGCTAATACAGTACTTCTAGTACTTCTGTTTCTTCATTTGAGTGAACTGGCCCTTTAAAATAAATGCCAGCATGAATTATCGTCAGAGAAGGGATTTGAACCCCTGCACACCTAAATGCCTTGGCTGACTCGGGCAGTTTAACACCTGTAGTGTGGAGTGAAAAGGAGGGCACAATATTTTATTACTTTTCCAAACGATTACAGATTTTTCTCAAAATAAAATGCTCCTGCTTTTGGATGTAGTGTCTTGTAATTGCTGGGAATGCGTGGTGCTCACTTGAGACAGGATACATAAACTAGGTAGGCACCAAGAATTGCAAGTGTTTGTTGATTCATCTCATTCATTCAGTGAGTTTTATCTCTGTCACTGTGTAAAAGCCTTGAATGAGGAAGAAATCTTCATGTATTAGAGATGGCTGGCAACACTAGTGAGATATTGCTTTTAGTGTGCAGTGACTGAAGTGTGTGTCGTTCAGAGGAGTTGGGTGATGAAGCGCTATCCTATTAAGGGAGAAAGGTTAAAAACAATTAATGAACAATGTCATCAAAAGGCATTCTGTGTATGACTGCGAGTCACGAAGCTAATTCAGAGGTATGTATAGTATTTACACAAGACTATTTCTTCATCTTCGCACATGTGCGCACACACACACACACACACACACACACACACCAATGCTTTTGGCCTATCTTTGGTACATCAGCGTGATTGAGATTGGCCTGGCAGAGGTCCAAACCTTGTTTTGGGTTTAGCCCATGCTGAGAGAGGAGCGCAGAAGCAGAGAGTGATATACTTCATCCTGGCTCTAATTAGACAACTCGGGGAACACGTCAGACTGCAATTTGTTTCCCTTGCATCCAATAAACAGCTTATTCGCTGGTCAATCAGTCACCACAGCGGCTAGTCAGATTAAACCCAGTGGAGGTTGACAGACAGAAAAGAAAAGCAGAGGGGAAAGAGGTTTAGAGGAGAAACAGGGAGACGACAGCTGTGGCAAAGAAACAAAGACAGTAATACTATACATGTGGAATATTTGGTAGTGTTTACCGGATAAGTGATGAGAACAACACCTGGTGAATCATGCACTGTATTGTTTCACATTAACACCTGAGAGGGTATTATGGCATATTGTTGTTTGTAATGACAGGACACAACACTATCTGAAAGGAGAAAACCTTTAAATTGAATGCAAAATCATTTGAAATGACATGTTGCTAAACTCAGCAGGGACAACATTTTTATTTGAAGTGAAAGAGGTAGGTGATAGTACACAGACGAGGCACAGCTAAATATCATTGTGCAGTGTTTGGTTTTTTCCTGTACATTTATAAAGGGTGTAATGGTACATGCATTTGTCCCAGACAGTGTGGGACTTTCAGGGTGGTATGTGACTATTTGGTTCGTATAACATACTCACCCCAAGACAATTACTGTCAAAATAGCCTGATACACTCTAATTAGACTTATCATGTGTAGAAGACATGTCTAAAATGCGAGAGTGTCACCCAGAAAACCTTGGCAGTGGGACAGTCTGTTAGCTAGATCACACTGGTAGGATTAGCCTCAGGATGTCCGACTTGGCAAATAAAAATGAGAGACCAGAACTAGATGAGCCAGCCATGTCATTTAGATCAACTATTAGGAAGCTGTATGTTTCTCAGGAAGTCACAGTGACACTGGACAAAGAGAGGTGGATTAGACGCAAAATGTGTGCTGGCCTGTTGAACTGAAGTTTGTTACATCTCTGGATACACTGAGACTGTCCTCCAAAGAAGGACGACAGCATCAGCCGTTTCATCAAGTGCAAAATAACATCTGTTTATGTTCAAGTGACAAAGTCCTCTTGCAGTCTTAGCAAAGGAGGGAGTCAGGTCAGAGGAGGTCAGGATGGATGGATGGGTCAACAAAACATACAAAGTTTAACACAGGTGACAGCTTGTCGTTTCCCCTTTTGAACAACTGTTCATTTAAAGCTTAGTACCTGAAAGTTTGCACTGAAGTTGCCTGAGAGAATCAGGGAAGGTGTTCCATAAATGACATGCTGTTATTATAAAATCATGGTCACCTTTCGTGATGATGCAGGATTTAGGGCTTTAAATATCAGCAATAAAATCTTACAACCAATTCTAAAATCTTTGGCAACCAGTGAAGAGAAGCAGGATTTCTGAGTTGGAATCATTTACTTTAAGGAAATGTTTGTGATTTCTGCCTCCCATGTCTGAGAGGCAAGGTAAAACATTTGCCAAACTATCTCAGTCGTAGGGTCTAAGTGAGATATAAAGTTGAGTATCATCTGTGTAGCAGTGAAAATGAATGTCATGGTTGCCGATAATGTGACCCAGGGAAGCATGTAAACATAGAACAATAAGGTGCCTAGAATTTTCCCCTGGGGCATGCCACAGGATAATGGGGCCACAGAAGAAATGATTTTGCCAGTTAGTATTATTATATTATATTAATTATTAAAATGATATTATACACTTACCCGCACCAAGTCCAGATGGGTAGTCAGCTTCTTCATGGTTAAGATTAAGATTCATTTAACGTTTCAGTATCAGAATGTTTATACCAAGAGCCAAAATGTCCATGGAGGTTTCTTCCATTCAAAAACAAATGTACACTCATATGTCTGACAACTTTAAAACCCAGATGTCTGATGAACAAAATCCTTCATCTAGTTAAAAGAAACAGTTAAAAACAACCAACGTCTAAAATGTGCATCATAAAAATGTGGCAGCCAACACTTTCCCAGGCACAACTGTGTTTAAATGTTACTAAAATGTTGATGTATTCCTTAAAGAAAATACTTAACATCACAAAAGGATGAGAATAGGGAAAAGTGTCTCTTTACTGTAGCTGCTTTTGTGTTAAAGTTTGAGTTCAGGTGCTCAATGTGTATGAAAAGAAGGTACTTTGAGAGTGATGGTGCGAATGTGAAACGTTTGCGTGTGTGTGTGAACAGCCATACCAGTGCAGATATGAGGTCACATGTATGAATGTGTGACTGTATATTTGTGTATTTGACTGTTTACAGAGGTGTGTGCAGCAGTGAAAGTACACGTTTGTTTGAAGGTGAATTTCTGCAGCATGTGTGTGTCCCTGCATCTGGTTTGCTTGTATGTTCATGTGCATTAGTGTGTTGTGTGTTGTGTGTGTTGGCTGTTGTCCTTGTCAGAACACCCGCTGTCTCCTCTGCTCTCTCTCCTTCTTCCTTTCTACTGACACATCATCCATTCACACACACACACACACACTGCAGGGGACTTCCACAACTGTATATAGTCAGATGGATTCAGCTCACTGCTGCAAATTATACATTGTCACACCCAAAAAAGGCACACAAAGACACTGAAGAGACACAAAATAACACACACACACTCTCTCTCTACTGTTCTCTTTTTTTCTGTTCTTGAGCCAACTTCTTTCATCCCCTTTTCCCTGTTTTTCCACCTTCCGCCTTTCTCCTCTGCTCCTGCATCCATCCTTCCATCTTTTCCTCCCTCTCTCATTACCTTAATTAGATCCAGCAGATGAACATCGTCTAGTCTGTTGGGGAGGAGGCTAGGCCTCGGTGATGCAATAAGGCTCATTTGCATCAGCAAAGTTAATTGCGGGTGCAGAGCAGGTGTATGGCAATAATGATCATCACACATGACACTCACCTGTGACCGGCGGCGTACGTGACACACACACACACACACACACACACAGTGACGTACATGCGAGTAGCCACGTGTTCAGCAACATGCATATTGGGTTTTACACATACATACACGTGCACATGCATCAGGAAATGGGAGAAATTTCGACACACACGTACACATTCACACACACACATACGCAATCATCTCTTGCCACACAATTTTTTACTTCCTAACTAATCCCCAAATTCCTTCTGGTAATATCTCTTGGCAGTTGGCCACAGACATTCTTATTCCAATTACACACAGACATTCTGTGAAGGCATTGTGGGAAGATGGTAGCCATGGCTTGTTTTTAGGGTCGCTAGTGAGTTATATTTTTAAGTTTGAACCCATTGATCAGAATTAACTTTAGTGCTTATACCAGCTTATGAGAGATCTCTGCTTGCTTTCCCATTGGATTGCACTTTGCTCACTGTTCCGGCTACTGCTTGGCAAAGCTAGTTTTTGGCATGGTAGCTAATCCAATCAAAAGGACTATTCCAACTATGCCCTGTGAGGGCAATATGCTACTCAAGAAAGCAAACAAAAAGATCACCTTAATGAGGCTTTCTGATGAACTGCAGAAGAAACTGTCTCTTTTGGTCAGCTTCATGGACATGGCTTGTGGGCAGTCTAAATGGACTGCGTCTCTCAGTGCAGTCATACAGGATACTGTTCTGTGGGACCCCTCCACTTGTCCACAGCATTCCTCCTGCTCGAGACCTGCCCATCAGTTGTCCTGGGCTGAAGTTGTGGTCCATGGTTGCAAGAGAGACTCAGACAGGACCACCTCACTCCCTTGCCTAAGTCTCTCCAACCATTACATGGCCAGGTCTGACGACACTCCAGCTGATGCTCTTGTGGTTCTGACCCAATCTGGAACCCCTCTGTGAAAGCAGAGCCTGCCAACATGGCAGCTTTTCTTTCACAGTTGGCTAGTAGTGTTAGGGTGGCTCGCTGCTCTACTGTGGAGCCAAATCAACGCCATCCTGGACTTTGACCTTCCTGAAAGAGGCTGTGCTCAGATGCTCTGGGTGTCTTCATTGCCCTAAACCTGCAGGGATTCCTTCGCTCAGGTTTGATGTTGCTGCCTCGTCAAAATACTCACCTGCTTGGACACCCCATCTCGAGGTGACTTTAGAAAAACATTAAAAAAAAGAAAAACAAAAAAACGTTGTCGCCATCTTATCATCCCCTCTTCTCCCCAACCACATTTATAGTGGGTGATCTAGAAAAAGTTGTACATGCTTTGAACTATTCTTGGCTTGATTTGCAGTGCACTTTACTTGGGTCTCAGCCAGGGCTCGCTCCACCAGCTCCAGTTGGTACGAAACACTGCTGCTCGACTCATTACTGGGACCAAGAAGCATGATCACCTCTGTGCTGGCCTTCCCACACTGGCTCCTTGTTAGATTTCAAATTGATCCTAAGATTATAACATTTTATTGTGTACTTTTAAGGCCTTAAACAGTCTTACTCCTAGATACATTTCTCATTTATTGACTTGTTCCCACTTGACCATTAAGTTCTGCCCTGCTGGGACTTACAGCATTATCAGCATTTTGCTATTAGAGCCTCCACACAACCAATCTCTGCCTACTTTACTCAGACACTCAAAATTTGTGAAAAACAAATTTGAGTGTGGTGATAGTCTCTGTATATAGAGACAAAATGTAATGCCGATACATTAACTTGCATGGATTTTATAGATAGTTCTGACAGTTTAACTCTACTGACACCCAAGGGCATGTTTAGGGCCTGACTAGAGCCATGGGTCTTTTTAAACTGCCAAAATATTTAAAATGAACACAGTGTTGCCAACTTGGCAACTTTCTCACCAGACTTAGCAGCTTTTCAGATGCTCTTAGAGAGTTTATTTCTAAAAAGCAAATCTGAATCTAAATAAATCTTTAATTGTGAAAAACAGATCTAGCGACTCGTCAGACAATTGGGGGAAAGTGAGAAATATACACACATCTATTATATGGTCAATGTAAGACTGAGAGCCTCATTTTGTAGGACAAGGCTTTCCGTTACCTGAATAACATTTGAGAAAGTCAACCTTATTGGCAGGCAATGTTTTATGAGTGTCTATAAATGATATGTACATTGGGATCTTTATCGCTCTCTTTTTTTTTTTTTTTTTTTCTCTCTTCTTTTTCTTCTTTTTTTTTTTTTTCTTTTGAAATTGCACTGTTAATATCTTCATTGTAATCTTGCTTCTGCTCAATATACAGTATATTCAGAAGATCACTGTGAGATTTATGCTTTTGTGTTCTGTCTCATTACCAGGTCGGCTGCAAAGTAGTGATTGTCTTCTTCCAGTACTGTATAATGGCCAGTTTATCGCTCTCAGTACTGCTGATTACCGAGAGCCAGAAGTCATTCAGGCCATAGGAGCTCAACACTGTGTCAGTTACATGACTGAGGCCATGGAAGGCCAGTAGAGGTAGAGGTAGAGTCATCATCCACCAATTGGAAGGTTGGTGGTTCAATCTCTGGCCTCTGCAGTCTATGTGTTGAAGTGTCAACACACTGAACCCCCAAATTGCCCCCGATGGCTGATCCATCGGCATGTGACTGTATGTCGCTTTGGATAAAAGTGTCTGCTAAATGAAATTGTAGAATTGGAAGGAATGCAGTAAATGGTTGCACACCACACACCTGCACACACCATGTTAAAACATGGTGGCTATAGGTACCGTCATATTCACTTCTGTCCCTGCACATCTCTGCTCTGTTTCCCACTGCCTTCAATTAGAGCCAGCATAACTGACCAATTACAGCAAGTTCAGAATTCAGACTACACTTTTGCTCACCTTCACCTCAAATTTTAATTGATAGTAGATCAAAGTGACCATATCTTAACACGGCTCCAGTTTACATTGAAAAAATTATACCAGGAAAGACAAATCATATCATACCACTGGTATATCATACTACCATACACAGATACACTGCTGGCTGCTCAACATCAAGCATCACTGTCCAGAAAATATAAGAAAGAAAGAAAGAAAGTAAACTTGATGGGTTTGCCATCATCGTCTGGCCTGTATAATTTATAGACCATGAAGTGAGGATCACACGTCTGTGTGCCAGGTTGAGGGTTTGGCGATGTGGCTCACCACGTGGTGGTGGTGATGGTTGCACCTACGTCAACTGTGTAAGATGGATTTCTCTGTGCATATTTAACACTACTGGTTTCAACACTGTTTCAAGCCATATTTAGATGCACTGAGGTGTGGCATCACACAGCCCTAAGAAGCAGAGTTTATCCTTCAACAGGAACATGGGGAGAGAGAACTATGAGCTGCTATTTCTGCTGATTACAGTTCTGTTCTCTGTCATGTCCATGATAATGTGGACACACAAAAATCAATCTCTCGCACTGTGTTTTTGGCTTCCATCCACGCTAAGTGGAGATTTCCATGACCGAAAACAGCTTTAAAAATGAAAACAAAATTAAATGAATCCATCCAGTGTCGCTTGTGACTACATGAAAACTGAAAAGAGAAAAAAAGAGAGCTGTAGCTGCCTTCTGAATTATTTCATTTATTATCTTTGGATTTCAACTGGGATGGAACTCCTGAACAGCATTTTAAAAGGTATCCACATTGGTGCAGAATAGCATTAGATGATAGCAGGTAGTGGGTAAAAGGACTTAAACTTATAGTGTATGCACCATATCTCATGTTGACTCAGCGAAAGACTGAATGGGAGCTCCCCATTGTTTTAGTGTATCTAACACATTTTTTTTTTAATTAAAGTTACTTGCAGTGCAACAATCCTACTTCTTCCAGGTCAAAAAGTGCAGGTTTACTAATATGACATTGACGTACTAATAGGGCCTTTGTTAAAGCTTTTTGCATAAATCTCTTCCAGCAGGATAAATGAGCTGTTCACACAAACAGCACTAATTTCAAGTGTGATCCTTGAGTTACCCTTTAAGCACAAAAAGCTAAGATATACAACTGTATACCCCTGAAATATAAAGTGGGCCTGCGTTGTGTCTCATTTGAGCGTTATGGAGGAGAAGCGAGGCAGAGCCGAAACAGCTTCAGCCGGTGTAAGTTTGAGAATTCGATTGTTGTTAAAGTGAAAATGTGATGATCGCGCCAGATGGCGAGTTTTCCACGTCATTTCAAAGAGGCAGGGACGATGCTTTGTAGGCTTTCTGCCAACTGCTTCTCTTTTCATGTGAGGGTCAGAGAGGGTCAGCGTTGCTCTGTCTGAGCCTCTTCATTAGACCCTTATTTCATTCATTATAGATTGTGGTTTTAATTGTCTCTAGGTCCTGTATACATATTGTGCATTTGTGGTGGAGTTGTGTTTTGCATTACGTCAACCCTTGCTTGGGAAACAAAATGGTGGAATTTGTTTTAAAAAGTCTTTTGTACAACCAAGGACTTTTCACACTAGTCGGTATGACATCTGGTGAGGTAAACAAACTGAGAAAGTGCTCACTTTTTAAAGACGGAACAATTGACGGCCTGCTGATTTTTACACTAACAATCCAGCTGTGTTGGCATTCCGGTCTGATTCTGAACCTTCAGCAATGTCACACTTTCAAATTATTTGTAAAAAGACTGCTATACACACTTTCCACTTGCCGTCTAGCGTCCTTAGTTTGACAGTCTTGCTTCTGGATCTGCTTCCTTCAATGTACCACTGCATTGGTGACACACAAAGGAGTAGCCATTGGATATTTATTTTCATTTTTATTTCTTTGCTGTATGGTATGCACATTAAAACAACCATAAAAGTATAAGATGGGAAGGAGATTGAAAATGAAGTCTCTTCCTCGTCTGACCCATCAGTCCAGCAGAGGAAAATAATTTGCCTGAGAAGAACCACACAACCCACAGGTAAACAAGCTCTTCCTCCTTTTAATGCATTATTTATGGAAACAGGACAGGGGGGGTGGAGGAGAGGGCAGCTGAGTTGAGTGTGCAGTATTGTCTGTGATGTCCTTTGTGTATTATTCATGACTGTTTAACAAACTGTTTCTCTACGTACAAGACCCACTCAGCGCTGCTGGTCAGTGTCCACTTTGTCCCGTCCAGGAGGAATCCAGTTCAGGTCTCCTCAGAGACTGTATTGATCAATGCAAAGAGAAATATCAAACAGCATCATATTCATTATATGAGAGAAGGACAATGAACATGGACAAAAGAAATACGTCAGAAATCCCTACACATGTATCAATCTCTCTTAGAGGTATAAACACGAGAACATGAGTAACATAAATATAAGAATATGAGCATGAGCGAAATGCGGAAACTAAATAAATGAAACATATACCAAACGTACATTAAACATACCACACAGCAAGAGAAACTTCCAAACTTTCACACAATCAGATAGAAACCTCTGCCTGGTCATATTTAGCCAACTGCACAATAAACATCTACCATATGAGTACACAGAGAGAGAGAGTGAAAGAGAGAGTAATTAACCATAATGCTCAGAGAAGAGAAACATTTTGAGTTTGCTTTTGAATGTGGACACAGTCGTCTTCCGCCTGATGACTTAAAAAGCCAGGTCAGGTTATACTCACTGAGCAAGTCAGCAGTGTACTGCAGCAGTAGTGTTATGGTGTGGGTTTTTGTGTTTTTTCCTCCTTCTTTCTTTTCAGTGTCTGTGGCTGGAGGTGTGGCTGGTGTGACTCTCACTTCCTCCTTCTGAGTCCTGGCAGATGAGACACACCTGTTTCCAACTGTCATCAACCCACCTCCTACATAAACCCGGCCCTGACTCCACTCCTGCGCCAGATTATTCCGTCTCATGCCGTAGAGTTTGGT
Source organism: Holacanthus passer (assembly GCA_025331565.1). Classification (NCBI taxonomy): domain Eukaryota; kingdom Metazoa; phylum Chordata; class Actinopteri; family Pomacanthidae; genus Holacanthus; species Holacanthus passer. Next base: position 320,952 of record JAFREQ010000029.1, on the reverse strand, counting down.
GCCTCGTATTTTGCCTGTGATTCCTTTATTTTCCTAGTGAGTTCAACTACAACCATAACTGAATTTCAGGAATTCTATTATGCTGTTGTAGTTTGTAGACTAGTTGAAAAATGTGTCAATATGGAAGTTGAATAATCACATGCTGACATACTTTCTTATTTTACAGTTAATTTACCTAATTAACTGATGTGCTTAGACTAATACCAGTACAGTTCAACCAGGAAAAACAGGTAAATGAAGAAAGATAATTTATTACAACAAGTGGCATGATATAGAAACTTGACAGAGAGTCTTTGGCGATTGAAGATTTACTATCCGAGCCGTCGCTGGATCAACCCCCCGGAGTCCTGACACTGGTGGTGGTGGCGACTGAAGACTGTGAAAGCCTGATGGGTGATGAAGTGGATGATGATTCTGCGAAGGCGAGGTGGGGACGGGGAGGTGGAGGGGCATGTGAATCAATGGCATGAAAGAGCTAGGGGCAGAGAAAGATCGTATTTTAAAAGGAGAGCACGAAGATGATAGGTTAGCGATAAGTGTGTGACACCGAGCTATTGGATGGAAGGGATCAGCTGATGAGACAGCTGATTTCCAATGACAGCTCCAAACACTGACAGCGGGAAATGCGTGAGCATGGAGAGATGAGAAATAGTTTGTGATCGAGAAACATTGTTGTCTTCCTGCCTGAACTTACGCTACAGCTTCATTTCAAGAAGGAGAGACAAGTAAATGAAGAAAGATAATTCATTACAACAAGTGACATGATACTGAAACTTGACAAAGAGTCTTTGGCGTTCTGGACCCTGGGGGAGGTGTCTTGATTGAAGAATTACTGTCCCCAAAAACTGAAACCCCAGAAGGATGGGGTGCAAACCCCAAAGATAACACAGCCATAGAGTCTCCCCCCAAAGGAAAATATGTGCTTAGTGAATGTAGAGAACAATGACGTTAAACAAAGAAGACATAATCTGCTAAGAACAAAACATGACAGGAGGGATACAATTAGAAGGACAGAAAACATGGGAATGAGCAAATAGGAATGGATTTTTTTTTTTCAATGCTATGGCTTAGGGACATGGCCCAATGCTGATGGGTGAAGCCAATGTTATGGCTTGTGAGACAAGAGACAGACGGACAAACAGTTAAAACAGAGCAAATGATACGTTTCTGCAAGTATTTAAATGATAATGCACCATTAAATAGGCATTAACACAACCAGTGAGCATAAGACTTTGTGATCTGGAATTAAATTGAATGATGAGTAACACAGTCAGTGAAGCACCAACCACCAGTAAAATGCAATAGCTTACCATGTGCTGTCAAGTTTTTTAAAGATCTTTGAGCTAGAATGATGGCAGTGGTATCCTACCTGGTGTGTTTCAAGAATAGGCCAAAGAAATTGGGTGAAAAGTAGATCTGAAAAGGATAAAGTCTTTAACTGGAATCGAATGAATTTGAAGGAGTAGTAAACTTCCCCACTCCTTGTGAATCTCCCCATTGTGACGAATAAAGGAATATCTTATCTTAAAGACCTAGAATGCTAACAAAATGAACAATCCAAAAGAGAGTTGACATCGGCAGGAAAAAAAAAAAAACCTTGTCGATATTGAGATCATTTATACACAAGGAAAGTGTAATAGGAAGTCTGTTATCACTGATGGAGGGCTAAACCTTAGAAATACCTTTGAAGAGTAGTTTGAAGGCCGGTTGGAAAATAGGCTGGGAGCGATGGATCAGAACATCTAGCATTGAGCTGGATACCGGCAACAAGACCATGTTTATACTGTGGCTCGAAGTGGCGGACGTCTGCAGCCAAAATCATAGCTTAATGGTGGAAACCTTTTCTCATGTAGAACCTGACTGAATCTAGATAACTCCAGAGAAGGCTGCCATCTGAGCGAAGACTTCTGATCCACTGAGACAGCCAGCTACGCCAGAATTTTAGATCTGAGCAGCAGCCTGCATTGACCGGTATGACGTCATGCAATTGCGCACAGAAGAAGCTATGACAGCAGTCTTGAAATAAAGGAGTGCCCTTTTGGAATAACGCGCGTTGAGAATTTAAGATGACCAACGAGAGAGTTAACTCATTTGAATTGGTAAATGCCTGAAATTATTATTTTCTCCGTTGGACGTGAGGCTTTAATCTCTTTGTGTTCTTACTTTCATAATCAAAGTGACTAAGCAGCATAAAAGCCACATACGACAGCGATATGTAGAATATGATCCTGGACCAGAGCTATACTTCCTCATGCCTTTGCTGTTCCTGTTGCATCCACTGTTCTAACATCCTTCTATAAACCAACCAAAAGGACTACAGAGCGGTGAAATCTCACCACTGCCCGATTCGCTCATTCAACTTCATATGTAACACAGTCAGCAGGGGTCAGAGAGAGAGAGATGGTGATGCTCATCAGGGCAGACCGGGCAGAAGATACTGTGACACTCTTAACTCTGCACTTATCATCTGCCTGCTTGATATACTCAGAAATGCCCTCGGTTATGGAACACCCTGACAATTATAACAACCTGTTCATCCACGTTAGCGTCAATCAAACAACAGTGTGAAATTCTAAATAAAAGTTTTTGAGTTTTCATTCCTGGGCCATGGTTGTGACCCCTTTTCACCATGTCCTCTCGCCCTAAAGCTGCTAAAAGGATCATCAATGATGAGAAAAAATGCTTTAAAAGTCAAGGAGAGGATTACAGTGATGCACAATATTCTACCCCCAGACATTGTCTTTCTTATATCTTTAAAGAACCAAAGCTAATTAGCACACAAGGAATAGGTGAGGAGATCAGCTGAGTGCCACAGTAAGAAAGAACATGAAACAAACAAGATGAAAACACAGAGATGAATAGACAGGTGAAGTGGAAATTGCATGAGAGAGGAGGAAGGAAACAGAGGATGGAGCAGGTGTGTCCTTGAAACAAAATTTATCAACCACAACACTTTTACTTGAGTATAATAATATTGTACTGTTGACACTCCTGCATCTCATAATACTGATTAACTCCAGTTCTTCAAGGTCAAAAATGTCACGTTACAAACTTTAGTACTGATGTACTGATGTTGCTGTCCTCCCTGGGTTCTCTCACTCCAGCCCTGCCACTGTCATGAATTGGAATTTTGCCTTTTTCTCAATGTATCTGGCTTCTTCTTCAGTCATTTACTTTGGCTAAATGACTAGTTTCATCCCCACAACCTTTCCTCTGCTTTTTATCATTATCAGTGGTGCTGGACCGGCTAAGCCATGAATGTCAGTATTTTTGTATCAACAGTGGATTAAATGTCAATTTATGTCAATGTCAATGTTGTCTGTGGTGAGGAACCCACAAAGAATTATCACCCAACTCTACAGTTCACCTCAGCTCAACAGATATATATATATATATATATTTTGAGCATCTTTTAGCTCATCATTTTCTTTCAGACAGACAGACAAAGTGACACACAGCGCATTTTGCAAGCTAACCACAAAGTATGTTTTCTAACAGTTGGTGGAGACCAAAACAGATAAAGGAGCGTGAATACTGGGCTTACATTTGTGGCCAGAAACAAACCTTGACCTGAAAGCTAATGTTTCTTGGTCTGAAGGATTTTAAAATAATTACTCACAAACACGTTCTCCTGAATTTCTATTAATAGCAAAGGTAATTTATAGTAGTCCTAGGTACAAAAATATTATATTTCTTGTTGTAATATCGGCCCAAAAGAAGCCGTTGTAGCCGTTTCTTGTTGTAGACAGTATTCGGAAACTAAATAGGACTGGGTTGTCTAATTGTTAAAGATCTTGTTATAATTTCATTTCAGTCCAGTTTGTTCTACCAGTTCTCATTAAAGTGGCACTAATACTTCCAGACGGAGAAGTTAAGTTGTCATACAAATTAGCTTACTTTGGGAGCATCGAAATCGAGATATGGTAACAACAATTTTAGGGAATTTAGAGGTACGAAGTAATGATTTTTTCTTTGGCAACTACAATAGGATTATAGGATTAGAATTAAATGGGAATATACCTCACTTATTGGCTTTTAACTGGATTTCATCCTGATGTCTATGACATGGAAGTTGGCTCTCTGCATGATCTGACACCGTCTGTTTTAGCTAATTTGGCTCTGTACTGATGCACTAATGAGAGAATGGGACATCGACACCGGGTTCCGGGTGTGCAATGACTCATAGAGAAAAATGGCCCATCATGAGTGCCGTTACTGCTCTCATTCCACCTTTGAGCCAGAGAGTTTAGATTATCTCATTAACTGAATAACAATACAGTATTACCCTGTTCAGAGGTATTCTAAAATCTTATATTTCCCAAAGCAGCTGAAATAAAAGGACTAGCTATGAAATTTTGGTCCTCTCCAATTCGTACTATAACCAAGAGGGTGACATAGCCAGCCAGGAAGGATTGAAATGAACGGGGTAAAAAAGGGGGGCGGGGGGGATAGAAACAGATCGGTGTGCTAATGCTAATTTCCTTGCGTTCTTCCCCGTTGATGGGGAAATAAACAGGAAGCGTTGTGGTAAATTCCGCCTGAAGAGTGTGATTGCTGACAGGCCTGACCTCTGCGTTCTCGCCTTGTTTCCCCATAACTCACAATTAACGCTGACATTAGAGCATCCCGAGCGGCCCGTCCGGCTTTATTATCCTCCCTGCCAGAAACCGGGCAGCGGCGGCAAGGCCCCTGGACCTGAGCCCAGTCCCATGATTTAGCTGGAGAGAGAAGCGGATGGAGGGAGGTGGTGGAGGAAGAGGGGGTAGAGGGGTACCCTGAGCACACTTTGGGGGTTTAGGGCTGTTATGGATATGGCTGTGGTAATTACTCAGTGCTTGTTATTGCCCACGCTGCCACACCTGCGCCCGGCAAAATGCCGGTACAGCGCCGGAAGGCGTCTGAGAACATCTGAAGAATGTCAAGGATGGCATCAAGCTGGATTAGCCAGAGTGTAGCCAGAGATATAAACACAAGCACTCCTGAAGAAGATATTTTTAATTAGGTTGCTTCGTAATCACACAAACCTGAACAGTCGAAGGCTTTATTTTGTTATGCGTTATTTTGGACAGGCGAGTTGTGCCACAGTCCTTTTATTTGGGAAAATAAACGAGCACCTGTTCTTCAACGTGTCAAACTCAATCTCACGGCTCGTTAGTGGGGCCCCTGCCCAATAACCCAGCTTTAGCGCTGCTTTGGCTCCTAATTCCCATCTCTGGGCTGTCACACAGTGTCATCGCCACAGTCATTCATGTTTTTATTAATTTCACATTTCATCATTTATTTATCACCTAGCAAGGCTGGCGCACTAACACTAGGACCTCAGACAGGAGGTAAGGAGAAGCTGACAGAAGACAACATTATTTCTCTGGAAAACCTGCTGACCACTGACAGTGAAGGCAGCTGCCACTGAGCAGAAGCAACCTAGCTTTTTCACAGGATTTCTCATTTTAATAAGTAGACTCCTATAACCATGAGCCCATTCTAAGTGGAGTGTAAAAGCTGTACAGTAAAAACGGTTGGTGCTTTGGGCAGCGTCATGATCCATGCATGTAGACCCTGTCAGTGTCCTGGATCTGATTCCATGCCATGCTGATGTAATAATTAGATTTGAGCTTGATTGGTAGCATGGTAGGAGTCTGAAGAAGAGTCAGCCTCAGTCTTCGAGGATGGAACGGTCGTTGTAAACAATTCCAATCTGTTCAGTCCAAAATGAGTTTTTGATTTTAAGCAGTTGTGGTGAGGTAAATGTAATAAATGGCCAGGGGGTAGTGACAGAATTAAAGCCTTAATTAATCTTAATCTTTATCAAAGATGTGAAAGATGAGCCAGGGACATGTAAGAAATATAGTCTGTATTTTTTTTTATGCTTACCTTTACTAATAAAATAGCATAAAACAAAAAGTACAGCTGAGGATGATGGGAATGTCATTAAGTTTTAAGGTATCTGGTCATAAAGCTAAGTGTTGGAGTCATTTAAATTCAACCTAAAGATGAGTGAATTATCATTAACCAGTCATCAACATTTGCCACTACGTAATTACACAATATGAAGAATAAACACCAGCCAAAGAGATTTTTCACAGTGTGGTAAAACATAGTTAACTGATCTATGAAGCATTATTAAATGCTTTATAAGCCATTCCTACATTACTTAAAACGTATAAACCCTGCATAAAGTGTTCCTTATTAGAAAATGGTACCAAATTCAGATTTATTCTTCTCCACATTCTTATATGTGGGCCAATAAGACAAGACACACCATCAGGTACTGAAACGGTTAATATGCAGGGAGGTTATTCTGGTTGCACGTCTGAGTGTTAGAAGGGAAGCAGATGCCCTTTAATCCCTGCGTCCTCCTTCCTCCCACTTTCTACCTCCCACCCAGGTAACAGAGCTGTCACCCTGCTCTTAACCAGATCTGAAAGCATTAACACCCTTGCCCCGCGTGCTTTCTCCCGTGGGACCCAGGCCATGGACGACAGCAGCGTTGCCCTCCAACCGCTGTGCCCCTGCCAGCGCTGACACATGAGGATCGGTGCGGCGGGGCTGTGTGGCTCGGGCTCGCACGCGTTGGCAGCCGTGCCCAAAGTCACTCGGCAGGCCCTGGCGTGGAGCCAGTCATTTGAGCCAAGGCTCGAAATAAAAAGACAGCCAGAGAGGAGGGGAGGGAACAAGGGACGGATGAAGAGAGGGAAAAGTAGAGGAGCATTTTCTCTTTCATTTAGCTATCCAACTGTTTTCTCCCTCTTCTTCTAATTGACAGAATAAATGCACCTGCCATTGTGGGGCATCACAGAAATGAGTTTTGGCACCTGTAGAGATACCAGAGGCTGAAAGAGAAAAAAAACAAATCAAGGGTCAACTGCTCCAGTGCATCCCATATTTCTTTCACTTACACCCACCTAACTCTACAACTACGGTGCTTGTTTTACTCAAGAGTGAATTATAGTGAGCTTAGTGGATGTAATGGTATTTCTCTATCTGATCAATGATCTGATCAATTTGATCAATTAACTTTTAGCTCCCAATCTGCATTTGTGCATCTGTCAACAATATAGAGGGAGGGAGCTGCAAATGACAAAATAGGAAGTATAAGCTACTTAGAGTGTATGCATCTGCCAAAACTGCAAAATTGTCTAGAATTGCTAATTTAATAGAAACATTTGATAAGTTTTCAATCTGATTTCGAATGCAGATTTGCATCAAAATACACAGTGACAGTGAGGAGTACAGAAATACAGGTTGTAATTGTTGTTTTTAGAATTACTAGAATTTCTGTTACAGATACTACCAGTTACTGCGGGAAAGTACAGAGTATCATACTCATCCAAAAGTATTAAGTACAGAATCTGGCAAAGACTGCATGAAATCTGAAGGAACTGTGAAAAAAGAGTTTTGCAAAACATTTTTTAAAAGTCCTTTTGCCACATGATGGTGGTAGCCACATCAAAAACTAATCCTTCTTTCCTCCTAAATGTCACTTATTCTGATAACTAATAGAAAAACAGACGAAATTACTATATTCTAATTCTACATTTTCACTATATAAATCTTTGAAATCTGCCATGAACCAGTCTGTATATGAAACAAACTCTAATAGGCTCTCAATCAGAAAGTGATATTATTGTAGACTTGTATCTTTGCACGTAGCTTGGATGATATTTACTTAAAGGGATAGTTCAGGATTTTGAAGCGAGGTTGTATTAGGTAGTCAGTGTATTATGTACAGTAGATGGTGCTCCTACCCTGGTACTCCTGCTGCTTCTCCAACCTGAGGCCATGCTGACCACCACAACAACTCCACTTCAAAAAACCCAAACTATGCATTTAAGGTAACACGAGGCCACAGTTAGTGTCAAACACTGAGGAAACACTCACAACATTGACAAAGACATACAAATGTTGATCAGAATATTCCTGATCTGCTTAATAATCTTGGAGGGAGGAATGGGGAACAGGTGCGCTGGTGGGTGAGGGGATCAGCTGACTGGGATTGGAGGGAACACACTGTGGGCCACTGCAGGGCCAATCTGAAATGGCAGGAGTTGTGAGACTGAAAAAGCAGGACAAAGACCAAAAATGTGTAAAAATGATTAAACAGAAGTAGCTGTCCTGACATTAACCCCTTCTTGTCTTCTGCTTTTGTCTTCTAAAACATCTGATTAATGTTTATGTTTTTTGTGACGTCTTGATAAAAAGCATTCCTTTAAAAACACTCACACTCTCAAACTCTCAACATGTGCACATACATGTATTTTGCAAAATGATTTTTCATTCATGTTCTTTTTAACACTGAGATTTTAGTTGCACCCTGAGATGGATTTTCAGTGGAACTTTACTGAAAAAAAAAAAAAAAAAAAAAAGAAAAGGACTTGATGTGTGTGCTTGTGCATGCATGTGCATGTGTGTATGTGCTTTACACCATGCAGTGATGTGCATGTGTGTGTGTTGAGGTGTCTGTGTGTTTGCGGTGTATTCAGGAAATAGCGGAGGGGAGGGGGAGTCAGACTGGACAGATTCCAACGCATAATTTAAATTTAATTGGACCGGGCCTGACTGGCTAGGGTCAAAATGAAGAGAAAATCAGTCACATTAATCAAGATAAAATTATCAGCTGATTAATCAGTGTTCTAATTATGGTGCGGGCGCTTCTCTTCTTTGTTCTGTTTAAATTACTCTGCTTCATTGTCTTTTCCATATGGCCAGCATGTCCCCATCAAAATGCCTAGTGAGCACACAGACACGCAGACTTTGACACATACACACTAACACATCAGCGCTAACAGCAAAAATAATTAGTGCATGCTCAAATATGTAAATCACTCTGTAAGGACTCATCTTAAATCCATAGTTCCCCATTTTCCACTTCTTTTCTCCTGTCCTACGCATTCGTGTTTGTCGGGGACTTCGCTTTCAACTAGAACCTCTTGCAAAGGAAATTAAAAAAATGAACATATTCCAGCTCAACCTTTACCTCCCTTCAGTTTGTTACACTTTAAAGTCACAGGTCCGGTGTTGAATCTTAAAGCATACCTTTTCTGCATCTTTTATGAGTCAGTTACAGAATAAGATCTTCATTTTGTTTTATGGTGTCCTCATGGAGACATCCACAGTAAACAGCTCTGAATGCATCTGCAAGGAGAAGGCTGTTTAAAGAAACAAAGGATGGCAGTATTGGCTGTTAAATGCAAAATTAGTAGTCCTGAGTACAAATTGCTGAAAGGAGTTGCCTTTTTTTTTGTGCCAAGAAAAACATAGTACTGTTCCACTTCACCTGTCTGTGTGCATAAATGCCAAGAAACAATTGATTCCACACTGTCCATCGAAGTGTTGGAAAAACTAAGGTTACGTCCATGTTGTCTTCATTTGTCTCACATTTTTTAGAGTCTGCTTGTCTGTTATTAGCATTAGTATACCAATTTGAATATGATGAACATGATTCTAGGTGTAGTTGCCACTTCTGGGTGCAATAATGAAACACTATTTATCACACCAGAAACTGTACATGTAGGCCAAGGCTCTTATGATCTAACTTTTTTTCCCCAGTCTATGTTTAGCTGTTAGCTCGTGAAGACGTTCCTGCAGTGCTATCTTGGGCTAACTGCAACTATTGGTGAGTGTGGAATGGGATGTAAAAAATTAGTGAATAAAACATGTTCTGTTGCCACAGGGGCTCCGCATTAGGCAGGGCAAAGTGGTGATTAGCCGACCCATCAGACACTGCACTGTAATTCCCATCAACACTTCCTCCATCTTTCCCGTTTCACTTCTTTCTTTTTATTCTCTACATATTTTCTCCCTCTATAGTCCTTTGAATTCGTGCCTTCTCTTCCTCCTCTTCTTTTCAGCATCCCTCCTTTAGCAGTTGTTCATTTGGTAATGTGCTAGAATTTTCTTCATGCTGCTATATAATCCTCCGACAGAGGCTCACACAGTCTGCTCGGCAAAGGCTTCAGTTCGGCCTCATGATACACTGATAAGATATGTTTGAAATTGAAAATAAATATGCTGTGAGCAGACATTAATTATGGAAACATGCATAGTGCACTGCATATTTGACTGGAGTTGGACCAATGTGTTGTGCACAGGCCTAACAGAGGTGCTACAGTACAACATTGCACAACATATATTTTTTCCAGCAAAATAATGTTTTTCTCTCTACAATTCTGCATAATAACAGGATAACAAAGATTGGTGGGGGCGATTTTTTCTTTCTTTTGGGTTTTTTTCTTCATGTCCGCATCTTCTGTTACACAGTGCATCTAGTAAATCATACCAGCATTTATCAAAACAGTCAAATTTCAGATCAATTCATTTAATAAAATTTCCATTAAAGGGTGAGTCAATCTGTGGAATTCTTCCTTGTCTAGCACAACTTTGGTGAACTTTGACCTGTGAATGAATGCCTTTAGCAATAGCTAATTTTGACCTTGACCTTTGAGGGAAAACACGGGAAGCTATAGCCTATTAACAGTGTTGCAACATGCATCTATGTGATTTAGATTCTTCAAGGTATATTACCCAGATTATGTTCTAAAAAAGTGGCACAGTTTGCAGATGAGACAGGACCCAATAATACAAGCTGATGGAGCACGTCTGCAGGGAAGCTAGCTTGGAGACTACTCACACGTTGAGAGTGAAAAGACTGTGCATTGACAATATGGCATTGAATTAAGGTGTGATTATCTTGAGCAACAGATTTTGGCTGAAGTGAGGTATCCATGTTTGATTGGTTTTCGGGCAATTCTGCATCATTAGGTACCAAGATGGATAAAAAAATTAATTTATTTCTCACTCATGATTACAACTCGGATGTGAACTCATATATAACATGAACTAGGCCTTATCACGTCAGCTACGGTACATTGCTGACTAGCCCTGTGAAAAGTCACTGCTAGGCTTGTTCCATTGTCCAAGCTGTATTGGAGCTGTGTTAACGTACACACACACACACACAGAGGCACACACATACTTTTATAGACACATTCGTAGCCAGTAGCCATCGGATTTATGTCCAGACACTGATGGTGCAAAGGGCTGAAATATTGCTGCTTGTGTTTTATTGAGTTGTCAGTGTGCTGGAGTTGAATAAGACCACTCACACCAGCGCCGGCGACCAAACCTCTCTGAATATGTAATTAGCTGCAGCAGTACAAGTGTCTAATGAATATTCATGATCTTTTTAATTAGGTGGCTCTCTTCACAGCTAGCCGCCACAAAAAGTTACCTCCTCATCATACGCTGTGTGTGTGTGTGGTGTGTGTGTGTGTGTGTGTGTGTGTGACAGCATTTCTCTCTTTGCGTGTGTATGTCTTCTCAGTCCAGTACAAGCGCTTATGTGGGGGAAGGGCCTGGTAGAAGAAAACAGGATGAAAATAAGGGAAACATGAAACAGCAAGAAGAATAAAGTACAGGTGTTATCTATCTATCTATCATCTATCTATCTACAGTATAGTTCAATACATTTTTAATTTTGATTGGATTGAGGGAAATACACTCACACCAGGAAGGTGAGAGTGTCTGTGCATTGAAGGGATTTTGGGTGGGATATATTCTTATTTGATTTCTTTCCAAGATTGAAGTCAGAGGACAGAATATCATGGCAGGAAGAAACAGTCAGCCTTGCTTTCTGTTACGTTCAAACAAAACTACTAATGTCTCTTTACTGAAGCCACTAATTTCCCCTAAAGCAAATTCACACATTATATCTCATTTGTTAAACTTGTGCATTGTGAAAACAAGGAACTGAGGTTTTTGACATAGTTATGAAGAACAAACTCTGTCTTGACAATAGTTCATTAATTCTTCCTACACTTCTGTGATCCGGCTATAGTGTAGGTTGCCAGAAAAGGGCAGTGAGTACAGGTTTAATCGAGGTCTCTGTGCAGTCAGGATGGTACCAGTGTGATGGCAAGACAGCTGTTGTTCACCAAGAAATAGCTGCAATATGTAACTCCTTGTAAAGCCACAAATTGACAGTTCACATTTCTGTATGTGTAGCAAAAAATAGATAAATTAGTGAGCCATGGGTGTTAGAGGTGAGGTGATAGAAGGCAGATTTTTTCACATAGGAGAAAGAGAGAGAGCCAAGCAATCTGTTTCTGGTCATCAAGCTAACATGTTGAGCTCTACCTCTGTGCTTAATGTACAGACAAGACATAAATCTTACTTAATCTTAAATCTTAATTTTACTCTTAGAAAGAAAGCATAACTCTCATAAGCGCAAGAATAATTCCAAAAACACTAAATGACTACTTTCCACCTGACCCCCACCAACTCAGCAGCCAGCCATATCGCAGACTGTCATTCAAGAGCTCCCAGGTGAAACATTTATGATGTGGTACTTAAAGAGTTTTCGCTGAATAAAAAAAGGCCACACTGTATAAAATATCTAAGCAGCAGTTAAGGTTTGCTTATTTACTAAAGTGGCCACTTGAGTCTCGCAGGCTGATGGTGGCTTCTTATTTCAGCAGCCGAGCTATCATCACATTAAGCATCCGGTGACGGACACGTTTACGACCGTCACATGTAAGAGGTGCTATTAGGTATTACCAACATTCAATCTCATAAGTGATCCACAGAGGCGGGAGTGATATCAGCATAGTGTTTGGAAAAGTGAGATTTTATAAGCCAAGTTGGTGATGTTGAGTGACACTTCTGTCCACAAAGTAGTGCAGGTTTATTAAGATTCTGTTGTCTCCACATCAAATGCAAGCAGCTGGATTTATTGAACCTTAAATTATTATAATGTTTCTCCCAACATGACTTTTATATGAAAATCAGGTCCAGCATTTCACCGGCATCGAGATATTACTTCAAGCTTTTGATAAGATTTGATCATTTTAGAACATCTGCTACTTTCTAGATTGAAGATGTTTTATTGGTGGAGATTCATTTACAATATGGTCTGGCTCTGCTCAGTGGAAACATTTTCATTGTATATTGATAGTCATAACAGGTGAATTATAATTTGTTTGCTTCTTTGAATGGGCCAATTCTGTTTTATTCTATATTCTTGTGATGTGATAAGAGTGAGAGTCTAATTTTAATGGGGTTCTTTTTGCTGGTCTAGCTGCATCAGGTAATCAGACAGCTCTGAGGGTCTACATTCAAAAAAAGTTTTTGCCACTCCACCTGCACAAGGTGATATTTCTTTTTCTCAGTCACACTGGTCTCTCTCTGTCGTACATCTGCAATTAAAACATAGAAAGCACAAACATACACTCACAGATGCCTCAGTAAATGGATGAGTGAAGAACCTCAGTTCCGCTCCAAATGCAGAACAAGAGAGATCTCTTCTGGACAGTCAGTGTCATTACAACCAGCTGGAGGAAGAGAAGAAGTGGAGTATACATAAAAGGACATAAAAGGAGCTCAGCGGTGGGTAGAGTGCTGAAAATCTCAAGCACAATTGCTAAGTAAAAGTGAAAATGACCTCTTGAGAAACCTACCCAAGTAAAAGTAAAAAAAAAGTACCTGGTTAATAAATTACTCAAAGTACAAATTACTTTCCATTTCAATATCTTTAGGGTGTTAATTAAGTAGAACAGGAAGGCTAATTAAACAAGTAGCCTAGGATAGTATAGGATAGCCTATACAACTGAGATATAATCTCCCACTCCTTCATCGTTACCCTCTCGTCCTCACCCACCCTTCTCATTCTCCATTCCCCTTTTTGTCCCAAAGTAAACAAATTAACTGACCTTGCTTTAAAAAATAAAATTGACATCTCAACTTCTTCACCTGTTTCTCCTGTTTTTTTCTCTGTAGCACTTCCATAAGAACTTCCATATGAAGTTCCCAACAGCTCCCTGTAGGACTTCAATCAGATCACTAGGGGAACTATTTTACATCAGAACATACTAATACACAAAAAATGAAAATGAAAATCTCTCCCTTGTTTTCTAAGAAATTTGCCCTAAACTGAGATGATACATGCATAATTCACTAACACTCAGTTTATCTCTTCAAGCAAAAGGTCATTTGCATTTTTAATGTAAAATGCACTCTGTAAAACTATGTCCTGTAAATGCTGTAACACACACCAAAATTTGAAAGAGTAAGACAGTCCCCTGTGGAGCCTCAAATCCATCAAATCACCTAGTGAAGATTTTGTTGAGCTTCAGCAGAACCTGGTTTTGTCCCCCAGTCTTGTTTTCTTCTGCTTGTAAAGACCAGCAGAACTGAACAGTGTGTCACAATCTGCAGATGCAGGTAGTGCAGTGTTTGTCTTCATGGAGAGTTTTGTGATTACAGGAAAGTAGAAGATGGATTTTCTCTAAGGAGCATGTCAGGTAGCACTTCATCTGAGATTTTGGGCTTCGTAGTCAAAAGAAGTCTTCTTCATAAGTGGAGCTGCTTTCAAGGTAACTTTACTTTCTACCACCTTAGTGTGACTTCTGATGTGGCCCATCCCTGTAAACAGTCAAGAACATATTTGCCATCACATATCTGTATGGTGGACTGGAAAAATCCGCTGGATATTTATTTATTTATTTAGATTCAGAAGAGAACCTTTAAAGCCATTTTTCTCATTTTGTCCCTGGTTTATACTAATAATTTGCAAGAAAACCTACAGAGATTTACAATGCTTTCTTTGTGTGTCCTCTTGGTTTTGAACTTCAGAGGCAGGATGGCTGCAGCAGTGAGCTCAGGGTCCTTCTTCATTTCCCCACATTGCATGCTGAGGCCATATTGGAGAGGCTGTAGCAGTGGGAGACACACTTTGGCTGAAGTCTCCATCTTTGCCAACTTGTCTTCCAGAAGATGTCGGGGAGAAGCCCTCCATGTGAGACTTTGTTTGTTCCTGGAGAGTGTTGGGATGGATGTACTTCTAAAATTTTAGGATGAGCAGAGTAGAACAGAGACAGAAGTGTATCGACAAAAATGTATTCATGCTACAGCTACAAGTTCTCACTCCCAACGCGTCAAAAATGTCAGCTTCAAACTATGACACTCTTCATACCCCTCTGGTGTCTGCTTTGTGCGTGCCGGAATTTGCAGTCAGCTTATTAATATTAAATAATCAGCGTCCAGTTAGCAATGGTTAGACTTTAAAAATAAAGCTTTCCAAGAACAATAATAAATATGGTTAATATTGTGAAATGCTTACAATTTGGTTAGGTTTAGGCACCAAAACTGCATAGATAGGTTTAGGAAAAGATTATGGACTGATCACAGAGCGTCTTTCGAGACTGTCTTCATCAATCCAGTGGCATGTGACCACTAGGAAGCTGCATAATATAAATAAATCAAATACTTGACAGCACTCAGCTCCTTCTTCACAGATGACTGACTGGCCTCAGCTGCAACATCTCTCCTGGCTCGTAGAGGTTTTCCGGTCATCACTGAGCTTTCTGGACTGAGTGTTACCACAGGCTCTTTGAAAGCAGGTAGCTCAATAACTGAAAAAAGGGAATAAACCATCACACACATTGTCAATGAGCTGGTCAACTTTCACCTGGGACACTTTGGCAGAGTCTGGGCCCACCAGTCAGTTTGATATGGACAGCTGTGACACTGCTTTGATGCCACTGCTTGACAGAGGGTTTGGTCACACACTCTTTATGGGTCCTCAGCTTTTCCTCACTTGCAGTATATGCAGCTTGCTTCAATGTGCTTGTGGAGGTTAGAAAAGGTGTTTTATTCAAAAGAGGAGTGTTTTTAGGGAGGGACAGCGAGCACTTGTACTAAACACATGAAAAGTACTTGTTACTTAAAAAATAATACTTTTTTACTCATGTGCTTTACTTGTGCATTACTGCCCAATGTATCTATCTCTGATGTCAAGTCTTTAAAATACATTTACATATATTTCTGCTTGATTTGCACTTAAATGTGAAGTTAGTTTGGGTATGATATGGCAAGTGTTCTGCCCAAATGAGGAAAAAGAGCAAGAAAGAAAGACAAAGGTGTAGTGATACAGAAATTGACTAAGAATGAAAAGATACTGATCTGATAATTGATATTATATTTTGCAGATGTATAGACTTGAGTAAAGTTATTTGGACCTCAAACACAAATTTGACTTGCAAACCAATCAGTGTGCTTCAGTTTTTCCCCCTCCGCCCATAACAATGAAGATTCACAGAGAAACCTTGTAACACATTAATAAGCTTGTAAAGCTTCAGTTATTTATTATTATTATTTTATATCTGATTTGCAGAACAATGAGTTTGTCCCTCCTCCGGTCAATGGTTTGTAATGTTTTTAAAAGATGCACTGACAAAAAAGGTAAAGAACAGTTTTTTCCATTCACTAATGGTCTTTTAGTTTACAAATATCCATGATACTTTTATTTGCAGTAAAAAAAAACCAAGATGTGAATAGTGAAGAAAAAGCATCACAAAACACATTTTTATGCTTCGTTCCAGTAAAAAAAAGTGTGTGTACCTTTATACTGATAAAGGAGTGCAGATGATGTTGGGGTACCTGCTTTAATTTCTTCTTTTACAATTTAACTTAGCTTAACTTAGTTGTAGTTGCAGAGCAGGTGGATCACTGCAATCCCACATATGCTTCTATCCTCCTCATAGCCCAAAGAGAGAAGACAGAAAAGTGGTCAAAATCACCCAAACTCAGAAATGTAAAAATGATGTTATAATGGAGTCCCTCTCACACTGTGTACTATAATTGGCTGGGGGCCACACACCCACTGCTCAAAGGCTGATGCCCAGAAACAATACAGGCAGAGGACAAGGTCAGATACAGACACTGACACACACTTTGAGTGGGTCATAAGTGGTGATTGAGAGGGATTCATTTTGAGTCTATACTGTACATTCTTCTTTAGGAAACTCCTACTTGTTCTGCCTTTAACTGCATCACATTTAAAATATAAGTGTGTTTGAAATGGCTACATTTCATTTGCACTCCAGTGGATTTTACCAGCAGTAGTACTACTTCAGTAAAGTCATTCTACTTCCACATCCCCTTCTGCCCCTGTCTTTCTGCTGTCTAATCATCTGGCCTCATTAGGCCCCGGCTCCTCCGTTAGGGGCCCGTGGCTTGGCACAAAATGGCCGCCCTCAGGCCCTCCTGCTGCCTGGCAAGGAGCTGCGCAACTGTGAAACTGTTTGTGATGTCTCCACCGCCCCAGCACATCTATCCATCACCTTACCGTTTATCACACCCGTCCGCTGACAGGCCTATCCATCAGAGCCAAAAGTGTCAGGGCGCTGGAAAACTCAGCAGCTCCTGTGGTAAATAACGGAGAAACACAGCAGGATCGCAGAGATGGAAGGAGGGAGAGAGGAGGTGGTGGGAGGGAAAAGGGAAGGAGAAAGAATAGAGCAAAGTACGGGAGAAAGAGAGAACTAATGAGGAGAGAGAAGGGACAGAATGAAGGAAGAAAGATGAAGATGAGGGAGGCAAATAGGGGAGAATTGTGGAAATGGGGGGAGATGGTATAAAGGTGGGAAAGGGAGAGAGCATGAAGAAAAGAAGATAGAGAGAAAGGAGAGGGGAGGGGAGGGGAGAAAAATAGGGAGCAAGTAGGAGAGGAAGAGAGAGAGAAGAGGAAGAAGAGAAAAAACAACAGCACTGGTCATTTGTTGAAACACTTCAAACTTATAATTAATTTAACTTGACTTATAACATAAATATAAATCTTTATAATGACTGTATCGCTGAGAAGCAAAGGTGAACTTAGTGTGATTGTAATATACTAATGCAAAATCTCATAAATTGGTAGTTAGGGTGGATGGTGGGATGCTGGAAACCACAGTTTACATCCTGTCTCCTGCCAAAACTATGGCCTTGCTTTTACCTCATGAAGCATTTTCAGGTTTGATAATAACAGTATTGAACCGAGACACGTGGTCAGTGGGAGGCTGGTAAACACGGGTCCAGACTCTGCAGCTCCAGTGACACATGTACCTGCAGAAAGCGGCAGGAGAGAAGAGCACAAAACTACAGTGGTCCAGCCTAAAAATAACAAATGCATGGTCTAATTTTTCTGCATCTTTGCATCTTGGGACAGGATATGCCTGATTTGTGCTATGTTCCGGAAGTGAAAAAAGGCAGTCTGAAAATGCGCATCAGAGGTGCTTGTGGCCAAGTACAATAACCTCAGTTTTTCTGAGTTTAACAGCAGGAAATTGCAGGTCATCCAGGTTTTTACTTCGTTGAGGCATGCCTGAAGTTTAGCTAATTGGTTGGTTTCATCTGGCTTAATTGACAGATGTAATTGGGTATCATCTGCACAGCAATGAAAGGCGTGTTTCCTGATAATGCTCTGGCATTGCAAAGGGCCTTCCTATATGTTTTAAGACTCTTTTGCCAGACTAAGCGAGATTCTTCCAGATTGGTTGAACGCCATTTCCTTTCCAGTTTTCGCGATGTTTGCGGGCTATACCATGGAGCTAACCTCTTTTGCTTTATTAACTTCTTTTTTAAAGGGTTCATAGAGTCAAGAGTTGTTCGCATTGAGCCTGCAGCACTATCAACAAGATGATCAATTTAAAATGTAGTGAGTGTAGGAGTCCTCAGTTAAATTGAGACATGGCAATGAATTAAATGCAGATGGAATCGCTTCCTTAAATTTAGCAACAGCACTGTCAGATAAGCATCTGGTGTACAAATATTTACGTAATGGCGCATAGTCCTGTTATAGGAATTCAAAAGATATTAAATAATGATCTGATAAGAGACGATTCTGAGGAAAGACCATTAGGTCTTCAATTTCAATGCCATAAGCTAAAACAAGGTCGAGGGTGTGGTTAAAACAATGAGTGGCTTTATGAACACTCTGATAGAAGCCAATTGAATCTAATAATGACATAAATGCAGTACTGAGGCTATCATTGTCAGCATCGACATGAATATTACAATCACCTACAATAATTACTTTATCTGTTTTAAGAACTAAACTTGATAAAAACTCTGAGAATTCAGATAAAAATTCAGAGTATGGACCAGGAGTGTGATACACTACAACAAATAGGCCGCAGTGTTGTCCTGGCTGGGTGTGAAAGACTAAGAACAAGGCTTTCAAAAGAGTTACAATCGAGTTTAGGTTTAGATTTAATCAAGAGGCTTGAGTCAAATATAGCAGCAACTCCACCTCCTCGGCCAGAGCCTCGAGGAATGTGACTATTAATATGACTGGTGACTGGAGTGGCTTCATTTAAACGAAAAAATGTCATCACTGGAGTCCGACATTGTTTTTGCAAAATTACACACCGACTCAACATTACCTTTAGTTACCTCCAACTGGTTTATCCTTAGCCAGCAGTTTCAAACAGGATTCAGCGTCGCCCGCTCTGACCCCTGGGATGCATTTGACTATGATCACTGGGGTCGCTAACTTCACGTTTCGCAAAATGGAGCTGCCAATAATCAGAGTTGGCCTCTCAGCGGGTGTGTTGCTGAGTGGGGAAAACCGTGGGCTTCTGCTTAGGACTATGCTTCCTTGGGACAGTCACCCAGTCAGTCCCCCAGCAGCTAGCCACACTTGGTCGGTCTGCACCAGCTACTGAGGGCGGGCTAGCTACCACAGCTAAAGATTTCGGGTCAGTGGTGTGGAGAGCATGTTTCCATTTCACTGACCTTTAAAGTTGGCATCTTTGCAGTTGAGTTGATGGTAATTCATTAAAACCTTTACCACATCTTTCCCTAACCTTTATCGAGTAGTTCTAGGAAGTAAACTTAAACCTTAACCATAAATCAAGCAGGTGAGAAAACATCTTGAGCCATAGACCTGAAAAGGTCTGCAGCAACCAAATCCAAAAGTTTATTCAGTCTCCCTATACTTTGAATCTTAGAGTTTTGAATTTGTAAAGTTACAATGATAACCAGATTTTGATCCCCAATTTGAAGTTTAATTGTTTGACTTCTGAATAATATAATGTAGTACCTTAACCTTTTCTGGTATTTTACTTACTTTTTACTATTATTTGACAAACACACCTCTGTTTCCTTCCCTTTACTTTAACCCTTCAGCGAGAAGGCTGTGTATTTGGTACAGGTGAAAGGTCATCAGCAGACTGCTCTATAAGAGGTGAAGCCCTCAGGGTGATGAGCAGATTTGGGTCTAACTTCTCTCTGACAGAGAGGGCCATTGTAATGAACAGGAACATGCACAACTTTATCTCAAACTTTAGAGTGTACAAATGGAACCCAGTGGAACTGCGAGGGTCCATTGGGGTTCAGTTGTACACTCAGCGTTATTAGGGTTTATTAAAAAAAATATATATATTATCATATATTAAGAAATTAAAAAGTTTGAGAACCACTGGTCTCCTCAATGCTTAGGCTAAATAAAAATGTATAACTTAAAGTAACATGCATATGCTGTCT
Source organism: Holacanthus passer (assembly GCA_025331565.1). Lineage (NCBI taxonomy): Eukaryota > Metazoa > Chordata > Actinopteri > Pomacanthidae > Holacanthus > Holacanthus passer. Next base: position 300,654 of record JAFREQ010000029.1, on the reverse strand, counting down.
TTTCCAGGTCATATACGCGAGGGCAGTTTGGAAGGAGGGTGAAATTGAGGAGGAGGGTGCAGTTCTAGAGAATTGGATCAACGGGACCAAATGGATTGTTAGATGGCCACGAATGAGTACCACCAAAACAGAAAGGGCTAAAAAGGAAAAAATGAAATGAGTGGATGATGTTCCCTCTAATAAAGATAAAAATGACATCAGGCAAGTACTGTTTTGATTAATAGAAAATGGTTTATATCCAAGTCAAAATATACATGAAGGCTGAAATGTTTTTTAAAGTTTAATTGTCAGGCAGAGGAGGATGATGATGAGGAGGAGGTGGTGATGGAGGAACCACACTAAAAAAGCATTGCCAGAGGGTTTCGTAGGAAATGGTATGTTTTCTCATTCTCAAGTAATTAATACATTTGCAATATAAAATCTGTTTACAGAAATTGGGCCTCTGATTTCGCACATCAATGTTTCAAACCATTTTTTGCAGTATTAACAGATTCAGACAAGCTGAACTGGATGTGTTTCAGCCTCTGGAGATGAAGGCATGCCCGTACAAGCGGAGCATGCGGACAGTTCTCAGGGCAGTGAAATGTCACTATACACATATTCTTTACACACAAGACAGTAGTTACAGGCTCAATCATATGTTTCAGACTTATCTGGTCTGGTTGAGCGTGCCAGTGAATCTGGGGGAAGGGAAATATCAACACCCAGTAAGTATTTATCAGAAGTAATGCTCACCTTTTTGTTTACATTTCGATCATTTTCCATCTCTGAACATTCTTTGTCTTTTTTAGACTCTGACCTGTCGACACCCACTAAGTATTCATCTCATCACTTTGCTATTTTATCAGGTCTTGTGAAATGTAAGAACATTCTTTGTGTTTTTCAGGATCTCGACATGCAGCCAGAGGTCATGCCATCGATGGCTATCGCTCTAGGTAAAGAAACAAGATAAGGCATAATGTGGTATATTATGTCAGTTATAAAATTGCCAAGTGATTAAAATTTAAATGGAACTACATCCAGTGGTGGATCTAGCATCAGGTACCAACGCAACAATGTCTCATTGTCTGTTGAGCATTTAAAGCATGCGCCACAAAGAAGTGGAGGTGGGGGGTTCACAGTCACTCAGGACAGATTTTTTTATTTTCATTTGTCAGCCCTTTACTTTTTCTGTGTTCAGTTGGATTTTTACCTCAGTGGTCACACTTTAATTTTTATTGTTTTATATTTTTATTGTTCTTATATTTGTGGTACAGACCAGAGATAAGGTAATTTTATTTGTTGTATTTTACTACTATTGTAACTTAACTGCAGGTTACGCTGACTACTACTCAGGACTGATAATCCACTGGGGAAATCTGGTCAGCTTTTTACTTTTTCTGTGTTCAGTTGGATTTTTACCTCAGTGTTAGCGCTTTAATTTTTATTATATTCAGTCAATCTTCGTTCCAACCCTCACCTATGGTCATGAGCTTTGGGTCATGACCAAAAGAATGAGATCCCGGATACAAGCGGCCGAAATGAGTTTCCTCTGCAGGGTGGCTGGGCGCACCCTTAGAGATAGGGTGAGGAGCTCAGTCACCAGGGAAGAGCTCGAAGTAGAGCCGCTACTCCTCCACATCGAGAGGAGTCAGTTGAGGTGGTTTGGACATCTGTTCTGGATGCCTTCGGGACGCCTCCTTGGGGAGGTGTTCCGGGCATGTCCCACCGGGAGGAGACCTCGGGGTAGACCTAGGACACGCTAGAGGGACTATGTCTCTCGGCTGGCCTGGGAACACCTCAGGGTCCCACCGGAAGAGCTGGAGGAGGTGTCTGGGGCGAGGGAAGTCTGGGCATCCCTGCTTAGACTGCTGCCTCCGCGACCCGGCCCCAGATAAGTGGAAGACAATGGATGGATGGACGGATGGATATATTTTTTTATGTATTTTATTATATATATATTATTGTATTTTACCACTTTTGTTTTCACAACTTGCGCGTTATGCTGCCTACTGTTTAGAAGTAGTAGTAAATAGTACTTCAAGAGTCAAGGGGTTCTTAAGACTGACATTCAGTCGGGATTGGATTGTGATTTATTGTAAATCTGACTGTAGTCCCATGTGTCCAACACCATTGAAGTTGCTATTTGTGGTTCTGACTGAAATGTGTCAGCTATTGGTTGGATTGCCATTAAATGTGGTTAATACATTCATCTGTACAAAAACAACCCATTACAGTAGCCACCTACTCAGGCCCATGAATGACTTTAGGGGTAAGATTCAAACGACTTTAGGAGTAACAATTGGTGCATTTAGCAGCGCCAGGGCTAGCTTTGGACATTGTGTATCAACCTGAGGGCAACCTGAAGGTTGTGTTTTCGTCGTGTGTGTGTGCATAGCTCCAGCCCAAGTAGAACTAAGTTGATTTAATGAAGATGCTGGCTGGATAATCCATTACAAGTCACAAGTGTTGTCATGGGAGTATGAAGCCTTCCGTCATCAGCCTGCTGACACACACACACACACATCTGGATGTCCTGGAAAGGTTTTTTAAAACATGTGCACTGAACTGAATTGTATTAAAGTTTGCTCCATCAAATTTTATGCATTGCAGTCTATAATTTACTATTTCCTCTGTTTTACGATTTCTATTTCCTCTCTTTTTCTTTTTTCTGTTTCAAACTTTTTTCTGTGACTAGCAAACCCCTGTCCTCTGATATTTTTTGATTGTCATAGGTTTTTTCCTATTGGACCATTCAGTCACACAAGTAAAGGTGTACTTCAAGGTACAAGCAAATTCCCAGTGGGTTTGTGGAGTTTCCAGAGTAGTGCAGATGGGCTGTGAGAGGATTTCTAATCCTGACCCTTAAACCCTTCTTCTTCCTTTCCTTCCTTAAACCCTTTGGAAGCACATACACAACTTTCCCCCCCTTTCTTTAGTCCTTCCTGGTGTCCCCTCAGGGCCAAAGTTCATGTCCTCCTGCTGACAGGACAGCAATACTGACCTTTACTTGCGATGGAAGCTGACGTCCTTCTGAAATGTCAAGCTGAATGTCAAGGCATGGTGTCAGGCCAGGGGTCAAGCCTTCACCCCCAAGCTCTGGATTGTGGCTAAAAAAAAGCTGCTTTTGACATTCGTCAGCCAGGAAGACATCCAGTCCATCTTCAGAGAGTCGGTCAGCTGCTTTATCACTTACCACTTAGAGTTTCCATTCAGTTGTGAAAAGTACATTATGGAAGAAACTCTCATCCTCCTCCACTGCTTATGTTAGAGCAGCTGCTCTTTAAGGAACCATTTGACATTTTGGGAAACCTACTTTTTCACTTTTTTGCCCATATTTTGATGAAGATCAGAGCTACTCTTATGCTGTATGTAGCAGGAAGCATTTGGCGATTAGCTTAGCTTATCTTAAATACTGGAAGCAGGGGGAAGCAGCTATCCAGAGCTCCAAAAACAAATAACAAATATGCTCAACTTAGCGTAGCATGAAGCCCGGAAGCAAGGGTTTTACTCCCCATAAAACCACAACTTGTGATTTTTACATTTCTGTTTTAGACAGAGCCAGGCTAACTGTTACCTCTGTCTTTATGCTAAGCTCTACCAACATAGTTATTCAACTTATTCCTATGTTAGTGGCATAAGCATAAATAAAAACAGAATGCAGTCATTTGCAAACAAGCTGTGTTCACCAAAAACAGTTGTATGCAGCATGAGCCCATGTGTTAATATCCTTTATACAATCATGTGTTTGACAAAGTGGTGAACCTCTCTCCATCCTCGCTTGTGAACAACTGAGCCTTTCCAGGATGAACCTTTCATACCCAATCATGATACTATCAGCTGTTACCAATGAACCTGTTTACCTGTGGAATGATCCAATCTATAGATAATACAGATAATGATCAGTAGTGCAGGAGGATGGAATACATGGATAAGTGAGTATGATGTCATGTCAACATCCTCACACTTTGATTTATTGCTTCTGAGCATTAAACATGATTCACTTCATGTGTTAAGTATGTCATCAAACTGCAATACATACTTTTCTTCTGACTCCTACGTAAAACTAATAATGCAACATGTCCGACCATCTTCTTTCAAAGGCCAAAGCCAATATCTGACCACCCTCTTAACAAAAGTAAATAGTGACCACAAATGTGGTTTCATAATTGGAAATTTTATATAATTATAATATATTTTATAATTATATTTATAATTATATAAAATATTCTGAGAATTCTTAAAAATAATGTTAAAGGACTATTGTAATAACGAATCATCACTCTGAATCTGGGACTATATAGTAGGTAGTGATGAGTGACTAAAGAACAGACCAGGGAATACTACTGTATTTGAAAAACTAAAACATGCTTCTGTTCTTCTTTCTGTCATATCTTCATTTTTTCCCCTCCAAGACAGAAGAGAGCTACCCAAGGTCACCCTCAAGGTCTCCTCCCTTCAGGTCCCTTTCTTTCCCCTGGTGAACTTTCCTCCTGAATAAAGGCGAAGACGGAGAGAAGCAAAGAGAGACAGGAGCAAAAGTCCTGAGTAAGCATCGCCGGCTGAGAGAAGTTTTTCCCCACCATCAATCCTCTGTTGGTGTCTGGCTCCCTCGCCTCGTTAGCTAATTGAATAAATGAAAGATTGCTCTCTACTATTTGGGCATTGTGTGTCTCTTTGGCACTGCGTTTTTCTTCCTGATGTTTCTTCCTGTCTTTTCTGTCGGCCCCTTGCCTATTTTCATGTTGAATTCGCATAGAAATAACAGTATAGTAATGACGCCAGAGGTGATGTGTGTCCACGTTGATCTATGTGTGTGTGTGTTTACGTGTCAGGTCCTGAAGGGGTTCTGGGTTTCAAATGACACCTCCAGATGTGCTGATGAAGAGAGGGGAGCAAGAAAGGGAGGATGAGGGGGAGAAGAGCGAAGAGAGTCTGTTTTAACGAAGAAAAGAATTAAAGTTAGGAGTGGAGAGGTAGGAGAGTGGAACAGATGAGGAGCAGGGGAAATGAGTGGAGACAGAGAGGAGACAGGAGAGAGGGACAGAGACAAAGAAGAAGAAAAGGAGAAAAATGGAGAAGTGAAGGGACAGGGAAGGATGATGATAAGTGTTAGCTTGTCTGAACAGTCAAAGGAGGCAAATGAGGAAAGGCTTCCTCTGTCTGGTTGCAGGGCACGTGTACTGAGGATGACCTGTCTCATTACACTGAGAGCAGCGTGTCTTGCCTTGAGCTGGAGACAGATGTCTTACTGGGGTTCGGTTTACTGTAAGAGAACTGCCTGGTACTGGAATGAGGTCTAACCTGAGCTTCACAGAGGGACAAGTTGAATAGCCCACTCCTCTCTTCTTTCAAATATTAACAGATAGTGTTCAATGTCATCGTCAAGAGAGAGTGGTGTCAACTTGGCTCTCTGTGGATGTGTGGCGTCTGGGTGGAGGCAGTGGCTTGTTCTGCTGGCTGGCTTCATAACTGTGCACAAAAAAATTATTACGCTGGTGGGTCAAAAAGTATGCAAGATCAGCTGCAGACACTCACACTAACCAAATACATGATCCCCTCCAGGCTTACTCCTGATGTAGCTAAATATAAGATAAGATATTCCTTTATTAGTCCTACAATGAGGAAATTTCAAAAATTTATAGTTGGAGGATAATATGTACACACTCAAATATAGACCTAAACCCACATGAAACCAATACATATCTTACATAAATAAATACACTCAAACAGTAAAACTCCACCCACTTGCTTGATATTACTATTATTATTATTGTCTAATAACAAGAAGAAGAAATGTTAAATGGTTCTTCTTTTCTTCTGATTCAGGCTGCTGGGAATCATTATTGAAACAAGTGTGTATATGTGTATGTGTTATTTTAATAATGCTGAGAAGGGCTGCTGTCACCGAGGCCAGTGCTGTTGTCATTATACGTTGACGTGCACATGGTGGGAGACTGTTAAAGTGCTCTCACATCAGCCCTTGACTTCACACTGTTTATGACCAGCCACCATAATACACCATAATGCACTGCCAGCTATTAATTATAATCAACATCTCCTCCTATAGTCTCTGCTCTCTTACTTCACCGACTTCTGTCACTCTCTTAGTTTCTACCTGCACTGTTACTCCATTTTCAGTTGAACTACTGTACAAGGTGTTGCCTGCAAAGCTCCTGAAAATGAAAGGGCTTTTATGACATCTGTGACATTTCTTGACCCCAGAACAGTATGTGTCACAAGATCGGGAAGGTATTCTGAAGAGGTAATACAGTATATCACTGAGCAAAATAATCATCATCATCATCATCATTCAAACAGTCAGTGGTCTTGGTCTTGAAATGGTTGTGGAGTGAATTTGGAATGAAAGGAAGGGGTATTTTAAAGGCCAGATTTCAATTAATCATAAAGGAATATATATTTATCTTAAACATGAAAACACTCAATACACATATCACACACAGATTTGAATCAACATCAAAATTCAAATAGTGACAATGATTAGGTGATGGAAGCCATGCTTTTTTTTCTAAAGGTTTTCTAAATGCTGTAAAACATTAGGACAACCCCCTTGGATTGCTTATAGTTGATATTTGCATCTCATGCTGGAAACAAAAAAGTTTATTGCCAAAATTCATGCAGTATAATGACATATTCAAACACAAATGAAATGTTTTGAACATGAAACTTCATTTTTGACCTTTGGGAACAGTATGTCTAATAAGAAAACGTAAGACTGTAAGAGCGGTCATGTCTCAAGAAAGGTATGCATGCACTCTCACTTGCATGATATTGCAACGCCCTCTACAGGAGAAAGAGGAGTACCTCCTGCTTTCCTTCACTTAACAGTCAGTTTAGATCTCACTTTGATTCCATTGCATGCCTGTTCATCTGAATTTGAAGAAGACATTTAATTGTTGACATTTGGTATAGATTAGTACAGCTGGCATTGCATCTGGAACGCTGGAAAACACGCCTCTAAAACATTCAGTCACTTCAGTGTCCAGTATGGTCATAAAGTTGAACTTAAGCTTGTTCACACACTTTTTGAAATTATTTATTTAGCAAATTATCAAATTATTAGTGGTAAGTGAGTGATTGTAGTGTTAGCAATTGAACCTGTGTATTTAGCAAACCACTTTCTGTTAGCTGTTATTTTCATTAAATACTATAATTCTGACATCACCATGATGAGTGGTCAGACTCAGTCCATTCCTTCTGTGTCATTAAGATCTTAAGGCTTTTCTAACTGAATCTGAGGTGGATCTGGTTATCCTGCTAGGAGACAATCTGTCATTTCCAGTTGCCAACAGGTGGCGTAATGACTATGATTGAATTTTGGCAAGTAGATGTCTTCAGGCCAGGACTCTTATCAAACATGTGAATCCAATAACATCAGATTGGACAATGTGTATTTGAGAAATAACAACTTCATGTTTCATGGAGAAACATCAGAATTCACTATGTTGCCAAGGCAATGCCATTCAGTGAAAAATCACAATCTTCACAAGAAAGCATCATCAAGGACTGCAACTCAATATTGGCATGTAAATGTCTTCAGGGATGGATTTATGGCAGATTGGACAATGTGTATTTCAGTTACAACAACTTCCTGTTTAATGGAGAAACATCAAAATTCTGCTGTTGAAAAGAGACTATATTAAGACAATCGGGTTGATGGTCCAGGAGGAGGTGTCTGTGAAGATTCTCAGTCATCCAGGTCATGGTTTTCCCAAGGAGGGTTAAGAAGAAGATGCTTAAAATTCTTTGGCCCCTCATCCAAGGGGCTTCTACAGTTCTAACATTTACATTTGGCCTCATTGGAAAACTCCAACAACTCCTGACACTAAAGACTGCCATGACAACAGCCAGGAGCACCAACAGACCAGGTGGTATTGATGAATGAGGACAACCCCACAGAGTACAAAAACCTGGGACTGGGACCAGCCTTCCAGGGACCTCAAGCAGGAGTTTGTTCAAGTACAACGCCTGTAAAAAGTGCACAGTAAATTAAAAATGGCATACTTTCTAATGGGTTTGCAAGAGGGTTCTAAAATGCATTTAGAGAAATATAGTAATAGTAATAATTGTTTGCATTACAATAGGGCCTTTGCGCCGGTCAGCCCTAATAACCCATCACTTGAGTTTCCACTTCTGAGTGGTGAATGTAAGACCTTTGATTTGCTTAACACACTGCCACAATGCCACTTTTGTGTTTGAGTGCTGTGAAATCTGTGTGTGACTGTATGTCTTGTCAAAGAATAACCTTCTCTCCTCGCCTCCCCTCTCCTGTGCATTAGAGGGAAGGTGTGTGTAGCTTATAGACGGCGTCTGTGTGTCGGGGGAATGTTGAGTGTGTGTTGTAGTGCTCTGATAGCGTGTCAGAGTGAATTAGCCTCCGCGTGGCGTCCGCCTGGCACACACCACTGCCTGCCCTCTGCCCACCACCCTGCATATGTGCCCAAGATTAGAATTAATAACCACTGCTGCCAATCATGCTTTAATCACAATAACGCTGCATTTAGGGGGCGTGGGGAGGTCACAGGCACCTGGGCCTCAGGATGGCCAATCTGTCTGGGCTCCTGATGGACTCATTTTCAGTGTTGGTGGTGGCAGCTGCTCAGGTGAGACTGACAGGAGGAGTACAGGATGAAAACGTGCAGGACAACAAAGCAACTGCTGGGAAAGACAGAAGAGATACTGTAGGTTAGTGTGTGTACTTTGTGTGTTTGTGTGCCTGTACGTAGAGCCTTGTTGAGGCAAAGTTTCAATGTGATAATGTCAGTGGCAGTTTGCCTGTGGAAGTTTAGAAACATGCATTCTAGCAGTGGTGCTTTGGATGTGGGCTGCACATCACACCATCACTGATTCTATCTCTTTCCTGCTCTCACTGAAATTCAACCTGCTGATAGATTGGTAGCCAGGTTTTAGGCTCTGTGCTTGGAAAGTAATACATTGCTCTACATATGTGTTCTCCATTGTCATGTCTGGAATGGAGGGTGAGATTAAACAGGTTGTCTAGTATCTTGTAGTGTAGCTTGGAAAGTAGCCTCACAGAACAAGTACTACTCCGCTACATTATGGGGAGTAGCTTCGTAGAGGACGACAGTAGCTGCAGCACCAACTAGTGGCTCTAGTAAGTTTGCAGGGCGGTAACAGTGAGAGGATTGTCTCTTCATGTCGACTCAGGCTGGAAGACAGAGTACTTTCAACTTGAATGTTTGCGCTATGAGGGAGTGGAAGTTAGCAATAACCCAAATCTCTCAAATTATTTTAGCTAAATTTAGTTTTCCTATTTTGTTGTCCTTTGTGCAAACAGACTGTACAATCACAATCTCGAATATTTGAAATTTCAACACACTTGCTCTCAGCCATGGAGAACACAGAAACTCCATCCCCCTCTTCCCTCTGTTGTTCTTTCTCTCTCCAGCAGCACTGAGGTGTGGCCATATTGCAGTGGCCACGTTCCACTGCTTCTTTAATACGCAGACACATCCTCTAATTGCAATCAAAACAACATATGTCAGGCCCTCAGAGACCGGCAGCAGCGTGTCCACCAGGCTCCACAAATGATGAGTGATGCTTGACAAATGAACACTAGATTGGCTACATAAATTAGCCTCTTTGTATAGTCACTGTGTAATAACTGGAGCCTGACAGTCACAAGATCAATCAGAGCTGTGGTTGAGGGAGAGCAGGGGAAGACGAGGACAATGATGTGGATGGATAAAACAAAAGGATAGATGGAGAATGGGATATTAAGAGAACCAGGCAATGTGTGGATGAGAAATTGAGAAATGCAATGGAGGAAGAGTCAGGAAGAGATGGAAAGCAGGGATAACACAGTTCTCAAGTCAAGCTCATAAAGAAGAGTGCCTCAAAGCAGGAGACTAGATTAGAGGTTTAAATAGACAAATATCCAAAAGCAAAGACTGCACAAAAATGATCATTCAAGTGGTATCTAGTCATGCAGATGATTTTGATTTTACTTGACCAGTAATTTCAGATATCTGTCTCTAAAATTGCTGCATCAACCTCAGTACAGTAAAGGTGAATGTAATTTCATTTGTGGCCTCCACAAAATTAAAAATGAATGTATAATGAATGAATGAATGAATAAAATGAAATAAAATTTTAAAAAGTATAATCCCAACACATTTTTTCCAGAAATAGTGTCTCAGTTTCTCTGGATAATCCACGGATTTTAACAGTTTTCACATGAACTGTTTCCTCAGTAGAAAGTAGTGATCATTTTGTTAGTTATTTTCATATTTAGTCTTAGTCCGGCTTGAAATGGCCTTGTCAGCTTTTATCACATTTATTCAACCACAGCCTGCAGGAGACTGCAACTGTGCATGAGTGGTTATGACATGCAGTATGATTTGACTTGTTTTATCAGTGTACCTGGTGAGATCCTGATGAGATGCTTTATATGGAGTTACTACCAACAGATACAAGTTAGCAGAAGAATGTGTTGGAAATACTTTAAAATGATTAATACAGGGGAAGCACAGCTGTGGATATTCTCACACTAGAGTTCTATTTCACAATATCATTTTATTCTTCTTGGATACAAAATAAGTTGCAGCCCAAATAAGTGCTGAATAAACAAAAGCATCCCTTTTTTTACAGACAAAAGTGCTGTTGCACAAAAGTATCTTACTCGTACTTGCTCTGATAACAAAATAAGGGTGCTGAATAAACAAAAGTACCCAACTTTTCTCAAATAAATAAAAGGAAAAAAACAGTTTACCAAATGTTTTTGGACAGCTGATGACACTTTATTGGTCTAACTCAGTAGACTGTTTTTCAGAGAGAGCAGTTTTGGAGGGAGAGCTTTGGTTCCCAACCCAAGCATTACTGTTTGAATGAACTTGAGTGTATTTGTCATATATTTTGGGTAATCCAAATGCAAAGCATATGTAAGCCCAAATAACAGGCAAACTGCCTGAGGAAAGTCCTTAATATTGTCCATAACAATACCTCCCTCAAGAACGATGGCAGTGGAGATGGGCTGTAGATGTGTTGAGTTTGGATCCTGCCGAGCATCATCTTCACTAAGAACCGTCAGCACACCAACTGTGACAGATGCAAGGGCCTCATCTCTCATTGTATCCTTCAAAGAAACACATGGTCTTGAGAAAAACAAGTTGCAGTTAAAAACGCAAGTAGTTGAACAGTTACACATTTTTTGCTCTTCAGGCTCTGAGCTTCAGCACATTCATTTTGAAATAAAATAAATTAAGGTGACACATCTTTGCTGTAACTTTGCAGCTTTTTGAACACAGTGTCCAAATTTTAGGGGTTCAAAAGTAAGTGGACACTGTTATGAAATGTTTTTGTGGTAGCTGTGTGTCAATTCAAAGTTCACGCACAAGAACATGATGACCATGCAACTGAAGAGGACAAGTGATTAGTGATGATTATTAGTGATGAAGATTAGTGATGTTTAAAAAAACTCAAATCTATCAGAAACACAAAAATAGTTTGGTGGCAAAATCAGTAGTTGTATACACTGAGGTTTCAAAAACACATATATAGTATCACAAAAATGCTGAAATTTAGCTTGGAGGGCCAAACTTCATTAACCTGTAACTCTAAAGTATCTGGAGTACAACTTTAAGATTTTACAAGGTTACAAAAACTTCATAGAAGTTTCAACATGATTTTTTTTCCCAGCAAAATTCATGATGTTGAACTGGGAAAAGTTATGGATTTTGGGTGAGTTAGCATGGAATGACCCATAGCAACACGGTGTGGACACCTCAGTTTTTAGTACACCATAAAAAGAGCATCAGCACTGCACCAATAGTGGAGCTAACTGAGCTAACTGGCAATGCCGGGTGTCCTGCCAACTAGCCACATGATGCTAGGTCTCTCCACCTGACATTACACCTGACAAATACCAGTTCAGTCACCTGGCACAAAATCAAACCGGTGAAAGCTTGCACACTGGATCTGGCCGTCAAAATTGGAAACCTGCCCAACCCTACATTGTCCGAAACGTGTAAATGAAGAGAATGAAGAGAATGTAAATTGTGCAGAGTTATATCCTCTATGTCTGTATGAGTACTGGATATCATTTTTTCAACAAACACAATTAAACTTTTTGTGTAAAAGCACTTACATAGCATGTCTTGTAGAATTCCCTGGAGTTGTCACCAACAACAACGGGAAGAAGTTCCCCTCAAGATTCTTACTGGTAATTCTCTTGAACTCAGCTATCACCTAAAAAAATAAGGGGGGTATATTAAGTAGACCTCCCTTTGATTCTTCACAGTATAGCAGTTGCAACTTGCAAACCTCATAGCTTATAACATAGAAAGACAAGGTACATTTCTAGCATGCTTAAGTACTATTTTCAAACACAGACTAGTACATGTCGTACCTTTCGAACAAAACACTGATTTGTATTAGTAAATCCAGAGTGGAAGAACAAGATTTTTCCCAATTTGAAAAGAATGTGTTGTAACATTCTTACAAGTGTGCTTACATTTCTGGCCTCACATCTCTAATTTGTGGTGTTTTGATTGGCATAATATGATTGGTTGGGAACTTTGTGAGAGTGAAATGCTATGGAATCTTATTTGTGTCAATGTATTTTTACATTCATTTCTATTTAACATCTAGGGCAATTCAACTAGTAGCATTAGGGGCAAAAGTAATCTGACAAAACTGTAAACACAAGGGCATATTATCAAAAAGGCAAAAGACCAATATTTTACAACATTACACAAATAATGATTGCAAGTGCAGCTTTACATTTGAAATTACTTAATTTTTTTGCGTTAGTAAATTTTATTTTCATGCAAATTCTTACTTTTGCTTGATACTGAAGTGTTTAATTATACTGACATAAATTTGATTCCATAAAATTCTGTTGCTGTTGTTTTTTTCCAAGCACTATTCAGGACAAAATTAGTAGCATACCTGTCTCTCCGTGAACAGTGCTGGCCATTGTTCAACCATATTCTGTACGGGTGGCTCATTTTTCACTATCTCTCGTCTGCGTAAGGGAAACGTTTGGTCCATCATTTGAGAGATGAGTGTGCCATTTGGTCATTTTTTCTTCATTTCTTATGCAAGAATTTCTGGCATTTTCAAGGTTAGAGCTATAAACCACAAAGACAGTTCTAATTACTGAAATTTGGGTATCGTGTAAACTCTGGAATGTATTACAACAGATGTAGTTTCTGACAGAATCACAGTCCAATATTTAGATAAATGAAATTACAGTATTTATTATTACCCATTACTCAGTTGTGGACAGAGTATTTGAATGATCAGATATAGTTGACCTATATTGGCTTTACTGTGATCTTAATCAGTTTTCACAAAGTTGACACACGACAACGAATCTATCACTGTACATAACTCAACTATGACAAGTAACTTCTGAATTTGTGTGGAAAACTCCATGATATTCAGGGATGCAAACAGGCTGGGGGTTAAAAAAAAAAGTGACAACATTACATGAAATATTTCTTTAAATTAATAAATAACATTTACCCACACATTATATCAGAAGGTTAAACAGGCATATATAACAAATAAATATCACAAAAGCTTGTACAATTTTTTTTTACTGGGAATTCAAAAATAGTATTTTAGTATCTATTAATTAAGTTAAGTCTTTTATTGCATTTTGGGAGATGTAATAAATATTCAGGACAAGCAAACAGAAAAAGGCAGAGTATAACTTTAACCTTATATCTATAATAAATAAAATAAGACAGGAAGAAACGCAAAACATTATACCAGTGTTCGTCACTCCTGGTCCTGGAAGCCCCAGCCTGCGTGTTCGAGAGTTTCCCAACTCCAACACACCTGATGCAAATGAATGAGTCGTTATCAGGCTTCAGCTTGTTGCCAAGCTGATCATTTGAATTATTAAATTATCAAATCAAGGACCTGGATTGAAAAAAAAACTGCATGATGATGCATGAGTTGATGCCAACTCATGTTTCTAGCTTTTGGGATTAACTCCTGCTTCTGCCCTCTCTGCAGCAGTGATCCGCGGGAAAAGGCCGCGAAGCATGTAACGTAACCGACATGAAGGCTGATATATGCAACTTGCAATTGTTTGCTCTCTAATAGCACTCTGACCACCATTTACCACAGAACACAACATGTCCACAGTTGTCTTTTTGCACCCCATGTCATATTTGAAAAATTGGCTAAATAACTAGCTACATAAGGTCATACTGTGAACTGAAAACCCGTCGTCCCCAGCCCATTTCTCATCTGATCCACACCAATGTAGTCGCTGACCCCTTTTCTTGTTTTGAACTAAAAATGGTGAGTTTTGCCGAAAGATGAGGAATTTACATAAATTTTTCAAAGTCCTGGGTTGTACATTTTTATCCTTGTTAGCTATGTTGCAACAGGATGACCCCATGTTGTTGGCAATATAAGGGATAAGCTAAGTAACAAGCAAGCACATAAACCTGGCATTGAATTTCTACAAGACAGCATAAAATTATTTACTCACCAAATCAGCAGAGCAAGCGCAAAAATCGCAGTCATGCAGACAGGTACGACTACTGCAGTTGAGACGAAGTCCTCATACAATTAGGCAAGCCCAGGTGTGTTTCGCAGTACGGTAAAGCGTCAAGTAGAGGCGGAGTGATCTGCACATGTGCACTGTAAATACTAACATCAAGTTTAATTACAAATACTTAGTTGACCTAACTCAGTTTTTATCAACTTGTTATTAACACTAATATTAAATAAGTTACTCGTACTTTGGGGTCAAAAAAGCTGCCAAACTCAGTGTACTTGAGTTGGATTCACTTAAGCAAACCAAGTACTTCGAAGTTCTGTTAGAGTTAGAGGCACTTTACATGAGTAGCACTTTACATGAGTAGCCTATTATCTGTTTGTCACTTTCTACTTGTAACCTACTCCACCACATTTCATGGGAAAATTTTATTTCTAAGTAGGCCTATATGTAGGCAATAATGTTATGAACAAATTAAACATTTTGCATGCACAATACTGTAAGAACTTATAAATGATCATGTTTCATCATAAACTAAACTAAGTACAGCTAAAATAATTGGTTGATTAATAAATCAAAAAGAAGTGGCATCTATTTTTGCCCTTTTGGCTAATAATAAAAAATGATTGTGAATATCATGCCACATTCCCTAAGGCATTATTATACCAATGTTTTGCACATGAATGGTCTGTCTTGTTTATTAGTTTTCTTTGTCTTGTTTTGAAACGTTTAAGCCAAGATAATGGTGAAGAATCTGCCTCTTCTGCCAATGTGTGGCATTGCTTTTTTCAACATTCTGATTTAAAGCATAAAACGTTACACAAACATTGCACTAATTAAATAATTAGGATACAGTATAGAAATAAATGTACAGGAGCTTCACTTACCATAAAGAAAAAGTATCCGCCGTAAGGCCGCCATCTTTTAAATGCACTAACCTGTGCTAGCAAAACTAGCTCGAGATTTCTAAGTTTAATAACAGGTCAAACTTACTATCCCCGACATCAAACTCATAAACACAACACCAGAAAGATGTTTGAAGTCACAAGGCATGTTCCCTGAAGCAATTTCCCACGACACTCACCTGTTTTAATACGGGGAAAGCAGAGACAGGAGACGTCAGTTGTGTCCACTTGGCGAGCTGCGCTCTGTCTGACCAGCGACAGCTGCTGGCCGACCCACCACAACTAGCACATTAATAAATTAATGAATTTTAAAATAATGTGAGGGTCATGTAAAGTCAAATATCCTGCTGCTGATACTGCCAACATAGTTTTCCCTTCAACACTTCATTCCTACAACTGAATTTCATTTTTTCGTGAGGCACCAACAGACCCCAGCCGGGAATCGAACCCGGGTCGCGGCGGTGAGATCACCAAATCCCAACGACTGGGCCACCACCAGGGTTTTTTTTTTGTTGGTTTTTCAAATTGTTTTTTGTTTTGTTTTGGTTTTTGTGATTTTTTTGTGTTTTTTTTTTTTGGTTTTGTTTTTTTCAGTTTTTTTTTTTTTTTGAAGTATTTGCATTTGAAGTTGTTGATCTAAGAGAAGAACTTTGGTGGTGTTGGTTTTGCCAAAGACTCCAGACCAGGGGTCTTGACCCTCGGAGGGTTCCGACAGGTTTTTTTATCATCCCAATTGGGCATGAAGGGGAAACCGGAGCGCCCGGCGTAAACCCCGCCTCACACAGGACAAAACTCCACTCAGCTCAAGAGTGTTTGTGACTCTTGAGCTGAGTGGAGTCGGTGTTAGTGTTGCCACTGTGGAGTCACATGGAGTCGGCATTAAAACAGTTTTCGGTACCACTTCTTCTTCTTCTTCTTAGCCGGCTGCAGCTGCAGAAGCTGCTCCTCCATCTTGCTCAGCTGCTCCTGCTGCTTCTGAGCTTGAGTCCTCTCAAAAGACAGATCTTCCTCCAACTGCTGAGCTTCTGAGAGAGCCTCAAACTCTGCGGTGTCTTTGCACAGAAGCAGCTCTTCCATCTTGCTCAGCTGCTCCTGCAGCTTCTGAGCTTTTGAGAGAGCCTCAAACTCTGCGGCGTCTTTGCGCAGAAGCTGCTCTTCCATCTGGCTTAGCTGTTCCTGCAGCTGCTGAGCTTTTGAGAGAGCCTCAAACTCTGCGGCGTCTTTGCACAGAAGCTGCTCCTCCATCTGGCTGTCTCGGTGAAAATGTCAAACCTGGGTCAAATGTAATCGTCTGAACAATACAGTCAAGCCACTGTTGTTGCCTCTTATCACAACTTTCATGTGCCCCATGTCCCCGAGTGAACAGCACAAGCACTCAAACACACACAGTAGTAATAACAATAATAATAATAACAATAAGAAGAAGAAGAAGAAGAAGAAGAATGATAATATCTGTCCATCATGGTAAAACGGTTATATCATGATTGAGCCAACCGAAGTCTCTTGTGAAACATTGATGACAATGATTTGAACATTTCAGGACTGTGACAAATAACATCAGCCAATAAAAATAACAGATAATTTTCAAAGATTTCAAAGCAGACTAGGTTTTCAAGGTGTGCTGTTCAAAGCTCTTTGAAGAAGCACAAAGAAATGGGCAACGCGAGAGGATCGCAGAAGCAGCGGTCGGCGAAGGAAACTTAGTGCAGCAGATGAAAAACACATCAAGCTTATTTCCCTTCAATTCCCTCACTAGTCATTATCAATGTTTACACTGTAAACATAGTTTTTGTAAGTAAACCAATGTAAATGTGACCTTCTTCATTTTATAGATTTTAATAAAATACAGCATAGGCTTTGATAATTCTATGTACTCTCTTAATACAAAGCTCAACTGGTTAATTTACAGAGGAATAATGTGACTTATTCTTTCTCTTCACGAGGCCATACTGTCCTATGCAAGGTATAAGGTCTGAGAATTTTGTTCTTCCACTCTTACAGTAAGTCATATTCAGCAGAGGGCTAGCAGACACAGAACAAATCATCATGGCCACCAATGACTGTGCTACAGGCCTCACCTGAGGTACCAGTAACCAGAAGTTGTGTCCTGTTTTAATACAGGGACAGCAGAGACAGGAGACATCAGTTGTGTCCACTTGGTGAGCTGCTCTCTCTCTTTATGTAGCAGAAATAAAATATTTTCCTTTCTCTCTTTTCATTGCAATAAATCAAACATCCTTTCCACAACAGAGAATAAGTTTGGAGTTTTTTAGGAAAGATGAGAAACACTGCTGCAAATCATTTCTGTAAAACGTGTCTGACAGCAGAGTCCAGAGCCACGAGTCTGATCCACAGAGACGTCGTGTCACTGTGAGAGCAGGTAACACGGCATCACTGTTCCTCCACACCAACCACAACCACAACACTCTTCGAATGAAAGAGCAGCAGATCATCTTACTACAAGAATACTCATATTTTAAACAGAGACACAACTTTGTTTCATTTTTGAATACATAAATGTTGCATGATTGGATGTCTACTTGCAAGATTTTTGCTATTAGAGATTCTTATAATTGTTATAAAATCAATATTAATCAAATGCAGAGGCAATTATGTGATATAGATACAAGTGTATTGTCTTACATTTACAACCGGCCCTTTGAGGGCAAACCTAACGCTGGAGCCTGTTGAAGAGAACAAGCCACAGCAGCACACAGATGAAAAACTAACAAAGAGGTTTGCTTAAACATAACAATGGTGACTATATTGATTGAGATGCGGTGGGTAGGTCAAGATGGAGGTATTGTCAGCCCTATTATGGTAAATGGTTGCGATCTATGGACAAAACCGGTGTCTTCTTTGTCCCTGAGAGTAAAAACAAAGCAACATGTTCATACAACAGCTAAACTTTTAAATGACTCAGTAGAATAATTATTCCTTTAGGTCTAATATTGTAAATATTGATATTGTGGTCTTTTACTACTACTACTGAATTATTGAAGTTTTCATGTGGTTACTCCAAGTGTACATACCTCAATATGAGGATACACACCACAACAGTTCTGCAACAGTGGCTTTAAGTCAAATAACATCCAAAAATATTTCTGATGGAATGAGAGTCTGTGGGATTGCCGAGTGAGAAGAGCCTGACTAAAAATCTTTGCTGCTACAATATTTTCTCTTAACTACCAAGACTCGTCTTATGCAAGTTACATTATGCAAGTTTTTTTTCTACTTTTACAGTGATTCTTGTGATAAAAAGCACTTGATAGTGTCCAATCGAGGAGATAAAACTTTTCCAGCCTCTTGCAGGCCAGCAGGAATCTGGAAGTAAAAATTTCTCAGAGTGTTGGCGAGGGTTAGTACATCGTCAATCATTGATTCATCTGTCCATCACTGGGTAGTTCTGTGAGGTGTCAGTATCAACTTGCACCTGTGGACATAGATGCCTCTATTAACAGTCCACCTGTACAATGCCCGTTCAAAACATGCCTGTTCAATGCTTGCTTGTCCTCCAGCATTGCTGCTTGCATCTTTCTCAAATAACATTCATACAAACATCTTCATACTTGAACCTGCGCTGCCTTGGATCCTGGGCAATACACCTGCCATGACATAGTTGCGTCCACATAGCAATGCAATCAATATCTACAATGACCAGGAGATATTCATTCACATGGAGGCAAATTATTTAATCTTTTTGCATATTTACAAACAGATCAGATACTAAGATACTTCTGGCAAGTAGTGATGCTTTTTACTGCTTCATTGCCAATGATGTTCTGTAAACACACTGTGCAGTTATTGAATGATTGAGTCACAGTTGAGTCATATGATCCCCCCCCCCCCCACCCCCACCCCCTCAGACAGCAGTCATATGTTGAGTGGCATGTGTGTTCAGAAAATACAAAAAAGCCGGAGACAAAAACCTTACATGTGGAGCCCATTACAATGGGGCTTACTCAATTAAGACAGCTGTAGCTGCAACAGCTTGTAAACAGGCAGCCCCTGCACTACAGGCAGCAGCTTAGAAGAACAGAAAGCCACAGGGCAGTAATGAGAACCAGGGTTTTGAACAAAAATGCCTGAGGTGAATCCACCCTTCTTATGCACATACAAGTGAAAAGGCAATTTATACTTTAATAAGCCCCAGGCTAGTGCAGATATAAGAGCATTCTTTAAGTATCTGAAAATAGCCGTCAGTCCATTGATCCAGATTTCAGTCCATTGCAGTGTAGTTGTGAATCCAATGCCTGCAATAAGTGTTAGTTTGTCTGGTGAGAGGAGACGATGTCCATCCACCTAAGTATATATCATCAAATAGGCAGATCTAGGATGACAAAACTTGGCAAGTGATGCTTTATGACTTCATTCAGGAAAACATCTCAAGATAGAGGTAGAGTCTGTCATAGGTTTTAAGCGTATGTGAAACGAGATGTTGTGTCTTATCTTTAAAAAAAAAGTGTAGCTGCCAGCAACATTTTGTATGAAGTTAACTGCAAATTTAAATAAATACGCAAAATAGCTCCCCAGAGTTTTATAAGGTAAATGAAGTAAAAATACATAAAACTAGTCAAACTTGAGTCATTTCAACTCCCACACCTCAATTAGCATTCCCAGTTCCAGCAGCACCAGATTGAGGTGCAGAACCACTCAGCATGCTGCATGCCAGTGGGACGGCTTCTGTTCTTCTCATAGATTGCAGAAACTCCACTGAAGTCATTGTAATTCACTGTATATCACTGCACAAAGTGATTTATTCAGGGAATCTGGTGGAAGAGCGACTGATTTAAAAGCCATCATTTTTGCCTCCATTGAATGAAATCTCTTGAGCTATGACTTTGGCATTGTCAGTGGTGAAACTCTGCATGTTTATATGCTGCTTTATGTACCTAACACAGCTCCACTTGCTCACCAGAGCACCACCACTCTGCGCATGAGTTTGCCCATCTATGTCAGATTGCTCTCAATTTTATGACATACTATTACTTGTACGGTATGTAACCAATCAGATGCTGTGTGCAGGACATTGAGTGAGATTACAGAGTGGTGACTACAGACAGAAAGAGGAGGTTGCATCTGAGTCAAAGTAACGCAATTTTAATGATAAAAATGCTGGGCCGATAAGTGGTCCACCACTAATATCTAAAAATGTATTTTCTTTTTATCATGCATGAATACCATCTTTTGAATGTTTATATATTTTGTTTATTATATAATTAAATAAATATATTTTTTTCCTTTTACAAAGTGTTTAAACAAAGTCTTCAGGTAGTCTCACCACTGGTGCATTGTTATACCAGAGAGACAAACAGAACAGCTGATTAGACAAGCAGCAATGATGTTGTGTGTCCACCAGGTGTCAGGATCTCCTCTCCCTATATATTATAATAAATGTTTGAATGAGCTGCTTTGACATCTGTGGAATATCAACACATCTGGAGAATGAACACATGCAGGTATATAACAAGGTGAATGTTTCTGCTGAGGATCACAGATTTCAGGACTGTGTATTCATGTGAATGTCAGGTGATCACAGGCAAAATGCTAAACAAGGGCCAAATGAATGCATTCATGCAACATATAATGAAGGCCAAGCTGATTAAAAGTGAAGTTTGGCTCCAACTCTGACATGCTATGAAAAATGATTTGATTTTATTGGTGAAATACCATCCACCTGTAAACTGAAAGCTTTAGATTTCTCTTCAGTGAAATTTGTTTTAGGGCTTCAAAACTTTTGAACTAATATTCACTAGCTAATCCAAACGTCAGTGGTGAGGGTGTATGTTGCTGTTTTTACTGAATAACAAATTCTTTTATTTGATAACTGATTGTTGTATCAGAACTATCTCATACAATCAATTAACTGAGAATTAGCTAACTGACTAACTAATTAACTGAAATTATAGTCACTTTTGCTGTTTTACTGATCTAATTAACCTGCTGTGCAGTTTAATTTTACTTGTGTAACTTGGTGAAGCTGTAATGACACCGGACACAAAACTACAATCAAGGATCTTAATTCCTCGACAACTCTCAAAGAAAAGGAGTAGCATTAAATTAATTTTGAGTTTCTAATTTTGTCTTCCATTTAACATGGATTATTTTTAATTTACAACCTCAGACACAAAATCTCACTTCCCAAACTTAACTTCCCATTCAGGCATCCAAAAGATTTCACATATCTTTTTTTCCTTATATGAAGTATAGTATATCAACCAACCTTACAGAGTGACTGGGATCACCAGGCTGGCTCAAACTGATTATGCCTAAAGGTAGCACATCACTCTGTTCAATATACCTGCCTAAGGAGCTGCTGATACAGTTTTACACCACCACTATTCAATCAGTTCTCTGCACATCTATCATGGTGTGGCTTGGATCAGCTACCAAACAGGATAGAGAAAGACTACAATGGACAGTTAGGACTGCAGAAAGAATCATCGGTGCAGAACTGCCCTCCATTCAGGACCTATACAGGTCCAGAGTCAGGAATCGGGCAGGAAACATCGCTGCAGATCCAATACACCCTGGACATAACATATTCAGACTTCTCCCCTCTGGTAGGTGCTACACAGCACTGCACGCCAAAACAACCAGACACATGAACAGTTTCTTCCCTCAGGCTGTCACTTTGATGAACAGTTATCCAGTGAAATAACCCAGTTCATATTATTACATACTCTCATTACTTATATACACACACAACACACACAAGTAAATATCATCTGCCAGCACAAACCATGCACACTATGTATAGTGTGCATACTGCCGTATCCATCTACCTCTTGTCTTGTATATACTGCTAAATTATATATATATAGTATATAATATATACTATATATAGTATTAAATGTTCTACCTGCACTGGGAACACAGGCCTCATAGTCATTACTAAAGTGGGCACTACAACTATAACCACCAGGCAATCGTGTCTTAGTCGGCTCCAACAACATGCAGGTGCTATCATCAGATGTTGGGTATTGTATTCCCCTCGCATAGACTGTGGCAATAGAACAAGCTGGAACGTGTACCGTATTTCTGCCTGTTATCCTGGATGACAACTGAGAGTTTTAGAGCATTTAGTCTCACCTCAAATTACCCAGCTCTTGGCATCCGAGGTTGCTAGTTGCACTTGTGGTAGTAGGCTGGTTTTCTGATTTGCGCTCTTTACGCTCCCTTGTGAGGTGTCTCACACCTTTACATTTAAAGCAAACGGGCTTCCCATTTTCTGTGAACTAGTGCTTTAGTCTAGATTTCCCACTTTTGTCTTTGTTATACTTCTCCTTGAGAGACCCTCTTTCACGGCAATGGTTAGCTCTTCTATTGTTACGCTTGTAGTAGTGGACTACAACGGTGCAACACACACACAAACCAAGGATAGTCAGTAATAGTACTTCAAATTCTGAAGTCTAACAGCCAGGGATAAGCCAATATGAAGAGAGTCTCTGGGCAACAGGAAGTACAGGTAAGTAGACTGATGGAAATTCACACTGTCGGTGTCATCCACACAGAATGCCAACAGCCACAAGGACAGGCAGACAAAATCCAGGAAACACAGAAAGAGAATGGGAACAGAAGGAAAAGACAAAAGTCCAAGGTGGTGGCAAGAAAGGTTGAATAAGAACAGGCAGGGTCAAAACTGAAGAAGATAGGAACAGCTCTAGAGTTCATCCACTGAGGTTAAACTAGAAAGTCTTAGATGTTCCAAAGAGAAGATCTGGCAATGAGAGAAAGTCCTGTAGTGGCTTATATAGTGGGTAGAGGCAATTCCCAGTTGCAGCTGGGAAAACAGGTAAACTAGTGAGGTGGGAGTGGCCAACAAGTGAGGGGAGGCAGAGGCGGGGTGAGTGGAAAAGTACTGTGACATGAATGTAGAACTATGGCAGACACACAATGACAGAATTATGGCAGAAAGACCACAGACAGACAGACAGACCTGGCAGAACTCAACGTGGCTGGCTGATCTGTGAGAGCTATAGCTTTACTCTGCTCTAAGACCGTCTTAATAACGCCTTCTAAAGTGGCGGACTGCTTCTCCCATGGATTACCAGACCACTGGCCCTCTCCAATGATACTGCCACATACTGCATTCCAGCTCTTACCTTACACCGTCACAAGGTTTGTCTTCAAGGGACCAGGCAATGGTCCCTTCACGTACTTCTAACAGAGTGGACTGGGGCTTCTCCCTAACCATCTTACGTGGCTGCAAGATAATCCCTATCACCAACATTTTCCTGGATCAAGTAAGAACCACTGCAAGGAGCCTGCAGGCTAGAACCAGGGATCGGCAGCAACACTAAAACCTTGTCGCCAGGCTTAAACCGGAAGTTACTCACATTGTCCAGCAAGTTTTGTTCCATTCCTTCACACAACCACTTCTCACTCAAAGGCTTCAAGGGACCACGTACAGTATGAGCAAAGACCAATTCTGATGGACTAAACCCCAGGGATTCCTGGATCACCTCCAGTATGGCAAAGATCTATGTGAATCCCCTCATCCCAGTCCTTTTCAAACTCTCACATGGTGCTTGACAGAGAGTACGCCCAATTCGTATACTGTAGTAAAGTCTCCAAATCTACTGTTCATAGCCATCACTCAAGCTGTTTGTCAGAACAGAGAAGTATTACAGCAAAAAGAGCAGAGTGCTGTACAGAACAGGTTAAAAAAAAAAAAAGAGCAGAGTGAGCTGCACAGTTAGCCACTAAGCAGGCTGAAATTAAGATGGAGGAGGTAACTGCTGCACAAAAGCAAGAACTTAAAAGACTTGAAAACCAGAGAGATCTTGAAGTGCTAGCTGCTAAACTTAAGGCATGTTCTGAAACTGACTCTGAAACCAGTGACCATAAAAGAGCATCAGACACTGAAGTAGCCAGTTACTGTCCAGTATCTTCCAAAGAAAGTAAGTTAGAGCAAACATGTAAGAACAATAACAATGAAAAAACATGCAATACTAACAATGAAGTATAGTTAGTACAAGCCCTGCGTGACACAGTGGTTCTAACCAGACTTCCTGCACCTGAGCCCTCAGTCTTCTCAGGAGATCCACTAAAGTTCTTAGAGTGGAGCACAAGCTTCAAGTGACTAATAGAACGGCGCTGCACAAACCCAGCTGACAGGTTGTTCTACCTGCAAAAATACATTAGTGGAGAGGCACAGTCTGTATTGGAAGGAAGCCTCTACAGAAAGGATGATGAAGCATAAGCATGGGAGGTATTGAATGCTAGGTATGGCCACCCCTTTGTAATTCAGTGTGCATTTAGAGATAAACTAAATGACTGGCCAAAGATTGATCGAGGGACTCAATTAAACTGAGGCAGTTTAGCAATGCCATGCCACACATCAAGGGGCTCGTCAAAAGTGCTAAATGACTGCAAGGAGAATCAAAAGATGCTCCAAGAGCTGCCTGATTGGATAACCTCTCGCTGGAATCGCTACATCACAAAACAGTTGAAACAAACAGAGGAATACCCTGATTTTAAGGAGTTTGCTGACTTTATTGCACTGGAAGCAGACATTGCATGTAATCCTGTAACATCATTTCATGCCTTGAAACCTACAGAAGAAAAAACATCCAGAGAAGTGAAACGCCAAAAAGCTAATGCACTCACAACAAATGTAAAAGCAGCAGCTAAGTCAAGCACAGTAATTAAAACACAGTGTTGTGGAGAACAGTTCAAATGATTTAATTGTATTCAGGGTTAGTTTGCCAACAGGACTGTGGAGGAAAAGAGAAGGTTCATATTTGACAATAACCTGTGCTTTGGCTGTCTAAGGAAAGGGCACAATTCAAGGACTTCACAATTCAAAGGACTGCAAGAACAAAGCTACTTGTGGAATATGTAAAAAAAACAAAAAAAAAAACATCATCCAATATCACTTCATGAAGAGCGTTCTCCTGCTGCTACAGACCCATCATCACAGGCAGAAGAGAACACATCTTCTCTTTCTTGTTGTATTGACAGAGGCCATGGTGGGAGTATGTCCATAGTAGTGCCTGTGTAGATTTCTTCAACCACCACACCTGAAATAGAGACGTTAGTGTATGCTCTGTTAGATACACAGAGTAGTAACACCTTTGTAGACAAAGAGGTATGTGAGAACATGGGAGCAGATCCAATGCCGGTCAAGTTAAGGCTTACCACTATGATGGGAAAAGATTCCATTGTTCAGAGTGAGAGAGTCAGTGGGCTTAGAGTCAGAGGGTTTACCTCACAAAGCTTTATTAACTTGCCACCTGCCTATACCAGAGATTTCATCCCACTTGAACATTCCCACATTCCTACCCCTGAAATTGCCACAAAACTGGAAACATCTGAACGGAATGGCAAAGAAAATACCAGAGCTGATGGATTGTAAGGTCAGACTCTAAATAGGTTATGACTGCTCCAGAGCATTGGCACCACGTAATGTCATCACAGGAGGTGATGATGAGCCATATGCAGTCAGAACTGACCTGGGTTGGAGCATTGTAGGTGGTGCAACACGGGTTGCAAGGTCAAAAGAAGTGACAGGTCTGTGCCATCATGTGTCCGTCAAGGAACTTCCACCACTGTCACCAGAGTCCTTGAATCAGACTTCAGAGATACTAGTCCTGGGAAAAATAGCATATCACAAGATGACATAAAGTTCATGCAAACACTGAACGAAGCAATACACGAGAATGCAGATGGGCACCTGGAGATGCCCCTCCCCTTTAAGACATGCCCACAACTGCCAGAAAATAGGCAGCTGGCCTTAATAAGGCTGAAGCACCTTAAACTTGAGAGAAATCCAAAATTTAAGGAATGACTATGTAAAGTTTATGGAAGGTTTCTTTAAAGACGGTGATGCAGAGAGAGCTGAACACCAACCTGAAGCAGGAAATATCTGGTATATTCCCCACCAAGGAGTGTACCACCCTACAAAGCCAGAAAAGATCAGGGTTGTGTTTGATTGTTCAGCCAAGTATGAAGGCACAGCTCTTAATGATCACTTACTGGCTGGACCTGATTTCACAAATGGGTTGACAGGAGTACTGTGCAGATACCGTAAGCAGCCCATCGCAGTGATCTGTGATGTAGAAAAAAATGTTCCACAGATTTGATGTGAGTCCAGAGGACAGAGATTACTTTTGGTTTCTGTGGTTTGAAAATGGCGACACAAAATCAGAGCCAAAAAAGTACAGCGTGAGAGTCCATCTCTTTGGAGCAGCGTCATCTCCTGGCTGCACAAATTATGGGATGAAGTATCTTGCAAACCAAATGAAAGAGAGTATCCTGCTGCTGCAAGCTTCATCACAAAAAACTTTTATGTTGATGATGGCCTCGTCAGTGTAGAATCTGTTGACACAGCCATCAAACTGGTGAGAGAAGCACAAAATGTGTGTTCAAAAGGGAGATTGCATCTCCACAAGTTCATCTCTAACAACAGTCCTTGAGTCAATTCCTGCTAGTGAGTGAGCTAGTGGTGTTCAGGATGTTGATCTCAGTCATGAGGAACTCCCAGTCCAAACCGTGTTAGGAGTAAAGTGGAGTGTTGACAGTGACAACTTCTCCTTTAAAGTCGTCCTGGATGAGAAACCAGCGACATGGTGTGGAATCCTTTCGATTGTTGCCTCTGTGTTTGACCCGCTAGGCTTCCTGGCGCCCTTTCTCCTCTTGGGAAAGAAAATACTACAGGAAATGTGACAACAGAGCATTGAATGGGATGAGCCAGTACCAGAAACATTAAAGCCACAAAGGCAGAGTTGGTTAGAGAATCTGAAAGACCTTCAGATTCCAAGATGCCAGAAAACCTAGGGAAGGTTCAGTGAACTGAACTGCATCACTTTTCTGACGTGGGTAGTCATGGCTCTGGTCAGCGCTCATACATAAGAGTGGTGGGTGAACACAAAGTGCATTGCTCTTTAGTCATCGCTAAAGCAAGAGTCACACCGACAAAAGTTGTAACCATAACAAGACTAGAGTTGACTGCCACAGTCAGCAGTGAGCAGCATGTTAAAGGAGGAGCTGGAGCTCAAAGTTGACCAAGAATACTTTTGGACAGATTCACAAGTAGTCTTGGGCTACATTAACAATGAAGCAGTTTGAATTGGCTCACTGGACCTGAGTTCCTGTGGGAAAGAGACTGCCACACCAAAATCAACGCCAGAGCTTCTGGTGGGCTATCCTGAAGTCAGAACAACACAAGTACTACATACAAAAGTTGTAGAAGGCATTGATTTTTTTGACAGGTTCCAACAGCTCTCAAAATGGCACACGGCAGTAAATGCTGCTGCTCGGATCCAGCGTCTAGCAAAAAGTTAGCCAAATCAGCAGAACCCATAAATGTCGAAGACAGAAGAAAAGCCAATCTTGCGCCTGTAAAGGAACGCTTTCAAAGAGGAAATACAAATGCTGAGTCAAGGCAAACTGCCACGTAGCCATCAGCTGTTCCAGCTCGATCCAGTATTGCAAGATGGCATTCTCAGGGTGGGAGGGCGATTAAAAAAAGCTTCCTTACCTCTGGACTTGAAGCATCCAGTAATCCTGCCCAGAGACAGCGTGGTCACACACCTTGTCTTAGATCACTGTCATAAAAAGACTCAGCATCAAGTCAGAGGGCAAACACTAAATGAGTTGAGAGCAAACGGATACTGGATCGTTGGTGGCAGCGAAGTTGTGGCAAACCACATCAAACAATGTGTCATTTGCAGAAGAGCATGCAGGCCCACAGAAACACAAAGGATGGCAGATCTTCCTACTAACCATGTTGAACCCTCCCTTCCATTCTCCTATTGTGGGATGGACTGTTTTGGACCTTTTTACACTGAGCAAGGTCGTAAAGAGTGTAAAAGGTATGGTCTCATATTCACCTGTCTGTCCTCCAGGGCAGTACACATAGAGCTGTTGGAAGATCTAACAACAGATGCCTTCATAAATGCCTTATGGTGTTTTACAGCCATTCGTGGCCATGTGAGACAAATCAAATCAGACCAAGGGACAAATTCCGTTGGGGCGAAAAATGAAATGGCAAAGGCCCTAAAGGAAGTGGACAAAGACAGATTGACTGCTTACCTGGCTGAAAAACAGTGCGACTTCAATATGAATGTGCCCGATGCCAGTCACATGGGAGGTGTTTGGGAGCGGCAGATCAAGACAGTGAGGAGTGTCTTCAGCTGTGTCCTCTCACAGAGTGTTGGAAGATTAGATGATGCTTCCTTGAGAACATTTCTCTATGAAGCCATGTCAATCATAAATAGCTGCCCACTCACTACTGATAGCATCAATGATCCCAAAAGTCTAGAGCCACTTACCCCAAACCATTTACTCACCATGAAAACCACTGTCCTACTACCTCCACCAGGAGAGTTTGTAGCAGAAGACCTGTATGCCAGAAAAAGGTGGCACAGGGTGCAGTATTTAACAGAGCAATTTTGGAATAGGTGGAGGAGAGAATATCTGGCAAACATTATGCTCAGACAGTGCTGGAGCTCTACAAAGGGAAACGTGAAGATCAGAGACATGGTCATTGTCAAAGAGGATCCTCGTAATGAGTGGAAACTTGGAAGAGTGCTTGATGTTTGTAAGGATGAGGATGGACTAATGAGAAAAATGTAAATTCAGAATAAGCAGATATTAACAAAAGAAGAAGATGAGGTATAAGTTTTTGTACTGTTTTCAATTGAGTATATGTCAAAAGGGATTTGCAAATGATCACATTCTATTTTACTGGTGTTTTGTACAGCATCCCAACTGTTTGGAATCTGTGTTGTGAATGTCATTAACATTTATCTGTGGTTTCACTCATAAATACAAATATTCTTATTTCATTTCAGTGATACAAAATTGCATTTCATTTCTCGCATGTATGCCTGTTCCTCATTATTATGCCCTAAAATGTACTTTGATTTATTTTAAGAGTAATCACAGCTGCTCTGGAGTCATTTTTGAAAAGCGTCTCTGTATGTTGCTGCTCTGAACTGGAGGTAGACCCTCAAGCTTTGGACAAGGACCTATAACATTTTCCCACTGGGAACACGTGATATGAAAGTTAATGCAGAGTTTGTTTTCGTCCCTTCGCAGCGACACCAAGCTGCCAGTTTGAACAAGAAAACCACCGGAAGTAATGCAGCTCTACCTGGAAATTAAAAGCATGGAATTTGACGCTCCAAAAATGTCATGAAAGAAATCCTGCATATGGTTGCATCACAGATCTGGCACCTTAAGGGCATTAGATCAGGGTAAATTTGGTAAGTGATTTCTAGACCAACTGCCAAATGTAACTGTTAAACATTTAGAACATTTTGTAGAAGAACAAATAACAACATGCTTTTTTGTTGTTCTGTTCTTGTACATATGTTGTACAACGTATACTGTAATAGATATCTCTATTCTGCATGGCATTATTTCGTGAATTTCCCCACTGTGGGATGAATAAAGGTTTATCTTATCTTATCTTATATTTGATAGTTTTTAGCAAAAATATTTTCATCACATTTTCTTTTAACTGGAGTTGCCTAAATTTACTCTTAGTGTCTGGTCAATTAAGTGCAAAAATGAGCTGGATTGTTTGACGGAGTAACGGACAAATTAATATCGGAAAGAAAATAGTTTGCCACAGAAGGGAGTTATTATCAAAAAAAAAAAAAAAAAAAAAAAATCTAAAACTCAAAGGGCAGGAGCCGACTGTACGTGATATATATTTTATTTTGTAAAGGACAAACGGAAGTGCCTTCTTCTTCTGGCGTGTTTCACTCTAAGCGACCACAGACAGCTTGTAGCCACTCGGAGTCGTCCAGGACCATGGAAGCAGCCGGCGGAGGACACACTCTGCTCACTTGTTTTCCTCAGCCTAAACTATAAGAAACACTTATTAACTGTCACAACTTACAACAACCCGACACGGAAATGTAATGGAAATATAATGGTCTTTGCATATCCAGCAAGTCGTCGGAGAAGCAACGTTTTCTTTTGGCAAACTGGAAGCACAGACTGTGTTGTAGGTAAGTACCGTTAAAGTTAGCTGTCCTTTGTGTGGACACTTTGCGCTGCTGACACCGTGTTTTTGACGTCTAGAGCTAACTTCCAAACTTAAACATGGCTCTGTCTCTGGAGAAAGCGAAACCTCCAGCCATTTGTCCATTGTTTATTGCTGCACCGCCGACAATAAAGCAGCCTTGTATGTGAGGAATCCTGCGGGACGTGTTGAACTAGCGATCCCCACCTGCTGCCCGACGTCACGGTCCCAGCAGTCCCCGTGGACGTAAACGCACCATCTATACTCACAACATTTGGTATGAAGATGTGTGGTTTTCACACTGAACATAAGAATCAGCTTTATTGGCCAAGTTTGTGTACACATACATGGAATATGACTCTGGGTTTAAGTTGCTCTCAATGTTATGCATAGTTCCAATAGAAATAGACATACATCTAAACAAGGGCAACGAACCTGAACAAACATAGGTGAAATAAACAGAACTATTAAAAACATACAAGTAGGTAAAAAAAATAGCTGTATGTTTAAATGTGTACAAAGAGAAACAATGGCCAACAACATACAATGTCTATATACAAGTCAAATCTTTCTGTAAATAGTAAACAATACAAATAGTGCAATATTTGTGGATAGACATGAAGTGGGTGGTTATGTACAGTATGTACTTGTATACTGTACATGTCTGTATATTCAGTATGCAGGATTTATGTTTGACAGTGCATGATGATATCTACATGTTGACAACGATGCATTTTAATCTGTAAATATGTAAATGGCCATGGTAAGAGCATGTTTTGATGTTAGATGGTTATTGACATTGTATGACTAATTTCACTGTTCATCAGACTGATGGCCTGTGGGAAGAAACTGTTGTGGCTGTTTTGGTGTACAGTGACGTACAGTGCTCACTGCTCTGTAGCACCAACCAGAGGGGAGAAGTTGGAACAGTTGTGACAAGGGTGTGATGCCTCTGCAGTGATGTTTCTTGTCCATTTCCTGACTCTGGAGTTGTATAAGTCCTGATTGGAAGGTATTTTGGCATGAAGTGATTTTTTTCTTCCGGTGCAGGAAAGGGGTACACTGCTGGGCGGTGAGATTGATGTTGGACACCCACTTCAGGTCCTGGGAGTTTGTGGATCCCAGAAATGACTGAATTCTGTGGTGGAGGGTTATTGGGGGCTGGCATGATTGTGGAGCATTTGAAGGAGCAGGACATCACTGGACAAGAGCCACGCTGTATGCGAGTTGTGTCTAACTGAACTGAAATATTTTGGGAACACAACAAACATGAGGAACCATATTTCACATGTCCATTCAGAGTTTGAGCTGGTTGTAGTTGCTACCAACCATAGAATTAAGTAAGAAGCAAGTGGTCACACAGTGAGAAAAAGTAAATCATGTACAGAAATAAAAAATGTTATGCATCAAGATGCATCGATAATCATTTTATATTCATTATTTTATGAATCTGAATTGGAATTGAGGTGTCTACAAATTACCACCCCTATTGAATACAGTCTCTCAATGTCTTACAGCCCTTTATAAGCAGTTTGTTCCTGTACCATGCAGTCAATGGCCAGTACCAATAAGTGTAAACTCATTATATGGATTTATTGGTTTTGATTCATACTGTAAATATGTGTGCTTGGTGATTTATAATGACTTCCGTGGTTGTCTTTTAACACATCTACACATCCCATCTTTTCTAAGTTGAGAAGTTATAAAACCCATGTTAAGTTTTCAATGAGAGATGTGATTAAGAGGCATCCTTTTGGTAAAGCCAGTGCTATAAAACACTCTTGACGGGAACATAATGGTCCAGATTAGTGAGAATAAACTACACGTAACAAATGCTTTAGCATTATTGTTAGAAATGGAGGAATTAGCCACAATAACTCAGTTATAGGCACTGAAAGGTCATGTCGCGAAAACAAATTGAGCTTATCTTATCTTGTCTTAAAATTTCTCATAGCCAGGAGCATTTGTAGGAGCATGTGAGTAGATATTTCGGCTAAGCCTAGAAGTCCACGTGTTTGTTTTGGTGTTTTGTAGCTGGTGACCCAAGACTCGGCTTTCTTTGGCCCTTGAATGTTTCCAGCTCACAGACTGATGTGTCATCTTTTGTTTGCATGGTAATTAGACTGCTTTTCAAAAGTTGCTGCCAGGCATTTGCAGGGTTCTCGGACTGTAACCTTACCTATTATCACCAGCCTCTCACATCATATCATCTTCCTTAAGCCTTTTTTCCCTGTGGGACAAGCATGAAAAAGAGCCAAAGTATTTTTCTTGGTGCTGGCCAAGACCCTGGTTTTCCAATCTCCTCAGAAATCTGCTAATGTGCTTAGTGCTTAATGTTGGGACCAAATCAGTCAAGTACTTTTGTTCCCTTAAAACTGAGTCACAGATCAGGAATTCACAACGACACCAAAGAATGCTGAAAGTTATTACTACTGAATAACAGTTACTGTTTACAACAGCCCCTAGGTAATAACATGGAATTACATGCAAATGAGTTCTGATATAAGCTTGTCATTCAGTTCTTTATGACTTTCATAGTTCAATGTCACCTTTACCCTGATCTGAGTAAATCCAAAAAGTTGGGAGGCCGTGTAAAAGTAAATAAAAACAGCATGCAGTCATTTGCAGACGAACTGTGTTAATGTTTTTACAAAGTGTTCCTAAGCCCATGTAGTAATTTTAGTGTAAATAAGACAAAGGTATCTTTTAATCTTTTAATAAAGGAATTTAACCATTTGCCAGGTAGCCAAACTTTAATGAAAAAACAAAATACTTAGCTAGTGGCTTTACAACTTTATAACCAGACATTCTCATTATGGGTAGTGACTCTAATTTTGCTCCTCAGTGACTTGAGAAACACAGCTGGGGAAAGTGGAGAATGCACATAATTTCATCAGATAGTACGCTGCTGTACTCTGTACATTTAATTTTTGCATCAAATGTAAGATTTTATTATGATCAGGAGCTGTTCTTTGCAAAGTGAGAAAACCCATTACCTTTCCAGTACAACAACATTTATAATTTCTAAAAAGACAATTTGAGGAACAATTTAAATTATTTACACAGTTTCAGAATGTCCTCATTGCTCATCCAGGATGTATGAAACTTTAGAAGCCTAACTGATGTTGAACTCAGTTCAGGATCAGCAAGCATGGGTCCTAACTGCTGCTGTAGTCCTCCTTGAAGAGCATTGGTCAGTGGTTGGCAGAACTTAGAGGAGAGCAGGAAGTGGTCAAACTTCACATTTAGGGTGGTTATTGTGGGCACCAGCATCCCACATGGACGTTCATGTGCATTATGTTAAGTGTCTTGTAGAAATCAGGCTCATGGTCACAACATATTCAGTCAGGAAAGCAAGCTTGGCAGGATTTAACCTGTTACACAAACAGCAATAAATGATTTCACATATCCACGTAATATATGTTAGTGTGATCTCTTTCATAAGTTAATATCAGTGGTGTTTTTGGCTTGGCTATTTGAGTAGCTGAGAAGAGAGTATTGTCTATTAAATGATTAGATTTAGGTTATGTACACCATTCCCACTAACACCACAAATGACTTATAATTGAATTATTGCATAATGTTTATGCCTGCGAATGTGTTTGCCAGTATAAAATACTTAAAGCATTAAATGCTTTAGAAATATAATACTCTGAAATAACTGAAATTGGGTTTACATAATTCACCAGCTACAATAGTTATTGCTAATAAATACATCACAGCTGAGCATATGCTCTCAGCCACACATGTTAATAACAGTCCTAGTCCTGGACATGTGTGTGCATGTTAGTAAATAACACTAGCCGGCTCTTGGTCACAGGAAGCAGAATTTCATACCTTTTATCATGACACTATCAACATGTTATTTACAGTTCATCAGTAAATGAGCCTGATCACAAATTTTTACATACAACATACACATTTGAGTTATATTTTGATAAGAATGCTTTAGTAGTTTGATTTTATTACTAAAGAGTGTGTGTAGGAAAAAATCAAAATTTAGGATTCTGTGCCACCTACATGGGTACTTTAAGTGCAATGAAAACTGCTCTGATGGTTCTCTCACCATTGTCTTTGATGATCTCAGTATTTGTTCCACCACCAGAAACAGGGAGTGACTGAAGTTTAGTGTGCTAAAAAGTATGCCTTTTTGCTATATGGTGGAGTAAAGGTCAGAAGTACCCACAGCTAAATCTGCTGAAGTAACGCACAGATACATGAAAAATGTCCTTAAGTACAGTAAAGAAGTACTTTGCTGCATTCCACCACTGCTAAAAGCCCACCACCGCCTTCCTATTAAACGTCTCTTACAGCAACAAATGAACAGAATTGAAGAGAAACTCCCTCTTTCCGTAGTTATTGAATAAATGTTGCAGAACTACAGTTAGTTCCCCCAAAGGCAAAACAAGTGTAATTCAGTGGATATAAAAGGATTATTTTGTACACAACTCCACAACACCAAGCGTACAGCAAATAGTATGGAGAAGGAATAATAAAGCTTGGTCCACAGTCTCCCTTTCTCACAATGTAATTATAGGGAGATTTGATTGTGGGTTTATAAGCCTACCTCGATTAAACTTGCAGAATATCCCCATTTGGCTAGCAGCCACATTGCTGCTGTCAGGAGTTGGCAGTGGTCCTACCACAACAGCACCATTAACAGGTTCTAAATCTTTATTCCCTTATCTGTTCGATTTCACACACATACTGGCCTCCACTCCCAAGAGTTGAGGCATGTAATTGAGTCAGCGAAAATGTTGTATGTATGGTGGGCAGTTACCCCGTTTCTGATTTAGACTCATGTGCGAATGGATCCATGTTAAAGGCATACTCTGCCATTATGGCTTGAAGGAGCTGAAAAAGTTATTATTGAGTCATGAATTTCTTCTGCTTTATCAGCAGGCAAGCTACACTTGAAACAAATCAGTTCTGTGTATATTAGAGGTTAAGTGGTTAATGGGGTTAAATGTGAGGAGTATTTGGAGTTTGGAGTCTTAGTTTAGGCTGATTTTCACGGAGGTAGGGTGTCCACCATGTGTAGTTCAGCAGATTTTGGCTTGAACTGCAGGCTTTGATAGCTGCGGCTGCAGAGAACTCCCTCTCTGTTTAACCAGGATATCTGATTTTGCATGTGTGTGTGATTTCACTTATGTGTGGTTGGTTTTCCATGGAATAAAACTCACCCACCCAATGTAAGGGGAAATGGAATGAATTTGACACACTTTTAGGAGCTAAACATAGGCATTTTATGTGGAAGAAGCTAAATGGCTGCCATCATATCCCAGTTAAACCACGACTCACAGGAAATGCCATCAGGCGGCAGAGAAGTGCTCAGGAATGGTGAATGTTGACAGGGTCAGGAGGTTCATTTTTCAGAGCTGCTGTTTCCAGCTTGGTACACAGCTTCACAACCCTGACTGAATTTAAAGCTGCATTTTTCAGTTTAAAAGGTAGCATTCTCACCAGCTGAGGATCTATGTAGAACTCATGTAAATACAGAAACACCGCTGTTCTTGCATTGCAGTGTAGAGTTAGTTAGCTCTAGTGTTGTATGATAAGGAAAATATTATCTCATTCTAACATAAGCTGCAAACTCTTTCAATGAATACAGTCTCATGTCCTACAGTCTCATGCAGACCACTTCAACATCTGGAGAAATCCAAAGCTTGACAAACCCGCCATGGCTACTTATTACTACTTTTGGTCTTGGGTTTAGCAAACAGTCACTTGACCCTGGGTAAAGACAGCAATGTGGATATAAAACATTACAGCAGGTGTCTTGTCCATAGAATCAGGGTGATATTTTGACACCCCCACCACTGCCCCTCCTTGTCTCTGGGAGGAACTAACTGCCCCAGGGGTCAAGGTCTGGAACTGGTTTGCGGTCTGTACATGGTGACAGGTCATAAAGTAACAGGATGATAATGGGAAATGCAGAGGGAAAACAGATCACACACCCTGGACCAATTGACCTTCCACTGCTTCTGATACACAGGGAATGGTAGTTTCTGAATGTGCATATACACACACCAGAGATGTTAGCAGGATCGTAAAAAGCAGTTGTAATTGTGAAATCGTTATTTGGATTTAGATACCAACGTGAGTCATGTATGACTTTTGGGAAGACCAGTCACACCTATGAAACCTAGCATGCTTGGGTGGTATGACACAAGTGCTTGTGGTTGGGATGCTGTGTTTGAACTCAAAGCTTACGCATTTTAACAGACAGACAGGCTCGGACACGCAGTGGCCTCAGGCAGCATTGAACTGGAAGACAAACAATATTTAGCAACATTAATTTGAAAATATAGGGCTGACCTTTTCTTAACAAATAATGCATTTTATATACAGCTTGGCAGTAATGGGGCAGCTACATAAAGCTGTATGTATTTCCAGTCCTTTGTGAGATTGTGATTTGGCAGGCTTCCTCTGATGATTTTGTAACTTTTAGAAACAGACAATCCAATAGTCACGCTTACTGTATGCAGCAATAGCGATAGTGAAGTTGTGAAATGAGACAGAATTTTGAACTTCTCAAGCTTTCTTTTTTCATTCTTCACGTGACTGCTTCCATCAGTTAAGATAAGATATTCCTTAATTAGTCCCACAACGGGGAAATTTCCCTCAAGAACAGAGACTTGAACCCTGGACCCTTAGATTAAAAGTTTGATGCTCTACCGACTGAGCTATTTGGGCTTTAAAAGTGTACAAATGTACAATTAATTGTGCTGAGAATACAAAATCATGCAAAAGACAGACTACTTGGTTGATCAAGTCGTAGGAAGCTATGAGAGCAGACTTTTCCCCCTCATCTTCAAGTGTGGCCTTTTAGAAAGGTTAAAAGAATAAATTTCTTATACTGTAGTCAGACAACAAGTCAAATGACAAAATTTGTTTGATCCCTTTCTGTCACCTCCAGGTCCACCAGCTGTCAAAAATGCTCAGTTACACTCTCTTAGAAACTAGACCCTACTACTAAATTGTGATGAGCATTTTTCATCATTTTTAGACATTTTATAGACTAAACAATTCATTGATTAATTGTAAAAATAATGTGCAGATTAATCTGTAGTGAAAATAGTCATATAATCATTAGTGGCAACTGTCGTGGTCAGGGACAGTGAATGAAAGGGTTATCTGTTTCAGAATCATTTCACAGGGGAACCTCAAGTCTAAAGTGCAGCTGAGTCAGAAGAAACAGGATATTAGAAGACGAAAAGTGTTTCTGTTGGCATGACGAGGCCTAAGATCAGAAAGCTTTCACCATTCATATACACGTAGATTAACACACAAAGTAGTATCCCTCCCACATACACATGCTTAGTAGGTGTTTAATAAGTGTGTAGCTGTAAATTCAGCTTAGCTGCTACGGAATGAATGAAGCATTGAGTTCCCCGTAGTCTGACGTAGACATACGCTTCACATTTGTTATGTCTAAGAAGCTAAAACCGTTCATTAGTCTTGACTCCTCTGATGTTTATCCATTATTTTGTGTGCTGAATATTAAATTGTGGCATCTGCAGCTCTATGGGACTTCATTTTAGCCGTGATGCTAGTGGCTATTAAACCCCTTTCTATCCTTTATTTTGCCTGTGTCATGAAGGAGTCATACATCATCATTCAAAAAAGGAAGCTCTAAAATGTATGTCTATTTGTGTCAATTATATTGGCATGGGGTCATTAGCATTTAGCTTGAGGTATCATTGTATCTATGATTACAGCGTTTTTATATAAAAATCTGGTGTAATGCAAACCCGCAACATAATACCCATTTATACTCCTGCTATTAATGTTCTGTAGGGCAGGTGAGGGCAGCTGTCAAGAACTGTTGGGAAAATTAATTTAGAAGGATGGTTTACAACACTTGCAACCCATTGTATAATTTGCGATCCATTTTTTAACTTTGATTGGAATGTGGCATATTTTATTTTCTTTCAAAACTCATTAGTAGGTTTGGCATAGGCATAGGAAAGTGGGTCTGGGCCTTATTGGTTTAGTGCTTCGGTTTTGAGTACCTTTTTGACATATTGAACTAACATTCATATGTGCCTGTCTTATCACAGTCTTGTACAAAGATTATCCAGAGTTGTAAAGGGAATTTGGCATTTAGGTTACAGGATATGACTCATTTCACATCCTCCTTTACTGTCCAGCAAAGAGGCTCATTTCTTGTGTGTGTTGTGTCATTTCTTGTGTGTGTTGTGTTTTCTACAGAAAATGGAAACATGGAAGCCTGCATGGAAGTACCAAACTCACAACTATTGGAAGTCATAATTACTCCACATTTTACCAGTAATTATAGATATTCATTACACAGTCAGGTTTGCTTCACAGTTGTATAACTAAACAATGAAAAGCTGCTTGATGTTTCCCTCCAAAGACGTGACACACACAAGCATGATTCATTTTCCCATTTACCCGTTTTGTGTTGTGCCAACTGTAGAGAACCAGACTGCATTGTTAAGCTCTGTCAGAGTGCACATGCAGTATAATCCCTGTGTATGTGGAGACTGATGACTAATGAAAGGAAAAGCAGAATAAGTGAGTGGAAGGAAAATAAGTACAGGTGCTTCCATACAGATCTACTGTATGATAAAAGTAAGAGACAGGTTTTCAAAGTCTGACACTGTGGACCACCCTAGAATAGAATTGAAACAAAACATCAATTTGCAATAGTTTGACTGTTTTTTACTATAAATTTCTGCCTGTCTGCGTGCCTCAGGGTTATACAGGTCTGGGGAGGGTGGTAGATTGCAGCAAATCACCTTCTCAGCAGAGCAAATGATACGCTGCTGTCTGCCCTGGTGCTTTGCAGTGGCAGTAGCACACCAGATGGTTATTGAGGAGATTAGGATAGACTCAGTGATAGTGGTGTACAAGTGCACTATCATTGTCTTTGGGAGGTTGAACTTTCTTCATCACAGAAAGTACATCCTCTGCTGTGCTTTGTTGGTGAGGGAGCTGGGGAGTCACACAGGAGGATGGGAGCGAGTGGCGTTGTGTTCTTCCTGAAATTCACAACCATCTCCACTGTCTTCACAGTGTTGAGCTGTGTCTGCACTAGGTCACCGGATTGTCAGTCTCTTTGGCTGCACTCTCTTAGTCGACCAATTTTTCATTGGTCAGTTAGTTGCAGTTTTTGTGTGTTTTGTGTTGTTTGTCTGTCCCTCTGCTGTTCTGTTACAGACTGAATGCTAATGACCACATGACCAGACAGGGCCATATGACAAAGCCCTCAACAGCTGTATTCCCATGAAACCTGTGCTCATGTGGGTCCCATGAAATATGACAACTACAGTAGCTTGTAAAATACTGATATGGAGCATTTAACTGCTAACTGCTGCCAACTTTAGCTGCCGTTAGCTAGTTAGCTCAGTTAGCTGTGGCTCAAAGCATTGAGGAAGTGTTGGTGTTTACACCACTAGCGCCGTAGCTTTAGACCACCTGGAGGAGGAGGTTTTCAGGCCACTTTTACTATTTTGTGAGTGCCGCATTTTTTCAATTGTTGTATGACATCCGATTAGATTGCAAGAAACCATGTACTGAAAGTTTGTTGATTTGTAATCATAACCTAATGTAGTGCCAGATAATTGCACAGCAGTTTCACATCAATACGGTGGAGGTTGACATTTTTCTTTTTTTGGAAACCAGTGTCATAACCAACTTCACACTAGTGTTATGAGGCCCCTGAAAACTTCAAGCTTTAAATTGTATGTGTTCCTCTACAATGTAAAATATTAATGACTAAATAAATATCAATCAAAGATTCTGATTCAAGTGTTGCTAAATCCTGATTCTTGAATGGAAGTATGTGAGATCAGTTCAGTTCTGCCACCACAGTAGTTGTGCAAATCACCTGGCGGATTAGGACATATTTTTCATGGAAATTCATTTGAATGAATCTTAAAGAACAATTATTCCAAAAGTATATGCACCTCTACATACAACTGTAGGGGAAATTTATTTTTTGTTATTCTGGGTGAAGTGACCATTTAGAACTTGTGCCAATTATGTTTGTAGGTCACATAGCAAAATGTGACTCGGCTATTTAGCGTGTTACTGGACAACTGGCAGTCCAGTTTATTTTTCCTTGACTAACAACCACAGGGGCCTTCCTGTTTACTAGGCCTAAACACAAGCTGCACAAAACACACACACATCTTGCTCCAACCAAAACAATCCCTAAAAAGCCCACTCAACTATTTTGTTTTAACAAAAAGGGTTGGCTCAACAGAGTCCCACTAGAGATGTGAAGAGGAAAAAGGGAGTGAAATTAACAGGAGATACAAAACAACAAGGTTACACGCCTGTCTCGGCTCACTCTTTACCATGACAACTCAGGGACATAATCTCTGGTGGCCTAAGGATTGCCTTGGATCCCCTTGTGACCTCATCAGAATGTGTCTTCCGGCATTCACTGGGACAGCTTAAAGATCACTGTCAAGCAGTTGGCATGAGTGTCAGCCGTTATCTAAAAGCTAACTGTGTGTTAGGTTTAGGGTGTATTCATATCATTGTAAACCAATTTTTTTTTTTATTAGGACAATATGATATGCATTGAACACATATGTGCCAATTGTAGACGCAAAATAATGCGGTTCAGCGTTTTTAAAGATCCAACCCCCCTTCATATGCCTCACAGTGGTTTAATCTACTACCGACCAACCTGCTACAATTTATAGTTTAAGTTTAGAAAATATTGTGCATATTTCACTTGACTTACATAGCATGTATGTCCAAAAGTGAAGCAAACGTGAAGGAAGATATTTGCCTGCAGTGACAGCTGTGTAGTTTTGGGACGTGCTCCGCTGCCGCTGCTGACACCACCTGCGCTTGTTTTGTCCTGGGTCACTTCTTCATATTCACAGTCGCGCGTATTTTTAATGATGAAACAAGGAGCTTGGGTTTCCTCCTCTTGCTGTCACAACATGGTGGCAGACCTTGCACATTGTTGAAGTTTGCTCCGTATCGGATGTTTTTAAATCGGTCCAGCTCCAAATAATATAATAGGTGCCGCCTCTGTTTTTCTCGGTCTCTCTGTCTGCTTCCGACCGTAGACTGTATAAGACAGGTTCTGACCACAGACTGTTTAAAACGGGTTCTGACCACAGACTGTATAAAACGGGTTCTGACCACAGACTGTATAAAACGGGTTCTATGGTGACTGTAGACTGTATAAAACAGATTCTGACCGTAGACTGTATAAAACGGGTTCTATGGTGACTGTAGACTGTATAAAACAGATTCTGACCGTAGACTGTATAAAACGGGTTCTATGGTGACTGTAGACTGTATAAAACAGATTCTGACCGTAGACTGTATAAAACGGGTTCTATGGTGACTGTAGACTGTATAAAACAGGTTCTGACCACAGACTGTATAAAACGGGTTCAGACCACAGACTGTATAAAACGGGTTCAGACCATAGACTGCATAAAACCGGTTCCGACACTCCACGCGTATCTTTTCAGTCAATATAGGCCACAGCTCTGACCTTTCTTCATGTTTCGCTAGTTGTCTCTTTATTGATAGCTTAGCTTAGCCTAGCATAACCATAGGCAATTTAAATGGCCACCCCCTATTAACGCAAAAGGCAGTTATAGTGAATATGTTTTCCGTTTTGCAACAAGATACATGTATATAATGTGTAAGGACAAGTATTCATACCACAGCTGAACTTTTGAAGAAAATAGATGTGATCTAACACAGAGTAAGCACTATTCCACATGTGTATATAATGTGTATATGTGAAGAGCATCTAGCTGGCTACGAGATCAAAAGCATTCCAACAGTAACTGAACAGCAAATTTTTGTCCAGCAGATTTCCCTCTCTCTGGTCTTACCAGTAAGTCAAATAGTGAACACTCCAGTCAGTCCAACAATAGCCACAAGATTTATGCTTTTACAACAATCTTCTGTCCAAGCACTGCTGTTAAAGTGTCTGTGGATAGCAATTTGCTGTCAGTAAACGGATGCTGATGGTGTTTCTCTCTTACATGTGTCTTTGTTAAAAGGGATGTTTGGGAGGTGTTTGCATGCCTTGACACAGCTGACTCATATCAGCTGCTATAACAAGATCCACCACAACATCTGGGTCAAGCATGCCTGTATATATGTGTACATGTGTTGCGCCTCTGTTTATGCAAAATCAGTGACAGTACTCTTTCATATGAACTGATCCCTGAAATCCGAGGTATTAATTACACCTGTCATTGTGTTGTAGATGCAGATAGTGAACACAATATCCAGACAGTAACACAGAATGTGAGAGAGTGGACACATGTGTAACTGCATAGCCTATTTGATGGCATAGTGCAGAATGTATTGGCATGTTAAGTCATTTTTTGCAGATAGCTATGGTGGCAGTCAGACAGTTTATGGGGGATACTTGGTGAAATAATTCAGAGCACTTATGGCTCTGGTGAAGAAGCTACTACTCAGTCTGGAGGTGCAGGTGTAGTAGGCCTTGAAACGTTTGCTGGATGAAAGGAGTTCAAACAGATGATGGCATGGGTGTCTAGAGTCCGTACAGATGCTGGCAGCTTTCTGAGGTAGTGTGAGCTGTAGATGTCCTCCAGGGTAGGTAGCTATATCCCAATGACCTCTGTGTGCTGGAAATGACCTACTGAAAAACTTTCCTATCAGCTGCTGAGCAGCTGAGATACCACACAGATGCAGTATGTTACGATGCTCTCTGTGGTTCAGCAAAACACGTTTTGTTCATTTAGAAAGGATTAGGGATTTCTTGTCCAGGTTGGTGCAAAAGTTGGGGTTTAAAGTTCATTTGTGACTCTAGGAAACAGCAGAGTCTTTTTCTTCGTCTTGTCCTTTAAGTGGACAAAACTGAGCTGCCTTGTTTTGCATTTCTTTGTATGTGTGACTCTAATGTCCTCTTCCATTCACAGACAGTTCAGCAGAGACGGACAGAGAAGGCTCTACAGACAACATGTCCACCAGTACCATCAGCCAACCCTGCAAGCAGGAGAGGAAAGGCAGTTTCTTCAAGGTGTGTGCTCAAATATTGCAGTCAAATAATTATACCTTTGTGGGGCAAAATCATTTTCACACACTGAGCTGTTAAGACAGTAGGTTTTAGGTTTCTAGTTTACATAAAGATCTTGGACAAGGAGATGTGGGTGGGGGTCGCAAATTTTGTAGTTACAGGCTAAATCCTGGAGAAGATTAAAGAGAAGGAGGAGAGGTGGAGCCGCCTGAGTATACCTCTGTGGTTTTCCTGTCAGGCTTTTCATCTCTGCTTGTCATATGACATTATTTCTGGTATTGTGAGATGTTTTTATGTGATACACTGACTGTGAGAAAAGTGACATCAGGATGTGATTTATGATGACTGACCAGTAATACATTTGTTCACTTTGTCATATTGAATCAGAGCAGTCCATCACAAAATAGTTTTTAGAAGTTGGGAAGAATAGAGATGAGAGCCATTAGTCTCAGTCAGAGGGGGATGTGTGAGGACAAAGTCGTTAGATAGGGAGAGGAGAACAGATGGCACTGCCAGCCAAACAGCAGGCAGAAGTAAGTTTGACAATGATCAGCTGGACACAACATGGTCTGCACTAAGTTGAAGTGACTTTAAAATTGGATAATGATCATTTGGTATTTGGAAACTGCATCTAAGTTGTATGTTTGTGTGTGGTATGCACAGCAAGATGCCTAAGGTATTGTCGTGCCGGCAGTGTGGTGGCAATGGAAAACTCATAAGCAGTGGTGGATCCTTTACTTTGTTAAAAGTAGTGAAGTATTATTGACAAAACGTACTGAAAGTATCAAAAGTAAAAGTATGTATTTGTCATCCGAACGGCCCCTTTCAAATGGTAAGAAGCATTTTGATGGTGTACCTGATGAAGGTGGGGTAAAAGTTTAATTGCTTTATACACTGTTTAATCTACAGCAATACATCATATTTTGTAAACTGATCATATGTTTTTTATGTGACATCTTAACTTGTAAAGTATACTGTATATCATTAGTAGCTATCTACTGAGCATCAGTGATATCTGAAAGGGGAGGTGCCTGCACAGAGCCCAAAGGATACTAAAAGACAATACCCACCCTAGCAACAGCCTGTTCATCCTACTGCTGTCTGACAAGCGATACAAAAGTATCTGCTAACCCTAGATTACAGAGCAGCTTCTTTCCTCAGGCTGTGAA
This sequence comes from Holacanthus passer, assembly GCA_025331565.1. Classification (NCBI taxonomy): domain Eukaryota; kingdom Metazoa; phylum Chordata; class Actinopteri; family Pomacanthidae; genus Holacanthus; species Holacanthus passer. The sequence goes on along the minus strand of JAFREQ010000029.1, from coordinate 256,118 downwards.
ACTCCTCAACTAATCCTCTGCACTGGTCACATTGCTGCATTTTATCTATATGTGTTATTGTAAAGGTGTGCGTACTACCGCACAACTGTATCTCCTTCCCACCATCTGAGCCTGTTGGGTATTGACGATCATACACTAAATATCTCTTTTTCCTCCAAAAATATGGAGGAGCAAACCTTTACAAATTATGTTAGAAACACCAGAGAATATATAATGTGTGTGTGTATATAATGACGTCAATGGAATTGAATAAACACTTACCCAACACAGTGTCTACAACAAAAATTATTGGTTTCACAAAGGGTTTTTCATGACTCTTCAATTGGTATCTATTTTTTGGGACGCTGAGTGTAAAATAATGTCATTATGTCTTGTTTGCTAAATGTAGTTGCTTGTCTGATGGTTTTAATGGAATGTATTGGTCACAGACCTCTCCATATGAAAAAAAGAAGTAATCAAAGCACTGTACCACCTTTTACTGTATATCTGTAGTTCACTTGCTTAAAGGGAGGAACGTAGTGTGCTTAACTATCTGATGGAAACAGTTCAAAGACTGATCCTTAGCAGTGTTTAGTTTTAAGGCTGTGATGTTGTTTATCCTGTAATAATTATAGGCCTGCCTTAAACACACATGGCCTGAAGTATAACCACACCTCACAGCATAGAAGCAATGAAATCAGAGGTGCAATCAGTGTAGTCAAAGTCAACTTTATTGTCAATTCTGCCATGTGCACAGGAGATAGATGGGATTGAAATGCTGTTTCTCTCAGACCCGGTGCAAAACATGCAAGGCACAGTAGAAAAAACAAAGTGGGGTAAATATTGCATAGCTGGTGTGCAGGTAGATATTTACAAATGGGCACAGGTAGATGGATATTTACAGATGGATAAAGTGTCTGCTAAATGAAATTGTAGATGAACAGTAATTGAAGATCAACATTAGTAATTTAGTGTAATAAACATTAGGGTTGTCCTGTCACAATATGAATTCTATATATGATATGATAGGATGTGATATGATCAGTAAGAGTTTTAGGCCAGGACCAGACTTTATTTCTAATCAAGATCAGGTGACTGGCAGTGAGTCCAGGAAACTTCCTACAGCAAAAGAGGTGACTGTAAAGGCACTTTCTTAATGTTCTTAATGTTTATTGAAATGATTTATTAAAAGTTCACTTGTGGTCTGAATACTTGTCCTTATACATTATATATCTTGTTGCAAATGAAAACAGAAAACATATTCAATAACTGCCTTTGCAGTTAAAGGGGGTGGCCATTTAAATTGCCTATGGTTATGCTAGGCTAAGCTAAACTATCAATAAAGAGACCACTAGTGTTATAGTTTATGGTGTTAATACTTTTGAAAGGCGTCTTTATGAGGTGGGAAAATAAAGACCCTCCACGTTTGTTAACTAATGTTAGCTGGAGTTGGTTATTGAAGCTAGACAGTAACATAAAATTTGATGGTCCATGAACTCAAACGTTATTATTTATGTTATTGCCAAAACAGAAATTTTAAGTTTATTGTACTCCAGAAAGTGACTGATTGTGATTGGCTGGAGGCTGAAATGTTGACATTTAACATTATGCCAGCTTATTAAAGAAGCCGGCCGGTACCACCGGGTTAGCCGGCTAGCTTGGTGAGCATGTTTCATTAAATAGGCTTCATTCAGCTCCACCCTCGCTCCACCTCTTTGTCCATATTTGGATTAGCCGGAGTTAGGCAACGCCAAGATGGCTGTGCACTACTATGAGCTCCAAAATTGCTCTTCAGAAATCTATGGGTGATGTCACGGAGACTAAGTCCATGTTTTATTCAGTCTATGAACAAAACAAGCGCAGGTGGTGGTAGCAGCGGCAGCGGAGCACGTCCCAAAACTACACAGATGTCACTGCAGGCAAGGGCGGATATCTCTAATATTTTCTAAACTTAAATTATAAATTGTAACTAGCAGGTTGGTCGGCAGTGGACTAAACCACTGTGAGGCATATGAAGAGGGGGTTGGATCTTTAAAAATGCTGAACCACATTATTTTGCATCTACAACTGGCACATATGTATTCAATGCATATTATATTATCCTAATAAAAAATTAATTGGTTTACAATGATATGAATGGGGGGGAGTGGGACAATTCTATGATTTCTGCGTATGACTCCAGGCATCGTTTACTAAAGCAGCACCTTACAACAAGAGCAGTAAGAGATGGAAAGATATTACTCTGGCAATCACGCTATACATAGCATAAGACATAAGTAATGATGGTAAACAAACCATTTATTATATTATTCAAATATTAACTTTATAACTCCTTACAAAACGTACCAAAAAAGTAAACTATAATACTGTCACCACCCAAAGGGTGAAAAATACCATAGTATTAATTTTAGTCCATATCGTCCGGCCCTAATTTCCATGGATTTTATTCAGAATATAATCCTGTCATTCTAAATAATTGAGATTGTGAACCTCAAATGTTCCTTTGGCAAATCGAATGAGTCAGAATTGTGATTTCCCTTGAAACAGCTGAGCTAATTGTTTCCTCACACTGCTCAAGCAGATGATGTGATCTTACCCAACAGAAACATTGCCCAACTAGACAGATAACTGGGAAACGAAACAAATGTGTCACACTGAAAAGAATCAGGGTCAGTGTCAATTCCAGGAAAATGATTGCATATGGTATCCCTATGAAACTAAACCTATCAGAGCTTGATACTGAAATGTATGGAATGAAGGGCTTGTTCAAATTCTTGTTCTTTCTCGTTAAAGATATAATCCTCCGCGTGTCAGTCCCAGTTGATTTGGCGACACCCATGCCGACTGTGGTAACAGAAGGTATGGTTTAATACTTGTTAAGCAGCTACTTTTCATCAGAAATACAATAGAAGGCTAACTGCTGTATTTGTTTACAGTGAAGCCAAACAAATAAATTGTGATCACGATCATGTCTTTGTTTTTGGAAATGCAAAAATGCAGACCATAAACAATATCAATACTATTAGACAAAGATACTCAAAAGACAAGTAAATCTGATTGACAAGAGCTGTGGCACTGTTGACAAAAAAAACCGAAAGGAAGGGAAGCAGGAGACAGAGAAAGAAGGAAGAGAGGTCAGATAACTTTACATTTTTAAAAAAAGACACTGGCTGAAGCTGTTAGCCTTGCTGGATCTTTTTGCGTGTTGTGTGTGTACTCACATTGTCTTGCCGATGCACACATTGAGTACCCTTATGACTTAGAGGTTGAGTCAGGGTCAAACTTGTAGTCTTAAGTAGTTTATAGAAAGGAGTAAAGGATAGTAAATGTACTCATTCAGCATGACTTTAATTGAAGTAAAACAGAGGTGAAGATGAGACCAACAGCAGATTTCATAGTGTGGAGCACATGTGTTGTTTGAAATGGAGATGTCTGTTAGAAGGTGGTGCTTGAATTTGCTGTTTTCTTTATTTAACCAGGAAAGCCTTGCTGAGATTAAAAATCTCTTTTGTTCTGGCAAAGATAGGGAGCAAATACAGTGAGTTACAGACTAAATACGAGTAGATATTCCATATATACTCAGCCCACGCAAAGCTGGCCACACTTACAGGGTTTGTCACATACAGTGGCATGCACATAACTGTTAAGCACGGGTTTGGATCGATCGTGCTTTGAGCTTGCGTTGCAGCCAGTGGCACAGGGAACATTTCACTAGTTGAGGGAAGAATGGATTCGGTTAAATAAAAAATTTGTGGATAAACCTGAAAAGGACAGTGCATGAAGATGGAACAAGAATGTCAATGAACTAGAAATCTTTTGTAAGAAGACTAGGAGAAAATCCCCCAAACAATATTTAAAATGCACTTAAGTGGTGACAAAAAGCATTTACAAGCTGTGATACTTGCCAAAAGGAGGTGTTACTAAGTACTGCCCATGCAGGGCACCCTAACCCTAAACCTTTGGTTCAGGGCCTTTTCCTTTCATCTAATTTTTAAACTGTAAAAGATAGATATAAAAAAGTAATCTTGCCTAAAATATTGAAAAAAAATGTCATGTCAAATGTGTCCTTGTCCAGAAGAAGTGTGTAATGTGAGTAATGGTGGGAGCAGACATAACCCAAATGTTTCTGAAACTGAAAGAAGATTTGTGTAAAAAGTTGTGGCTAATAACCACACAAACACATTGTTGAACAGTTGCGTGAGATGAAGATGAAGATGCATGCAGGGATGGTGAACTGTCAGGCTGCACATACTGTGGTATATAATGGCATCTGAATGTTGCAAACCTACCATTTGGTTATGCAAGCATGCCAGTTAAAAGTTATGTTTTAGTATACAGCCAGTTAAAACAGCAGCTAAAATCAGGCAGATAATTAATAACGTTTGAAAACCTCTTTTGTCATTTAAAGGCATTTGTGTGTGCAGGTTAAACCAGTTGCAAGAACTGTGGATCAGAATGAATGAAATCTAATTAAACTTTTTCTGAAGTTACATTTGTGTAAAAAAATAAAACAAACCACTATTGAGAACATTGTTCTTACCTAAAGCAATTCTACTGCACATTTAAACACTAAATCAGCTGAGTTATATGTGTCTCCTGTTTTAAACATAGTTTATTCAAAGACAGACTTTTATTAATTGTTTCCGATCTTTGTTCCTCTTTAGTAGCTGTGGTTGGTCAACGGGAAGTGGTCAGGCTGGGGGTAGATTCACGTTCACACTGACACACATGCACACAAACACAACATCGTTGTTCATGTTCAAGTTCAAGTTCCCTATTACTAACTAAAATGCAAAAAATGGGGGGAAAACACAATTCCAGCATGATTAAATGATCAGACGCAGAAGGTTCTGAAGTTCTGGAAGCCATCAAGCAAAGTGGAGAGAGACAGTTCCAACAAACAAAATCAATAAGATTGTGTGATGGAACAACTGCTCCAAATATGTATGGAAGAAATCACAGACAAATTGGAAAATATCAAGAAATACTTTGAAGTATGATTAAAACAAAAGAAGCCTTCACTGATCTGAGTAGTGATGTAAAAGAAGTTAAAGAAGAGCTTAGGAATACCTGGAAACTGGTGGATGGGGCAGAGTAGAGACTAGATATGTGTGAAGAGACAGTGCCCCAAGAAATAATAAACTGTCTAGTGACAAATCAGAAAGACATGGTGGCAATTAGATGGACTATTTATAGAGCAGATCACAACAAAACTCTGTCAGAAAATTCAGTGTGAAAGAAGGAGTTCAGGGAAATGGCAGTTGATTTTGTGAAAGGACTCCTGCTGGACAAACTGGGAATAAGTCAAGGCCAGCTAAAGATTACCTGAACGCACTGCTCCTCTCCTATGCAAGTCAAATCACATATAATATTCCTCAAAGGAAGGGTAAAGTTATGTCCTTCAGTGATGACACTTAGCCGCACTTAATGTGACTGGATTAAAAATTAAAAAATATGTTCAAATTCAAAAGGGAGGAGGAAATGTAATATTTCTTCAAGAAACAATTTATCAAAAGAGGAACAATCAAAACTAGAATGACTTGCTGCTGCTCAATAGGAGTTCCAATATTAATTTGGAAACACATCACTTTTCGTGTTGTAAAAATTTTGACAGATGAGGATGGGACTTAGAGAAAACATCATAGATGTTTGGAGAAAATTACATTCAATTAAATTAAAGAGACTACACTTTTTAATCAAAATCCCATAAAATACCCAATATTAGATTATTTTATTATAATTATTATGTTAGAGGCCTGATACAAGCTTTTTCTTCATTTATGAAAAAACAATGAGAAAAGGAGGGAAATAACTTGGAAAGTAAACTGACAAGACTTCATGAAGAACATAAAAAAAAGACCAGAAAAAAAAATATTGAATGAAATAGATTAAATCAAAAAAAAGAAACTAGTGAGGGAACAAATAGAAAGGGCATTCACCTTTGCTAAGTAAAAGCACGACAGTGGCCCAAAGGCCAAGAAAATGTTAGCAAGGAGACAGAATAGCAAGGCTAGTATATTTAAAATTAAAGACAGCATTGTACTATATTAATAAATGCTCTGGAAACACAGGAAAACCACATAGGAAGAATGCAAAAATCTTTCACTCTGCCACAACTAATGGGAGATCATGATAATCAACTAACTAAGCCAGTAACTAGGGCAGCACTTACCGATGATGGTAATGTGTATGGTAATGAATGTTACCATAAAATAGACAAAGAAAGAGAAATGTCCAAGAAGTAACAGATTTATAACCTCAAAAAATCCTTGAATGTAATTGAAAATGCTTCAAAGAATAAAACAAATGCAAAAAACTAAACAAAAAACAAATTGTTCTAACATTAGATATAGAAAAAACATTTCATAGATTCTTCTGTTTTTTTTATGTTGTGTCAAAAAGTTGACTGTAATGATAAATGTATTCATTAGTTTTAAATGATATATGACATGCCAAAGACAAGAATCACTGCTAATTTTTCTTATTTTCTGGGATAAGAAGAGCACAAATGTACATGTATATGTACATGTATTTTCTCTGTCTGAGCTGATTTCTGCCCTGTTATTCTTCCTTAAAATTAACATGTTGTTCTGTGTTTCTGTAGCTGATCGACTCATTTGCCTGGGAAATCGGCACACTGAAGAAGGAAATGGGAAAAAAGACTGAACCTGCAGAGGGAGACCACAGCACAGATACACTCCTTGGGTGAGCTCATAGTGTGCCTGCATATAAGACAGTTGCCTGGTTTTCACTGTGTGTGCGTGTCTGTGTACCTGCATACTTTTTTGTCCCAGCCAGTACTGCCATTTGATTTAATGCAGTGCAGTTCCACATGGCTATCAGCAGGGGGCTCCCTTAAAAAGCTTTTTATGTTGTTTTGTGTTGTGAAATGTTATGTGAAGTGTGTTTTCCAGATACTGACACATAGCTGTGACCTAGCTGTGTCAGGAAACAGCAGAAAACTGATGAGCTCTCCGGGAACTGTTACGTAGTGTGTGTGTGTGGATTCTTTGCTGGTGGATAGCATTTTTATGCAGTATCTCAAATAGAACTCCCTGGCATACGCTCGCTGGAATGTTTAGCGTGCATTTCTAGTAATTCCACCCTAGTTTCCGTAAAATTAAGAAAGTATCTGTTAAGTGTTGAGGAAGTGTGAAAGAGGCTGGCTGGCAGTATGAAACACATCAATCTCAGTTACTTCAGGCAGTTAGTTGATCTCTTATAAAATTTTGAGTAACATTAATATTTACTAATTAGTCATTGGCCATCTAATTTTTTAAAACTGATGGTTTCTCTTCTGTCACACTTGAAACATTATCATTTTAGAGCTGCCTACACGTTTTAACATTTCTACACGCTTGTTTAGTGTGTGTATGAGATCAAGTCACTACTTCCTGGAGGGGTTCAAAGAGCTGTGATAATTATTATTAGTAGATTAATAGTGCATTAGGCAACACTGTTAACAAGTATGCTTACATCCATTTCATACAACTATATACTTCCGCTCTAAGACAATTAGAGGGAAATGATTAGGCCACACACACTACATTTATTTGACAACTATAGTTATTAGTTGCTTTACAAATAAAAAAAATCACATGCCAAACACAGAATAAGCTTATGGAATATTATGTTATATAGAGATTATAAAGTAGTTACATATTAGCTCTGAGCCAACCTACTACACAAAGAAAATGCTATTAATACAATAATGCACCAGCAACAATAATCTAAACGTAGTACATAACAGCACAACACTCACAGGCACTGTTTTGCTGTATTAGATACTTTAACTTTTGATCTTGCCAATAATACTTTCAGCCTTTTCTTAATAATATTTTGAACGCAGGACTTTGATTGCTGGAGTGATTTAGCTGTGCCTTTACTAGCCATAAACAGCTAGTGTGTGTGATCAAGCTCAGACTTGGACTGGTTTCAAAATTTACAGGGAACTCTGTTCTTTTTTTGTTTATTTGTTTTTTTCTTTTCTCTACATTCAGCCCAGGTAATTTATGAAATAAGATAAGATAAGATATACCTTTATTCCTCCCACAGTGGGGAAATTCACAGTTATCCCACAAGTTGAAAACTTTATTAACTTTAGCAGATATGTGTCTGCCTTGATTTGCATAACCTATCCACAACTATTGGATTCCAGTTTATGTCTTTCCGTCACCAACTAAAATTCACTTCACATTCAGGCTGAACACAACTTTAAACATCATGTAAGCAAGAAGCAAGGTCCCCTGAGTTCGGATAAGAGATCAAGAGAAATCTGGTTGATGCAGCTGGATTTCCGCTGGAGAAGGATTTCTTGGCTTCTGGTGGAGATTGTGGATTGTGGCTGCAAGGCAGAGGGATAAAAAGGAAGACAACTACTGTAGTGGTGCATTATATTGAAGGCGGGGACACATTCCAATTGTACTGACTACGATTATGATTTGGGTGTGACGGATAATTAGATTAAGTTGGAGCGACTTGACTCTAATCATTGTGTACCTATGTCCCAGTGTGTTGTGTCTGTATTTACAATGTCATTCATGTTCTTTTGTGGCTGCCAAGACTTTTTACTTACTTTATGTGTTTTGTTGAAAATAGTCATTATGTTTAATGTGTCCAGTCTTTGTAGGTTGCAATAATCTTAAAGCCAAAACCAAAGTCATCAACAAAGAAAACTGTATGCTCTCCTTCTACATAGAAATTGTGTTCATCCTCTCAAAAATAAAGTAACGATTAATGGTGATATCGTAGCCACACTAGAGTTAGTCTGACATCCTGACAGCGATTGTACATTTGTTATAACACTCAGTAGTGGTATGAAATCAAATCCCTCTAATGTACTTTCTTCTATTTATATGATCTTGTTTTCAGGCTGGGTGAAGAGGTGGGAGGTCTCTTCCTGCAGGCCTCACCTTGTTCTGGGATTGGAGCGGGACTGGCTGGAGCGAGAGATTCCGGCTATGACTCCCTCCATCGGCGACTCAGTGTTCTGGACAGACTGGTGCATACACATGCTGTGTGGCTACAGCTGGGCCTCAGCCACCAGGATGCCGCACATATACTGCAGAGCCAGCCCACTGGGGTGAGGGAACAGCAGCCACTGTGGCCTCTTGGATCCAACACTGTTGACTTAAAAGTATATTCATAGACTATAGTTAGACTTTATAGGTGTAATAACTACACTGTGAATTTAATTAGGTACTGTGTCAGCCTATGCATTGATACATTTGTGTTAATTGCCCTGTATATGTGAATAGTTGAGAACAGATCCATATATCATGGGTAGGACATACAAGTACTACAAACTGTAACTGTTATGTAAATACAAGTAGGTGACAAATAGGTGGATATATAAAAATGTACATATATGAAAAGCAACAATGACAAACAGCATGCAATGTCTGTATGCAAGCTTTCTGTACATTGTAAACAAAGACTAATAGCACAAAGGGATGAATATTGAATTGGTGAAGTACTTAAGATTGGTTTATCTACATGAATTGAGTAGTTATGTACTATATATGCATATGTACATGTCTATATACACAGTATATATAGTACAGCATGCAGGATTTATAGATGCATAATGCCAGCATTCTCAGTAATCTTGTAAATATGTATACGGATATAGTGGCTTATAATGTCAGTAAATACTGAAGTATGTGCTCTGATTGGATGTTTCCTCCCCTGGCCTGCAGACATTCGTGGTGAGGAAGTCAACCAGCCTGCAGAGGAAAGTAATATCTCTACGCATGGACAAAGACTCTGCAGTTCCAGTCAAAGACTTCCCTGTCAAGGAGAGCCAGTACAGTAAGCATCTGCGAACTCCTGCTTCATGTGTTTTTTTAGTACTGTTAATTATCATAGAGGACTGAATCATTATGACCTACATACAATCTTTTGTTGTGACTGAATTTGTTTTTTAATGAAATGGGTCACTGTAAAGGTTTTATTGTGAACCAGCAGCAGGAAACAGGAGCATCAGCAGTAACCTAGCACAGCTCTGGTACGACTGAACATGATCAGGTAACAGTGAAATAAGGCTGATATCTGAAAGGACAAACAGGAACTTAGGAATGAAACTAAACTCCAAACCAAAGTGATTCAGTTAGAAGCTATAGTACTGAGAGATTTTTACAAATAGAGCAACACATGGGTTTAGCCATACAAGATACAGCTTAGTAGAGGGGTGAGACTATCACAGGATGGCCATGCTACCAAACAGGACCACAACAGCACAGCATGGCACTATTTCCCCTGCAGTGAGAATGCACTAGAAACACAAGAATTAATGGCTTTATGTGGCTCGGTGTGATTAAAGCCAACCCTGGTGTGTGTAAACGTTGCCTAAAAAGGCTCCAAACTGTACACACCAAAATAATCATACAATTTGAGTAAGCCCTCCAGCAAGAAGCAACCCTATTGTCTGTACAGTGTTCGAGGCTTTGTTCAAGAGTTACAGGGCCAACTTGCCAATGTGTCAGAGGCTTCAGTAATATAAATAATTAGTGTATCACTGATTCCACAGTTCTTTTCTTCTTTGCTGTGTTCTATTCACAGTAACCTAAAAAAAAGGGATTTTCCTGAAACTTTTACCAAACACTTTGCTCCTCTGAATGTGCAGTTTGTTCCTCTTGTACCTGTGTGTGCTGACAGTGGTCTCTGTCTGCACCAGACTGGAATTTCCAAATGCTTACCTAGTGAGATTACATGCTACGCATGAATCACCACCTACTGCAGCTTTTACCGCCTTTTCCTTTTTCGCTGACAAGCAGTAAAAGGTGTAGACTGAAGAGTCAATGATGTCTCTTTTATCACCTGACGAGAACAGTCCACAAGAACAATAAATACAGTGGTCAATTCAGTGAGAGAGCGGTTTCAACCAAACAATAACCTCTAATTTCTAATAACTTATCAATTGTAGTAATTTAATTATTTCAGTCAACCAACTTCATTTGATAAATGACCATGTCAACACAAAACTAGGTGGTTGTTTTTTTTTACATTAAGACTAATGTGTTTAACACAAGTAGATTTCCCAAGAACTCCAGCTATTTGTCCACTTAAACTTTAAGGCTTTATAAATGTGCATATGAATAGAAAATGTCACGCTTGGAAAGCTGCTGGAAGAGCAGAGCAAACTATCTTTTATTATACAGTTCAGTTTATAATCAGTTATCATACCAAAGTCTTGATTGACAGGTGAAGCAATAGTATGATGCGACTGTTAATTGAGTGAGTCATGCACAGACCACATTTTTTTGGCAGTAATGTGTGGAAGGCTAATGCAGTGACATTTGATTCAATTTTGGATGCGCTACAGGCTTAATTTGATCAGCAACCTAAACTAACTGTGAGAAGAAACACAGCCCCCTAATTCATTTAAATGAGGCCAGTGCAGAGGTGCCAACACTGAGTGCTCCAGCAGAACAACAGAGTTGAGGGGCAAAAAGGTGAACCTGGCTTAACTTTTGTTGCAGCTCAATGCAACAACATCTTGCAAGCTGCTGCGTCAGCCTGTTCACCCTGGACACAACTGTGGTCCCTGTGATATCTTTCCAGAATTGTCAAGTCCCTTCTCTTTAGTATATAAACCACTGTGCAGCGTTTTGTCATCTGACAAGCCTTCAGACCCATGGATCTCTTTCTCAAACTGGTTTTCTTGTATCATATTTCATCATCTCACCCTGAAGCAGCATGTTTTTCTAACATAGTGCTGTTTTCGTTACCGCCCAGTAAGATTAACGCAACATATGTGAACTTATTATGCCAGGAGTTAGGAGATGGTCCCATTTTGTACTTGAACCAGGTTACTATAATTAATCCATCTGTAATATGTAATCAGATTACCTTGAAGAAGACGAAGAAGAGTCCACAGCCATGCTTGCAACTCTGTGAGGCTGTGCTTTGAGCTAAATGCAAATGTCAGCATACTACCATTACTACAGTAATGGTGCTATCATGCTAATGCTCAGCAGGTATAATGTTTACCATGTTCATTCACCATAAGTTAGCATGGTAACATCATAGTATTTGCTAATTAGCATAAAACACCAAGTAGAGCTGAGGCTGGTCAGATGGTCATTACTTTTGCAGATATTTGGCATTTTGACAAGTATTGGACAAATTGATCACCACTGGAGCAAATTCAAGTGTGTATTGTGCTGCAATAACTGACTGACTGAAGTGAATTTCTGTTTTTTTTTCCCTGTTTTTTTATGGTTGTCATGAGTTGTGTAGAGTTGTTGTGTGTGTGTGCTAGATATAGGGGCATATTTTGTGCAGATAAGGCCAAGAAGTCTGATGTGTCATGTGCCCAAGTCCAAAATCTCAGTGCAGTTATAAAGTTATAAAGTTTTGTGGTCTTTTGTGCGAAATGGAACTACTAAATCACATGGTTAAAGGTATAATACGTAAGTAACCCTCTAGTTGCTATAATTTGAAACATGGGAAACAACAAGTATTGGAAACTGTAATGTAATCAAAGATTACATTGCTCATATTCTTAGTATTATTTAGTAGTTCTTTGATGGGATGTTACCATTTAACAAGAACCAAAACAATTTTGGTGCAGTTTTAATGTATAAATGCGTAACTTTTCAATATTTTAAGTGTCCACCTGTCTAGCTTCAGATTGTGACCCAGCTAGTTCTAATTTATCAGTTGCTGATATTGAGTGGCTTTGTTGAATTAGCTTACTTGGTTTCAAGCTCACTGAAAATGCTGAAATCCAGCGGAATCCAACTTGAGCTGACACTGTTCAAGCAGCAGCTTGTAATGCAGGTATTAGTGACTATGACAAAAGTTTGAAGAACCGATGATATCTTCATTCAATATATTTATATGTAATATTCACACCATAATGAATGTGCTAGTACCTGTCGTTAGTTCCCTAAGACCTTAAATAAATTAAATACAGTGTTGAAACTAACAGTCTTTGTACTGCTACAATGAGTGTGGCCTGAAGTTTAGTTTGTCACATACAAACGCTAACTCACATTTAGCTCAAGATGACATGACATCTTTCATTTTTAAAAGTCAATATTTAAACAAGGCTGAGTATGATTATTGCAGCTCAGGGGAGATCTGAGATAGATGAAGACAGTTGTGGGCCTGCTGCCATCTAGACATACAGTATGTTTGGATTTAACTCACTTCCCTCATTCTCCCTCCCTCAAGTGTAGTCATCTATTGTTCTCTTGCTCTCTCTGCGTCCTCCTCCACATTTATTCATTTGTAATGTAAATGTAAATCAGGTTAATTGTCACATACAATCACACACACAGTTTGATCTTTTCATTTGACTCATCAACGATCAACTCCAGCTCTGAGCCAGGGCCTTGAGAGAATGAACCTACTATACATGTTTTTGATGACCTAACTGTGAGGCGACAGTACTAACCACTGAGCTGCCTGCTTTGTTTGCAAGTCATTGGATTCAAGAGTACTATAAACACATAACTGCAGTAGACTTGTGTAGATAGTCTCATACTTTATCCTTTTCTTTGTCTTCTTTCTTCTTACTTTGAACACTTACTTTGATCTCTCATTTTCTTTCTCTTATATACACACAGCTATGTACACACATGAATGCCTGTTATCTCTATCCACACCATGATCTTGGTCATGTTAAGTTCAGTGCCAGAAGCTTTGACTGTAAGCTGTTGTAATTGCGTTTGAAGTTGACTGTAAAACGAGTTCTCGCTCAGTGTATTACCTACCTGCATGATCTGCTTTGCAGTGAGGTGTTCTCTTAGTTCTATGAAGCAAAAGTAGTAAGTAAGTAAGTCCACATCAGGAAAGTGGTTATCACCACAGTCATTCTTGTCACTATTCCAATTACCATTCCAATTATTTATATCACACTAATAATACGAAGGTGACTCTGTTATCCTTAGGGGAACTGAAGTTAATCTAGGCACTATAAAGATGAATTAAACCATTCCTTTGGATGCATTTGTTTAAAACTTGGCTTCTTTCTCAGCTTGACATTTGCCAGTGAAATAAGTTAAAACATGATGCATGGTTGTAGAGCATGATTTTATGTTGTAATAATTTTTGCTCAGTCACAGGATATTTTTTTTGAACCAGAATAAAGAAGCTAATGCTTTTTCCTGTAGTTTATTGTGTCTTGATCATGTCATTCTGTGCTCCTACAGCTTTCTCATTGGATGGATCAGGCCTGAGCTTTGCAGACCTTTTCCGACTGGTGGCTTTCTGCTGCATCAGCAGGTAAGTTCCTCAATCAGAATTACTGATGATGTCTTACAGAAAGACATGCAAACAGCATTGATATGATCCATGATTCACCTAAATGTTTAATACACACATATATTACACAAACCAATATGTAGTTATCTATTATGTTTATATATTACTTTGGACATAATGTACGTGGAAGTGCGATAGAGTTGAAGTAGGGTGGTGCAGAGGGAGGGACGTGACGTGTGCACAATTTGTGTCATAATTCAGTCCTAAGTCAGTTCAATGTAAACACACATCATACACATATTTTTAGTTTCAGTGTGACTTACACTTCTCAAGGTAACATTGTCTCGGATGTCCTTCATGTATAAATCTGTATAGAAATCATTTTTCGTCATTCAGTCAATCGTCATTACTAAGTTTTTGAATTGTCTTTAATAGGAAGTGATCCAATGATAATTGTTTGTACATCCATGGTACATTGTAAACAGGAACTACTAATAGCTAATTTAGCATACTTTGAATAGTGCCATCAATATTTTTGTGATATTACTCATGCTCAGAATGTCTGCTCAGCATGGTTTGTATATCCTTGGAATACTGACAATCCCCCCCATCCCTTTATATACAGATATTTGCCCTGTGTTGAAAACATGTGGATGAAAAGACAAAAGAACTTCAAAAAACTTTAATTGCACCTGTTTATGTTGACATCTTATAGATTTGTTGTTTTTGTGGGTAGAACTGCAAATTTCCCCACTGAGGGACGAATAAAGGTTTATCTTATCTTAGAAAAAAGTTTTGTTTGTTTGCAAGTTTGCAAAGCTACAAGTCATAACAAAGGCAAAGAAGGAAGTGCAGAGGATGGAAAAACTCCACTTGACAAAATATTCCACCTTTAACCTTTATCTAAACAAGGAAGCACAGGTCCATTTTTAGATGGATGCATAGTTAGAATAGAAATACATGACTAGTGTACAACTATTCCATTGCACATAGCACCATTGGTGCCAGAACGGGAGTCAGATTTGTCTTCTCTTTCCTCATTGTTGTGCAATTTAAACAGGACAGAAAATGAGACTTTTTTTGTTTTGACATCAGGATTTGAATTTTATCATCTTAATTGGAGGCACTAAAGCTTTGTTGGCCAGCAGTGGCAGATTACCTACCAACGTATACAGCAAAATAAAGTTGAATTTGCTGTTATGAGATATTTATAGTTAACCTCAGCTCTAGATAATGGCAGTGATTACTCTCAGGTATTTATTTTTGTGTCGTAGTCAGTTTGCTGATTCTCTGCTAAGGACTTTTGTCTTTAAAGTTGCTTGTTTACTTTTCACGTCCTGAAATCTCTTAACAAATTTCTCACCAGCATATTCAGATGTCATAGCAGACTTTTGTTCTTGTAGAGTAGGAAAATGCACAGTGTTACTTCTTTCCATTACTTCCTTCCACTTTCCACTCGCCACAGCTTTAATTTCACTTCAAATGATTTCACATTTGAGAGAGCAGAGAGCTGAGAACCTTTTTGGGACCTTGGACCTTGACGTTTAGCTCTGAGAGATGCTTAATAATGTCCACCATGAAGGCCAAATCACACAGCCACTTGCTGTCAGTGAGTTCAATGACAGGCTTTCCAGTTTGACAAACTTTGGAACAATTTTGCTTTGTCTGGTGCAAGCAGCTCTGCAGCAGCAACTAGGCACTCCTACACAAAGTCTCCTTCTGCATGAGGTTTCAGTGTCTCAGCTATTAGCTCACTCACCACAAAACTTGCCTGCAGAACATGTCTGTGAAAATGGAATCTTGTGAAAGCTGCTTGTTCGGCACGTGAACTTGATCCAAGTGCATTTGTCATTGCAACTCATCCAGTTGAGCATGTTTCGATCTGTAATCATGCTCAAGATTAGCCTTTTTCATCACTGCAAGCACATCCCCACAAACTAGGCACACCGAATTGCCTTGTACTTAATACAAAATAATGGTTTGTCAGTTTCTCGTAGAAAGTGCAACATTCTGCCTATACTTGTCTTTATTGACAGTCTCCATGATGCATCTCATCGGTGACACGTAACCACTAGGCATTGCTATGCATTGCGTTGCATTCAACCTGAGTATGACCCAGACAGGCAGAAGGTGTTAGTTTCGTTCTTTTTTTTGTATTTCTGAGTTGCTTTATTTTGTAGTCATGAATTGTCTCGTGACCCTGATTCTGGTCTCACAGGCCGCATTGTCCCTGCCCCTGCTTTACATCTGTGTTTATATGCTAGCAGTCTTCTTCTATCCTGCCTTTGTTGGCACATTGATCTGTTTTTTTGCCATGTAAATGCCACCTGTGGACCAATGAAATAGTGTGAAACCCTTGGCAGGACTGTGTGTTATGTCACACATATGAGACAAACACATGAGCAGAACACAGCTTACCATCTTTAAATGACTTACACTCCATTTATACCGTTTAAACACCCAAGCCAATATTTCTCATTTATCATTACGCATTTTTTCGATCACTTTCTGTTTTCCCACAATATTACTTGAGGCAGTCATCCCCATTAAAGTGTCCAGGTTTTCAATGACTGTAGGTGCTGTATAATTTTCAGCTTTGATCACTCAGGTTTGCTTGGCTTAAGATTTTGGAAACAGTGTAAAAGCTTTGAAAGGTCTCGTAAAAGACCCACAGGGAGGAGAGCAGCAGGCACATATTACCCTCTGGTTCAGACAGCACCACATGCCCAGGCTAAGCCACGCTCCTCTTTTCCAGCCTAGTGACTCACACTGTTTTAGTCCCAACCTGTATTCCCTTTTCTCTGTTACCAAGTCTTTCTCCCTTTCACTCAACCTTTTCTCTTTTTCTTAGGGATGTGTTGCCCTTCACGCTGAAGCTTCCAGAAGCCATAGCTGCAGCCAGAACACCTGTCGATCTTGAGGAGGTTGCTAAACTTGGAGCAGGTTTGTTTTCTCTTTTTTCACTCAATATATATTGAGAAGACAAGCATGCAGTTGGGGGAATCTGTGGCAGACTGAAGGTGAAATATGAAGATGAAGTGACTCCATTGCAGTTGAAATGAACAGAATATAGTTAAAAACTTTTATCTAGAAAAGATACCACAAAACTGACTGATAATGTTTACAAATGTTGCAGTTCATACATGTAAAAATAACAGTCTAGTATGAAAATGTATTTGTGTAATGTGTGTAATGTTGGCTAACCATTGGGTGTGTAAATGTACTGCATATTATTAGTTATTCCCATGATCATGAAGTGGTGAAAATATAGTGTGGTAGGTCAGGGAGACATGATAAAATTCCTGGAGAGGAGTCTCCTGAAAGGATGTAATTTGTGAAAAACTTAGAGAATATGCTAGATTATGTTTGCAGAGGTATAGTGTCATACTATGATTTATTATAAATCTCCTTTATTGCAACAGTCATCCCTCCCCTGCCACATTGAAGCATTTATTCATAATATTGCGTCCAAACTGATTTATGCACATCCCCCACCCTCAGATTGAGAAATGTAGTGTTTTCATGACAACATCTGTTGTGAGTAAAAATGTAGTTTTTTTTTTTCCTGAGTCAAGACCCCCCCACCCCCCACTTGAAGAATTCAATGGAATGCCAGTGCTAAATGACTCACACTCCAGGGGTAGCAGCCTCTTCCAGGCCCAGATCAGTGCCGCACAGCTGGGCATGGACTCAGATGCGAGTTGGATGCCTCTGGAGCTTTTTGCTCACTCCCAGCTGTGGAAGGCCTTGGCCTTATTACAGCCTTCGCCATAAAACTTTGGACATTTTCATTCATATAACCCGATACCTTCATCTCAAAAAAGTGTGAAGACTATGGTTGTTATCATCACAACATCATTTCATTTATGTGTTTCTTTTTCCTGAAAGGAGCAGACATTATTTTGATGTATAACTGCTTCTGGTGTAAGTCTGGTTTAAAAGTGTGTAGGTGTTGTTAGCTTTATCTTTCCACACCACTTCCCTTTTCATAGCCCACTCAGAGTGACCTTTTTGTCCATTCAGGCTCTGCTGCTGTGACTCAGCTCTGAGCTATCATGTGCACTATGGGCTGACTCTGCCAGACTTCCAGTGTCCTTCGGCCTGACAGCCTCTTAAAGCATTCAGGATGACACACAATGATTTGATGACACCTTCCCTTTAATGTGGTCTCAAATGATCTATAAATATTTTCTCTTTATTTTTCCCTCTCTTGTATTCCTCAGTGTGTGTCTCTTCCATTCATAAAAGGGTTCCTGTGTGGTGAGGTGACACAATGATGGGTTTTGTGTCTATGAAGCTAATTCAGCGGGAGTGAATAGATCACCTAAAAGACACTTGTGACGTACATACGAACATTAATGGCTGGGAATGATGAGAAGAGAGTATTGTTGACTCGACATCTTCACAGTGTCATATTACCTGTTATATGGCTCTCTACCTGAAATGGTGGACACACACCCACCCACACACACACACACATGTCCACATTCCCAGAAACTGGCCAATACTGCCCCACTGGATTACTACCCAGCCATAGTTACACTATATGCCATTAAATATAATTTCTTTGTCCATTTTTTAAATATAGTTCTGTGATAGTGCTATCAGTAACATTTATTCAGTTGTGGTTGTCAGCTCGGTGTTTATCACCCTGGTTCATGTCACCTGGCTGTTCCACACAGTGTTGTATAGAGATTTTAAATTTGGGATAAAGGGAGCACTGGTATCAGACTAAGAATTGGTGTTGCACATACTCTGAGTTGAGGTACTGGAATTGTTACTAGGCGTCAGATTGGTGCATCCCTACATATTTGTAACAAAATTACCACATGCTATTTGCCAGACAGATAACCTGGGTCCTTTAGGGCAGGGCTCTGGAGAAGTTCCCTGCTTTTCCCATCTGCTAATCCTGTCTGGAGCTTGGTTTATTAGTCACTATATTTTGACTAAACAGTGCAAGAAGCAGTTTGCATTTATCTAGTGAACTCAGTCACTGGCACAGTTCGAACAAGCTGGTTGTACACGTTTACTGGTTTGGCATTTGCTATATCCACTATGTAGCACTAATTTTAGTGCTTTTCATGTTTTGTTTATTGGAATAATTATATGAAATAGATTAAATACATTGTGCATTCATTCTGCAAGCAATGGGAGACGATTGAGAAGATCTTTACTTCGCTCTGCCACAGGTTTGCCTTATCTCCTGGAAGTCATGACCATGTTTTCCTAAAATCTACTAAAAACAATTTGCATTCATCTATTTTAACAGCAAACATTGGCATATATTTTCCTAATACTTTGACGTAGCTACACAGGTGAACCGTGCGAAGAATATTAAAGTTGATAACTACCTGTTTTATAGTTATGTTTACCAAAGTAACACTGCCACATATCAGTTAAGATTATATACCTTTCAGCTTTCAAGTTCTTATTTTCCAACCTTTGAGATAACACTCTCAGCTCAAGTCTTGGGTGGTAAAGGCATGCAGTTTGGCAATCAAAGCCAAATCTACAGCCCACATTGGCATGTAATAAGTATTTGTTTGTTTCATCTACCTGTTTGCTGTAAACACCACATAAGCCCAGTCAGTAATTAAGCTTCAAAAAAAATTCCCAGCTCTGGAGCAACCAAAGTGACTGACCTCATGTCCTATACAGTGTTAGCTATCTATTTTTGGCACCAGTTCAGCTGTCATATATCTCTACAAGTTGCCCCTGGTTTACCCTTGACTTTCCTAGTTCTTACATCAACCATGCCAAACCGCATTCCTTTTTGCTCTCAGTCCCAGGTGTGCTGTATGTGTGTGCGTGCGTGTGTGTGTGTGTGGGTTCACTTATGTCAAAATTGGGGATATACAATTTGGTGTCCTCAATTTGGAAAACTGATTTTTAGGTCAACAGTTAAGGTTATTGCTAGGTTAAGGAAATGAATGTACGTCTATGTAAATTCCCCAAAAGTGACATAAGTAAAGACTGTGTGTGTGTGTGTGTGTTGTGTGTTTTGTGTTTTAACACTGTACAGTAGCACGTTGCTGTACTTTGCATATACGTGTGTGAACATATCTGTATGTATAATTGGGTCATCACAGTAATTCCACAGAATTAAAATTGTCCAGAAAAACAAATTCTAAAATATCTTTAACAAACAGAATGATCAGAACTGCATCTAATAATATAGTGTTTACAATAGTAATAAGTAATACAAACAGAACATGTAACAGAGAACCCAGGAAAAGATATTAATAGAAGAGATAGTAAATAAGAGTAGAGTAGGTGGTAAATAGGAAAATCTTTGTCTCAGAGTGTCAGAGAGAGAGAACAACAAAGAGAGACAGACCATGCACTTGGACTGAAAGAGAGGGAGGGAGGGAGGGAGGCGGGGATACTGTGTTAACAGCCCACCCACACACACATTAACAGGAGTGAGTCATAACACAGACTGAACGTGAGTGAGCCAGAGAAGCCAGTCGAGTTTCGGCTTGTGCAGACAGCAGTGTGTCTTCTGCAGCACCATCAGAAGTGAAGTTAGACCGAGTGTGAGATCAACGGCTCGTCTGTGTGTCACTGAGCTTTGGGATCACAGTGAGTATTGTTGCCCTCTCTTTCCTGCTCATTACTTGCATGAAGGAGCTGCTCTGTGTCTGGCACTAGTATTCCTCATGTGGTATTGTTCCCACTGCTGTGCGTCTGTCTTGTTTTGCTCTGTCTGGTACGGCTCGGACTCTAAAGGTTCAACAAAGTGTTACATTAGTTCTGTTTTCCCTCTTTGTTGTTTGCTGGGAAAAAGCTCCCTGACAGGCTGAGCCTCTCAGACTGCAAAAGTAAGCAGCAGTGATTTTGGACTAAGTAGCATTTAGAGGTTTTTTGAGACGGGTTGTAATTGGAGGACTGGTAGTGAGTCATTGGGAGTGGATGATTGGAAAACTTAAGTTGGCATAAGTTAAGTTAATCATTTTCATTGTTTTGTTTTGCAGCTCACAGTGGCATAGCACAGTTTGGTTTGAGTATATACAATTGTAAGCAGGAGACAAAAAGCTGACATAGTTAAGTATATACCAGAGTTTTGGGGGGTACAGAGAGGAAAATAAAGGATAAAGTGTCTTTCCATGATTAACAGTCACCTTTAGGCTATTTTTCTTGCTGTTGAGGTCAAGTATTTGCATTTGGTCAATAAGTTATCTGATATACACAAAGCTATTGTTTGTATTGTTCCAACTCAATTCCAAACCTGCGTGTGAAGGGGAAAAAAACCATTCCTATGGCATTTGCTGTTGCTTTAGCCTAGTCTGGATCTGCAGTCAGGGGCAGTGGGGATGAAGGAAGGTGAAGGATTAGCACCTCATTCTGCTTTAGACTACTTCCAGTAATCGAAACACATAGACGATGCCATCACAAATGAGTTCATGTTCATGGAGCTATTTTCAGATAGGTCTTGGTCAACAATGGTGACACTATTTGTGACTGATTACTTCCTCTTGTTTGTTGCTGGTGTAATGTTCTGGGAAATCTTAATGATCCTGAACTGGGGATTTATCTTACCAATGATATTATGGGCTTGGCCAGTGTCATTAGCACAGTTCTGGTCAATGATTAATAGACTGTTAAAGCATTCTGATGAAACACGTTTGAATTAACATGGGGAAACATGTTCTCGCTTTCCCTGACAAAGACTATAGTTAGACTGAATTATACTAATAAAACTATAATCATTTAGTTCATGTGGTGTACCAAACCAAAATAAGATGTTTAACAAGCTGAATGTTGCTGTACAGTGCCGTAGGGCTATCATTTTATTAAAAATTCAGACATTCAAAAGTTAATATTCAAACTGTGATGACCTGTTCAAATTATTTTATAATAT
Source organism: Holacanthus passer (assembly GCA_025331565.1). Classification (NCBI taxonomy): domain Eukaryota; kingdom Metazoa; phylum Chordata; class Actinopteri; family Pomacanthidae; genus Holacanthus; species Holacanthus passer. Next base: position 234,067 of record JAFREQ010000029.1, on the reverse strand, counting down.
AATATAATATAATTCTTATTGTTATTATTATTAGTAGTAGTATTAGTATATTTAATTTCTTTGCTGAAAGATGGGAGATGTTAGACAGGTGTACTGTAAAGTTAATAAAATTATGAAAATTATGCGGCCAACTATCATCAACAACATTATTTATTGGGGGATGTGCATTTGAATTCATTCAAATTGATTCATTTGAAATTGTGTGTCATTTTAAATTCATTTGAACTTGATTTTGGGAAAAAGTGACAGCCCTATAGTGTAGTTTATGATGAATTTATGATGGATGTACTGTTACACCTCTAACCGTTGTCCCTAAATAGCAATGAAAATTAATGCTTTCAAAAGAGTTGAAATTGGTGTTTATTAAAGGGGAACTACATGGATTTTACACATCAAAGCCTATTTCCAGGTGTTTTACAGTGCTACTGCATACATGAAAAAAAAGTTGTATGTAGCCTTTTGTGGCTCAAAGCGGTGCTGCATGCAGTCTGTTAAATTACCTCAAGTAATGTCAGCTGAGTTAACGTCAGTTGGAGCTGAAGACTACAACTTTGAAAGTGAAGAAAATCTCTGGGTTTAGAGATAGAAAGAAGTGAGCTTACCAGACCTCTGTAGCCACTCCTCATCTCTTCTTTAGGATGGAGGCTACATTAACCGCTACTAGCACAACCAAATTTCTGACTTGACTGTCTTTGTATTGTGAGTAATGTAGGCAGCAAGCTCTGACAAGGATGTGTGGATTAACAAAGTCATTATCTCTGGTTCTGCTGCATCCATTTTTATCCTTTTTTTAAAAATTGTCTATTATAAGTCCAACAATCCTAGGTTTGGCCAAGCTAATTTTAGTTTAAATAGCACACATTATTATGTTTTTGTGGCTCATTGCAGTGCTAACCCTGGGGATGAGACAGGGCCCAGACATACTAAATTTGGCACTTACATGTTGTATCACATCTTTCCCACTTAATATAGGTAGAATATTTCTCTCACTGTCTCTCACAGGCTTCTGGGATGCTCAGCTGTGCCACAAGAGGAAGGGCTCAGTCTCCTTGTCGGGAATAGCTGCTCCTGACAGACCACCTCCCCCTGTCCAGAAACCGATCAACTTGGCAACTACCCCAGGGCGCCCTCGGCTTCGAACCCGCACCCCATCTGAACTTGAGTGTTGCCAGTCCAACGGGGCTCTTTGCTTCATCAACCCCCTCTTCATAAAAGTTCACCAAGCAGACGGAGACAACAGCACCACTTCAAATCCCTCTGGCACAGCAAAGCAAGGCCTGAGGGAAGAACCCATTAGCAACCGCCTAGAAACCAACAACAAGGACACTCAACACTCATGCAGAGATAGTCCTCAGGTCTGTAGCTCAGATCACAGTGACAGCAACCAGTCAGATCAAAGCAACCTGCAGAGACTTGGCAGAAACACAGAACTACAGGACGACAACAGTGAAACCAGCAGCAGTCAGGAGCTGAGTGCTGCAGACAGTGTGTCAGCATCCCCACCTCCTCGTCCACCCCCACCTCGTTTTGCACCACAACGCACTGCCCCTCCTCTCCGACAGCGCAGTATGCCGGAGAAGATCGCCTGGATCAATGTCCCCAAGGAGAAGGTGGAGGAGAGAGAGAGGGGCAACAGCCTCCTTTCTCGACTGGGCTCCTCGCTAAGCATCAGCCCGTCATCCTCCCCTCCCAAGAGACTCAGCATCAGCTCCCCCATATCCATCCCCCGGCCCTCCCTGCCCATCTCTCTGTCATCTCTCTCCTCCTCCCCACGTCGGGCCAAGGCCTCACCATCATCCAGCCAGGAGGATGCCCAGTGCCACTTGGCACTAGAGGACCAGACTATTGAGAAGGCCCTTATTAGAGCCAAACTGTTCCAGCGTAATGCTACCAGACCTCTCACCCAGGACTCCAGTAGTCCTCCAGACCCTTCACTGATGACAACAAGCAAGCAGGCAGAGGTGACAGAAGGAGAAGAAGAAGCAGTCGAGGAATGCAGTGGTGGCGGTGGTCAGCGGCTGAGTGACATGAGCATTTCCACAGATTCCTCAGACTCTCTGGATTTCTCCCAATCATCAGCCTTCTTTCTCCCTCCTCTGCATGACCCCAGCCCCCCTACTGTGGCTGACTTTAACACACACCTCCCCCTCTCCCTCCCACCATCACACCTACCTTACTGCAGCATGGAGGATGAGGATGATGAGGATGATGATGATGAAGAGGAGCCTGACTTTGGCGTCAGTCTTGAAAGTGACCAGGACCAAGACCAGGATCTGACCATGGTGCCACCGGGCCACTGCACAAAGCGTCGCCCCAGTGCCAGTGCTTTGGTCCTGCAGAAGGCCCTACGAGGGCAGCTTCGCAAGATGAGTGGTGTTTTCAACTCGCTGCTCACACCCGAGAAGAGAGCGATACGTAGGGTGGTGGAGTTGTCCCGGGATAGAGGCTCGTATTTCGGCTGCCTGGTGCAGGACTACCTCAGCTACATGGGTGAGGGTGCTGGCACCCAGGCTTGGCAGGGCTATGCCTCCGGACTGGAGCTGCTGCAGACTCTCCGTCAGTTTATCACACAGATGAAAAGCTACCTGAGACAGAGCTCTGAGCTGGAACCTCCAATTGAGAGCCTCATTCCTGAAGACCAGATTGGTGAGTACCAAAACAAAGTTCTTCCATCTTTTGCTCTAGCTCTTAGCTCTGTTTTCTCACCCTTCTTATTTCACTAGTTTTATCAACAATTGCTTATGCACTGCAAAGCTGTTACACTCTGGAAACAATGTCAGCCTAATGCTTCACTTATGATAATTGCGGATGCATGTCCTGTGCCTAAACGTTTAGTCAACTACTAGATCACTGCTGATATGCAGGGACTGCTTGATTGCAACAGCAGCCCTATCTTTTACGCATTATGACCTCCTCCTCAACTCAACAGGGAGTGTGGTGGGACTCATTTTTGTTTATGTTGCAAAAAAAGTAGTGATTATTTTTAGGAAGTGTGAATAAGCGAAGTATTAATGTTGAAATCTTAATTTTTACAGAAGCGCTATGTCACAGGAAGCGTGTTTAATGCAGACTCAGCAGTTTCATAACACTATTTTAGCAGTGAGGACATTGAAAAACACATTCTCACATGTTTGCAGCTGGATGTGTGCACGTGTGTATGTATACATTCCTGGTGAAGCCATGGCCCTCGGGCTAATTTTAGTGAATTGTATGTTGTCATATATGCTGGTAAGTCCGTATTAATTTGAAAAATCAAGTGAGAACAGGTGAACATGGAGGCAAACCAGTCAAATCAGAGTGTGAATATCCTGTAATTGTAATACTTGTATTTCCCTTATATTGCCCTTTATTATATCCATCATTTATTGTATCTTACAGTACAATGACAGCAACATGAAAAGGGGAAACCAGACATAACCACATAGACACATAAGAGCACACACGCACCTGCCGGAAGAGCTGTCTGAATCATTTAGGCTGAGATTCAGTGGCTGCATTAGACCTTGGACAGAGTAACATGTAAACAGAGAGCACAAAGAGGGTTTTATCTCAGGAGGAAGGGGACTGTTGAACCAACCTGTTTCTACTGGCCCCCTTCGAATAGTTCACCAGAGGGCCATAATTATGAAGTTATGAACTGGGTGAAAAACTGTTCTGCCCGATCAGTAGTCACAACATAACATGAACATTCATCTTTAATGCTGACATTTTGCATTTCCATGTTAGTTCTTTGACCAGTTTAATAGTTACAGTTTTTTTAATTCGGTTTTTACTAAACTTATCTGGAAATGTTGTTGCCAACATCAGCTTCTGTTACATGATCTTCTTCAAAACACAAAACAAACAAAGAAACTTCACCAATTTGAGACATGAGGTTCAGTTTGAGAAGTTAATGTCAGCTCAGTCTTACTGAGCCCATGAAATCACTCATATAATATCTGTGTAATGTAAAAAAAAACCCAACAAAACAAAACAGAACTGATGATGTCGCAGTGATGTCATCAGCGTTATAGCCTGCGCTTCAGACTTAAAACTTCTGATAGAAAGGCTGCATTACAAACTTGAGATGTGGTTTTAAAGATGATGGTGTTTAAGGTCCAACTGTTTGAGAAATGTAGGATCCAGTGTTTTTGGCACTTGACCCTAATTAGGAACAAAAATGTCTCAGTGTTTTGGTCTCTGATGCCTCCATTTTGGCCATACTTTTTCTAATCTGTGTCCAGCAACTTAATGGAAGTGACATAATCACCTGAGTGTGTGATTATCAAAAATTAAAAGTTTTAGGTTTGATTGACATTTAGTCATAGTGCAGTGTCTGAAGGGAATGGAAGGCAGAAATTCAAAATGCATCATATTTATATAAATATATTTCCATGTTTTTTGTATGTTCCGTGGTGTAGTTGCCTCTTCTCTTACCTGTTTTCTGAATGGCTTATTTTTCACAAGTATGACACGCTGGGAACTGGTGTGGTTTTAGTTCTTGGAATAGTTGCACAATATTTTGTTGTGGCAGCTTCAGAGGGTGTTTTCTGTTTAACTCAAAGGCCGGCCCGCTGGTCCAGATGCATTTCAGTGACTCTCTGCCAAGTCGTACAATCTCTGTCTTACTCCAACTCCGGCTCTTTTAAAACAACTCTCCAATCAGAGTGAGAGGCTTTGAGGCAAGCCCCCTCCACTTTCTGTCTCGCTCTGTCTTTCTCTGACAGTCTTTGCATTTCTTTCTTGTTTTTTTTTTTTGTTTCTTTCTTTTGCACTCTATCTCTTTCTCCTCCAAATCCAGTCACTCTCTTCTGCTCCCCCTCCTTTAAAGTAATGTGCCAGGATTTTGGGTATGACTGTTGGTTATTTTATGCAGTATTTAATGTAAATGAGGGATGGGTGATTGGTATTCATCATCACCATCATCATGAATTTCCCAGTTTGGGACAAATAAAGTACTATCTATCTATCTCTCTATCTATCTATCCATCCATCTATCGTCACAGGCAACATGGTCACTTAACTGGAATACTTCCTCAAATGCCAGGAAACATAATGCAACTTTAGCAAAATCAAGCAAAGACAGAGTTGGCATAGAAACAAAGAAAATAACAAAGGAGGAGAGAATCACAGAGTTTCAAATATGGAATGTCTGGTTGTTGTTGTTGTTGTTGTTGTTGCTGCTGCTGCTGCTGCTTCTGCTGTTGTTGTTGTTGTTCCCATCCAGTGCTCATTCAGCAACCCAGCCATGTGTGTGTTTGGGTTCAGGATGTCCAGGCGGGGTGAGGGGAGTGGGGGGGGGCAGAATAGAGTTCCTTGTATTCCACTCATCCCACAGTCTCCTCCAGCAGAGAGCTCGTCATGAAGCTCTGTTTGTGCTGCTTCAAGTCTTCATGTTTTATAGCATTGACAGCTGGAGAAGACCTGGGCCTCCAATGTATTTATGATATGTTAGGGTCTAGGTTAGGGATAAGGTTTATCTTATCTTATAGAATATGAGTGGGCAAAATGATGATATGTTAGATGTATGGGTAATGTTACAAATCAATGAGCAAGACTGTTTCATGGCAATTTTGGATTTGTATAGAGTTATTGCATCAATGTGATCAAGTATCTTAATTGATTAAAAAGATTAAGTTTAAGAAGATTAACATTTAGTAAGCCCTTATTAGACAATAAGAGTAGAAATTTGAAATTTTAACCTGTTTTCCATCTAGTAGATGTCGAGAGAACAAACCATTCTCTGTTAATTAATGAACACAGGGATGTCTAAACACTGGTCGCTCCACTTTGTTCAGTTGTTTGCATGGCCCAGTGACAAAGGCTATTTTGAATGTGTATATCATGAAAGCAGGAAGCATATGATCTGTTTATCTGTAGACAAAGATGGATTCTCACCAGGCTATTTTCATGACAAGGACACAAGGTCTCATAGTCTACGTGTCTTTGCCATTCTTTGTGTTCACGTGTGTATGGGTGTGGGTATGATGTGTTCTCACTGTGATTTGATCTGCTGTGAATGTTACTGGGACAGAGAAACTCAAAACGTCACAAATGCATAAAATCAAAGGTAAAGCCTTACAGTTCTCAACCACAGATGCCACAGCAGTGATGGCAAAAAGGGACAAAATGAAAAGAGAAAAGAATTCCCTTTTCCAACCGTCAAGGACAAGATGTTTGGTTAAAGGTCAGAAGAGGACAGAGAGGATGTTTGCTGACAGGATGTTTATATCAAGTGGGAAGAGGCCCTGTTTTGTGGCGAGAGGTGAATGTGTGTTTGTGTCTGATTGCCTGTTTTGGCTGATAAGTTGCCCTAAGCAGACTGACTCCTCTCTCCCCGTCTGTCTGTGATACAACACGTAAATAAACGTCGGTGACTTAGCTGTTTGCTGCATGAATTCACTTTGAAGCCAGGATAGGACACAGGAGTCCAGCAGGCTCAGCATTCACTCAGCCCTTCCTCTGTGGTGTGGAAAATTTCTGACCACAGGGAAACGCTCTCTCTGTCACTCTGACAAACCAGTAAGACAACTTTACTAAATTGTATTTGTCCGTAAATCTAGACTTCTTCCTTTTAGAATTACATGAACAGAGCCCTTAACTTTGTACCAAGAGTGAGGAATATTGGCGCTGTGTTCCCCATTTTGAATCATTTTAACAGACCTGTGTGGAGTCCAGTGATAATGGAGGACTAGGAATAAGGTACCTGTGTTGCTCAGCTGAAAAGGACACATACTGAGCACTTAAGACTTAAAATTATTAGTTTCTTCTATCACTCAGTTGTGCTAATGATTACTTTTATCATATGCTGATTTTGAAAAATGAAAAATGCCTGTTTATAATTTCCAAGGTGATGTGTTGAAATGTCTTGTTTTCTTTTCTGACCAACAGTGTAGAACCCAAATTTATTCAGTTTACAGTGAAAACAGAGAAAGGCAGCAAATCCTCATACTGGAGAAGCTAGAAGCTGTGAATTCTTGGTATTTTTGCTTAAATCAAAGTAAGGCCAAGGACAGTAATGAACAATGAGTAACTAGTTTGATAATCAGTTCATTGTTTAAGTAATACTTTGAGCATATGTCCCCAAAATTCACTGGTTCAGCTTGTTTAATGTGAATATTTGCAGCTTTTCTCAGTTCTCTATTATAGTAAATTAAATCTTTTGGGTTTTGGACTGTTGGTTGGACAAAACAAGAAATCGTGATTGACCTTTTTTATTGTTTTCTTACATTTTGTAAATAAAAGATTCATGGATGAATTAAAAAAATAATTGGCATAATCCTGTTTATTTCCTTTTTCTTGTTTAACATTACTCATTTGACGTTGACTATTTTTGACATTAGCCTTTTAGCACAGCCTCAGAGCAGGCCACAATATATTTCACTACACAAATTGTTTGTGTATGAGACAAATAAAACTTTGAATGCTTTGAATCGTTAAAGGAGTGGTACAAATGCATAATGAAGGAAAGAGTTTGACCATAAAAGGCAGCAGTGAAGTAGTTTCAGGCAGTAATGTAGCCATCCTGAGACTTAACATAAGACATTTTGTTTTTCCTTGTACCTGTTGGTAGTTATCACCGCACAGAGTGGCTTCTTTTATATAACTAGTTTTGTAAAAAAAAAATGGAGGAAATGTTTGAGAAGTTTTGTTTCCGCAGGTAGTTTCAGTAACACTTTCAGGATGTCAACGGGCACATAAACTGGGAAGATGGTTCTTGAAAGTAAAAACACTAATTGTGCTGATGCCGGTTGAACATGCTGGACGCCCTACTTACTGGCAGCTCTCCGTCAGTATGTAGTTATGGCATGAGGAAGTAAGGTACAAGGGTTCAGTCAAAGCAGAGTTATGTGCAGGTAGCAGTAATGTGGGTGTGGAGAATTTTTCCTTTTATGCTGGCCCAGCACCAGAGGAGAACTGGTGCAGGAGTCCGCCTTCATATTTGCTTTTGTCATGCTTTTTGCTTTTTGTCAAATTTCTCTGAAAAACTGTGGAAAGTCCCTGGAATCACCACTCTGAAATCATTTAGGCTAAATGAGCATTTAGAATAAATGAATTCTCGACTGAATCATCTTCTTGACAGAGACGGGCTGATGTGAATGGCAGATGCTGGATGTCATCCAGCTGTGGAGGAAAGTAAAATCTGCATCTGCCAATGTGCTCAGCTGAAAAAACTGCAGACTTTACTCTTTTCTAGAGGAAAGTCAGCAACACGCTCACACATGATCCTTATTCAGCAGTGCTGTGGTTTGGCCTCCCTCTCTGCATCCATCCTGTCTGTATTATGATATCATGGTTTGTGTTAGTCAGACTGCACGAGCTGAGCTTGTAAAAGCTGATGTTGACACAGTTGCTGTGTGGATACACACTCTGCTCTGCACTCTGGATTAATCTGCTCCAGCACCAACAGCAACTGTCGCAGACTTTGATGCATAGACATGGTGAACGATGACAGTGACACAGAAGCAGAGATCTGATCGTGATCTCAAGGAAGCTTGTAGGTCTGACCCATTTATTTTTTGCCACATTGACCACAACAAAACTGATAAAGACGCTAACCTTGATGTGATTGTGTGGTTTGCTTTGACCTAGATAGACAGCCAATGGAAAGATAGACATGCTACTGACACATCAATAAGCAATTTAAGGTGTAACAATTGGCCTAACATGCATGTCTTCAGATTTGGGAATAGAAAGAGATGTGTATCAGTCAGAGTGGTCAGTCAGAGCACAGCCTTCATGAAAATGTCTGCTCACAGATGGAAAGTAATTTGATTCAAAGATTGTCAGCAGTGTGTCTGAGTCAAGTCAGTTCTTCAGTACATCCAACAGGCAAAGTTCAGGCTCTGTGGTCTTGCACTGCTGTGACTTCCAGCTGCTTCTGCAGCCCTGCAAAGCTGGATAACAGTTCTAAAAGGACATAGTTCAGCATGCAGATGAGAGGGCATCTTAAAGTTGTCTTATATAAATAAAATATGAAATAAAACAGATAAAAATGTGTTTTTAGTTATTAATGTGTGAATATATAGCACCTAAATTATACAGCAACACAACAGTGTGAGTTGTGATTGGGAAATATAATAACACAATCTGTTTTCAGATTTCCTTTTCCTTTAATATGTATGCGCTGCTGCTGTTTGCTTTCTGCTGTTTATCGTTACACAAGTCACCAAGCTAAGAAATATTTTTTCTGAAAAATAAAATAAAATCCATGTGAACTAGCTCACGTTCTCGCTCCTCTCCCCAGACCGAGTCCTGGAGAAGTCCATGCACAAGTGTGTCTTGAAACCCCTCAAACCGGTGCTGAGCGTGGCCCTGCAGGAGTTCCAGGTGCGCAGTGGGGAGTGGCAGGAGCTGAAAGAAAACCTGTCATTGGCAAAGGCCCGGCAGCCACAGGAAATGGGCGTGCCCGACATGCTGCCCCCAGACCTTGTGGCCATAGAGAAGATCAAGCACAAGTTCCACACCATGAGTAAACTGTACTCCCCTGAGAAGAAGGTCTCCATGCTCCTGAGAGTCTGCAAACTCATCTACACCATCATGGAGGACAATTCAGGTGAATAGTCTTAATTTTCCATACTATGATAAACACATAAAAAGTATCAGATGATGAAATTGAACGTGGGGGATCTCACCACCTTGGTCTGTGTGCCTCTCAGGTCGTCTGTACGGTGCTGATGACTTCCTGCCCATGCTGACCTATGTGCTGGCTCAGTGTGACATGCCCCAGCTGGACAATGAGATACTTTACATGATGGAGCTGCTGGACCCGTCCCTGCTCCAAGGAGAAGGTCTGTTTGTTTAAAGTGGGGAGCCTGCACCATAAACACCCCACACTCTGATCGAGATGCGAAATTCTTTGATGATACAACTTAAGGCAAGAATATTTGCTTTTTGCCTTCTATGTGCTGTACATATTGTTAACCCTCTGCCTCTGCGTGTTCATGTCCAGGTGGCTACTACCTTACTAGTGCCTATGGAGCCATGTCCCTGATCAGGAACTTCCAGGAGGAGCAGGCAGCCAGAGTGCTGAGCTCTGAAACTAGGGACACACTCCACCAGTGGCATCGCCGACGCACCACCCAGCGCTCCGCCCCATCCATCGATGACTTCCAGGTAAAAACACAGTCATACTGGAGAAAGCAAAGCCACAGCTTCATACCATTTAAGACTTTCACAGTAGACTTTAAAACATTCTGAGGATCATATTGTTCATTTAATGCTCTTTGTTTCAGTGACCTCCATTAAAAACCAAAAGATGTGGTTATTTCTTCTTTTTTTATGTAGTATTCTGTAGCTTCTTTCAGAGGTGCACAAGAACATATCTTTGTGATATATTTTTTCCTGTTTGTGGCTTGTACAACAACTGTAACAACTGCAGGTTCAGCTCAGGTTTAATGTCTTTACCATATGCCATACAGCACCACCGTACAGTGTTTAGTGTGATAAAGAGCTAGAATCTTTGTAAGTAAGCGTGTTTTTTTTTTTTCTGACTGTCCCTTAGAACTACCTCCGGGTGGCGCTGCAGGAGCTGGACAGTGGCTGTACAGCCAAGACCCTACAGGTCCGACCTTATGCCACGGTGGAGGAGGTGTGTCAGCTGTGTGCCCACAAGTTTAAAGTGTCAGACCCAGAGAACTACGGCCTGTTCCTGGTGATGGAGGGCAGCAGCCAGCAGCTGGCACCGGACACCCACCCTCAGAAGATCAAGGCTGAGCTCCACAGCCGCTCGCAGGCCACTCCCTTCCACTTTGTCTTCCGTCGTGTGGCCAGCACCTCATCATCAGCTCCCCTCAATCCTACACCCAACCTCAATGACCTCACTGTGACCTCTGACCCCCAGGCCAACCTGAACAACCTCAGCATGGACCTGCCAGGGCCCTCCCCCGAGCCCTCTCTTAGCTTCAGCCTCAGTCCCACTCTGAGCCTCAGCCTGCCACCCAGCCACCTCAACAGCACCTCCATATCAATATGACTGTAGCAGTTGGAACAGGGTCTTTGTCTCCCAGCTGTGACAGTGTCACCCATTGTTTCTAACAAACACGTTTCCATGAGACATGTTGACAGAGGTTTTTACACAGCCTGACTTCTCCTTTTGGATGGCACTCAGTGTCACAGTGAACACCCCTCACTGCAAACTTCTGTCTGACAGACACGGGTGAAAGAGGAAAAGAAGGAAGCAGGAAAGGAAGTGAGAGAAATTGAGGTTTTTTTTAACTTCCTTGGCTCTAGATTTGGCATCAGAGCAACACTTTGCTGAACACAGCTCTAAAAGTCTATACACACTTCAGGTGGATATGACATGAGATACTGTAAAGTGTGAAGACCACTGAACACTAAAATGTGTTCACTATCCTGCCTAATACTGGTGCTGCAGGTGCTGAATCAGGCTAAGCTGTTCTTGTTGTTACCTTTAGGGTACATAGAGGGAAAACAAATCTCAGATACACGTGACCTGAGATCTAATATGTCTAGACTATCTAATACGTGTAGACTAATCTTTGATCACTTTAAATATACAATAGGTGATAGGCATGACTATGATTTACTCGTTACAGTTGCTGGTAAACTGTGTTAATATGTTATTTGTGTTTTTTAAATGTTAGTTCTTCAGATTGTTGATATGTTTTGTGGCATTTGGCGACACCCAGTGGTGACTGGCACACATAGCAATGTAATTTTCCCCTTTTTTTATGGCCTCAGGTAGGAAGTAATACAGTTTACAACAAAATTCATTAGAAGAAAAAGAAGTGGAACTCCAACTAACAACCTGAAGAAAACAATTATATAATGTAAGAAAAACAAAACCACAACTATAAAGTGCTGTTGCAAGGTTAAAAAAATAAAGAAGAAGATTTCATAGTGTTTTTGCCTACTGGCCTCATTGCACACTTTTTCTGTATTGACTCCGATTAGAAGATAATCCAGTTATATCAAATCTGTGCTGTGGCTACTGGCTCGTGGTTCATTGGTATGCCAGCATTATCAATGGACGTTAAAACTACTTATTGGTGGTGGCAACACACATATTGTGTGTTTTTAAAATATTTTTTCAGAGGTCATGAATGGCCTGTGGGGGGCAGTATACCTTAAACCAACTAGTCTGCCACTAGTTCTTCCTTTATTCCTCAATAAAAGAAAAAGAATTGTAGAGATACAATCAAAAAGTAGCAAACAGAAGTATCAACACTGATGCAGAAAAAACAGAGAGGCCGTCTTTTAAATCCACATAATTTCTTCCTTGTCAAAACCTGGTGTCTACATTGCCCAAAAAACTATGGTACCAAAAGTTTGGTGCCAAGGAAAAAGAGAGCCAAGATTTTGCCTTTTTCTTTGTATACTTTTTTGGAATATCAGTGCCTCCTTTCCTGCGTTGACTTGAAATTGGAAGATAATCTAATGATAGTGATAGCCAATGCTTGCTGAGCCACAGGCACTGGCTTTTCCCTTCTGTTTTTGACATGCAGCGTTTCCTGTATAGTCCTGCATATTTGTAGATAGACCCCAACATTATCAATGGAGGGTATAATATATAACGTGTCATTTTGATATGAAAAGGATTAACATTTTAAAATGTGTAAAATATTGTTCTTGCATGTAGTTTGTGTTTAAGTGTAATGTTAGAAACAGGCAGATCTGCTAGTGTTTAGAAATGTAATATTCATTTATGTATTTACTGATTATCCTGGTGATATGAAAGATACTTTATCATACCTGATGTATAATGATTATTAAAGAGCATCTTTTCCATTCAGAATTACAATATGCAACCGAGGAACAACTGTGGCTGTCTGCCATATTATAATTATAGACAAGTCTCTGTAGTACTGACTAATGTTAAAGGTTGTAATCTTGGTCAAGAAAAAATGTGGTCAGTAATAAAAAGGATATGTGGACTTCAAAGCTGGTCTGAGGTCACACACAGTGAAACACACTTTATGGCTCTTGTAGATATTTGGAAGGAATATGGAAGATCTGTGAGGGTACAGTGGACGGGGGAGGGAATGTTACTCCTATGGGCACACGCTGCAATACACTCCACATAAGTACTGAGTTTGGTACTGCCAGTCAAAATAAGATACTTGAAATTTTCTTGTGATTTTTTAAAGGTTTTAGCAGCTGGAAAATCAAATTTATATGCTGTCTATTTACAGAGTATATTGAAATGTAAAATTCCATTCATTCCTTTTTTTACATTGTCATGAGATGTCTGAGGTGAGTTTAGTAGAGAGGGAACTGAAAAGTGATGTAACTGAAGGAAACCTTTTGAAGGCAGTTGAGCAGCATTAATGTCATGTACCATCTGTATGTAACCTGTACATAGCTCACCATGCATATCTTTAGGTGCCAAGTGTTCAAAATTTGAATTGACTCGTATTGTCATGTTATTGGTAATCCAACTTTCTTTGATAAGCAAAGTGAATATTTATGTGTCTCTGTGCGGGCATTTTTCACAGATGGCTTTTCCACGTCTATAATATCTTTATGGTGTCAAAAAAAAAATCTGTCACTGAATGATATAAATATTCTTTTGCACTTAATAAATGTTGGAAATGGAATTGCATGCCTGACTTCATATTTGATCAAAGGTATCCTATCAAGCCTGGTTGTAGCAGAAAATGACCACTAGAGGATGCTCACACCTCACATTTTCACACAGCATCAGTGGTCCAGAGTGCTACTGTACTTGTTTCATCTGTCATCCCAGGTGTAAAGCATCGACTGAGCAGACTTTTAAAGGAAACTTACTGGACAAAATGTACCCACAGGATTTATGATACATTTCCCTGCATGCAATTGATAAAGTTTGAGTGTCTCACCAGCAAGACCTACAAGAACACAGATGAGTGTGAGTAAGAATACGAAATGCACTGGGAACATCACAAAATAAAAGGCACTACTTTTTATATGTACATATAAAGACATGTTGAAACTCAATATCACAAATAAGTTACGAAATGAGGAAGTTGAGACAGTAAAATACAGTTAAAGACAGTAATTACATGCATTATTTGCTCTGAAACATTTTACTTGATGTCAGGAAATTTATTTCAGCTTTATTTGTTGTTAATTTGACAGGAACTGTGCACACTGATAAATGTTGTAAATGTTTTATAATGTTAGTGAATTAGTGCAGTTAACATAAGAGTAGTGTTGAGTTTTTATCTGATGAGAACAGTGTTGGTTGAATAGTCCAAAAGCAGCAGAGACAAATGAGCTGCAGCTCCTTAAGAAGCTGCAGATGGAGCAGTGTGTCACAGCAGCAGCTGACCAGAACACTCACAGCTTCGTGTAGTGGTGGAAGGTCTTTATCTGTCATTCTACGACTTCTGACCCTGAAGCTATATATAGTAAAACAAGATCAAATATGATGCTTTTGTGAAAGTTCAGAATCACATCTGTCACTTTGCCTATTTTCATTGATCTGTATATTTACCTGATCTCATCATTTCCACTTTCTGAGCCTGTCCAAGCTGAAGGCCCGTCATTCACCAGTCAGCTGGTGGTTGCTGATCTTTAAATTGCATTGCTCATCCTGTCAGTCATCTGCCATCTCCATGGGCTGAAAGTGCATCACCTGAACAAGGATTTAAAAACTGTTGAGTTTCCCATCACAGCCCCAGGTCCCTTAGAAAATTTGACCTGACACTGAAAGAGGGTCCTGATTTTTTATTATTATTTGGATTTATGTAAACACCTTGTTTGAAGGGGTGTGCATAAGACTGATATGACACCTATCATGAACAGAAAGGAGTCATTGTGAATGTTGATGACATGACATATGACATGTCATTTTATCATCAATGCCATTTGGTTAATTATGTCATTTTAGTGTAATGACATTGTTGGAGATGTCCTTCTTAAGGACTTTTCGACAATAACCAAGACAAACATAAATGACATCTTTATAAAAAGTCCGAATCGTACCACTGTAGTTGAGGTCAAGGGAACTGTTCATGACACTTGTGAAATCATTTGACAGTGTAATAAAACGTAATGACATCCTTATAACAATAACTGATATTTATAGTATGCATTGTCAACACTGGTGCACACTGGTTGACAGGTGCTTAGGAAAATGAAATCATGCAAAAGAAAGATTCCCACAAGCTGCCAACACGCAGGTATTTCTGCTTCTGCTCATTCATGTTTCGCCAACAGGTCAAATTTTTCACTTTTCCAGTGACATATTTCAACATATAATGGATTTTTACCTTCATACAATTTTGAATGCAGAACACTCATTTGTATTTTTACACAGTTATTGCTGTGTTTTCTTATCCACTCTTTAACCCATAAGAACCCAGACCTATTTCATAGATTTCTGGAAAATTATGGGAGATATACCACAGAGCACATATAACTCATTTCTGATGTTTTTAAAAAAATATTTATTTATATTCTAATTTACAATATTTTATATATATGGCTATATTTTATAGAATATTTTGTTAATTATATTTATATTTATTGTTTTATATTAATTTGTTCAAGAAATATGGTCAGAACAGGTTAAATGTAAAACAGGACATGACATTAAAGCATCGAACTGTTGAATGGGTTTAAAATTACCTTTAGTATCAAAAAACTTTATGAAATGAGCTACTTCCTTCACTTTCGCTACAGGTCTCACCACCACTCACTTAGGGACTTTATGAGTTAAGGTCAAGCATAAAGCTGTATAAGGAAGAGTCTGGGGCATTCAAAGTGTTTGTTACACCTATGTCACCATGGGTTCTTATGGGTTAATATAAAGCTACTGGTCAGACCTTATGGGTATGTTTCTGTATGTATGTGTGAGTTTGTGGGTCCAACAAAAACTTACTAGAAGACAAAGCTTGTGTTACCTTAAGCAAAGACAACTTTATTAATGCTCAGGTAGCAAAATGATCTCTAAAATTACATTTGAAACATCTAAACACAAAGTAAACCATTCTGTTGAAAAGTTTCTTGTGTAGGAAGAGGTAAAGCTTTGATACGTAGAGAAACATATCGTCTGCAAACACTCTCACTCTCCATCTCTTATATCCTATACTAGCAACAAGTCTGTCATCTTGGATATTCAGTTCAAACAAAATCTAGTGCCATCTAAAAACTCATTGGACTCTCATCCCAAAGTACATTAAGATTTACCATAAATAATTTATTATATTGAAATTTCTCCATGCGAGTAAACAAAAGACATTAGCTTCAGAGGTCTCAAACACATCAAAACAAAGGGGAGTACGAGGGAGACCTAGGATCTATGAAAATATATTCAACAGATATACAGATTGAGACAAAAAATATATAAATACATTTACACCTATCCATATACATATGTACATCAGCAATATCACCCATGTGAATATCACAAATTATTTAGAAATCTCTTCTATGAGATGCCTCTTTTCAAAATGTGGGTGTCTTTGTGGTTGTTTGGTTAGTTTTAACAACATGGTACCTTATTGTTTAGGTGTCAGGTACATGCAGTGAATAGCAGCACAGAATGTATTGAACCTAATTATCTGTAGAATCGGTTGTTAATGGTAAAGTGCAAGATACAGATAAATGGAGGGGGAAATGCCCTGGGTTATAAAGATACTGGTAATACTTAAAAGGATGATCTATGCCTGGTAGTGATTCTTCAACAGCAACAAATTGAAAGATAATATGTCATCCTATCAAAAATGAGCAGTGGCTTAATTGAATTGAAATCAACAAGTGAAACTAAGCTTTGTGTACCAACAGTCATCAGCATTTTGGGATTTGGGGGAGATAAAAATAATTAGCACTTTATATCGTTGGTCCCATGGCTTCCTGACAAGTTCCTCAAAAACGAAATTCCATTAAGATATTTGCAGTTCTTTTTGGAGAATTTATGGAAACCCATTTCTGCCAGGAAAACAACAAAATGTTGGCAAATAAAATAATATAAAAATAATGCATGACAATTCTAGATTTTTAGACACTATGTCAAAATTATTATAGATTAAGTTAAAAGTACAACTTTGAAAATCAACACAGAATATAAATTTAGAATTTTTTTTGAAGTCACATTAGACTTGTGTGATTTTCACCTGTTGAGATAGTCAGGATAAATGATGAGATACTAAGTCTGAAATAGGACATAGTAAAAAATTTGACTTAAAAAGTAAAAACAAACAAACAAAAACACCCAAAAAACAAAAACAAACAATAAAACCTACTGACATTCTCATAATTTTGACTTAAAATTCAGACTTACTACCTCATAATGGTGGAAATGGGCTTCCACAGAATTCCTCTGGAACTTAACAGCTGCTTATAAACTCAAGACAACTATGAAACGATGTCCCGGTTCATTCAAACACATGAGTTATGTACCTGTATACTGCCGTAGAATGTTTTCTCCATTTCCCTAGAATTTGCATCACATTAGTTCTTTCAGGGGAACTTTGGATGATTTTTTTTAGGAAATATTGGGACCTATGAAATAAATGTTGTCTTTAATCACTGAGGTGCAGCATTAACATTTCTACCCTGATATGACATGTTTATGATAAAGTAAATTATTACCTTAGATTCTAATATCAAGGTCTCCCTTCAGGCAGACTTTATAACCAAAATATACACTATTTGATAATGATTTCAACAATTCAGCTTACTAGTTATTATGCTGTGTGGCAGAACAGGCCATGATGGTGTTTAGAGTCGTGGGGCTCTTTTGTAATAACAGTCCTGCTTTGATTGTTTTTCTATATGTCACTGATAAATAACTTAATAAAGAATGACAAGCTGTTACAGTGTCACATGTTGAGAACAGCATTTACAACTGGAATACTTTTTAAACCATTATAAATTTGTCTTTGATCATATCACATCATAAAGCGGCATATTTACACATTTGTAAGCATACAGTAGTTATTGCATTACATAAGATTGAAAACACATTTAAACCCTGTTTTCCGGTCATAGCACAGAATACTCTGCCTGTGTCTCTAAAAGAAATAAATATGTGTATCTATACAAAAAAACAGCATTAATTTATCTTTCACAATCAATAGACATTATTTCCCAGATTTGATATTAATACGGTTGGGAACCAAAATTTGGTTCAGAATTGAATCCAAAATGCCAAGAAGTGGGTACCAATAAAAATAATGTCGGTTCTGCTTATCGGTTCCTGAATGCGTTAACCCTTTATTTTTGCAAACAAGGCTCCATATCTGAAGGACGTGGCAGGATCTGTCTACGTTACAGTGCAACAGGATGTCAGTTTGTTTCGATACGAGCATGCGTGGCTAACATGACAACAGTGTGAGGGATGGACTGCGGTAAACACTCAAAAGTGTGACTTCATTTAATCAAAGAAAACACAAGAGTGTGATGCATGTTGGAAGCTAATTAGCTGTAAGTCAGGTTGCACATCAAATTTGTTCAAACATTTAAGGCAGCGCGGCGTTGATCTCAATGAACTTTTCAACAACAACCGGCTGATTGTGCTTCTTTGAAACCTTCAATGGTGAGTTTGAATATATTTGGAAACTGTGCTTTTGGTTCAATAAGTGCAGTCTGACATTCACTCCTAAGGTTTTCTTGCTGGAGTGGATTTACTGTTGGATTATAATTCTATTGTGTCATTTTTGGCAAGCATAGTTTCTTTCATTTTAATATTTTCCATTATTGGGTAGAAATACGAACACACATTTTTATTGTATGTTGTATTTACTTTGAGAATGTTTAGTTAAAAATAATTAAAAAATACTCTGAATTGACTCATTTTAATAAAACAAAAAAAAGTCAAAGTCAATGCCTAAAAGAATGAAGACAAATTTGTTATCTAAACATTTGACTTTTTTTTTTTTTTTACCATATCAGAATCAAAACTGAAAATCGAAGAACCAGGATCGATGAGCAGAATCGAATTGATAAAATTTAAATGATACCCAACCCAAAATATTACTGATTAATAAATTAAAACTGAAACAAAAAGACGTGTCTTCCTCAATAAGAACAAAAAAAAATGCGTGGGGCACTTGACATTTAAAATGTAATGAATACCCAGAAGTAGGTTAGGCTCTTACTGATGAGTGTTCACTTTTGCAGTGGTGGAAGTCTTTGAGGAACCGTGTGTCTTCGCTGGCGTGCCACGCCTTTGTAGTGAAATAAAAATCCCCTGTAAGGTTCACGAACCACATTGCACATGCTCTAAACACTAGTAGGAATATTTATGTACCACAAACCTACCATATATGGACAAATCTAGACATTAGGCATTACAAAATACAAAGTACTCCTGGATAAAAATAAAGTTGATATCCCAACTTTAAAGTATTAGAGCTGGGATAAAAGTCCTGATGCTTTATATTGCATCTTTACTCTATTCCTACGATACTACTACTTAAATACCTCAGCTCCTCTTTGGGACCACAGGGGAGTGAAGCAGGACATCCATCCACCACAGAGGAAATACCTCGTCCAAATAATGCCACCACTGTATTGAGTCTATTTGGTTGGTGTCTTGGAGAAGAGAAAAAGCAGCAGTCCATCTCACCACAATCGCCAAAAACAAAACATTTGCTCCTTTAAAACCTTGATATGATAACTTCATACAAACCTGCTTCATTTTACAAGGATGCTCTCCTTATAATCAGCACGCATTAGGACGAGGAATAGTTACAGTCTCCCTGTGGATCTAGTTGAAGCTCTTCAGTGCAAGTTTGAATTCTGTTTGTAACATCCACCCACATCTTCTCACTAAATCAAGTCATGAATGAAAACAACCTTCAGAGGAAACTGTGCTTGTTTGTATGCGAGTGGTCATCTGAAAAGATCTTAGGTGCGGATTTCAGCAACCCTGGGTCTACAAGTGCTGGGAGAAATGTGCGTATGACATTAATAAATAATAAATATGACATCTGGGGATATTTACAGAGGGGTGCTATTTACAGAAGGATTCTCCATAAAGCTAACATAAAGCTAATTAATCTCCAGTACAAAACACAGAAGCTACAGCTGTGAGGCTATTGAAGTAAATATATAAAAAGGTGACTGGATAATGCCCTGGTTATGTGTATGCATGTGTGTGTGTGTGTGTGTGAACAACCAACATAAGTGGAAAACGCACTCTACAGACCACATAATGGGAATATAAATAATCCTAAAATAATGGATTTTGAAAAATGTGCTTATCTGCATAACAGATTCTGTTCTTTGCCTGAAGATTTCAACTCGTGGCCCTAAGTTTGTTTAAAAAACTTTATCTGCACCACAGCGCTAAACTACCCCACCCCCCCATTAACATCATTGCTTTTATCATTAATACTCTCAACTAGTAGATCTAAAAGACCCACCTTTCCTCTCAGGAAAGGATAGCAGCTAGTAAACATCACAACTTTCACACCTAAATACGGGCAGTTTCGAGCAGTAGTTGGACAGAGTTCTTGTCGTGGTTGTTGTCCTCAGTGCTGTCCTCCTTGAGGGATTATTACAAGTCAGTCATTTCCATCTCTGCTCCTGAAATCAATTGCACACTCTGGTCGTGAGCAAACATCAGAGCGGCTCCATATTGCACTGAGCAGAAAGACGGGCATCAAAAAAATAAAAAGAAAAAAGGAAAAAAAGAGCAGATTGGGATCTCTTCTCACAAAAAAGTGTCAATCAGACCAGTGTCAAATGCAAATCATTCTTGCTTCTTTACAAATATACTTTCTGGTTTTCATTCTATCGCAGGACACCTCTCTCCATTTAATACTTCACTTAGGATTTGCAAACACCACTTCTAGTGTGAGTGTGTGTGCAGATATATACATCAGTGTGTGGGTGTATGTGTGCGTGTGTCTCAGTCGTCCCGGCAGGTTGGCAGGTTGACAAAGGTGAAGATGTTGTACTCGATGAGGCAGGAGAAACACAGGAAGACAGCGTAGAGGAGGAGACATGTGAGACCCAGACGCTTGTCCAAAGTCCACTTGTTCAGGTGAACTCCCAGGACCTGGACAGACAGACAGGGTGGGAGGCAGGTGGGTGGAGAGACAGGCTGATAAATAGATCAATAGATAGACTGAGAAAAACACATGGAGAGAAATCAGAAATCTGTCAGAGGCAGAAAGTGTCCTGCTTCTGGAACGTGTGATAAGACATGCTGTTGCATACTCACAGTCATAAAGACCGACGCCAGCAGGAGCCCCACAGAGAAGATCAGGCCTTTGCTGTTTAGTTTGATCTGAAATGAGATCATGTGTGAGAAATCATTCTTAAGAAAGAGCACAGAACTGTCTTTCCACCACAGTCATAAACTAAATGCTGCTCTAATGAATACTTATCCTCTGAAATATATAGCCAGTTTTATGGACGGGACACAACAGGATTTAAAAATTTTTGCAACAAAATCAATTCATTCCAGTGGAATCACGGCGATCAGAGGAGGCAGCATTAATTCAAGTGAATGTCCCATGTAGTGTACAGCAAGCTGTGTATTGGTGGCCAGATTCACAACTTCAAATGCTTCCGTTGCACTGTGTCATCTTTAAGTGTACACGATTTGAAGCTAAGGGGTTAAAACTTGTAAACACACTGGTGCAGTCCTTTAAAGGACACGACCCAATGAACAATCGAGGCAAAGACACAGCCAGGCTTCTGCGTCACACCGAAGAGCACATCAGTCTGGACAGGACAGACGACCATTAGGATACAGCTTCTGGTGTTTGAACGTTGCTTGTCTGATTGAGGCTGTCCTCATACTTAGTGCATGTGACACTTATTGCAGACTGCAAGACAACACAGGGCCGTCTATGTGTGCGCACGCCTGTTGCCAGTTTCTGCATTGTCCAACCATGAGACGCTAATGTCATGACAGTCAGACGTCAAAGCTTATAAAGGAAAGGGAGGGAAATAAAAGAAAAAAGTATTTGCATTTCATTCTCACGCAGTTGTGGATCACCTGACCTGAGATCAGAGCCTCTGATCTGGCAGGTTCAAGACTCTGGTTACACATAAACTGTGCTATTTTTACCACAAAGTCGATCCACCATGCTGTCTTGCTGAATGTGTATAATTTTAGTTAAATTATACGATGGGCTGAAGATATGGAGTTCTTGTATGTGAAATTTATTGAGCATTATAGACTCTAATTTATCTTGGTGCATTGTGCTACTATTGTTCCCGACCTCCAACCTTATGCAAAATGAATATGTGGACCTCACAGAGTGATGGCTCCGAACAGTTAATACAAGCAAGAAATGTGCACAAATGATGCTTTTGTTCATGATTTTAGCAAAATATAAATAAATAACCACAACTCTGGCTAAGAGTCCTTTGTTTCATCTGAGGTCGTTTCTTTGTACAACAGGAAAGCACTAATTTCATTTCTTTGTGTTGATAATTTGGGATATAACCCGGCTGCTTTCATTATCTAACCAGTAACTCAGCAACTAATTACACACACACACACACACACACACACACACACACACACACACACACAAATTACCATACCCACTTCCCTTACGGCCTCTGTTCATGCTTATTTCTCTGCCACTTAATTTTGTTCTTGTTGTTCTATTTTCGTATCTCTTGGCTTGTCTTGTCATTCAGACTGTTATCTCATGAAGCAGCATATCAGCTTATAATGTTGACTTTTTTGGGATATTTGAGAAGATATTTAAATGCCAGCTGGGTTTTATTATCTCAAGTGCACAGCATCCTTTTTCTGTTTTTATCATATTTTCTCCCATAATCCATCAGCAGCTGTGTTTTATCACTGCAGACGTAAACTTGAGAAAATCTGATGTGTATCTTATCTGTTCAGCTGCTAACTTAGTGCAAAGACACAGACACAACTTCTTCTTGTTTATTCCTGTACACTGGAATATCGCATTGAGATAATTGTGTCTGATGCTGCTTATGGTTCCCAGTCTGCCTGCGTGTTAAACCATGAAATGACAACATCAGACAAAGGCCAACTCTAATTCAGTGTCCCTGATCCATGCTGTGGATGCACTGCGCAGATATGTTGGCTAAATTTACCCAAATGATTACAAAAAATGATAACACTTTATTTCAAGTGCAGACTATTTTTTTAAATGATATATTTATTATATATTTATTTGTTTTCATTGCAGGCCAGCTATGTTATTTGATATTTACCTGAAAGACCTTATTTACCTTAGAGATTTTCGAAATTATATAATGCTCATATTGAAAGCTGCAGCGAGCCAACAGGCGAAACATTCACTTCCTATATACTTTATCTCCTGTAAAATATGTGTGTTGATGTTATGAATTTGTAGGCAAGAGGTTCATTTTTAAAATGCCTATTAATAAAAATAAATCGGACATTTCTATGCTATCTGTATTCTGTGTTTATCATTAAACCAGTATTTCATGATCACGAACACAAGCATGTGTGTGTGTGTGTGTAGAAGTGGGACTGGGCATATAAAGTGTGTCGACATCAGGAGGAGGCATGGGGTCAACACAGTAGGTGCAGCTTAAAAAAAAAACCCAAAACTTAATTTCATCATGTGCACATCCCTCCCAACAGGATTAATCAAAAAAGCTAACTTTCACTTTGTGATTGGTCTCTCAACCAAAACAATAACAAACAATGTTGGTTTGATGACATCCTGAAGTAGCCTTCATTGTTAACCACCATGAAAATCTATCTGACGCGACTCAAGCAGAAATCATGTTCATAGATGAGGTAATGTATTAAAGCTTCATTCATGTTATATATTTAGTCACGTTCGACAACTTCCTTCCTCACCCTCGTATCATCTGGTGTTTCCCATGTTTCCCTGGAAGTTAAAGCAGCTACTAGGGGTAAAGGGGATATGACGACATTGACAGGCGACAAAGCAAAGAGCAAGCTGGTTTCAGATATACAGGCATGACATCTGTGGGGTCCAGCGTGACCCTGAGAAGAAGAGGTGTGAGGTGCACTGGGGAGTGTGGTACTTACATCGGAGCCATAGTTGATAGCCAGAGTCTTCAGGGCCCAGGGGAGACCAAGCCCCACCAAGATGTCGAACACATTACTGCCAATGGAGTTTGACACCGCCATGTCTCCCATTCCTGAACAGACAGACAGAGGTGGAGTCGTAATGCAACAGAAACAGAGGGGACAGGAAAAGAAAGGTACAGAGAGACGGCATGAAAGGAAAAGTGAGTGGGCAGCGAGGAGACAGGAAGGTACACAGGGGGTGTGGGGGGCTGCGACAGGTTGGAACAGAGGCAGGCGGAGATCAGTGGACCTATCTGTCCCACTGACATCCCACAGAAAGTAAGCAAAGCAATGAAGTGGCAGCAGCTACAAAGCGAAGGACGGACGACTAAACTGCGGTGGTGAGCGCGTGTCTCCCAGCGAGTCCCCGCACATGACAGAGCCGTTTAAATATTTGATGACAGGAGCAAGAATAAACACAGATGAAAGGATGGAGGAAAGGACCCCGCCGGGCTGTCTTCCCTCACCAGCTCCCCCTTCTCTTATAGCCTCACCGCAGGGATGGCAGAGGGACAGTGGAAAAAGATGACAGGTCCACAATCTTAACACCCCCACTTCTCCACACCCATCTCTATATCCATCCTCTCCTCCCCTCTTTGATAGTGGCTTCGCTTTGATTGTGTTGTTCGGCTTCCATTGAGCTGTGTGTCTGTGTGTGTTTGCTTTAAATGACAGCTCAGTAGCCTGTCGTGTGTGTGTGTGTGTGTGTGTGTGTACCTTGTCGTGCCACTATTAGGCTGGCCATGCAGTCTGGGACGCTGGTGCCGGCTGCCAGGAAGGTGATACCCATTATGACATCTGGGATACCAAGTGTGAAGCCTATCACTGTTACCTGACAGAGACAGAGACAGAGACTATTACTGCTTGTATCTCGACAGCTGTGTAATGTCCTTGTCAATCATCAAATCGATTAAAGCTATTGCTAAAGATGCTGTGTGTCTGCTTGCTGTGTAAACATTCAGTAGTTACATAGTCTTGAAAAGTTCATGGCTAACATATTCGCAAACGTTTGGCTTTTTACACATCCAGCCGTTACAGAGCAACATCAGCATTCATTTGGAGCCATGTTTCTCTCCATCTGATGAATGTCAGTCTAATATTCACTGGCAGGCTCTCTAAATGATCCACCACGTTCACCAGCTAGTTACAGACTTTGCTGTTTGGTGCTGAGCCTGTGGTGTAAAGTGCGTTTTTGCTGAAAACAGCTGCTGCTGCTGAAAACAAAGGTGATAATAGTTCACATTATGCATATTTGACCCTTTGTTCATAGAGGAATAAACGTTGCTTATTCTTTTTATTTTGACTTAAATACTGTGATTTTTAAGAGCGCTCTGCAGATCCTGGATGGTTGTGGAAAAGATACAGATGCACACACCATGTAACACACTAGGGAGACTCCTACAACACAGTATCTGATCCTAAACAATGCAGCAGCACGGTGGTAGTTTTAGTTTACCAGCTACCACCGCTGCTTTCTATTATCCCCAATCACACTATTAATGTTACTTCATCTTTATCTTTCGTAGCTTTCCTCGGGGCGGCAAAAGAAAAGAATACAGCTGGTATTGATTTTGCCTGCAGTTTCTCATCCATCTTTTCTGGCTACACTTGTCAATGTGCTACTAAATTGCCCTTATTTAATGTTTTCACTGAAGTACCTTCTCCACCAGCAGCACACCTTCCTTACCTGCTCCAGTCTGGTTTTCTTTTTCATTCCATTTCAGCCAATTTTCAGTCATTTCATTCTTGTTCATATTATTAAAGGACACTGTTAATTTCACATGTTCAATTCTACTGGAGGCATAAAGATGTAATTAACTCTAAAGAATAGAATCACACATGCTACGGCAGAATATCATAACACTGAAAAACATTTTTTTCATCTAAATCTCTGCCAGTATGCCTTCCTTTCTTTTCTCTCCCCATGTCTCACCATCCAGACCATGATGTATGAGAAGGTGGCGATCCACAGGGTGGAGGCGACGAACGACAGCATGAAGCAGTTGTCCCAGCGAGGCGTGGAGCAGTTGGGGACGGTGAAGTACAGCAGCAGGCAGAGAGGCCAGGCCAGCAGCCACTTCAGCTTGTTACACACACCGGCTGCAAACGCACAGGGCAAGACACAGTGTCAAGTGTCACACAGTTTCAAGATTCATGCAAGTTTATTTTTGACTATAAAGCTTTGAAATGTGGAGACTGCATTTGCACATCATTGTTTATGCAGTCAAATGTATGAATGAATCTATGAATGCATTTGAAATTGATGCAGGTGTGATTCATGCAGCGCCACAGTATCTGATATGCAGGATGTATATAATTACAAAGTGTGACACAAATTAACAAAAGAATGGTTAAACACCAGTCATATGAGGTGGAATTTAAAAATGGATACACATGAATAAACTGCTTAACTTGATAAACTGTTCTCAATTCTCAAAACTTAAGATAAAGATTAATTTGATCTAAACGCACTTGATTTAATAAGAATTACTCTTGCATCATCTTGCAGATGATCAGCAAGAAAATGCGTACACCAGTGACAACTCTGAAAGATGAATAGCAAACAGAGCTGTGGTTCTGCTTTTGTTACACTGTGTTTTGAATATAGCATTTTTATCTAAATAAAATAAAACTGAATAGCAAATTTATCAGATCACTTTATACTTTCATCAGCGATTTGCGATTACATTTTTGTTGCACCATTTTTATTTATTATTTAAAGTTTTGAAAGTTTTTATCTGCGTTTAAAAAACTTTGTGTGAGGAATGCATTGATGGACGGAGACTGTTGACGGAGTACAGATAGAGAAATGTAACAATACCATGACAATTTGCAGTTTTGGGGGAGTTATGTGCTGGAACTATTTCTTGCCAAACAACAGTTAGGCACAATGACTATGTGCAGCATGCTGGAGTCACTCTTGGATAAAAAAAAAATGAATAAGCATTTCCAAAAATGTTGAACTATTTCTTTGACAACTTTCTCAACAAATTGAGAATAATTTAATCATGTTAATACATATAACACGGATGCATCTCCAGCAGGTACCTGGGCACTGGAAGGGCACGAAGGGTCCCTCTCCATCCTCTTCTTCTTCCTCTTCGTCATTCTCATTGTTCTCGTTGTCCTCATTCTCCGTCTCGTTGCCTGCCTCCCGGTCATCGTGGCGAATGCTGACGCCCCTCTCTGCCCCAGATAGCCCATTTTCTATGCCCCGCCTACTTCCTCCCTTCACTGGAACATCAGAGTCACCATTGGTCAAAGTCCGTGTGTTGATCAGACGCTGCCTCTGTATCACCAAGAAAAGGTGGAGACTTTAGGTATAAGCTAATGTGGGTTACAGTTGAGAGTGTGGCTCTTTGTAGGTCATGTCTTACTGAACGGCTGAACACTTTATTGTTTTTATATCAAAAGTGTGTTTTGAAAGATTTGACTGTAAGCTTACATAATTGATGAAATGAAAGTTTAAGCCGGCGACCATCAATATCAATGGCTGTGACAACTGGCAAATTTACTCATAAACTCATAATAAGCTCTCTGTGTGCCGGCTGTTATTTACGCTCGGTCAAATATTGTTGGTGGAAGAAGAAACATCATCATTCTTTCTGTTTGACAAAACAAGAAGTGGGCTGTTCAGAAATGACCAACAGAGTCATGTCTACAAACATAATCTAGGTGAATGCCTCATATTAATTTCAGACGGGTAGAGTGTAAATGACAGACTGAACAGAGTTTTCAGAATTTGCTGTTAAACGTCACATTATTGTTTTAAGCTTGTAACCTGGACCTGAGACGTCCGAGATTTCAGGGCTGCATCGCAGCTCATCCTGTCTGTGAAGCTAATGTTAATATGAGCTTAAGCAGCTAGGAAGCAGAGCTGTCAGTGCTCATTAGGTGTCATAACACTGTCATGTGACCTTCTAGAAGTTTGTCATCATTACACAAACTGGCCAAGTATTCAGCAATTCATGCAAGCATATTTAAAATAAAATACTTTAACTGTATCTGCAAAGAATTTTGTCTGTGTAGACAGAGAAACAACTGCACTCTGAGTGGTCTGATTATAGACGTGATGCCATTATGAAAGCGAAAACATAACTTTTTCCTTTAAGAGTGTTTTTTTCTCAAAACACAGCATGAGACCTGTAAACATGGAGCAATGTGTGCTGTAGGAGATAAGAATCACAGTTGGTGGACTTTATGGAAGTGAAGGACTGAAGGACTGAAGGACTGAAGTTTGCAACTTTGCTTTGTGTAATTTGAGGACTAAAGTGAGACGGAGTCAGTTGTTGGAGCAGGTTTCTACATCATGTCTTGACTAGTCTGTGAGAAATGTAAACAGGTAATGCCTATAATCCTGATGGTGGAGCCCATTCTGTGCAGCACCAGATTACCTTGTTAAAGAGGCTGTCTGAAACACTTTCCCCTCCCTGCACAAAAACACACTGCAGTCTGCTTCAAACTGGAAATGGCAGCTATCTTTTTTCTCTCTCTTTTTTCAATCAAAAGCAGTGGTGGGGCGCCTGTGTGAATCCTTACCTCGGTGATGAGCATGCGGGAGGCCATGGTGAGGCGGGTTCTGGGGGAGAAGTGGCTGGTGATCATGATCCTCATGCCGGCCTCAGAGAAGGACAGCTGGTGGGGGTACGCTGAAAGCAGCTCGTCCACCATCAGCACTGACGGCTTCCTGTGGGGATTCGCTGTAGGACACACATACACACACACGATCCCACAGTATACACATGCACTTATGAGCACAGGAGAACACATCCATCTACTATATTCTATACTTCCTAATATCTGTGCAAGAACATACTATAGCTCAGGAGAGCACAATAAAATCCTAGATGATTGAGTGACTGAATGTGTTCTGACAATGTTTGCAACCACAGCAGTGATTCCACACTGATCTGCAGTCAAGAACTGAGGTTTAAAGGAATAGTTCATCTTTCATATCATAAATCAAATGTTAAGTATGATGATGGAGCAGGGAGATGTTTAGTTTATTTTAGCATACAGACTGGAAGCAGGGAAAATTGCTTAAATCTGTCAAAAATACATTTAACAAACACCTTTAAAGCTCAGTAATTAATATGTATTTCTTTTGTTTAAGAGCTACACAAACAAAGAAATTGTCATTGTCGTTTGTCATTTGTCACGATGGAGTTGTATAAACTATTTCTTGACTAACAACAGTTTATCCATCTGCCCAGTACTTCTGTGTGCCCAGCTGCTGAATCCCAGTTTAACAAAACGCGTACCTTTCTTCAGCAGAACAGTGGTAGCATCACAGCCATCGTCTAGCTCAGCGTTATTTGCCGCTCCGTTCCTCAAAGTGGGCGAGTTCTTCTTCCGCCTCTCCAGAAAACGAACAACGTGGGAGTTCAACCTGAAACAGACGGCAGGTAAAATCCAATTCACTTACTGTGAACATTTAGGTACAGTATGAGTGAAACTGCCCCGTGACTTGACTTTGGTATTTATCACAAAATACTATGCAGTTATATTATATTTGTGTTTCAGTTTTTATCTGCCATTTATATTTAATCTAGTCTTCATTTTTTTCTTAATCTTTCTATCAACAGTAAATACCACTATTCATACCAAGGCCAAAGAGAATGTTCGCTACTGATTGGCTGCATGGTGTGCATTACTTTCAGTAACTGAAAAGCTCTGACATAGTGTCCTCATCAACAGTCTAGTTATATAATACTCATAAGCAAGAAAGTTAGTGATGTTCATGCCAAGGTAGCAGCATTTACGGATTTGCTATGGTGTAAGTGGGATAACCCAACACTAAAAAACCTCCATATGATTGACTGCACACCAATATGGCTTTACAGTGGAGGAGAGCATTCTGACTGAAATGCTTTGACAGGTTAATCACAATCAACAGTATCAAGCTTCATTACTTACTTCATGATCAAAATGTAGACGAAATACATCAGAATCAATGTGAGAGCTTCCCACCTGGAAACACAGTTTGGATTAATGTGAAAGATTTCCTAAATTTGAGGCTGTAAGTGAATATAGTGATGTCACCTGTCATTAATTATTATCAGAACTTAAAATAATTAGACTTACCAAACCACCTTTTCATCATATATGAACTGTAATATGGAAGAGGAAAATGACAGAGCAGTGAAAATCATGAATAATATGTAATTTATACAGTTGATGAATTCACACATACAGTAAACACATGAAGGCATAATTACAGTTGGACAATCACATCATTAACATTGGTGGTTAAGTGAGATGATAAAGTCTATTAATATTTTTCCACCTTTTGTATTTGCAATATCAATACGACTGTGTTTGTGTTGTGTGAAGTTGTTCCTTACCACTATAAGAGCAGAGATAGACAAGGTGTAGTAGACAGAGTCTCTGAGCAGAGGCCAGCAGGACAGATGTATTGTCTGAGGGACACAGACAGAGAGTCAGACAGACAGAAAGAGATAGGCAGACAGAGTGACAGTCCATGTCTGTGTGTGTGTGTGTGTGTGTGTGTGTTTTGGTATTACATAACATGTAATCTAAGTATGCTTTTCTTTCCCTCATGGTATTACAGCAGTGAACAAGACAGATATCATTTTCTGATTCACACACTTTGCTGCAAAATAAATATAGTTATGAGAGTGAGTTTCCACCCAATGTTTCTAATGTGAAGAAAAATAAATATTCTAGTTTTATTTTAAGAATAAATAGTGCTGGACACTTGGCACGAACATGTTTGCACAACTTCTGTCTGTCCTTGTATATATTATTGTTCTTGTGGATGCATTACCGAATAATGCAGTGTTTAAATGCTTGCTAAATGTTTGAGTGAATGGAAAAAATGTTAGCATGAGAGACAGAAAAACATCTTTGATAGGTGTGTGTGTTTTGTACCTGCACGGCGAATATCCCACACACTCCAATAATGCAGAGAATGTTGAAGACGGCTGAGCCCACTATGGTGCCGACCCCGACGTCACCTTTAGTGATGAAAACTCCTGTACAACAGATACACAAACACTGGTTGGTGCACGTGACAAGCTTTTTTTTTTTTTTAACATTTTGGGAATAAATCCTGTTTGTTTTTCTGGTGATACTGACATGGTTCCATAATGTGAGTTTAGAGCCAGCTCATCTTCAGTGGTTTGGTTTTATGATCGCTATATTAGCCCTGTTATTGGTGACTAAAAAGAGTTCACATTAACAATAACAATCATTCTCAATTGAAGCTTATAGTTTTCATATTTATGTTATGTGTCTGAAAAGGTTAATGCTGTTTACTTTGGGGTCCGGATACCCAACCTATCCAAAGATAAATCTGAGGGGTCACCAGATGTTTGTTGGGATAGGGAATTATTTTATATTTTTTTGAATGATTTTGATTTTTTTTTTTTTAGATAAATTATTGTAAGCCACAATACATATTTATCAACCATGTTGTCATATTTTTTACAGTATAATGAAAAGAGTCAAAAAATACCTACAACTGTCCTTCAGTTAGTTAAATGTGATCACAGAAAATGTGTGTATGTGTTTATGTTTCTCACCGATGACAGAGGTGAAAAGTTCAGGAGCTGAGCTGCCTGCTGCCATGAAGGTTGCTCCTGCAACATCTTCACTCAGCTGAAGACGCTGGTTGAGAGAAGATAAAAGAAAGAAATAGAGAGTCTTAAGAGAAGTACATCACAAAGCAATACTTAGAGAGTTCTTGTGTCATGATGGAAACTCAGTAGAAGTGCAGCAACAACCTGCACTGTTTTCTTACCTCACATAGCTTCTCTAGTGAGGGGACAAAGTAGTCATCACACACCAGTGCCAGAGCGTAGAACATGTAGACCGCCTGCAGGGGCCACACACACACACACACACACACACACACACACACACACAGGGGGTAAGGAACAATACATATACAACTGTCCAAGACACCTGCTCAAAAACATTCTTCTCTTTTTACAGTGGAATCACAGGCTCCACCATCATTCACCTGATGTTAGGTCTGATGGAAACCACTGTGAATTCCCTATACATTATTAACCTTTCCTCTTTGTGAGAGAACCTTATAAACTAGTTAACTTATCTTAGCATAGCATAAAGACTGAAAGCAGGGAGAAACAGTTAGTGTGGATCAGTCCGAAGGTCACAAATACACCTCCCAGAAGCAGCATCATGTTATCACATTTATAGAAAACTTGTTGATATTGTGGGAAATGCAGCGATATTTAGATGAGAAGATTGTTACCTCTGTAATGTCTGTGAAGCCACCTCAAGCAGACTGGAAACAGCAGAACCTATCCTGGCTCTGACCAAAAGTAACAAAATCCCTCCACCAGCACCTCTAAAGATCACTAATCAACATGTTATATCTGGTTTGTTTAATCCGTACAAAAACCATAAAGTGTAACAACAGCACATCACCATGATATGGACTAAGAGAGCAAGACGGGACAACTCCCACAACAAGACAAAGAGACAAGAGACAAAAAAACTAAACCAAAACGTCAAACTATGACAGGCAGGGTTCCCACACTTTATTTCTAAAAGAAACTCAAAGAAAAGACGAGACATACTGTTAACTTGTGCAGATGCTGGTTCAGTAAAAGGAATAAAGACTGAGGTCTAGCAATATAGTGGATAAATATGCTTGAAGAAACAGCACACTGCTTTTACAGTCAACAAACTAAAACAGCTTCAGAATTGCACCAGAATATTTATTTTTTTAGTGGTCATATATATATATATACATATATATATTTATTGTATCTCAGTGTCCCATATTCATGGATGGACAGACCAGGCCTCCACAAATAGAAATGTAATTATGGAGAATGATGTAACCTCAGTTTGCCATGTCGAGCAGTTTTGGTGTCTGAATCACAAGACAGCGTGTCCTCACATCACACATAAGCCTGTGCTCAACATCTGCCAAACACTTGCCTTCCTTACACCACACTGGCAGCAGCTGGCCCAGTGGGTGGCTGCTCAGTGCGGTCTCTGTGTGTTAGTTAGTGTGGGCGTGTAGTGAAACTCACTTTTCTCCGATTATTCTTTTAAAATTGTGAATGAAAATATTTTTGTTACAAAAATAAATTCAGAGCAGTAAAGTGGTGAGTATGACATGACTCTGTTGTTGTGTGAACAGCATTTATGCTGTGTAATTGCACATTATGCTGGTTCACCAAGGCCATGTTTGTCAGCCGGCCTTCATTCACAACAAGCCTTTATTTGTGTTAGCCATCATTTGAATACTGGCCTTTATTTGAGAATTTAGGGCAGCTTGGAATTGAAATTGTTCATAGGCTGCAGGTCATGATAATTTCAGGGTGGGGATACAGCCAACGTGTCAGGTTTGGTTTAGATTAGGTTTGATTTGCTGCTGCATAAAAAGCCCTAAAGACACACTTGAGAAGTGATAAAGCCCTGGTAGGAAAGCAGTAATTATTATTCTCCGTTTGGAATCACTTTTCAAACTGTGTTTTATTGTATCTCAGTGTCCTAATATCCCTCACTGAGGCCTTTTCAATTGCCTTCAAGTATGTATATAATTGCCTTACACCTATACAAATGATGAAAGCAAGAGGTGCTTCACAAACACTGGCTGCTCTCATTAAGTGTGTGTATACAGTGCTGCAGGTGACACTCACACAGAGGACGTGCAGGCCCACAGCTCCTTCAATGCGCTCCTGGTTGGTGAAGTAATCCCTGGGGAACTCGTGGATTGCTGCAGAGAAAACACACACACACACACACGGAGAAAGGAGACAAATATGAAATATGATTCACTGTGGTGAGAAAGGAAGATATTCTGAGGGACTCATCCGACCAAACAGAAAAATAAAGCAATCAATAGCATCAATGTGACAAGTACAGACAGAAGTCAAATGGTCAACTGAATTTAATATCCAATAATAGACAGAGGCCTAAATAAAAAAGTAGTGGCACTACAATGAATTTAAGTTAGACCAAATTAGACCCGTCCAACAGGTCCAAAACAGAAAAAGGAGTTGGATTCTTGTTTGAATGCTTGTGTTCTGTTCACAAAAGTCTCCTAACTGCGCCTTCAATTGCTTGTTTCAGCTTGATGAATATCACCTGTTGAGGAAGAGCATGTTCACAGTGTGTTTTCATAATGTTATCATTGGCACAATCATTGTTACATGTTCCGCTCAGTTTCACTCTCAAAAATATTAACAAACAGTAAAAAGAAAGAATTTGGGTGTTTGGTGTACTCAGACAGGGGCTGCACTCTTTACTAAGATAAGGTAATCCTTTCTTGATCCCCAGAGGGGAAATTCAGGTGTTACAGCAGCACAAGGACAGAATAAGTGCAGATAAATAGAGAAACTAAACTAAACTAAAAAATAACTGAAAGTCTATAAAATAAAAATAAGAAAAGGAAAAAAAAAGAAACTATACAAGAGTAATTAGCAAATTAGAGCAGTACATATACACATCAGATATAACAGTGTACAGCAAAATATCAATAACATGATTATGTAATTATACTTTATAGTTGTCCATGTTAATATTGAGATATGATGTATCAATGCAATAAAGAGTGTGATGTTTTTACTACTAATGATTCAAATCACAGCTTGATTGGAAGGGGAGCCCAATCTGCATTTGCATATATTTGGAGTCACTCCGGTTCAGGGTGCATGGCCAAATAAAGGAAGCAACCAAAGGAAGAGTTTGAATCCAGCGATCCACACGTACTCAGTGGGAAGCAGCCTGCAGTGGGATATCACTCCAACACCGCTCTGTCCCTCCATTCTCCACCCAACAGAGGTGACACCGTGAATTCATCACTGCCGCTAATCACAACATGCCAAAATATGCCATATACTCATTCACAGCCATCATGTGCATTTCTTGTTGTATATGAGTCTGCATGCGAGTGGGCAGGCTAAAAATAGCCTCAGTCCAGTCTGACTGTTTGTGTGTATGCGAGATTTGCTTGGCTTGCTGTGTGTGGACTATCAGTGTGCTGTGAGTACGTGTGTGCGCCCTCCTGCTGTATGTTTGTTTGCCGCGTGTGTGTGTTTGTGCGCGCGCTCGCGTAACGTGAAGGCAACCCAATGTGCAGTGACATTCTGTCTCTCAACAGCCGAGAGCTTGTGAGTCAGGCGGCTTCGGCCTCAGCCTGCTCTGTGTGGCCCAAACACAACACGGGCCCGTCTGCTCATAGGAAGTGACAGCAGCACAGAGAGAGGGAGAGAGCAGAGATGAGGGCAGCAGGAAGGGAAACAACAAAAAAGAGACAAAATGAAGAATCTGACATGATGTGGAGCTGCCATTGGAAAAAGAGTTCAAGTGTAAGGTAAGGCAAGGCTCGAGCTTGGAATAAATAAAACAGACCTTTACCTCTTAGTCACACACACATTTCAATCACAACGATGGAAGATCCACTACATTTTCAATTCAACTTTAATTCCTAAATGTTTTCACTTGAATGGTCCTCAGTTTCTTCTTCCAGTTACTATGAATGGATAGTCTCAAAAGCAAAGCATTATGGGTTTTGGCCTACATCACATTCCTGCTGTTGAGACTACAAATGTAAAGACAGATGATGTTAATAAGGTAAACTTTCTACAAATTCATTAGAGAGACCAGTTCTTGGCAAAATAACCACATGTCTGTTGTTCCTTCAAGGATTGCTACAAAGCAGACTGGCTCATTGATTTACATCACTGTCGGCAATCAATTAGTGTAACTAATTCATTTTAAAGCTAGTGCAAACAAAATTCCACAATCTGCCAAACAATTCATTGTCATTGCAATACAACATCGTGTCTCTTGTGACTGGAGAGAAGGCACAGAAACCAACACACTCACACATAGACACATAGACTGTATAGTCTCACAGTCTGCAACAACTACACATACAGTACACGTGTGCATAATAATAACTATGCTGGCATGTCAAATTTACACACACAAGAAAATATAGCCATACATAACACGATAACTAACACATCTGGGTCTGCATGCTTCATCATTCTCAAACATCTCCTCTACAAGAAAATGATAAATCACAACAGCAAATCATTTCTAGTGGACATCTGTATATGTTTCCATTTATAAATGACATCATCTGGATGGGTTTTGTGTCATTTTGTCCAAATAGCCAGCATCAACAAATGCAATCTAAATTGAGAGCATTTTGTACCACAATCCTTTAAGTAACTGTACCATTCTGACCTTTCCTCTGCTCACTTTTTTCACTTTTTGAGTGTGCAAGGGTCTTGTTAAGTCATCACAAGGTGTACCTGTGGATTCTGTGTGGACTTTTCTGTAAAATTAGTTGTGGCCACATGGACAACGTTAGAAAAAATACGTGTGGAAAGCTTCCTACAGGCAGACGCCACAAAGTGGTATAAACCCCAGCTGTCCATCTACATGTCGGTTTGGGAGCATTTCCAGGTCTTTACACTGCTTTAAATTTTGCCCCAACTAAATCTGGTTACTATCAGAGGAAGAGATGAACAGCTCAGATGTCAAACGTAGAGTCAGTCAGTTAGTGAGAAGTGTTTATCATGTCTGCTGGTAAAAATCTGTCAGAAAAAAAACAACAAACTGCTTCAGTGTCTTTCAGCGGAATGTGTTTCCCACTGAACATTCACAGGCCAGACAGCCTGTGCCAAGAGTAGTGCAAACACACAAACACACACACACACAAAAACAAAAAAACATGGACCGGAACAGAGCCAGCACCATGAGAACTTGCAGGGAAGAAAACAATTAAGTTCAGTCTCTGGATTGTCTCACATCTGACACATATTGTATGCATATTCATACACACAGTCACAATTATACAAACCAAAATACACACACACAAGCCTGTATACATGCTGATGCGACACCTCTTTATCCCACAGCACCAGCAACAACAACAATCTCAGTCTGTTGGCGTGACTGCTTCTTTTGGACTGTGTATGAGGAGGCTTTTTGTTTTCAATTCACAGATTAGGGGCTCACTGAAAGTGGCCAATGCAGCCATGGACACAGGCCAATACTGTTTCTACAAGGGATGTGTGTGTGTGTGTGTGTGTGTGTCTGTAAGTGTGTGCATATGTCTGTGTGACAGGCCATCACGACAAAGCTGTCCTTTCTTTTTCCTCGCACCTCAACCTGGCACTGACACAGGCGCTTCCTGAGAGAAGGATGGGCAACATGCTGCAGAATACCTCCTATTCAAACACACGATCATACAAACAGACAGAGGCGTGGACTTCTGCTGGACCAGCCAAGTTTGTTTCTGCCAAGAAAGTATGATATTCCTATTTCACATACTGCACAACACAGTAGAGCAATGCTTACTCAGATTCATTACTTACTTTATTTATTCTTTAATCAGGCCAGTTTCTAACTCAATACATAATTGTGAGAATTTTAGACTACTCAAAATTTCATCCATCTGCTCGTGTTCAGAAAACATTTGACATTTGAGAACTTTGGGTTCCTTTGTTATGTTTTCTACAAAATAAAAAAGAAAATACATGAATACAGACAAAATATAATTTGCAGAAAAAACCTTATATTTTGTAAGTTATTTTAAAAAGTATTCAAGTTCAAGTGTTGGTTGCCTAGTTCAACCTAACACATGATGCATGTCAAGTCTTTGACCGTTGGACATCTTTAGGTTTGTACATGCACACATGTCATATGTACAGCATGTTATACAGGATTTATGTTACTGATGCCCTCTGCCATGCCATTCTGGATAAAAGCCTCTGCTAAGTGCTTAAAATGGATATGTCAAAATGCTTCCTCCATGTCAAAAACAATCAGTCATATATGAGCATCCATCATGATTTAGGATTAAACAAACCCATATGGTGGCCGGTGGTTGGGCCGGCCTAACATCAGCACTGCACTGACGTCACCCTCTCATAATCACTAATCTTGTTAAATATTCTGTGAAAAAAATAGATGTCAAACAGTGATTGAGACAAAAGCGTTGCATAATCTCTGGATTTAGAAACAGAAAAAAATCAATATGATTTACAGTAGCGGGTGCATTAAAGTTGTTTCTGGAAATGTATAATCTGAGTTAGCTGGTATTTTGTTGGGTTAAGTGCAGCCTGCAGCCGCTCTCAATAGCTTTATACAGTATAGGATGAACAGAGCAGAAAATATGACTGTCATCAGTCTGTATATAGACCAGTCGAGTCCTCAGTGGCTTCAACATCTGGAGAGGCCCAGGACAATATTTGCATTTACTCGGAAGTAGAAAACTGTAGCATGAATCAAATCTTCCTTCAATTTAGAGTTTTAAAAACATATTAAGAACATGCATGTAAGGACGTATCCCATTTCTTCCAACCCCTCTACTTGCAAAAGATATTCTAAAGCATCCAATGTGGCAGTGACAAGTAAAAGAGAGCACATTCCAGCCATTGTAGCATCTTTACACTGGCTCTGTGGCTCTTCTAAAAAACTCTAATAGTTTAGCTCCTCCATACGTCATCGACTGTCTCTTCCTCTAGACTCCCTACCAATGCTTCAGGTCATCCAACACTATAGCATTAAATGAAACAGCTAAGAGTTAAACAGTTAAGACACAGATGTATGGAGAGGCAGCCTTTTGTTATCATGGACCGTGTGGGACAGCCTGCCTATAAATGTCCAACATGCAACCTCTGCAAATTCCTTTAGGAGACATCTAAAGACTTATCTTATCTCTTGCCTTGCAATGAAAGGCGTCTGTGCGAGATTGGAAAATAAGGCCCACCACATTGGTTGGTCAACAGTGACAATTTCTTTGGCAGACAGAAGTTGATGAGAAAATAAAACCAAACCCATCTGCATGGCTGCATATGACAAACCAGATGGATAGTCATTTGTTTGCATGATTTTCTAATTTGAGTGAACCAATCCTTTAAAGCCGTCATGCTTCTTTCAGTGTTTCCAATCTGCACATTTACTCACACCGATGATGAGAATGAGAAAAAAAAACAACTGCAGTTTTGGCTGTTTCTGAGAATGATGCAAATGTAAGGTCAAGCTTTAGCCACATGCACATGCACCCACACACACACAGTTATCAAATACCCAAGCTGTGTGATATCAATGTGGATTGACCCGAGTGGAGACGGACGGCTCGTCTCTCCAGGGGCAGAGAAACAACAGTCAACCCCCCCACCCACCCCCAACCCAGGCTGCTGCCACCCCCAACACTTACGTAATACCACAAGTATTACATAAGAGCTTCGCGGCTCCAATAGCAACAAAGACACACACAGAAAGAGAGAGAGAATCCTCCAAATCCTATACCTCATTAAAGGGATCTGAGGAGGCCGCTGTGTTTTAAGAGCAGCAGAAAAGATGCTGCTTTATGCAGATGACAGATGGCTTTCCCTTCATCTATGACAAAACATGCTGAGCATCTGTTGTGATGGACAGATACACACACATACATAGACATGCAATGTGTAGAGGGAGAATGCTGTCAGAAACACACAACGGCTACTACAGCCCTGCTGTCACATGAAAATCATGGATCTCTGAAATGCTACCTTGTACTTTTGAGTTTATTAGTGGGTTTAACATGTTTTTTAGATATAGAATCAAAGGTTTATGACTTTTCTCAAGGCAACACAAAGAAAAGAGCAACCTAATCATAACTGGTCAGATGTGAGGGAGTTATTTGTCAGTGTTTCATTGGTTTTTGCATTGGGTTGTTCCCCCTAAAACTGACAATCACTGCCTGCCAAGAATTAGTGCTGTCATGTGATAAATAAAACTTTCAAGAGAAAATAAGGAAATCCATACGTTTAGAATTAAGAATGTATTTTGCTCCGCAATCAATAAAAGAAATTAGTTTATATGTATAAATGTATAAAATCGTGTAAATACAGAGAGGCAGATACTTAAATACTGCAGCTGACAACAACGCAATAACATAAAGGTAACTAAAGGTTAACTTAAAGGTTTCTGCTGTCTGGAAAAGGCTGAAGCTCCAGCTTATAATGCCTTTTAACATCACATTATGTTTAATCCTGTCCTTCTATGCCAGTGCTTCTTTCCGATTTTTAAACAAATGTTTAAAGTGTTCTAAATTTCTATTCTAAAAGTTCTGTTCTACATGTTTTCAGTTCCTCACTACAGCTGTACAGTAAATTCACATTCACACAAGACAGCTCAAGATAAGTTCAGCTTGTCCCATGGCTATTGGGCAGCAAGAAGCTTTCAGCAGCTCTGCGCCTGCAGTGAGGCCTGGCTACACAACACAACCAGGACTACAGATCTGCTGTGGATCTGATGAGGACGGAATAATAGAACTGAAGAAACTAGACAGTCACACTCATGTGGAGCAACAGTTTGGGCCATGAAAATCATGCTGAGATGAGAAGTGATTTGATTTTAACCTGAACTTCTCACTCACATTATCCATGTTTGCTTTACTTCCTACTGACGCAGTATATTTGACAGTATTTTTTGAAGTTCCCTCCCTCTCTGCCACACACACACACACACACACACACACACACACACACACACAGTATGCCACTGTCCTTATCCTAAAGATGGCAGTTTAATGCATCGGGAGGTAAGCGCAGCACTAAGGCTCAGACCCTGACAAAGTGCCATTCTGACATTGTGTCATTTAGGTTCAGCGTTTAGCGCAAACAGACTTTGCCTCATGTATTTACTCACTGAAGTGAGCGGCTTAAGACAGACACAGTCAGCATGCCATGTACATGTACACAGCAGCGGGTATGAGGGAGAAATATGATGTAAGTTTAAAATGCGACCCTGTGGCCTTACGCCTGCTAGTGTTTAACAGTTTAGTGCATAAGAAAGCATGCAACTACACACACAAAAGCACACACACTCACACACACAGACATACAACCGACAGCATGTGGTTGCATTTAGTTTCTGCCACAAGTGCTTACAAGTAAGTGGGTGGTATTACCTAACACGTCGGACATTCGTCAGTGGGAAAAAAAAAGTGCAGAAATGAGAGAAAATGAGGGGGAAGCACGAAGAGAGGTCGACTCTATTTACAACAGTTTCCTATAAATCACCCACTAACATCAGTGTTGGATAAATACAAATAAACATGTCTTCACGATGACACTTTCGTTTTAAATAACTTTAAAAGGAAATAGTAAAACAAAACAAAGCAGGGAAAACAACATGGGAGGACAGGAGGAGGAGGAGAACAGGTCAGGGAAAGTGTCTGTCCAGGTTGAGCTGTCCTCCGCTCTGGTCTCTAAACTGTTCCTGTGAGTGTCTGCAGCCTCGGGCCACAATTAGCATCAGAGGTGGCTCAGCGAGGGGGTTCACACTAGCCCACCCTTGAGCTACAGTAGCAGGGCAACTAACCTCAGTACTGCCCTGCCCTTTGCTGTGGCCCTTTGATAAAGCTGAACAACTTTGCAATGTGTCATGTATTAGATTGAATGAAAAGACCTCCAATCATCATTTCTATCACTTATGAAAACACAATACTGGAAACACAGCAAGATTGCAACCACCAACTCCTAGAAACAAACAAGAGGCAAAATCAAAAGCACACCATAGCTGTTGCTCATAATTTCTCACTGCAAAGGAAAACCGTACACATGTATAACTACAATTACTACAGCATAAAGGTTTCAAATCTAATCTTTCAAATCAAATCGAAATCAAATATTAAAACCGCTTATCAAATTGATGTACTATAGGTACTGGCACTGAAACTGATGAGACACCATTTCTTTTTCTTGAATGGGAAAACACAGTCATTTGCTATCATAGAGTGGTGTTTCTTTCACTAACAACCAATCTTGAGCTGAGTAAAGGCCTGCACAGAGTACATCAAAAAGACAAAGGCCAAGTTTCATTTGTAGAAAACTTAAAGCTGCACTAACTATTATCCAACTCTTCCTCAGCTCGCTGGAGCGTTGTAGCATCTTTTACCTTAATGTTTTGGTTTTACAGCCCCTGACTTTACTTTGGTTGCATTTCCACTCTCATCAACATTATTTTAACCCACAGCTATCGGCTGTTTCCAGCAAAGAAGCTGGGATAAACCCACTGTTCACGACTTGTCCAGAATCAAACAGCAGACAGAGAAAGATGGTGGCAAGCTGGTGAACACAGTAGAAGATTTAGCAGCAAAAGAACCAGATATTATTGGTAGAGAACAAAACAGCGTATGCAGGAAAGTGAGCAACTTGTATTCATCAGGTGGCCAGAGACACAACTTTAATGCTCATGTTGCTCTGTGTCTCAATTTTATAAGATGTTTATATCAAAGTTGTGTTTACAGCTTGTAAATTAACATCAATTAGGTACAGCTGATAAAATCTGCCACCCTTGATGTTTGTCATTTCAAACAGCCAAATTGACAGTCAGGTTAAAAATGAGTGACCTACTTGCTAAATGATTTGTATGTTAGTTTTTGCTACTGAAAAAGCATGGAGAGTTTTAGATAGATAGACGTTTAAAGAAGCCTTATGTTGTGTAGTTGTTTTGTTAGTCTCTGACTTTAGTTGAATTAGTTTCTCACACTTCACCTCAAAGGGAAAAAGACAAGAAAAAGAGCAAAACACCAATCTTTACTTTTTTGGTCTGCAGGCCTTTGGTCCACACTCTCTCCTCACATCTTTTCCAAGCCTCCATGAGTGAAACAGTTTAACCATATCAGATCAAGACATGACATGGTTTCACATTGGGATACATTCACAATCAATCACCCTCCTCTCCTCAATGACAAATTCATCACTGTGACAGGCTTTTAACAAGCCCTGGCCGGGAATAGGTTTTCTATCTCTGTACGCTCTGCTTCAGAAAAAACTCCAGGGAGACGTCATATTCAGGGAAACACATCTATTTGTAACTCGTGGAGCCAAGTGGAGTGATATCGTGAGGAGAAAGAAAAAAGACGGTGCAGGGGAGGTTTATATCACACTGCACAGGATCAAATCTGGCTCAGTAGGCAATCACGTGTGAATGTATATGTGTATCAAGGCCTGTATATATCCATCTGACGGAGGTGAATGACAGCAAGAGCTACCTTTTGTTGCAGATGGAGAGAACCACACACTGAAAACTTGTTGGTTGTGCATGTGTGTGCTATTTCCCAGCTAAAGGTTACATGGTAATACTGGCATTTAATCAGTGAGGCAGCAAACGTGGGCAGCAAGAAATCAGATTATGACCTGCTCTGACCTGGGACTCATATTATACAGGATCGAAATCAATATAATATTTCTTCACCTGTGGATGGTGGAGTGTGCGTGGTATGTGTCCAATATATTTCCTTACATTGTGTTGTTATCACTGTTGCATTCATAGCTGTTATGCCTTATCTTTTCAGTCCTAAATAGTGGAATTCATAGAGCAGGTCCAGTCCTGTCAAAAGTCAAAGTCACAGTAAACAGATTTAGTGATCTAAAGAACTCTCGGCTAAATTTGGTTTTGAAGTTTTGAAGTTTTTCCAGGTTGCATATAAATACCTTTAAAAGCCGTGTCCATGTCTCTATCTGTCTTCAAGTGACATATATTTCAGTGCCATAACTACATGTTAAAATACAATCTACAAACATGGTAGTTGCTCTGTGAGGCTGTAGTTATGCTGAGCGGTGCTTTAATGCTAACATCAGCATGCTCCCAATGACAATCTTTACAATGATGGGATCATTAGTTTTGCAGTTTTTGATAGCTTGAAATTTTGATGATGCTGCTAGATGAAAAGTCAGATCACCAAACTGATTAGAATATATTGCCTGGCAACCACGAGTGCAGAGGTTAGTTGCCCTGCTACTGTAGCTCAAGGGTGGGCTAGTGCGAACTCGGCATCCCCCCCCCCCCGACTGAGCCACCTTCGGTGCTAATTGTGGCCTGGGACCGCAGACACTCACAGGAACAGTTTATAGAGGGAGAGAGCGGACGGCAGCTCAACCTGGACTCTTCAATCTTTTTGACCAGTCTGTTCTTATCTCCTGGCTTTCCATTTTTTTCTT
The DNA here is from genome assembly GCA_025331565.1 of Holacanthus passer. Classification (NCBI taxonomy): domain Eukaryota; kingdom Metazoa; phylum Chordata; class Actinopteri; family Pomacanthidae; genus Holacanthus; species Holacanthus passer. Next base: position 190,171 of record JAFREQ010000029.1, on the reverse strand, counting down.
TTATTAATCTCTCTCTTACCTTATTTCTGTTTTTCCTCATGTGTTTTCTCAACATTTTCTCTCCCATCCACACATTTTAGGCAATAAGTGGGTATTATACTAGTAAATTATTTTAACTAATTCAGCTACACTGTTTTCTGATCTGCTCCTGCTGCTTTGTTGATTAATTCATTTCTCCAGTTGCAGTATTTTAAAGTAATATCTATTCAAGAAAAAAGGATCAAACAATTTCCAAATCTCAATTCAGACCTACTTTCATCACAAAACAAAATAGCCGTTTGTGGTCAATCAAAACTTGACCTGCATTTTCTGTGTGTCAAACCCCATTTCAAACCCCAGTTATACAAGGCTGCTATTATTTTCAGCTAAAATACATGTACCTGGTTTCTGTAAGGCTCTTTATGGAGGCAATCTCCTCAAATAAAAGCTGAATCTCTAATCATGGCATGGGTGTGGGTGCCATGAACAAATAAAAGCCAGTCCCAAATATAGGCCTGGAGACATAAACAAGTGTGGGTAAACTCCTGGTGCTTGCCATATAATGTGTATGCCGAACTAAGCATAAAGTACATCCTCATTGCTTTGACATAAGAAATTCTCCAATATAATCACGCTATTTTCAAACAACCTTTCTTGTTCTAGATTCCTCATTTAAAGTGTGACAGTAACACTTTAAATATCATCCGGAAAATGTTTCACAAAAAAAACCTTGTTGAGAACAGACCTGTTGAAGAAACAGTTTAGCTCATTTTCCCTTTCCACTGGTTGTCTGTCTCTCACCTTGAACCTCATTCCAGTCCAAACATCCTTTATGTTGTTCTATGTTGTTCTGGCATCCTCCATTAGGAGTCCTTACACTTCTTTATCTTCTCCCTCAGGTCGTGCTGTACATTCCTCCACGGCTTCTTGTTAGGGAAGCACCGTACAGTCCAGGCTGGGTGGTGTGTGTTCACAGAATTTGATTGATTCTGTGATGCAGTTCAGTTCAGTTCAGTGTTCAGTTGAGGATGTCCTCCCTTTGTAGCACACAAAGCATATCCCAGTATGTGGCCTCAAAACAGTCGTGCAGGACCTCATTAGCTAGTGCCTCCTGAGTCTACCTCCTTACAGTCCTTGTGGATACAGGCTGCCATAGGACTACAAAAGTATTCTGATGCTTAGTTTGAAGTCTTATGACAGTGGAGTGAACAATGTCACCAGCTACCAAGGCGCCAGCTGATGGAGGGATGCAGACCGCAACAACGGTGAACATAAACTCCCTCAATGTGTAATATAGACGTATCCCAAAAGCTATGTCGGGCCACAGAAATGTTCATTCACATTAACATGTCCAGGATCGCACCACCTCTCACTCACATACAGTCATTAATATCTAAACATTTATTGTTGATGATGTTGCTGATCTCTGTTGATTGTTCGTTTTAACAAACACGAGTTGAGTGGTCTTTATGTGGTCAGAGAATTTAGGTCAAAATAGGTCACAACAAAAGTTAGGGAGGTAGGGAAGGAAAGGAGGAAAGGAAGGAAAGAAAGGAGAAGGCATTTTTAGGGATCAGGAACACAACATATGTCTCAACACAACATGTTGTTGCTGTGTTAATAATTTCCAGTTCCATCAACAGTGCTCTTCAGCTGAGCCCAGCTTCCCTCTGCTGCTGCTCTCTGTGTCAGAGCGTGACACAGTGTGTAGAGTGATGCAGAATGGAGGCAAGGAGGTGATACAACAATTGTGACGACTGGCAAATGACAAACTGTCGTGGCTGAGAGAATGATTTAGTACATTCACACACTACACACACAATGCAAGTGTATGTGTGTGTTCACTAGATGCAGGAAGGAAATACAGAGAAAAGCTGTGAAAGTGTTGCTAGTGAACATGCCACGGTTGTTTTAGCAACCTTGGTTTTAATGTGACACATCTGTGACTTCTGACCCATGAAAGAGTCAGACTCTCTGCATATTAACACATGACTGGATATCCAAAGTATGTACAGTATGTGACTGTCCACTCCAAGTCTGCCTTCTGTCTTCAGCTAGGGCAGGCATCTTCTGCAAAAGTACTGTAAGCAGCACTGACAGAGCATTTGGGGGTTAAAAGCCTTGCTCAGTGGCAACTGGCAGAGCATCAAATGTGTAGTTTAGTCTGAAACAACAGTGCATCTTTTATCTTCTTCAGTCTTTTTTTTTTTTTTTTTTTTACAAACAAAGAGAACCAAACATGGGTATGTCACAGTGGCCTATTGGTCGAATACATGTAACTGCAACATCCCTTGTCTCTCCACACATTTGCAGTCCATCAATCTGCTGTACACTATAGGAAATAAATGCAAAATAAACCAAAACAAGCTAGCAGAGAGATGCAAACAGCTGCCTATTTACACATCCAGCAGACATGAAGCGACAATAGCATTCATCCTGGGTCATATTTGTGTCCATCTGAATGAAAGTAATATCGTCCCTTGTTTTAGCTCTGTTTTGTTCACCAGCTGTGTTTGTCGTTGGCGGCTGGACAGTTAGTGTGCTGTGGGTTTAACAGAGCTTTTAGCTGGAAACACTTGCCTACCGCTGAAAATTAGGTGATGACAGCACACTGAACCAAAGCAGTAAAGTTAAAAAAAACACACACACAACAAAAACACCAAACTATAATCTGAAAGATGCTGAAATGCTCCACAGAGCTGGGTGAACTGTGGAGTTAGGTAATAATTCTCTGTGGGTTTGTCAAAACAAGCAGCACTGTTCACATTTCTGCACATCTGATATCTTTTTCCTGTCTGCCTGTCCTGGGAGAGGGATCCCTCCTCTGTTACTCTTCCTGAGGGTTCTTCCTTTTTCCCCCATTAAAGGGTTTTTTGGGGAGTTTTTTCTGATCCTGATCGAGGTTTCAAGGACACAAGATGTCGTGTGCTGTATGGATTGTAAAGGCCCTTGAGGCTATTTGTGATTTGTGATTCTGGTCAATAAAAATAAAGTTGACTCGACATTACACATAGTTATTTGATAAACGTGCAACAACCTGTAAATCTGTAAGTCTCTTCCACGCTTGTCACCATTTTTATGTCATTATTTTTTTATGACATAGTTCGGTTACTAGCGACGTAGGAAGATAACGTCTGCCTGCTAGGCTCTGATTTGTCAAAACAAAGCATCGCCTCACTTATTTGAATAACAAACAGGATATAGTCTGTAACTACGTGACTATAGCATTATCCTAAGCATTCAACAAAATACACAAATAAATAAATTAATTAAGAAAATTAAGTTTTCTCATAATTATTACTTCAGTATCTTGTAATTGCAACTTAACATCTCATAATTAAGAGAAAACGATCCCATAATTATCTGTGTGTATAATTACAAGGCATGGAAGCCGTAATTAGAAGGAGATTTTTCCTTGGTGAATGCAACGTGCCTGTCCCTATGTTTCAAATTGTCCTGATGACAGAAAAGTTTGTAAAAAAACGAGGTGTAATACCTTGCAGAATGCTTCAAATTCTTCACGTAATGACTGAGATTCAGTTGAAGATTCAGTTTTAGAATTAGATTAAATAAAAAGCTATCAACCCCCAACTCTTGGTTCAATCAGTTATGAATATGGAGCTGTTTTCAACCACTTCTCCAACTTCCTGCCTTCTGCTGTATGTTGTACAGTCCTGTGCCTCTCTCGATACTTTGCACATGTGTTAATACCATAAAATCAACAGCACAATCCTTCTGACCAATAGGGAGATTATATATGCCCTCTCTTTAGAATGTGCCCTCCTGACATGGCATTCACTATCCTCTTTGTACCATTATCGTCTGTAGAGCTCCATAAAGCACCAGTCTGCTCTGCACATGCACAAACACTGGGCAACTACATGTATTGTCCATCTACATGTACTGTTCACACACACACACACACGAACACATGCTCCACACATTAGCCCCATCATATACATGACATCTGTGTCTACATAAGCAGATGGGCCTGATATTAATCCCATCTCACACACACACATACACACACACAGCCATGTTACTTTAATGTTCCTTTTATTCTCTGGCCTAACATGATCCTGCTTTATATCCACTCTCTGTAAATCATGACATCACTCCGTATGAGTGAGCATGGGTCTCCTATGTGAGTGAGCATGGGTCTCACTGTACTCTGGCTCATCTGTAGCATTAACAGCAGCTTTTTTTCTCCACCATCTTTTCTGGCCTCTTACTGCTGACATTTACACTGCTGCGAGAGCTATAACAGGATGATAAAATGTGCTTGCAGCTTACCGATTTAGAGCATGAAAAACATGTGAGTGTAGACACCAAAAATGAACCAAGTTGGACAGGAGAGGAGGGCAGAGGAGACCTTTGAACTTTAACAAACTCTTAATTGAGCCAACTTTTCATTTGAATAACAACACAACAAATAAGTTAAATTACAACATTAAAAAATATTCCTCTGTCAGCAATGAGAAATCAGAGTGAAATTCATTATATGTATACACATGTCAAACAAAGCCATTTCTGATTCTGATTTTGTTTTTCCTAGAGAGACATATGCTTGGCTTGGCATATCTTGGCTTGACCTGTCAAAACATTAACTGGACAAATATTCCTACACTGTGCTGCAGAGTATCTGGGACCAAAAATAAAAAGCCTGTCCTCTAAAACTTGCCCTAAACCAGAAAGCCGCTGCTGCGAAGGCAAAAGGGGAGCCAGTCTGGGACAGCTGAGCCACACATGTTGTAAGGTTTCCTCAGCTTGGCAAAACACATCATGGCTTCCTGCTGAATGGTCTATATGTGCCATACGCCTGTTTGTAGCCACTGCCCCATGCACCACCCTCCACTGGAGATCCGCACTGTGTTTCCCTATGGAGGGTTTGTACAGGGACCTCTGCAGCTACTGCGAGATGACCCTGGTGCCAACACACCAAACCACCTCAACTCCCGGACGTTGGTTAACGATATATCTGTTAAGAACCTTCACAGTTACAGCATACAGGCTCTTATTTGACACTTTGGAGAAGTCTGGTAGTTCTAGTATTTGAAAAGATAGCAGAGCCCTGTTTCCTTCCTTCTGCTGCTTCAGAGTGCAGATGGACAATCGTGGAAACATATGATCTGTTTGTCCTTGTTAGACTCCGTCCACAAGGACTTGCTAAAAAGACCTGTAAGACCACCCGTCACTTCTTCCAACAGCTTCTTTAGAAGACGCTGTTTTCCACTCCTCAGACCTGCCAGCTTTGTCAGCCCAGCTGTTATGAGGATTCTCTGCATTATGCAGTGGATTATGCAGCAAAGGTTCCTCCCAAGCATTCAGAGCAGTTCTCCAGGCATGGAGGACTGACTTGACTTGAAAACTTGAGGTCTGTGAACTGTCCATACCAGCCAGATCCAGGAGAAACAGGTGCTTAGGTGCTGGGCTTTTCACTTTACAAAGGTTGATCAATCTCTGGTCCCCTGCGACACAGGTAAAAACAGTACAGCAGATCTAGTCAAGTGAAATCCTCCCCAGAAGAAATTTGCCAGTCTCTTCTGTATTTCCCTAACAAGCGTGTCTGTAGGTTCTAAAATGGTAAACCAATGTCAGGGCATAGAGGCACTCAGGTTGATAATGGCCAAAGTCCTCCTGCTGTGGGACAACTAATGCTGGACCCAAGTCCACCATGACAATCAGGCGCTGAAGTTTTCAATAAACCCCCAGTTTTTACTTTTAACTGTTATTCCCCAGAAAGACACCTAAACACTTCATCCCCTCTCTGCTCCAATGCAGCCCAGCTGGTAATACTGGCTGCTCTTTACTGCTCCACTATCCCAGTATAACCCATCACATTTTCACCTGTTGACCTCACAGTAGAAGCCTGTTCATAAAATATTTCTGTTTAAGAGTTTGAATATCATTTTGTCCACTTGTGGACAAAACTGTGACATCATCAGCATATGCATCTTCTGCAAAGGTCAACCATGTGAGACTCTGTCTGAGTTGATTTATGAGAGGGTCAATGGACAGAGCATCCCAGCCTGATACCTCTCTGAGTCCTTCCTTGACCTTTAACAGGACAGTAGTTCCTATTAAAAGGAGATGGTGGACTCCAGTAGCAGCTTCCTCATCTCTGATGGGTCAACTGTTACAGCTCCATTTGGACACTTGAGATGCATCCTGTGGTTGTGTTCTCTAACTCTTCTCTTCAACTTAAAGAAAAAGCAAGTTGGAGTATCCATATCTTTAATGGCTGAGATTCAAGTTCTAACTAAAGCACCCTTTTGCTTTTTACATGTAAAAATCTGCTTTCCTCCTTTTCTCCAAGGTCCTGTTAATGCTATCTGTCCCACTAATTATTCCATCTTCTAGTATCCTAATCTCTTTCTCTTGCTCTTGATATCTATTGAGAGTGTGTTGTGTGCTGCTGACAAAAAAATCTAAATGGTGTTTTCCCTACCTCCAACCCTTGAGCTAAGTTGTCAAAATCTTTTTTTTCTCTCTCCATTGATTCCAAAATCAGAAAAAAGACTGACAGATGACAATCAACATAGACTAAAATGCTAATAGCGACAATGTTAAGAGTAAGAAGATATCTGACATCACAAAAGGAGGAACTAAAAACCAACAGATGACATAAATCTTTTCAAATCTGGCTGCCCTCCCAGTGCCCTCAGTGACTTTCACACATGAGTACTGTCTGATTGCTGGATAAAGTTTCATATCTGTGAGGTCATTTTCTGCAACCACACTGGACAGAAGGGGGGCTCTCTTGCATTTCTCTCAACTGAAGGATGTGTTCCAGTCTCCTCTTACCAGTATTACTGAATGACTGTTGAACTGTTTCAGTTTATCATTCAGTTTGTGAAACTGCGATCAGCACTAGAGTTAAATGCACATACATTTATAAAGATAAAAGCTATGTCTCTGATGTTGCTTGCACTGCTTTAATCCTGTTTGCTCTACTTCAGATGCTAAAGCACTTCTTAAATGAAGGCACTGTGAAAACGAAGCTGCCACACTTGCACTGAGATACTGAGAGGTGTGTTCTTAGTTGTGCTCTGCTCAGCTAACACTGCTCACATATCTCTGTCCCTCCCTCCTTTTATGTTTAAAGGGTTAGGTTAGGGTAGGTTAGTTTGGAGAGGAGGAGAGAAGAGATGAGGAAAGCAGGGAGGAGAGGGCAGAGAGGAGAAGAGAGGATGAGAGGAGACAATAAGGAGTCATTATGATTTCATATTGTTCACGGGGCAGAAAAAACAAGATAAGAATGTTGTTGTTCGCTGATGCATATTGACACTGCATCACGGCTAACAGGCTTTTTTCTGAATCCACATTAGGCAAAGGTATAATGTGACACCTCTACTGTGGCATACACCATAAAATTATATATATTTTTAATAGCAAAATAAATGTTAGGTTAATATATGTTAGGTCTGCTTACTCTGCCAATAGGAAGCCTCAGCTAATACCACTGTGACAATGATCTAAATCAGTCCTGTATTCTGAATGAATTTTTATCAAAAATCTAGATGACAATTAAAAAACATCTTTTCAAGTAACCTACTTTCACTGGGCCTCTAGCCTCTGTCCTCCTTTGTGTCCTGACAAGTGAAAAGAGATAACTCGGGGTTGTGCAGATAATAATTGTTGTCTCTCAGTAACAAAGGTGGAAGTACTGTGACACTGTAGGGCAGCAAAACCTCTGCAGGAGGAGGACACTTGACAAGTTGTTTGAGACCATGGCTTACATCATCCAACTACTTGGGCTAAAGGAAATTGATATTTCCCAGGACTGGTGACCAAATTTCAATTGGGGTTGTAAATGGTAATATCAAACCTGGAAAGTAAAAACCGTGTGATATAATCTGGAAAATATCTTCCCTATATGCCTTTTACTGTCAGTAGGAATGAGTTAGACAGAGTCAAACCAATAAAGTTTCCTCACTCAGTATCTCAAATGTGTATACTGTACAGAGAGATTTGCATGCAGGAGGCAATGAGATCTCCACAGCAAAACCTCTTGTTTCTGTTCTGTATTCCAGTGTCCATGTCCCTGTCTCTTTCTTCCTGAACCCTCTGGCTCTGGCCTGTCAGCTCCGGCTCTTTAGTTTCCACCAGGAGAGTTTTGAAATGTAAACATCCCCCGTGAAGCTGAGGAATGCAGAGCGGCATGCCGAGGCACTGGAGAAGGCCAAGCTCTGCTGCAAAGCCTCTGGTATGCCAACAGCTGGCACCATGCAATGTTACTGGCAGGAAGCTATCAAGCGAGATGGAGAGAGAGAGAGAGAGAGAGAGAGAGAGAGAGAGACAGAGAGAGAGAGAGAGAGAGAGAGAGAGAGATGGAGAGAGAGAGAGAGAGACAGAGAGAGAGAGAGAGAGAGGACTTGGTATGTCCAGGTAGCTGACATGCACATGGAGAGACATGTGGAAAGCTGCAGTATTGAAATATGCATTGGACATGTGTGTGTGTGTCTTCTTCTAGCTACTTCTCCCTTTTTGTAAAACACACACCACTGTATGAACACACACACACAAAGTCCACTCGCAGGTCACACAGTTCACTGGTTGCCATGGCAGCAGGGGGGGTCTATTCCCACCAGCCAAAAATTTGCTGATTTGCCTGAGCTGCAGGAAGAGTGTACCTCCATTACACACACACACACACACACACACACACACAGAGGCATAGTGACTCCAGCCAGGTTATGGTGTGGGTGCCATGCTACAACTCTCTCCTGAGAGTTTGTTTGTGCTGGCTGCAGACCTGTGGGGGCTGTGACAGCATCTGGTCTGTCTGTAATAGATTCCTGGGGAATCTGAGGGGAATTCCACTCTGTTTTAGGGTGCGTCCCTGTTTCAACTTATTCGATTATTTGAATTTTAAGTTTAGTCCACACTGTAAATTCTCAAATAAAGGATGGTATTCAAAGCTTCAAATACTATCTGTGGATGTGGTGCAAATAAACCAATGAAAGCCAGTGGCTAATAAGGCAGGGTGGGCAGTGAGGGAACATCACGTCATACTGACCACTGCCCCTCACAAATACTGTTATCATTTGTTTATTTCAAATTGCTTCTACTTCGGCTATTTCCACTAAGCTAAACTATTAAGCTATCGCCAAAGTGCTGTTTTCTTGTGTTCCTCTGTGTTCCCCTCTCTCCTGTCGTGTCCAGTTGGTCTCCATGTGATTGTGTTTGTGTGTTTGTGTGTGCGCCTGTGTGTGTGCTGCCACTCACTCTCCTGACACCTGGGTCCCGTTCACTTGCACACCTGCCACCCATCAGCCCATCACCTCTCCAGTATATCAACCCGGGCTCTTCTCCCACTCATTGCTTCGGCTTCAGTGGTGAGACACGCTTCTTAGTGTTAAATTCCTGGGTTACACTGTCTTTTCTTTGTGCTTAGGAACGTTCTTCTTCTGCTTGTCTGCTACCTGTTCTCCTGCTAATCCTTGTGCCACTCCAGACTGGCCACCCATGCCCCCCCTTTCTGCCCAGCCATCATCTCCTCCCACCTTCATCCCGATTCTACAGTATTTTATAATAAATGTCATTCCTTCACCAGTCTGTATCCTACATCTGGGACTACCCTGCAACCACTACACTAGCAGGAAATATTTTATTGTGAAACATCGGTGCATGATATGACGTGACTATGTTGTTGAATAGTCTTCTAAATTTATCAAAACAGCAGGTAAACACAAATGAGCTGTTGAATTTGCACGACCAGCAGACAAAATCAGCAGCAAATCAAAATGAAAGCAGATCAGAAAAGAGGGATATGTCTTACTAAAATATGATGAATTATAAACAAAAACAAGGTCTTATGAGTCAATAGCTTTTTTCCCACATGCACTGCAATCCTGAACTTATCTAGACATTACCCAGAGGAGCTGCGTGTGAGGAAGCAAACATTTGAATCAGTTGAACCGGACATTAACCTGACTTTACCCTGTCTGTTACAAAGCCAGCGTAACGTCAGACTGAGGCCATATGTGAACAGAACAGGTCATTCACAGAGAATTCACAGTGAGTGGGTGGGTGTGTGGATTTCATTGATTATGTTGCGCAGGGTACTTCATACTCTTTTCTGCTTGCCTGTATATTGCTTTCTACTTCTTTGTTGATAGCATCGGTACATCCATCCATTGGATCACAGCTCTTACAAGACATAATGAACAAATATAAGTTTTGTATTTATTTTGAAGTGATGACCATTTTGCTTGTAATTGTAATGTAGTATAGATGTAGTATAGATGACCTAATCTATTTACATGTAACAGACAGACATCTACAGCATACACAGACAGCATTGTGACAACAGGAAGTTAGCAGATCAGCAGCAGCAGCTTCAGTGCTGTTGATATATTATAGGAACTGGACTCGACTAAAAAGATGGCACCCACTCACTTGAATGAAAATTGCTGACCAAGTCCATTAGCCCCAGTTTTTGAGCTTCTGGGTTTGTCTCTGCTTTATGTGGCCCACTGCACATGTGCATTAGTGTTTCTTCCACTGGCTCGGTCCATAGAGTTAGGGATGGCTTCATGGACAAGAAAATGGGTTTTCCAGGCTCTGGGAAAGTTTTATGAACATAAAAATTTTATAGACTAAAATGTATAATTGTATAGTGGCAGTTGGCATAACACATGTACTTGGAAACAGTGTATGTTTGGTTATAAATCAGGACGGGAGCTAATATAGAGTTTCAAGGTGCATTTGTACTACACACCACAATAAACTCATGCTACACATGCTAAGTACAGCTATGAAATGAAAAATATTATGTGCGATTTCTTTCTAAGTAAAAGACCTGTGGTGAAACACAGTGAAGTCAAAGTAAAAGGTCAGAGGTCATCCTTCACAGGACTGTGTCCATGGTCTCTAATAGCAGATCAAAGTCACAGGGGAGACGTTCAGCTCCTGAGTAATTTCCTCAGAGGATTATACACTGACAAGAAAAATCTCCTACACTCAATCGTTTTTCCATGTGCACGTGTGGTGTTCAGGCCCAGGGGGTGAATTCAACTGAGGAGAATAAGGAATGTCCCGCAGGGCTCCATATGAGGACATTTATCTTTTTCACCCAGTGAGATGTCTGCTTAAAACACAGCTACAGTCAATTAACATAGATTTTCCTTGAAAGAGGAAAACATTGCAGACAGTCTACTGGGGTGTTAGCGCGCGCGCGCGCGCGTGTGTGTGTGTGTGTGTGTGTGTGCGTGCATTTAATGTGTGGAGCTGGTGTGTGTTAGGAGAGTATTTCATCAGCTTTGTTACTTTGTTACAAGATCACCAACCACATCCCCCAGCTTGGTTTGATGTCATTGTGATTCATAACATTTCCTTTCTGTAACATTGAAGTATTGTCTAAATGTAGCATCCAATCAGCCTATGGACATTCATCACTGCTGTCATTCATCACTCAAACTGGCTGTCCACACTGACCACTAGCCACTGAACATGCTAATTAATTATGGCATGTCGATAAATGTCACAGGGTATAAAATCAACACACAAGCTAATTTTCATTTCATGGTACTGTCGGCTGCTGATACAAAGGTTAGGATTGGGCAAAATCTATATCAAATCTTAATATATGTCACAATATGTATTGATGTTTAATGCCATGAATTTGGTGTCAACACTGGTTCAAAAAAAAATGAGATCATGTAACTCCAATCCCTGCGTTCCTGCATTGGCTTCCCATTCAATTTCATATTGATTTTGAAAATTTACTATTGACCTTCAAGACTTTATAATTATATCAAAGATCTACTAACCCTTATGAGCCTGGGTGCCCTCTTGGATTCTGTTCGACATCTTTCCTCTCATTTCTGTGCTGACTGAGTTACCTCAACAGTTGATGGTGAACACAGTTAGGTTTGTGGCTGTCTGACCTACAGCTGATCACTCTGCTCGATTTAGCTTTTCACATATTTGAAAATTTCCAATTCAAGACCATCAAGTCTCAAGTGAAGTCCCAACTGAAGTCCCAACTGAAGTCCCAACTGGAGTCCAAAACAAGTCATTTTATAGGTCCATTCACTTAATTTTATATAACTTTAGATTTTTAAACAAAGTAACATTTTCATTACAGAAAATTTAAAGAAACAAAAAATGATGTTTGATGAAAAATATGTATTTATTACTTTGAAATGCACTTTAGATTTTTTTTTAGAAGAAAATGATCAGGCGTACCTTTGCATGTTATTTGAGTGACTGGGGCTGGCATTTTATCTCACTCCATTCTTAAATCCTAAACCTAAAACTCACAAAGTTTCAAATGAGATTTGTACTTTTGTAATTGGTTGAGAGAGCAGAAATACAGCAGTTTTTAAAGTTTTGAAGTTTTAAAGTTTTTTGTTCCATATTTTGTTATATCTTAAGTTTATGAGTCTGTTCAAAGAGACTTGAGTGCAAGTAATGTGAACAGAATCCAGACCTGGTATTTATATTCCTGCAGCATCTCACAACCATTTCATCATTTTGTGCCATCGTATGACTTTCTATAGACTTTCTATTCTAATACTAAATATTAGTGGCAGCCTTTAAATTGTTTCCTATCCTCTGCTGATATTTCCCACCCATGGAAATGGACTGTGCTGACATGAGTGTCACTGAAAAGTGCAGGCACCATGAGGTTCAAGAGTGACATCATCCAACTCAATTAGCAAGTAAGTATGTAGTGTACAGGCTAATACACACACAAATTCACAGCCACACATTAATGGTCACTTAACGTTTCCCTGACACACCTCTTTGTGTTGGACTTCCTGGCTCAGGTGAATCAGAGAGTAAAGCTTCAAACCAGATTCTGCTAAAATGATAATCCATGATCATAAATAAGCAAGGCGATTGTGTGTAAAACACACGCAAACCTCCCAGACGTTGATGAAACTCGACACCTCATGTGTAGCTGGCCTCGCTATTACACCGCTGAGTAATATGACATTTAAGCCTTCATCTCCATATGTGTCTGAGGCTGGGTTTTTGTGTGCCAGTGTGTGCGTCTACATGTCCCCATGCAGAGAAAAAGTAAGTGCAGTAGCAGACTGTGCATAATATTACAGCATTATGCAGAGCGTGGCTTGACTTCCTACTGCAAGCAGACGAGATACAGCAGTAGGTGGCAGATTCAAGAACATGTGCACACACACACACACACATGACAGACTGCTCAACAAGGATGAAGCAACAATCTGTTACAATACTTCAAAATTATATCACACTGTTGAAAGATTCTGTTTGGAAGGAGGGCAGTTCTGAGCATCAGTGCTCTAACATCCCAGCAGTCAAAAGTGATTTGTGCTTTCTTTTCAGAGTGATACTAATATGGTGGCTAAATAAACTGCTTTCATGTTGAACTATTGCCCTCCTCAAAGCTCCCAAGATCCAGAAGTAGTGCATTTTGTTGACACAACAGTTCACTTCTCTGTAAGTTCAGTATGTAAAAAATGCACTATGTGTCTGATCCATTGCACGCCTCTGGTGTTGTTCTATTTGATAAGGCTAAATGAAGGAAACTAGCAAGCCACGCTGAACTGGTAATAATGACAACAAACTATACGACAAGTGAAACATTTTTGACTCTATAGATGTACAGATCTTGGGTAAGGGTGAGGCTGTTTGCAGACAGCAAAATGGATGTCAACAATCTTAACTCGAAGTGTCACTCAAGTGAGTGAACAGAGGCACCACAAAGACCATAGACCATAGTATACAATCAGACTGTAGGTTAATTCATTTGAACAAATTATGCGTTAGTCATTTTTTCCCAACTTTTGAGAATTGATTTTTTTATTAAAAAAGTGACAGTCGATAGTGCTAGTACTTACTACTACCTAACCAGTGGCAATATTTTTGATTTAAATGAGAAGTCAGCTGAGCAGATCCACAGTGTAAGAAATCAACAAACCTGTTTCACACAGCACGCCTGAGTTCCACAGTATATAACATCATTGTGTTTGGATAACCCATGTTTTTTTTTCAACCAGTTTCATCTCACTGTTAAGGGTTACCTTGTTTTGATTGTATAACACAAAATTGACCACTTTTGTTCTTCTCGATAATGTGTATATCCTTCCCAGTCTCAGACTTTGGATTATTTCGTGCTGGTGGGATTCCTTAACAGGAAATGATGCAATATGAAGTGACAGAGATCAACCCCCCTCCTCCACCCCAACACATACACACACATGCACACAGAGCCTCCCAGCCGGCCTGCAATCTCTGACATGCCTAGTGAGCTTTCTTGGAGTGACAGATGGACTGCAGGCAAGGAGGGGATGGCTTGGTAAACATACTCATATAATCATGCACACACACACACACACACACACACACACACACACAGGTACACTTCCATGCACAAGAGGCCAAACACATGTAATCGTCCTCACATCAGCGCATGAGCTTCCTGGCATCATGCTCTCTCTTCTGCCTTCACCCACAGTCTGTGTTCGAGGCTGGATCCCCAGGGCTCCACACACATGGGGATACATGACCTGCCTGCCTTTCACAACCTGTTTGTTCTCCTACCCTGCCAAGCACCATGGGCCACACAACAGTAACAGCAAGCCTGGACCCTGGGCTATGATGTCTAAATAAATCTGATTGCAGAAGTTTATTTCTTAAAGAATGTAGCTGTTGTGAGCTGATGTTGTTGCAGTGACATAAATTTACCTTTAATCAAAAATCTGATTGGCTCCAATCAGCATTGTTCACTTTTGATATGATGGATACGTTGCAGTATGACTGATGATTATAGAGCTGGTGACCATCTATCCAAAACTTTGATCCAGAGCAAGATATCATAATAGTTAACAGAAGAACTGATATGAGATTTGATCTAGACACTCATGGTTTATCATTCAATTATTTGGAAGAGATCAGGCTATTCCTAATAATAATGTTCTGAGATGTTTAACTCTTATAAATCAGTCATTTTGCATCATCACTGACAGATGTAATGTTGCATGACTTTAAATTTCACATCCATGTGAAACATTGCATTGTGGGACTGTAGGCAAATAGTAGTGTGCATGCCACTACTTTCTAATGGTGGTCAGTAAATATAGTATATAGTAAATAGTGAGTTAATTTGGGAAAAAGTAAATAACAGATATTTTACCACTGTCACCATCTTTGTTTAACATGTTAGCACGCTAATGCTAAAGAGCACTTTAGAGGTACAGCTGAGGCTGATGGGAATGTCATTAGTTTTGCAGGTAGTCATTAACCAAAGTATTAGACAAGGTGAAAATTTGATCTGATGGTGTCACTAGATCAAAAGTCAGCAGATAACAGATATAAGTCCACATCTCATCCTGTTTCATTCCAATTGATCCAATAGTCACTGAGCTATTTCTCTCTCTGAACCCCGAGCTTCAACCTGATGATGATGTCAGAGAGAAAGTCAGAGGATCACAAGTCATTAGGATTCATCATCCAGGAACCATGAATGTTTGCACCAACATTTACACTCATTTTCTCCATGTTCCATCTAACACTTTCATCTCAGATCTAATAGCGCAAACCCTAGTATTTCTGGTTGTTTCCTTTTTCTATTATTACTTACATAAGTTCCCTCCCTGTTAGACTCTGCATGTTTTCAGAAATCTAGTTTTAACAATTTTAGCTGCCTCCATTTTGCCAGAACAGTCTCCAAATAGACTCTCACTCTGCCTTTAAGGTTAATTTTGCCCCAGTGTGCAGTAATGGAAAAAGGGAAAATAGTCCTATTAAGCAGATAATTAGCTGCATGTTAGAAAAACCTGCAGTACACATGCTGTTTATCATGCTGTGCTCTGAGTGAAAGCAGTGGTTTTTTGTGAGTTCTTAAAAAGAATTTGCAAAGCATTTGACGTTTGAGAGATCTGACAAAACTGCAGCAGGACACAGCACTGACAGTACTGACTGGGAAATAAAGGCCTAAAGTCTAAAGGCCTATTACCTGCCCCTCAAGGCTGCTGCAGCATTGGCTCATTAAACCCAACAACAAGGAAGTCAAAATATAATGTGATGTATAACAGTGGTGAGGGAAAACTTCCTTTTAACAGGCAGAACCAGGCCATCTACCTTGATCAGTTTGGGTTGAAAGAGAGAGAAAGAGAGAGAGAGGAGAGATAGCAGGAGGAGAGAGAACACACAGAGGCACAAAAATATGGAAGTTGGAAGGAACATACGACACACTACAGCTATTCTTAGAAGCTTACCAGGAGTGGGTCCAAAACTGTGGGTGGTGCCATGGTGTCACTACAATGAAAAGGTTTGGGGGCATAAATGTGCTTAGAAAATGTCCTGGAACTCTATGCTATTTACAAATATATAACATATTCTGAGATCTGCTGCTTGTAAAGTTGTGGTGGTTTTGTGCATTACCTGACATCTTTTGGATACTGTATGCTAAAAAACAATCTCCCTAAAAGCAATCTCGTTTGGAGGTGGTATGATGCTGCTATAGTAGACTTAATGGATGCTCTTAGGTTGACTCTTTGGCCTCATAGTGCATAAAGAAAGCCTGTGGAGAACCCAAAATTCCAAAATATATCAATCCAAGAATTCCAGAAGTTCATCCTCAGGAGAGTGTGATTGTGTTTTGACCCAAAGGTGGTGCTACAGAAAAGGTTAGATGTCAGCAGAAACATAGCCACTGATCCTCTGGGGACTACAACTTTAATGTCTGTTTATCAGTGATAATTGGTCAGTCTATTGAGCATTTGTGTCAACCATTAGCCTGGAACAAATCTAAAGTATCTGTATCAAGACTGTTTGGTTATGTTATGTGTTAGTATCAGTTATGTATATCAGTATCAGCCTCAAGCCTCTTATTGTTTGCTTTTAATACACTATATGTACGTATATGTATGTAGGTCTTCCTAGAAAGCCATATTAATGTGAGTGGATTATCCTGGTAAAATAAAGTGAATTGAGTTGTTTAGTACTCGTGAGAATTACAGAAAACATAAATAGAAATCTAAAATTCACTGACCAAAAAAATGTAAATGACTAAAATGCGATGAAAACATTTTCAAAAGAAGCGTAAGTGCAGACACTCCTTGATGTCCTGGATTCTACTCTTTTTTAATTCTTATTCTAAAAGAGACAAACAGGGAGAAAAAGAGCATAACATTAATTATACTCCAGTAGCATGGAACAACTGGACTATGATGCAATGGAACATAAAATTTAGACTGTAACAAGTCATTTTTTAGGGTTGATTAAGACTTGAGAGACAGAAATGTGAAGTAGTGTTAGTGTAACTGATAAGGCAGGTCAAGGACCACAATCACTACAGACATCCAAATCTATTGGTGCTGCTGTTCACGGTGAATGCGACTGAATTAGATGACAGAGAGAAGTCATTGTTGCCATGGCACACACACACAGACGCACACACGCTATAATGAGGCAGAGGCTGTTTGCAGTGCACAAGCAGAGATGATTATCGGTAATCCAACACACTCCACTGTTATATTAGCTGAGGGTATGTGTGTGCTGGTATTTGACCTTAGAGGGATGGAAAATGACAAAAAGTGGCAGCAACGCCAGACCCGAGCTGAAAAAAAACTATTGTGTGCAGTTCTTTGCTTCACAAACACGGTAAATGGTAAATGGACTGCTTTTATATGGCACTTTTGTAGTCTTACTGATCACTCAAAATGCTTTTGCAAAGCAAGCCAGCATTCCCCCATTCACACACACATTCATGCACTGGTGGCCACTAGCCATGCATACACCAGGGCCGGGCGATATGGACTAAAATTAATATCATGGTATTTTTCACCCTTTTGGGCGGTGACAGTATTATATCACAGTCTTAGTTTTTTTTGGTATGTTTTGTAAGGAGTTCTGCAATATAGTTAATATTTGAATAATATAATAAATGGTTTGTTTACCTATCATTACTTATGTCTTATGCTATGTATAGCGTGATTGCCAGAGTAATATCTTTCCATCTCTTACTGCTCTTGTTGTAAGGTGCTGCTTTAGTAAATGATGCCTGGAGTCATACGGGAAATCACAGGGGGAATCACAGGGATCCAATCAAAATCATTGAATCCCCCCATATCATTATGATTATAAACTTATAATTTTTTTATCATAATGTAATATGCATTGAATACATATGTGCCCATTGACCCCCACGTCATCCATGCTCCTGTCCCAACTTCTTTGAAACATGTTGCTGCCATCAAATTCAGAATAAGCAGATATTTACAAAAATTAATGAAGGTAATGTAAAACATCAGGCAAAACTTTAAATATATTGTCTTTGTTCTGTTTTCAATTGAGTAAATGTCAAAAAGGATCAGCAAATTATCACTTTCTGTTATTTATGATTTACACTTTTTTTTTTTGGAATGTGATGTATACCTCCCACGAACAACTTAATTTCTATTACGATAAATCCAGCTCGGTACATTTCAACTGATTTGCTCAGTTGAGAGAGGCACGGAGACCCCAGCTGGCCTGAGCCACGGCAGAAGGAGCGACATTATTTTGGGGAATTCGCCGTCACGTGTCCGAGCTCCATTGTTCCGTACTTGCACTAGGACTGTCAAGCTAAAGCCACTAAAAATAGGACCTAGGCCATTTCCCCTAAACGGTTGCTGTGAAAGCTCAACAACAACTGTACTATATTTCTTTTTTCAATAGAGGCATCTGGAGCCCCTTCCAGCAAATATCCTACCCTCTTATTCCCCTACAGTACAGGCCTTGAGGAAAACTGTCAGTCTTCCTTCCTATCAAATCATCCACTTGAGCAGGGTGAAATAATTTGACTTGTTTGTCCAGTAATTCATCCTGAAACAAGAAGGGTTAATCTTCCTTATTTGAAGGCGTTGTCATTTGGTTTTGAGTCTAATCTTGCAGGAAGTGAAGCAAATACAACAAATCCAATTAACTGCCTGAAACTTTCACTCGTTTCGAGAACAATAAGGCTCAGATGCTCCACATGAGATTCAATATTTGTTTAGAAGGATATGCGCATGCATGCATTACCACATCAACGCACATATCTGTATCTCCTCAGTGCGTGTACATACCGCGTTTCCGTGCATGTGTGTGCAGCATCTTTTTTGGTTTTGTGCATGACAAGAATGCTCTATGGCTTGAAATTGAACTGATGATTGTATCTGTCAAAAAAAAACAAAAAAAGACCCAGAGAGAGATACAGAGACAGAAAGAAAAACACAAAGAAAAAGCAGGAGACAGCAAGCGCTCCAGGGGGACGAGAAAGCTAAACAGATGATAATGGAGCGACAGAGAGAGAGAGCGAGTGAGGCGTAAGGAGCATGTTGTGAAGGCCCCTTTTAGTGCAGGAAAGCAGGAATAATCCCTATTAAGGTAATTAGTGTTTCAGGAGATAAAGCATAATTAAACAGAAACAGGCTATAAACTATGTGCTGTCTAAATATAACTTGTCCATACAAATTCATTCAGACTGCAGAATCTAACGTCTCTGCATCCCCTAACTGCAGCCAGGATGAGTGTGTGTGCATGTGTGCATTAGATGGAGGCGGTGTGTTTACAATGAGATCAAGAGAATGCTTGGCAGGACGTCAGCCTTGTAAAGCCCCAGGATTCCACATGGAAAACACTCGCACACTCCACACCATGGGGAAAACACACAAAGACACACACACACACACACACACACACACACACACACACACACTCCAACAGGCCCACAGAGAAAACAAACATACAGCATGAGAGCTTTTGGTACATGCCAAGGAAGAGACTAGCAGACACACAGGGATACACGCACAGTCAGCATTGAGTTTCAAGGAGAGCAGAGGATTTCTACCTGGAAGAAGTTTGTGTTTTCCATCAGCCTTCATCTTAATGACAACATCTCCCTCACTTTCTCTCTCTCTGTTTGTCTCCAGCTCCTCACCAGAGAGAGAGCTCTTCATTTTTCATCTTCACTTCAGCTCCTCTGTAGCCAGCTCGTCTGAGACTGGATAGTGTGTGTGTGTATGTAAAGGTGAGGGGAAGTGGAGATGGGGTGTCACAGTATTTTTTTCTTCAGCTATAAACCTGATCTTTTTATCGTCATACAGGGTCCTGGCCCTACCACTTTAATAACCACCCAGATAATGAAAGACGAAGCCAGAACAGTCCCAGAGACAAACCTTACAGAATCCTCAGCCATGCTAGCAGCTAGCAGCTAGCAGCTCTGTATGGCTGTACTAGCTAAATGCCAACAACAGCGCACAATGACAACAATAACATGCTGATGTTTAGCAGATGTTCATCTTGTTCGCCAGCTTAGGTTAGCATGTGACAACTTGAACATTTGACCTTATGATAGTGCTGTAGGAAACGTTTAGGAGTGACTAAACCTATTACAATTCATCCTGAGGGGGGCATGAATGTCTGAACCAAATTTCACGGCAATCCATCCAATAGTTGTTGAGGTATTTCACTCAGAACCACATGTGAACCTCAGGGTGCTGCTAATAAAATCAGATGAATACTTATCCTGTGAAATAAAAACTTTGACCTGGTGGTGGTGAGAAAAAGTCTGTCCTCTTGGCACCATGGAAGTCTGTACAAAATGTCATCATAATCTGTCTCATGGTTGAGAGACATCTCAGTGTACCTGGACCTGTATCTACACACCTGCCTGCCTGTTTAGCTGCCTGTAAGCCTTGATGCATCAATAAATCATCATGCCACTGCCTCTGCTGTCTGCATCTGGCTTCTTCCTCTGTTGCCACTCTCACCACTGTGACACAATTAATCATGATACTCATTTTAACACTGATAGTTTTAAGCTTTTTTTCTGTATCCACAACCATTGTACTGCTAACATAATGACATTTGAGCTCCATTAAATGATTTGCCTCAGTTATGTGCCAAATGCATTTGATTCACTTTAACTGTGCTGGACTGTACAACCAGTTGTATCAAATGTGAAAACAACAACTCGGCAACACTAGCTGACCAAATTGGAAGAATCTTCATGATTTCACCATTGTGTTTCAGTGCAGAGTGTTTCAGTCCAATGAAGGCTCTAAGCTCATTTGTAATCTAGTGAAGGCCTGTAGTGACAGCACTCTCCTCCAATAAGCTGTGTAAAATTTAGATCTTCAAAAAGACTGTTTCAAACAATTTGTCTTTTCGAATCCAAAAACCAAAGCTCAGAATTGATGTACTGAAACATAACACCACAGAGCAGAAACAGATCAACCCACTATGGGGCTCAAGGGCAAAAACAAACTATGGGACAAATTTCTCTCTCTCTCTCTCTCTCTCTCTCTCAGTATGACTTATCAATTAGTAATTTGTTTGTGATGGCTTGATTAAGCACAAATTTAACACATACAATGAAACATGTTTGTATGTGTAAAACATACCTTACAATAATAAAGGCTCTAGAACTAGATTCAGCTTCAGTGTTACATACAGCATTGACAAATAAACAGTGGTGGGTAGAGTAAACAACAACGGTACTCAAGTAAAAGTACTGCTACTTTATAATATAATGACTCAAGTAGAAGTAAAAGTACTCATAAAAATAAGTACTTGAGTAAGAGTAAAAAAGTACCTCGTCAAAAAATTACTCAAGTAGTGAGTAACTTCAGATGCAATTTATTACTTCAAAAACAAAAACTGTTTCCACTGACATCAGCTGAGACATTGACCTGTTCCTCAAAGGAGTTTAGCTTGAAGCTAAACAGTAACATCAAATTTGACGGTGTATGATCTCAAACGTTATTATTTATATTTATATTATTGCTGAAACAGAAATTTTAACTGACTGACTGTGATCGGCTGGAGGCTGAAATGCTCACATATAACATTACGCCGGCTTATTAAAGTACCGTAACCGGCGCCGAAGCCGGCCGGTACCACCGGGTTAGCCGGCTAGCTCGGTGAGACGCCGGCGGTTCATCTCCTGCCATGTTCTTGAGCGTCAGTGAGGTGAAGGAGGGCCGTGGAGGGGCGGGGCACACCTCCGTCCACCTGCGGTGCTGCTGCTGTGATTGGTTAAAGATGTCTCCCTCAGCTGAGAGCTACAGAGCTGCGTCTGAGCTCATCTCAATTTATTTATAGATAAAATAATGTAACGACAAACATATAGCCCAAAGTAACGGAGTAAAAGTACATATATTTTCTCACAATTTACTCGAGTAAGAGTAAAAGTATTCTGCAAAATAACTACTCTTAAAAGTACAATTTATCAAAAAAAATACTCAAGTACATGTAACGGAGTAAATGTAACGCGGTACTACCCACCACTGCAAATAAAATACCACAAACCTACTACCTGGAACCTCTGGGTCCTTGGGCCTAATTCAGTGTTGCCATAGACTTGCACAGAACAAAAATAAAAATGCAAGCATCTTGTAGCTGTTTTAAAAGTGAAGGTCTCAATTGTAGACTCATTCAGAATTGAATCAAATACAGCTTAATCTACTGTTTTTGGCAGCATCGGTCTCCTGCCAGCAGGGACTCACAACACCACACCAACAGTCCATACCATATCCCAAAACTACAATACGGAAGCACAGCTACACATGACTCAATCATGGTCAGTGGAATAAAGAGTACAGCCTCCTGAGGATTCCTGATAAGACATAATAGAGATTACAACGCCCACTATAAGATACAGTAGGTATTTACGTATCATACAGTAATGAGAGCCTCTGGACATAATGCTTGTTCTAATCTAAGTTTTTGAGAAGATGCATCTCACAGTGGTGTTTGCATTTCTTGAAAAGACAGAGACGGGGATTATTTTCCTTTTACATTTAGCAAACCAAGCATCTCAGTTAAGTCTTACCTGGTTCAGTGCAGTTTTTTTCAGGCTCGGAGTAGAGCTTAGACTCGTTGTCATAGACTTCTTGTAGAAGGTGACGACTCTCCCACCTCGCTCCCCCCTCAACCACGGAGCTGGATACATGGTATCCTGAGTGAATCAGAAAAACACAGAGAACAAAGAGATGAAGGGATGGTTCCATAAAGAACTTCTTTGGTGCCAACAAATCATCAGACCAACCACTGGCAGCTCTGTCCCAGGGCAATTGGAGAAAGATACTGAATGCATCCTGTTGCATTCAGCAAACCTGGTTTAATGCAACAAAATAATACTAACCATAAGCCCAACACTTTCACAAAGAACTCTTTATATATTCTTTTTTAGATTTCTACAGATGAACATTAGGTAACGACTTTTTATTCTTAAAAAAGATGCATGTTGTGGTGCACACTTTTAATGTCCCCTCATGGACTCACATGCACAAACAGACTAATGGCCACGATGCACAAGCTCTTAGTCCCTTAGTTAATTGACATTTCAGAATACTCCAATCCTTCCCTCTCCCCACAGAACAAAGGCAGATGAGACATGCATCTTGTGTCACCACGTTCCTGTGGAGCATTAGCACGCAGCACGCTGAGCACCACAAGGCCAATCATTCCAGTTCAGTCATCTGGGTCACAGTATCCTCAAGCGCCCCATCTCCAACCCATCTCCTCTCCCACCATGCAACAGGCCCTGACTTGGGTGCAGTGCAAGCCGGGACTTCTATAAATAGCACCGCGCTCAGCTATATTTATCAAAACGCAGTAACGTGAAACGTTTGCAACATTTTGCAAAAAGCTATGTGACAAGCAGAGAAGACAGGCTGGAGCAGGATGGTTTGGAGTGATGACTGTAGCCGCTGTATGTATGGCAGCATTATGGTGGATGTGTGCTTGGAAGCATATGATTAGCTGATAACTGTGAACACCAACAACTACCCTTAAGCTCAAAGGCGGAACTAAGTCTTAGAGGTGCAATGCAGCAATATGTGAATCCCTGAGAATACCATTGATTAGTGAACTGATCTTTGATAATTTTGATAATTGTGTTTTACAGTGAAGACAATTTTGTCTAAGCATCTCTCCTAAAGGATCAGTACAATGAAATGACTAAAACCTTATCTTTTCAGCAGCCACGTTTTGGTTTAAATCATTTATTTGGAATACAGATTCAAGATTCCTTCCTTCACCACAACACAATAGAGGGGAATTTCATTTGTCGTTCTTAAAACTGACGGTTCAAATCTTCAGCATGTCTTTACGTGATGAAATATTCATCACTAAATAAGCACAGATCAAAGTAAAAAACAGTAGGAGTCTAACAACTGACAACTGTGTGTGGTTTGATTGACAGTGGCCAAACATCCCACCTTTGACTCAAATTTAGCTAAATCCCAATTAGTGCATGGCAGTATGACACAATACCTTTTCCAGCTAATTTGCTTCCAGGGCAAAGGTCTTATGAGCAGAGGTCTTATCTTCCAGAGGTGGCACTAACAGGTACATTATATGAAGCATTCCATCAGCTATTGGCCATTATAACAAAAAAACATTTAGCTGATTTTGGATTATTTTGAAGCTAAATTGTTCAAATGCCTCATGATATGCTTGTAATTTTCTTCTTCTCAGCTTTTGCTCATGCATTTCTGCATTTCTTGGGAAATGGTGTGAAGCCATGAACAGGACCGTGGATCCCATCATCTGCTCGGACCCATGTCCTTGAGCATATGCATATGGAGCAAACAAATCAGCAGGTCATTTAAAAAAAAAAAACAACTCCTCCACTACCCCTCTACTAGA
Organism: Holacanthus passer; assembly: GCA_025331565.1. Taxonomy (NCBI): domain Eukaryota; kingdom Metazoa; phylum Chordata; class Actinopteri; family Pomacanthidae; genus Holacanthus; species Holacanthus passer. The sequence continues at coordinate 165,583 of JAFREQ010000029.1, read as the reverse complement.
GGTGAAAAACTCCTATCTATAAACCAAATTGTCCCTCTGGGACATTACTCTTATGACCAGTGTTGGGGCTGCTTTATGGCAATACTGGATTTTTATAAGATTGTTTGCATCAATGAAGTGAAGAAATGGGAGGCATTTCATTTGCTGGAATAGCTCAGAACAGAATGTGTCCAATGATTTTATCACTCAGCAGTTTTTTATTGAATTGATTTTGTGGATGATGTACTTTATTATATATACAGTATATTGGTATCACAAGTTGCATATATGGTTGTCCAAAATCCCTCTTTTTATAAAAGAAATTGCTGAGGGCTTGCTCTATGATCAGGGACACTGTTTCTGTAGAGATGTTATTAATAAAACTGAAACCATCTGCATGACAAATAAAATTAGAGGTACATGAGTCTAAATATTAGCTGCAAAAGAAATGTGCATTTTATATTTAGACAAACACAATGTACAGCTGTACAGTGACACTTGATTACAGTGTGTATTGTACAAAGAGAACTGAAGGGTGAAATCTGCCAAGCTGCATCACTGCCAAAGCTTCCATACAACTGTGATGCCTTTTGCCCTCTTACTGTATGCTCTTCCCCTGAGCCAATGCTTCGCCCTGTGTGTGTGTGTGTGTGTGTGTGTGTGTGTGTGTGTGTGTGTGTGTGTGTGCTTGTTTGTGTGTATGTGACATTAGTAGAAGACATTGAACAACTTTACAGCAGCTTGAAACACACTTAACATACTCCACAGGAATCCTCTCTATCTCTTGTCATTACTTAATAACTTGAGTCTGTGCTCCATTAGACAGTGCATGCATGCACACACACACACACACACACACACACACACACACACACACACACACACACACACACACACAGCAACACACAACTTAGTGAAAGTAAACACCCACTCAACTGTGTGCAGACATACACACAAACACGGGCAGACCTTGGTGAGTGTTTTAGGTGACTGGTGGTCCAATGAAGCAGGATGCATCATCACTGCTGAAGTTACTATGGTGATGTGATGTAAGAGATAAGACGCATGACATAACCCTGAGCAATTCACGCATGCACACACACACACACCACAGTGACAAACCAAACTACAAGTAAATGCTATCACATGTGCTGTGTGCCATCACTCGCCCAGGTAACAGCAGCAGCCATGAGTTCTTGGTTGTAGCAGTTGGTAGAAAAGAATGTGCACCATGTTGATCAGCATCATGTGAATAGCAAAAAAAAACCCTGAATATTCATATCTGCCTGTCAATAGCTACAAGGCATGCTAATGCAGGTTTTTTTTAGAAGTGAGTATTTTCCCTTCTCCAGGGGTAAAAGCTATGTGATGTGCACAGTCTATCAAAGATCATGTTTCGTTTTGTTTTTGCTGTATGTTTGCCATGTGGGTCATGACTTTGGCAATGTGTGTTGGACAAGTTGGGTTTCTGGTAATAACTTCACTGAAAAGTGGGAGTCCCAACACTTAGGTTAGAGCAAGATATCTGAACAGCCACTGACCAGTTTGGAATGAAAACTGGTATTACTAATGATCCCCAGAGGATGATACCTCATGACCTTTTGTCAAAATGTCTACTTGACAAACTCTTTGTCTTTGTCAAAGTACCTCAAAATCTAAAGCCCTAAATGTCTTAAATTTTGCTTTAGAAACTCATCAACCCCAGTTTAAATGTTTTAAATGATGAGGTAGGTTAGGGATTGTCCTGGGCATTTCATTACCCTTTATATAGTGCCATCTTTAGGTTGCATTATCAACTAAGTAGATACAGAAGATAGAGAAGGTACAGAAGATCAAAAACTAAAAGCCACATTTATGTGAAATTTGCACTCAAGAATTCAATCTTTTTGATTTAATGATCACATGGACAAATCTCTAACATGCACTGTACATCTTCAGTGTAGCTACCCCTGATAACAAAAAACCCAAAACAATTTAGAACATCTGTAGATTTAGATAATGATATTTTCATAATGTAAACAGTAAAGTTGTGGGCCAGAAAACCAAAACAATAAACTCTGTAGAACTGAGGGGAACTGCAGACTAAATTGACAATTCTCTGTGGGTTTGTCACAGAGCAACTTTTTCCATATTTCACGTCGTCATTTAATCCTTTAAAATAAAAATACTATATATACAAATATATATCGGTGCAATTATAAAAGACAGTCAGAGAAATGTAACTAAACATAAGGTGAGTGAACATATGTGTGTGTTGCTAGATTTCCCTGCAGATTTCATAAAATATGGAGCCAGCCAAGATGTGCTGTACCTGCAGGAATCACCCACCTCCTACATCTAGGCCAGCAGTGCATGTGTGTGAGACGGGTGTGTGTGTCGATGACTATAAAAAAATACTTAAGGGGAAACACCAGGATGGCTGGGATGAACCTCAAAGATATTCTACGCATCTAGGTCTTGATACATTTTGATACATCTTTCTCCCAGCTACATTCATCCATCCACTTCTCTCCCTCTCACTAACACAGTATCACACATTGGCCAGAGTCCTACGTCTATAGGTCCAAGCTGACCCCATAACGTCACGTAACACGGCTGCCCATCGCTCTTCACTGTCATGTTTAATTAGCTACTTTATCTTCATTAGCGTATCTTGGCAGGCATGTGTGTGTGTACGCGTGTGCACATACTGTATATGTGCGCATATTTGCCTGTCCATAAACACAAGTCTGAGTCCATGTGCATCTGCATATGTTTCTATATGTAGCAACTATGGTGTGTGTGTACGTAATTGTATATTCCATATTTTTTGTGCAGGGCAATCACTAGTCCATTAACGTGCTGTATGGATGCATGTGTGTGTGTCTGCATGCAAGTGAGTGCTAGGTACAACCTTGTCCCTGGAGAAAAAGGAATCAGGCCATGAGCACGTGGCTCTAACTATACAGTGCTATAACATGCTACACGTGATGCCAACCTTGGCTTCTCATCATAGGCCGTACATTATCTAGGTTACTGTTTTGTAAGTATTATTATACAATACACACATTATACATATATACATACATACACATCGATATACATACGATTACACTACTTATTACATTAACATTGAATTCCAGGCACCTGTGTTGGTCAAATGAAGAATTTCTGATGTATGCTGTAAACGCAGGATTGACTTTTCAGGTCATTGTACCCATTTAGCAACAAAGTCATCTGAGTGTCGACAATGAATACATTAGTACTGTCTATAACAGCATTTGCATTGTTAGATGAATGTTGACATTGTATAATGTTGCACTAAAATACATGCTAAAACATATGCACAAAATATTTATGATATCAAGACAAAGTAATATTTCCACTGTGGTTGTCGTAAGAGATAGACTGTTAGTTAGATTATGAAAGATATTTCGTGCAGTGTTGCAAAATCGGATTGATGATGGAACGAGGTAAAAAAAAAAAGCGTCTGAAATGGAAAGGGTTTATCCTTTGGGGAATAGAAATGTGCTTGATAAATTTGAAGACAATCTTTCTCTTAGCTTACGATACTTCTTGTGTACAAGTTCATTAATCACCTCAGTGTCAGCTAAAGAGAAACCTTAGCCTGATGAATGTGCCAGAGGAAAGGTCACCAATATCACTAGGAATCATCTTTGGGAGACCATGAATATCTGTACCTATGTCATAGTAGTAATCAACAACAGCCTGAAGAACATCAACATCCTCTTTCCAATTTATCAAAGGCTCTGAGCTCCAAGTTTACTGTTTGACTAAGCCAGTCCACAAATGTCTGGTGTGTGTTAGGCAGATGTGGCAGGGACACTTTTAACTGCCTCAATTTCACCTTTTGTTTCCTTAAGCTGACAGTTCTGAATGACAATAGGCTATTCAAGTAGTCCTTTACTCCACAAATCCAGGACTAAATGACTTAGCAAAACTAAAATTGCATCAGCTGAAGTTAGTAATCAGTAATCATCCAACTAATAACCTATAATCATCTAACCAATAAATCACTGATCATCTAAAACAATTAACTGCATCTTGTGTCTATTAGAGTGCATGTGAGAAGACGATGTGCTGCACTTTACAGCAAGTACTACGACAGAATAGAAACACAGTTTCAAAGCCATGTTGAATGTTGAGTTAATGTGTGAGCTTGACTGAGAAGGTGATACCTCAGCAGAGCATCGCAGTCCCTGTAATGTAGTAAGTAATTATGGTTTGATTTTTATAATATGTTGATAAAATGACATAAATTAAAAGCAGTGTCAATGTCAACCAAAGAAAATAGTTTTGCTTTACTTTGTTCCATCTGCTGTCTTAATGCCTGCCTGTGCACAGAGGAAGAAGGCAAACACAGCACACATGGGCAGATGATGCTGGATGCTTCGATAAGCAGAGATACTCTCATTATTTGGAATTCTTGTCACATTGGGATATTCCCATCCAGCTTCCTGGTTAGAATCTCCTGTCCATGACAGCAAGTCTAACAAGCAGTCTGTTGAAGCTTTTGACCAGAAAACATGTTAAACTGGAGTCTTGTCATGGAACAGAGAATTACAGTCCAACACTGAGACAGACTTGAAACAACAACACAGGACAGTGAAACTTATTTGGAAGAGAAAAGAACTGCTCATACAGTTTTCCTGACGAACAAAGGAGTAAAAGTGCTAAAATTTCAAATACACTCATTTTCAGCTTAGTCAACAAAGTGGTTTAGATCATGTGTCTTATGTTCCCAGTTCGAAACAATAACTTTAGTGAGTACAGTGTTATCATAAAAGAACAGAAAAGATGGCCACAGATAAATAGAAATACAAGCCAAGTTTTATCACACTGTATTTTACTTTACCGCAATAGTAATGACTAATATATGATTTCTTTCCTCAACAATTAAAGAGTTACACAATGTTGCTCCAACTTTAGTTCAAAAACAAATAATTAATGGATCTGAGTAAATTCCATGAGGCCCCGAGTATCAGTGGCACAACACCAGACGTGACGGCAACATGAGGTTCAGGGCACCACTCTGATTTTACACCTCACCGGCATCCTCAGTGTTTAATGTGTGTCAGCTCTGTCTGTTGGTGACCATTCACTGAATAGAAGGTGACAGAAGAGAGTCCTGAAGGAATCTGTAAGTGACATTTACTTGTGAAGCAGGGCGCCAGGACACCATTTGCAATCTACATGTAAGCAGTGCTTGCTGTCATGGACAGCTGTGACCTGAATGCAATCCCTGATGAACTACAAGCTCATTCCATATTTCAGAGGTCCCAGAAGTGGACACCGCCACCTTAAAATCACAAACCACAATTCTGACAGAGAGCATAGCAGGATGTCGGCCCTCACACACGGTGACCAGGTTTGGGAATAAGTAGGTCATAAACAAAACAGTTTTCCTGCACCTGGTGGATGCTGGTGACATAAACCTACACCTTACCATGCAGTGATTCATTATTTCAGAGACCTCTGGTTTAAACTAATACATCACTTTCTATATGTAGACTTGAATAAAATCAAAGTATATTCTCACCAACAAAAAAAAAAACGACAGCATCTACAGTTCCTCCTGTCAGTGACAGCACCTCTCCACACAGAATTTACTTTTCCAGATAGTGAAGCAGTCAATGCGCTGCTGCAAATCCAGACTGTCACACTGCCAACTGAGATTCAGAAACACACTATCTGCACACGCTCAGCTACATCCACTCAATATCTCAGAGCAAGAGCAGTGTAAAATTCAGTAGGCACTTCTGTGAAACACTTCACTCCCAGACACACACACACACACACACACACACACACACACACACACACACACACACACACACACACACACACACACAGCAGCTAAGCTTTGCCATGTGATTGCCCATCAATAAATCAATATGACTATGAGTGGTTAGGTTTAGATGAGATTGGTCCCCTGTGTTTTAAAGAAAAGCTGTATGTCTCTCTGCAGTGAGCCATGTCAAAGAAGATTCTTCAGAGGAAATACATTTATATATTTATACTGATAATAATAAATATTGACTTCATCTATACAGCTCTTTCAAAACAACGTAAAAAAGTGCTTTACAATAAAACCAAATCATAAAAGTAAATTAAATTCAAAATATACAAGACATGAAACAAGATAACATAGTTACAACAAATACCATTAGTTAAAAATGAATGTTAAGAAGAGAGGCAGGGAGTCCCACAGGCGAGGGGCCTGGACAGCAAAGGGCCAGTCACCTTAAGTGACAAGTGGAGAGTTTGGAACCATTAGTAGAACCAGAGTGGAGACAATCTCTCTCTGAAATGTTAGAAGACTTAAGAATTAAAACAGAAGGATCCAGAGAGGGCTAATTTAAGAGGGGCTAGACAGTGGCATGTTTAAAAATCTATTTATATACAGTATGTGGATTTATTTGTATGTGTATTTCTATGTTAGATTATGTGCATGGGTATAAAATATACCAACATAAAGGATAAATATATGCAAAGCCTGGCAGAGGGCTTCTTTAACTGTTGCTCCACGAACCTCACAGCTCGTTAATGGTCTCATTAGCTGACACTGTCACACACCACTCCTGCTGTGAGTGGGTAAGGTTGCTGTCAGCTCAGACATCTCTCACTCTCTTCTCTCTTATTGACTGAAGATGCGACCCAGGCAGGGGGGTGCAGAGCGCGGAGGGAGGAGGGGTCACGCAGGCTGAACACAGGGGTGTGGAATGATCCCAACTCCTCTCATTTGTTTCTTTGACAAGAGCATTCATACATGCATGCCTGCCCAATACACACACAAATTGTAAAAACAGTTGGTTTACATTTTTGACTAGGCATCTGCTAGTACGAAAAATTCAAAGCCTTTTTGTCTTGGCTATCAGTATTATTATTTTTTTTTTAGCTTTTGGCTGCCACTCTTCAAATGTTTTTCACAATTTCATTATTTATTTCTATCAATTTACTGACAATGTCTTTTGTCTAACCCAGCTGTCATGATAAAATAGATCTACCAGCAGCAAATTCAAGACAGCTACGATCATGTGAGTATGACAGAAGGGAGTGCAGACAGAATTTACATATCACCTGGACAAGGAGTTCCGAGGAGTACTAATGTACCATTATGCTGTGGTACCTTCCGCCATGAAGCCACAATGGAATCTCTGTGCTAAAAAAATTTAGCAGGCTACTCTACAAAGTCTCTTATATGAATCTGAAAGCATGAGAGCTAAAATATGGAAAGCTGCTGAATTTATTGATTTATTTTTACCCTAATAATCACAGGTTGTGCTTTTATTTAAATCATTTATTATGACTTTTTGACAATTCAGTGAAAATCATGTTCAACATCCTTGATAGCTTTTGTATATAATAATAGTAATAATAGTAATAATAATAATAATAATAATAAAGACCAAGTAAAGATCAAATAATGTATGAGTTAAATAAAAGTGGATAACAACATGGCTAATATGATATAATATTGAACTCAATATTTATTTGGATTTACTTTGCCTCTATGCACAAATCCTTTGATTACAGCAATTTGATCATTTGCTTTTGCTGTTTTCAGTGCTGGTATGACCACTTGGCTGGCAATGTCATGAAGCACCAATCCAAGGCCTGCTTCCAAGGACTGAATCATCAGTACCAAAGACAGGGTTAGAAAATATCCGATTCTTTGTAGTCCGAAGCACAAGGCTGTGTACATACCAACATAAAGACACAAAAGACATGAAAGCGGGCCTTGCCCAGGTACAGTTCAACATCTTGGGGTGTTTTTGCAGGCGCTGCTCGTTCTTCTCGATGTTGCGGGTAAAACAGGCCGATAGAGCTCTCAATCCTAATTTGTGGTGCACCTGTTTAAATTTTAATCTCTTGTCATTCGGTCTGTTCTTAAGACTACTTGGACAGCCAAGACATTTTGACAAAACTCTGAAAGCCTCAGTCACTCCATCTCCAGAAGTTATTCCCCTGTCTTTCGAACATAATACACATTACACTTGGAAACAAACGTATAATCAGCCAGGCTTGAATAGAATAGCTTCTGGCAGCCAGACAGCCTATTAAACAGTGAGCCCTCTGAATGAAGAGCAGGCTGCAGGTAAGGAGACAGTTTCACTCATTATCTTTCCCAGTGAGGAGATTAATATCCTCAGCATATTTGTCTTTTCAATAGGAAGGGCCTCTCTAATCTCTACCATAATAAGCTTCTCTCCAACTGTCTCAAACACACATAGGCACACAGACACAGACATACAAACACAGACACAAGGATTGTTAAATTTCATTCAGAGTCATCTGAGAGTATGATTATTCTGATCGGACTAATTAAAAGCGTAGTGGGTTCCTCTGGCCCAGCTAAGTGCAGGTGAATAGCACTGTGTTTGCATTGGTCAGGGGAACAACAGGGCCCTGCAGGCTAATCGCTGCAGGAGAGCTCAATTACATATCCAAATTTGTCGTCATCAGCCAACAAGAGCCACTCAGAGAATTCAGAGATGAAGCACACTGCTTTAAATTGGTATCTTCCTTGTTTTTAGTCCTATGATGGCAGTAAAATATGGACCCATGGTAGAGGGTAGATGGTCGTAGGCTCATGACTCCAAGGATACTTCTTCATCTTCTTGAGGTAGAATAAGGAATGCTGATATTGGTTCAAGTTGTTCATGAGGAACATACAGAGCAAATGTAGGTAGGAACTTGGTTGGACCAACCGTAAACACCCTAGTTGGCCACAGACCCCAATTTCCAAAGCAAATATTGTGAATGCTGTCATTCTGTCAATACAAACTAAGTCATCTGGTTAGTTAGGAAGTCAGTCTGTCTGACAGAGTTACTGCTTGTTGTCAGACAGGGAATTGTTCAATTGACGGCCTATAGCTAAAAGACAGATTCAATAACTCTAATAAATCCAGGGATCAAAGTCAGCCAAAGACTTTGTGTTTGTTGCCAAACTGTGTGAGCACAGGCAGTTTGACTTTTTTGACCCACCAGTGTGTCAAAGCTTCACTCATCAGGTGAACGTCTTAAAGTGTTTGGGGGAAAAAATTAAATTTAAACAATTCCATTACAACCTAGCAAACTCTATCTGCTGATGAAGATCAAGTAATATGATTGACTGGTCCCGAACTGCTAATAAATGGACAATGTGGTAAGATCATTTTCTCAGCTAAATTGCCCATGGCATGTAATGGTGTAATGGACAAATATGCTAGCTCTCTGAGAAAGAATCATTATCTTGTTGGTCTATTTTGTGGTTGATGTTAACATCTGAAGAGAAATACTGGGGTAGGGTAACCTTAGTATTTCTCTTCAAATGTTTCTTTCAACCTGTCTTACAATACAGCATCAGGATGCATAACTGATTTTAATTCATTAATTCACTAACCTCCATTTCATGGCATAATAATTCTTAGTTGTCAAAACTAATACTGTCACACTTGTGGCCTTATGGAAACAGCACGTGTGTTCTATTTCTAATGTACAGGGAGGGACTGCACTGTATAGAAAAGCAGAATGTAGAGGGCTGCTGAGAGCTATGGCAGGTCTTTGCCAAGCTCCTCAATCAAATGCTTAATGAGGACTTTCACAGAGTTTCTCTATATATAGCTGTTGGGCCTATGGGTCAGTGAGGGAGAGCAGTGGGATATGATTTTAAAACCTATATGAAAATTTGACAATGCCAAGACTGTGGTTGGCTGAGAAGAGAGAAGAGAAACAATCACTGCGAGAGTTAAATTAAGTAAGAGCTCCAGGAACAAAAATTTACATAATTAAGAGAAAATGTCAGTATTTTTCATCCTGGGTCTTATTCTCATGAAAGTGTTCATATTGACTATGGGGTCATGCTAACTTTGCACTTGTCACCACTGCTGTAGTGATTTAGAGTTGATATGATTAGTGGATTAATCGATTAATTAACCACAAAGTATTACTCACTTGAGTCATTACTGAGCAAAAATAGCCAAACATTTGATGGTTCCAGCTTATTAAAAGTGGATATCTTCTGATTTTCTCTGTTTTACATCATTTGTGCAAGCAGGGTAACAAGTATGTAGGAAATCGGATGCAAAATGCAGACACCCAGGGCTGAGCTAGTGCAGTTCAGTTATTTATTAACACAAACCTAAAGTCTTACAGGGATGATCAGGCAGGCAAGGATCAAAAATAGATGAAGGAGTCCAGGCAAACAAGGCACAAGGACAAACTAGCAAAGAAAGAGGGGAACACAGAGACTAAATGCACTGGGAGGGGACGTTAACAGGTAAAATCAGTGGGAAACACCCAAAGTCAAGAAGTAAAGTAACAAAACACACCTGAACACTCTTTCAAGATAAAACAGGAAATAACTAAAGTAAAAAGCCAAACCATGACACCACCGGTTTGCTGGTGAGGAAGTCAATCCAGAGGGAGATTCCTGTGCAGTTAGCAACAATAGCTAATTAAGGGCACTCATTTCGTTGTTTACTTTTGGTCTGACAACAAGCATTTAAAGTGATTTACACAAAATTGAAGGTTTTTAGAAAGATTTAGGTGGCTCGCACCGCCTGCACCAATATACACTGTCTTGTCCACAATGAAGGTAGTGACTGCAAACTTAGCATGATCAATACTCAGAATGGCCACAAGAGGAAGAAGATCTAGGTTGAGAAACACCATTAGCTCTCAGAACTCTGTTTACAGTTTTGCATGGACTCTGTTTTGGAGCATGAAATCCAATCCCTCAAAACGAATGGAAATTTCAACAATGGATGATAGTGCTAAGCCTTAAACTGAGCCTCATGTCAATTGCGATTACCAACACACTGTATAACAATGAGCCTAATAGAGGAACAGAAGATTAGTGAAGTGAAACAGTGAAGGAGAGGACATGAGAGCACATGTGGAAGGAAACAAGTGAGGAGGATATGAAGGAGTAATGGAAGAAGAAAGACAGAATTTTATACACTCCTCCTCAGGGATGGACCCCTTTCTTCAACTTTTCCTCTTTTCATGTGTCTCTCCGAGCCATGCAAGGATCCCAGAATACACATGGCAGATGCTAAAATAGGCTTTGGGCTGGGTGATGAATTAGGAAGGGCATATTTGGGGAGCGAGGGAGCGACAGACAGAGAAAGAGAGAGAGAGAAAGAGAGACAGAGAGAGAGCATCGGCGAGAGAAAGAGTGATAGAAAATAGCTCCTAATGTTTAATCACAGCTAGATCTAATACAGTACAGAAGCCACAGACAAACTCAGTGACCCTCGCATAGATTTGCTCATCCATCATAACCAAGCTCTCACGGTATTTATGTGTCTGCGCACGTGTGTGTGTGTGTGTGTGTGTGTGTGTCCATATGATTTGATTATGAACACATGAGAAAATATATTTGAGGGTGAGAGATAAAGCTGTTGTTAACAGATTGGGGACAATCAAGAGACAAGGAGACACATACACACATACCTACAAATTGTCAAAGTCTCAGTTGAGGTTAACGTGAGAATTATCTGCTTTTCTTGTTTTACTGTAAAGGGAATGTTTTTGGATTTTGGAAGAGGGGTCGTCCCATATGGTTTCTCAGGGTCATTATTAAATCTAATTATCATTATTTTTTCTTCTGATAACAAGAGCTTTAATGAGTTAGAGGTGGCAATAAAGGAAATATCTGACCCTCAGCAGCAAAACTCTGCAGAGGATAAGATAAGATAAGATAAGATAAGAACTTTATTAATCCCGAAAGAAATTCTTAGAGATAGAGGATAGAGCAAGCACAATCACTCTTCGGAAAGCTGAATATAATTACGTTTGAGTGAATACTACTCAGAAGGGGAGAGACCCAGCCAAACTCATTGCGGTCAGACTGAAAGAGAGTGAATCTAAGACAGCCATTAATGTTATTAATAACTCTCCTGCCTCGGAATGCAATCAGCCAGTCTTTTATTTATCTGAGAATTACAGTTTATTCCAACACACAGAGGACTGAAAAAGAAAACTATAAATTAAAACTAGACTTTGAATGATGGGGATCCCTTCCTATCTCTCTTTGCAACTGAGATTGGCTATAAAAGCCTATGGTGTCCTTACCATTTACCATGGAAAAGCTTTGGTCATCAAGAAAGTTATAGACCCTGCAGCAGTAGATGTGGGTTTTGTTTTATTTTATAAAATAATGCAGCAAACAATTTAAACTGGAATTTCTGCCATATCAGTCACTGTGGTACAAATGTGGAATCATTGCAGAAAAACATGGGTCACATCCCACAGGAGTAATTTCTTGTTTCAGTGAGATGAGTCAAGAACAGTCAACATTTATCAGTGCCATGAAGGAACGTGTCAAAAAGGTGGACCTCAGGTTGTGATGTCATTAGGTAAGCCAAGTTTTGCTCAAGAAAATAATCACAGAAAATAAAATGCTGCAGTCAGTTCGTGAAAGCCAGAGCTTTGTTGATGTTATTATTATGACACACGAGAATGTGTACGCCAGACACACACACACACACACACACACACACACACACCTACTCCCCTTGCAGCTTAAATTATTTTTTTATCCCATTAATCGATGGAACAATCGGTAGAATCCTCAACGTGAATCCATGACTGCAGTTACATGAGGCAGGTGTGTTCCTCCCAGCATGCACTGGAGCAATATATTCATTGGGTGTCATTTTGTTAAACATTAGATATTACCATTGAATATGGCCAGACTGCAAGTGATGGTAGTGCATGATTGGTAGGGGTTCCTGATGGATGTGAGACCTTTCAATGACAATCATAAGCCTGCTATGAAAGTGAAGCTTTTCTGAAATCTCTTAAAAGCAGCTTTAATTACATAAACAGTTTTCAGAAAAATAAGCTCTGCAGTTGATCATTTAATAAGCTTTGGTGTACAAATGATAAATTCCCATTTTTATGTCAAATCGCATGACATATGTTCTGGCTCCATTTGTCTTTTAACACTCAGAATCTTTGAGGAAGTTCTATGTCTTTTTGTATCTCAACCAATATTTTGTTTAGTTCTTTTTTTATAGTGTACAAACTTTTATTTTCTTGTGTATTTTATCATGTATACGTATAAGCGACTTAATTTAGAGTAAAGTTGTAATAACCAACAGATCATAGTTAGCCACATCATTATAGGTCAAATAATTGACGACTTGAAAATTATTTTTAAGCTGAAAATCACTGTTTGCAATCACAGAATCTTGTTTTAAGTTTTAGGCCACCAAGGTTTCCACTGTTACCAAATGTCAGGTTGAAATCAGGGAAAATGTGTACAAAATGATGCCAAAAACATCTAGAGCATTTCCATTTCATTACATAATAACAGCTAGGCTTCTTGGGTGTTAATATTTCACTCATTGTAGGCATTGTATACAGCAGTATATGATGGTATAGTACAGTGCAGTATAACAGTATTTTAGTATAATAAAAAGGTACTGAATATGGATTTTACTTTTTTAAACTTCAATCATGAATCATATTTACACCTTAGATTGAAACGCAGCTCTTATACAAACACAAACAGGGTTTTACCCATACTGCTCATTAACATGCATGTTACTTCCTGCATGCCCATTACAGCTGACAGTACACATTTTGCCTTCCTTATTTTCCATCCCTGAGTACCCTGATCTATTTGCATGTTTAATTTGCATGTGTATCCAGGTACAATCTGTAGTTTTCCCATAATGGTGCTCTCTCACTATTCATTTAAAAAAAAGACAAAAAATCAGCAGATCCTTTGCTCCCGATGGTTTTTCAGACCATTTGAATCTGCCCTTCTGAGATATCCAAACCACTTCCATATAACTGACGTCGTTTCACCTCTCTCATCAACAATTTCCTGAGCTTTGTATGGCTGTGTAAAACACACCAGGTGTGGATCGGGCAGCAAGTTACTGCAGGCAGAGTGGCCGAAAACATTCCATGTTTGTACAACAGGTGTTTGATAAATTGATCATACTGTCTCCCTTTGTTGCACTTATGGATAATGAGCACTGTCGTCAGTGGCTGAAGTAAAATCTATCCTGAAGTCTGTTTCGTTCCCTGTGCTGCGAGCTCTGCTCTGAAGTTACGCTGCTGTCCACTCTGTGTGGAGGAGCTCAGCACCGCCCTCATTAAAAACAGGCAGCCACACAGAGAGCAGAGGCAGAGAGGCAGCACATTCACTGGCTGTTTTTTCTGCTCTGAGATAGACTGTGAGATATATCCATATTGAGTAAAAATATCTATATCCCCTATTAGGGCTGGGCGGTATACCGGTGTCATAGTCATCGCTGTGGTGTTGTTGCTCCACAATATGGATTTTGCAATACCGTCATCACCGTGATAAATCAATAATAGCCTAATTCTAAAAACAAAAGGCATTTTATTTTCTTCAAAATTCAGTTGTGGTCTGAATACTTGTCCTGAGACATAATACAGCTTGTCACAAATATGTATTCACTACAACTGCCTTTGCTGTAAAGGGAGTGGCCATTAAAATTGCCACTAAGCTAAGCTAAGCTAAGCTGTCAATAAAGAGACAATTTGCGAAACATATTGTGAAGAAAGATTGGAGCTGTAGCTTATATTGACGAAGGAGGAGAGGAGACCCTTGTTAAAAGAAGAGGCGGCACGTCCGTGATTTGGAGCTGGTTTGGTTTTAAAACATCTGACATGGAGCAAACTTCGGCAATATGCAAGGTCTGCTGCCATGTTGTGTTGACAAGAGGAGGAAACATTTAAAAACTACTCACATCTGTGAATATGAAGAAGCGAGACGGCCCAAAACAAGCACAAGTGGTGCCAGCAGCGCAAGCAGATCACGTCCCAAAATGACCCAGCTGTCACTCCAGGCATCACTTACTACAGCAACACCTTACAACAAGAGCAGTGCACGGTGTACATAGCAAAAGACATGTTGCCCACTCACACCATAGAGAAAGACAGCTTCAGACCCGTGGTTTGCACTCTTGACTCAAAATACAAGCTGCCTGGTTGAAAGTTTTTCAGCAGAAAGTGTCTGCCAGAGCTATACACAGAGGTTCGAGAGAGAGTCATAAATGAAATTTGCAACCTTGAAGCACTACTTGGCCACCACTGATTTATGGTTCAGCAGAACTACTGAGCCATACATCAGCCTCAACATCCACTTCATTGATAATGACTGGAAGTTGCGCAGCAGATGCCTGCAGACCATCTTCTTTCCCGATGATCACATCGGAGCAATAATTGCGAACTGACTGAAGGAGGCACTTTCTACCAGGGGCTTGGATGAAGCACGTTTGGTGTGCATGACAACTGACAGCGGTGCAAACATGGTGCGTGCTCTGGAAATCAATAAATGGAAGAGACTGGCATGATTTGGGCACTGACTGCACATCGCTATTGGTAAGTTCAAACACTATTCAAACCATCCTCATAATGTCAGTGTACAATCAGTACTTAGGCTACTCTAGAGTTAATAGTCTATTAAGTGTTTTCAGTTATGATAACCTACTTTTCCACTTATGCTGACATTTCATTCCTTCTTACTTTCCAGAGAGGAGTGTCCAAAATGATGCTTGAGTTTCACAGCTACAGGTATGTGCACAAAAGTGGTCAGCACATTTTCCTATAGTTGAAAAAAGAAGGTGGTCCTGACCAGTGCACAGAAAGAGCTGAACCTCCCCCTGCACAAGCTGGTCACAGAATCCCCTACAAGGTGGGGGTCCCGGGTCAAAATGATGGAGAGGATGTTGGAACAGGAGAAGGCTATCACTCAAGTCCTGGCAGTAGACCAAAAGTCGCGTCACCTTCTGCCTACCTGGCAAGACATTTAGGTGTTTGAGGCAATAATCAAAGCACTGAAACCTCTATGTTAGTGTCTCCTATGTCAAGCCAATCCGCCATCTACTCAATTCAAACATTATGAAGCCAGAAGAAGACAAAACAGGACTGAGCGAGGGCATAAAGAAGAGGGTCTTGGATAATTTAAATGAAAAATACAAAGATCCAGCCTGGCCAGCTGCTGACAATGGCAACATTCCTGGACCCATACATGTCACCAGAAGAGTTGGAGGAAGTGAAGAGCAGAGCAACTACATAATCCAAGGCACTGGAGGAGAAGACAGTCACAGATGCCTCTTCCACAGAGGGCCAAAGCAAGAGGGAAGCTAGCACTGCTCCTGCACAACTGAAAAAGCCCAAGAGCAGCCAGGGCAGTTTCTTCAAAGTGTAGCAGTGCACTGCCAAAGCAGCAGCGCTTTTACATGGAGCTAGACAGCAACCTACTGATGGAGACCGCTGACAGCGAGTCTGACCCTTTGGAGTGGTGGCAACTTCACTGTTCCCACCACCCCCACATTAGTCACCTGTACCGAATACTTATGCATCACGGCCACAAGTTCACCCTCCCTTCAGCACGGGGGGCAATATTGTAACTAGTAGCAGGGCATCACTAAAGCCAGAAAAGTTTGACCAGCTGGTGTTCCTAGCACAGAACTTGAATGTCTAGTTACTTCAGTGTTTGCTTTTTTTGTAAAAATATTAGAACCATTATTACACTGTTCTTGTGTTATGACACTGCTAGTTTTAGTTTTGCTGTGTACTGTGGATTTCAAGAATATGGGTTTTTTGCTAAATAAATGCTGTTGACAATGCTTAATGATCTTCCATGTCTCTGGTTGATAAGTATACAAACCATTTATTATCCAAATATCAACTTAATTTACATACCTCCTGCAGTTAATATATTAAAAAAAAATGAATACTGTGACCACCATCCAAAAGGTGAAAAATACCATGATATGAATTGTAGTCCATATCGCCCAGCCCTATCCCCTATTGAAATTGCTTTATTGTCCAGCCCTGCTACGCAGCACTGACTGTTTGTTTTTCAGTAGATTTGTCATCTGCCTGTCAAAACCTAATTTGGTGCCCCATGCCCCTTATGAAAATGCAGACTAACTGTGAGACACTGCTGCAGAACACTTGGTTTCTGGGACTTTTTGGGTTGAGGAATTTATAATTGATGTAACCAGTGCATCAAAGCAACTAACGCATTCTTATCCCCAACTCGTCACAACTAGACACTTGGTCAGGGCCCCTGAAAGAAAGCCTTTCTAACACATGGTTAACCTTGTGATACAATTGCCCAAAGTCGTCGTTTGGTTTAGGCACCTGAGCTACTTAAGTTTAAGAAAACATCTAGACAATTTAAGACAAGCCGTTCTAACATATGGTTAACATTGTGAAACACTTTCATTTGGGTGGGTTTAGGCACCAAAACTACTTGGAGAAGTTCAGGAAAAAAATCACTGACTATTGCTTTCACTTTGGATTTCATTTTTGGTTTCACATGGGACGCAAATCAGAGTCTCCTCTCTACCCTGATCTCCACCCCTCTAAGGACTCTGTCCCTCCCTCTACTACATTGTAGAAGCAGCTACAGAGCAGTAGCTATGAGTATCTAATATTGCCATGGATGGGTTTTCAGCAGTTAGTTGAAAGCCCAGTGCATCAAAATATCTATTTATTTGCACTGTTTGTATTGTTCATAATTTATAGAAACAGTTTACTTGTATACAGACTTTGAATGTTGTCATTGTTATATATGCGCATATTTTTTCACTGGTATGTATATAATAGTTCTCTTTATTTCACCTATCTGTTCAGTTTAGTTGTCCTTGTATGTCTCTTTCTATCTCTATTTCTGTTGGACCTGTGTGTAACATTGAGTGCAACTTCAAAGCCAGAGTCATATTCCATGTATGTGTACACATATTTGGACAATAAGGCAGACTCTGATCTGATCCAAACACACAGCGTACTGCTGAGTAAGTTTCAGTTCCAAGGCTGGATTTTTTGTAATTAGTGTTATCACAAATGTCAAGGGGATTATAAATGAGGTTTTCTTACTTGTGGAACAGAACCCTGAAGTTCCAGCTTCACTTTTTCAGTTCTCTATTCGCTGGCCTTTTAGTGTCTCTTTCCTGCATTGGGTGGCTAACATCCAATCAGTTTGTGTAAGTGTATGTGATCAATCTGCCAAGGTTGTACATGCATTGATGTTCAGTGGTAACAAAAGTACCAATTATTCTTTCAAATTACTGATGAACACTTGATTCTGTGTTTCCTTAACGCAGCTTTAAATTTGTAACACTTAATCTTCTCAGTCCAGTCAGGTTGTGTTAGTAAAGTCTTTCATGACTATAGCCACATATATTTGCATGTCGTCACTGCCTTGTATAGCATTACAGTACTGACACAAGTGGAATGAATATCAATAGTGTACTCTTGTCTATCATTCAGTCAGAGAAGAGGACAATATAATTCCCAGCAATGGAACCCAGAGAGAAGACAGGTCCCATTAGATGCTCAGCTTGTTACAAAAACACAAAGCCATCTATCAAAGCCTGGACTTGCTGTCACAAAGCCTACAAAAAGCAGCTCCTATAATGAAGTGCTACATGACCATCAGATCAAGAGAGGTGTATAACAGAGAACAGACAGAGTGAGAAAAGAGAGAAAGGAAGAGAGAGAACGAAGCAGCAGTGATAAAAAGCAAATGAGAGAAAGAGAGAGAGAGAGAAATCCATATATTGTAGTCCCTGGTGAACACAGCAGGCCATTTGCACCTCATGTTCTGACTGTTTCATTCATCACACACAGACCCACACACACACACACACACTCTTCCTTCCTGTCATGCAGTTACTATGCCCTTTTTATTTTACTGCAGTAGATTGCACAGTAGTGTCTGCATTTTCCTGTAAAGTGAGAAAAGTCCAAAACGGCTCTGCATGTTTGTGTGTGTGGATAATCTTGATTATCATGTCATTATCATGTGCATGTCCTAAACTGTGCAGATGAGGTTCACTGAATCCATGTTTAACACAGTTACCCAGAGCATAGTGGAGAAGTTTCTGTGAATACCTGACATGTTTACCTGTTTGCACACTAACACATAAACAGTTCACATGGATGCACTATTTCTCTCATTACATACATTTAACTTGAATTGTTTTTAGAAAAACGGAAGTACGGCGGACGGAGCAAAGAGACCCTGCCTGGAGGAAGCCCGGGGCCCACGTCTGGAGCTAGGCCTGGACAGAGGGCCCATCAGCGAGCGCCTGGTGGCCGGGTCTGCCACGGGGCCCAGGGCATCACATCATTTAGCCTCCCAGGGAAAGTGTACTCTAAGGTGCGAGAGAAGAGCTTCCGACCGATTGTCGAACCTCAGATTGAAGAGGAACAATGCGGGTTCCATCCAGGTCGTGGAACAACGGACCAGCTCTTTACACTCACAGGGATTCTGGAGGGAGCTTGGGAGTCCAATCTCCCAGTCCACATGTGCTTTGTGGATCTGGAGAAGGTGTATGACCGGGTCCCCAGGGATGTTCTGTGGGAGGTGCTGCAGGAGTATGGAGTGAGGGGGTCCCTTCACAGGGCCATCCAATCCTTGTATACCCAAAGCGAGAGCTGTGTGCGAATACTCAGCAGTAAGTCAGATTTGTTCCCAGTGGGTGTTGGCCTCCGCCAGGGTTGTGCCTTGTCTCCGATCCTGTTTATGATATTCATGGACAGGATTTCGAGGCGCAGTCATGGTGAGGAGGGGTTTCAGGTCGGTGACCGGAGGATCTCATCTCTGCTCTTTGCAGATGATGTAGTCCTGATCGGCACCATCAGCCTTAGATCTACAATCATCACTGGATCAGTTCGCAGCTGAGTGTGAAGCGGCAGGGATGAGGATCCGCACCTCAAAATCCGAGGCCATGGTTCTCTTTAGGAAACCGATGCAGTGCCTACTCCAGGTTGGTAATAAGTTTTTGCCTCAGGTGTAGGAGTTCAAGTATCTTGGGTAGTGTTCACGAGTGAGGGAGCAACAGGGCGTGAGATTGACCGGAGAATCGGTGCAGCGGGCGTGGTATTGCAGTCCCTCTGCACTGTTGTGACGAAACAGGAGCTGAGCCAGAAGGTAAAGCTCTCTATATACCAGTCAATCTTCGTTCCCACCCTCACCTATGGTCATGTGCGATGGGTCATCACCGAAAGAACGAGATCGCGGATACAAGCAGCTGAGATGAGTTTTCTCCGCAGGGTGGCTGGGGTCTCCCTTAGAGATAGGGTAAGAAGCTCAGTCATCCGGGAGAGACTCGGAGTGGAGCCGCTGCTCCTTGGTGTGGAGAGGAACCAGTTGAGGTGGTTCGGGCACCTGTGTAGGATGCCACCAGGGTGCCTTCCTAGGGAGGTGTTCCTGGCATGGCCAGCTGGGAGGAGACCCTGGGGCAGACCCAGGACCAGATGGAGAGATTATATCTCCTCACTGGCCTGGGAATGCATGGGGATCCCTCAGTCGGAGTTAGCATGTTGCCGGGAAGAGGGAAGTTTGGGGCTCTCTGTTAAAGCCGCTACCCCGGCGACCCGACTTCGGAAAAGCGGTTGTCGATGGATGGATGTTTTTAGAAAGTTGGTTAGTAAAATGATCAATATTTTCATTTTTACAATGGAGCAAGTGGGTATGTGCAAAGTTGTAGCAAATAATGGCAAACCTACAAAGATTCATCAGTTAAATCTGCAGTTCCTCTTTAGCCTCTTTCATTTCATTGTTTTGGTTCCACAAATTTAACTCTTTCGGTTCAGTCTCACCACTTTCATTAACCTCCTTTCCAGCTATGGTTTTCAGTAAAAAAAAAAAAAGATTTGATAAATCCATTGTCTGCCCACTACCGAACAGCAGGCACACAAAGCTAACAACTAGCCAGTGAACATGGACATGAATAATTTGGCATCTAGAGAACCATTTTTTGGTAGAGCCCAAAACAGAGCTGAAAGGAAAGTCAATATTGGATTAACATTCATCAAATGGCCAAAAAATATATGCAGGAATAGCAACAGTGCTTTGAGGCTAATGTCAACGTGCTAACATGCTCATGATAACAATATTAACATGGTGACAAAGTACAACTGAAGCTGACTGCGCTCGGAGGGGGATCAAAGTGAGGGGGGTCACAAAAGTTTATACTGGGGGCAACATTAATGCCTTGACCAAAATTTCATGGCAATTTCAATTGTTGTCAAAACATTTCAGCATGGATCAATGGATGGACAAACCAACACTGCCATGGAGCCCCATGACTGGCATCACTAAAAAGGGTTTTTTATAGGAAACTTGTTGATATTTCTGAAAAAACATCTGTAGGGCATCTGTATTGGCCAGGACAACCAATACTTTATTTGTCCGTTGCTGTTTGGACAAACAGATGTCTAGGCCCTCCTTTGTGTTTGTATAAGTATTGTTTTTGTTAAGTTCCTGAAGTGGAAAAGAGCATCAGTGCTAAAACACAGGCACTTGTATCAAAAAATGATATCCAAGCTTGCACTATTTAGAAAGAAAAAGGGTAAACAAAAATGTCCTCCACTTGGGTTGAGCCACATTAAGCATGCTTGGGCAAACACAGTAGGTTAATAAACTCAGACACAATGACAGCGATATTGGATGGTGGTGAGGCAAAACAGCAAATAAATAAGTCAACAAACAGGCGAGCTGTGCTTGAGCAAATTCTGTGAGCAGGCTTTTGAAAACTGTGTGCTGATGATACAGGAGAGAGTGAGCAGGAGTGAAAAAGAGAGGGGGAGAAAAGAAAACTATAGTGGCTGCACGGCCGGGGTGCTACAAAAGGCACAAGGGTTACAACTCCAGGGGAATACACCAAAATGAGAGCTGAGTGCCACCGAAATGGAGGGAGAGAGGGACAAGATGACAGCATAGTGACCACTAGATGGAGGGGATGCTTGAGAGAGAGGACGAGTGAGAAATGGATGAATAGAAAAAGGAGAGAGAGGTTGTTTGTGTGTGTGTCTCAGACTGGGGGAGCGCTGCTCTCTGTTCACACAGGATGACCCAGATGCAGCTGAATTAGACACAGTCCTGTGTGTGGAGGTGTGCGTGCATTAGTGTATGTGTGCTTGTGGATGACAGTGTACGTCTGAGAGCTAAAGAGCTGCAGGTAGAGATAGACAAATAGCGACAGATTGTTCCAAACAGATGCCTCTCGGTTTCTGAGGGTCTCAACCCCAAAAAGCTAAGAGAAACTAAAAATTAAAAGGTACTATATATATATATATATATATATATATATATATCACCTTAAGTTCGTTAGCAAATTCATTTTTAGACTGGTATTGAACCTCAGTACTTCTCCCCCTCCTTGCCCCATTCTTGTTGTCTCTCTCTCTCTCTCTCTCTCTCTCTCTCCCTGCACACTCTGAATTAAATCATGCAAAGGAGGAAGGATATCTGCTGGCTGAATTCCTGAATGGGATCAATCCAGAGCTCATGAATGGTTAGTCTCATGAACACCTCTGTACAAATATGCGCAAAACCGATGCATTCAAGTTAGCTCTCATAAGTTGGTCTGTCTGTTTTCTTAACATATTGCTGTCAATCACGAAGACCGAACTCTTCAAATAGGTTTTTAGCAAGCATGTGAGGAGCATAGCTAGAAAGGATAACTGTGATCAATTGAGCCGTCATTTATGAAAACTTGGTCAAGCCAGCCACCACTTGGATTTTAACGTTTGAACAAATGACTTGCACTTATTTGACACAAGCAATAGAGCTGTATATAGTTTATTATTCAAAGTAGTTGGCAACTAAAGGAAAAAAAATCAAGGAATGTTTTTAATGTGTCTGCCTTGCATAACTCAGTTTGTCTGTCTGTGGGAACACAGATAAGTTCCTTTTAGAAAGCAACTTTAAATTGTAAATAATGACTGTTCCAACTTAACCACACTTTCTAATTTCCATATTATGAACAAAGACATGAAAAGGTATCATCCTAATTACTTCCTGTTAACATCCTCAAATGTTGGCACATACCCATGGGACCTTACTGCCCTGAGCTTTGCTTCTCACATATACATACTGTACATATATACATACTGTACGTACATGCATGCTTCATGTACACAAAATATTTATTTTGCTGTTATTAAAAGTTTACAGAGTGTTTGGATGAAAATTTTGTCATTGTTTGCAATTAGCCGTCTCGACTGGCATTCAATGGAAAAAACTATTCCTTGTGTGCATCTCCACAGCTCTGTTGGCATTCGCTCAAGTTTAACTAGCTAATTAATGAATCTGTCAATCACACATTAAAGGCACTGCTCAGGGAGGGGTAGCAGTCCATTTGTGGGAAATGTCAGAATCAGCCTATTGGCAACAGGGAGAGGGAATGAAAAAATTAAGTTAGAAGTGTAAAGAAGAGTAAAGAAGCTCTTCAGAGTCCCCCTTCACAACTAATATGTAGAATGTTATAAACTGAAGATACTTCTCTGTAATATGGTTGCTTTAGATGTCTGATGGCTGCCTGGTCATTCATTTTGCTTGGGTTTTCCTATGAAAGACTCTTGCGTGTATTCTTCCAACATTCTGTGGTCAGTTTCAAACTGATTCAGGCCCTGACCTCTGGGCTGCTTAAAGGATAATTCCAATTTACTGTAACTTATTTTTTAGTTTGGGCAATCACTATCAGTCATGACAAAACTACACTGAAGTAATTGCTGCTGTAGTAGTCTACATGTTGTTGCACTAAATTTTGCACAAGCATTATAATATCTTGTAAAATCCATCTGGATTAGGTGAAGACTTTTATTTTGATGGGCACACATTGAAAATTCAGGCATTACATTTCCCATTTTTGCTTATATAATATAACATATTTCAGTGGCAGTAAAGAAGAATTCACCTCGCTTTCCTTCTACTACTCCTTCCCTCCTTTCAAACTTTATGTGTCAGGTATCATTTTCTCTTTTCTTGTAGACTTTTCACTAGGAAGTTTTGTTTTGTTTTGTTTTCTGTGTTTACGCTCTATGTGTGACTCTTAGTTACTTTAATCAAGTGTAAAGTGCAATGAGTTGTTATATTTTGGATCTAAAGTTTGGTTTATTTTCATGCCCAACACTGCTAAATGGAAGAGAAGTGTGTCGAAGAACGTGTGCAACAGGCCTGCTGTGTAGCTTGCAGTGTACTTTTGAGACCTAGCATGGAGCATTTAGGAACTCTGTTCATAGTGTTACATGGGCACAGAGATCGTGTGCACAAGAGAGACCCTGTGAATGTTTGTTTCTCTACAATTGCAGGTATGTGGGTTTATGCAAGGACATTTTGCATTGCATTATTTTTGTGGAAGAATGTATTTTGGTTATTTAGTTTATGAGAATTTTATTTATCTTTTCGTAAAGCTATCTTGCTTCTCTATGACTGCAGTGTAGTTGTACCGATTGCCACTTCGGGTTCTTGCAATCGAGTGCTGAAAGGCAGTCTTGAAGACTGATCTTTGACATCACAACACAGAGTTAGAGATTGGACATTATGAAATATGGCGACATCACTACATTGAAATCAGACCTGGCAAGAAAAAAGAGTGACCAGAAGATCAGACGAGCTGATAGCAAACTGACAGTTTAACCGGTTGATCTGAACCAGTTTGTTTGGAGGTGAAAGTGAGCAAACCTGAAATGTTGCTAATAGTCTGTCATTGCAAAAAAAAACGCATTCGCGACTTTGGTAAATAGGTCAAAGTTGAACCAGAAAGTCTTTTCTTGCCTTTTCTCCAATTAACTTGGTGAGTACACTGTTACAATAACTGATGATAAATGACACTCCAAAATGCCAAAAATAAGATCCAAATTGTAAAAACACAGAATTCACCTTAATTGTGGTTTCGTCTATTTCATATTGAGCCAAAGAAAAAGGTTTCTCTGCAGCTGCACTCATTCCAAGTTATCTTGCATAAAACACAAGCTAAATGCCTCAAAGGTAAATGAATTATTAGTTTGGACTTTTGACGAAAAGGCCTTGCACTGTTGAAATTCAGGGAGAATGATGACATAACTTAAAATCAGTCTCCATCGATGGTTCCTGTAAACTTGACCTCTGTCCATCCTCCCTCTTCTTTCTCCGTTTGCTCTCTGACTCCATCCTCATTTTACCCACCTCAACAGGGTTAGGCTCCCCCCTTCATCTTCTCTCTCCTTCTGCCTCCCTCGACTCCATCTCACCCTTTTCATCTCACTTTTTACCCCTCCCGTCTACTCCCTCCACCTCTCGTCTCTGTTGCTTTCTGTCAATTTCAGCTGAGAGTCCCGAGGCTTCATCAGTGCAAAGTGCTCCGTCTGTGCTTCTCCGCTCTCCCCTCCCGCCCTCTGTTAGCGTGCGAAGAGAAGGGGACCCACCGACGAGAGCTTTAAGTTATGTAATGAGATCATCTGGAGACTAATGCTGTATACCAGATATACCAAGCAGCCATTAGTGGCTTTTCTATAGCATGACCATTTGTCTGGCTGGTACAAATGTCTTTTAGGTTTGTCACAGATGGATGATGGAGGGACTTTAGCTTGAGTAGCAAGGCTCAGTGATATTAAAACCTCAAGATGATAGCAACGGCAACATGTGTTTGGGTAATCCTCCTTCCTATAATGCTTTTGTTCGAGGTCTGGCTTTTACCTTGTGTTTTCAGGAGGTGAGATGTGGACGGATGAGCTGAGGGGGATGGTGGTCGGAATAAGGACAGATGGAGGACAAGGCGATATGAGAAGAGGTATGTGTACATCCACGTGTTGGTCCGCAGGGCCATGGTGAGGAAGAAAAGACATGGGGGAATATACACACACCTTAACACGTGTGTTTGTGTGTGTCCGAGACCTTGAAAGCCTCAGCATGGCCTAAGGGCTACTATTGCTGACATGAGAGAAGGTCCTGGGCTCCCATGTGAGTCCATGTGAAAATGCTGTCAATTAGCATCCAACTCAGAAAACAGTTGTCCATCGGGGGAGGTCTATGTCGACGGTACACTGCGATGACTGTACCGTTTGGACCTGAAATGATTTGGCAACTATGGGGGTAAGGTGGTAGAGGTGCTCAGCCTTTACTCACAAGACTCAATTACAATTACCATTTATTATGCGAAATTGTCTAACATCTCCAATGTGAGGATTTGTTTATTTCTCTGTTTTATGTCACGGTAACTTGAATATCTTTAGTTTTGGACAGAATTTTCTGATTATTGATTTAGCTAAGTCTACAAAATACCATAAAATAGTGTAAAAGCTTCATCATACTTTCTCAGAGCCCACGGTGATGTATTCTGATCTAATAATGTCCAAGAGTTCAAAACCCAGATAAAACAGTGATACCGCAGCAAATCCTCAAATGTGAGAAGACTTAAATCAGCATCTCCTCTCTGCCAAGTTGTAAGGGCCAAATACATGGAATGAAATTAAGCATGTATTGCAGGTCCTGTTATGACAATGCCATGTATGTCAGATTATGTAAACACATTGGATCATTATTTTAACTATTGATTAAATCATTAAATAGTGAAAATGCCCATCAACTGTACAAAACCCAAAAATATTCTATTTACAACGATACAAACAGAGCAAAGCTGCGACCTGGGTTCAATTCCAGACAGGGTATGCTCATAAACCTGTGTGAGCATGTTGGCGCCTTGTAGTGGCAGCCTGAATGGAAATTTCCCCATTGTGGGACTAATAAAGGAATTAAAATTAAAATCTAAAAAAAAGGCCATCATTCAAATTCTTGCATCTTCATTTCAGGGAGTCTAACTTTGACTATGCTCCACTTTCACTACAGTTTAACCTAAAGCTCCATCTTCCCAAATATCTCACAAAAGGGGTCCTAACTTACAAAACTTATTCTCAATCACACATGAATTTGCTTGTTGTTATATGTGTGTCCTTTGGTTGATTTTAACCTGTGCAAATAAACTCAAGGCACAAACTGATATTATCGCATCTGTTGTAACGATTGTAAAATCAACTCATTGTTTGGTCCACTAATAAAATCAGTGCTGCAGTTTTC
This sequence comes from Holacanthus passer, assembly GCA_025331565.1. Taxonomy (NCBI): domain Eukaryota; kingdom Metazoa; phylum Chordata; class Actinopteri; family Pomacanthidae; genus Holacanthus; species Holacanthus passer. The sequence continues at coordinate 138,777 of JAFREQ010000029.1, read as the reverse complement.
TTTCATCTCACCATAGCTGTCTTAGTTGTATTAACACACCATTCTACATTATTACAGTTGCATGGATTGAGCTAAGGATAATAGATCTATACATCGTGACGAACATTATTTGTGTCACAAAGCTTGAGAACAGAAAATCATTCAAATTAAAAGGAAAGGGAGGATTATGTGGCAAGACTTTGGAAATTTCATGACTGTTTTCATGGAGCGAAATGTGCCACTGATGATAATTTCTTGCTTCCCAGTTGCACACTGGAGACATCTGGCATTGTCAAAATGCTTCTGTAATCAATTCTCATTCTCTTCTTCTCCCTGGCTCCCAGAAACAGAAGCTTCAGAAACAAACCAGTGAGTCGGTCAGCTGCCAATTTAGTTAGCAATTAGCAGTCTGTGTAGAAAATGGTACTATATGCTATCCCACTGGTCAAACACAGTTCATTGTAAAATAACAAAACACCAAAATCTGGTAATCTAGTAGTCAACAATGAAGAAAGATGGAAAGGGTTTTTCTTCCCAGTGTGTTTCTTCACAGCTGCAGCTACAGTTGTGTAGTTGACATCCTGATGACATCGGTGGCCTGTCTGGTTTTGGAATAGAGTTGATAATATTCAGTAACATGAACTGGGCTGCTGACTTGACCATTAACAAGACCTACTTGGCAAAGGACTACAAAACATTGGCTGAGCTCAGAGCTGCTAATGATATAAAGCTGTTCCTAAGTCTGAGCTTGTGTACACAGTGTGTACACTATTTAAACATCACAACTGACACCACGTAGCCCACTGATTATGGCTAGATGATTACTGATAACCCAACAGATATGAGTATCCTTACGATTACGATTATTATTACGATACGATTGTGAGGGCACTGTTTAAATTAGATTTCCAGTTAAAGAATACTGCCCTTAAACTTATCATTGAGTCACAGAATAAGCAGACAAATACAAAACACAAAAAGTCCCCACACCTCACATCCAGCTTATCACTCTGTCTACTGCAGCTAACAGGAAATGGTAGAAAAAAAGTGGATTTCTGTTACAAGCAACGCAGAGCAGCGCAGTCATTTCCAGGGGATTATTATTTACAGATGTTGAGCTACAGGAAGGCATGTTGTTTTCTTCTTTACAGTGACTGTAAATGTGCGCACTGATGAAGCTGCAGCCAAACTCAAATTCAGTCTGATCCTAATGGGATCTATATTGTCTCATCTTTCTCATCTCCTCTTTGCCAGCCTGTTCAGTGGTCACTTACAGAATCAGTACTGACTGTATACTGCTGGCACTCAATCACATCTGTTTACAGCTGTTTACAGTCTTTGTTAGTCAATGTTGGCCTTAGTGTGTTTAGACTAGTCTTTTATATTCCATGTTTCATATTATTGCTCATGTTAACATGCATTACATTATATTATCTTCCCTCACTAACACCCATCACAGGAGAGCTGTCAGGGCTTATTTGGTTGTCATAGCATGTTTTCTTTAACTGCCTGTTGTTCCAGTTTGAGACAAACTCATGAAGGCGCGCGCGCACACACAACACACACACACACACACACCCTCACCTGCTCTCTGTGCCACGGACTGGAGCCCGACCACCAGCCCCAGCACGACCCCCGCGAAGCACATCTGCACGGCGAACAGCTCCTTTCGCTTCCTCCGCCTGCCTTTGCTCCTCCGCCGGTTCAGCATCACTCCTCCTCCTCCTCCTCCTCCGCCGGCCGTCTCCGGCATCCCTTCAACCACCACGCGGGCCATGGCGCTCCTCTTCGGGCGAGCGTTCCGGCGGAACCCCCGGTGGTGGCGCAAAGGTACAAGAGAGTAAAGCGAGCAGGGAGAGACGGAGAGATGCGCTGTGTGAGCTCTGAAGTTCCCCGACGAGAGCAGATATGACTGGCTTCTGCAAGGACTGGTCAAGTCAGCCACAGTGTAAACACACACACGTCCGGTCTCACATTTCAAAATAAAACTCAGTTTTGATTTTTTTTTTTTTTTTTTTTTTTTTTTTTTTTTTTTTTTTTTTTTCTGAAACATTATTTATCTCTAAGGATTTTTTTTGTCTAAGATATTATCTATACATGTTAAAGCACATGTATGGTATAATGGTAATGGTTGGATATTTAACAATGAAAGCTGCCCCTGGTGCAGCTCAAAAGGCAAACTATTTTAATTCTAATAAAATAGTTGACCCATAAAAGCAGTACTAATAATGAAATTATTATAAATTATTATTATTATTAGTAGTAGTAGTAGTAGTAGTAGTATTACAAATTGAATTATTATAAATTAATCAAAAACACCAACATTATTATGTTAATTAATTAAAAAATTAGTGCAACTTATTGCAATTTTGGATTTATCACATATGTAATATTCTTTTCTGGATGGCAAGTGATTACAAAAAAATATTTTTTAATGAACTGGAGGAACGGTAGCTGGAAGATATTTCCGGACAGAATCAGAACGTAAATAACGCAAGCGTGTGTTTTATTTTGAAGTTCTTATTTCCGGTTCTTTGCTAAATCCACAGTTTGAGGAGGCTGGTGATGAGCGCCTGTCCAGCGTGTCTTCCTCCTCAGTGGTCGTAGTCAGAGGGCGGGCTTCCAGGCTGATGACAGGAGTGAGGCTTCTCAGTCACAGGGAGAGAGAGAAGGGGGAAGGGGAGAGTGAGCGAGAGAGAGAGAGAGTGAGAAAGAGAGAGAGATTAATACTGATCGTGCAATATATTTTTACACCTATTTGTCATTGAAGCATTGAATTGAACTGACAGACATGTGGCTGTAGCTGCTGTGGAGGAATGACTGATGATCAAAACAAATGCCTATACAGGAAATTGTGTAAATAAATAATAGGAGGATATTTAATATTTTAATTTCAGTTTACACTGTTTACACAAAACTGATACATCTTAAAAATACATCTTACTGACTGCTGTAGAAGGGTACTTTTTTTTATTTCCTAATACATCACAGTAAGTATATCTCCAAAATCTAAATCTAAACTTCTATTCTTTTTCTGAAGCTTCACAATGTTTTAAATCAGTTATGCAGAGTAATTATGGCCAGTTGTCTGTCTCTTATGTGAAATGATAAAGTGCAGCTGTGAGCAGAAAGGTCTGTTGTAGCGATGGCTCGGCAAAGGGCTTTTGAAGGGGACTGCCATTACGAGCGTTACTATTAAAAACAATGAGATTGATCTTTCACCCTCGAAAACAAACACATTACACTCAAAGGCACTCCAGCTGATTGGGGTCACACCCTCTGACCTCTCTATGGTGAAACATCAGATGCATGCTTTTATTCTAGAAGCAGAACAGAGAATGAACTTACAAGTGAAAGGAAAGGAGAAATTCAATAGTCAGACACTCGAGATTGTCACTTGAAATTGAGCCGGCACACCAGGCCTTCCATTACTGTGGAGCACATTGTCTGACTGTCATGTGTGTCATGTGTTAAGGGTTTTTTGTAGAAATCGTTCCGGCTCTTCGTTCATATCTGGCCCTCCCACGAGGTGTGTGATGATGTCATCGCAGAAAGGATGGAAACTGAAGACCCATAATTCCATGTGAGAGATAGAAGTGTGGCATTAGCGAATGAGCTCCCAGATTACACCCACAGCCCCTTGGCCCGTGTTGATACACATACGCACACACACACACGCACACACTTACACTCACACACCCGCACAGTTGCTTCATGACGGATTGGGCATAATCCTCATCCTGAGCAACAGCATCTGACAGCCGTGATTCAAGACAATGACATATCGAGTGTGCTGGATTAGGAAGCAGCGATTCCATTCTTTGGGTAAAATCTCCAAACAGAGCTACATGGGGTTTTTTGTTGTAAAAATGCCACCAAACCACCTATTTTTAATTATTATTATTACTTCCTTTACACTATTTGTATTTGCTTACAATCTACAAAACACTTGATTAGTATACAGATTTTGTATGTTGTTGGCCGTTGTTGTGTATTTATACACACACCTGTTCCTCATTCACTTGTATGTACATATCATGCTCATTCTGACTCGTCTTTGTTCATCTGTGTTGTCCTTATTCTTAGCTATATATCTGTTTTGACAGTATCTTATTGTAAAATGTTCCATGTGTAAGCACAGTGAGAGCAACTTAATTCCTTACTTGACTAATAAAGCTGAATCTGATTCTTTCTCATGGTTCCTTTCACATGTTCCATGTCATGTTGTGTTGCTACTGACAGGGCAAATATGTAGTAGATCATCTCATCTCCATTAAGGCTACAGTTTGACATGAGCTTTAGCTCATTACCCACAAAATGTTTATATTTTGCAACACTGCTGAACATTTCCCTTGAGGCTGTCCTCGCAAGAACACACACATAAAACAATCAATGCCTATATAATATTACTTACAAGACACCTCATGTTTTTGTAAATACTGTTATCTCTGTTTTTAAAGGACAGAACAAAGAGTGGATGTCGCACTTTTTTGTATGTTCTTGATATAATTTATTCACACTATTTATCATAATATAATGTTGAACAATAGATGATATATTTATATATATATATATTCAAAGGAATCGTTTCTTTCCAATAGTGAGAAGAGAATCGACACCACTCTCATGTCTGTGCATTAAGTACAGAGCTGTTGTTGAGAGTCAATGTGCCTAGCTTAACATGAAGACTGGAAGATAAGGGCATGATGTTCAACAGGCACAAAAACCTAAAAGATCTTTTTATAAAAATCAAAATAAATCTGCTTTAAATCCTTTCCTTGGTCTGACAAGTCTGAAATATCAACTATATGGAACCAAATACCATATCTGCCATTGATACTGTTTGTTCCTTCCTGACTAAGAAGACACAACAGCCTGTAACTTTACTGTTGTTGTAATTTAGTGTTGTTTTAATTTTGGACAGAGACACATGGATATACTTTGTATTACGCCTGCTAAACATTGTCCTCTCATTCATCTCATCTTTGACTTTCTTTCAACATAATATGTTAAATTGTCAACAATATGTTCTGTAATTGTTAACTCATAATTTGAAAGCACAAATCATTATTGTATGTACACAAATGATTAGCTGCAGAGCATGATTTCTTCATTTGTGCACATGAATGATTTTTTTTTTCTTCTTGACATCTGCCTGGCTACATAAAAAACTTAGGAAGTGTGATGTTATAGAGCTGCAAAACACTGGGGACTGTCTGACTTTGACGTTGAGTCCAGGTTTCACTCCCATATCCTTTTAACAGTCGCAATTGTTTTGCTATCTTAACTGAGTAGTTGTACTTTCCTAAACTTAATCAAAACCTTAAGCTCATAGGTACCAGATCAGAAATGATTCCAATGAATCCTTTTTGTAATGCTTTTACAGTATTGGTAAATTTGCAAGATAAAAACAAGACAATCTATTTTGTCAGTTAGCACAACATGCTTACAGTTAACAGTGTGTCTACATGCAGTTCACAACATTATTTGGTCCTTCTTCTCATGTGTGTCTGCTTCAGGACTATTGTCTTCCCTGTCTTACCAAAAAGCAGGTGACCTAAACACAGTAGTGTGATTGAATGCATCCTGCATTCCCTAACCCTAACACTGCAGGACACTATGACCACTCAGATCTGAGAGCCAGATGTTGAAAGTCTTATGGTCCAGGCTTAAGACAAACAGGGGCTATGCATTAACTGTTTTAGACCAAGACTGTGAAACAAACTTCCCGTCAGATCAGCTGGGTTTAAAAGCCCCCTTGAACAGACTGGCATTTTAAAAACCTTTTCTAATTTTATGCCAATGATTTTACGATGTTCTTTGTATATTTTGTTCTAGTTCTCTGTGTTAGGCCACTACTTGAAATTTCTACTGTATTTTATGGTGTTGTATTTTCTGTGCACCTGTAAAACACCTGTTAGCGCTGAAAGGCAGATTCTTGCCAATGGAAAACTGAAGCTGGAATGTAACTAAGTACATTCACTAAGTACTGTACTTAAGTACAAATATGAGGTACATGCCTTACTTGTGTCTTTTCACTTGTGTCACTTTACTTCTACTCCACTACATTTCGGAGAGAAATGTACTTTATACTACACATACCGTTTTAGTTACTAGTTACTTTAGAAACTGATATTTTTGCATATAAAACATACAAAGAGCAGTTATTGTATTGTATATGCAAGAACAGCTGAAATGGTTAGTCAATGAGTCAATTAGTCAATTGACGGAAAAGTGATGGGCAACTATTTTGATAATTTTCCTTTCAGTTATTTGAATCATTTTAATGTATTTGTAGTCATTTTAATGTTTGGACTGTTGGTTGAACAACAACGTTTGGGTTCTGGGTAATTGTGGTGACATTTCACAGTATTTTCAGAATTTTTACAATCAATCAATCAATTAATGGATAATATAATCAGCAGATTGATTCAGAATGAAAATAATGATTAATTGCAATTCAACACAAAATAGTTAAAAATGAGCTCCATCTCAACCAACTACAAAATTCTGTTTTTACATTAGTGCATGAGTAATAATCATCCAATGATATAATACTTAATAGTATAACAGTCACAGGGGACGTTTTTCTGCTTTGAGTACTTTTAATACTTTAAATACATGACGACATACTTTTACTTTAAAAACATTTTCAAAGCAGGACTTTTACTGCAGCAGAGTATTTTTACACTGCAGTATTAGTGCTTTTACTGAAGGATCTGAATACTTCCTCTACCACTTGTCACCTGTGTACACAGTCTCAGTCAATCTCCACCCTTCCACACAGCCACTGGCTTCATTTCAGTATAATATGACAAGTCGTGCATAAAGGTTCATTCTTGACTGTCCGAACAGAACAAATGAACTCAAAGGTCCACTTAGTTCTGAGCTATGAACTACTGAACTCTGAACTACATCTCACAGCGTTCATAAGTGAATTCAGTTACACATTCTGGTCATGTGATAACACCTGGATCAGCTGTATCCACTGATATACACAAACAAACTGGGACATTAATGTGCAAAACTGTTTTTGTTTTAAATAATACAGGATTAGGGTTTCAAAAGGCAGCTGGGAGGTTCAAACTGTCTAAATGGATTTTCTAAACACTAGATCTCAGCTTTAATATTACATTCAGTAAAGTCATTACATATTTGAGATATATATAATTCAATAAATGAAAACATGTTTGTTTGCCTTCAGGTTTTACAGGTGTAACATGAAGAGAATCAGATCAGAAGTCTGTCGTAGATTTTAGACTCCCGTTCTCCTTGCCTCTCTTTCAAACAAACACATCATACCTGTCCTCCCTCTGTGCACACACTCCACACACTTACATACACATGGACACACACTGCGTTTGTAGTGTGATGTTACACCTACCTTTGATGTGTTGTTAGTCCAGGCATTGTCCTGTAAATCATTCCAGGATTCCATGTTTATTCCTTTCTGCATGCACCATTGAAGTTGCTCCTCGCCTCTTTTGATCATCAGGGATTTTGTTGGAACAGTTAAAAGGATTTTTTTTTTCCTCATAGAAGATTGATTAGGTGTGTTTGAAATTCATTAGGCCTACATGAGATACAGAAGTGTGTCCCACCCTCACTGACTGAGACACTTTTGGTTCGGTCTGTTTTCTCTAGTCCATATGCCACACAAATATTCATGATAAATTGAAGCTTGAAAGCAAAATATTCAACATATCTTACTCCTCAACTCCAAAGAACATTTGTTCCGTCCATAGAAAGCTGAACTGGAGCAACAATGCCTGAACATCTTTACCTTTTGTTCTGATCCCTGTGCATTACTGTCAGAAATTTTTGTTAATGATTATTTTTATTAGTGTGGTTTTCCATCCTCCTTTTTTTTCACCTGAATGAAGACAAAACGTTCTCTCTGTGAAATATTGTTAGAAGGAATGTTTTCATGGGGAAATACATGATATACATGGGTGGCTGGTTTTCTGCTGTGGAGCTCTTCACCAGAGAATGGTAAATGGACTGCATTTATATAGCGCTTTTCTAATCTTATTAGACCACTCAAAGCCCTTTCACATAGCAAGCCAGCATTCACCCCTTCACACACACATTCATACATGGTGGTTGATTGGAAGCTGCCACCACCATTAACCAGACATTCACACACCAATGGGACAGCCATCAGGAGCAATTTGGGGTTCAGTAACTTGCCCAAGGACACACATTTGATCTGAGATGTGTTAATTCAATTATATGTTTAATATTGAGGTCATAGTGTTGGAGGTTTACCTGACTGCATCATACAGGCTGAAGTTTGTGCTGCCTGCACAAACACAACAATGACAACCATGATGAAAAATTGTGAAGATGCAATGAAAAACTACTGAAAAAGACCAAATCATGACCACTCAGACTCACCACCACCTACTACTGCACATTGCACAGAGGCAAAGTCAGGGACACCCACTCCCTTAGGCTATGTTACGTGACAGGATGTGATGTTTGGGGAAAAAAAAGAAGTTCTTTTAGGAACACTGCTCAAAATGGCTACCTGTCTCTTATGTCTTCTGAAGTATACATTTAGTGAAAAATTCAAGCTGCAAGTTGCTCTTTAAGTTTAGGCTTAAAATCTAAACAGGTTGTTACTGTGTCTGTGTAGTGTTTATTTACAGCAGTAGCCTAAAACTTCATTTAATAATGAACACTTGGGAGCTCCATAGAATTGAAATTGAAACTGAAATTGAATTTGAATTTAATGACCCCATGACCTTTACTCTAACGCCACCTTGGAACAAACTTTGAATCATAAATTTGTCCATGAGTTGTTTGCTTTATTGAGTACTTTTGTATTGTGTTGATGAACATCACAACTTTTATGGGTCACTAGCGAGGAGTCAGACTTTTAATCTTGTTGAGAGAGATGCTGTGTTTGAGCTTTGTGCAGCATTTATGTGCACTTTACCTCAGATGAACTCCATGTGAGGAAGCAGTGATTTCATTTAAACATGTGTAACATGTGTCATGTGAGTGTGAAGCAGTGTATACAGTAGTTGCAGCTTGTCCAGACAGGAAGGGTTGTATTAAAGAAATCCTCGCTGCCCTCTGGATGAATAATCCTGTCCTCTGTAAGCAGATTATGGAGTGTTTTGTTCAGGTTTCTTGTTTATATTCACGCAGATGTGCGCACACATGTGAACACACACTCACACGCGCACACACTCGAAGTAAATATGCTCTTCAGCGCTTACAGGCAGATGCATAGATAAAGGTACACCTGAGCGCACTGAATGGCGTACTTGGGAGATTTTAAGTGCAGGTGCACACACAAACTCTACACACACATAGATACAGTATGCATAGACACTCCAGTGTGAACACACACACGCACAGACAGACACACACCTGTCTGCTCCCTAAAGCTTTTACCTGTTCCACTTTAGAGTGTTTTTCTGTGAGGGAACATTCTCTTCAGCAGAGAGCAAGTGCAGCTGCTCTCTCACGCGCGCACACACACACACACACACACACACACACACACACACACACACACACACACACACAGTGCCAACAGCACACCTCCACATGATCAATCTAGTGCTCTTCATTTAAATACTATAAAAGTGCCCTTAGACTTTAGTTGAGTTTGGTATTTGTACTTTGTACAACATAAAACACATAACAGGAGTGAAACAGATATGACAGCAGAAGTCAAGGCTTACACAGTGGACAGTTTACTGATGATAGCACAGTATTACAGTTAATTCTTAGACTGAGAAGAGGAAAGGTGGAATCTGTGTTTACATCAATAATACTTGGTGCTCAAACATACTCCAACTTGATGGACAATGTTTCCCAGATGTCGACTTTTTATCGGCCCAGACAATTCACCAGTGTGTTTGTTGCTGCTGTTTACATTCCTCCAGATACAAATTTTAAGAAATCCACGACAGGAAGTGTACGAGCTCATCAGCAGTCACATGACAAAACAACCAGATGCTACTTTTATTGTATCTGGTCATTTTAATCAAACAGACCTCAGAACTGTTTTACCTAAATTCCACCAGCATGTCCACACCCTCACTAGGGGAAAACATACAACCATGTTTACATGAACATTCCTGGCAACTCGAAAACCCTCCCCTGCCCCTAATTTGGTCAATCAGACCATATTTCACTGCTGCTCCTACCTACTTACTCCCAACTGATAAAAAGGGTCATCAGAAAAAAACAGTTCAGGTGTGGACAGATGAAGCATCACATCAACTGATGATATGGTGATCACAAAGACAATGAACCAAACAGAAAACCTGGATGGATGATGGATGATGAATGGAGAGGTGAGGGCCTAATCCAGAAACAAAAAGCTGCTTGTTGGTCATTGGCTATGGTCAGGTGCACCAAGGCCTTCATTAGCAGACTGAGAGAGAGAAAGCCAGATGTTGTGGCCATTCACTTGTTGCCAAGAATTTACCAGTGGACCTAGCTGATGGGTTGTATGTGTGCGTATGATAAACTCTGTCAAAACAAGACCTCTGAAAAGCCACTTATTTGCAACTTCATGTGGGGAGATGGGTGCAGAGTATAAGGCCAGTATGGTGCTCCAGTGCTGGCCCACATGTGTGAGTTGGAGGAGGAACTGAAAAACTTTTAAACTGATGAGAAGAAGATGCAAAGTTGCTTGCAAGTGACAAATGGTGTGCATGTCTGAATGAAGTGAATACACAAATGCAAGGCCCAAAATGACAATCTGCTCACAAGGATGGACAAAAAGAGCCAATCTCGAAACGTTCCCCCTCAACCAAAAATGACAAGGACATGTCAATGCTGCTGCATAGTGTGAGATAATAGGTGAACATTTGAAAACTCTTCAGAAAAATCATACTTTTATTTCCCCTCAGCCTACACTGAATCATTTGTCTGGATAAGGGACCCATATAACTCAGCAGTAGTTTTCAAAAAGGACATGACTTTGCAAGCCCAAGAGCAACTAACTGAACTAAGACAAGATCGTGGTTTGAAAAATGCGGCCAAGGATTTTCCAATTGTGACACACAGCTATGTCAACATCCACAACATATCTAAAACACTGCTTGACCAGAACAGATGTAAGTTTAAATGTACTGTAGGTAACTTTCCGCTGTGATGTAGATTAACGCTAAATTAACTGGGCTGAGCTACAGCAGCAAAAACACACAACCAGTAATGCAGAAATGCCGGCAACTGGAAACGAGACAATGTTCCTACTGCAGCCCGTCAGCACATCCAGAATCATTTCATCTCATTACATAGAGTAAGACCTGGTGGGGTCTGTCTTCCTGCTCCATATGAATAAATACACCTTTAAATGATATGCAGCAGGCTGGGTTTATTCAGACAGGGTTTTCTCATGTTTCTCACAATACACTGCAAGCAGGGCCATTTTAGGCTACATGACCCATATGACTCCTTGGCTTTTTCTTACTATCTAAATTAAAGGACACATAATGATCATTGTGCAAAATAGAAAAGAGAACATTACAGTCTAATGTAGCCAGTTAAAGTTAGTGTCAGAAAAAACTCATCTCAGAAAAGAATTGAACATTACTGAAAATTAACACAAAGTATTTGCAGTGTCTGAAATAACCAGCAAAGGGAGTGGAATCTATCAACAACCCGTCTACACTCTGCATTCTCTCTGCTGCGAGGGGATGGAGAGGGGGGATGGCAGGTTAACAAATCCCCCCCTCAAATGACCTACTGTCTATAACCAAATGTCACTCTTACAGAGGATGTAAGAGAAGGATGTTCCACATGTTTTGATGTTTTAATTACTGCACACGAGGAAGACATCTGGGTGTCTGTCCCTGTGTGCGTGAGGACACAAGAGGTGTAATTTGGTCGGCCTGTATGATCAATACTGCTGGTCGCTGCTCTGACTTTCTCCTGCCCTGCTCAGCAGCTAGGCTTTCCCTGTGGGGATTCTCCGCAGCACTAATGTCTCTACTCTCTAGGCTATTCCAGTAGTGATGGGTAGATACCTTTCTCTATATTTGGAAGAGATCCTTTTGCAAAGTCCCTCGGGGACAAAGAGCTTGGGAGGAAGGAAGAGCAGGGTGTGGTGAAGGAGGAAAATGGATGAGGAGAATGGAGAAAGGGGAGAGGTGAAGCACAGTGAATAGAATCTGAAACAAAGGTTGGTACTTTATTTTTAGGTCAAATTCAGTTTGGTTAAGTTTAGTTTGACTATATTTTGACTTCATCTTTTACTAATCTAAGTAAATGGTACTGTAGGTCAGTTTGTATTGAAGCATTGACAGTAACAGAACTGTAAATAAACAGACTGCTCTGCATATTTCCTTCTACAAGATTAGAAGCTGTCCTTTATTATGTAGGTATTAAGAGATTCATGGAAGTGATACAAGTAAACAGACTAATGTGACTAATGAGAGAAAAAGGGGACATGCATTTAGAGAGCTGTCCAAGTATGAACGGGCCAGTTCACGCAATTACAAAACAACCCATTTTTCCTCATTTGCCCCTTGTGGTATCTATCCTGCAGATAATTTGGGTTTTATTTGTCAAGATTTTGATCTGAGATTTCTGCCTCCATGTACAATAAAATGGAAGAAACTGGATTTTGTTTGTGGTTTTCTCAGCATTCAAAAACCTCATTTCATGTCAAAAGTTGCTTTGGTTGCTTAGCTGCTGCTTATTGATAGTTAATGATTTATACTAATCAACAGCGACTACATGCAGATAATGATGGCGAATTCAAAGAAAAAGGCTAAAAAAGAAATTTCATCCAGTATTTGTTGGAGAGGTCAAGGCAACGAAGAACATATTGTGTGCAGGCATTGCAAATGCCAAAAGGCAGTGAATGGTGCCAGCTCAGAGCGTCTGACCCTCTCTGAAATAAAAATGAAGTGTTATATAAGGTCAGTAGAGTTGGTCCAAGTGCAGAATCTTCTTGAACACTCTGACTAACTTTGGCCTGCATGGAGGATTCATTGTTAACATGTACAAACTGAGTTCGATCCGATAAATAGGATTTAAAACAGCTTAGCAAGGTTCTTTTAATGGCAATTAAATGTTCCAGTCTCTGTAACAGGATGTGATGGTCCACGGTGTTGAATGCAGCACTAAGATCTAACAAGACAAGAACAGAGAGAGTCCTGTGTCTGACGCAACTAGAAGGTCATTTATAACTTTTACCAGTGCTGTCTCTGTTCTGTGATGCACTCAAATAAACTATTGTTACGTAGAAAGTCACACAACTGATTGGCGACTGCTTTCTCTATACAATTGTAATTAATTGTAATTTGTCCTCCTGCTCACTTTATTATTTATGAGAATATCCTCATAGCGTGCAAGTATTGATTAATAAAAACAGATCCAATGAAATATAACTCATGATTAAACTGTAAAAAATATCAATTAATTGTTTGGCTTATAAATTGTTTTAAAAAGCAGGTTTTATTTGGGATATTTTTAACCCACCTAACTGGTCCTGTTTTATGCCCTGCCAAACTTTGTTGTAATGTCATAGTATTCACAGAACTTCAAAGAACAGTCAAATGAAATGATGGCCCAAACTATGACAATAAGAGCTAAGTTGTAAAAAACTGAAATGATCCTTTACGTTTGGGCCCAACTTGGAATCTGATTTTTCCCCAGATCGTACAGGACAGCCAGCTGAGACCTTCCATCTGCATGGGACACCTGGATGAAAGGATGCTGGGTTGTAGGTGAAACCAGAACAGGGGGATGAGGCATTTGTTTGAATAAATAAGCTTAGTTACTGTCAGGCTAATCTATCTGGATGACCCTCATCCCCTCCCCTGTCACACCGCGACACTGGCAGGATGCATAATGGATCGCAACGAAATGAGCCAAAACACAGTAGGAGGACAAACTGTGAGCAGCGCTCTTTTTCAAACACACCTCCACTAGGTGATGCCCCGCCTCCAGGGACTCTGACCTCTGCAGCTTGCCATAAATGTTTGCTCTTGTTCTGTGTTAACATGCTTCTGCGTCTTTTAAGATTCTCAGGTACCGTGTGAAGTACAGGGACACGGTGCTGCAGGTGGTGGCAGGCGAATCAGTGTGAATGGAGGAGTGATACATTCTGAAGGCCTTTTTTAGCTTCAGCAACCACACACACACACCCACACACACGCACATTAGCATTCATGTAATCTCAGCAGAAGCATCATTAATGCATAACTACATGCTTTCGTGTGATGGAGGATGGTGTTGGCTGCATGGAGAAATGTAGAAATGTGCTCGATGTATTTTGAATATATCTATGGGAACATACCTATAAAATACACTGCAACATACAATTATATGCTCCCTCTTTCTCTCTGTTACACACATACGCACAGCACTGATGCACCACTGTGAGAGGCCCATTAAGAACTAATCTAATTTAGTTAAGCAACTATTTATTTAGCTAATATGCCAATGTCAACATGCAGTGATTGACATTGTAATACCATCCATTATAAGCTCTGTAAAATAAATGTGTCCTTTGCGAAGTAGCAGTTTTTCATTGAACTGTCAAAGAGGTGTTTGTTGTAGTCTTGTAAAGCCATGCTACAAATCTCACGTACACTTTATGGTCAGACTGTAGTATGTGGCTGGATAGATTAGAGGAGGCATCATTTCAGTAAGATGGACTCTGCTGTAGGCGTGATATCAGCCTGAAGCCTTCTTACACCCTGCAGAAATTCAACAATGTATTGGCCCATCAGTTGCCCAGTTTGCCACAGGGCATCATGTGTGTTGAATATTTTGGGCTGCATGCTGTCCTTGGGGCTCCTTATAGGATACATCACTTAACATTACTTTAAGTGATTTCATCCAAAGTAGATTAGAAAGTACATGGTATAACCAGGTTGATTTAATTTATTTATGGTATAAAGCACTCTGTAATATTTCTTGTCAAAGGGGGTCTACAAGTCTGTTTACCTTTCAAATCTAAATTGACACTGGCCTGGAGCTTAAAAGTATACACACTGAGAAACAAATGGTGGAAGAGAGACTTGAGCTGATCTGGAGCCACGACTTTCAGAATTATATTCTCTTATTTTGGGAAGAATGGATGACTATGGGCTCTCATATTCCAGGCGAATTGTGTTACACCATGATACACAAGCTTGAGGGAAAGAATGCAAAATCAAAATACAGCGTGAGTCCATGATTTGAAAAACATCTCCTGCTGTTGTTAGAAAATGAGCAGACTGGACAAAGTATTGCTTAAACTTTGCCAGTCACCGAGCAATCTGATCAACATTTATCATAGACAAAACAGACACAAGTGCCAATCAAAATTAGAGAAGAGCAGAACATCAGCTTAAAGTACCTACTTATATTAATGTCTTCTTCACATGCGCTCTCCTGTTGATTGGTGTCTCCGAGAAGCAAAGGTGGAAGTAGTGAAACGTTGCTGCCAACATTCTTTGCTGATGATAGGGTTTAGTATCGAATGATTGTCTTAAATGTGTTTGTGGATTTTTGTATCATATTGAAAACCTTTATTTAATCAGATAGTTGATTAAATTAAAAATATATTTTTCAAGAGAGACCTGAGAAAAGAAAAACAAGGACCATCACACAGGATGAAAGGACAAATACATAACCACAAAAACAAATGTGCATAGCATACAACAAGCATAAGCAGGAATAAGAAAAACACATTCAGCATTTGTAAAACTCAGAAAGAGATAAAGTATCGTAATACTAAGATTTTCAGCAGTTTACACGCTTTATGCTCACACCATAAGTCAAAACAGGAAATGAGATGACAGAAGGTGTCCATTTTGAAGTGGCAACATTCCACAGTGCATGCTTGTCACATTTTTTTCATGGTTTAGAGTCAGTAGGTGGCGCTCTTGGCACCTGTTCAGCCATGGTGCTCGTCACCGAACATGCTAAATGCTCAGTTCTTCTGGTTACTCTAGAAAAATAGACAAATTCATCACTTCCCATTTGTTAAAAGATTTTCCGGGATGGAGCTACAAAACAATGGGTGTTCAGATTAAATCAAATGCAAAAGCATCCATGATCTTGCTATAGATTAGGTCCCTATTATATTTCATCAGTCAGAGTTGAAGGAAAGCAAAATAATTTCTTACGATAATATATCATCTGCCTCAGACAGTCTAACACTGTGGTCTTACTGTGTGTAAATACACAGCACGTTTCTTGACCTGTGAGTGCAGCAATGGAGGAAGAGAGCTGTGTGTGCGTGTGTGTGTGTGTGTGTGTGTGTGTGTGTGTGTGTGTGTGTGTGTGTGTGCACATGACTGACAGTGACAGCGAGGTGGACATAGAGAGAGAGACATGGTATGACTGAGAAAATCTGCCTTCCTGCTCAAGTGAGTTGACTAATCCTGCACCAAACCCAGTGTTGGCAAACTAATGCCATATAATCCATGCAAGCCCATATCAACACTGTACACTTGCAATGGAACAGCAGTGACATAAACTGCTTTAGGATAATGCACAGTGCTGTGCGTCTAGTGGAAAGACTTCTCACTACCACTGTAAAATAATGTGTCCAACAAAAGATCTTTCCAAAAAGATGACAAAATGAAACACAGAGTGTAGCAAATGCATTAGAATTATTAAGGCTTTCTGTACCTTTCCTATGGGTAGCACCCTGTGTTCGTGAACTTAATTCACGAGTTTTAGTTTAGTTAAACCCCCATTCTCTTTTTGTTGACTGTAGTTCAAGTCAAGTGCGAGTCAATAACTATTTCCTTCCTTATTTTTGTGGCTTCACTGTGGTTATCTTAATACCAGGGAAAACAGAAAAACTATGTCACAAGAAATTAACAAAACATGTATCAACTGCAGAGGGAAAATCATACAATCAAGAAAAATTGTTTCACACAAAATAATGTATTATTTAATAAAGACAAGAAAATAGCCCTTTACTGACCTCCACTTAAAATGAACAAGTTTGTTTTCATACAAATAAACCTTATCTATGTCCCTTCAACCTGTGTGTTACTGAATTTTATTTCTTCATATACCTTTATTGTTAAGTTGTAAATACCAGAAAAAAAAAACATTAATCCCTTTAGCAAATGAGTCATTGGCCACTGCCAAGGCCAAGCGCAGACTATACAGTGCATCATTTGCTTTGCAGAAAAGGTTATTGGCTGCCCTGCCATCCTGACCCCTCCCGCCCCGGACACAAACCTTTGGAGACACTCCCCTTAAGAACAGTTTGTTCTTCATCCATCTCTCTATTTGCGCATCACACATCTTCTTTATACTATGAACATTTGCACATTCCTTATTCAAAATTTTGTACGTTTTCCTTTGATTTTTTTTTTTCACTGTACAACATCTTTATTGTATAGAATGTACAGTGGGCTTCAAAAGTCTGAGAACTATATATGTAACACTTCTAGTTTGGAATGGTTTTGAGCGGAGTAAAAATCTTTAAACTTAACAATTTGAGTAAAAGTTGAAAGATTCTCTCCACAAAGATAAACCAGAGGGTGGAGCATGTCTCTGATGAACGGAGCAGTATTCTTCCTTGCTCAGGGTGGAGTCAACTGTGTGCAGGTGTCCAACTCCAGAGTAGACAAAACACCCCCAGACAGAATATTTCCACCACCGTGTTTCACTGCTGGTTTGATATTATGCAGTATCACCTTTGTGTCTCCATACTGTCTTTATTGAGAAAATTGTGTATCTGTGATGAAGTGACTTTTCTGTCTCTCTCTAAGCTTGATGTATTGATCTTCTGATGGTGTGGTCACTTTTGGTCTGGCTGTTCGTACTGCCCCCTTAGAGACCTTCAGTCTTGCCATGATTTGACGCTGTGAAAGTTCCTCTTTGTTTAGAATAACAATTTGACTTCTGACACCTCTCTTAGTTCTGGTGCCATGTTTCCCACTATCACAGTGTTACTTAATAAGCAATGATCTGCTGGAGAACAAGACACTAAAAAAGGCTGGAATGCTTGACAAAGGGTGCAAGGGTGAAACGAGTGAAAGGAATACACACACACACAACAAGAGACAGGTGAAACTAATGAGCAATCACAAAGGCAGAAACACACAAAGGCAGGAAGACACCTGGGGACATACGCTTTTCAACATAAAACAGGAAATAACCAAACTAAAAGATCTACTGGGCTGATTCTGAAAACATGCACCAACACCAACACATAGGTCTATTTGGGGAAATTTTTGTAGCCTATATTTATTTCCATTTTAGCAAATTGGCACCATTAAAAATATGCTGATTCGCTTTTAGCAGTCCCTGTTTGCTGTGTACCCGTGAAGTAAAGACAACAATCGCTTGATCACTTTAATATTGAAGAAAACTTAAAAACACAATGATGACATTGAATTTTAATGGACATTGGAGATAATGATATCATTGGGAGGTGAATGATAAATATGTAATTCATGTCTGTGTGTTCAGACTTCACAGGCAAGAGTCATGATTCCAAAGAGCAGTATGATTCTGGACTCAAATTCACCTCACATATCTTTACGTCACCTCTCCTGCTCACCCCGCTTCGTCTTATGGCTTTGTCCATAATGTGCTGCCATTTGAGACCTATGTTATACGTATATTTTGTTGAATTGTGTACTTACATTATTTTTTTTAAAGTAGCAGCCATTTCATTTGGTGGCCTGTCAATGGCCTCATATCCCTTTCACCCTCTCTCATTTCTACACGTGAAACACCAGATGATACGCCAGAGGGTGAGGAAAGAAGTCAGTGAATAAAACTTTCATACATTACCTCGTCTATAAACATGATTTCTGCATGAGTTCATATGTTATTTAGGGTCAGCACACTTTTGAATTTCATTTGTCTTTTCCCTCTGATGGATGAAAAAATATCAAATGTCATTTTTTAGACCGATTTGTATTGCATGCTGCTACATTATGCTGCGAGTGATATATAATACCCTTTTAATACTATGTCCTATTATCATCAAACTCCTGTTGTTGTTGCAACTTAATAAACAGGCAGCCCAGTAAAAGCCACACAGTGGTCATATAGACTGCAGACATTCTGTGTGTGTGTGTGTGTGTGTGTGTGTGTATTTATGTCCCCAAAATTTGTTCTGCAGCAGAGTATAAAAGCTTAGATGTACCATTATGAGCTGTGTGCATACGTGTATGTGCACATCCACCTGCACACACACACACACGCACACACACAAATGTTTGTATTATTATCCCTGTGGGGACTACTCCATTGACACGATGCATTCCCCAGCCCATTACCTTAATCTTAATCATCACAACTGAATGCCTAATTCTAACTATAACTCTAAAACCAAGTCTTAACCCTCAAAAAGCAGTCTGGACCCCTGGGGACCTGAAGTCCCCATGAGTTGGTGTGCAGTCAGGTTAGTTCCTACTGACATATATGAAAACACACAAACACGCACGCACACACACACACACACGCACACACACACACACACACACACACAGCTGAATACGTCAACATTGCATTCTCTGAGCATTCTCCTCCACAGAGCAAACTCTATTAGCAGGCGTCCTCCCTCAGGGCTGACAGTGACTTCTCCTATCAGACTCCACTGTCCTCTAGAGAACAAACACACACACACACACACACACACACACAACCACTTACATGGGCATGACAGACACACATGGTTCTTCAAGCAGGCCTGTATTTGTATGTGCATCAGAGAGAGAGAGAGAGAGAGAGAGAGAAGAAAAAGACATATCAAGAAACTACTGAGACAAAAAGGCAAAGATAGGCAGAGAAGATTTTTCAGCCACTAACAGTACAGATGATTTCTCATACATGCTTCATATGGTGTAATCAGTTTAAGCTTTTTCCAACAGTTCATGCTCTTTGACCGAGAAGCCAGTCCCAGTGTGATGCTCTGAAATGAGCATGTCGCTGCCAATTCAGGCAGTTCTAAGGGAAACTATGCAGGATTTGTGTGTGACACATGAAGAAGTGAATGAGAGAGAATGAAAGACTTTTCACTGGATTTGTAGTATGCCTGCACACAGCAGCCTTCTACATTTAGATGCTCTATTCCTGTCAGTATTTCTGATATTTTTTAGGCACATCGGGTACAAACAAATTGGATTTTTTTGGTGAAAAAAAAGATCCTCCTCCTTAATATACTCCACTAAATTCTAAAAACTGTGAATTACTACTATTAAAGTTTCTCAAAATTACAAGCATATTCTCCATAAACCCTTCACTTCTCTTGTTGCTAAGATGATCTTTTTTTTGCTGCAACAACAGCAGCCCTCTTCCAGGTTTGTGCCTCAGATTTCCTGCTAATTCCAGCCCCATGCCACATGATATAAAATGCAGCATGGAGGCTGCTAATCCTCTTGGCAGTAGTGTTGCTTATTATGATAATTAAAACAACATCACAAAATGTTGTTGTAGATGTCATAAAGCTACATACAATCCCCTTAACCAGAGTCAGAGTCACAGATTGTGTTTCAAAGAAGACTATCACAAACATAGACAGCATCATGGCACCTTTGACCACATGGAGCCATTCAAACAACTGATATTCAAACTTCAATATTACAGAGGTGTTTTCCCAGGTTTTCCCAACCAAATGGTTTGTACATGGAGATGTAGTTGGTAGTTGGAGCTGGAAAAGAAATTTCCTGGAAAGTCATGTGAAATGTACCAGGACGTGTTTTTATATGCAGTGATACACATAAAAATACTACTATAACCAGGAATATTTTAGTGAACTAAAAAAAGGATCCCAGAAAACACAGTGACTACATAGGATGGCAAGAAAAGAAGAAAAGAAAACGATATCATGTAGTTTGTGATGCTCCATTACTTTCAGATCTCTTAGTGTGTGCAAGTTTCTCACACTCTCACAGGTGGATTTGATCTACTCATCAGTGCCTTGTTCAAGTAACTCCACTATATATATGCTATATATATATATATTATATATTTGGCTGTTCCTCAAGTTTTCAGTAGATCATTGCTTACTAAGCAAAATTGTGATAGTGGGAAACATGGTACCAGAACTGAGAGAAAGTGTCAGAAGTCAATTTCTTCTTCTTATTCTAGGCAAAGAGAGGCTTTCTCTGTGTCAACTTATTGCTAGGCTAAAGGCTTCTAAGGGGGCAGTGCATAGAACTCTAAAACACTTTACAGAAACTGCATCAGTTGTATCCAAAGCAGTCAGACCAAAAGTGACCACCATCAGAAGATCAATACATCAAGCTCAGGCGATTCATACAGCAGCAGGATGGACCGAGTCCTGACCGTCATGGACTGACTTTTCATCTAGATTTAGCTCTTAGCACAGCTGTGCCTCAGTGCTGTCTCACACAGCCACTGGCATCACTGTAGGCCCTCAGTCTTGTGTTTTTTTTAATCAGTCTTAATATTTGATTTTTTTTTTCTTTAATGTGATTCGTAAAAGAAATGAAGTTCAGTGTGTTCATCCTGTGAAAGCACCTACGTCCAGCTTTCTCATGGTTGTAAGTATCTTTCAAAGATGTTCAAAGATGGTGCAAATCTTCAGATAAGGAAACTAATCTTGAAGTGAATTACATTCTGCCAAGGCAAAGCTTATGAAGAAAATCATAACTTTACCTTTTTTACCTTTTATATGAATCTGGATTACATATTTAATCCAACAATAAATCCAAAGACAAAAAGTCTGTGCAAAAAACTGAGCAAAAGTCTGTATTTTAATGGTAATTGTTAGGTTAAGGGGGAAATTGGGAAAATACAAAACGCTTGAAATGTTTATTGTGACAGATAAGCCACAATACAGTATATTGTCAGTGTCATGTAAATACGTTGATGGCCTTGTCAAACTTAACCAGCCTGATTCATTCCCTTGTATTTTCTTTTCCTCGATTCTTCCTTGTCGTCTGATTTCTGCCAGCTTTTTAATTCTTCTTGTGGATGTTCAGTAGTACGTTCTCTTCAACTTCAAAATGTCTTCTTTCATTACTCCTCACCAACATCTAAAATCTTGTCCAGAAGCCTATGAGTTAGAGTTTGACATTCATCTGTATGGTAACATACATATTTTTATATATGCATATATACATATATTTATTTTTAAATTATTTCTCTTCAGGAGCTGTTTCAAGCCTTCGTCTTCACGAGCAACACACTCCTCAGTGTCTGTATTTCCAACTAATCTCCACAGGTGAAGAGAGCAAACAGTGTGGCTCCACACATCTTTTCCATAAAGCTGGAAGTGGGCCTCTGCTTTTTAAGTGCAAGCGCTCATGAATGGTAAGTCAATCTCAGCTAGCAGAATGAAAGCGTGGAGCCCCGGTTTGCAGCAGGCAAGATGGCATTATATTATGGTGACAATATTTTGAAACCCTTTAGTGTATGCACGCACTGTAGGTGTTTTCATCAGGATTAGGGACAATTATTTCAGCGCGTAGTCCACCAACTGAACACACCTTTCAACACCATGAATGCCATGAACGAAGCGTTTTCATTGCCAGGTACTTTATGAAGGAAGGAGTAAGCCTCGTGGAGCTCTTTAGAAAAGACTTTCTCTTCAGCATGACAGCCAACCGTTAGCATACTGACAGGCTCTGTCAGAAAGAGCCTCGTCACAGCTCGTGACTCATAGGCTAGCAACAACCTTGACAAGGTCACCAAGGTCATTTGCAGATACTGATGGTGTGATATGTAGGTATTGTATTGTAAATGTGTGAGTCTTTTTTCTGCTCGAACAAGTTGCAATAGGAGGCAGAAACATGCAGCTTTGTGAGGTACAATAAATTTGGTTATAAAAGCTGTTGAATAAGAGTTTTGATTTCCGCTCACACCTCAGAAATCATCTATTCACATATTCATGATCCATGTAGAAACAAGCAGGTATCAGGGGAAATATTTTCTGGCTCATTTGTGAACATTACTCTTGCTATTATTACAAACTATTGTATTAGTATTAGTGTTTATTTATGAATTATTAGTTTGAACCCTCAAACTAATAGCACTCTCTCACCATGCTGTGCAGCCTCGTTCAAGGAGCCCCTATGGAGCGATTTTATTATGCACAGGTCCTGGTTTACATTGTTCACATGCACGAGCACTAGGCTTTGCAGTACATTACATCTGCAATCAGTTTTATCCTATTCCACTGATCAGCAGTTGGATTGGTACGGACATTCCTGGTCCCCAGTTTTAGTATCTTAATGACTTTGCCAGCATGAGGTTAACATTGTCATTCAAGGTAAAACGACTCAACAACTATTTGGTGAATTACCATGAAATAGTTCAAGATGACTGTTGATGGCTGCACACACGCACAAACATAGGATTATAATTCTTTATGACGGGCCTGTGTCAGAAAATGCAGTTGACAACACACAAGTTTAACAGTCAGACAAGGAGAAAAAAGCACACAAGCATGTATGTTGACCTTGAAATTTGAATCGAAATTTCCCCGTTGTGGGACTAATAAAGGAACATCTTATATCTCACCTTAAAGCTATGTCTACACAGCACTTCACAAAACAGTAATGTCAAAATTGGGCTCAACTCTCCCAACATCATGCTTATAGTGCACAGCAGCACAGACTGTAGGTGTCAGGTTTTAAGGGTCTGTGTTCAAACACGAGTCTAAATCATGTTAGTTTTGATTTAAAGTTGATTTATTCCCTCTATGTACTGAACTAATCTATTAAATGAGATTCTAAAAGTGTTCCTTTCATCTGTAGAAGGTTGATAGGCATGTAGGGTAGATGGGTGAGTAAGTCCTTATTAAGAATGAGTCATATGGTAACACTCTGCCTTTACTCCAGCTTTCCATCAAAGTGTGATTACATACCTGACGCACTTGGCCTGGCCTCCCGCTATAGACATGGTTGCTGTGGTGACTGAGTGTGTCGTTTGAGTGGATGAGGGTCTGGTGGTGAGGAACAGTGTCATGCTGCTCTAGTTCAAGGGTACTTTCTGTTCCCTTGGAGAACCCTGCAGCTGAACAGATAACATTTACTGAGTCTGGACATGTTGTGGGTCTATATGAGTGAGTGTACATAGGAGAAGACAACGTTATAGCTCCAGATGCAAAGATGACAGGGAAGATCACAGGGATGCCCACAACCCACCACGCCACAAGACATTTTTGAGCAGTCAACTATTTCACCTGGCTACTTGGATCTTATTTGACTCAAGATTCAAAGATTTGTCACAAATAGTGAAAAAAAGTGAAATGCAGTTGTGAAATACTCAGGCATTTGTGCTAATAGGTTAATGTACAATATTAATGATAATAATAAGAGTAAAAAAAGATAAATATTGCAAGAAAATAAAGGCTAAAATTTACATATTTACAAGTACATATTTTCACTATAAAAAAATGAAAAATGTACATATGTCACATTTGTAAGCAAGACAGGCGCTCTGGACAAGTTCGTTATCCTGATGGTCTGAGGGAAGAAGCTTTTTCTGAGACGCTCTGTGTTGGTTAGTGACAGTTACACTGGTATCCAAGTGTCTAAGTCCTGCAGAATGGGGAGTGTATAGTCAGTGCTACACTGGGCTGAGTGCACCACTCTCTGCAGTTTCCATGTGGTGATGTGGACTCTCAGGTACCTGAAGGTGCAGGAGTGGAATGGAATGTCTCCGCATATGTTCCTCTTCCACTTATAATTGTTGCTTTGTCATTGTGGTATTCAGTTTTTATCAGTTTTACTTAAATATACAACCAGTACTGCTCCCTATAGACAATACACCACCATGTCTGGACATCTGTGCAATACTCTTTTCTCATGTCTGTATATTTATTCCAGATTTCATTTGCAATGCAATACTCATTCCGTTAAATTCAAGTGCAATATTTCATATTTGATATTTAATATCTGTTCATTCTGTGAAATTCAAGTGCAATATTTCATATTTAATTCTGCCATACTGGTCATATATATCATATTCATCTCATATTCTCATGTATATCTGTAAAGAATCCCGTGTAAATTTGTTAAATTTGTAAATACTTTTTTCAGCTTGTTTACATTCATTTTTACTATTTAACTTGTCTACCTACTTGCTGCTGTGCATTGTAAATTTCCCCACTGAGAGTTTATCTTATCTTATCATATCTTATATAGGAACTACTTCTTCCACCGCTGACAATCACAAAACACCATCTTTCACACCTATGCAATATCATATTTTGATATGAAAACAATTCACATAAAAAGTCTCTGCACTGTATCTGCACATACCTGACTGTCAAATGACATGAGAGGAAAAACACACCTACACCTACAGCACCATCTAGTGGTAAATATTATGCATCACATACCAGTGAGCAGTTGCTCTGTCTCATTTCAAGTCTTTTGTTTTGGATGCTTTTGTTTTGTTCAAAAATAATACTTTCATTATCTTTTTTTTCAACAAATACATGCCTTTTTCTTCATTTACAGTATTTTTCAAACTGCAATGAAAAACAAACATGTGGCATTAAAACAAACACCCACCAAATTTCCTCACTATTTCTCTCTTTTTACATACACTTCAGTGATTAAAACTAAATGTATTAGAAAACACTGTCAACATCTTCAGCATCTACAAAATACAAATTTAAAAAGAGTTTTTTAAAAAGTAAAAGAGAAAAATGCCAGAGCCCACATTTTACATTTCACCCCTCATTAGGTTAAGCTATATCTTATAATGTATGCCATTACATTTACATTCAAACATGAGCCAACACTGCATCTAAAATAAAGATGGAATGGGTTTATTTTCCAGTCCCATGTAATGTGCCATATTTTTAAACCAGACATCAATATTTGGCTTATCACTTTTTTCCCACTTTAGAACAATAAGTGCTATAACTGCTTGCTCGCTCCAAAACTCTTGTACTTAAGCAACCCTCAGCAAACAGTGACTGAGAGACTGCTTCATGCTTTTGCACAAACAAGTTTAACCAGGAAGGAGGACGTAAATATTTCTAATATCTTTCTGTTAAGGGAGACGTGCCTTTGTTCAATTAGATAAATGGAGTTTTTGGCAGGAGTCCCTGCAGGGCTGACCTGAACATTCTAGTCGACACAGAGACATAAAGAAGCAATGTCACATTAAACACACATTGAAACATACTGTAGATAAAACTGTCAAGGCCCAAGCACAGATTGTATTGTTTTTTTTATTTAAAACAGATATATTTGGAACAAGAAGCATTAATAGATAACAAAAATATCATCCCTGCTGTGGGAAATGCTGCTGGTAAATACCAACAACATTCCTGAAACCAGTTTCCAGCACGCAAGAGAAGCATCTGAATCATGTCTGCTGGCTGAAGAATTTCTTAGTACAATAAGAGTATAAAGTGACTGTGATTCTGCTACTTTTAGTTGTTATTCTAACAGTTGAGGTCATGAGCATAGATCCAGATCTCATTGTGGTGATAAAGAGACAAATAGGACTCATAGCCAGCCCCAGCGTGAGTGGGGAGATTGGTACAGCTTTTATCCAAGGCTTTCAAAAGCAACTTTGCATTGTCTTCACCTCTCTGGAGGCTTGGAGTACCATTGAAGATCCTTTTATATGATGAGGGGAAAATGAGAGGGGAAAAAACAGCTTCAGATTAATATTATTATTATCAAATGTTTCATGAAAGTCATCAGTCAAAGTGAAATTTCAGCTAGTGTGTGTCATGTTTTTTTGCATTTATATTCTCTTCTCTATCTCTGTTTTCTTTTGCATGCAGTGGTGGTGAGATGTGTTTAATGACTGTAAAATGAAACTACAATATAATAATGAAGTGAAAGATAAAAGTAGCCATGCTCACTTGACATAGACGGTGGCTTCGGCCTTGTGTTGCACTGTGACTGAAGAATCAGTGTTTTCAGGCATTTTAGTGCCAGGAGGAACAAACCAGGACAAAAACCAGTCATTACCTTCTGTGACGGTGATCAGCACCGGCCAGGTGTCAACTGGGATCTTATAACCTAAAAGAGACAAACATGGCACAAAATTGTCAGAAGTACAGGTGCAAAACTATACAGCGCTGCAGGAATGCAGGTAAATGGTTGGTCATCTTACACAAAAAAGTCTCTCATAGGTAAGATTTTATAGACTTGTAACATCTTTTGGAGGAAAAGCAGCTGCAAGTATTGAAATTTGTCTTGATTGTTTTTACATCTAAGTATGTTCTTGTGATTAAAAGTGATACACCACAGTAAAGCTTTATTTCAATACCCAGTGATTCTTTAAATAATATACCTCACCCATTGGCCCACTGACTTTATTTGTTACACTTGTAGCTGTTGAAGGGATAAGTGAAAAGAAAAATGAAATGTTGTTGTTGTAAGGTGTGTCAGATCCTCCTTCAGTATGTAGTGAATCACGATGCAACAGGGTTTTTTTTCACTTTGCTTTCTTTATCGATGAACAACATTATAAAGCTGTTATTCTCTAATGACTTCTACTTTCTTCCCAGTTTTACTTGTTAAATCCTTGCGCATTGCATTGATGCTGTTCCAATGAGCTATTAACATCATAAAACTAAACTTCCGTATAAGTGAAGGTTTTGGTTTCAGACTCTGACATACCTGCATTATTCTGTCTCTCACAGTAGTCCTTCAGCGTTCCATGTGCTGCCAGTAAATCAGCGTTCAAAGTGCTTTTTATCTTGGTGGTAATCCATTCAGTGGCAACATACAGACGCTTCTCAAATTCCTGTAGACAACAGAAACATACAACAGTTTTCCTACATACACTCTAGAAAAAGATTATACCATGTGAACTGCTCTGAAACCCACCTGGTGTTGCTCAATCAGTCTGTATTCAGGACATGTCTTCTGGTAGCAAAAGTCTGGAGCTTTCTGATTTTGTCCTCTGCAGAACGACACCAGGACAAGAGACACCAGCAGGACCAGTGGCTGCTCCATCTTCCTGGACTCTCTGAAGTAGCTCCACAGATCAGCTGCAGACACTCTCCTGCTGCTTTAAACTGAATAATGTTACATCTCAAGTTTATCAGGTCGTGCAGTCCCTCCCACGTTGTCGTTCTCCCTGAAGGCAGACAGGGGACATCACATGGTATCAGCCACTGCCACACACAGTTTCACACACAGTTCTTTTTGGAAATGTCAATAGATATTAGATATATGTCTTTATCTTTTTCTTGTTTTCATGCACATGCATCAGTTCTGTGAGGGCTGGAACTTGAGCTTTAGGGTATAAGTCGATACTCCACTGATGCACTCCAAGGAGGAGTCTAAACTTTTCATAGGGTGAACAGGGATTCATCTTGGCCATGCCAACTGCTAATAAGATCAAGGCCAATATGATATGACAAGAGTAGGCACATGTAAACTGTGTACTGTAGCAAGTAGTGCACTAGATGTACTCAGGACATGATATATCATGTGTTATCTGTCTTTTGTGTTCTACCTGTTCACAACATGTCACTGAATTTTCAATGAATTTTCATATCATCTGGCTGCTGGATTTATTCACATTTTTCCGAGTCTATCTTAAAACAAAGCTCATGTTCCCATAGAAGTAGTTACTGGTCACTCTAACTGTTCCTTCTGTCCATATTTGTTTCAATTGAGCTCTTCTTTTTTAGCCATACTGGCATTGTTATAGGTCCAAAGTGAAATGCCTCAAAAAATATTGCATGGATTGCCATGAGATTTTGCACTGATATTCATGGTATCCACAATATCAGCTGTAATAACTGACTTTTCAACCAGCACCATAATCAGTTTCTTTCATTTCACAAAATTTTTATTTGTCCAGTGTTTTGGTCCAACAACTAATGGCATCCCCATCAGCCTCAGACCAACTTAGTGCTAATTAGTAAACGTTAGCATGCTCACACACTAGACACAGATAATGACCATGGTAATGTAAAACATCAGCATGTGTATGAGGTCACTGTGAGCATGTTATGATGGTGATACTAGCATTAAGCTCAAAGCGCAGCAGCCGGAGCAGCTGGCATGGCTGTAGACTCTTAACTCTCTGTTAGGTCTTGTACAGTCTGTTGAGTCTTGTTCAGTAAGTTGAGTCTGGTTACTAAAAAGGGTAGTTTTTACATTTATGTCAGCTTACTAAAAGTTAGTCTTGGTTTGAATCCAGTTCACTGAAATGTCCTTGAATTTCGGGGAAGTGACACTGACTGACAGTAACTGCTCGTCAACATTCCTGAAGGAGTGAGTCATTGGTAGGAAAAGCAATTATCTGTGAACTTCAACATCCTAACAAAGTCACTAACCTCAGTAGTTCAACCACGAGAGATGAGTACGTGAAGAGAGATAATTTATTACAACGAATGACATTGATGATGATATTGATATAGAAACTTGACAGAGTCTCTTTGGCGTTTTGGACTCTGAGGGGAGACGTCTTGATTGAAGAATTACTATCCGAGCCGTCGCTGGATCAACTGGAGTCCTGACACTGGTGGTGGTGGCGGCGACTGAAGACTGCGAAAGCCGGATGGGTGAAGAAGTGGATGATGATTCAAAGTGGTGATGGGGAGGTGGAGGGGCGCGCAAATCACTGGCATGATAAAGCTGGGAGCAGAGAAAGATCATATTTTAAAATGAGAACACGCAGATGATAGGTTAGCGATGAGGGTGGAACACCGTGAGCATGCGCAGGAGGAAAGATGAGAACTGGCTTGTGATTGAGAAGCATGTTGTCTTCCTGGCTGAACTTATGCTAGAGCTTCATTTTATGCAAAATAACTCTCGTGATCAAGTCGTAACTACAACTGCAGACATACTTATTAAACATATTGCCTCATTTCCATTTGCTGTGTTCCTGACAGTGTATTTTTGCTGCTCTAACTTATCCCAGTTAAATTGCTATTAAATTGCTTATTCTTCTTTACAGTGGCTGATTACTCACTATACATTTAAATTACACTAGTTCTGCTCAAGCACTCATTGCTCTCTATCTTGTGACTTTCTCGCTAATCCCACAGGTTCTCAGTCATCCAGGTCATAGTAGTGAAATAAGAATCAACGGCAAATGAACTTGATTGTAGAGGCTTGAAGACGTTTCGCTTCTCATCCAAGAAGCTTCTTCAGTTCTGACTGGCTGGCAGGGAAATCCAGGTGCTTACCCCCTCTGACTGAACAAGATCGTGAGAACTGCTGAGAAGATCATCGGCGCCTCTGACATCTCCACAGGACATTTAGACTTAGCACTGCTTTCACAGAGCAGACAGTATCAGACAGGACTCCACTCATCCCTCCTCCTGCCTGTTCACACCAATGCAGTCTGGGAAAAGATACAGGAGTATCAAGACAAGGACTACTCAGCTGCTAAACAGTTTTTTCCCCTCAGCAATTAGACTGTTTATTTCTTTATTTTTTCATATAAATTCTCTTTTAATCTCTTTTAACAGTTTTAGCTGATTTGTTATTGCTTTTTATGTGACTTATTGCTTTTATTTCTATTTCTGTATTGCACTGAAGTATATTTATTGATTGATTGGCGGGATGTGTGAAACACTATTTCGTTTTTATGTAGAGCATAAAAATAAAGGAAATCTAAATCTAAAGTATAGAAACAGTAAAAACTGTTTTATGTTTCACCACAATGGACTCAATGTAGTTGCTCTCAGTTATTTAAAAATACTATTGGAACAGCTTTGAAAGTAAAAATGACCACACATTGGACTGGAAATTTGAGATTGTCTTTGACTCATCTTTAAGGACTTGACATTATGCTCTGAAAGACTTGAATTTGAGAGGGGCTCACGCTCAAGGACTTAAAATCTGCTCTAGTTAGTACAATGTTGAATCGACCCCAGACTAGAGAGCAACTGATTCTTAAAATGATCTCTTTCACTGATGTATGAGTCCTTCTGAGAATGAGTACACAAACAGTGTTTGTGCTTAGCAGCAGCGTCTCCATCCCAGATGTTCCTGCTGTGACCATCAAGAAGGATGACAGGAGCCTGTGGATGCATCGACTGTTCAGTGGCAATCCGTGTTTGACAGCAAGTGCTGCTACCTCATATGATACTAGCAGTTTTAGTAGTTAATTAGACTTGTAAGCTGTGAATGTCCTCAAAGATATTCAACATAGTTTATTCTAATTATTATCTATTTCTACCATGCAGACAAAAGAAACATAAGAACACTTCTCTGCACAGCATTTCTTTATCCTACAGTCCTTTTGTTAGCCAGCACATTCAGTTGGATTTGACCTGAAGTGCCAACTTTTATCCTTCTGGTGTTGATACAACACTGTTTTTGCTCTTTATTAGACAGTAACTAGGGACTGATTCATCTCTTCAAGTGTTCTCTGCAGCCAAGAGTTTAGCCTTGGTCGACAATATAAGTTCTGCTTGGCACTGAAATCAAACTAGAATATTGTCATACTGCACAGATGGTTTGGTCTTTTCCTGACCTGCGCCTCACTCTCTATTGAAGATGGTAAACTGAATGGACATAAGTCCTTCACTTTCACTGTTTCTAATTAAGAAGGAAAATATCATTTAATCATAATTTAATCAGCATAAATCATGTTTGTTTCATGATTTCATTATGTCATGTAGTCTCAGCATCAAGTATAGTTTAATATAAATGCATTGATATAAAACAATAATAATATAATCTAAAAGGGATGAATATTTTTACTTTTCACAATGTAAGTACATTTCATTCAAAGTTTTCAATGAAGGACTTTTATCTGTAGGAATGAAGTATTTTGACATTGTGGCAGGCTACTGATGATTTGTGGCTCTTCATGAATGGATAGTTCACATTGCTCTAAATATCAGGAGAAAACAACATTTAATCTTTTCTGCCATCATGACCCTCATTATAAACTAAACTCCCAAAATGGAAACATCACCTTGAGCCGTAGCGGCGCAGCAGCGGCCTCATACCTCCCAGCTCCAGCAGATGGCGCAGCAGGACAAAGAGGCTTGAGGAGCGGTCGGCTGCAGGAGCGGGAGCAGGGAGAGTCTCTCCTCCTCACTGACGCTCCTCTCCGGTGCACCTGCAGCCCCTCCTCCTGTCATCCTCACCGGCGGCCGGACGGCGGTAGTGCGCACGAATCGAGGCGGCCGGCATGCACCTGGAGAGAAGCCGCCCCGCCGGGCCGACCGCGGGCTCAGCCGGAGAGGGAGCAGCATGCGGAGCGACGCTCCTCTAACGGCGGGGACACAGCAGCGGAGCAGCGGGGGAGAGCGGAGCAGCAGCATGGGCGTGGGGCAGAGGTTCGGCCGAGAGGAGGGCGCCGTCACCCCGCGGACATAGGAGGGGGCGGCGGGGGGAACCCGAGCAGCGAGCGGATCCGAGTTGTGTATTTGGTGTCCTGATCTGTGAAATTCAGCAAACAGTACTTTTTTTTAATCTGTCAACCTCCAGTGGAGATCCGGAGCATGGAGAAGCAGCAGCAGCCGTCCAAGAGCGGCGACAGCCCGGCGGAAGACATCTCCAAAGTGACCGACGAGGAGCTGCTCCGCTGGGGCAAAGACGAGCTGGTGCGGCGGCTGCGGAGGGCGGAGGCGGAGAAGAGGGGCGTCATCGTGGAGCACGGCAATCTGATGCGGGAGGTGAACCGGAGGCTCCAGCAGCACCTGAACGAGATCCGGAGCCTGAAGGTGAGCCGGGCCCCTGGGGGCCTGCAGGGTCCCCGGGGCATCAGCCCGGTG
Organism: Holacanthus passer; assembly: GCA_025331565.1. Lineage (NCBI taxonomy): Eukaryota > Metazoa > Chordata > Actinopteri > Pomacanthidae > Holacanthus > Holacanthus passer. The sequence goes on along the minus strand of JAFREQ010000029.1, from coordinate 106,214 downwards.
TGCAGGCTGATGGAGGTCTGTACAGTAGCTGAAGGAGAGGAAGAGCAAACTTACAGACTAGTTCAGTGAGCTCGGGACCAAATGATCAATAAATAATGAAGGATACAAACTCATTAAACCTGTTGCTGATGGGACAGACACAATGATGGATGCAACTGTAAAGCGATTTTCAATGTAATATATAAAATACAATTTAGATTAAATGCCTTTGCTCTCTTTTAAAAATGATGAAAGTGTGCCCATTTTGTTAAAAATATGGAAAAGTACACATGAAAAGATGAAAATCTGTTGTGTTAAGAATATTCCCAGCTCTATAACATTGTATTCTTCAACCACAGTCAGAAGATAATTTCATTTAGAACTGAAATTATCAGTCAACAAATGGATTAATTGATCAACAGAAAATTAATCTGTGACTATTAAAAGAACAGATTAATCATTTCAACTATTTTTAAGACAAAATTCCAAATATTCTCTGGTTCCAGCTTCTCCACTACAAGGATTTGCTGTTTTTTGTGTTATACCACTCATTACATTATATTTTCTAACATTAATATAATTTTTGATTAACTGGACAGTTGTTTTCTTGATGAACTGATTCATAGTTTTGCCCCTAAAATGTAACAAAATGGTCTAAAAGGCCCATCACAATTTCCCGGAGTACACTTTGACATTTTCAAATGTCTTGTTTTGACACATCATCAGTCCAAGAGCCAAAGACATTCATTCATTTTACATATGAGACCAATCAGATCGTCACATTTGAAAAGCTACAACCAGAGAATGTTTGGCATTTTTGCTTAAAAATGAACTTGATTATCAAAATAGTTGCAGATGAATTGTCTGTAGATTGACTACTCGTTTCAGCTCTACACCTCTCATATACACACTACTGCATGATGGGAACATTCTTTGCACTCGTGAAATGATCAATCCCAGCAGGAATGTGTGTGCAATCCCTCATTGTGCTGCTCTGTGTGTATGTGCCTCTGTAAACCAGGATGTGAACCAGAAACTGCAGGAGGACAACCAGGAGCTGCGGGACCTGTGCTGCTTCCTGGATGACGACCGGCAGAAGGGGAAGCGTGTGTCGCGGGAGTGGCAGCGTCTTGGCCGCTACAGCGCCGGCCTGATGAGGAAGGAGGTGGCCATCTACCTGCAGAAGCTGAAGGAGCTGGAGCAGCGGCAGGTGGAGGTCATCCGGGAGAACGTGGAGCTCAAGGAGGTGTGCCTCATGCTGGAGGAGGAGAGGGCTGCGGTTGTGGCTGGAGGGGGAGGAGGTGGAGGTGTGGGCGGGCAGGGAGGCCCCGGCCGCAGGAGCTCCATTGACAGTCAGAGCAGCTCCTCTCAGCTGGGTGGAGGTGTCCCAGCACCTGGGCTGCTGCGGGATGTTGGTGATGGGAGCAGCACCTCCAGTGCGGGGAGTACAGATAGCCCCGATAACCCCCACCTCAAACCCCCTCCCCTAGGCTCCAACGCCAGTCCTGGATCTCCTGCAAGACCAGGAGACGTGTGTGAATCCACAGGCAGGAGGCACAGTTCAACCCCAGAGTACCACACCTTCCCGCAGTCCTGCCGCCCCCGTGGGGGGTCCCTCACTAACCTGGACCCTCATGGTCTTCGGGGACACAGCCTAGATAAACACAGCAAGTCTCCCACCAGGCTACCATGTGACTCCCACTCCAAACCCTGCAGCTCTGACCTACTAGCCCAGAAACAGCTATTGATGTCAGGGCAGGCATCACCAAGCAGTGGGAAGGGCTCAGCCAAGTCCAGCCCAGAGCTGAGTCACAGACACCGGCCGGTTCACACAGCAGGGGCATGCTGTGGGAGTCCTGAGGCCAAGCAGCCGGTGATGGGGACGCCCGAGCACCTGAGGAAAGGGAGGGTGATTGTGGGTAGTCCAGAGTCCATACGGCGCCACCATCACTATCAGTACAGTCCTGGGGGGGAGCACGGCAAGGGCAGGTATAGCAGTGGCTCCCCTGACAGGGACGGGGGTCAGCGGAGGGCAGCGGGAGAAGACATGTCCCCCCACCACCAGAGTCTCTACAACGGTAGGCACAGGGTAACTTCTATCTTGTATTTCAATTCATAACTCATGCATGACCCATAAAACAGAACATTATTGAATTTACAGGAAGTTACACTAGAATATAGTTTTAAAAATATCTCAGCTTATTGAGTCAGTGTCATGTGGCTTTGCAATGATGGATATGAGGCTGTTTTTTAAACTGGTAATCAGTGACAGAGATGTTTACACGTTTATTATAGTACCAGTTTTATGTTGTTGTCTGTCGGGAGAATGTAGCTTAAATGATGTTGACATTTTTCAACCTGGGTTTCATTGTCATAATTGTGGCCATTCTGACTACAGCCCTACAAAGGCACAGTGCAAAACTACAGAAGCAGTGGAGTTAAGAAAAAGGGTTGATATTTTTCAGGCTGGATAGCAAACTGTAAAATAAGTGGAAAGGCTGTAATGCTTTCATTTGATTATTGTACCCAAAAAATCATTGCCATAGAACTCACACAATGCCTAGGAAGTGCAGATACTGCACTTTGAATAATCTTCAGTGAATACTCAGAAAAACTGCACTATCAACAACAAAATGTGTTCTCTCAGCTTTCTTATCAATTTTAACCAGTTTGCTTAAGAAAATTAACTTTGGTTTGATTTTTATTCTCAGTTCAGAGTTTACAGGAATCTGTCCAAGTACTATTAATATTTATAATGAATCAATGCACAATTTTATTTTATACTTTTTAATTTAAATATGTAATTTGAATGTAGCTTCACCACCAAATCACATGAAATTCAAAAAAATGAGTGAAAGGAAAAACAAAGTGAGCAGATTAAAGTAGTTTGCCATTCTGTGGGAAACACAAGAGACTCAAACATCACTGACCTCTTTTAACAAAGAATCATGTCAAACAGTACAGAGAGTCTACACAGTGTTTTCTGTTTACCTCTGTATATTTTGTACATTCATATTTGATATTTTGCATTGTGCTTAATTAAAATAAAATGCACAAAGGTTGTAAATTAATGGAGAAAAATCTGAATATGAAAGTGCTGTCAGTCTTTGCACTCTTATAGGCATGTTTCCCCCCTACCGATTTTATTAAACAGTGATTTTAATACAAAAATATAAAATGTTGAGTATAAGTTCATTCTTGAGATTGGAAGTAATAATTTGGCAAAGTAATGTTTGCTCAAGGTCCACCTTGCTTTTTCCAGTGCTTAGATGACCTTGATTTGTCACAAGGTCAAGTTCACCCAAGTCTCAAGAGCTTGATCTAAACTTAGACCCAGCTTAGGAGCCAGACTTACAATCACACGTATACATACACAAACACATGCAGAACTCGTGGATCAGGCTTCGGCTATAGTGGTAAAGAGAGTGAGGGAGATGTCTCATCTGTGTGTGCCTGTAAGCAGGGGAACGTGGTTGATGCAACCCCGTCTCCTAGGCTCGCCTTGGTACCCTAGAGGTGTGTTCAGGCACAAGATGCACACACTTACACACACATCCACTCCTTTGAGAAACGGAAGTGAAAGCAGAGAGAGACAGTATTTAAAAACACAGGCGAGAGGCAGTGTGTGTACAGAAAAAAACAGGTCAAGACACACGCAAAGTGTGTGTGTGTTTGTGTGTAGCAGTCTTAAAGCTGTCCACCCATTTTAATGAGCTCACATTTGACAGTTGCTCGACTCTTCTGAAATGTTCACATCGATTTTTCCCACATGCACACTGTAAAAGGCTGCTATTTGACAGAAGAGGACACATGTTGTGCTTTGAAATGGCAGAGGACACATGAATCACATTTGCTTGGGTTTTAAGCCTGACTTCATTTTGCTTAAATATCCCAAAGCACTCCCTTGTCATGTTTCTGGTATAAGTGTTTCTCTCTATTTATGTGTTATTTGAATGTTTACTTTGATTATGATGAGTGTGACTGAATTAAAGTGTTGTGTCCAGGGGCCGCCTCAACTCAATTTACAGATCTTTTAAACTGTGGAACAGTTTAATTTGGGACTGTTTTCCGTTGTTACACAGAAGGCTTGTTAGCATATAAGGTGTTTGGGAGCAGCACTTAGAGTGAGGCTCTGTGTATTTCTTCATGCAGGATTTTTTTGTGTGTGATCATATAATTTTCAGGTGTAATGCTTTTTGCAAAACTACTACACCTAGAACCATAGAACCTTGCATAAGGGAAAACCAGTGTGCACTCATACTCCAGTAAGAGTCAAACATACATCAACCAGCTGCTGGCTGCACTGTAGCACTGCACATTTGCATAACAGGTAGACAAGGTTTAGTAATTGCAATATTGTGATATAGATTCTTCAACTATGTGTAAGTGTTCTAAAGAGATGAAGAGCATTCTTCTGGAGTCTGGACAGTCAGCTTGCATGCCCTCTTTATGTCCACAGGACAGGTACAGGCTGTTTGACTGTTTCTTGGTCAGTGGCAGTGATTTCTAGGGGCCACATTTATCAAAGCATGTGTAGTAGTGGTTCTAAAGGTGTGCGCAGAAACTGTACAAACAAGAAAATGCTGCTGTGGTGGAGTGCATTGCTGAGTTTTCTCTGTGATGACTGTACCTGCTGCTTCCAGGTCTTTCTGGAGATCTTTTCGAATGGTCCCCCAGTAGTCTAGGCCTATAGCTGCATAACTAAGGGATGATTCAGGGCTCACCTGAGCCAGCCCTGACTATAAGCTTTATCAACGAGCCCACACTGGGATCAGGTTCCACAGGAGAGAAGATTGATTGCTGAAGCACTGGCTCCTATTCTACTTTTGGACACTGTAGGAACCTTTTTAAGATATGTTGGTGCCTGACCATAAGGTGAGGAGAAGGATTTTAAATTCTATTCTGGATTTTTAGAAGGAGCCAGTGCAGAGAAGCTAATATGGGAGAAATATGATCTATTCAATTAAATTCAGTTCAGTTTTATTTGTATAGCGCCAAATCATAGCAGATGTCATCTCAAGGCACTTTACATACAGAGCAGGTCTAGACCATACTCTTTATAATATTACTTATGGAGACTCAACAGGTCCCATCATGAGCGAGCACTTGGTGACAGTGGTGAGGAAAAACTTCCTTTAACAGGCAGAAACCTCGATTTGGACTCAATGATGGCAGTGTAGAAATGCATCGTCAATGTCTTTGGCAGGTTGAACTTCTTCAGCAGGCGCAGATAATGCTTCCTCTGCTGTGCTTTCTTTGGGGCTGAGCTGTTGTTCAGCTTTCACTCGAAGTCCTGGGAGATGATGCTGCCTAAGAAGTGATGGGGGTGGACAGGGTTGGGCTCTTCCTTCATTACTCAACCATCTCCACTGTCTTATGAACATTGAGCTCCAAGTTGTTGTGAAAGCACCAGGTCACCAGCTGGTAAACTCTCACCAGTAGGCAGACTCATCTGCACCAGAAAAGAGTCCAATGAGGGTGCTGTCCTCCGCGAACTTGAGGAGGTCAATGAACTGATGACTGTTGGTGTACGGGTACAGTAGAGAGGAAGGACACAGCCTGGGGGGATCCAGTGCTGATGGTCCAGGAGTTAGAGACATGTTTTACCAGCTTAACATGCTGCTTCCTGTCAGACAGGAAATCTGTGATCCTCCTGCAAGTGGAGTCAGGCACATTTGTGCTGCGGCAGAGTTGGGATGATGGAATTCATGAAGATGGGAAAACTTTTTGTGAAACTCAGTGATAGCAAGTGGCTGTGTGATTTGGCCTTCGTGGTGGACATTGCTAAGTACCTCTCAGAGCAGAATGTCACGCTCTGATGTCCCAACCAGCTTCTCAGCTCTTTGCTTTTAAATATGAAATCATTTGAAGCAAATTTAAAGCTGTGACAGGTGCAACTGGAAAGGGGTAACACTGTACAGGCTCAGAAGAGAATGCTGCCACCTATTTGTAGCTGACATTACAACAGTCTTGCTCTCATGATAACCTTTTTTTAATATTATTTTTATATATTTTTATATTATTGGGTCCCCAGTAGGCCTTTATGTTAGTATTAGCATGTTTAAAGAAGGACAAGCACGTCTTCCTGTGAAAAAAAAAGATCCACTTTAAAATACAAGGATGTCGCTCCAGGACTGAGTTTGCCAAAAACAGTGGGTTTGTGACATCTTTGTTGATGTCTGAAACATCAATTGTGTTGAGTCTCACAACATCAACACTGAACTGGGAGACATTTTACTATTTGGACATGCTATTGGCTGCTACAACATAATTGGGTATCATTGAAATCGTTAACTTGCAAGATGCTACTTTGTATAGCGTAGCAACTGAAATGATGCATTGCTTGAAACTCTTTGCAGCTACTATACTCAGACTCCACTCAGGCTCCATGCTTGAGGTTATAGTTAAACCGTCTTTATATTTCCCGCTGCATCACGGCTAGTGTCTGTATCTGATGCTGTTTGCTGAAACGTGAGATTGTCATTGCTGTACTATGGTAGTCCAGCAGCAGTAATGATTTATATAGTGCTGAGTGGAAGCACTCTATATTACAGCTGAGGCCATGGGAAATAGCTTTGTACCTTGCAGGATCCCTTACTCAGCTGTTACCTGAAACAATAGTGGCTGGATGTACTGTACTGTAAGCTGAGATGATGCATACATATACATCTTAATACCATTTGCACCATTATATATGCTTTTTGAAGAAGTTTAGTCAACCCCCAGCTCTTCTTAGTTTTTCTGCTTTATAACACTCAGCTAAATTCGTTCGATGTATTTGCCTTTAAAATTATTATCATTATTTCAAACACACTGTCAAAAACAGATCTTATCTGTAGGTAACACATGTGAAACTAGAGCTGTATTTAAAAAAAAAAGTATAAGAAACTCATCCTAGCTTGTAATCTGCCTAAATTGCCATTTTATTTCACTTCAGAGAAATACGTCAGGTGGCGTGCCTTTTCAATAAGAATAATCTAAAAGAATAAGTAAAATTAGCATCTGCCAAATATCATAGCAAACAGCAACAGAATGCCCTGTCCAGTTTTGAACAAATAGCCAATGTTTCTTCATTCAGATATGACTGCACACTCACTGAAGGGATGATATGGTGGCCAGTGTTGCTGTGAAGCTCTGATGTTGTCAGAGCTGAACTGGATTATATTCTAGTCAGCGTGTCCTGCAGCGTAGCCTCTGACAGGAAAGTCCAAGGCCTGACCTCTCTCATCACCACAGCCCCTAGTACCATCTTCTGTTGATATTCTTGTATGAGGAAGATGGCTGCTTGATCAGACTTGCTGAATGGTGGTAGAAGATTTGCCTTGTAACCCTCCTGGAGTGATGCAGACATCTGTGATACAAGCCAGTTTCCAGTTTGAGATGTCTTATTTTTGCACTCTGTTCACTCATGTACTGTTTTCAAGTGTGTAATGTGATTATATTTTACTTAGTGTGAAATGATTGCTCAATAAATTGATCAACAGAAAAATTAATCAAAAACAATTCTGATTAGCATGCAAGTCAGAAATACCAATAAGGTCTGGCTTGTAAAACCACAATATTTTCACATCTGACTCTGTGAATGTGCCAGACAGCAGTCAGTTCATACAAAACAGTAGGAAAGTGATGGTTACAAGGCTTGATACAGAAGTGCAAAAAGTTACATCTACAAAAACAAGGACACATTAGGTGTAGTTTCTGGCTCATATCCACAAATGTAGTAAACAAGATGAATATAGTAAAAGAGTATCCATCACACAGACCAACAGTAAGCAGGCCTTTCTAAAATAATCTCCTTGACAACACTTTCAAGCATACATAAGAAGCTTTTAAAACAAGACCATATCCATAAATGCTAAATGCAAGATGAACATAGTAAAACAGAAGCCATCAGACTAACAATACATGGGCCTGTTCAGGATACTATCAAAAAACAATTTCAAGCAGATATAAGATCTGTAGATCAGATCAGAACAGATCTGTAACATTTTTACAAAGATAGTACTGCATGCCTTAATGGGGTGACTTGCTGCTATAGGACCACCATACATATCAGACCTCTGTCCATTTGAGCCTGTTTGAGTCAGTGAGAGAATTTATGCTGCCTTGATTTTGCTATTTCAACATCGTTTGGCTCATAAGTAGTGAGGGCAATCCTGAGACATTCAAGCAACTTCACATTGGTCATGAAACAACATGCCCTTGTTTTGATTGCATTCATATGAGAAAAGATGGACTCACAAATATAAGCAAACATTGTCAGTATATCAAGGCCACTTTCCTTATTGATATTGGCTAACATGGTTAGACCTACACTACACCAATAAAGTTCTCAGTCCATTTCATCATGAGGTCTGTGATGATAGGGGTTAAGCGTGCCATAGGTAAAGTGCTCATGAATCCATGGAGTTGTAGGAAGGAGCTTTGTTAAACTTAGGTCTGTTGTGAAAATTAGCCTTGTCTTGAAGGCACAAAGCATCTTAAGTAAATCACCGACAGACTTTTCTTCAAGATTCAAAGTGTCCAAAAATGTCACACAGAAAATATTAAATTTTTAATGGATGAATCAATGCTTTCCTTAACTTTTTTTGTCAACAACCACTTCATCACTGACAACAAGCCTGCAGTCTTTAAGGGTTTCCATCTCGGTAAAAGACCTGGTTAGTGTCCAGGGTACACGCAGGGATGCTGTAATGACTCGCTCTTGTTCTCGTGATTCAGGCTAGCAGTCTCTGTACTTTCCCTCTCAGTTCCTCCGGGCCCTCAGGAACGCTGGCATGGCATTCACTGCCATGATCTGTGTTCTAGTGTCTTTAGTGACATTTTCACAATGAACTTCATATCTTTTTGGCTTTGAGAGAGACATCCTGAAGTGTGGAGCAAGTGTAATCCTCCTGCAGCCAATCACAGCACAGGGTTCAGATGCCTCAAAGTAGCTCAGAGATATGTACTTTAGTTTTCTTTAATCATATCACACACATGCAAGCCTGATGCAGGCAGTATCTGGCCCGAGAGCTGCTAGTTGAATAGGCCTGACAAAGATGACAGCTGACAACCATCATTCATGCTGTGATGAGAATAGTTACAGAATGTGAGTACTGTCCGCAGTGTATGGGACTGTCATGATTCCACATCATTGTTGCCAACTTCGCAAATATCTTGCTAGATTTGGCAACTTTTAAGACCCCAAAAGCATCCTTTTTTGTTCAAAGAAGCATTGAATGTGCTCTCATGTTATTGGTTGTATTCATTGAGTGGGTGAGAGCAGCAGCCAGACAGAACTGTGAATGAGCTGTGAATGTGTAAACCTATCGACCAATCACCAATCTATGATGTTTGTCTGGGAAATTCCTTCTCCTTTGTATTTGCGTGGACTATTACATTTTTTTATTATTTCAGTTTACAACAATTTGAATTCATTCTATTCTATAGAACATCTTTCATAAAAAGATTTTGAGATTAGAGGTCGATTTAGATTCATATTGATGTTGTTGATTGTTGTTTATCTTTACTTTTTCGCATAACTCTTGATATAATCTTGTGACATCTAGCAACCTTTTGGGCAGGATTTAGCTACTTTCCATTGAAAATAGATGGTGAGCTGGCTGCAGCTATCTTGTAGTGAATGTCAATTAGAAGCGTGCAGATTTTGTCTGCTCAAGGAATAGACTGAAAAACGACTCTTGCCGAGGTATCATATCTGGTTATGAGAGGAGAAGTCAAGGGCATCAGCTGAACAGTGTAAACACTGGACACTTTGGTTTGCTTCTCTTAGTGGTGAAGCTGCTCTCTTGAGCCCAGCTGGTGTTGTTGCCAGCCCTGGGTGAATATGTGCTGAATCAGATGGGAAGAATTAGTGTGGAAAACTCATTAGGCTCTGCAAGCAGGCTCTAGTATGTAGCAGTAAGTCTGCATGCACACACACATGCACATGTCAACATATACAGTCACATGCACTCCATAAACATTATCCACTGCCACACGTAAGCTCATGCTCACACATACAGTAGAGGCGAGTATACACACACTCTTACGCTGGTGTACTCATCAGCGGCATGCACTCACACTCACACACTCAGACATATTTTCCTCGGGGGGACGGCACCGTACCAAACTTGAGGGTGCTCGTTAGATGGGTGAGGATGTGATAGGTTGTGGCTCTCTCCGACTGCTCGTCCCATGCCAGGCGAGTTGAGCCGAGTGACTCGACTGTGTCCGCTGCTGCTGTGTTTAGTATCATCCCCACTCTGTTACTGCTGTGAGACTGGAGAGAGCAGATGTTTTACTTTGTCTTTATGGACACTAATTAACCCATAGCTGCATTGTTAAATACAAAAAAATAAATTAAATATAAATGACATCCCTTTTTTTCAGTCTTCCAAAACTCGAAATGCATTTATCCTAAATGAAAAGAAGAAAAAGCAAAACAAGTTCATGAAATTTTGCTTTTGTTGTTTTACTTTATTGTACAATTTTTGCCATCACTTAAACATTGAATGCCATTAAACCTGGTTAGACAATTTATTTATACAGGCAAAATATCAAATTTCTGCTAATAATAGAAAAAAATAAGGATTTCCTTAAACCCAAGTAAATATGAATTAATTAATCATTTGTTATTGGAAACTTTATTCTCAATATATGTTGAATTGTAGACATGTAGACAAAGTTTACCTGATCCACAATCAATTAATTGGACACTAATTAGAATTAATTACATAAATTAGTGTTTCATATAATTTGCACCAGTTTTCAGTGTTTTTTGAGGAACTTAAAATGATGGACTTGAAATACAAGACATAAAGTGTTACCCATTTTTCTTATATTCTTGGAGCCCCCTTGTCATTCACAAGTTCAAATTGCATAAAACTTTTTTTTTCAATAAAACAATTCCTAACCAAGCCAGGACATGCAGTGCCTACATCAGAAAGTAAAAACGTACAATTTATAAAATGACTTGACACTGACCATGCATTTATTCCATCTAAGGGTATGTAGATCTGTAGTATAGTGCTGCAGCAACATTCAGAACTAAATGGTACTGTAGGATCTTTGAGCATCATCGTGGAAATGAATCCTGCAACTGTAACCAAAGCAGCACCACAGCAGCTCTGTAAACAAAGATATAACACTGCCATGAAAGGTTAGGTCAGTAAGCTGTGATGTGCAAATGGACAGAATCATTCTCCATTCATGGTTCCCTATTAGCACTGGAGATTTGACACACAACATGCCCTCATGCCAGTTCAGGTTTTGTGGATTCATGCTTTAAAGGTCTCTCACTCTCTCTCTCTCTCTCTCTCTCACACACACACAGGGCTTAAGGGCTCCATGTAACAAGCTCCCACTGTTCAGATAAGCCCATTTAGGCAGTGCCGGTCTAATTGAATTTGTCTGCTCCAGACTGAAATGAGCGTGATTTGTGAGGTGTGTGTTTCTGTGTGTGTCGGTGCATAACGTGAACCTCAGCTGCTTTGGTGTCAAACTGGAATGTAATTTGTGCCCTCCAGAGATCCTGACTGCAGGAGGGAGGGATGGAGCTGGCAGTGAGGTGCTGTGTTCGTCCATCGACACACTGACATTTTCCATCCACCTCGTCTATCCACCATTCACTGATTCTTCGTCCTCCTGTCATTTTCTAGAAACCATCTCCATTTCCCTTTTTAAATAGCTCTCTTTATGAAGGCTTATCTTCTCTCGTGGCGCCTTCTTTCCTCACTTTAGCTATTTAGTTTGCAATTAAGATTTCATTTTATGTGCTGTAATCTTGTTATATATTCAACAGTCTTTACTGTAACATAGAATATGTGCACAGGATTTGATGTTTGAATTAAATTTGGGCAATCTTTCACAGTTGGCCAAATATAACATATTAGCCACAACATGTGAATTTGCATTTAAAGACGTGTGCATAGAGGATGTGGTGTCCCCAAGACCTCAAATTTGCACCTCTTAGACAACGTTAATAAAACGTTGTGTAGCAGAACTTTATTCTTTTACTTTCTTTCCTGTAACATTAATCATGTCATGACCCCTCAGATTAAGCCCCTTCGAAGGGGCCTGACCCCAGGTTGAGAACCACTGGACTAAACTACCTGCTTGTATAAGACAGAAACTACCAGCCCCTGAACCAGCTGCAGCAATAACATGCTGCTTACACAGTGATGCATCAGTATTAATAATCTCATGATGTCTGACATCTGGCACTGGGGCCAGAGTCGAGTATTTTTCCTTTGATCCTTTCCGCACATTTTGTTGATCATGCATCTGTACCTTTGACTCAGGATTTCAAATGCAGGACATTTACTTGTAATGTTGTATTTTTATACTGTTGTATGAGTACTTTTACTGAAGTAAAGGATTTGAGCACTTTTTTCCCCCTTTGGATTAGCTGTGACACATATATGCTCTGATGTAGCAGACAATACCAGTATACCACATGCACTGACTACAACTTTACATCACTGCAGAAGAGTGACCTTTTTCTCCTGGTGTCAAGTTGCCTTTTTAAAATTTTAGGGAACAATGTCTTTGTATAGCACTAATGCTGTGGTACATCCATAAGAAAAGCAGTTTGGCATAGAGTTTTCAAATCATTAACCGACTCTTTAGACTTGCTGTAAGTTCTGCAGTTTATTATTATTATTATTTTTCTGCTCTTGTGTGGTAGCTCTACTACTTCATCATCCCCACTCCCACCACTGCTCATCACTCAGGTCATGTCTGTCTTTGGCTAACGCACCTCCCTCAAATCTCCCAGTTTCATTGTCATTATTACAGGGTCCTACAAACTGCAATAAGTTAAAGTAAGCAAAAGTACCAATTTCTGTGGACATTTGTACCAACGTTGGCACTTATGAGAGTCCAGTTCTTGGAAGCATTGCAGTAAATTCTTACTCTTTCTGTCCCGTCACTGGTTTGATTCCTGTTGCCCACAAATGCTGTAAAGCAGCATCCCTCTTAGACAAAGGCAGCAGGTAAAATCAGGTCACCAAAAGGTGGCGATTTCTACAGCAATAATGGTTATTTCATTACATCCTTCCCTATCTAAAATTCTAGCAAATGGCTCAGAGGATTTGTGGCTCTTACATTACGCCTGGACAGTATCAGTTTGACAGCCAATTTAGGAAATGAGAAAGGCCTTTTTTGTCATCATTCATCTGTTAATGGACCCAGAGTTAAACAGGCTGAATCCTCTGCGATGGTCTATCTTGATTACCTTTACTACAGAGTGTAGAGCTGCACAGAAATGAACTGTTTCTACTCACACACACAGTTACGAAATTGCCTTCTTTAATGAATTCTTAGCTGTGTGTATGTATGTGTGAAGAGAGAGAAGTAGGTGTGTGTGGTACGTGTGTGCAGAGTGGAGAAGGGTCAGGTATGGTATATAGATGGCCTTACATGCATGTTTGTGTGAGTGTGAGTTTTTGTTGGGCTCAGCTGGTGCAAGCTCACACTCACACACACACACATACACACACACTCATCTAGCTTCTGTCAAGGGAGCACATAATATATTACAGTGATGCTGCTATTAATAAACATAAGCCACATACTTCTGGATACCTGCAGCTTTTGGAGTGTCACTAAAATAAACCTGAGCACAAACACATTTGGAGATGCTCTGACCATGTGAACTACTTAAGCTCTTGCTCCAGTATTTAAAATGTCACGTGTAGCATTTTATATTATTAAGTCATTTCCACATTAATTTGGAGACGTTAGTGTTACATCAGGAACAGTTTGACAGCCATCAGTGAAAGGTTGGCAGCTATTGCAGGTGCTGTTATGTTGGTTGTTCTCTACAAGACACAGAGTGGAGAACATTTTACCAATGCAAACTTAACCTCTAAGCTTTAAAGGGTCAGTTCAACCAAATCACGAAAAACTGAAATATGTTCCCCCTAAAGGAGAATACGTAGTTGTACTTTAAGGGGTTACAGAGAAACTACAGTATAAAGCATATGCATTCATCTACTGTAGCTATGTATCTGTTGCCACTATAGCCTAACATGTAGTTAGATTTTTGAGGAGATACACCTCACGGCAATGATGTGTCTTGTCTTGAAGTTTCTGATGCCAATGGAGATTGCTGAAAGTGTCATTAAGGAAATTGAAGAAAGGCTCAGTAGTATTTCCCTTTCCAGTAACAGACATCTGCAAACACATTTCCACTGACAATCTTCTGCAACTGCCATTCTGAATGAATGTACATATCTAAACACAGAATTGTATGGCAGTAGTCTCCATCCCATTGTCACTGTACATTGCAAGTTGAATGAATGAATGTCAACACAGTTACTGTGGGGTATATACTTAAAGCTTCCGGGGGAGTTACATGCTGTGACAATTGACTGGCTTGGTGCATTGACTTCCCGGAGTCTCTGCTGGTTGACTGCATCTTGTGATGCTCATCTTTCCACTTTGATATGTTTCATATGTTGTTCGACCAGCTGTCATGTGACCACACAGAAAAAAATACAATTTATTTCTGATTATACTATCAATGCCCCTGAAACAGTAAAGATTAATGAGTTTTTAATGAAGCTCTTCCTTTTTTCCTGGTGACTCTCTTTCCAGCTATCTGAAGGTAGCAGGTATCCATCACTACCACAATTACATGAAGCAAATCTTCCAGTAATGTTTTGTCCTAACAGCACCAGACTATTGCAAGCTAACCAAAAATGACCATAAACAACTTTGTACTCATGTTTACATGAAACTTAAACTTATTATCTGCTCTTTGCAGTATATCTGAGCTGCCACATTCATATATGTACATATTTGAAGCTCTGCATGTCCCAGACGGCAAGTTTCCCTGAGGAAAACTCCACATTAATTCCCAAACTGTGTTTAAAGGGCATGAAAGTAACAAACGTGATTGACTATGATTGTCACAGCCTCTAAATGATCAAAAGTGCATCTGGCACACCCCAACACACTGGACAGGGTGCACAAGTTCACAACAGTTCACAAAAATATAGCCTATAATGTGTTGATGTGAAATGTTAATAGGTGGATTTTTAAAACCTTTGGACACAGTGAGACTTCATTCTTCATTCTTTATGAACTTCACTGAGAAATATTTTGTATTTTACTGACATTTTACATTTGTTTCCACTGAGATATTTCTCTGTGTGTGTTTAGTGTGTTTGCAAGGCAAAATTGAATATAAACTCAATAATATGTGATAATTATGACTAACAGGAACTGTTTATATTTATACATTTAATCTGGAAAAATGTGTTTAGACTCAATTAGTAGATAATGAAGCAAAAAAAGTAAGTATGTAAAAGAGAATTAGATGTATAGTAAAGGTTATTAAATCCTTGGAAATGATTTATTCATGTAACAAAGAATTAATTTGGACAGGAGAGATGTCGTCTGAGAAGTGTAAAGTTTGACATTGGGCCACTTTACAGAAGCCTATAAAACAAGAAAAACATATCTCAACATATGCACGTATCTGAAACAAGAGGCTCCATTTTTCTTTCTCATTAGTGTCTATCATTGCCAATTATGATCAGGTTTTATTTCATTGTTGAACTACATGTAGCCATGCTGTGTGTACATGATTTAGTCTCAGTATTCTCAGTAATAATAGGTAATATTTGAAAAAATAGCTACATAGTATAATTTGTTTTGGGTTAGGGGAAGAATCCCTAAAATAGATCAAAATGATTGCCAATATAATGATTCTGGTGCTGACCTTCCTCCCATAATGCATTCCTGTCTTGATGGGGTTGAGTTTTATCTGTATGATAAGCCCTCATCAAAGAGGCTTTAGTTGATTGAAAGGAGTGAGTCACAGACTATATCCTTCAATAATCAAATGATCTCAATTCCCCAGCAAAGGAAGGTTTCTTTAAGTGCCTCTTAGACAGCATGTCCAACTGCCATCATCAAAATGATTTCTCTAAATCATTGTACTTGTCATTGTAATAGTAGACAATGACTTTGTGACAGACAACAACTTTGTCCTCTAGAAAATGATGCCAGACCAACAGATAAGAAGCTATCTCTGAGGTTGTGGTCGTGGCCGTACATGAAACAACATTCCTGTATCTCATTCAGGCACTTTGGGGGGCAGGCTCAACCCGACTCCCAGGTTCTCCAAAGTACCCAACGTTGTGATTGCCGTCCTTTGGAGAATTTAGCAACATTCTCGACACCCAGCTTGTGATAGACTGGCAAACAGAGGGTAAACTGCCACTCACTAAGTCCCCTATGGCCCTCCAAGATAAGAGACTAAAGGTAATGGATGAATGGATGGACCCCTCACCCTGGTTTGTCACTATCTTTCTTTCAGTCTCGACAAGTCATTTTACTCTAAAAACAGCATGGCCAACTTTTGTTGTGTGGCTGGCTGCTTGAGCTTACATCTTCTACACCGTAACCATGTGGACTCATGGTAGTACTGCAGGTATTGCAGTTGGGGACACATTATCAACCTTTACCATGCTGTGACATTTGTGGACCTCAGAAAACCAGTCAGTATCTGCTGTGAGTACCATTTGCCTCGTGCAGTGCTGCACATCTCCTTCACGCAGGGTTGTTCAGGCTGTTGATTGTGGCCTGTGGGATGTTGGTCCACTCCTCTCCAGTGCCTGTACAGTGCTGGATATTGACAGGAATTGGAACACCCTGTTGTACATGTCGATCTAGAGGATCCCAAGCATGCTCAATGCGTGATGTGTCTGGTGAGGAGGCCATGCAACAACTGGGATGTTTTCAGCTTCCAGGAATCATGTATAGATCCTTTCTATATGGGGCCATCATGCTGCAGCATGGGGAGTGTTGGTGGATGAATGGCATGACAGTGGACCTCATGGTATCTCTTTGCATTCAAACTGCCATCAATAAAATGCACCTGTGTTCAACATCCATTCTATATACCTGCCCGTACCATAATCCTACCGCCACCATGGGACATTCTTTTCACAATGTTGACATTAGCAAACTGCTCACCCACATGACGCCATACACGCTATCTGCCATCGGTACAATGAAAACCAGGATTTATCTATAAAGAAAACACAAAGTACCAGACACCATCAAAGGTGAGCATTTGCCCACTGAAGTTGGCGACAACAACACCAGGGTGGTGACTACAGTGAGCATGCAGATGAGCTTCCCTGAGACGATTCTGACAGTTTGTAAAAAAAATCTTGGGTTTTGCAAACCCACTGTTGTATCAGCTGTTTGGGCGACTGGTTTCAGACGATCTTGCAGGTCAGGAAGCCAGATGTGGAGGTCCTGGGCTGGTGTGGTTAGATGTGGTTATAGCAGCATCCTGAACTGTAACTTAACAGGATGATTTGATGTTCCAAGACAACATCTACGCTCCAAAATTACTTTTTAGGAACTGCAAAATGAATGAAGCAATGAAGTTCACTCAGCCTGTGGAGCTTTGGTTGTGTTGTAGTAATGTGTGAAGACGTGTATTTGAATCACACCAGTTGAATTCCAGTGATTTAAAAACAATGCTTGAACTGGACACACTGGCATGGAAAATGAGTTGTGTAAATTGTGTCAATTAGCAGGAAAAAATGGTCGATGCTGATCTAATATTACAGCTATTCTAGTTTAAAACTGATCCAATTCTCTCCCTTTGTTTATCCATTCCTATCTAGGCTCAATTTGTTGATTTCACAGTTTAGCTTAAAATCTGCTGCTGTAATGATAAAAATTCCCCACGGGCATCATTAAACTTACATCTGATCTCATCTCATCTCCATCATGTGGGTATGTGTCCCCTCATCCAGCAGTGGTCTGCTAGAATGAAGACCCAGCAAAGCAGAACAAAGGGAGAGTTCACTGGCTCTTGTCTCTGTTTGAATTCCCTGTGGAGGGGTTGGAACAGACGCTCATGACCCTCAGTGCCAGCTAAGTCCCAGCAATCTGTTCCCTCAGCTAGAGACAACTGGTATGTCTGCATGTGTGTTTGACACAAATCAAGTTTGGTGTGTGTGTGTGTGCGTCAGTATGGTACTGTGGGTACTGCGTGTGTATGGGCAGAAGTATGAGCTTCTATATTTTACACCAACAGAGACACATATGCGTCACCTAACTCCACTGCTGACATATTTAAATTGAATGTAACTGAACAGGGGACAAAGGGGCGATTAACAATGTGTATGATGCATGTTGACGCAGGCTGTGAGTGTTTCTATGTGTGTGTGTGTTTCAAGAACAGTGAGTATTTACCTTGTTGATGTGTCATAACAGCAATGTGCCAAGCTGAAGGTCGCTGCGTCTTTCAGGATCACTGTGAGTGAAGCACGCACATCCCTCCATCCTCTCTCTTCTTGTCGTTCTTTCACTCTTTTTAACCCTTTTTACCCATTTCATACCACTGTTTTAGTCCTTACTCCAAAACTTTCTCTCCGTGACATATTTTTTCTTTAAGATTTTACTGAAACAGAGACAGATAAATAAGACAAAACTGAACACACACACATACATTATAGGTGCAGGTCTATAGAAGATGGACTGGGGGGTGATTTCTTTTTATAACTCACTCATTTAAAATATATTAAGGTTTAAAATTATGTGTAATTAAGCAGCTAGCTGGATGTAACCTCAGCCAATTTGAGTCACTGAACTTGATATCTCATCTGTGTTTGCTAATGAATTAGCCCTGGCTTAGCCCTCATGCTAGGTGCCCGGCTGTGTGGTATCTTGGTGTTGGACGTTTGCGTGGTTTCTTGGTGTGTTTGTTCTGGTGTTTGTGGAGCTGCTTGTTGGCGGGAGTTTGACTGTGCTGCCACGTTGAGTTTCTCTCGGGTGTCCAGGACTCCGCCAGGACGCCTAAATAAAGCGTCATAGAGAAGTGTTATAATTGAGGGTGACATTGTATAATCTTAAACTTGCCACGTAACATAAGGTTAATCATTCACCTAGATGTTGCAATATGTTATTGGTTGAGCTGGAGTTGGCTTATGAGGCTACACTCCAGAAACCAATCAATTGTAGGCTGAAATGTTCTTCATTCAGCCCGCCTCACCTCCACCACGCTCCACCTCTTTGCTCATTTTTGGATTGGCCGGGAGTTAGGCGGCATCAGGCACTGCCAAGATGGCGATGACAATGGGCTTCACAGTTGCTCTTCAGAAACCTGTGGGCGATGTCCATGTTTTATACAACCTATGGTCTGTTCTAGAACATAGTGTAACAGTAGCACAAGTAGAGAAGATATATCTGGTTAGCTAACAAGCTCTATTACACAGCAAGATCTATTGAAAACTGACTAACGTTAGCTACCATATGCTACTGGTCACACCAGACCGAGTAAAGCTTCCTTTTTTGACAGATTTGTGATTCAACTACGCAAGCTCAAATAAAACAATTTAATGAAACACAAAATAAAGGATATTCTACTAATGTCACATCAGGCTGAGCTGAGCAGTTTGAACATTCACCGAACATTTTTGAACTAAATTTGAATGACAAAAAGCCATTACTTTAACAGATAGATGAAGCTGTGCATGAAAAAACTGCATGTATTTATGGCTTCCAACTTGATTTCTGTTAATGCTTGGTCTTTGTTCTCCATCATAATGAAACTAAACTATAAGCTCAGCTCTCACTTCATCCTCCCTACCCAATTAACAACCACAACACATATTGACAGCACTAACACCAATAATAGATGACTTCAACAGAGTCACAAGTTCAGGTCTGTTAGCATTTTAAAGATACAAGTCAACAATTAAATTATTTTCAGAAAGGAGGTTTGAGGAGAAAAAATGTCACAGTGCACTGGTATTGCAGTTTACAGAGGATTAGTGGGGAACAGTTACCACATCATCAAACAAAGCCACAATATGGATGTACAATTTGTATGTAGGTAACAATTCTGAATATATTTTGATTTTGAGCAACTTGAGGCAGGTCTTTTAATTTTTCTTTGTTATTCCAATATGTGATCTACCACCAGCACTCCTTTTGATATAAATGTACTGGAACATGATGTAACTGTGTTTCCTTTGACATGAAAGGGTTAAAAACACCTGCATCTGCTCCCTGTGCCGCCTGCAGCCCTCTCAGAGATGGAGGCACAAACAGAGTGTGTGTGGTGCACGTGTGAGTGACAGGCACAGACTGAGTAAATGCATGTGTGTGTGTACAGTATGTGTGAGTGTAGTTTATTCTCCAGGGTTTCAAACACTGCACTGTGTCAGGATATTTTTGAGGCTGTGATTGGAGCCTGGCTGAAGTGGCAAAGCTGTGAAACAGAGCTGTGTTGCTGAGCGGTCCACACACCTTTCATTTCCTGTTGTAGGTGTGCCAGTGCAACAATGCTGAGCACAGATGGCTGAGCTGCATTCAAGATCAAATGGAGCCTGTTTAACACACATATACATAATTATAGCTTTTTGTTCATAAAGGCAGATGCAACCGCTGGGACACACACTGAAAGTCATTTTTCTCAGCTGAGCTTATGAAGTCCTTTACCATTAGGAAAAATTAACACATTAAGGGCCCAATCATGCAACACCCAGCAGGTACATTTGAAAATGGGAGCCCAAAACTGGAAGTGTCCTTTTTTGTTGCTAAGCAACTGCAAAATCAGCTGTCAAACGTGTTAAGATGTAACATCCTCCCAGTGTCATAATCATGTTAACCTCACTGAGGAATTACCTAACATCAACACCTCCAACCTGTATCTGAATATAACCATTTTCAATTTGATAACCAAACAAAACATCTTTGTCCTTAAAGCCTCAAGCTGCAAATATTGACCTACTGTTAATATTTTTATGTTAAGAGTTGATTAAATGACTGTTTCTAATGTGAAAAGTGTAACATGTTGTAGAGGTGAACCCACAGAGTGTTACCATCCGGCTCTGCAGTTCATGTCAGGTCTACAGAACATCTTTCAGCTCATTGTTTTGGTTTTTACCAGCCAGAACTACTGTTTTGGTTCGGTCTCACAGCTCTCATCAAACTTATTTATAGCAGCAGCTGTCAGCTGTTTTCACAGAAAAAACTCTGTAAAAGAAAACCTACTGTTCACTACCTGCCCAGCACCAAACAGCAGACAAAGTTAGTCATGAGGTTTTAAAAGAGGACTCTGACCCCCTTCCCTCTGGACTCCACATTTTGGCAACAAAATTACTCCATGAATTCACCTGAATGCAGAAAACTTTGAAATTAACAATTTCATTTGCAAACAAACTGTGTTTACTGACAACAGTGTTACAAAGTGTTCCTCAGCCCACGTAGTAATACCCTTTATACAATCATGTGTTTGACTAAGTGTTGAACCTCTCTCCATCCTCGCTTGTGAACGACTGAGTCTTTCCAGGATGAACCTTTCATACCCAATCATGATACTATCACCTGTTACCAATGAACCTGTTTACCTGTGGAATGATCCAAACAGGTGTTTTTGGATCAGTCCACAACTTTCACAGTCTTTTGTTGCTCCTGTCCCAATGCAGTATTCACGATGCCTGCTAGAGGCTCACTGTCTGTGTGTATATGTGTGTGGTATACAGTAATTTATGTTCCACTGGTATTTACCATTTACCTCAGTGTAACTCAATCCAAAACAACATGTACTACTTCCTACTTAAAGAGAAAATAAGAGTTTGTCAGGAACAGTTTATATTCAGGGAAAAAAAAGAAAAATACAAAGAGAGCGTGAAGCTGTTTTGTAGTATTGAATCAGATAGAGAATCTTTAGAGACTTATTGGGGCAGCCCGACAATAAGAAATTGCAATAATTAAGGCTTTAAGTAACAAATACATGGACTATTTTTGTGTTTTGTGTTTGGGACCAAGTACAATAGCTTCATTTTTGTTTTTTGAGTTTAACAGCAGAAAATTACGGGTCTTTCAGGTGTTTACTGTCCTTATGCCATGTTTGAAGTTTAGCTAACTTGCTAATTTCATTTGGCTTGATCGATAGATATAATTGGGTATCATCTGCACAACAGTGAAGGTTTATGGAGTTTTTCCAAATAATTTTGCCTACAGGAAGCATATATGAGGTGAATAAAATTGTTTCAAGCACTGAACCATGTGGAACGCCTTGACTAACTTACCCTAAACTTAACCATTGGGCCATGTCCTGGATGAGGCTAGGAGAACTTGGGTAGGTTTTAGACAAGCTGGGTTGTTGCATTGTGTATGAGCTGCAGAGGTCTGATGGCACATGCACCTGTCAGGAGCGAGTTGCAGTAATCTATGTGGGATATGACAGGAAACTCGACCAGAACCTGTGCTGCCTCCTAGGTGAGGAATGTAGACGATACAGGATGCGGGAGATTGCAGGATATCTCTGGAGTCATTGATACCCCAGAATCAGTTGGCTGGGTGCATTCATTAGATGGAATGTGAGAGTCATATGGTTTTTACTTGACATGCCCGATGAACCACACCCATTCTGTGGATGATAGAGCTTAGGTAATGTCCATCTAGGGTGATGGCATTAATGGGTTCAGTTAGAGATTCCTATGTGAGACAGTTCAAAAATCATGCCCAAATTGGGCATGGAGCAAAGGGCAAAGAAGAGGGGGGCTAGAGTCATGGTAGCGGCGGAGAGAAAGCAGCTGGATCTGTTCACGAATTATCTCCAGAGCTTTGTCTTGGCGTGCAAAGGCTTCCTGGAGAGCACCCGGGAGGGAGCTACATCGCTGCACCTGACAACCTGACGTCCAGTTTTTACTGTAATGGTTGTTGGCCCGGAATAGGTGAAAACCCACAAGCACAACTCAGGACAGTAAAGTTAATAGCAACTCCACAATATTTATTTTGAATACAGGCAAGGGTAAAAACCAGGCAGCCAAATAAAAAACTCAGCCTTAACCATGGTCAGGCAGGCAGAATCAGGCAAACAGGAAACAAGAATGTTGGAATGTGCTTGATGCATAAGACGTAGTATATACTACTGAGGTAATCAAAGGGAATTTAACCTTGGACAGAGCTAAGCAAGTGTTTGCCCTCTGCTTTGAGTGTTTATGCTCAGCTAGGCTGATTGACTCCAGGTCCGTACTTGACATGAGAGTGGCATCAATCCTCTCATCTCACTCTCGGACAGCCAGTGAATAAGCATCTTTCCCAAAGTGCTAAACTTTTCTGTTCATTTGGAACAGGGGCCACGCTACTATGAGATAAATGGCTATCAAAAGCTTTTACCCAGAAATCACATCAGGTGATGGGATATGTAGATAGATCAGCTATCCAGATTTAGCTCACTGGTGGTTATTTGCTTTTGTATTTTGCATGTAGATTTGTTTTGTCATTTCCTGTGGGGGATTAGTTTTGCCAGCAGTAACCATACCTGTTACCAGAATTAATCTGGCCAAACTGAGAATAGGACTATTTCCCCTGTATTCCCAGCCCTGTATTCATGATGTTGGCAGAACTAGTGCCTGCTGCAGGTTTACTGTATATGACATGCAATGTGGGCCCTCTTTTTTATGAGGAAGTGGGTCATGAAAGTGGCAGAGCCTTGGAATATTTGGCCGGAAAGTCATCAAGTGTTGACCTGAGGGCCTGGTGGATTATGGGATGCTACAGTACAGCAAAATCAGGGACACACACACGGACACAGATGAACAAATGCATAATAACACACACACACAACAGTGAGCTGGTCGGGGAGGTCAGCAAAGGTCTCTGGCAAAGTTCGGCTGAAGCTGGCAGCTTGTGTGGGCGTGTTCAAGCACAGGCTGTGTGTGTAAATGTGTGTGAGTGTGCAGAGCTTGTGTAATGTGAGGTTGTGTGTGTGTGCGATCAGAGGTCCTGTGTTAAGGACAGGCCTGTGAACTAGGCCAACAGCTGCTTCCCTGGCGATTCGTCTTTGAAGCCCTTTTTCCTATTATTTCAACACAGGAACATTTTGCATATTAATGGAGTTAATATTCTAATACACTGACCATCACACACATACACACCACAATAACGTGTCCACACCCTTCATTAAAATCCCTTTGTAGATGCGTACACATAAAAAATAAAAGTGTACAGATGTTGGTTCCAAACCCGTTTTATGTGCTATGTATTGAAATAGATTGCAGCATAGTCACATTCTGTGTGGGTGTGTGTGTTTGTGTCTTTGATGGTGGACAGTTGTCTCATTCAAAGAGATCTTCAGTTTCTGTCCTTTCTATTCCATCTTTCCACAACAAAAAGGAAAAAAATGACACTGCAGTACAAACGTGTGGGAAAGTAACACACTCACACGTGTGCACACACACATATACACTATCCCTCTCTCTCTTTCTCCCTGACACACTCTTCTCTTCCTCCACTCCTTCCTTCCTCCATCCATCACTCTCCCTGACACACACAGTGAGGTGCAACGAAGCGAAGCAGAGCACACAGCTGTGAACCATCCCAGGGGCCTGTCCTGTGTCTGTGTCTGTGTGTCTGACTGACAGCCTGGACCACTGAAACACAACCAGAGGCATAAGCAGGTCAACATGAGAATGAGGGCAATGTGAATGTTTGAGAAAGACGGAGAGAGAGAGAGAAATAGAGTAGCACAGGTTGATCCAAAGAACTGTCGGTGTTTGCTCTCTAATTAGAATATTAATCATCTTCACACACACATATGCACGACTGGTTAAGCTGTGTTTGAGGGTTGATAAATGACCACAGTCAGTGGTCAGCTTCTCTTCCTCTCCACAGCTGCTCTGCCACATGCTCACTTGGAGTTGTACACTATGTACAGCAGGCCTAGTTTCACCCTGGTAGACTGGCGGAAACGGCTGGTTATGCCACAGCAGTGTATGTTTACTGCAGTCTGAACACACTGGCATGCTGGGTTTGCTCAATCTGATGTCGGTGTGTTTAATATGAATATTCCACCTATACTGTGGCAGACTTATCTTCCCTGTTATCTGTAAAACCTCTGACTGGGATGTACAAACTGACAGTCTCTGTAATATTATTGTGATGATGTGGTGATGATAAACTGACTGTACAACAGAGGAACATCCTGTATGATACCGTATGATATAATAAATTGAAGCTAAGATAAAGCTGGATAAAGGAACAAACAAGCAACAAACAAAAATGTGATGGTGGTGACAAGAATATGATAAGTTACTTTAGGGATGTTATATTGATATTCTATGTTATATAAAAGAATGTCTGGTATGTTTAGCTCATTGTTCCTTGTAAGTTAAACATGGTATGTAGTATCATGTATGTAGTATGTACCATAATAACTACGGTTTATTACAGCTTGTGTTCAGAACTGTACAATTGATTATTTATATATCAAAATCCTGATTTTAATGAGAAACATTTTCAAACTGTGAGATTTATCTTCCAAATTCATTCTTCATAAATATAATTTTTAGGAGACATTGTTAAATTTCAAGGTGGTAGGTGAGATCTTTATATTAACTGAAATCTAAGAGAAGCGAAATTCACCACCTCTGTCTTTCTCTTTCCTTGTTTGAGCTGTGGAAACAGAGCTTGTATTTATTCATTGTCTGTTTAGCTCTCAAAATCCAATTTATCATCAAGTGATGTAAAAAATATATTAAATATACGTCTCAGTGTTGCGGGATAATCTCATCATTTCTCACAGTCCTGCAGTGTTTCTCTCTGCCGACATCCTCATCAACCACCAGTGATCTCATACTGTAACTAAAGCCAGTCCCATCTGTGACCAAGACATATTGCAAAAAAGAAACGCTCAACATTGTAGCAACTCAGGTTTATTTATAATAGAGGCCAGGCCCCAGCTGAGAAACGGCAGTAACATCGCAGTTTTGTCCAGCCTGTAAAAATCTGATTCAAATTCATCTTCAGCACAGGGACAATAAAAGAAATGTTCGGGTGATGTGTAAAACACTGACCAGTTTGTTTGACAGATGAGAAATTGTCTTACCTCATCAAACTGAGCCGACATCCTTGTCTCAAACACTCTGCCTCTTGCTATGACAAAGAAGCTCCTGGCATTGAAATGGAGCAGAATTCACCCGCAATTTAGATTACAACGTCTGTTTCTTCCAATCAGTGTAATGATGTGTGTGATAGACAGTGACGATATTTGACGTGGCTCTGTTCCCGTCACCTGCCACATCATTCAGCTGTAAGTCTGCTGCTGAAACACAGAATGGGTCACAACAGGAGAATGGAGGGAAAACAAGCATCTGGTTTTCCTTGTCAACATAGGAGATATACATTTTCTCTTTGACAGTGCATTTTTATAATCTTATTGCATAGAGGAGCCTATCAAGGTCTGTAACTCAAAGTGATCTCTTACTTGAATGAATGTGAATTTCAAAAAGACATTTCACAGCCGGAACAGATTCAGACAGACTGACATATCTATGGTAACTATCACAAAAAGAAAGGACAGGAGAGGATGATGGGTAACAGGAAGTGCTGCCAGTAGCTGCCCATCCATGACAGGAATCAAAGTGGATTGACAGAAATAGAAGAGTCTGCATCACGCAGTCAGTGAAGCAGTTAAGAGTAAGGAGGCACACATGTCACTGTGTGTGTGTGTGTGGGGGGGGGATGAGGAAGCCACCAGTCAGTGGTTGAAAGTCACACACAAATGCTGATGCACATGGTTGACAATGACTGCTGGCACTGATTATTTCTTATGTCCTTTCGTTTACAGCTCTGATTTCTGCTGGTTGCTGCACCAACTCCTGTAGGAGTGTAAACCTTTGGGACAGGTGAGTCACATCCACACACTCACATGTATGCAAGCTGTTGCGGTAATTTCTGACAAGATGCTTAAAATCAGGAGACTGATACAGGAGATGGATGTCCCAGACGTAACATCGGCATTTGAATGTACGTCGCTTTGGATAAAAGTGTCTGCTAAATGAAATTGTAGAATTGTCAGAGTGATGGGGCTGCCACATAGTTAGTGCTTCAAGCAGTTAGGGGTCCAGTATCTTGCTGAAGGGCACCTCAGCAGTTCCCTGGAGGTGAGCCTCTCCAGCTACCAGTCCTTTTATTTTGCCCAAGCCTGTCCTCAGTTCATCTAATAAATGTTTCTTCAAATGTTGCTTAATCCTGATTGGTGCACATAAGATTGCCTTTTTCCAACTGAGCCTTACCCACTTCAAACCAGTAAGAGAGCAAACAAAACAGACAATTGGAGAAATCTCTCACCTCATGAAATAACCAAACCTGCTCTAACTTTGGGCAAAAGATGTATGTTTTTTTGTAAAACCCCATTACTGATGAATAAAACTGGTATTAAGGGACTTTAAAACTCACCATGTGTAATTTGTGTTGAGTTGTGGAATGTAAACTCCCCTCAGGTTGTCAAAATGAGGATATGACCTCAGTGTCCTCAGTGGTAGCTACACCCCCGACACATGGAGCAATTTTTGGTAACGTGGTTTGCAGTATAGAAAAAAGGCGCGTGTGTGTCAGTGTGAGTATGAGAGGTCACCCTAGTGTGACCCCTGCTTTAATGCATTGGCCGCAGGGTGAGTGATGGCGCTGGGTTAATATTTAATGATGAAGCAGTTCTTAATGGGGGAATAAATCAGCTTCCATCTTTACCTGGAGAGGAAGGATCCTTACATTCTGCTGAGCATGGGCTCCACACACACACACACACACATATACATGCATCCATGTGCAGTGATTGCACTGTTTCCTTCTTGTCTTTCAGCTTTGATTCCTCCTGACCATGATATGCCTCTCGATCAGATACTGCTGTGACAACACACATCCAAGAGAGAGAAGAAGGTTATTAGTAGGATGGATGGATGGATGGATGGAAAGATGAGTGGAACGATACATAACTGGATGGATCATGAAATTCAAAATGAAGCAGTGAAGTGCGAGGGAGCAGATGAGTAAAACAAGGCAACAAAAAGGCAAAACACTGGAAACACTTGAACACTGTCTCTGCCCTGTCTGCTGCTGCTGCTGCTGCTATGCATTTCCTGTGGACCACCAGAAAAGACTGAATGTCACTGTTCAGATGGGCAGAGGCTCATCCCTGCATTGCCAAAATGACAAGAGGAAAACAAAAAAGACAGCTGAGAATCTTTGTGTTGCCAACAATAGTCCTACCTCTTTGGAAAGACAGAGACCTTCATGATGAAAAAAGCTGTTCATGGAAGAGTAGCTTGTCATGCTAAGACTCGAGGTTACAGCGCCCCCTCTCTCTACAATCACAAGGCTAGTGATTATTTTAAACCTAAATACCAACATGTGATGATGGTAACTACTTTTACAAAGTCATTGTGGACCTGGAATTAAAGCACAAAATGAGTTAGAGTCATTCAAACTCAGAGGGAACTTTTCTGAGTTATTTAAAAGATAATGTTTTATTACAACCTGGGTCTTATTTTTGTAGCTTTGTTGTTTTCTATCATTTATGGTAACACTGTACTCACCAAAGCAATGCTGACATCTGGGAACATGCAACATTGTTTTAATAAAGTCCAACAGGGCAAGAAACACAAGAGGTCAGTTCATAAACAAGCCAGTTTAGCTGGATTATCGAAGCCGCTCTTTATTTGGAGGTCATATTGAAAGCGAGTGGCCCTCAAGTGTTGATAGTAATCCCTCACTGCACCTGAAAACTGTGTTCATACACAAACAGAGAACAAAGCACTGACCCACAATTAGTAGCAGGGCTGACCGGAGCCAACCCATGATGGTCTCCAGCTGCTGAACTTTTGGTAGTGCTAGTGACTGAAGAGAAACCATTGCCTTTTTTGAGCTCTCAGTACATTTACAGCTGAGTCTCTGGTGGTTTGGAGTTTAGTGTCACTTCTGTGACAGTCAGATGTGCAGTCTAGAGCTGCAACAATTAGTCAATTGTCAGAAAATGACCTTAATGGTCTCTTAGCCTCTTATTATTGTAATTGAAATATCTTTAGATTTTGAACTGTTGCTTGAACAAAACTAGACTTTGATGGCATCATGTCCTTTGGCTTTAGGAAATTGAGGATGTGTTTTTAACATTATTTTTAATATTCTACAGATAAAACAACTAATTGAGAAACTTATTGAGAGATTATTGATCTGGAAAATGAGAACTCAACTTTAATCAAGATCAGCCTTATTACAGTTTCGTACTGCTGCTGCCTCACATTAAATATTTTCCACTGGCAAACCACTGGAAGGCTTTTCTTTGTGAAACTTTTTCATTAATGCAGTGTATTTGTGGCAGATTGGCAGTTGCTCTGTTAGTGGTGATATTGTTAACAATTGACCCACACATCAAGAAATGAATATATTTGGCACTACTTTGTTAGTGATCATAAACAAAAAAGAAACAGCTACAGTGAGATCATTAAATGACCAGACGAAGATGACAGGCTCTTTATGTGATTTGTGTGAAGCACAGTCTCCAACACATCATCTGGGAAACAATGACTTTTACCTTGTCATCCTGTCAAGAGCTTGTATGGTCACAGCTCAGCTTCCCTCCTGACCTGGGGGTTTCTTAAACAACTGACTGAGCACTCGTGTTTCTTCCCCTATCAGACTTTTTAGACACTTCTTGATTAAAACTGAAATGATTAGGCAAATAATTTATCAGTCAATCAACAGAAAAATGATCAGCAACTATTTTGATAATTGATCAGTCATTTTTAAGCCAAAATATTAAAAATTGGTTCTCAGGTTCCTGCTCCGCAATGACAGATATAATAGTTAACTGAATACTTTTAGTTTTTCACTGTTTGTCATACAAAACTTGACAAGATGTCACCTTAGGCTCTGTCAAATTATGATGGGAAGATTTTCACATTTTTTTGGCATTCCATGGACCAAATGATTAATCAATAGATCGGATGATAGATTTAGTTGCAGTCCTAAATTTGATGAGTACAGTGTTATTATTACTGATAGTAATTTGGAATTACAACACACAGTTAATTCAAAATAATAGTTTGACACAGCAGTTACTGGCACAGCTAGCATTCACCTCCAGTTTGACAAAATCAGCAAAGAAGCAACAAGTTCCAGCTGCCATATTTGGAAGTATACGTAGCTTCTGTGTGAAATTTTGTTCCTGTGTAGTGATGAGGCATTTACCCAGAGTGCTGTAAATGAAAGGGTTACAGAGAGAACATATAGGGATGTATGGGGACAATTTAAATATGTTCTTGTTCAGGGGAGAAGAAAAGGATGATTTTCTGCTCCTCGTTCAGCTTTTGTGTCAGGGTCTGTTCCTACACCGACAGTATTATAGTATTCCAAACCCTGTGTCAGCGTTCAGTCATATTTATGGTGCTGTGTGTGTGCTTGTCCTTTTTCACACTCCTGGGTATCCAGACATGGACAACATGCCTTGTGCAACATTTTATCACTGCATGTTGAGGAGATGTGAAGTTGTAGATGCCAGAACACACAGAGAGATCTGGAATGGATTTGTACAGTGGACAACCAGCAACACTAAAACTCATATTGTAAAATCATATTGTATTTTGATTCAAGTCAGTTCTGGCACTATACTAAATATGGAGAGCAAACAGGGCTGACCAATTGGAGGAAAATATCTCTTTGTTTTTTTTAAATATTAAGTTTAAATTTGCTCTCATTTCCTATGAATTCAACGACAAGCCTGTATGTTTTCTAAATACTTTTAATCTAAATCGGAATCAGACAGAAGCATTAATAGACTATGTTGACTATGATAGAACATGCTTCTTGTCTTCCCAGGGTTTTTTTTTTTTAAACTAGTCAGTCAGAGAAAGAACATCTTTCTAAAGAAAAATTTAACAATTTAATCCACGTTTATGAGGATACAACATTAGAAGTACACTTGCATTACTAAATAATGTTATAATGACATTTACAAGTGGCATTATATTTATTGAAACCAGGTGCATAATTGGTCAGTTATGGCAAAAATGAGAAACTGCTACTACGTCACATCTGACAATGACATCTTGATATCGAACTAACTACACCTACATCTGTCAAGATTCCTTTTCATGTTAATTAATTAATTAATGTTAACCTGCTTAAACTTTTACTTGCTACAGTTTATTAAGGCACTGGTAACTATTTAAGTTATAAAATAAAACTGCAGGAATTTGAAAATTACTCCTTTTTTTAATCTCGATTTTGATTTTTCAATATTTAATGTTCAGCACTACCTTTCTTTAAGCCACTGGTCACATAACTGTGCTCTTAGGTTTCTAAGAAGTAGAAACATCTTTTGATGTATGATGGAACTAAAGCTCCATTTGCTGTGGGTGGGTAAGTGGAAACCTCTTGGATTTAATGAATAAATGCCCCCACATGCACACATCTTCCAAATCCTGTTTTTTGTGCTTTGCTTTCACAGAGGAAAACAGAATTCACTCAAAGCATGGATGCAACAAATCCAAGGTCAAGATTTAACAAGAAATTACTTGGTGACTTTGCAAAACACAACTTGAGGTTTGTGTCGTGCTTAGTTTCAGCGGGATTAGCATTAAAGGATGTCTGCTTTCATCTAAATACATGGGGCAATTTATGCCACAATGCTTTCTCTTTTAAAGCGTAGAGTATATGCAGGATTTTTACCTCCAGATGAAAAGATCAAGATGTGTTGTCCTAATAAAACTGGATGCTTGGGTGTGCAGAAAATGTGACATTTTACTTAGTGCACACACAGTGGCTCACATATATATTCACATACAGACATTTATCCATACTGTATAACCTCTTCACCCTGTGAGTTCTTTTATAGACTTGGTGACAGATGAAACAAGACAAGTACTATAATATATTATCAAAGACAATTATGTTTTTAAAAGTCAAGAGTAGTATATCTGCTTAGTTTTCTATATATATAACTACAGTTATTATTTTTGACTTCTTGGTATTATATAACTAATTATTATAACCAGAGATGTATGTATAAGCTAATAAAGTGTCTTTATGTAAAAACAACCCCATTGCAGGAAGTGTTTTTTTTTGTATCCTTGTGCTTTTATTGGACTTATACCAACATATAAGCTGTAGACTACAGAGTGACATGGAAAATTGTGAAAGGGATAGTACAACACTTTGGGAAATATTTGCTTACTTTCTGACCCTGACATGGGACATTTTAATGTGAAATCTTATGTCAGTGCAGTCAGGACGTGGTTAGCCTAGCTTAGCATAAAGCGGGGCTGTGCAATATGATGTTGATATGATGATGATATATATCATGTGACAATAGAAATATAAAATATCTATTGTTTTATATATTCTACATCTTTCACCACCTGTCATGTCAGTACAAAGAGAGTCTACAGATGAGAGACCAAAAGTGCACAAAGTACTAGTCCAATGTTGCTTTATTTTGTTTGCAACTATAGTTCAGAATTGTTTCCTATTTTGATTTTTTATATTTCATACATTAGTATTTTGTATTCTGTTTCATACTTAATTTAAAATTTGCACAAAGGTTGTTTAGTATATAATTCAAAATGGGACCTTCCATGTGGTCATTGAATTTACAGGAAAATATGCTATATCGTGATGTGTACTGTTGTATGAATATAAAATGACCTATATCAGGATATGAGAGTTTGGTCATAGCCCGAGCATAAAGACTAGAGGCAGGGGGGCAACAGTGAGCTTGGCTCTGTCCAGTGTTCAAAGGTGCACCCACTGACACCAAATGAAGCTAAAAAATTTACAGTGTGTGTGTTGCTTGGTTAATCTGTGCACCAACAGAAATGTGGTGCTGAAATGTTTGAAGAAGTATAATAATAATTACTTCATTAATCTATCTTGGGGAAATTAATTATTGATATTTATTTATATATATTAATTATTTTATTCTACACACACACAGGCTGGAAATACACACATGCACACACACACAAACTTTTTGATGAACATTAGTTTATCCGTCTGCCCAGTAATTTATTTGCAGCTTCTCCAGACAAGCTAATTGTGATAACAAGACTGTGGGAGGCTGCACAGTCACCCCACCCAGCAGTTGATCGTCAGGAAACAGTCCCAGCATGCAACTCCTCCTTGATACAGAAATTGTCATTTTTATCATTTTGCTTGAGTATGGATCAAACAAAGAAGACAAAACACACTAATAAATGACCTTAAGAGTTGCTAGTAGGTGTATTTTTGAACTTTGGACAGAGGAAGGCTACCTGTTTCCCTCAGCTTCTGCTTCATATAAGCCACGGTAATCACATTCTGGCTCCAACGCCATATTTAGTACATAGACATGAGATTGGTATGTTCACATCTTACTCTCATAATGAAAGCTTTAACTGGCACCACACAAGTCACACAATGCTGCAGCAACCATTCCACCTCTACAAACCGCTGCCAATTCATGATTCAGTTCAGGCTGAAGTAACATTTTTGTCTCTTTCTTCTGACAGTGTGGAAGGTACAGATCTACTTTCTGTCATCACAAGGTTTTTCAATGTGTATGCGACGCTGTCCCCTACAAAAAATGTTACATAGGCTACTACATTACTTTGTCAGATACGTGTTGCAGAAATAATGTTGCTGCCTGGATTATGTTCACTGGCAACATTTTTCTTCCAGGCTAGAAAGCGTGACATTCTTATACTGCGCAGAGGTCATAAGAAGGTTGGGGTGGATGGTTGGCACGTATATTTCCCAGCAGACCACGGTTCATTGGTGCTCTTAGGTTTAGGATACAAAAGCACTTGGTTAAGGCTTGGAAAACATTGTGACTTCGGTCAAATACTAAAAAATGAATTCCTTCTGTCTAGTGTTTTAAGTCAGTGTTGACTTTTTTGGCTTATAAAATAATCTCACTTACAGGCTTTTTCAGTTTTCAGCTACATCTCACAGTCTTCATCAATGAGTAGAACTGGCCCAGGTGTCATCATTTGACTTTGGTCAGCTAATAACATTTGGACCACATGTTCCCAATTGCCTATAAAAAGGCCTGAAGTGGATGTATGAAATACTTTGACAGTGAACATTTTGCAGATACATTCAGTACATTAACTTATTACTTTAATGTAATCTGGGTGGCATTATGTTTCTTGCAAAACATATCTGTTTACACAATAGCTGTTTAAGGCAAAACAGGTTTGGGTATAGTTGTAGTTTTGGTGTGGATACTTTTCCACAATATGGGGTAACTCCTGAATTTTGTATGCATGAAAGCTGTCAAATTAAAAAACTGAATGATTTACACAAAATATCATCCATTTGTACATTCAGTCAAATATTACAGAGTTGCAGAGCTCCACAGGTTAGCATGGCAGTTCTTAATCAACAGCTTCATCAAAGTACGTGATCATTTCAAGACCCAACTGCTGCCATTTACTACATGCTGGTTTATGATGATTGCTTTCACTGCTCTGTGGCAGCACACTTTGCTTATAGTGCACACACTGCACACACCCTATCAATAACAGTACTTGCTTGTGTGTATGGCAAGCAGATCAGACATTTTTTATTCATTTTATTCAATTACAGCAGTAATATATGTGTATTTCTGTGTGTGTGTGTGTGTGTGCTCCGTGTACACTGAACAGATGGCTGGCTGGCTGCCAGAGGAAATGGTCCCCTATTATTTATTAGCTGGGATGGCAAGGGATCAAACAAATTTGAATATGAGCCACCCACACAATGCTCTCTCTCTCTCTCTTTCTCACACACACACACAAATACACACACACACACACACAGAAGCAGAACATAATACACCAAACCTGCTCTCATATTGAGCCATCACCCTCTCTTTCTCTCTGCCTCTCTCTCTCTCACACACACACAGTAGAGGGGATGACTTGCTTATTAAGGTGTGTCACTGTAAGCACTAGAGACTGTACAAACTCTCACATTCTCCCTCTCACATACACACATGCAGTATGTGCAGCTTCACTCTGCAATGCAGCAGTGTTGGGCTCCTGATGTCTCTGTCAGTATGCCAGTGTACTATAGTCTAGTTAAGTTAAAAGGCCTCCTGGAGATCTTCATAGCCACTGAGAGATTTGAGAGGAACCCTGCAGGACTGCTTTACAGCCAAAATAGGAAGAGGGTGTTGGTCTCCAAAAGCTTTGAGAAATTCTTACAGAGTTAAGAGCGAAGGATTGATAGATCACCTAGAGCATGTTTATCACTTGACAGAAACACCAGCAGGGGTTGTGGGGGTGGGGGCAGGACAAAGCCTGCGGGTTTATGGTAAAAGTAAGTAAAAGAACTAAAAAAAAAAACACTCCAAGAGTTGATTTGAATGTGTGTTTTTCGAACACTGAAAAATGTCGATCTGAAATATTTTGATGTAAACATTCTTTATCTATTAAAAGAAATGACTAAATATATTGTGGTGTATTCATTGGTTTTGCAAGTGGTTTTTCTGTCCTGCAAAAGAAATCTTCTTTTTAGGTTCATAAATGACATGATTATGTTCCCAGCACCAGGTTTTATTGGATCATTCATTATTGTGATTGTGTGTAAGGTGAAGAAAATAGTCATATAAAAGGTCCTTAGCCCACTGATCCAGCAAGGAGGGAACAATCTGAACCACGATGATGCGATTTCACACATGTAGCTTGACCTATCACAGCCATTCCCTGATTCCAACACATCCTCATATCTAAAACACTGAATACCTCACTTGCCAGTGGCTCCCAGAATGATGTATATGAGCGTTGGAGAGTACCAGCAACAGGCGTACCAGACCTTGCCATGAAAACAATAATAAACACGTGGTTAACGTTGTGAAATAGTTACAGTTCAGTTATTTTTAAGCACCAGATCTACTTGGTTAGGCTCAGGAAAAGATCATGGCTTGGGTTAAGATAGGTATGTTAGTTATGTATGTTAGGTATGGTACATGTTATAATAAGTCAGTGCTGACTTTTGGTTTATGATGGGGCATGAAAAGTGGTTTCCTGAGTCAAAGTCCTGTGCACATCCCGAAACAGACTTATACCTTATACAACGTCACCTCACTTCCTCCTTCAGTGCCATCTGAATTACTACAATCACTAGAGGTCACTGCCTAATAATAGATGTAAATATGGGCCATAATAAGCTGCGTTGTGTTTTTGGAGTGGATGGTCTTCCCGATTCCCATGAATTTACTTGCGATGGTATAGTTGTTGCTTTACCATAAACAGGGACCCTGTTTTGTATGTTGACACAGATAGTTGATCGGGAAGCAGAGCGACTCATGGTGGCAGCACACTATGCACAGCAGCTCCTTCCTGTGGCTTCTAGAGGAGTTCCCAGGCCATCTCTCAATCTCATGATTTCTTTTTTAATATCACAGGATTGTGACAGGGGAATATCCTTTAAGATAATTGTGCAACAAGATACAACACCATGCCATAGAATATGATTCCATATAATACAATATAGTTTATGTGTTCCAGCCATGATAACCTGCATGTCTTTGATAATCCATGCAGTCATGGGGAGAACATGCAGCCTTCGAACTCAGAACCCTCTTGCTGTGAGGCAACGGTGCTAACCACTGCACCACCATGCCAATATAATCCACCATTTATCACCATATTGTCATGCACGATCATATCCAGTTTTGAAAGAATAGGACATACACATCAGTATGACACACTTAAACATGATCCAAAGGTGCAGTTAGATATATTCTAACATTGTAGTAAAAATATAAATATGACCAAAATGGCATATTTTTTTAATACCATGTGACTCATTATGATAAAATACAATATGGCATACCAACTGTCTGACTTAGATTTGAATCTACTTTATTTTGCAGGCCAGATATGAATGCAAGTCATAAGTTTGCTTGGGCCTCCTACTGCCAGCCCTGAGGCTGAGGGCCTATTTTGGGTTTTGATCTGGAGAGGTGGGCGGTTTGATGTCATTTAAAATGCTCTTTTTCTGCCTCTCTTTGTTCTGAATGGGCAGTCATAAGTGAGCAATGGGCGATGAGGCAGATAGTCAAGCTAAATGTAGGCATATATTGTGCACATTAGTCCCTCATGACACTGGCACGCACACACACACACACACACACACAAAGAGGCTCACACAAATACACACTCCTTTCTGCCTCACTGACCCTGCTTGTTCTTACATAATTGTCTGCTGAGATGTGAACAACTGCTGACTTACACGACCTCATCACGATGGCAACAGACCTTAACTCTCCTCCCATGCCACGATGTGATTATCAGTGTTTCCACTGGTTTAGTCTCAGTTGCTGGGCTCCACTAATCTTGGATTGTAAAAACTAATTTTCCCAGAAGTCACTGCAGGCACTCTGCTCCAGGCACTCACATAATTTGCCAACAAGGAAACCCTTTTGCCTAAGAAATGTTCTGTAACCTTTGTCAAGAGGACGCATTTTCAAAAATACAACTCACTAAAACACAATATGATTTACAGTAACATTTGTATCCTGAATATTTAATGATGCAAGGTGGTGACATCACTTTGCATTATGCAATGAAAGACATGGTGTGCTCCTGTCCCTCATCATGTCTTCAGAGGGAGCAGCAAGTTATGATGCAGGGCCGCTCCTCAGCTCAGGGGAGTGTGCATTTTGGTGCTGGGGGATTGTTGAGTACATGAGTGTGAGAGACAGCAACTTGTCAGTTTGTATCAGAAATGTACACTGACAAGCTACAGTCTCTGCTACCAAAACAGTAATGCTACTAAAGAAATTCTCATTTGATATATTGCCAATTCCTCAGAAGACTACAGGGAGATTTTTGTTAATGGTTACCTACAGTTCAGTCAAAGACACTCAAGCATTTAATGGTTATACAGTTAGATTTGTTGGGAAAGCTCTTGGTGAATCCAAGCAGCAACAAAGATTCTGCTGAGAGAACTTATCCCAGAAAACAAAAAGTGTTGGTCCCTGCTTAATAGGCAGGGGTGCACATAATTGGTATGCAGGTATGCATCTGTAATGGATGGACCCATGAAGCTCTTCCACGATGCAGGCTTGGATGACTGGGCGACAAAGTAGGTCACCGTGTGCACAGATGGGTCTGCTGTCAGCTTTGGTATGTACAACGGCATTTTACTAAAACTACAGCAACTGGTTGCAGTAGGGGATTCCCCCATGTTAAAGGTCATTATTTAATGTCCCATTAAGCTACTTTAAAAAAAGCCATTATTTGTATGTGCTTCCACAATCATGCTTTTATTTTCTCCAAATGAATCTTGTACTTTTAGAAAGTTCTGACTCTTCTTTGACTTTACAGCCAAGTGTGTAGGTGCTAGTTTCTTTCAGCCGTATTGAGATTGGTGTAGTCATCCTGCCGACTGAATGAAAGCAGCTCTGAGCGACATTGTCTGTGTAATCACACGTTCACTCAGCGGCAGCCTATCGCATCAATGCTCATGCTCCAAACTGATTCTGCCTGCAGACTGCTGAATGTGCTTTCAACCTTTCTGTGACTGCTCCACTGCCACTATGGGATTGTTCAGGACCATAGATTTATTCCTCAGTGCTATTCAGGTCACGCTGTAAAAGTCATCCACATTATATATATTATATCCACAGGGTTATCAAAAAAGTATGGAAAAGTCTAATCCTGTGTTAAAACTCATGTATTACAACTATCTGAATTTCTAAAGACTATGAACTGAGAACACGTTATTCATTAGTAAATGTGATAAATTATGAGATAGTGTCATTCAGTTGCATAAATCACAGATTCAGTAGCAACATTTTACTAACATTTCACTGCATTGTCTGCATCAGCTTCTTATAGCCCTAGTGTCATGAATAACAGAATACAGGGGTCGGAGAAAACTTGCTGATTTGAGCCAGAAGCTCACAATTCAAGAGATTGCAGTCACCAAGCTGAGACCAGAGCTGATGATATCTGTGCAGTCTGCCTGCATCATTGAACTACCAGTGCCCTGGGAAGATAGAGCTGACAAGGTACACACAGCAGAGGAAGCAGGACAGGGAAGATTTGGATGCACCCAGGTAAACATTCCTCCTCTCTGTCTTACAATGACTTTCTCCATTTATACTAGTATTTACTGTTTACTAGCAGGAAAAAGGGTTGTACCTTGTTTTCTATCTGTTCATCATCATTATGTATTCTGTAATACTTTCTGCAAAGTGATGTGAACACATTGATGTGTTTTAGAGAGTATAGAGTGTCATTTCCAGAGCCACACTGAACCACATCAACCAAAATCATCAGGGCACTAATCGCCATGTCAGACAGACCCAGAGAGTTCAATCCAGCCAGTTACTGCTAGTTACTGCTAAGGTAAATATAGCTCTAGAGAAAGTTCAGTCAGGAAGACTGTTCTTTTGCATGTTTGGGCCTGTAGTTTATACTCATGCGATTCTGCCTTTAACTCTTCTCACACATGCTTGCTCATAATTCCTGACTGTCATTGTCTGGGGCTATCAATTGAGATATCAGGTGTTCTCGTCAGCTGGTCTATCCAATAGCACAGCATCACACACCCATTGTTAACCTATCATCTTACTGTGTCTTTTTAAATATGTTTCTCTGTCTGCCTTTAGTACGATCATGCTGCTGTTATACATCTCCACCTCCCCATCACCGCCCAGTCTTCACAGATTCATCAATTTCATCCTTTCATCCTCATCAGTCTCAGCAGAGTCATCAGCCTCCACCAGTGTCTGGACTCCGGGGGGATGTGTCCTGCTGCCGCTCAGGGCACACAGCCCTCGATTACAAAATATCCAGAGTCTGAGCGCCAAACAGTTCTGTAATTAATATTTAATTATCACATGTCAACTGTCAAAATAAACAATTATCTTGACTCCACTCACTTGTCTCTCCTGATTGAACCGCGAGTAACACTGCTCTATAGTGACACTTAGCCATTTGTGCCATAGGATATGTGATTTGGTAATAACTCTTAATCTAAAAAATATATTGTGTAACTAGACAAATTTAAAGATGTTTAAACTATTATATTAAGAGAGAGCATGTAAATGCCCAGATGTGCAGACACAAAACAAAAACTGGTCATTTAGTCTGACTTATCTCTATTATTCTATTCATGAGGTTAATGAACTACACCGCACACCAGCATTTACATGCTGTGTGTGACAGCTGTCTCACATGAACGAGACCTCCACAGGTTGAATGTGCATCAGTACAGCCACGTTTACACTATTCCCCTATATGATATGACTGTATCACTTCCCTGCATTGTTATAAACTATGATAGCCTGGTTATGGATGCATCCATGCACTACCTCGCTCCCTCTTCATCTCCTTGCAGTTAAATGGTAAATGGACTAATAGCACTTTACAACATATGCCAGATTCACCTATTCACACACACAATTATACATTGATACACTGGAAGAGGCTTTGAGTGGGACACTGCCCAAGGACACTTTGACATACAGACTGAAGGAGCCAGGGATCACCATCCGTGGAATTATTGGACATTCTGGTCAAAGATGTCCTCACCTTTTTTCATCCAGTGCCAAAAGAGAGGAAACTTTGCACTTGTGCATCTCGGCTGGTGCAGACACACTGTTCCCAGCTTTATTTCTCTCCAACTTGCATTCATTGTGCAACAAACTGGATGAAATTCAGCTACTGGTGGGAAAAACAGTGACTTTTCTTCATTTTTTTGGTTTATACTTCATGGAGATGGCCTGTGTGGGTCGATAGCAGACAGCTGGCAGGCTTCCACTGCTTCAGAGTGGATCACAACACAGAACATTCCAGCAAAACAAAAGCTGGAGGAATCTGTTTTTATACTAAGAATGACTGGTGTAATGATGTGACAGTCATCCTGCAGCACTGTTTCCCAGACCTGGCATCATTTCTCATCAACTGTAAACCTTTCTACATCCCCCTGCAAGTTTGTTTCATTCATCCTGGCCGGTGTTTACATCCCACCACAGGCCAACATGCAGAACGCATAGTGCATGCTTGCAGACCAGATACTGTGCCTGGAGCCAGACTCCTCAGTTTTTTTCCTCTGTTTTCATCTGGAACTTTACACAGATCATCTCAGCCATGATCTCCCTAAATACAGAAAGTTTATTAAATGACCAACTGGGGAGAAGAATATTTTGGATCTGTTACCCTACAATCAACACGGACTATCACACTGTCCCTCCTGCTGCACCGGGTCACTCTGAACATGTCATCGTCCACCTGCTTCCTGGATGCAGGCAGAAATTAAAGCTGTGTAAACCCGTTGTGAGGACATCAAAGTGGTGGTGAAGCTGTGGACGATCCTTGGCTGGACTGACTGGGGTGTTTTCAGGACTGCTATCAACAGTCTGGGTAAGCATACAGAGGTTGAGACATCATATATCAGCTTCTGTGAGGACTGTTGTTTCCATCATGCACCACAGTGAGTTATAACAATGACAAATCCAGGTTCACAGCTAAGCTCAGTTAACTACGTTTGCAAAAGGAAGAAGCGTTCAGGAGAGGGGACATAGACAGGTTTAGAGAGTTGTAGCTGGTGGATCATTCTTCTACTGCAATTACTTAGAACATGAAACTTTAATTGAAACCATGACTTCTTCTGAAATGCCTTCTTCAAATAGTAGTTTGACAACACAATCTCGATGTCAAGGTCAAGATCAAGGTCGCACACAGCTTTTTCATAGTTTTAAACTGCATCTCACAGGATTTCATCATTGGATGGATGCACAGCAAATGAGCAATCTCCTATTACAGCAAACTCTGTCTGATGATGAAGACAGTGAGGTATAGTTTAAAGCTTTGGAAAAAAGACATTAAGGAGACCTTAAATCAAAATTTCTATTTTTAGGCATTCTTATTAAATGTGGATCATGAGTGCTCAACTACATGAGCAAGACTGTAGTGAAACCAGAGCCTCTGAGTTCTGTTTCAGAAGTAAGAAAAACTCATTTACAATCCCACTGACATGGAGTAATAATTAAAAATTCAGCCTTGGAACAGACATGATTTGGGTGTAGGTACTTAAATGATGGTAAAATTTCATGGGCACTGAAGTTTTTCCTATATTAAGAAAGTAGTAGTTGTTAATATTGTTAGAATCACAAAGGTTTCAACAGTGCTGTAGTTGATGTCACCTTGTCTTAGAATGTAGGCAAGTAAGCTCCAGGAACACACACTTGATCTTGAGAAAGGCTGATGAAATATACTGAATGAGAGAGCCATGAGGACATGACGTCATCACCTCGGCTCTCGATGCGACCATGAGGAGTCACTCACTGTGCTCTGACAACATAACAGTTCAGTATCTTGCCCAAGGACACTTTGTCATGTGGACAAGAGAGGATGGGGACCTGGTGGTGATGAGGATTGAACCACCAACCCAGTGATCAGTAGATTACCTGCTCTACCTGCCCAGCACAATTTACCAGTACCAATAGATCAAATTCAGTTAAGCAGTAGCTAGCTGCTAGAGTTTAATCAACCAACACCACAAGAACAGCACACAATTAGACAAAAGATTTAAAGCAAACACTTCAGCCTTACAGTTCATTACGCTTCATTAGCTCTTCAGAGACAGATTATTCCTGCTCAGACTAATCTTCATTCTAGTAACTCGGAGTCATAATAGGCACCCCCTGACAATACGGGACAGCAACACTGAAGAATTATAATCAAAAAATGAGTGGAGCAATAACTGGCAACACACCAGGGGACATGTTTAACTGGTGAAATGAAATGTAAGTGAAATGTATGCTGTGCCTTCCTGAGCTACTGTCATCATATATACTGTGCGTATTTTCAGTTATTTACATCAGCCTGTGGTGTGAACAGTTAACTCTCACATGTGATGTGTCTTGTCACTTGTCAGTAACAAGCGCTGGTTCTTTCATGAGTTCAGAAATGTCTAGTTTCGCACAACATGCCGTCTCATCAGCTACTACATTTTACAGCAACTGATAAAGTCTTGTTATGAATCCACATGTGTGGTGCAGTTTCTCTAGCTTCCTTTTTCTGAATCCAATATCAGTGTGTTGGAACAAGGCTGAATGCAGCAGACAAAACAAACACAAACAATCTCATCTGCTTAAGACACAAGAGGGATTCTCTCATCTTCATGGCAGGTTTTTGCACTTGCAGTGAACAGTGATACTCTGCACTCTCTTGTCCCACATTATTAATAAAAAGACCTGTGTATTGATAGAATATTGTATACAGGTTTGTTGGTCAACTAAATCTATACCAAAGAGGTTGATGTTTTTGGTTTTTAGTGAATATCTCAAGTATTGGGTGGATTGGCCAGAAGACTTT
This sequence comes from Holacanthus passer, assembly GCA_025331565.1. NCBI lineage: Eukaryota > Metazoa > Chordata > Actinopteri > Pomacanthidae > Holacanthus > Holacanthus passer. The sequence continues at coordinate 63,135 of JAFREQ010000029.1, read as the reverse complement.
GTGCAGACATTCATGGTGTCCAGAGGATGAATCCTGGTGACTTTGGTGATCCCCTGATTTTTTGTCTAGTACCAGCATGAGGTTCAAATTTGTGAATGTGTGAAAAATATCTCGACAACTTTTGGATAGGAATAAAATTTCTTTTTGTTTTTGCAATAACTTTACTGACATACATTCTGACTTACATTCACTGTGTTAAAAACGTATCAGTTTGTAGGATCAGAGTTAGAATGTGTTTAACTGCACTTGGCACATGCTTACATCAGAATACATACTGCACATGTACAGTAGTAGAATTACAACAGAAATTTCAGGGCACACTTCATATAGAGCAGGTATAGATCATACTCTTTATAATGAATAAATGAAAAATGCCAAAACCTACAGCACCAGGTAATTGTCTGACCTCAGCACTCCATACATTGCCCTGCAATTCCAATTACAACACAGAGTAAGCAGTGTATGGAGTATGGAGTCGTGTATGCAGGGGACACTATTACTGCTTAACAATAAATACCACTTATATTTTTTCTTTGTCATAATTAGAATTCTTATCAAATAAGTACACAAGTCAAAACAAACATCAGGGGCATACATACTGATTTCTTAGCAAACATGTATTCAATTTCAATTCAATTTTATTTGTATAGCCCCAAATCACAAGTCATGCTACCCAGCTCTTCCTGTCGTTCCCCCCAGACGACCACACGGTCTCTGCCCGGATCTCATCATGCCTTGCAGATATATTGGCATGGATGAAAAAAATGCACTTACTCTCAGATGTACGCTGCTTTGGATAAAAGCATCTGCTAAATGAAATTGTAGAATTGTAGAATTTATACTATTCAAAATATTAGTATGGTGACACCCGAAGCTACCCAACATTCTCCTGGATCCGTACTCTTTACTTATGTTTTACAATCTAAATATATGAATATTTTTTGTCATCATGATTTGCAATACTGTTTTTTTTTTTTTGCTGCTCTATTCTGTACACATGACATCTATAGCATGTCTGTCTGTCCTGGGAGAGGGATCCCTCCTCTGTTGCTCTTCCTGAGGTTTCTTCTTTCTTCTTTTTTCCCTGTAAAGGGTTTTTTGGGTAGTTTTCCTTGATCCCAATCAACTGTCTGAGGACAGATTGTGTCGTATGCTGTACAGATTGTAAAGCCCCATGAGGCAAATTGTGATTTGTGATTCTGGACTATATAAATAACATTGACTTGACCTGGTAAACATTTATTGTGTCTGGAATGATGGAGTGGTGGTTATCATTGTCACCTCACAGCAAGAGGGTTCTAGGTTTGAACCCAGCATTTTAACACCATGTCTGCATGTTTATTTCCACCCAGTGTTAGCTGGGATTAGCTCCAGCTCCCTGCAACCCTGGATGAGCGGTTGCAGATAATGGATTGATTTATTTTGTAATACAGATCTGTCTGTTCCCATTTTTACATCATCATAAAAAGGTTCAAATAGAATAATTTTATCCATTTTTCAAAATTTGTTCCAGCAGTTACTGTTGATCTGTAAGAGCATGTGTAGGCAACTGTACATGTACACAAGCAGGTGTATATACACAGAGACCAGAATAAAGCATGCATTAACCCACACACAGTAACATGTGTGTGGCTGCATTGGTGTGTGAGCACAAAAGAAAGAACGAAATAGTGTCTCAGTAGCTTTATTGCTTTCTCATTCGTCAGTGTCAGCCGGGCTACCACTGCCTTGCAGTTGAGATCCCTCAGCAGCACACTTTAGACTGTGTGTGTAAATGAGTGTGTGTGAGGATATATGAGGAGGACAGCGTTTAAGGTGATGCAATGTGATTGCAGAATGAGGGGGAAAGAAAGAGGCAGGGTGCAGAGAGAAGAAAGTTTCCTATTGTTCTAAAAAAAACTTTGCAAAGAAACCTGCAGAGGTTATGAAAGTAGTTTCAAAAACATACCCCACTGCAAAGTCAAAGAAAAGAGAAACAAAATGGCAAATAAATACATTTTTGATTAAATGTGTGGAACAGTTTTGCAGTATCAGATCTAAACCCATTCGAGCAACGTGACTCTTCATGTTTTATTTCCATTTCAACAGTTTCTGAACGTTTCTTGTGGTCACCGTTTACTTTGCAACGGGGACATACTGTGTTAAAGCAGCACATTACCAGCTGAAATGGTTTGTCTGCATTTCTTCCCTTAACACTTAAAAATTCATGCATGGATTACAATATCAACTATAAAACTGCAACATTTACAAGGTCATGTATGCAATGGATATTTTCTTTTTACCACAACATTTACAGGAATGGTTTTAGGAAGTAAAATGTTGCATTTGGTTGTGTTTTCTCTATCTGCAGCTCATTTTTGTATTTGCGGCATGTTTTCTAAATGCTGCACAGGCATTACCAATGTAAAAATGTTTTTTTCGTTGAGCTCAGATCAGAAAATGCTTGTGTCAATGTGTTGTTCCTCAGGACATGGAACAACAATGTATTTTGTTTTTTAATTTGGTGGACTTTGGTGCACCGAAATGATAGGAGAAACCCTTTCAGGTGGTCTTGGCCCAATTACTTGGGTCAAATTCAATTGACAGCGAAAGCCAGCCTGAACAAACTGAACCAACCGAACCAAATGGGCACCAGCGTTTATCAAATTGCACCAAATAGCAGTGGTGGGTAGAGTAAACAACAACAGTACTCAAGTAAAAGTACTGTTACTTTATAATATAATGACTCAAGGAGAAGTAAAAGTACTCATAAAAATAAGTACTTGAGTAAGAGTAAAAAAGTACCTCGTAAAAAAACTACTCAAGTAGTGAGTAACTTCAAATGCAATTTATTTTTTTGTTTCCACTGACATGGGGCATCAGCTGAGACATTGACCTGTTCCTCAAAGGAGTTTAGCTTGAAGCTAAATAGTAACATCAAATTTGACAGTGTATGATCTCAAACGTTATTATTTATATTTATATTATTGCTGAAACAGAAATTTTAACTGACTGACTGTGATCGGCTGGAGGCTGAAATGTTGACATATAACATTATGCCGGCTTATTAAAGTACCGTAACCGGTGTTGAAGCCGGCCGGTACCAGCGAGTTAGCCGGCCGGGACCACCGGGTTAGCAGACTAGCTCGGTGAGACGCCGGCGGTTGATCTTCCGCCATATTGTTGAACTACAGTGAGGTGAAGGAGGGCCGTGGAGGGGCGGGGCACACCTCCATCCACCTGTGGTGCTGCTGCTGTGATTGGTTAAAGATGTCTCCCTCAGCTGAGAGCTGCAGAGCTGCGTCTGAGCTCATCTCAATTTATTTATAGATAAATTAATGTAACGACAAGCATGTAGCCCAAAGTAACGGAGTAAAAGTACATATATTTTCTCACAAATTTACTCGAGTAAGAGTAAAAGTATTCTGCAAAATAACTAAAAACTCAAGTACATGTAACGGAGTAAATGTAATGCGGTACTACCCACCACTGCCAAATAGGTTAGGTGTGAAAGCACCCTTGGTTCCTGGGATGACTTACTTCCTAAGATAATTTGGTAAAAAGGTCAAAAGACATCCATTTTCTTCTCTTTCCCTTTCATGCTTTTTGATTCCCTCACAGAAAGCATAATATATACTATATTGTGTTCACTAATGAAAGTACTGTACTACTGCTCACAAATACTAGTAAATGGCAAACAGCGATTGTGTTCCCAGCTTGGTAAATGTGAACTGAGCCCCTCATCAAAGCAACACTTTGTTTACTCAGAGCCAAGACGGATGAGCTAACATCCCTCCTGCTCTTCTGCCACTATTGGCAAAACAACAGCCCCCTGACTGCAAGCGCTGTTCATTTGCATCGGACACATGGTGGAAATGAGATTCCCATGGTGATGGATGGGCTCAGTCTTCCTGCTATTTATACAGACTGACTGCAGACCTGTGGGGGTGTACTCCCAGCTCCACACATTCCCAATTTCTCCATCCACCGTACCCTCACAATCCCATCTCAAACTAATAGACTTGGGATGGGAATTGTTGGTCTGGTGGATTAATGCTGTTTCCCCCTGCTGGTTCATGTTGCAAATTAACTTCACGAAGCTGAAGATGGATAGAGATGACTTCCATTGATCATCCCTCTAAAAGCAACAGCCTGCTCACCCGGATCCATGTGGATGACTCATATCACTGACTGCTGTGTGGGATTTCATATCAGCACAATACAAGTGACAGTTTGTTCACACTGTTTGCACTTTTGGCCTGTTCTGAAATACTAACATTTTTTCTACATGAGAAAACAGCAAACAAATCATGGCAAACTTTGTCACTCACTGAAACTCAGCAACAGGGTTAACTGCTAAAGAGTGAACCATCCATATAATGCATAGTTTCTCATTCTGATTTTCAGCAAAATGTTAACAGGCAGCAATTGCTCAGGAGGCAGAGCAGGTCATCCATAAATCACAATAAGTGTCCTTGAATTGAGGTTGCTCCAGATGGTCAGGCCAATGCCTTGCATGGCGGCTCTGCCACCATCGGTGTGTGTATGTTTGTGAATGAGGCAAGATTGTAAAGTGCTTGGTCCATTAATTTTAAACAAGTGCTATATAATTGAAGTCCATTTAAACTTCCAGAGTTTTTCCTGATACAGACAAACAGAACATTTGGCCAAACACTGCAGCTTCAGTATTTCTTCTTCTTTACAGCCCTCTGTAATTTAAATTGACCAATTACACCACTCACTATTCTGAGTGACTCAGTGTATCCAGTTTGGCAGTTGAGAGAAAGAGGGTCTATGGACCTCAGTGATTCACTGAGTGCTGATATTGTCAGGTTTTGTGCTGACCGCAGGCCGTACAACCTGGCACAATAGCACTTACTTGTTCCTTTTGGCTGGTTCTATTGTATCTCTGACATCAATGCGTTTCTAACAAAGTAGACAAATTAATTACAGGATAAATAGTAGACCAAGCATTAGCTGTTAATGTTTTTTCCTTGTATCACCATCAATAGCCCAGTAATGAGGGCATCCATTTCATTCAAACTGTAATCAATAAGAGTGTTGCCTGAATGAGGCCAGTATGGCTGCAGGCCAGATGGATAAATACCTCTGTACTGAGCCAGAGACTCTATGAAAGCTCCAAATGAGAGCACAGGAATAACTGTTTTTTCTACCTAAGAAAATATACTGACCCACAAACACACACAAGCCTGCATACAGCTGCATTTATTTTAACTGTTACACATTTTTGCAGTAACAAAGCTAGCAATCGCAAGCACAAACTAATTCATGTAACGGTCTAACACCATTGTATAAGGTTAAGAGCAATGAAAAATGCACAGTACCTGCACACAAATGCACACACTCCGGTGTCCTGTATGCTGGTGGTGAGCTGCAGGCTGAGGGGAGGGCAAATGGGATGGTTCATTTTAGGAAGACAAACACTTTGTAAGAGGTACTGTATCACTCAATTAGCTAAGATACAGGCACATGCCATTAAACACACACACACGGGCTAATTTCATCTTTGCAAAGTGAGAACACATTAGTCAATCAATGACTAGACACAATGGGTGGTGGTCGTAGGTGGTGGTAATTACTTTATACTCAGTTGAGCTTAATGGTATCAAATTGTTTGCATACCAAGCCTGATAAACAAAGTAAACTACCATTTTGATGTATCATTTATCATATCAAGCGTAAAAGTTCACTTTCTCCCTCTAAGCACAGGCAGACACAAGTGGCTTTCTTGATACTGGTTTTATTGGAGCTTCTCCAAGCCCACAAATTACCTCATTGGCTGCATGCTACAAAGGGAGTCTTGAGGTGTCCGGAGTGTCCGGCTTAAAGTTTTTTAGAAGTCTGTGATTGCCGAGTATTTACAAATGATGTGAAATTTAGTCACGCGAGGGCAGCCCAATGAGACTTGAATCGCAACTTCAAAATAAAAGCGCCACTATTTATACTAAACAAAATAATGAATCACTATGTATATGTAACATAATATCAAACTTACATTTTTAGTTTACATGAAAAGATAAACAATACTATTACATCATGTATTCAATCTGACACACTTTAGGGCATTTTTTTCTTGAGATGGGGGTTATTTTGATTTGTTTTGTCCAAATCAGTCATGAATGACACATCTCACCAACTTCATCGTCAGACATGGGAGTTGTGGTCACCATCGATATGAACACTAAACATTGCGTTTTTCAAGACAATCAAAGAAATGTGGTTTTAAGACTTGTTATTTTTGTAAGTGACTGACAACATGCCATGATTTGATCTGCACTGCTGCACCCTTCAAGGTGAGGGTCACATGACTGAAGGACACAGCCAAAGCTGTAAGTAGCCTTTGTGGCTTATCAACTCTTACTGTAGATGAAGTTACGGAACAGTGAGCAAAATTGAAAAATGTGTCAAAAGACAATAACAAGGTAAAACTGTTATGTTTCTTTATTTATTTCTCCCCAACTAAGTTTTCAAAACGTGTGTTTCGAAGGATCCCTTAAAATGTTTTCATTGTCTTACAGTTGTACTATCATAGAATTTAATTTAATGTTAGAGTCTAATGTCTCTGTCACCAAGCCAAAGATGTTTCAAGAGAAACAGAAATTTTAAACAATTCTTATTTAACTGTTGCTCTGAAAGTCAGAATGAAGAAGAAGCCTCTTGGATGAGAAGTGAAATATCTTCAAGCATCTACAACCAAATCCAGTTGTCGCCGATTCAACCATTATTTGAATACAATGAACTGAATGAAGGAGAACCTTCACAGACTTTGGAACTATCCACATTTTTGTGTATCATAAAGTGTTAATATATACACTGTGATATAGGTACTTCTACTTCAGTAACAAATCTGAATACTTCTTCCATGCTCTGCTGAGATGGTAGTGGAGCAGCACTTTTTCAAACACTACACAGTGTGTGTGGGCAGCTGCTGTTGACCAGCCCTTCAGCAGGAGACTCCACAATCAATGCCCTTAATCTCACACAAATAAATCAGCACATGGAGGATATGTAATTGGACCGCCTGTGAGAGTGTGTGCGTGCAATTATGTGTGATCCATGTATATATATATATAAGCTATACTGCATCTCTGTGTTTGGTGACACTTGGTTCTATTTTTAGGAAATTTTGTTTGAGTATAATATTTGATTATAGATAAGAATTTATAATGATATAATATAATGATATAAAAAGCAGCACAGCAACCAGCAGCACAAAACTGACAGCCAACACAGTCATTAAAGATATATTTTGGTCACATCTTCAAACACCACAGAGCAAGTTTTGGAGCAACACAAAGTGATGCAGACAGTGAGACACATGACTCAGCAGTTTCCCTCCTCATTAGAAATCTTGTGTGTGTGCGGAGCTGTTAAAATGTTTGGGACACTTCCCCAAGCTGGGGCTTCCTCTCACCTTGGCCAAGTTCATCTTCTAATAAGTGAGTCACACAGAGAGGACACTCCCAGAGTTACTCACAGTCACATCTAAAACATTCTTGGACGCTAATGAATTCATCTTTAGAGAATCAGGAGAAATCAGTCTGATATTCTCTTGAAAGACTTACTATACTATAAAGACTTATAGCTCTAACCACACCACCGTCACAGCTATTGTGAATTTCCCCACTGAGGGACGATTAAAGGAATATCTTATCTTATTATATTGGAGTGGGACAAGACCAGATTGTGACTGCTACCCAGACATAATCTGAAATGTTAACTATATGTTTTTAAAATCTGTGCCACAAAGTTATTATGATGATATCCAGCTAACTTTATGGATTTGCTAAGTATGTTTCATTAGAGCAACAGTATTTATTTGGAATGCTTCTAACTACCTAACTTGTTAACAACATAATGCAGCTTTGAGACACAGGCTTCTGGTCCTGGTGATATTTTGTAGTAGCAGCAGTAGTAATGGTGGTAGTAGTAGTAGTAATATTTAAAAAAAAAAAAATTTTAGTTGCGAGTTTCATGCAAGAATAAAGAGATCCTCAAGTTTAAATAAATAATGAGTGGCTATTATTAAAGATGGTTCAGAATTAGTTATCATTAGATCACATGTAATTGAAAATGTATCCCTAATTTTTGTCATGCCTGTACAGCCAACTGGATCAAACACCTATTAAAAGGTAAAGAAATGACATCTACTCTGTTAAAAATCTTCTGGTGGAACCCCAGACCACTAATTATATTCCAGCCATATATTCAATGCTTCTTATGGCCATGACTCTAACCTTACTGTTTAACTGAAGATGACTGTTGAGGCTGTGCTGTTAAATGTGTAAATATAAAGAGATGCTATATGTTTTATACCATTATCAGATATTTTAAATGTTTGTCTTTTTGAGTTGCAAAAAGCAAAAATCATCATATGACAAACTAAACTACAACAAAATATGGTGGCAAACAGAAGATATAGTCTTGTTCTTCTCTTTGCGGACTGTTGCAGCTGCTGGCAGTCAGATGAACAGATGGAGAACACACACTCTGTGGCAGGATTGGATGAGTCACCGAGGAGCCCCAAAAGATTCGAAGGTGTGATTTGACCTGAGTTGTCATGATTCATTTGCTTTTCTTTTCTTCAACATTTCTCTGTAAAAACTTATACCTGAGCGCATCTGTACATTTTGTTTTCAGTGCTCTTTTTTTCTGTTTTCTCTGTTTTCATGCATGCCACTGTTGAAATGTCAGCATACAGTGGCATCATGTGCTCACCATCTATCCTGATCAGAATCACATTTGGCTTTATTGTCCAAGTAAGTATACGGATACAGACAAAAGGAATTTGACTGTTTTTCTTTTTCATCACTTTCAATGTACTTGCACAGGAATACCAGCTGTAAAGTCCTGAATAGAGGGCAGGTTGGTACCAGTGATTTTCTCTGCAGCCCTGATTGTTTCTTGTGGTCTTTTCTTGTCCTGTTTGGTGGCCAATTCAAACCAGACAGTGATGGATGTGCAGAGAACAGACTGAATTATTGCAGAGTAGACCTGGATCAGCAGCTCTTGAGGCAGGTTGGAGGCAAATTTAATGGGATTGAACTCAACACAAAAAAATATGAGATTATTAAACCACTGAAGGGAATCTGGAGGATTCTACATACACTAATACTACAAAAAACATTTCCCTTATCCCAGGGCTTTATGAAACTAATATGACTTCATAAATGTACAGACAAGAGAAAAAAGGAGAAAGACTGTAAGAAAATAAATGAACATGAGTTCTTGGTGAGTTATGAGATCAGTCAGAGGCTGAGCTGCCAAACACACAGACAGGCACACTCCTACACACTCATCGGTACACATGTTGTTCACTAGCTTACTGCACAGGCAGTGCACTGGCTGTTTGGGCCCAATAACCAGGCTTCACAGGTAGTCCAGTCGTGAAATTCATGCAAACACATCTTGAGGGGGTAATGAGTTGTCTGTGGTCTGAAGCCTCATTATCTTTCACTCTCTGCCTGTAGAAATCACCAGGTGAACACAACACAAAAAATGTGACGTTGCAAATGGACTAAACCACCACCTATATGCAAAAAACACCAGGGCCACTCCCTGTGTACAACAGTAACTCCAACAATCAAGAATCAAGTACAAGCAGCTGCAGCCTCACCCTGTCATATCACATTAGAGAACATCACATTCGGTTTGAAAATGCAAGCTGAGTAAAAGTGTATGGCTTTAATTACAGCCAGGATTGTTTAAATAAATAAATAAAGTAAATTTTTAGGAACATCTCTGCCCAAAAAACCCATTGATAGGGTATGATAGCAGTTTTCCTAATGCCCACCTCGTTAGTGCCCTTCCCTCTAGCAAAAGCACCTCCTCTACTCTCTGAGAATATCATCAAGAAAAGCTACACTGTACCTACACTGTACTTCCCCATGAGCCGCTCTCCAGTCAAACTGTAGGCTGAAGCCCCTTGTAAATTTCCCCACTGTAACCACACATATCTTATCTTATCTTATCTTATCTAGCCAGTGTGGTATCATGGTGTCAGGTCTATATGCTGCATTTTACTGAGATGGAGAGTTAAAGGGTACAGGAACTCTTTTTTTTTGCCAGTCTAAGCATTTTGTGAACCAGACTCTTCTCAGACATCTCCAGGTTGCTAATTAACAGCTCTTGTTAATGACTACCTGCGTTAGATGTAATCACATGAATAAAACATTTGGTTGTGAAGAAAAACAAGGTCACATGTAACAGTCTTTCCTTCCTACTGTTGTCCTTTCTTCTGTAGATGTGAAGGAGGATTCTGCAGCAAACTAAGACACTGACAGCATAACAAGCCCACAAACTGCCCTGCATGTGGCTCGGCCAGAGAAAGACTGATTGGTCAAATGGGAATAATGTTAACTCATTGTGTCTTTTGCTTCATGTCACTTATGACTTTTTCAGTATTATAACATAGACCATAATCTCACCATGAACCTTTGCTGTGAGTGCCCAAACAAAAACATAAAAAACATTAATTATGCTTGACTGCACATACAGACAACATTTTGCAACTTGGCACATCAGAAATATTTCCTATGAAGAAACACAATGTAAGTCAGGTGGCATTGTATCTCTGAAAACATATTTGCTGTTGCAAATTAGTATGTAAATGGAACCAATGACATCAGGCCATCTACTGTTCAAAATAAGGGTAAATTTAAGACATGACAATAACTATTTAAGGTCTTGGTATAAAAGTCTCTGCGGTGAAATTTGTTGACATTGCCGACAGGGTTATGGATCATCAATATTTTGTTCTTTTGAATTTTTGTTTAAGATGTATGTGATGACCTTGTATGAGTCAGAGAGCCCTGTGCTGAATTCCAAACTCAATATTAGTAGCCTGCAAATGAGACCACTCTGACAGAACTGGATACTAAACCCCAGCGCTGAAGCTAGCATGCTGTAATGTAATTTCCCATTTGGCTCATAGTGTATCAGTGTTTTACAGTCAGCCAGCTGTGGCTCTTGATGTCGAGGGTAGGACATGACTGAAGGGGCAACTGTCTCCGGTTAAATTTTCCTTTGTGATGGAGATGTGCTGTGCTGGTGTCACCTCAGCAGAGGTGTCTCGTTCACACCTCAACAGAGAGAAGAGGGTGGGGAAGGGCAACACAGAGGATGAAACATGGAGCAAACATCACATACAAGCAAATGATGGCAGCTTGTGTTATGCGAACTAAAAGACTATTAATTGAATTAAGAATTATAGCCACAATTGCTACAGACAATTTTGTAGTAATTGGACCTCTGGTTTACAAGTAGATGTCACAGGAGACAATGGCTCATTGCAGAGGGGGCAAGGACCTGTAGTGGACAACGGATAAAAAGCCAGGCAGATTAAACTAGTATAGAGGACAACCAAGGGCAGAGGGCAAATGAATACGCTGTAAACATTCAGCGTTGTTGGATACCCATACAGCCATACACAAAGCCATATACACAACCAAGGCACATAATCAATCCATATGTGACAACAAACTACAAATGTGCAAACTACAATAATCGAGAAGACACAAGCAGCATCAAATGATGCTACAACACAGATTCCAAAAAAGTTGGGCTGTTCAAAACAAATAAAACAGGATGCAATAGTTTGCTAATGCTTTTTGACATAAACTCAACTGAAAACAGTACAAAGACAATATATTTCATGTTTGACCTCATCAACTTCATTGACTGTTGTAAATATCTGCTTATTCTGAATTTGATGCCAACATGATTCAAATAAGTTGGGAGGAGAGCAACAAAAGACTGTGAAACACCTACTCTTCAAAGTCAGTCAAAGTCATACTCTTAAAAATGACACATCAATGCACTGAGAGTGGGAGACATAGGGAGAGAAAGAGAGAGAGAGAGATTGACATCCTTCCAAGTACACTTTTTGTAAATTTCCCCACTGTGGGACGAATAAAGGTAGGCTATATCTTATCTTATCTTATTGTAATGAGCAACAGCGAGGGAAACTGATATACAGCAAAACTCAGCAGCTCAGAGTGGGAGGAGCCCTATAAAGGTGGTACTTACACGGTGGAATCAGTGACAATACAAACAGGCCACAGTGTCCCAGTTGGTGCTGTTCACTATAAGATAGCCTGAGTCTGACTTTTTTGCTGCAATCCTGACACACAAAAATACATTTTCAAAATGTTCAAATAAACAACAAAAATGCATGTTTAGTAAGGCAGATTGCGCCTAAGGAGGTCTGTGTGTGGGTGTGTGTTGTGTGTGGTTTATTTATTAAGGGCCTTAGGAAAATGGCTGTTCCTCAGTCTGCTGCTGGTGCGGGATTTGAAAGTCCTGTATCTCCTCCTTGGAGGCAGCAGGGAGAACAGGCTGTTGTGTGGTCCGGCTGAGGTAGCATGCTCGTAGTTCTCTACTCTCAGCACCTGGAGGTGGTCCGCCAAAAAGTCCAATGTGTGTTCAGGCCCACATCCTTTAGCTTACTGCTTAGTCTAGAGGGCACTATGGTGTTGAACACTGAGCTGTGGTCCAAGAACAGCATCCTCACGTAGGTGTCCCTCCTTTCCAGGTGGGAGAGGGTGGTGTGTGGAGAGATTTAAACAGCCTCTCAGAGCATTTTCTGTCTATGGGGGTGAGGGCACCAGTCATTGAGTTTGGCCTTTTTCTGCTGCTGGGGGATAGGAATGAGCATTTAAAGGTCTAGTGTGTAGGATTTAGGGGGATCTATTGGCAGAAATTGAATATAATATTCACATTTATGTTTACGTCATTGTGTTGTCATTGTGAGACCTTTATATCTGCAGAGGGAGGGGGCCCTCTTCCATGGAGTCCGCCATATTGCACTGCCATGTTTCTACAGTTGCCTGAACTGCCTCTTGCTCCAGGTTGACCACTGAAAGAGTAGTGAGCATCAGCATGGCTAGCGTCAGGGGAAACATTGGAGAGATTCAGCTAAACGTTTGAACTGTTTGAATCTCAGATTTTAGGGCAGTGCACACACATCTCCCCCCTCAGTTGAATATGAAAAGACCTCTCTAGTGACAAACTCTAATACAAAATACAAGTAAGTCTAGTCAAGGTCAGACATTTTGGGGGAAACACATTTTTGAGTAGAGAGAATCTTCAAATAAAATGTTTTTATTTTAAGGCAAGGGCATTTTTATTCTATTCTATTCTAATGGCAACAGCTCGACATGCACCTCGGTCATTGATTCATAGTAGAATTGAGATGCACTTTTGTGCCATACAGCACGGGATATATCTAATTGATTTTTCACGTTTCTAAAGGACACAGGAAGATTTATTGCCTTTGCTTTGGCCATGAGAAGCCGAGCCTCGGGGGAATACACCCACACATCTTTTTCGGCCGACATCCACCTAGAGGCTCGGTCTGGCCGCTTGCCTGTCGATTGCCATGGCAACCAAATCCCCATCCCTTCCCAACACATGCTGGAGGTGAGCGACAGTCTGTGAAATCGCCTGTGTGCTTTTAACTTTGTTGTGTATGTATTTATTTTTTTTGTGTGTGAGCGGTTGTGTTTTAGAATTGTGAAACCAAGAAGAGAGGATTTTGGGAATAAGACTGCCAAAGAAAATTGTAGTTGAATCCTAAGGTCACCCAGAAAATGGATTTGCTTAGAACACATTTATTACTTATAACATAAATGCACAAATTATATCACATATGTGGTGTTGTGTTCCACAACCGTGTCCCCAGCTTGCTGTTACATATAACACACTGCAGAAGACAGCACAATGTTGACACAAGTGTGACCAAGTCACACCGACCTCTGACTATTCCCCCCTGAGACAGATGAGTGGGACTCTATTAAATAGTAGAGGTCTGCTTCCTCTGCTTTTCTGTCTTTCTTTCCTCACTTATCATCCCTTTCTTGTTGTCTTCTTTCCCTTTTCTGCCTCCAGTAGGGCCTGTTTTCCTCCTCCTTTCTCTCTCTCTGTCTGTGTCTCCATAGCCTCAGGCCATCACAGCGAGGTGTTGAAAACAACTAGTGTCAACAGAGGCATCTGACTCCTAGACAGCATTCCAGCCAGATACACTCTTGTCAGTGTCACAGAACACTATGCCACAAGTACATTTAAAACTACTGATGGCAGACACACAATCACTGAAAATGCAGCTGCTAATAATAATATTACAGATAACTACAGAGCAAGATAAGTTTAAAGAAGTGATGGAGCTGCATATGTCCCACCATAATCCCCATAATAATGACAGCCAGAACCACACATTGAAGGATCCACAATATGACCCAACGACTAAGGGCGGCAACACCTGAACATTTCCTCCTTTAAAGAAATATTTGATTCTAGTGTCCATAGCAACATAAGACTACATCAGCCATAACATTATCTTATCTTCTCTTATGTCTAATTTCAGCGTTAAAATCCTTTAATAATAGGGACGAATGCATTGTTCATTGCAGGTGTGCAAAAGTAGTTGGCAGTTATGTAAAACCAATGCTAAATTCAATGAACGAAGGAATTTGTTGACTGGGTGTTTTGAAAACCATGGATATCTGATGTTTTACCCCAGCTGCAAACCAGTTTCAGAGCCACTGAGAGAAAATGCAGTAAATCGACATCCTTCAGTCTCAGTAGGTAACAGGCTCATATCATACTTTACCTCCAGTTTGACTGGTGCTTTTTTTTTTTTTTTTTTTTTTTTTTTTTTTTAAACCAAACCAAGATCAGTGCCCAATTGGCTAAAATGTCTTTGTCTTCTGTAGTAATAAGACCCTTCAATGGAACTAGGGGGTCCAAACCCTGATAAACAGCCCCAGACCATGATCTGTCCTCCACCAAAGTTACAGTAGTCACTATGCATTCAAGTAGGTGGCATTCACCTGGCATCCGTCAAAACCCAGATTCATCCATCAGACCAGCTGATAGGGAAGCGTGATTCATTAATCCGAAGAACCCGTTTCAGATAGAAAGAGCACTTTCCACCTGTACACGAGGTGGTGAGGTACTCACCTCTCTACTTAATGTATGGCCGCTATCTTCGTCAGCACCGTTAGGCTCTTATGTGGCCTGGTGGCAGAGGAAGAAGCCATGTTTCCAAGGGAATATGTCATGTGAAGGAAATGACTCTTCAGCCAGGTGTCTGGGGACTAGTCTGTAACCTGGGCAAGATAAGGGCTTATGGGCTAGCACATACAGCACTATGGTAAATACAACCACATCACATTCAGTCACACCACATTCCATATCAATGCTGGTATTAGTTGCCATTAAAATAAAGGCTTTCCTGTTATTACTTTAGGTTACATCAAGGATTTTCTCATTGATGTCTTGAATTCCAAAATGACAGACAGGATGAAGAGAGATCGAATATATTGTTTCTGCTTTGATTTTAAGAATGAGAAGATTGCATGAGCTGCTGGCATCAAAATAAAATCCATCCATCCATCCATTATCCATACACCGACATTTGACAGGCTGGAGCCTATCCCAGCCAACTTAGGGCGAAGGCAGGGGACACCCTGGACAGGTCACCAGTCCATCGCAGGGCCACACACAGGACAAACAACCAAGCACACTCACATTCACACCTACGGACAATTTAGAATAGTTAGTTAACCTCAGCATGTTTTTGGACTGTGGGAGGAAGCCGGAGTACCCGGTGAAAACCCAAGCTGCACAGGGAGAACATGCAAACTCCACACAGAAAGATCCAGGGATCTTCTAGCTGTGAGGGGCCAGTGCTAACCACTGTGCCACTGTGCAGCCCCTCAAAATAAAATGAAATAAAAAAATATTTCCACAGCAAACAACATAACTCCCTACAGGCTGCTTTTCACAGTAAACAGCATCACAACACCACACTACCAGACTCATGTAAAGTGGGATGCAAAAAGAAAAACAGAAAGCAGCCAACATCATGAAAAACACTCACACTGCATTCACACAAGGGCACTTGGAAACAGGAGATGGAATTTCTCAACACAAGAGAGGATGCATTCCGATTTTTCAAAATTAAGGTGTTTTGATTAGCTCAACTGTTGTCTTTTAAGAACCCCTTATATGCAATACCTCAATAGCAACTTAAGTTAATAGCTAAGGGAGTATTTGTAGGCATCATCTACTCAAATATTAATGAGTTACATACCTCTTAAATTGTACTTTTCACCTTTTCAAATGACTGGACAAATTAATACTACCCTACCAAACACCTTAATCTCGGAATAAAGTGCTTGATCTTATAATGCCGTATTTGGTATAATTAAGGATTAATTGATGATATTTTGCTTTAGTAAATTATACTGTATTCCTTGTTGGTCTTAAGTACCCACACATCCCTGATCACTGTGTGAATGTATGCCTAGTGAATGGTGACCATTTTGTTGTGTGTGTACACACGCTTGTATGTGTATTATGTCTGAGACTGTGAAGTGATTAATGCTGCCATCCCTCATTGCCATGTTGATCATCAGACTGTGACACCTGTAATCTGTCAGGGTGATCATGGCTCATTAAGCACCAACGCAGCAACACACTGTACTGTACTGTACTACCAGACCCCCAATGCTAACACTCTTGTCCAGCCATATCTGTCATACACCTCCTCTACAAGTGGGAGGTCGCACCACAACCTGTGAAAGCACCGTCACTTCCTCGGTGCACAACCATTTGTTTCTCTTACTCACCTTTTATCTCTGTTTTCAACTTTTTTTTCCTCTTAAAATTCCATTCCTTTAAACTTACTCACACTAAGCTAAGCTGCTAAAAACAGCAACAGTCAGTTACTCCAAAATCCATAATTAATCATTATTAATTAGGCAAACTCCTACAGTAGCTTTAGCTGTTGGAATGTGTGTCTGTGTGGAACATGATACAGACTTTGAGCAAAAAAATCAAGACTTTAAAATGTAAAACTGACCTTTAACTTTGCTAACTAGCTGCTAACTATGATAACGCTACCTATTTTATTATTATTGTTATTATTATTACTGAAACTGACATGTTACATTGCTATAACAAACAGTGACAAACCAACTGTATCTCCTATGAGCTGGTAGTCTAATATGGAGATGCTGAACATTTCACGTGCACAAAGAGAGTAATTAAAAAAAAAAAAAATTTAAATCTGTAATCCTATATTTTCACATTTCAGGTACGCATAAATTCTAACTCCTGTTTATACAACTCATAACACAAGAGTTAGTAAGCTAGCAGCCACAAAGAATTGTGGCCTATGTATTATGCTAGTTGGTGAACTGTTACTGGGGAGTTGGATTTTTGAATGGGGACTTTACAGTGTTTATTTCCGGGTATTGTGAAAATAACAAATGGAGAAAAAAAATCCACAATAACAAAAGTGAAATTGTCATTAAACAAGATAATATAAAACACATATGGTTACATAACAGATATTACATTTAGCATCCAAATGCTAGAGGGTCCAGCATTTGGTCCAAATGCTAGAGGGTAAAAATATTTGAAATAATACTGAATGGGCAGTTCCATCCTCCCTGAATCTTTTCCTGTTGCTGCCTCTCCCCTAGACTATGCTATTAGCACCACAGACTGTACTGAGTTATGATGTGGCATTAACCCATGAACCCTGACAAGTTAAAGGTCATGGCTAGAGGATAAATAATCCCTCCCAGCGTAGACAATATTTCCACCAGGCTGGCATGTGGCCAATACGTCAATGGTCCCTCAAAAAAAGATGACTGTAGTCTTTTGTACACGGAGGAGGTACAAAATTGAGCAGACACTCCAGGGAACAGAGGAGTGAGGACACTAAACCAATTGACCTTTTGTTAAGCCCTGCCCCTGTAGTTCTTGTGGCTTCACCATGTCAAGCTTTCCAATATAGTACAGCACATATTTACAATAACTGTGGAAGATTTCAGGCTCAAATTACGTGGTAATTTTTGAAACAATGGGTCCTTGAGTTTGGACAAATGCAGACAAATGTAGCTCTAGACAAAGTTCAGTCAGGAAGACGATTCTTTTGCATGCTTAGACCTGTAGTTTATACTCATGCCTTCTGACTTTCACTCCCCTCATGCAAACTCACTCATAATTCCTGGCTGTCATTGTCTGGATCAATTAAAATATCAGCTGTTCTCATCGGCTGGTCACATCTATCCAATACCACAGCATCACACGCCAATTGCTAGCCTATCATCTTACTGTGTTGTTTTAAATATGTTTCTTTGCTGCTGTTATGGCTGTCAACCTCACCATCGCTGCCCAGTCTTTATAGTTCATCAGCTTCATCATTTCATCACTGCAGAGCAGCGCACAGCAGAGTGATCTATGCAGTGTGACCTTTTTTTTTGCAATTTATTTCCATTTGTTAAGGAAAACACAAGTGTCAGACCCCATCCCCCCCTCATGTACACTTGGTTGTGCCTGTACATGAGAGCAGACATGCGCTAGTTCCCTGATGTGAGAAAGACCACATCCCCTATTGCAGTGGTTCCCAAACTTTTTCTGCAGGGTCCCCCTTAGGAGGATAAAAATATTTTTGGGCCCCCCTACCTACATGCACCCGCATAAACACTCTCAGACACGGCCTTTACTTGCAAACTCCTATAGAATTTTTTTGAAACATTTTCTGTAATAATTAATACAGAACTGCAACTTTAGTTTCTGACATCTCACTAAAAAAAAAAAAAAAGGAACATATCACTTTTAACAGTGGAATCATTAAAACTGACTGTGCAGCTGCATCTTCTAATTTTATATCTAACAGTATTCATTGCTTTCAATAGATTTTCTCAAAATTGTCTCTCTCCACAGAAATGGCAAGTTACCAACTCTCTGGGAATATGTTTATATATGATATGCCTCGTCATATTTTCTTGTCTTTGTTTTGTCAGTTGTGAGGTTTGGTTTAGATTCATCGTCTGCTTTACGTTTACCTGGAGGTCCTGTCACAAACTAGCTGGCGTGCACTGCAGCATGCATCATTTGTTTGCATCTAGCCTCACCCAGCAGGGTTGCCAGGTCCGCATTTTTCTGTGGAATTTGGCTACTTTTTAAATGTTGCTGCGGAATGATTTTTTTTGTCCGCTGGTTGGTTAAACCTATTTTGCATGCAAATTACATTATTAATGTAGCCAGGTTAAAAATTGTGGTATATAAGTGTGAAGTGTTAAAAAGTGTTAGTTAAAAAGCCATTTCATGAAGAGTTAAAAACATTCAATGCGATAAATAAGTGGTAAGAAGTACAGATGTTTGGTTATAAATGCTAAATGTTTATTTTATAAATATATTGTGTTTTATTTTGAAGATTTCATTGTACTAAGAGGAAGTGGTATCTGAGCATAACAGTAATACTGGTTTTTAATTGGTTGAGTGAAATGATTGAACCAGTAGTGATGAGACAGACTGTGTGAAATTCTGTTTAGACAAATGTGTAGTTTTCCTTTGGATTTTCAACACGACGGTTTGTGTGAGGACTGTTTCTACATGTTTCCTGGGAGCAGCTTGAAACATTTCGGCCTGATATGTCAGACAGTTGTTCAAGTGTAATGTTAGCTGTTTGAGTAAATTGTTAGCATTCATTAGCAACGTGAATGGACTTTTAGCCACGGTATAGCTAGCTCAGATTTCTTAAAAAAGGCTTCTTAGGACACTGTTTTCAATGAGGAAACCCTGAAGATTCAGTAAACAGCACAATGAGTTTCAAGTCAACGTACAGAGTTCCTGCAACTGTGGAGAGCACGTGAGGGAGTGGGACTACTCCAACCCGCGAAACCCGCCATCTTCACCTTCACCAGAGTGAATTAGTCGCCATCAGTTTTGGGTCACTCCGCTCACAAGCATCGCAACAGGCCTGCAACATGGTTTTAAAAAGATCTGCCGACTGGTAGTGTGTGTGTGTGGGGTGTGAGTGTGAGAGTGGGCCCACCACATCATTTGGTTTAAGTTTACATGTAAAGGTAATCTGGAGTTGGTCCAAATTCATTCTCATTGAAGGGGAATATTACTGTTTTTGGAGTTATTAACAGAAAGTAATCGGAATTTAAGGGCGATCAAACTATATCCCTATTATAATGGGTTAACTAAATGTATAACAAAGGTTTTAAAGGTAATTTTATGTTCTTTCACTTTTATATCGATACCTTTAAGCTTGTCTTGAATTATGTGCTGCACCTTCAATGAGATGTAAAACCACTATTTTAAATCCTGTGTAATATCCCTTTCTTACTTATTTAACACAAATATTTATCTCTCATAAGTAAACACTTTTAGAGAAAAGAAAATAACCAGACTTCACACTGGAATAAGATTTAAAGAGAATGAACTCCTCTTATTTAGTTTTTTTTTAACCATTTAAAAGACAACAATGAAATCCAAACTTCACTTTGTAAACCACTTTCCAAATTAAGATAATTACAATAATTGTACTTTTACATTGGCAACAAAACAAAACGCAGGTTACCTCAAACTCAAATGTATACCAGTGTTCAGTGGGCCCACTCTCATAAAGCACACTCTCTCCACACAAGCCGGCATATAAATTACATATTTACCCTTTAAGGAAAACCTCGTTGCAGACCTGATGCGATGCTTGGCAGCGGGGAGGTCCAAAACTTACTGACTGCTTCACTTACAAGAGCAACAAAATAAAAGTGTGGTACCTTAGGAAATGGTGGTCCAAACTGCAGCTTTCACAGGTCTCTGATCCTTTAGTGAAGAAAAGATGGCAAGCAGGTATCCAAAAGGGCGTAGTCTCCTCAGCTACTGCAGCCTCGGCAGCTGTACCAGTCGGCAGGTGTCCCAAGATGGCGCGGTCACAGCCGCATGCAGTCCAACGAAAGTCCAAGCGAGGCTTGCTAAGTTAGCTTCAAGCACTGTCCAATAAATCTTCAGCGTCTCTAGTTCAGAAACGATTAACGGTAAAGTCTCTAGCGCAAGCTGTGTTAGCTTTACTTTAGCTAAAAGTCCATTCACTTTGCTAATGGATGCGGATATAAACACGTGTCGGCTAACAAGCTAACAAAACCATGTGGAGCTTATTTACACACTCACGTGAACAACTGGACAAAAAGTGACAAACTTCGAGTTGAAAAATATCCAGCTGCTCATAGAAGCGATGTAAGATGATTATCTTGCTTTAGACTGTCGAGTAGATAGTCCAAAAGACACAAGCTACACACTTCACTTGTCCGCATAAACTTCACACCGTTTCATCATGACTTAGTTTATCTAGCGACCATAACGAACTCATGCTCTCCTCGTGATCCGACACACCTGAACCAATAAGTGACCAGTATTACGCACGCTACTCCCTCTTGATACCAAGAACTCTTCACAATAAAACATTTCAAAATAAAATACATCTATAATTTACAGCTGCATGTTTTTAACTTATTTATTGAACTGTACTCTTTTTTAACCTTTTATGTATATGTATTTAACTTCATCTTAACATTACACAACCATTAACTGTATTTTTTAACCTGGTTACACACTTAATTCATAGTTTGTAGTAACACAGCCTATTGGACTGTAATTAATGTTCATGTTGGGACTCAAAACTAAAGCAAATGCTTAAATAGGTAAAAGACACAGTAATTTGAAGAACTCAGGGCCTTTCCCAGAATGTCTAGGGACAAAAGGGCTACATTAATATCTAAATACACACCCATAATTGAAATAAAATTATTTATTACGACCTAAAAAACACACATGTACACATACATGCAGACCTGGCAACCCCGTTGCCCCCCAGTTTGGGAACCACTGCCCTATTGGGTGAAAACAAGCACTGTAAAAGTGCCATGTTAAAAAACCTTGTGGTACCATGCCTAAAAGCTGCATAAACCTAGCTAAAAAGAGGATGAAAATGGCAATTTGACCTGGCCAGTCAGTGCATGTATCTGTGGTAAGCACGTCACCTCTAGGCCATCGCTGATCCACTCCTGGACCCCTTGCAGTTTACCTACAGAGCCAACAGGTCTGCAAACAAAGCAGTTTATCCACTTTATGCTCCAGCTCTAACTTTAATACCATCATCCCGGCTCTGCTACAGGACAAGCTCTTCCAGCTGAGTGT
Organism: Holacanthus passer; assembly: GCA_025331565.1. Lineage (NCBI taxonomy): Eukaryota > Metazoa > Chordata > Actinopteri > Pomacanthidae > Holacanthus > Holacanthus passer. The sequence continues at coordinate 41,133 of JAFREQ010000029.1, read as the reverse complement.
GCCTGACTCCACCTGAAGGTGGATCACTGACTTCCAAGATGGTACATTTCTACACCACCATCATTGATGCCATCCTCACCTCCTTCATCACCATCTGGTACTCTGCTGCCACTGCCAAGGACAAGGGCAGACTGCAGCGCATCATTCACTCCACCAAGAAGGCGACGGGCTGCAATCTGCTATTCTTCCAGGACCTGTACTCCTGCAGGACCCTCGCACCCTGGACGCAATGAATCTCTCCCCTGCAGTTCAGAACCATGAATGAAGTATTAAGATGAGATTAAAACAATCAGTGAGGACTTTGCCACTGCCCAATTTTTTAATGGGTCTATTTATTATTCAGTTTGGTTTATAATTAACTTTTATTGAAATAAACTCATCTGGTATGACATTGTTCTGGACAATATTCTATGTCAAGGGTCACTGCAGTGGATTGTGGTCGATTGATTGGTCCATCTTTCTATTTTTCCCCATTACAGGCTTATCTGGGGGGAGTTTTTCTGTATCCCAATAGAAGGTCAAAGGACAGAGGGGGTCATATGCTGTACAGATTGTAAAGCTTCTTCAGGCAAAATTGTTATTTGAGATAATGGGCTATATAAATACAGTTGACTTGACTATTGATCTCAGGTAAACACTGTCCATCCATCTTTGTACAGATTTAAGAGATAGATAAGAGTTAAGATAATGAGGTCAAGACAGAGTCTAGGTGGTCATTGCTCAATGAAGAATGACTCTCTAAGACCACTGGCTTAATGATACTTCAAAGTGCTTAAACTGTTCACAGCAGTAATGGCAGTAGAATGTATTTATCTTAGGGTGTCAGTTTAGTGTAAATAAATAATGTGGCTGATATACTATTTAGTCCAGAGGACTATTTGGTCAAACAGGAAGAATTGTCACTTTAAAAAGATGTTTTAAAATGCAATCAGTTTTCACTAATACCAATATAAAACAACATGGGGTCACACTGCATTATACTGCCCGCAAATTATAGTTGATATATTTGTATATATTATATTAAGTGATTAAGTGATCAAGAAGGCCAGCTATGCACTGGGTTGCCCCCTGGACCCAGTGGAGGTGGTGGGAGAGAGGAGGATGATGGCTAAGCTGTCATCCATGTTGGAGAATGACTCCCACCCCCTACAAGACACTTTAACAGCTCTGGAGAGCTCCTTCAGCGATAGACTGCTTCACCCGAAGTGTGTGAAGGAGTGATATCGCAGGTCTTTTCTTCCTGCAGCTGTCAGGCTGCACAACCAGCACTGCTCCCAATAGACTATACATTATGTTTTTACATCTGTGCAATACTTTTTTTTATGTCAGATCCATTCACAGTGCAATACTTCATTCTATCCAATGTGCAATATTTAAATTTAGTATTTCATATTTCAGCTCATTGTAGTCAACGTGCAATACTTTTGTGTTTAGTATTTCATATTTAACTTCATTGTAGTCAGTGTGCAATATTTTGTGTTTAGTATTTCAGATTTCACTCATTCTATTCAAGGTGGAATATTTTGTATTTTAGTATTTAATATTTCACATCTCATATTTAATCCAACAATGCAATGTTCACAGCCATGTGAATTTCTATTGTAAATTTGTTAATATTGTCTTTTTAGCCTGTTTAAATTGCTTTTTTATACTATTTAACTGCTTCTATCCCCTTTGCTGCTGTAACTTGTGAATTTCCTCACTGTGGGACGAATAAAGGTTTATCTTATCTTATCTTATCTTATATTTGATCATTTCCTGACTTTTAAAGTGTAATTCCTTTGAACTAGTGGTGTCATTTCATGCATATAAAATACTTACTGGCTCCTACTGGTACTTAAATGTATGTAGGTATAGAGGAAAAGGGGATAACAACAAAAGAAATTTAGAGGAAAGGAGAAATAAATTATACTGCAAGTATTTTTGTAAGTACTGCGAACCTCCGACGTACAGTACTGGTAAGCAGAGCTGTTGACAAAGGTCCAAAAAGCAAATGACCAGAGGCCATCACTCCTACACCGATTAGCCTTTTCTTGTTTTACACGGGGCTCATCTACTATTTAAGGGGCTGATTCTGGAAAGAATAACTGCAGTGTTTTCTTCTTAAGCCATTCAGAAGTGGCTGGATGTCACAACAGTTAACCATGCCACAGCTACTGACAAAATGGAAAATGTAAATAGATGCGGTAAATGAGATCACAATTGGGCATATTCTGTGTTTTCGCTCAAAGCACATACATGACAACATGACTCAAAGATGACTCATCTTGAGATCAGAGTATTGGATTACATACCTTGGCTATATTTGGCTATATCAACAAACAAGTCAAAACACCTGCAAGTCTCTGTGTTTAAGTTACCATACTGTGACGGCCCCCCTGCTGGTATTGAGGTGGCCTTACTAACATGTGTTTTTTGTTTGAGGAGCCGACAGCAGGAGGCGACCGGGGACGGCTAGGGCCCAGCTCGTCTTCCGGGGACTCGCCGATAAAAGCTGGCTTCCGCTGTGGCTTCGCTCTCTCTCGCTCTCTCTCTCTCTCCCATACACGCTGCGGCCACTGGGTGCAGCCACCACGCGCGAGCTGCCGCTGCCGGCATGCTGACTTTGTATTTGGATGCACCACAACACTACACTTCATTACACCTGTCACGTTACTGACAACACCCGCAACACGCACCCACAGCACACAATACATTTACACTGATGACATACAGACTTATGATTTTCATTTGAATAAACGCCCCAACGAAGGGCTTAAAACGTGCCCCGTGGTCTGTCTTCCCTCCTTTGTTTGCGGCCTCTCGAGCCGGGTCGTAACACATACCATAACCGTAGTTGCCATATGCAAATCTGTTTAACCTATAAAAATACATTTTAGTTTGTCAATTCTATTTTGTATAAGTAATTTAATCTAAACGGAAACTAGTAACCAAACACCTATAATAATAAATGGAGTGGAGGTTGTGGAATAAGAGTTTATAGTAGTGGAAATACTCAGGTAAAGTACAAACATCTCAAAACTGTATGTAACTGCAGTACTTAATACTGTAGTTACTTTCGGCTGATATCCTTTGCAGAGCTGCCAACAGGTTTACAAGCTGGCAGCACACTGCGAAGGCTTCTTTAACCCAATATGTGTTGTAAATGCAAACATAGGACTTAGATAGATAAATAGATAGATTGTGATGATGCACAGATGCAGAAGTTAAAGTATGTTGCTTTTCAGTCAGTGCTTCTATCACTTTGCCCAATATTGTAAACTTCTAAAACAACACTCAGGAGCAGAACCAAATTAGACATGTGGAGGAATAGCCAAAATGTTCTTAAGCCACTGCTACTATAGAACAGTACAAGGGAAATATTGCTATGTCTTGACACAGTGACAAAATCTGCAACTACAGCATTACTTTAGGGTCGACATAAAATCTGACATTTCCACATTTAGTGCAGCAGTGAGTAACACTGTATTTTATGTCCCTGTTTCTGTGTCTTCCACTCATTCATATAAGTGCTTTAGCTCAGTGTTTCACAGTCCAACCAAAAAATAATAATGTAAAATTATCATTGCTTTGTGGTAGTTTTGACAGTTTTGTTTCTGCACAGAAATGCTGCTGCAAATCATACTGTCATATAGTGTAATCACATTTAGAACGGTGGAACAATCTTTAACATTTTTCAGTCTGGAACATTTTGCTCCTTGTGGCACAGACTGTTTTTTTTTGTTTGTTTTTGTTTTTTATTTTATTTTATTTTCTATTCCGTCCAAAGATTGAAGCGTATAATTAACATCATCATGACAATATCACACAAAGAGTTGAAATCAATGTTGGACTGTGTGTGAGTTTCAGCCTGCAGTGTGTGCATTTATGTGATGAATACTAATATCTTTTTTTGACATTTGGAAACACCACACAGGTGCTTTTGCAATATTCTATTTTCTGTAGGTGATTCTGGGTTTTTTTTATATGACACTGCAGAGTTGAAGAAAAAAAAAACTTTTAGCTTTAGTTACAACATTTTAGCAAATTAAATGATCAGCTCTAAATGATTTTTTGCTTTGTGTATAGTTTTCAATGTCAGTCAGATATACATTAAATCCTTGCTTGTCAGAACTGGTCAGTGAGCAGAATTACATTATTTGTGTAAATAGCTGAAGTATTTTAATAGAAACCAAGTCCTAATAACCCCAGGCTGACAGCTAAAAGCTTGCGTCAGAGATACTTGTGAAAAGGTTACCAGTGAGGTAACCAAGGTAAACAGCTTAGGCAGCACATCTGAATGTTAATCTTGTTGTATGTGCATGTGTGTGTGCTGTCTGCTCAGTGGATCACTGTGTGTGATAGACTTGTAAGTAATCTGATGCCATTCAGCCAATTTTTTCTAACAGAAAATGACATTGGTGACAGAGTCTAATTCACTGAGCTGGCCTGCTGACTGGTGAAGAGGCCCTACTATTGATCCATGCTCACACATGCTGCTGTTGTCAACGCTTCAATTCACTGGAAATTAGCTGGATGACACCTTGAAGATGTTTCAAGCTCTAGAAATTGCTTTGAAGAGTAAGGGCTTAAGGGCTCTTCTCTTGCCCTCTCAGCCCAACATGCATTTATGCAAAGCTAACACACAAGTACATACGCATAAGATTCTATATGGCAAGCAAATTAATATATATTCAAATAATGTTTTTCTTGTTTAAGATGAGATAATTCTCTATTGATCCCCCAGAGGGGAAATTCGTAGATGTGTGTACGTGTGTAGACACATTTTTTCTTGTGATTGGGATAATTAAAACTAATATCATTATATATGAATTAGTAGTCTGTTATTTTTCAACTATTCAGCTGTCTTCTGTGTCTCATATAAATTCCAGCTAATGTATTTCTGTTGCTGACATGCACATTAAAGCCTTCTTTTGTGAGGCTTTACAACGCTATAGCAGTCAGTGAGCTGGTCGGCTCATGAGATGTTGTGGTTATTAAATTTGGGTTTTATTGTTGATGGTGGTTGTAGTTGAGCGTGTGAGCAGTGAGCAGTGTCTCATGTGAGTGAACAGGGGGATAAACAGACACTGACACTGCCAGAGAGGAAGAAACAAGATGAAAGAAAAGGAGAGGGAGAAGAAGGGAGAGAAAAAGAAAAGAGGCCGAGACAAAGAGAACCACAGCGATCATCAGTCAGATATCCTGAGCCAGATATTTCAGTTTTATCACGTCTCTCTGTGGTTTTTAAGAGCCTGTAGGCCTAATGGACCCATATACAATTCTCCATTTTTTTCCATGTCATTTTTATAGATTGCTGTTTAAACATCATTCTTCTAGTAAATGGATGTCTCGTTCGTGATTTGTCTACACGTTTATATCGTTCTGTGTAGAAGCTAATGACTAAACAGTGGCAGGTATCAGCCTGTGTGCCTTTCAATAGTATGTTTTTTTCTGTCTGTTTTTCACAGATTTGTCCTTTGTTTTACTCTCCTCCTTCCTGCTGTTTTACAGTGATGCCATCATATTAAAGCCGTCATGGACAGTTAATTAATCTATTCATACCAGTCATTTAAAACAGAGGCATCACCTAAATATAAATATATTAAAGATATAAATATGTAGAAGTGCATGGGTTCAGGCAATTGATGCAAAAATCACACTGCTTTTACTGCGCACTGGTCTTTATTATTGGCGTCATCCATTTTTGCCCCAGTTTGTGTTTACTTGTGTTTGTTTGCAATCTTGTCTTTGTATTGACTTGGCATGCAATTACACTGCCAATAAAATGAATTTCATATTCAATCTAAATTCTATTAAAGCTACAGAGAGCATTGTATGGAAAGTGGCCGAACCTCCTAATGAAAAGCAATGACAATGCTTTGTATTTATTATTGCTTATGTACTTAATAAAATACTTCATACTACTATTATGCTTTATGTACAAAGAATTGTATATGCTGCTGTCTGCTGGACAACACTGAATTTTAACACACCTCTTCACTTTGTTTTCTGCATTGTAATTAAATTTTGATATGGCATGGAAAATTTATGTACCAGTGGGAAACAATTCAATTCATTCTGTTAGACAAAAAGCAAATTAATTGTCCTTTGAACAAATGCTCTACATTTAATTATGACACAGTACATGCATATATAAAAAGGAAATACACATCATAATGTGCATTATATTTCTTGGTTTGATTTGTTTGGGTTTTTTAGGCATTTTAAATCTTCCATAAATTTCAGTTGATGTAGTGCAGAAGCAGGTGATTTTCCTGGTTAACATACTGTATTGTAGTCACGTAAAATTAATCAGGACTAACTAACAGGAGGGCAAGGCCAAAACTGAAAAAAAGAGGAAGATAACAATAAAAGAGAGGGAGGATGCTGGGAGTCTTGCTTCACCATTGTCATCCAGGCAAATTGAGATGAATTGTCTCAGCACAGAAAAGCAAAGTCTCACCACCATGTCTTAGATATTCTGTCTTAGATATTCTCTCCTCTGTTTCTACTTTCCATCATCCTTCCTGTCTTCCTTCACAACCTCTTTCAGTCATTTAACTCTCATTCTCTTTCATCTCTTTGCCTGATTTTCCCCGTTTCTTCTCTTTCCCTGTCCTCCATTTGTGTCTCTGATTGGTGCGTTTCTGAGATGCTTCTTTTGTCACATGCTTTCATCTATGGGAACAGTGTGACTAAAGACAAAGGAGAGGTCCAACAACTTCCTTATTTGTGTGTATCTACTGTATGTCTTGACACAACATACACACCAACAGACTGACACACTGACAGACAATGAGTCCTCTTTCCCTCACATGCAGAAATCTATTGACTCTCACACTCATTCTTTATCAGTGAGTTGTTATGCATTTCATGTGCCTGCATTTGCACATTCAGTGCCACGCTGAACACTGAAAGCCTCCAATCTAAGAATAGACACATAATAAAGGTCCCAGTGGTTCACTTTCCAAATGAGGCAGCATTAGATGTCAACTTGGCTGAGAAGAATTAGTGTGAAGCCTCAAGATTGCTTCTGAGAATTATGCATCATGAGATTCACCATGTGGCTGAGACAGCTGTGCTCAAACACCTTATTCAGTTATAAATCATCAGTGTGTGAAATTGATATTGATTGATTATTTCAAACTGCTGTAATTTACTTCTGATCCACCCCCTTAACCACCATGGTGTTAAATTGCCTACCTTCACTTTTGTATGTATTTCACCTCATGTATACCATGAGATGTATCCAAGTGGCAACCTCCAGCGCTGAAAAATAAAGCCAACACGGAAGTGCAAAAAGCTGCAGTTCCTCGAATGAACACTAGGGACAGGCTTCGAAATAGAGTCAATTACATTTGATGCCCAGGTTAAAATGTCCAACTTTATGACAGAAGAAAACATGTTTACAGCCTGGTATAAAAATGGCTTTAGTCTCTTTAGCTGATTTTCTACTTCATGACATTTGTACGGGGGGTGAATTTTTTTTATAACACACTTGTTTAAAATCTGAAATTGTGCATAATAAAGATGTCACTTTCATTGACAGCTGCCTGCTGGCTGTCGGCTCCAAACATGGAGCTCATTCAGTCACTGAACTTCGCCTGTGTTTGTGTTGTTTTTGCCGTTCGGATGTCGGACTGTCCAAAAGTTGGCGCTCCCGTTTTTCCGTTCACTAGTAAGTAGCCAGTTAATGAATTAGCATCGGGTTCCAGCTAGCTGCCGCCGGCTGTGTGCTGTCTCTGTCCAGGACGTCTGTGCTGTTTTCTTGGTGTGTTTGTTCCGGTGTTTGTGGAGCTGCTTGGTAGCTGGATTTTGACTGTGCTGCCGTGCTGACTGTGTTTCTCTCGGGTGTCCAGGATGAGTTTCTCCAGGGGGAGACAGTGGAGGCTAACGATTAAGCTAACGATGCTAACGGGAGCGTCTGGTAGCCTCAGTTATTAAACCTGCTGAAGTCAAAATGCAATAACAAGTGTTATAGTTTACGGCGTTAATACTTTTGAACAAAAGGCATCTGTGTGAGGTTGGAAAATAAAAACCCTCCACGTTTGTTAACTAACATTATAAATAATATAATATTATAAAATATCTTATACTGAACTGTGTGTAAATGCAATAAAGTTTTTGTAACTTCAAAATGTTAACGTCTGGTTTGTAAGATGGCGCTGCTCTAATGGCGGCCTGTTACAGCAGCTTTTTTAATTATTTTAATTATTTTTCTCAGGCTTGTGTTCCCGAATGCTCTGTTCAACATGTCCACCATAGTGACAGTGTTTGAGCTGGCATTTTTCATTCATTTTTCACAATGTTTACATCCGTGTCTGGGGCCCCCGGGCGAGGACCACATCCTCTATTGCAGTGGTCCCCAAACTTTTTCTGTAGGGTCCCCCTTAGGACAATAAAAATATTTTTGGGCCCCCCTACCTACATGCACACTCTCTAAACACTCTCTGAGACATGACCTTTACTTGCAAACTCCTATAGAATTTTTTTTGAAACATTTTTTGTAATAATTAATACAGAACTGCAACTTTAGTTTCTGACATCTCACTGAAAAAATAAAATAAGGAACACATCACTTTTAAGAGTGGAAGCATTAAAAGTGACTGTGCAGCTGCATCTTCTAATTTTATATCTAACAGTATTCATTGCTTTCAATAGATTTTCTTAAAATCTCAAATCGAATCTTTCTGCACAGAAATGGCAAGTTACCAACTCTCTGGGAATATGTTTCTATATAATATGCCTCGTCATATTTTCTTGTCTTTGTTTTGTCAGTTGTGAGGTTTGGTTTAGATTCATCGTCTGCTTTACGTTTGCCTGGAGGTCCTGTCACAAACTTCTCCATGCTTTGCTGGCGTGCACTGCAGCGTGCATCATTTGTTTGCATCTAGCCTCATCCAGCAGGGTTGCCAGGTCCGCGTTTTTCTGTGGATTTTGGCTACTTTTTAAATGTTGCTGTGGGATGATTTTTTTGTCAGCTGGTTGGTTAAACCTATATTGCATGCAAATTACATTATTAGTATCTATAAATACACATCTATAATTGAAATAAAATTATTTACTATGACCTAAAAAACACATATGCAACCCTGTTGCTGTGCCCCCCCGGTATAACTCCGCGCCCCCAAGCCCCCCAGTTTGGGAACCATTGGGTTAAAGCATGGCTTTAAACATTGAAGTATTAGGACTAACTGCAGTTCAATTATCTAACTGTTCAAGCATGGAAAGTCCTTAAAGCACGTGGTTTTTTTTTTTGTGAAATTGGTCTTTGTATAATGGATGTTTTGCAGCCAGTGAAGTGTTGTTAAATTATTGTGACTTGGAAGAGGCTCTTGCTCTTTGGTTTTGAGGATGATTCCAAAAAATTTTTTTTCTGCTGTCAGCCTGCACAGCATCTGCTGGAAATATCTTGACATGACCACCTCATGTACGGTCAGGTTGGTCAATGTCCACAGCAGTAAAATCCACCATCAACAAAAAAATGGGCCTTGAGAGGCAAAGTGCATGCGTAGCTGTTTAGGCACTGCATAGTTCATTTTTTTTGTTCTTTATTGTGACACAAACAATCCTAACTGTAGAAATCCTTCAGTTTCCTTTCTGGAAGTGTATTTATTAGAAACAGGTGAGGAATTTGTGAATTTCTTCATATGCATTTTTCTCTCCATGTTGTCCTGCCTAAAATACAAAGCTGCAGTGCACCACATTGATATGTAAATGTGAGCATTAGATCGGCCCATTCATCACTCCACCACTCAGTCTGCGTTTGTGTAAGTGTGCATGCACACACATGCTCATTGAAGGGTAAAAACTACACTGCATGTGTGTGAGTGAGAGAGAGCGACATAGAGCGAGATGCGACATGAGGTTTACAATATGATTACTGCACTTGTCATCAAACATTGAGTTGTATAACATGAAATATTGAGCACTATGGAACGTTTGGCTACTGTTGCATAAAAACCTTGTATGTCCAGCGTTGGTGTGTGAAGTAACATTGTTGCTCCTTTGAAAGGATAGTTTTAATGACAAAAAATAAGATTTCCAAGAATCTTTCAAGACTGTGCATCTGAGAGTACATTCACTTCTATGCTGTGGTGTGTTGGGGAGGCATTAAGAAGAGGGACACTATAGGCTGGACAGGCCGGTGAGGAGAGCTGACTCTGTGTTTCACACGGAGCTGGTTTCCCTTATGTCAGTGGCAAAGAGAAGGACACTTAATAAACTATTGTCATCGACAAAGCCTGCCATCCTCTGCACAGGACATTCAATAAGGGGGCTGTGTTCAGTGGCACACTGCTGTCTCAGTCCTGCTCAACAGACATATTGAGGAAGTCTTTTGTCCCCCAGGCCGTACGGCTATTCACCTCCTCCCAGCGATGGCAGGGTGAAACTGAGTGGTCATCTGTCATTAGGGTGCTAGACTGTCAGTTACTGGTTATGTTAAACTTACGCACAATCTGCTCTTGTATTTATCTGTATTGAAGTCATGTATTTATCTTCAATATGCATGTTATATATCCAGAGTAATTATTATTATTGTTATTATGATTACTATTATTATTATTATTATACAATAACAATGTCTCTATTAATTGATAAATGCAGAACACTTTACTGACATTCCTTTCTTCCCACCTGTGCACCATGTGCTCTGTGCTGGGCACCAAAATATCACACAGGAAGGAAAAGTCATTTTCAAGGTCAGGTAAATATGGTCAGAGTGTTGCCTGCTCAGGCCCAATATCTCTGGTCACATTATGTCATATATTTTTATATTTCCTGCAAGTCAAAGAAGCCCCACCTGATCCCATCTGCATCTTCATTTAACACACCTGAATTTGCTGAATCTATTAAACCTGTACTCATTACTGACTTCATTGGCGAGTGTGATTGCATGAGAAGAGTGTAGCAGCCCCTCCTGGGACAGAACTATCAAAATAAGAGCTCATGTTAGAGGTGGGGAAGATGTCAGCCCTCGACGCCCTCAGCATCAAGACACGTCTCATTGATGTTAAAGATTATTTTTATATCATTTCTGCCTCAGTCGACACATGGAAATAAGGAAGAGCATGGGAATGAAATGTGACAAATGGCAAGGACTGGATCTGATCCTGCAGTTTTCTTTTCACGATGAGTGGAAAAGAGTGACAGAGGGAAAGAGGCAGGATAGGATAGAGGGATAGATTAATTCATTGAAGGAATTGAAGGAATATATAGCTAGCAAATGATGGGTAGATGGATAGCTTTACAGGCTGATGAATTGACTGTCCATCTTAAAAGACACAAAGACATCACATTAATGATGCAGTAGATTGATTTTGGTAATCTTTTCTGTTTTTGCACGTGCAGTTCTAAATACCCCATGACAGATTGTTACTTAAAGAAAATAAATTGTGTCTTCTCTGGTAAATATCACACATCTCTCTTTCTCTTTGCATGACTGACCCATACGCAGCTGCAATGTCTGAATGGCAGTGTTACCTCTTTCTTGAGTCACTCAGTGCCATGCTTGACTGCATGCATCAGAATGTTTAGCGCCCCTCAAGCAAACACACGCACATTCTACAAATACATACACAAAATGCACATTCACATAACTCATTGATACATGGACATCCACAGTATTTCAGTTGGAGCTACAGCTGTAATGACATATGATGTACAGTGCTGTGCAAAAGTTTCAGGCAGGTGTGAAAAAATGCTGTCAACTAAGAATGCTTTCAGAAATGGAAGTGTTAATAGTTTATTTTCATCAATTAACAAAATGCAGCGAATGAACATAAAAGAAATCTAAATCAAATCAATTCATCCGAGATGTTTGAAACAAACCTACCAGCTGAGTTCCTTCAAAAACTGTGTGCAAGTGGACCAAGAAGAATTGATACTGGTTTGAAAGCAAAGGGTAGTAACACCAAATATTGATTTGATTTAGATTTTTCTTTTGTTTGCTCACTTATCATTTTGTAAGACGTTCGTTCATGTATCATTTTAAAAATAAACAATTATTATTTATATTTTTGAAAGCATTTTTAATTTACAGCATTTTTTCACACCTGCCAAAGTTTTAGGCAGGTGTGAAAAAATGTAGTAATCCATGTAGTAATCTCCTTTATACAATCATGTGTTTGACTAAGTGTTGAACCTCTCTCTATCTTTGCTTGTGAACGACTGAGTCTTTCCAGGATGAACCTTTCATACCCAATCATGATACTATCACCTGTTACCAAAGAACCTGTTTACCTGTGGAATGATCCAAACAGGTGTTTTTGGATCAGTCCACAACTTTCACAGTCTTTTGTTGCTCCTGTCCCAACTTGTTTGAAACATGTTACTGACATCAAATTCAGAACAAGCAGATATTTACAAAAATCACTGAAGGTGATGAGATCAAACATGAAATATATTGTCTTTGCACTGTTTTTAATTGAGTATATGTCAAAAAGGATTAGACAATAATCACATTCTTTTTTTTATTTATGTTTCACACAGAGTCCCAACTTTATGAAATTAGGGTTGTACATTTTTCTTACTATCAACAAAGTTTGGAGTCTGACACTTGGATGAAGCTTAAAATGCTCATAAACATACAAGTTTACCTTTTAAGGAATAGTTTGAAATTTTGGTTAGATTTAGATGACAAGAATGCAAAGACTCTCATACATGTCCATTAGGCTTGGTGAGCTTAGCTAAGTACAAAGACTGAAAAACGGCCAAAATCCACCTCCCAGCATCCCTAAAGCTCACTAATTAACAAGTTTTATCTTGCTAATGTAAAATTTGCCGTTCTACAGAGGACACCTAGCTAGTCAACAAATCGTTACACTCCTATTCCCATCAGTTAATTTTCCTTACTTTGGTCAAAATGCCAGTTTACTCATCAACACTCCAGTCAAGTAAGTGGTGCCATTGCTTAAGAAAAAGAAGAAGATGGGAAAAGAGAAGAAAGAAAAAGATGTTCTTGTATGTTATATTGCTACTAGCTTAACACTGGATCAACAGAAGAGGGAATTCAGTGATTTTGAGGACTGCATTTGAAACCAACAAGAAATTTCCTGTTTTCTCAGTTCTCTCCAGTGATAAATATGCTAAAAAACAAAAATACAGCACCGGATGCCCGGAAATGTCGGAATGGTTACTTCATTTCTAGGGTTCACAAACAACTCTGTTACTCGTGGTATCATTACATCAAATGGGACCTTGTAGTTTCAACCTTTTCAGCTTTTTCCTCATCTCGAGCACCCAGTATTCACTCTCTGTTGAGCCAAAAAAAGAAAGACATCCTGAGAAGCTCAAATAGTTCTTTTCATCTTCTTTGCACTTGCAACTCCTTTGTATTATTTATTTTTATCACAGAAAGACAAGTCCATAACTTTGAGTCAAACAGAAGGAGCATGTGTCTCTGTGAGGACAGTAAGTGATTTGTATTTCTGAAGGTGCACACTGGTGAGCAGTTTTGGACCTATCCCTAAAACAACTGTTATGACCCAGATTTAGTCAGATATTTTTAACCTCATTCACTGCCATTGCCATGTTATAGCCTAGTTACAAAGTGGGACCAGGCAGAGAGCAGGCCATACACTTAGGTGTAGTAGTACAGGTATTGACAAAACACTCAGTAACCTTTACCTACGGCCCAGAGGACTCAACCCATTGCAACTTAAGCAGAGGCAACTTTTTCCAGGGTGTGAAGGTAACCCAGTACAGCACTGGCCATGCTTCAGTGAACTGGAGTCATTTCTTATATTGTCATGCTTGTTTAATGTAATGTCTACAGTTTGCAGCTGATGATAAATCCATTACACCTGCTCATGGGGCAAGTACCACACAAGTCAGGGGTCACCAACAGAGTATTCTAGAGCAAAACTGCCAGTAAGCCAGACCCACATACACACAACAGGAGACCATCATTTCTGCTCAAACAAAGACTTGTACTTGTTCCAGAACAGCAGACATGAACGACATGCCAAAGAGGTGTGTTACTACAATACAGCATTGAGGCCTGTGCCTGACTAACATTAAGGCGTAGACCATCCAATAATCTAAATTCTAATCTAATCTAATCTAAATGTCAGCTGTCTTCTTACTTTGAAAATAGTCTAATAGAAAAAAATTAACATTCCACATCATCTCATTCAACATTTCACATTGTAGATCCTGTATTGAACTGGTCCCAATACAAAAAGCAGAAGCTAGAGTGCCTTTTCCACAGGGCTGCCAACTCTAACACATTGACCATAAGGCAACTGACATATTCTCTCATTCTCACACCACACTCTCTTTCCTCGGGCAGTGAAAAACAAATCAATAACTGATAGCATTGCAATGTAAAAAGAGGAACCTGACAGCACAATATAGCACTTTTTTAGCACCAGATCCCCATCATAAATTGTCTCTGAACAGTCCTCTGATAATTCTGGTTGAGCCAAGTTTCTATCCTGTCTGGGGTCTTCACTGACCTGGACGTATGCTTACTGGTCCATCTGCTTCAATCACACCAAGCCTGTGTGTTCTGTGAATACTGGAACACTACAGTGCGTCTATGTGTGTGTGTATATGTTGGTCAACATGCATGGTCTGCTGCTGGAATCAGTCCTGAAGCAATCAGAGCATTTGGTTGAATTCTGTGATGCTATGTGCCTTAAATTCATATGGCATGTCAGTGAGAGGTACAGCATTTCCATATTACATGAAGTGTATTTTAGCACGAGTATTTGCATGTGTTGTTTATTGTGTGTGTGCGTTTATTTCAGGGGAAGGGGGTAGGAGAAAAGTAGGCAACATCATGCTTCACAGCAGACAGGATGAGTCTCCACAGTGACATGATGTCATCAGGCACAAAGCACAGGTGGTCAGCTACACACCCACTCACACACACGTAACATTGAATGAAATGTGTTTATTTTGAAAACCTTTCCATGTAATCCCTGTCACACTGCAGTGTTTCCAGAGCAATATCATAACCCTCACTGAACGATAAAGAAAAGGACACTCACATATTATTATTATATTATATATTATATATATTATTATATTAGACTGCAAACGTCCACACTGTGACAGCAGGAATACACAATCTGTTACAACCAAGTTTTTGCATGTTGTCTTTATTAGATTGTAACAGTGTAGAAACATGGGGGGTGGGGTGTTAACCATTGTCATCCATCTAATTCAACTTGCTCTCTATGTGGTGTTTTCACACAATTCACACAGGTAATGCCACAGTTTTTTTTCTGGGCAGTACAGTCTCTCAAATTATGTTGACCAGTAGAAGTCATTCTAACGTGTTGATGACTGATGTATATTATAGCTGTATTTCTAATGAGCAGCTTGGCAATTTCAAACACAAACTATTGTATTTGCTCCATAATTATTAAAGAAAGCCATTTATGATACATGTTATTAGTGTAAGATGAGATTTATTTTTCATAAATTTTGAAATGAGGACATTTCATCTGAAGAAAGGGAAGAATGTAAGATGAGATTTATTTTTGTGATATATATATTCAGTAGATTGTCTTATTTTTTATTTTATTACATTGAGTCCACATAATTTAATTAATTGTTACTATATTTAGGATTATTGTATTCTGCTGTTTAAGTTTCATTAGGAACTATATAATATGGCACACTTTACGTTCAGGTAAGGTGAGTTATGATTAAGATGGGTGGAGTGATCTGTAAGAGATGAGAGGTCATTTTGGTTGTCAGAGTTAAGTTGTCCTACACTGGTTTCGGACATTAAAGTGGATCAAGCTGACCTTCACGTTGTCCCCGTGCTCTTGCTTTACCCACAGCCCTCCGATCGTTTAAGCAAGTAATATGTAAGGCAATAGTTTCAACCTCCAAAACCCTGTCTTACATTAGCAGATGTGATATTTGTTGGATGGATTTATGCAGTATATTTGTATAGTAGTAACACTTGTGTTTCATATTTCTCCTAGAAAAGGGTTTATAGTCAATGATTTTTTTCTGCTTTAGTTTTGAGTACCATACATGAACTTGAGTGAGTTTGTAATAATCTATAAACTAGACTGGGCTAATAAAGATCATAGCATAATGTTCATTTGAGTTTTTTCAGTCTTTTTTTTTTCTTAATACAATAAAAAGTGCAATCAAAATGAGTGAATGAGGAGCAGCACTTAGAAAGATAATACAAGAGGAATAATAATCTGCTCTCTGTGGCTTTACTTTGTTCCAGTCAATCTCTTCCTGTCTTTCTTTGTCTTTCAGTCTTTGTCTTTGCCCCTCTCCAAATGAAGAGGGAGCAGATAATTGGCCTGCATTGACCATGTTAATAACAGAGTAACATATCTCATCTGCTCAGGGCCACCTAAATGTTACATTTCACAAATGAGTTTTTAATGGGTTGCGCTGACTGCCACATGATGGCAAATGAATGCCTCGACATTTTAACACCCGTTACCTTTACAGTCATTACTCAGGGTGCAGGATTAAGCAGAGAGTGGCCTCTGACAGTGTGATGTAGTAGACATAAGGGAAGTAACAGAGCTGTCTTAATTAGAAAGGAGGAGGTGTCCTATCTATTAGCTCTCTGGAGTGTTAGAGGCATGTATAGTGATGTTGCAGTTGAGGTGTCAGTGATAAAGGCATATCTCATCATTGGCCTTTGTGTCTGATCTCAGATAAATCTATACAGCATACAGTGTTACTGATCAGTATACTACCATCCAAGCATGAAAATGTATTTTAAAACAATAAATAATCCATGTCCTCATCTATAGCTACAGTTTAAAGGAACTAGGTCCCCCAATGTTAATAATGTGAGGCCCAGCCATTATCATCCAAATTCAGAGCGGCAGTACCAGCAGTTCTGAACTTGTAGTTGCAGTCTAATCTGCACGTCAAACACCTATTACAGTAGTCCAATCAAGTCCATTTATTCATAAAGGACAGATGAATAATTAAGATGAAAATGAATAAGTATAACAGACACAAATCCAGTAGTTGTGTTAATAAAGATAATAAGCTGGTGCAAGTTTTAAAGCTGCAGCACCTACTGCTTTCATTGTCTCTCGGTGGCATAAATCAACATGTCTACACCAGCAAGTCTAGCCTGCTGTTTACTTTCCTATAAAGGATTCTGGATTGTAGCCAAAAGCAAACAAACCACCATTACTGCAAAGACACCTCACTTTTAAACTTTTACTTCACTTTTGCCAAGAAATATGTTCAAGGGAGCCTGTAGGATGTGTTACATGTTGAAAATAGTCAGTGAAATACCACTGACACTAAGGTTAAACTCTAACAAACATGAGCTTTTCAATGAAATCATTCCACATGTAATTGTCACCACCTGCAAGCCACCAAAACTACACTTACTGAGCTGTGCTATTATCAGCTGCTTCAAAAATAAACTTCCACAAAAAAATCCACAAACTGTTACATTTAATTATTTTAATTGTCTTCATCAGCATTATTGTTTTTCAGTCTTTCATGTCAATATTCTGAGCTGGTACATTCTGAATGTTGGCTGGACCATCCAGAAACAGCTAAAGACTGACTGGTCTGGCTACACAGGCCCAGTAAGGCACCACTCGCAGACTGCTACAATACCATTAATTTCACATTTCTCTCTAAGCCAGTAAGTAAATTTAATTTTAATTACTCCTCTCTACACCACTCTGCTGTCACATTCATACCACAAAGTCTATGTCATATCCATTTTCACACAAGTTTTATAAGACTGAAGAACTTCCACTTGTTGCCATCTCTCAAAGGGTTTATTACTGGCAATGATTAATTAACACCAACATGTCTGCTTTAATTGTCTATAAAAATGTCTTGCACAACATATTTTGTGGTATACATAGACTGACTCTGACTGAATCTGACTCTGACAGAACAGCTCTCACTTGTGGTGCATGCAGATTGCTAAATGTGAATGACTGTGAAGTTGCAAGTGGCAAATAGTAAACCTGAACCTGAAAAGGTACAGACAGAAAGCCTACCTGTACAGTGAACATTTCACTTATCATCAGTGTGCAATGGAAAGAGTCGTGTTATGCTTTAACACAGGATTTCCAGCCTCTGGGGTAAGTGACTGATGCTTCACCCTGAATACTCTTTTATTCCAGCATCCTCACTGAGGACCACCCCATCCAAACAGCCGTTTGTCAATTGGGAAATTCTTCCTGGGTAGGGAGTTTCCATGGTGACCAGCCTCAACTCCTGATGTGTCAAGCTTACAGTGCACACACATATCGGTGTGGCGATGTACAGCTTGGTGAGAGCAATGACAAACAGCATTGATCCCCCCTCCCCTATGAGCCCCTCCTAAAATGAGGTTAAGAAATTGCTTCAATACGCTGCAAACAATTACCACTCCATTAGAGTGGATAGATAGCATAGACAACAACTTAACAGCAACCCAGACCACACACACACACACAACACACACACTGTTAGGAGAATGTGAGGTAGGTGCTGTTGAGAGTGATTGTATATCTATGTATCTATGATTTTATAGTGACAGTGTGCATATTAATTTAGCAGGCTGAATAATTAATAGTTGGTGGAAAGCAAGGACATTCCTCTCACACCCTAGAGCAAGAAGAAGTGGAGGGGAGAAGAAGACATTATTGAATTGTCCATGATCCATTCTCTGCCTCAGAAGCATAAGGAGGAGCATAATGCATCTTCCTTGATTTCAAACAGAATTCCCTCCTTTTCATTGGCAGAGGGATTATGTCATCAACAGAAACCATGAGAGGGGAGAGAGATTTGCTGACAAAGACGGACATTAATTCTTAGCACTCCTGCTGCCATCTTGTGATATTGGATAGGTATTACAGGCTAGAAGTTTCTTACATCATAATGTTGTTCTAAAGGAATTTCAACCAGGAGAGACGAGTACGTGAAAAAAGATTATTTATTACAATGAGTGACATTGATGATGATATTGATATTGAAACTTGACAGAGAGTCCTTGGACTCTGGGAGGAGACGACTTGATTGAAGAATTACTATGCTTGTCCCAGTCACCACCACTGTGGACCCCTGAGCAAGGCCCTTAACCCCTGACTACTCCCCGGGCTCTCCTAGTATGTATAGTTAAAAGGTTAACTATGAATAGGATGGGTAAAATGCAGAGAAGGAATTTCCCCAAGGGGATCAATAAAAGTAAATTAAAATATCAACCCCCCGGAGTCCTGACACTGGTGGCGGTGGCGGTGACTGGAGACTGTGAAGCCAGATGGGTGATGAAGTGGATGATGATTCAGTGAGGTGGGGTGGTGATGGGGTCAAAATGTACTTTTCCCTTTTTTGTGACTGGCTCATTATTTGTGGCAGTGGTCACTAACTGACAGACCATAACTGAGCCAGACTCATAATCGAATAACAGTCATCTTACAGTCAATTTCTAGCAGCTGTTGTTTGATTTCAGGTGTCTGTTAATTGTCTACCAAATATGTGTCTGATAATAATTGTAGTGGCTATCTTTAGTCTACATTTTTCTTAATTCTTAGTATCCACTTACTTCTACATATAGCCACATCTATGGATGACATGGATGACAGGAGACTGTTTTACGCGTTGAGTCGGCTGGTGGCAACGCCAACAACAATGGTAAACCACCGTGTTGCTCTGCCATCACTCGTTTATTCACTGCCAGAAGCATTTCACAATAAAATTCTACTTCCTGCTAATTTGTTCCTAATCAACGGAAACTGCATAGGATGCCAAAATAAAGCTCAAAGGGCAAAACAAACAGGAATAAAGTCACACAAAATATTCAACAATATTCCCTGACCCTAAATTAAAATATTCTTTCACTGTGCTCAACAAGAAATACAATTTAACAGTAGACAAATTCACTGAATGATAAATGGCACTTACAATAATATTATTGTCAGTGTTGTCTGTTCTGTACTCACAAGAAGCGTACACACTTTGTACTGTTTCAACCCAACCAAGTTACAGACTTTAATAAAACTTCGGCGTGTGAGGCACATTCAACTTGGTCTGATAACTCAGGCGGTGTCACACAAAAAAACAAGTCAGTGTGCCAACATGGTATCTATTGTTAGTTCCTATTGTTACAAGTGTCTTTTGGTGGATTTTAATGTTCTTTCAAAAGTACTTTAAGAGCAGGAGGACAACCAGCCTTACATCAGAAAGGCGGCTGTAGCTCAGGAGGTAGAGCGGTTGTTGGTTGGTTCGATCCCTGGCCCCTGCAGTCTATGTGTTGAAGTGTCTGTTACAAAAAGGCTGGACATCCACAGCAAAAAGGAAAAACCAAAAAGATGTCAATATCACTCAATTGTCTTTTTTGTTATGTGTGGTTTGCAGCCACCCTCTGACTGACTCTCTCACGATCCTTGGTGGCCAGAGGTTTATAACTGTTGAGCCCCTCCCTCTGGGCCAACAAACAGCTAATTACATCAATTACTTTTCATTTTAGATAATTAGACCACTGTTCTGACATTCTTAGATTAAACTAATATTATCTATTATAGGATTCACCAGCTCAAACGTCAAGCGTCAACTACATTTAAACCCCACATTTTCATTGATAAAACAACATACCCCTTGACCTAGTTAAACATGGTATCTTCTACTATCAGCACACCTGAGCCTAATCTGCTCAGACAGTATAAAAGCCAGCACTCCCCAGCAGTTCTGTTTCAGACCCTGATGCTGTGGAGGAGAACAACATTTTAGGACCATGACACATCAGCACAACTTCCCTGCAAGATGTAGTAGTTCAGTTCTTCAAAATTGACAGAAAGACACCAGAAATTGTTTAATGCAGGTTTCAGAGACAGTATCTTGTGTTTTTAAAGGTTTACAAGACTGATCAGTGTTTTGTGTTACAGCGTCTGCATCAAAACCTGATGAAAACACACAGTAGGCCATGAAGCTGTGTGTAACACTCGTGTAGACAGCCATGATGGAGCCTTCTAACTCGCGGCTGCAATTCAATTCCATTTAATTTGTATAGCTCCAAATCACAACACAAGTCATCTCAAGGGACTTTCCATACAGAGCAGGTCTAGACCATACTCTTGGCGATAGCAGCAAGGAAAAACTTCCTTTTAACAGGCAGAAATCTCAGAACAGAACCAGGCTCTAGATGGCCATCTATCGTGACCAGTTGTGACCGACCCACAGTGTACACCCTAACACTGATATTTTTTTACAATAATCAAAGACGTATGGGCTGGGGGGTGTAAAAGGACCCTGTGGTCCAAGATTGGGCCCTATAGGGCTGGTCGATATGGACAAAAATTAATATCACAGTACTTCATCCTCTGAGTTTTGTAAGGAGTTATGTAAATATATTTAGGAATCCAATCCAAGCTCTCTTGTAAACGGGAAATTTCCCTCATGCAAGCCATTCACAATCATCTGAGTACGCCTTGCATTTTGACTCTGTTTTCCTGGGTGGACTCTGAGAGCCTGGAAATGCTTGAGTGCTTATGATATTTGTATGAAGCCGCATTTCTCCACCAAGCTTCTGATGGTGATTGTGGTCATTTTTAAATATGGTAATTGAGGCTATTGCTGTGACTTATGGCCACATCACCCTGAACACGCACTGCACGAGTACGGAACCAGCAGAAGGCAGAGAGTGACTGTGTTTGTTTCCCCCCGTGTTTTGTGTCTATTTAGTTTGTTTAAGTAATTTTTGTCCTGTAGATGATTTTTGTAGAAGATTCCCCCAACAGTGTCTTACTGTTGGAAATGATCAATAAAGTTTTGAAAAAGAACTCAAGTAGAACTGGAGGGAGAAGACATAACAACAATGTAACTAACGAAACGTGTACGGGAGCTGTGTGGAGGACTTGTTGCTTGCAGACTCAGTGGAAATAAAAATGAGATCACCATGTCGCACAACAGCGGGAAAAAACAGACTCATGGACGAGTTCAAGATCGGATCAACGCGGGAAACGAGCAAGAACTTTGCAACAACGAGCTGGTTCTTTTCTTTTCTGGGCTGCTGGCATACATCACGGACAAGGAGATCCTGGAGAAACTACACGGCTGGGGAGTTTCAGCCACATCGCAGATCAGGAGGAGGATGTGGCCAGGAACAAGAATTGCAGACAGGACAAGGTTTGTTAAGGTAAAATTTAATGAAACGGTGCAGTCTCTCCCATATTCAGCAAAATTTAACACAGCAACAGGATCAGAGTATTTCAGAGTCTTTCATGACAGGCAGGTTAAGGTCTGCAGGATCTGCATACAGCCCGGGCACATCCTCAGAGAGTGCCCAGAATTCATGTGCCATAAGTGCGGAGTCCAGGGGCATTACGCGAGAGAGTGCACAAAGATAGTTGAGAGGTGTGAGCTTTGTCATAACAATAAACAAAATTGTATGTGTAATCAGAGTGAAGATGAGGAGATCCAGGAAGAGTCTGAGGCAGGTGAAGCGGGGAGCGGGAGTGACAGCAGCACAGATGGGGGGGAGGAAATGGAGTGCATGAATGAAGCAGTGGTGGCTGGAGTCCCAGTGCAGATGACTTGGTGGCGAGCGCACCAAGGTGCGGCTCCAGTCCAGAGGCGTCCACAAACAGTCTGCCCTGTGGACAAGTGAAGAGGCACACTGAGGCAGGGACGGGGCCCGGAGAAGGTCCCGTACCTGCCGATCTCCCTGCCTCCGGTGAGTTATTTCACACCGCTGCCTCCGCAAAATCACCCGGAAGACAACGAAACAGGAATAAAAAAAGCAAAGCAACAAAACAATCATGAATCAAATTAAAAGATGTAGGGGCGCCATGATCAGGAGCACAGCTCAACATGTCAGAGGGAGAAAAATGCACAGCATTCTTCTTAGGCTTAGAAAAAAAACCTCAAGAAAGAACATTCATGAAAGAACTGAAAAACAATGAAGTGAAAACACTAACAGAAACAGAGGACATACTAGAAACAGTACAACAGTACTACCAAAACCTTTTCAAGAGTGAAAAAATAAGAGAAAACAAAATGACAGAAACATTAAACAGCTGTTATGGTCAGCAACAAACATCAACAAAACTGCATGTTGTTATGAAACCCCCCATAGAGAGGGCTGACAAAAAAAGAGAAAGGGAGCCTCCCCCCCTGAACTGCCTAACCAAAATCTAACTAACTCAACCCTAACAGTTCTTCGTATGTGTACTGGGGGTGGGAACTGACGCACCGCGAACCCGCTTGCGATGGGGAAGACTGATTGCCTTCAGCCAAAGCTACGGAGGGTGCCCCCAAGACAACTGCTTTAGCCCCACGGACAACATACAAAAAAAAACCCCCTGAAAATAACAAACTCAACAGCCTCCTTGCGAGAACTGCTGCTACTGCCTAGCTGGGGGGAACAAAACGCACATGCTCCAGCAGAAATAACTGCATTACCAAGAAGGGCTGAATGATTTGGAAAAAATATTGAATTGCAAGTATTGTGACTTATATTACAATTTCGATATGATTTATGGTAACAGAAGGAATGACAATTTCTCTCATCACTATTAAAAGATTACCAAAATGATAGATGAGTATGTCTTCAAAGATTAACAAAGATCATAATGTTCTTATTGAAATTTTGAGTAATTGCACAGCCCTATTACCAAGCCACCACCTCTACAGCCAAACACTGTACAAACAGACCCACCATATCTTAACTAGCAACAGTTCACCTAAAAGACAAAGAAAAAAAACTCTAATCGTGCACACAAAAAACCAAGGACAATGAAATCATTTCTTCTTAACTGAACATACCCAAAAAGAGCTACTATGAATCCAAACAAAACTGCATGTTGCTATGAGACCCCCCACCCCCTCTTTTTTCCTTCAGAGACTCTACAAACACAGCTAAGAAGTCAACATACAGGATTGTTTTTACATCATTTGTTATGGCCAGCTCGTTGGAGCCATAACATTAAAGGGAGGTCCACACAGAAAACTTGCATTTTAAAATCATAATTCTGTTCCAAACAATGATCAAACCAAACAACCAGGAGGCAGAAGGTCAGCAGTTCAGGGAGAAAGAGTGAACAGTCGGGGAAGTGTAGAGTAATTTTCTGGACCCAAGTTTCAGGCCAATGGACCAAAATCAAGTTTTAAAGGTGTTCAATTGATCAAAAGTTTCTTCAAAATCTTCAATAATTTGGTTAAAAATCTTGCTGGAAAGCTGCTCCAAAACACTTTCAAACAGGTCTCAAAAATCTTCAAACAGGAGTTCAAGATGTAGTGGCAATACTTTATTGTCGACAACAAAGGAGAGAACAAACAGAGTGTACACAGGGCACAGTCCAAGAGCTCTCTGAGCTAAAATGAAACTCGCATTCGTTTATATGTGGTAGATTTCCACGCCTATTGTCCAACCTACAAGAATATAGATTATTTACCTTTCACCAATAGAATTTTGTTAATTCTTAGCTCTACCCCCTGGGGGCTTGTCCAAACGTGTCTCATGTTTGGCCTCGTGACACCAATGTTGGAGACCTCTCGGTATTTACCCGGAGGTTCTTATTATTTTTTCTATCTTCAGGGTACTCTCAGCCACCCTTATCTCTGGAAAAACGCACTTCTTATTTTTTTTAAAAAAGAAGATATTATTTATTCTCTAAAAGAGAGGCACAAGTTTTCTAAGAGTAAGACATGAATGTATGGCCAGGTAAAGGAAAAACACAACTTATATAAGCATCTTGGTTATGTCCTAAGTGAGGACATGGTCTTTCTTGGTCAAGTAGCTCAAGCGGTTTCCAGTGATGAGCCTGTTGCCAGATATCACAAAAGGCCACATTCTTCACCACTGATAACACACCTATCTGCACCACTGATAAGCAAAAGGTCACACTTTTCACTTGTGGTTGTTTTGATTCGCAGCTGTTCAGTACTTTTCCATCATTTTGTTTTGATTGGTTCTGTTCAGTGTTTTTCCATCATTTTAACACATGTCCTCAAGCAGTACATTTCCACTATTGTCTCTCTTGACCAGTACCTTTCCATTATTATCTCTCTGACCAGTACTTTTCCATTATTATCACACATCTTTGATTACACACACAGTATTAGGCCTGTTATCATGTACATATGTTTAATTTTAGCTGCTATATGCATTCTTGAGAGTCTCATCACCAAATCCCATTACATTCAGAGCACTAACGTGTAGTGTTTTTACACTACAGAAGCCTGCCTCTGTATCCTTCAACCAGGTGCAGCCCATCAGCAATCCCAGATAGGCCGCCTCCAAGCCACGAGCAAACAAGCCACCACCAGATGGAACCAAACCTGGGTAACAGAAAGCCAAGCCCAATACCAGGGCAAACACAAAATGGCCAGAGCCATCACACAGCATAGAAAAGCAAATATCAGAGGAAGACAAAGAATGGTGCAACTCAGCCCTGACAATAAAAGAAATAGAGACAGCCATAGACAGATACAAACAAAAATAAAAGTCCAGGAACAGATGGTCTAACAGTTGAGTTTTACAAAACTTTTAAGCACAAGCTGGCTCCCATCCTGCTCAACATCTACAATCATATGGAGAGGAACGATTGCACTCCCAGGACTTTGACACTTGGCCTGATAACTACATTATATAAGAACAGAGGGGACAGGACCCTGCTGGAAAATTACAGACCCATCAGTTTATTAAATACAGACTACAAAATTCTCACGAAGACACTGGCAAACAGGTTAAAGGCAGTAATCTCAATAGTCAACTGGTCTCAAGCTTACAGCATTCCTGGGTGAGACATTGCAGACACAATTTTATTAGTAAAAGAAACAATAATTCATATGACAAAAAAAGGGGGCATTTACTTAGGGGTGTATTTAGAAACAGCACTCGACAGGGTTGAACACAATTTTCAATGGGCAATATTAAAGAAACTCAGTTTTGGCAAAAATTTCATAAAATGGATACAACTACTTTACAAAAATGCATACAGCTGCGTCAAGTGCAACGGTCACATCACAGGCAAATTTCCAATCCAAAGATCAGTGAGGCAGGGCTGTCCCCTCTCCTCCCTATTGTACAGCCTGGCGGCCGAACCCCTCGGCCTCTTAGTCAATCAGGACAGGCAAATGAAAGGCATAACATCTCCTTCAGGATCAATGTGTAAAATAATTCAGTACGCAGATGACACAAACATAACAGTTCAGGATGAAAATAGCATAGACATGGTCCTAAAGCAAATCTCAAAATACAGTGAAGCTTCCGGTGCAAAAATCAATTTAAACAAATCTGAAATTGTGTACTGTGGCGAGGCGGTGCGGTCGATTTCAAAATAAGGCACAGAAGGATTTTCATCCTGCACCAAATCAAATAAGAGTCTGTACGAGCGAGACTGCACTGTTTGTAGAGAAAAGGAGGAAGATTTAGAACACCTGTTCCTCCACTGTCCCGTCTGCATCTGCTGCCTGCAGCAGGTTCCGGATCTCCTGGAAAGACGCTGCAGCCTCAGGATTACAGTGGAAACTGAATGGGAGTGGACTGCACTCTTCGGGCTCACAACAAGGACACCATGTGTAAACAATCACTTGATCAACACACTCCTTGCCGTAACTCAACAGGTGATCGTCATCACCAGAAACTTTTCATTGTGCGATAGCGATGAAATAAACCGATGGACACTGTTCACAAACACTGTAAAAAAAAAAAAAAAAAAAAAAAAATCACATCACATCAATGTTCTCTGGAGAAAGGGCAAAATTAAAAAAAACTATTATCAACAGGGTTACACTATTGAAAATAGGGGAAGGGAATGAGTTGTTTGTTGCAGTGTAAAAATATTTTTTAGGGATGAGCACAATTGTTCATGAGCAGTAATATTTTCTGAGTATAATTTTTACGTTCATTTTAATTTTTCTTTGTTAAAGATTTGTAAATATCATGTACATAACTACACACTGTAAAAATTATAAAAACTTCTGAAACTTTTTGATAATAAAAGATAAAAAAAAAAAATCCCAATCTCATCCACACTCGGAAGCTAAGCAGTATCGGGCCTGGTTAGTACTTAAATGGGAGACCGCCTGGGAATACCAGGTGCTGCAAGCTTTTCCATTATTTATCACATGGCCCATGAAAATGCAGCCACATTTGCTCTCTTGGAAGCAGGGGACATTTCCCTCATGCAAGCCATCCACATTCATGTGTGCAGTATGCCCTGCACTGCTTTCCTGGGTGGAGTCTGCGAGCCCGGAAACGCTTGAGTGCTTATGCTATTTCTCCACCAAACGTCCTGATGGTGATCATTTTTAAATACAGTCATTGAGGCTCCGACTGTGGCTTGCGGCCACACCACACTGAGAACGCACTGCGCAACTACGGAACCGGCAGACAGCAGAGAGTGAGCGAGAGTGACTGTGTTTGTTTCCCCCCGTGTTTTGTGTATATTTAGTTTGTTTAAGTAATTGTCGTTGTGTAGATTTTTTTGTCGATTCCCCCAGCAGTGTCTTACTGTTGGGGGAGCAGCAAATCACTTTTTGTTTACTCATGCTAAAAGGTAACAACCCTCGGACGGACAACATGGCAAAGACCGACCAACCTCACAGGACTACGAGCAATGAAAATGGACTGAAAGACCGTGAACAGACAAAAAAAAAAAAATGTAGAACCAATTGAAAAGAAAGTCAGTTTTGAAAAAGAGCTAGCTGTTCAAGTTGAACTGGAAGGAGAAGATGATGTTACAACAATGGAATTGATGAAATGTATCCGGGAATTGTGCGGAGGACTTGTGGCGTGCAGAATGACTGGAATTAAAAAATATGAAATCACCATGTCGCATAATAGCAAAAAAACAGACTCATGGACGGATTTAAAATCGGAACAACAAGAGTTACTAGCAAGGAACTGTGCAATGACGAGCTGGTTGTCTCATTCCTGGGGCTGCCGACATATATCACGGACAAGGAGATCCTAGAGAAGCTACACGGCTGGGGAGTTTCGGCTACGTCGCAGATCAGGAGGAGGATGTGGCCGGGAACAACAATTGCAGATGGGACAAGATTCGTTAAGGTAAAATTTAATGAAACAGTGCAGTCTCTCCCTTACTCAGCAAAATTCAACACAGCAACAGGATCAGAATATTTCAGAGTCATTCATGACAGGCAGGTTAAGGTCTGCAGTATCTGCATACAGCCTGGGCACATCCTCAGAGAGTGCCCAGAATTCATGTGCCATAAGTGCGGAGTCCAGGGGCATTATGCGAGAGAGTGCACAAAGATAGTGGAAAGATGTGAGCTTTGCCACAACAATAAAAAAAATTGTATCCGCAATCTCAGTGAAAATGAGGAGATCCAGAAGAGTCTGAGGCAGGTGAAGCGGGGAGCGGGAGTGACAGCGGTGCAGATGAGGGAGAGGAGGAGGAGGAGGAGCAGGAGGAGGAGGAGGTGGAAATGGAGTGCGCAAATGAGGCAGCGGTGGCTGGTGAGATGCGGAGTCCCAGCGCAGATGATTTGGCGGCGAGCGCACCGAGGTGCGACTCCAGTCCAGAGATGTCCAAAAACAGTCTGCCTTGCGGACAAGTGAGGAGGCACACTCAGGCAGGGACGGGGCCCGGAGAGGGACCCGAACCTGCTGATCTCCCTGCCTCCGGTGAGCTATTTCAAACCGCTGCCTCCACAAGACCGCCCGGCACCTCACAAATTACTCCCCTGTCAGAGAGGCCCTCACTGCCACAGGCTCCCCAAAATGCAGACTCAGACATGGATCTATCTCAACTAACTCACATAAGAAAAAGACAAAGCACTGAAAAACAATGAAACAAGAATAAAAAAAGCAAAGCAACAAAACAAACATGACCAATTCAATCTTTTTTCCCTGGCTTACACTCATGACAGTCATTCTCTCGCTTAATGCCCGTGGGCTCTGCAGCAGAGAAAAACTAGATTGCCCTCTCCAAAGTGCAAAATGCAATGTCCTAACATTACAAGAAACAAAATGGGACACTAACATCACAGACTATGTCAACAGAGTCTGGAGAGGGAGTGTGCATTGCGCAAACGGAACAAATCAAGCATGCGGGGTGGCAATATTAATAAAAGAAAATACATTTGAGAAAACAGAATGTATACATTGTGATAAGGCAGGAAGAATAATTGTTATAAATGTGTGGAAAAACACAAAATCTAACAGAATAATCAATGTGTATGCCCCAAATGAAGAAAAAGAAAGAAGTGTTCTTTAAACAAATTGGAAAATGGTGTAACAAAGAATGCCTGGTAATAAGGGATTTCAATTTGGCACTCAACAAGACTGACATCTCAATAAACAATGTATTCAGAGAAGATGGAAGGAGGAAAATATACAATCTAATGAAAGAAAGCAATCTGGTAGACATATGGAAAATCATACACTCAAACAAAAGGAATTTTCAAGAAGGCAGGTAGTGCAGGGAAAAGTTAAAACAATCGAGAATAGACCTTTGTCTAGGATCTCCAACTTTGGCATCAGAGACCGAAAACATCCCATATTCAGTCAACAGCTGGAGTGACCACTCTTCTCTCAAAGTGAAATTGAGGAATGCAGGTGCACCCAGGAACAGAGCGTCATGGTGTCTCAACCAGTGTCTCCTAGAAGAGGAAAAATTTAAAAACAAAATAACACTACTACAGGCAATGACAGAAGAAATACCCTTTCTGGACGGCCTGTTAGAGTTGTGTGAGGAAGCTAAAAAGAGAATTGAAAAAGTGTGCACAACTTATAGCAAACAAAGAAACTGGCTGGATAAGAGGCAAAAGACAGAAATAAGACAACAGATAGAGAAAGAAGCAGAAAAGATGCAACAGCCTGGCTGTGACACAAGTGAATACGTGAACCTAAAACATAAATTAGAACAATATGAAATAAAAAGATGTAGGGGTGCCATGGTCAGGAGCAGAGCTCAACATATCAGAGGGAGAAAAATGCACAGCCTTCTTCTTAGGTTTAGAAAAAAATCAATCTGGTTTAGACACCGCATTTACCTCCCTGAAATCTGTACAAAATCTATCAGAACAGTCATACTTAGGAACAAGTAAGCATGGCGAGGCCCAATTAGATGATGTTGGTTCTGCTATACCGTTTTCTATCATGTACTCAACCTCCTTTTCCATATGTTTTCGATTCTTTACAGGTACACGATAAAAACGCTGCTTGATTGGTTTAGAATCACCAACATCAATGTCATGCTGCAAAGGTAGGTACGCGATGGAGTGTCCGAAAACAAGGAAAGATGGGAATTAATCAGCTGCATTAAATCATTTCTCTGCGCCTCTGACAAATCACTCAGTTGACTCTCCAAGTTTGCCAAATAGGCCGAGTTGTTCAGTTTGCGCATAACACACTGCTGTGATGGAACTGAAAAGTCTTCAGGTGGAATGGAGACAGGCTTTGCTACAACTAATACAGCTTTGGATTGAGAATCCCCCACAGATGCAGCTGTGCCCCCCTTCTCTGCCCCATCAATTGATTGCCCACCATAATACGGCTTTAGAAGATTCACATGACACCACTGAACTTTCTTCCTCCGATTAGGTGTATGGACAAGATAGTCACACACAGACACACAGCTCTTAACTGTGTATGGCCCACTAAACTTAGCCTGGAAAGGGGAACCTATAGTAGGCAGCAACACTAGAACTTGGTCACCTGGGTCAAATTGGCGAGACTTAAGCCTAAGGTCAAACAGTTCCTTCATCTTTCTCTGAGCCAGACCAAGCTTTCTTCAGGCAGTTGCACAAGCAGTATACAGACAGCAACGAAAGTCATTCACATAATTCAGAATGTTTTCAGGAGGCTCAATGGTTTTCCAATGATCACTTAACACTGCCAAGGGACCATGTACAGTGTGCCCAAAAACCAACTCGTTAGGGGCAAAGCCTGTACTCTCCTGACAAACCTCATGGACTGCAAGCAAGAGCCAGTAAAGACCTTCTTCCCAGTCATGTGAAAGCTCAGTGCAATAAGACCGTAACATTGATTTTAAAGTCTGGTGAAACCTCTCCAGAGCACCCTGGGACTCCAGATGGTATGCACTGGAAACATTGTGCTTCACCTGCAGCTGCTTCAACACCTGTGCAAAAGTGCGAGACAGAAAGTTACTCCCCTGATTGGTTTATATCACTTTTGGAATGCCAAAAACAGACATAAAGCTGGTTAACGCTTTCAGAACAGGCTTCACTTTAACATAACATAAAGGAAAAGCTGCAGGATATCTAGCACTCTTACACATAGAGTCTACAAGTAACTGCTACCACTTTTACTCTTAGGCAGAGGACCAACACAGTCAACAAGCAAATACTCAAATGGGTTCTCAACCACTTCAATCGGGCACAAAAGGAGCTGGCTTGATCTGCTGGTTCAGATCTGACAAGTATGAAACAGTTTGCAATGTGTGGAGATGTCACGCTTCACTCAGGGCCAGAAAAAAATGATGAAGGACACGATCATATGTCTTCTTAACCCCTTCTTAAAGTGACCAGCTACTCCTTCATGTGAAATGCTCAACACTAGCTTCCTGAATTTGGAAGGGACCACCACCTGAGTTAACTAGTCCACTTTTACATTATCAACAAAATGGGAGCATTTCCTGTACAGCACCCCTTCCTGAATGAAATAGCCATCGTCCAACATTTGTACATTTTCTTCAGAACAAAGCAGGCGAAACAAAGGGGTCAAGGTAGGATCTACTGCTTGCCCTACAATCAGCTCATCTCTACTGACAGAAGGTAAAGGCCAAGGACTCACCAGAGCCCAACCTTGAACTTCCTCAGGAGCCTTACCCTGAGTGTCCTCACTGTTGGGTTCTCAGGGTAAGGCTGGATCAGATGGTGTGGAGTCCCCACTTTCTTCTGATCTGGCCCTGCTCATTGCCCAAGTCACAGCACACACAGGAGAAACATTTGGATGTTGTTTAGCACACTCATCCAAACTTTCAGAGTACTCAGGTGATGCAGTCACCACAAGTGACGGTGGACCATCTTTCCATACTCTTGCCCCAGCCAAGTCATTACCTAGAATAACATCCACCCCCTCCACAGGCAGTGACTACTTCACCATTAACTAGGTCTGAAGACAGTGTTAGATGGTGTAATGGCACAGACAGTGGAACCAAACTAATACCAAGAACTGGAGTTCTATCACCTGTATCTGTAACTGCTGAAAAAGGAAGTACATGTTCCAAAATAAAACTCTGAGCCGCCCCTGAATCTCTTAAAATTTTAACAGGTTTCATCTCCCCACCACTCAGAGACACAAATCCATCTGACATGAAAGGAGCATAAATTTCATCAACCCCTTTTGGCAGTTCTGGAGATATGTCAGATATCACTGGACTCTGCACTACAGGCATTGAAGCCACAAGTCCAGCAGACTTCACATACACACGTGACTAAGAGGACTTCAGTTGTGCATTGAAAATTGGGCACTCCTCTTTCCAATGACCTTTATTTTTATATGAATGGCACACTTTACTAGGATCAAACTTCCCATCCGACCCTGGCACACTTCTGACACTGGACTGTGAACCCTGATGAACCCCAACAAACTTGCCTGGGCTAGACTTTACATTGTCTTGTTTGTGATGATGTACACCCCCTCTGCCATTCTGAGCAACTAGCATGAGTTAACATGTACTCATCCGCCAAAACTGCAGCTGTCTTGACCTTACTCTCATTCATGTGCACAGTAATATGATGTGGGACAGAGTCTTTGAATTGTTCCAAAACGATGAGATTACACAAGTCTTCATAAGTATCTACTTCAGAGGCAGAGCACCAGCGTGCAAAATGAGCAGCAATGTCGCGTGCAAACTCCACACAAGTTTGTCTGTCACCTTTCCTCCAGCTTCTAAAGCTCTGCCTATATGCTTCAGAGACAAATTCATAAGCCTTCAATACTGCAGCCTTTACCCTAGCATAATCCATGCCATCAACAGGACTAAGGGCAGAATATGCTTCCTGAGCCTTACCTGTGAATACACACTGCAGCATTAATGTCCTATCAGCATCAGGCCAACCCCTAGCATCTGCCACCCGTTCAAACAAAGAAAAAGAATGTATCTGGATCCCTTTCATTAAACTTGGGTAGCAAGCGCAAATTACCAGTAACATCAAGACCTGTACAACCAACAGCCTGCCTCGACAAACTAGAGCCCAAGAGAAATTCACTAGCTTTCCCCTCCCTTACCAGCTCCAACTTCAACTGCTCAAGCTTTAAGCTTTTCCTCTCCAAAGCCACCTCTAATTCAGCCTCCCTTGCCTCCTCAGCCTGCTCTACTCTCAACCTTTCATGCTCAAGCTGAAACTGCAATCTTTCCCTTTCCAAGTTAGCCCTTTCTCTTTCCAAGTACATATACTGTTCAAAAGACAGCTTCTCCACAACCCCTGGAAGCTTCACATCAGGAGCCTTACTCTGCTCGGGTTCTAAAACACCTTGTGACACCACCAAGCCCTCAACAATGACCCGCAACTTGGTCTTTTTAGGGACCTGCTCAGGCTTTTTCCATCCTAAATGCACAGCTAACTCAACCAAATCCGCCTTTGCAAATTGAGACAATGTACTACGACAAGCCCGTTGCAAAAACTTGGCAACCAACGGATTTCTATGTTCGGTTGACATACTGCAGACAAAAAATGGACACCTCACTAATGAACAACTGTGTCTACAATACCACCTGAGACAAAAAAGGGTGCAGTTAACACAGTGCACAACCATAGAGAGGGCTGACAAAAAAAGAGAAAGGGGGCCTCCCCCCCTGAACTGCCTAACCAAAATCTAACTAACTCAACCCTAACAGTTCTTCGTATGTGTACTGGGGGTGGGAACTGATGCACCGCGAACCCGCTTGCGATGGGGAAGACTGATTGCCTTCAGCCAAAGCTACGGAGGGTGCCCCCAAGACAACTGCTTTAGCCCCACGGACAACATACAAAAAAAAAAACCCTGAAAATAACAAACTCAACAGCCTCCTTGCGAGAACTGCTGCTACTGCCTAGCTGGGGGAACAAAACGCACATGCTCCAGCAGAAATAACTGCATTACCAAGAAGGGCTGAATGATTTGGAAAAAATATTGAAATGCAAGTATTGTGACTTATATTACAATTTTGATATGATTTATGGTAACAGA
This sequence comes from Holacanthus passer, assembly GCA_025331565.1. Taxonomy (NCBI): domain Eukaryota; kingdom Metazoa; phylum Chordata; class Actinopteri; family Pomacanthidae; genus Holacanthus; species Holacanthus passer. The sequence goes on along the minus strand of JAFREQ010000029.1, from coordinate 7,091 downwards.
AGGAATGACAATTTCTCTCATCACTATTGAAAGATTACCAAAATGATGGATGAGTATGTCTTCAAAGATTAACAAAGATCATAATGTTCTTATTGAAATTTTGAGTAATTGCACAGCCCTATTACCAAGCCACCACCTCTACAGCCAAACACTGTACAAACAGACCCACCATATCTTAACTAGCAACAGTTCACCTAAAAGACAAAGAAAAAAAACTCTAATCGTGCACACAAAAAACCAAGGACAATGAAATCATTTCTTCTTAACTGAACATACCCAAAAAGAGCTACTATGAAACCAAACAAAACTGCAAGCTGCTATGAGACCCCCCACCCCCCCTTTTTTCCTTCAGAGACTCTACAAACACAGCTAAGAAGTCAACATACAGGATTGTTTTTGGACATCATTTGTTATGGCCAGCTCGTTGGAGCCATAACATTAAAGGGAGGTCCACACAGAAAACTTGCATTTTAAAATCATAATTCTGTTCCAAACAATGATCAAACCAAACAACCAGGAGGCAGAAGGTCAGCAGTTCAGGGAGAAAGAGTGAACAGTTGGGGGAAGCCTGCCTCTATACTCTTCAACCAGGTGCAGCCCATCAGCAATCCCAGATAGGTCGCCTCCAAGCCACGAGCAAACAAGCCACCACCAGATGGAACCAAACCTGGGTAACAGAAAGCCAAGCCCAATACCAGGGCAAACACAAAATGGCCAGAGCCATCACACAGCACAGAAAAGCAAATATCAGAGGAAGACAAAGAATGGTGCAACTCAGCCCTGACAATAAAAGAAATAGAGACAGCCATAGACAGATACAAACAAAAATAAAAGTCCAGGAACAGATGGTCTAACAGTTGAGTTTTACAAAACCTTTAAGCACGAGCTGGCTCCCATCCTGCTCAACATCTACAATCATATGGAGAGGAACGATTGCACTCCCAGGACTTTGACACTTGGCCTGATAACTACATTATATAAGAACAGAGGGGACAGGACCCTGCTGGAAAATTACAGACCCATCAGTTTATTAAATACAGACTACAAAATTCTCACGAAGACATTGACAAACAGGTTAAAGGCAGTAATCTCATCAATAGTCAACTGGTCTCAAGCTTACAGCATTCCTGGGTGAGACATTGCAGACACAATTTTGAAGAAACAATAAATCATATGGCAAAAAAAAGGGGGCATTTACTTAGGGGTGTATTTAGAAACAGCACTCGACAGGGTTGAACACAATTTTCAATGGGCAATATTAAAGAAATTCAGTTTTGGCAAAAATTTCATAAAATGAATACAACTACTTTACAAAAATGCATACAGCTGCGTCAAGTGCAACAGTCACATAATGAGTAATTCATGACAGGCAGGTTAAGGTCTGCAGGATCTGTATACAGCCCAGGCACATCCTCAGAGAGTGCCCGGAATTCATGTGTCATAAGTGCGGAGTCCAGGGGCATTATGCGAGAGAGTGCACAAAGATAGTGGAAAGATGTGAACTTTGCCATAACAATAAACAAAACTATATCTGTAATCTGAGTGAAAATGAGGAGATCCAGAGAGAGTCTGAGGCAGGTGAAGTGGGGAGCGGGAGTGACAGCGGCGCAGATGAGGGAGAGGAGGAGGAGGAGCAGGAGGAGGAAGAGGTGGAAATGGAGTGCGCAAATGAGGCAGTGGTGGCTGGTGAGACGCGGAGTCCCAGCGCAGATGGTTTGGCAGCGAGTGCACCGAGGTGCGACTCCGGTCCAGAAATGTCTAAAAACAGTCTGCCTTGCAGACAAGTGAGGAGGCACACTCAAGCAGGGACGGGACCTGGAGAAGGACCCGAACCTGATGATCTCCCTGCCTCCGGCGAACTATTTCAGACCGCTGCCTCCACAAGACCACCCGGCACCTCACAAATTACTCCCCTCTCAGAGAGGCCCTCACTACCACAGGCTCCCCAAAATGCAGACTCAGACTCAGACATGGATCTATCTCAACTAACTCACATAAGAAAAAGACAAAGCACTGAAAAACAACGAAACAAGAATAAAAAAAGCAAAGCAAAAAAACAAACATGACCAATTCAATCTTTTTTCCCTGGCTTACACTCATGACAGTCATTCTCTCGCTTAATGACCGTGGCCTCCGCAGCAGAGAAAAACTGAATTGCATACTCCAAAGCACAAAATGTAATGTCCTAGCGCTGCAAGAAACGAAATGGGACACCGACGTTACAGACTATGTGAACAGAGTGTGGAGAGGGAGTGTATATAGCGCAAATGGAACGAATTAAGCATGCGGAGTGGCAATATTAATAAAAGATAATGTATTTGACAAAACTGAATGTATACATTGTGATCAAGCAGGAAGAATCATTGTTATAAATGTGTGGAAAAACGAAAAATCATATAAAATAATTAATGTGTATGCCCCAAATGAAGAAAAAGATAGAAAAGTGTTTTTCAAACAAATTGGGAAATGGTGTGGGAAAGAATGTCTGATAATAGGAGATTTTTATGTAGCACTCAGCAAAGCTGACATTTCTATAAACAATGTGTTTAAAGAAGACAGTAGCAGAAAAATATTGTATGATCTAATGAAGGAAAATAATCTAGTAGACATATGGAAATCATGAATCCAAACAAGAAGGAATTTTCAAGATGGCAGGTTGTGCAAGGTAAATTAAAACAATCTATAATAGACCTCTGTCTTGGGTCCCCAACCTTGATAGCAGAGACCGAGAAAATCCAATACACAGTTAACAGCTGAAGTGACCATTCCTCTCTTGAGGTGAAACTGAGGAACGTGGGGGCACCCAGGAACGGAGGGACATGGTGTCTCGAACCAGCGTCACCTAGGAGAGGAAAAATTTAAAAATAAAATGAACACATTACTTCAGGCAATGATAGAGGAAATGCCCTTCATGAATGACCTGTTAGAGTGGTGGGAGGAAGCTAAAAAGAGAATTAAAAAAGCATGCATAAATTATAGCAAACAAAGGAATTGGCTGGACAAGAGAAAAGAGACCGAAATAAGACAACAAGTAGAAAAGGAAGCGGAAAAGATGGAGCAACAGCCTGGCTCTGATACGAGTGAATATGTAAACCTAAAAAATAAATTGGAACAATATGAAATAAAAAGATGTAGAGGCGCCATGATCAGAAGCAGAGCCCAACACATCATAGAAGGCGAAAAATGTACAGCCTTCTTCCTAGGTTTGGAAAAAAAGCAGTAGGGAAAAGCATTCATAAAAGAACTGAGAAACAGCGAAGGCAAAACAGTAACAGAAACAGAAAGCATATTAGAAACAGTACAAGAGTTTTACCAAAACCTCTTCAGGAGCGGAGAAATAAGAGAAAGTAAGATGACAGAAACATTAAATAGCATAGAAAAACAAATATCAAAGGAGGATAAAGAATGGTGCGACTCAGCCCTGACAATAAAAGAGATAGAAACAGCCATAGACAGTTTAAACAAAAATAAAAGTCCAGGAACAGATGGTCTAACGGCCGAGTTCTACAAAACCTTTAAGCACAAGCTGGCTCCCATCCTACTCAACATTTACAATGAAATGGAGAGGAACGATCGCACTCCCAGGACTTTGACACTTGGCCTGATAACTATAATATATAAGAACAGAGGGGACAGGACCCTGCTGGAAAATTACAGACCCATCAGTTTATTAAATACAGACTACAAAATTCTCACGAAGACATTGGCAAACAGGTTAAAGGCAGTAATATCATCAATAGTCAACTGGTCTCAAGCTTACAGCATTCCTGGGCGAGACATTGCAGACACAATTTTATTAGTAAAAGAAACAATAATTCATATGACAAAAAAAGGGGGCATTTACTTAGGGGTGTATTTAGAAAAAGCATTTGACAGAGTTGAACACAATTTTCTATGGGCAATATTGAAGAAATTCGGTTTTGGCAAAAATTTCATAAAATGAATCCAACTACTCTACAAAAATGCATACAGCTGCATCAAGTGCAATGGTCACATCACAGGCAAATTTCCAATCCAAAGATCAGTGAGGCAGGACTGTCCCCTCTCCTCCCTGTTGTGCAGCCTGGCGGCCGAACCCCTCGGCCTCTTAGTCAATCAGGACAGGCAAATGAAAGGCATAACATCTCCTTCAGGATCAATGTGCAAAATAATTCAGTACGCAGACGACACAAACATAACAGTTCAGGATGAAAATAGCATAGACATGGTCCTAAAGCAAATCTCAAAATACAGTGAAGCTTCCGGTGCAAAAATCAATTTAAACAAATCTGAAATCATGTACTGCGGCGAGGCGGTGCGGTTGCCAGGCAGGTGGCACTTTAGGGAGGCAGGAGAGAGTGTCAAGGTCCTGGGGGTGCATCTCGGTTAGGATCAGGGAGCTGCCAGAGACACGGCATGGGAGGAGCTGCTCAGCAAAATTAACAACACGCCAGGGTTGTGGAAAATGAGGGGGCTTACACTGAGAGGCTAGGTGGTCGTTGTCAACTCCCTGGTACTTTCAAAAATAAATCATATTCTAACAGTTTATGATCTACCGAAACAAATACTGTCAAAGTTAAATAGCAGCATTTCTGTTTTTCTCTGGGGCAGTAAAAGGAACTTAATCGCACTTAAAACAATCATCCATGACTACAAAGATGGAGGACTCAATTTAATTGACATTTTAAGTAAAAAACACGCTTTAAGAATCAAAATCATTAAAAAATATCTGCAAAATGACAACAATCATGTTTGGAAAAACTATCTTCACACTGTAATACAATCCGTTGGTCAATGTGACAAATTCAATCTATGTCAAATCCAACCAAAACACAATACGCTGACCTCCGCCCCTTTGAACAGGAAATCTTTGAGGCCTGGGAGTTGGCACGACCCCTCCTCAAAACGAAGGTCGAAAGCGGAACGGGTTTTCTGCAGCTCCCCATTTTCCACAACCCAGAAATCACACATCTGGGCAGCTCCCTCCGCTGCAGCTCCCTGACGCAAGCAGGTGTGCATAGAGTCAGAGACATAATCAACAGGCAGGGTAAAATCAGTGTGCACAAACTCATTGAGGTACTACAACGAAAACGTGTTAAATACAGGAAACAAACAATACAAAGCATGTGCTTGAAAATTGAAACAGGCTTACCACTGGAGTGGAAGCAGATCCACCGCATCACCAGCTGTAAGGGGCAGGATGACGCCCTGGATTTCCTTCTGGCAGCCGACTCAAACGCAAAAAGCATACAAGAAATAAAAACAAAATTCTGGTACAAAACATTCCTAAAGCAAATCACAAAAAGACCCGCTTCTGAAATAATCTGGCAAAAAAAGTTTCCAAACAAAATCATTCCCACAATCTGGCACAACATCAGTCCACTATACAGCAACCCCAAATGCACCAATACTGACTTCAAAATAAGGCACAGAAGGATTTTCACGGGCGTCATCCTGCACCAAATCAACAAGAATCTGTACGGGAGAGACTGCACTGTTTGTAGGGAAAAGGAGGAAGATTTGGAGCACATATTCCCCCACTGTCCCGTCTGCATCCCCTTCATGCAACAGGTCCGGGATCTCCTGGAAAGACGCTGCAGCTTCAGGATTACGGTGGAAAGCGAATGGGAGTGGACTGCACTCTTTGGGCTCACTACATGGACACCAGGTGTAAACAATCACCTAATTAACACACTCCTTGCCCTAGCGCGAAACATGGTCTTCACCACCAGGAACTTCTCATTGTACGAAAACAAGAAAACAGACCGATGGACACTGTTCACAAACACTGTAAAAAATCACATCACGACAATGTTCACTGGGGACAGGGAGAAATTTAAAAAAGCATTTGTCAATAGGGCTACACTGGTGAAAATAGGGGAATGGAATGAGTTGTTTTTTGCACTGTAAAAATATTTAGGAAGGATGAGCAAAATTGTTTATAGGCAGTATAATTGTCTAATTTTTATTTCCATTTACAAGCTTTTACATTATACATCACATGGCCCATGAACAGGCAGCCACATTTGCTCTCTTGGAAGCAGGGGACATTTCCCTCATGCAAGCCATCCACATTCATGTGTGCAGTATGCCCTGCATTTTGGCTCTGCTTTCCTGGGTGGAGTCTGCAAGCCAGGAAACGCTTGAGTGCTTATGCTATTTCTCCACCAAACGTCCTGATGGTGATCATTTTTAAATACGGTCATTGAGGCTCCAACTGTGGCTTGCGGCCACACCACACTGAGAACGCCCGATCTCATCCGATCTCGGAAGCTAAGCAGTGTCGGGCCTGGTTAGTACCTGTATGGGAGACCGCCTGGGAATACCAGGTGCTGCAAGCTTTTACATTATACATCACATGGCCCATGAACAGGCAGCCACATTTGCTCTCTTGGAAGCAGGGGACATTTCCCTCATGCAAGCCATCCACATTCATGTGTGCAGTATGCCCTGCATTTTGGCTCTGCTTTCCTGGGTGGAGTCTGCAAGCCAGGAAACGCTTGAGTGCTTATGCTATTTCTCCACCAAACGTCCTGATGGTGATCATTTTTAAATACGGTCATTGAGGCTCCAACTGTGGCTTGCGGCCACACCACACTGAGAACGCCCGATCTCATCCGATCTCGGAAGCTAAGCAGTGTCGGGCCTGGTTAGTACCTGTATGGGAGACCGCCTGGGAATACCAGGTGCTGCAAGCTTTTACATTATACATCACATGGCCCATGAACAGGCAGCCACATTTGCTCTCTTGGAAGCAGGGGACATTTCCCTCATGCAAGCCATCCACATTCATGTGTGCAGTATGCCCTGCATTTTGGCTCTGCTTTCCTGGGTGGAGTCTGCAAGCCAGGAAACGCTTGAGTGCTTATGCTATTTCTCCACCAAACGTCCTGATGGTGATCATTTTTAAATACGGTCATTGAGGCTCCAACTGTGGCTTGCGGCCACACCACACTGAGAACGCCCGATCTCATCCGATCTCGGAAGCTAAGCAGTGTCGGGCCTGGTTAGTACCTGTATGGGAGACCGCCTGGGAATACCAGGTGCTGCAAGCTTTTACATTATACATCACATGGCCCATGAACAGGCAGCCACATTTGCTCTCTTGGAAG